>CM058046.1:68697771-70031401 GCA_030169165.1 Centaurea solstitialis
AGTTGTTAAAGTATCTGAAATTCTTTTATTGAAAGATTTGGATTTCGTGAATGATTTTAAAACGGGAGGGATTCTGAAATAAATTATATAATGTTTTTGATTTGTAGGGTTTTAAAAAAAATTATTCTTTATAAATGATCTATAGAATTAGTAAGATTAAAAGTATGGAATCTTTAAATCTCAAGAACATCAACAATAGCGTTTTAAATAGAATAAACTTTTATTATTTATAAATAATCTATAAAAAAATTTAGATTAAAAATAAGAATCTTTAAATTTCAAGAATATCAACGATAGAATTGTAATAAAATGTAAACAATTTAATTTATATCTATTCTTAATATTTACTAATATAAATAAATTAAAAAATATTCAATATTATACTCATTTTGAAGGTAACGTCGAGACGATTATAAGGGTGTAATTTATAAAAAAGAAAAACAAAAAATTTAAATGGTTTTAATTCATATACATTATTTACCTTAATATGATAAGGATGTAAAGTGAAAATTGAAAAACTAAGGGGTAATAAGTAATTTAATCAAATAATTATAAGGATAAAAAATGTAAATTATAATTGGGAAACTAATAAATTAATGAGAAATTTTAGGTATGTGAATTTTGGAGAAAAAAAAATGGAAATAGATTATGACATCATCATTTGATAGGATTTGTTTAATTGACCAATGAAATCACTCAATTTCATTTTGATGACATCAGCAAAAACCTTCTTTTAATATATATATATATATATATTAGTAGCCTGATGGTAGGTAACATCCTTAGGAGGGACAATGGATGGCATCTCTGTCTACTCGGATTCGACACATGGAGTGACCATGTGGCGATACGCTGACCATGGGTCGACTTTGGGGTGGGTCATGATCGCCAAAGATTAGTTAGGTGCCCGTATGGATCTCAGATACCACGTCGACTTCGTGTTGGGACATGTGTATGTGTTATCTGTCATTCAATATATATATATATATATGTATAGTATTAGGTTCAAATGAGAAGTGTTAAATAAATGAGAAGTAGAAAAGTGATCATAGCCTTCCATTTTGTGGAATATGGAAGGGTATTTTGGTAATTATTCGCATAATTCATATATGAACCACTCCAATTATTCATATATGAATCATTCCAATTATTCATATATGAATCATTGTAGTGTGAAGATTCATATCTCTCATATATGAATCTTCACACTACAATGATTCATATATGAATAATTGGAATGGTTCATATATGAATTATGCGAATAATTACCAAAATACCCTTCCGTATTCCACAAAACTTACGGTACTCCTTTAATAATCTGTTGCACCACTTAATTTAATAATCATTGATTATATAAATAGAATGCTATGATCACTTCTCTACTTCATAGTTTTTTATCGCTTCTCATTTGAACCTCCCTCTATATGTGTATATATATATATATAGAGAGAGAGAGAAGTTAAAATGAGAAATGCTAAAAAGTTGTGAAGTAGAAAGGTAATCTCTACCACTCATGTAACATCCCGATTATTAATTATATTATTATTATAATTATTATTTATATTATTGTTATTATTATTGATAAGTTAGGGTTAGGGTTTCTTGTGGGTCAAGTAAGGGGAGGGAGGCCCGTTGATCTCGATTAAAAACCCTAAGGGTTGTCATCCCTCTCCATTGGAATTCTTGGGGGACTAAGAAAAACGAGAGAGAGTGAGGATCGGAGAGAGAGAGAGAGAGAGAGCTGCCGGAGGGTGGACGTCGTCGCCGGCGAGGGTAAGATACCGTGAACCTCCCCCTTTCTCTTTTCCGTTAGCGGTGGTGGCAGCCGCCGGCTTTGGCCGGTCTTGGCTTAGCCGCCGCTGCTAGTTCAGGCGTGCGACGGCCTGCCGTCGTGGCGGGTTTTCGACGGCGGTGGTGGTGGTGCAATACCGCCGCTGCTGCCGGTATTTGTTGTATGTCGATCGATGGTGGCGGTGGCCCACGTCGCTGCTGCCATTGTTCGTCGTTGTTGGTATGAGGGTCGGTGGTGGCGGCGGTTCGCATCGTCGTCGCCGCCGTGATCTCGGTGGAGGGCGACGCCGCCAAACGGCAAAAGCCGTAGGCGGTGGTGATGGTGTGTGCGTGGTTCCCGGCGCCGGTGGTGGCTAGCCACCGCTAGCTGCCGCCGTGCGACCTTGGTGATGTCGGGGTCGGAGTACGGTGGTGGTCCAACGACCACCGCTGCTGTTGATCTAATCCGAAGCCGGCCGGCGGCTTGGTGAATCCACCTCGCCGTCGCGCCACGGCATGAATTGCGTCGAAACGGCGCCGGTGAAGTG
This sequence comes from Centaurea solstitialis, assembly GCA_030169165.1. NCBI lineage: Eukaryota > Viridiplantae > Streptophyta > Magnoliopsida > Asterales > Asteraceae > Centaurea > Centaurea solstitialis. The sequence goes on from CM058046.1 coordinate 68,700,090, forward strand.
GCCGGCCGCCGCTGTCGTTGATGGTTGACCGTCCGGCGGTGGTGATGGGTTTAACTCCTCGCCGCCGCTGCCTCGTGACCGCCAGGGGCGGTGTTCCTGTTTTTCCCGTGGCTGGTGGTGGCCGGAGCCATCCTCGGTCACCGCTGCTTCTAGCGGTGTAGTGTGCACCGGCGGTGAAGCCGGAATTGTCCAGCCGCCGCTGCTGTGCCGTGGTCGGGGTGAGCCAGCGGTGGTGGCGAGTTGGTTCGCGGCTGCCGTTGTCCCTCGGACGAAGCACGGTGGTGGTGACGGGTTGTCGTCGCCAATACCGCCGTCTCGGCCAACCGATATCGGTGTGTTGGGTTTGGTCTAGTTCGTGAAGTGTTTTGCTACCGTTCAACTCGGTTAAAAGGAAAGTTATAATTCTAGATTAGTATCTCGTATTTAATCGTTAAAAAATAACGAGTAGGATATATTGTGCTTATTTCAGAGTGGTTGCGTGGGTTACACTTGTGAGCGAGACTTTTCTTGCGCGTACGTGGCATATTGAGGTGAGTGGGTTTTACATGCGGTAGGTTATAATTTTATGTATATATATACGTGCTGTTGATGTTATCTGGTGATGGTTCGGGTTGCGTGATGACCCGAAGGGCGGGAAACCGCGGAGGCCGGATTGCGGGATGGTCCGGTAAACGGGAAACCGTTAAGCTGTTAATGTGGATGAATGTGTATGTGCATTTAATTGTGATTTATCGTATGTAACTTTACTCACTAAGCGGTTGAGCTTACCCCTCGTGTTTTTAATGTTTTTAGGTACGAGTTCGGGTATCGATAAGGGCAAAGCTCCGGCTTGAGGGTTCCCGGCTTGATGGCGTTCCGATCCGATCATTTATTTCTATTGTTGACTTTTTATTTTTGGGATATTAATATGGTTGACTTGGGATTTTTTTTGAGGATGATTATTTATTTACGATATATGCAAGGTTTTTATTAAATTTTATTTTAAAATTTTTCATTCGGGTTTGGGTGTTACAACTCATCTGGTCAAAATTTGCTACTTTGTAAAGTAGAGAAGTGATTTTACCCATCTATATGACTAAGATCAAGGTTGAATAGTCAAAGATTGCGTCTTTGACCGGTCATATATGAACCAGTGTGATTCATATATGAATCTGTGTAAATCAAATATTAACTATTTTTAACTGATTTATATATGAACTTGTATAATTCATATATAAGTTCATAAATTGATATATGTAATGTGTGTAATTCACATATTAACTATTTTTAACTAACTATACTAGACCTGGCAAGCGTCTCGTGTTATGTCGTGTCGAGTTCAAAGTTAAACAGGTTGAAAATGTTTGACCCTAACCCGGCCTGTTTAATAAACGGGTTGACCCACTTCACTCGTTTAACATTTACAAAATTAAAAAATGAAATTTGAAAATTCACAAAAATTTAGGAATCCAAAATTTATAATTCAAAATTATAAGTTTAAACCAAATCCATAATTAACATTATCACATTAATGATCTAAATAAATCGTAATTTAGTATAGTAAAAAGGTAAAAAGAAAAGTTTATATATATACACAAACACACACATACATGTATAAACGGGTTAGTTGAGTTATTTTCGAGTTTACATGTTTGACTCTAACCTTACCCGTTTAAGTTTGGTGTCGTGTCATGTCAACCCGTTTACTTAAACGGGTTAAAATTTGTTACCCAAACCCGTTTATTTCATGTCGGGTTAGCGTGTCGTGTCAGTTTTTGACTTTTGTCAGGTCTAAACTATATGTTCATACATGAACCTGTGTAATTCATGTACGAGAAATTCATATATAAACTTGTTTGTCGTCTATTTGTAAAATTTACGAAAATACTCTTCCGTCTACTAAAGCCTATGCAATGAATTATCCGGTGCTTTGCGGTCAAAGCCGCAATTTTTTACCAGATGAATGGTGGAGATTACTTCTCTAGTTTACATTTTTTTAGTACTTCTCATTTGAACATTTCCCTATATATATATATATATGTGTGTGTGTGTGTGTGTGTGTGTGTGTGTGTGTGTGTGTTGGGGGGGGGGATGAGAACAATTCATTTTACAAAAGTACGATTTACCATAGTCAATCACATGCAATATTGTAATCCATTACAAGTGATACCGAATCAAAGACACAAGATGATCTTTGATGCGGCCTATGTTATGGGGCTCGCATAGCACCTGCATTCTCATAAACTGAATATGTCCCGTTTAAATCCACACCTATATTTCTTATTACTTACTAGAAGTTAAAATCTAATAATATTAAATCTGAATAAGTTGTTTAAACTTTAAGACTTAAACCTGCGCTATTCCATCAAGCTAGTGTCAAGTATCTACAACCTATATATGTTGTTTCCTATGGCATTTATGTTTTAGGTTAAATAGAGGGTAGGATAGTTCCAATACGAATAAGTAGACTAACAGCTATCACATTTCAACGAAATGAAGACTTTGGAAATGGATTGCAACGAGGGTCACTCCTAGTTCCATTAGATTAAGGGGCTTTTTGTTTACCTCTTAGCAGTTTCATTAAAAGGCAGGCTCTCAATCACTAAGAGGTAAGTCCTGTTTGGCAAAAAAAAACATTTGCCTCTTAATGGTTTCAAAATTCTCTGAATGATTTTTTTTATCTTGAATGATTTTGCATCTTGTGTGTCTCTTGACCATTCTGACCTCAGATCTCATTTTCAATAATTATCAAACAAACATATTTTATTTTGCACTATATCATAAGAGCCCCTTAATCATTTTGACCACTTAATCGTCCAACACCAACCTAGATTTCATTCTCATTTACATTTCTGTAGAATAATTAAAGTGATACCAAAATGAGAGTTTCATTATATATGACTGATAAATACTTTTTACAAGTATGTAATCCAAAAAATACAAAAATACGGTAATATTATTTATCATTGATGATATTACTACACCATGAATTGAGAGCATCACTTTTATTTTTATTTTGGTCTTCTTCCAAATCATAACATAAGTTTCTATATACATCAAAATATTTATATTTTGACTTAACATATTTTCGATAGCCAGTCAGTTATGGTTCCGGAGTGACACCCAAATTACTTGTAGATTTCAACCTTTCAAAAATTTAAGCTGAAACAAAAATTGTAAGTTTTATGATATAAATATATACATATATATGTATATATCGTAAATAAATCACCATCATTATTAAAACATGATATAACATCATACGTTATAAGAACAAAAAATATAAACAAAAAGATGCCAAATAAATTGGGTTATTGATTATTCCAACTTCCTCACTTGACTTTTTGTTACAAAATAAACCATCTTTACTCTAATCTAACATTCTACCTAATACTTTGATCAGTTTTCAACATAGAGAGTTCAATAGTATTAATATTTGCGTAACAATGCTTGTTTTGTGAACAATACCTGATCCAAGTAAGATAATGAATTTGCAATTAAAAACCAAGTGTAACGTTAAATCATCCTTAAAGTCTTCTAAAATTTGGCAAAAATCACACGTGGCTTAAATTTTTGCCAAACTCTCACTATAATAAATGGTTTTTATAGCACTTTCATATGACACCTCTCCAAACAAATAGGTTTTAAAACACTAATAGAACGATTTACTTGAGTAATATAATAAAACAATTTTAGTTTGTTTAAACTATAACATATACTTCTTATTGTGTGTACTTTTATCCTAACAATTTATTATAAACATATAATAAAGCATTTGTATATAACATGTGAATTCATTGCTCATATATATATACACCTAAAAATCATATTAATAATCCCATTAAAACTCATTATAAGACAGCACAATGTACTCAACACTTTTCTAGAAATATATTGTACAACAATAATATTAGTCAATTTACAAAGTTATATCATTGTCAATCGTTCAGGAAACTCAAAAATGTTTAATTGATAAATAAATGTTTTTCAATTTAAGTCTAATTTCCTTTTTAACAAGTTAAACCGACTTCTTACCTATGATAATATAGAAATAATTAAGAAAACATATTTTTTTTATTCCCTACTTTGACCTTTCCCTTTTCCACTCCTTTAACTCACCTCATGCATGCAATGTTGCATTATATAACCATTTTATTGCCTGTAGTTTGGTGTGTCTCCCTTTCTCTTAGCTTACACATATATACATATTTCTCTCTCTCTCTCTCTCTCTCTCTCTCTCTCTCTCTATATATATATATATATATATATATATATATCCTCAATCACCATAAGAACTTCCGGCCACCTTCTTGTTATGGTGGCGGTTGTGGGTGGAGGAGTCGTTGATCCAGAGAGAACGATAGGTGATATGGCGGGGATTGACAGCTTTGAGGATGAGATTAGACAGAGTAAGGAACAACAGGAATTGCTAGATAGAGTTGTGGAGTCTGTTGATGAAGATCATGAAAAGTTTTTACAAAAAATAAAAGAACGAATCGACAGGTGATAATTTCTTGTTCACTTTTTTAGTTTTGAAAATTTTTAATATTTAGTTGAAAACGCATAAATTTTTGAAGTTTAGTGCTTCAAGTTACTACGGTAATTTTAAAACATAACTTACCTTTCTATTGATTATATCAAAATATAATGTATTTTGTTTTGATACCTATTTTAGAGAATAACGCTTTATTTTTGAAGCTTGATATTTGTTCTTTGACAATATACTTTCAACTAAACATGCAATGGTGTATATCAAAAATAGATTTGAATTGACAATTTTATACCAAACTAAACCGATCAACATATGTAGTGGTAATGTCATCACAAATTCACAAGTATGTAAACTTGGTTGGTACACGACACTAAAAATTGTATAACAACGATAATACAATGATACCAACTTATTTAATCTATATTATCTATTAAAAGACTCTTTTCGCTGACATCATCAATACGAAATTGAGTCATTTCATTGGCTAAATAAAAAAAATACATCAATTGATGATGCCATCATGTATTTATATATATATTTCTTTTTTTTAATACCGTATTAATACATATAAATACCTTTTTTAATTTCTCATTAATTTATTAATTTCCTCTTTATAATTTACATTTTGTATCCTTATAATTACTTGATTAAATTAATTTTTATCCTTCATTTTTTTTACATCCTTATCATATTAACGTAAATAGTATATATGAATTAAAATGTATTAATTTTTTTTATTTTCAATAAATTACATCATTATAATCGTCTCGATTATACCTTCAAAATGAGTCTAATATTGAATATATTTTTAATTTATTTATATTATTAAATGTTAAAAATAGATATAAATTAATTTGTTTAGATTTTATTACAGTTCTATAAAGTGTAAAGTCAAAATGTAATAAAATCTAAACAAATTAATTTACATATATTTTTAATATGAGATTACTTCTTCAAAATGTATCCAACTATCCCTAATATACTATTGTATGTATCCACCTAAAAAAATTCCTTTTGTATATATCAAACTTTATTTTTTAGTCTATTGTGTGTATTTTTGATACACACAATAGTATATTGGGGGATAGTTGGATACACATAATAGACTCAAAAATACACATAATAGACTCAAAAATAAAGTTTGATATATACAAAAGGAATTCTTTTAGGTTAATACACACAATAGTATATTGGGGATAGTTGGATAATTTTGAAGAAGTAATTCCTTTTAATATTTAATAATATAATTAAACTAATTTATATTAATACATTTGTTTAAACTTATTTCAATCCTTTAGAAAAATGGTTAATAATTCAAATCGCAATAAAAGATAAAAGAGAAAAGTGGTAGTTGAAAAGATATTTTGATTTTCTAATATCCTATTTAAAATAATTTATTCTTCAACCATACCTTTTAAAACTAATAAAATTAATTCTTAAATCTTAGAGCATCTCCGGTAAAAGATCAAAATTTCCAAACTTTTAAACAATAAAGTATAGCATTGGTGGAATACATTAAAATGATGTTTCTCTCTTATAATTTAGAGATTTTGGAGAAATCTCTATATTCAGAGAAAACTTTAATTTTTTCTATTTTAGCAAATAAGGAATTAAATGTGATCCTGGAAATCGCTTAAATTAGAAGACTGTCACCGTTGTTAAATTACATGATTGTCATTGTGGTTAAATTACAAGACTACGATTTTAGTCCATGTCGTAAGATATTTATAACAATTTTCTTCTCTGCTCTTTAACAACTGATTTTTCATCCCCGTGGTTTTTATTTTCATTCGATTTTCATCTATCCATTCAACTTTGTTAAATTAAGTGGTTAACTCATCCACAAAATGTTTGATTAAATTAAATATTTGGTCATTATAGTAGATTATTCTTTATAGTTTGTATTCTCAAATTACATAATTCACATTTTTTTTTACTTTTTACTTTATTTATTTTACCAATGCATTTTCTTTTATTCATTAATTATAAACTATTATAATTTTATTCAAAAAAATAATCATACGTCCCACCCTCATTCATTCACCACATTTAATTGTTATTTATTACGATTTTTATTAATTAAAGTTAATAAATAATCAAATATTGATGATCACATAGGCAACTAATAACGCCATCCACCAAACGGATTATTGAAATAATAAATTTATAAGTTAATCTTTTCAAAACTTTAGGTTAAAATCTCTTAAAATTATTATTTTTATTTGTTGTATGTTTCTACTTATAATAAAATATATCACAATTTATAATCCGACACAAAGCCCGAGCTCTTAATACCTTATTATCTAATATATACAATTACTGGGCGCCCTGGCCCGCAAACTTCAGACCGACCCGCCTGACCCGACCCGACCCGCCCATCCCTCTCTCTCTCTCTCTCTCTCTCTCTCTCTCTCTCTCTCTCTCTCTCTTATGCCCCAAAACCCAGTCACGACCCGGCTGTTGACCCGCGCTTTGGTCCAGCCGGGTTTTCATATATTCAAATTCCAATGTTACATTTTAGCCCCTGAACTTTTCAATATTTTATTTTACGTTTTAGTCATATATGATATATCAGTTAAAATATGTTAAAAAAGACATTTTAATTTGAACAAATTACGCTATTATATTTGTATCTTCGATACGATCGAAATGAGCCTAATATTGAATATTTTTTGATGTAGTTAAGCTCACATATTAAGCCCCTTAACTTAGAACTTATAACGTTTATTCAGTTTATAACTTTTACTTTTCAATATTTCATTTTACGTTTTAGTCATATATCGTTTATTGGCTAAAATACGTTTTAATTTTAACAAATTACGCCGTTATATTGTATCGTCGATACGATCGAAATGAGCCTAATATTGAATATTCTCTGACGTAGTTATTTTATTATATACTATATATACGCTCCAACCGACCTTAATCCTATACCTATTTTTAAGTTTACATATTAGTCTTCTAAACTTATAATATTTATTCACTTTATACCTTTTACTTTTCTATATTTCATTTTAAGTTTTACTCATATATCGTAGCCTAATATTGAATATTTTTTGATGTAGTTATTTTATTATTCTATATATAAACTCCAACTGACCTTAATCCTATACATATTTTCGACTTTATATAGTAGCCTTCTAAACTTATAATATTTAATCACTTTATACCTTTTACTTTCCTATATTTTATTTTACGTTTTACTCATATATCGTATATTAGTTGGAACATGTTAAAAAAAACACGTTCTAATTTTAACAAATTACACCGTTATAATCGTACACTTAGTACGTTCGAAATGAACCTAATATTAAACATTTTTTGATGTAATTATTTTATTATATAATATATATTATATAGATTATATGAAGCCAAAACATTGTTTATGAACAGCAACTACAGACATTTGAAGAAATTCATTTTTAGCCCCAAAACACTGTTCATGAACATATTTATTCGCTTTATACCTTTTAGTTTTCTATATTTCATTTTACTTTTTACTCATATATCGTATATTGGTTGAAACATGTTAAAAAATACGTTTTAATTTCACCAAATTACGCCATTATAATCGATTTGTAGAAACTAAATTTTAACTCTTAAACTTATAATATTTATTCATTTTATACTTTTAGTTTTCTATATTTTATGTTTTAGTCATATATCGCATATTGGTTGGAACATGTTGAAAAAACATGTTCTAATATTAACAAATTACGCGATTATAATCGTACACTTGGTACGTTCAAAATGAGCCTAATATTGAATATTTTTGATGTAGTTATTTTATTATATACTATATGTACGCTCCAACCGACCCGAATCCTATACCCATTTTCAAATCTACATATTAGCCCCCCAAATTTATAATCTTTATTCACTTTATACCTTACTTTTCTATATTTCATTTTACGTTTTACTCATATATCGTGTATTGGTTGGAACATGCTAAAAAATACGCTTTAATTTTAACAAATTATGCCATTATAATCGTATCGTCGATACAATCTAAAATATGTTAAAAAACACGTTTTAATGTTAACGAAGTACGCATTATAATCTTATGGTCGATAAGATCGAAATGAGCCTAACATTGAATTTTTTTTTTTCATGTATTTATTTATTATATACTATATATACGCTCTAGCCGACCCGAATCCTATTCCCACTTTTAAACTTACATATCAGCCCCATAAACTTATAATATTTATTCACGTTATATTTTTTTGTTTTCTACATTTCATTTTTCGTTTTAGTCATATATAGCATATTAACTAAAATATGTTAAAATATCGATAGCTACTCTTTATGAACCTGGTGCGAAGCCTGGGCTTATCAACTAGTTATTTACAAAACCAAGGAATACTTATAATAATAAAAGTTTATTCCAAATGGTATAAATCAAACAAGATATATAGAACCAAGCCTTACAAAGCAAATCCTAACTTCTATTTCAATAATTCCATGAAATTTAGATAAATATCCCCCCCCTCCCCAATGCCTTTAGTTAAATGTTAGGTAGTATTTGTTATGCAAATATGATTGGACTGGACTCCACCAAACGGAACTGCATAGTACAAAAGAGTAGGATCGAACTGAACGAAATTGGATAAGACTGGACGGTGCAACATAGTAGGACTGGACAGAACAAGTGGCTATTTGGTGTTTGGTACAACCAGGACTGGATATGACAGAACAAGTGTTTGTTTAGTGATGACAACGACCACAACTACTGGGGGATTTTGGCGCCTATACCCATGGGGGTACCCCCACTTTGGACATATACCCATTCTCTCTCCCTCTTAGCACCTCATACCCCCACAATGCCGTTATGAAGTCTGTTATAACGGACTTTTCAGCTCTGACCATACGAAGTCAACAAAAACGACGTTATAGGACCATTATAACAGCCTTAACGCCGTTATGGTGCCGTTATAACGGCCTTAACGCCGTTATGGTGCCGTTATAACGATCCCTCAACTAAAAGACAAAAAAAGTCCAAGTTTGACCGGTCTCCATAACGCACCGTTATAATGGCGCCGTTATAACGGCGCCGTTATAACAGCATTTGCTAGAAAACAAAAACGTTTGACCAAACGCCCTTGCTAACGGTCAACATAACGCACTTTGACCAACATAACGGCGTTAAGGCCGTTATAACGGTCCTATAACGGCATTGTGGGGGTATGAGGTGCTAAGAGGGAGAGAGAATGGGTATATATCCAAAGTGGGGGTACCCCCATGGGTATAGACGCCAAAATCCCCAACTACTGGTGGTGACCAATAAAACAAATACCATATTGAGGTTATATATCAAATAGGAATTAATGGATAATATTTTAGTTTCTATCTTATTCTAGTTACATAGTATATTCTACCTAATTTGGTGAAACAGGAAAAAATAATTTTAAACCGACGTTGTTAAACCTTGTTCTAGTTCTTGTAGCTATCCATGAGTTTTGTTTTGTTTTACGCCACAATGAGTTTTTGTCTCATCTACCAACCTAGCCATAAGGATGTTAAGGGGGTGTTTGGGAATGAGATTACTTATTTGAAGGTGCTTACGACTTATTTTCTTTTCATAAATGAAATAAGTTGTTTTTAAGTATTTGGATGAGGGTTTAAAAAATTGCTTATGACTTTTTAAAAAGCTAATAAGTCATTTAGGGTAAAGTTGTTTCATTTTAACTTTTGCACAACCGATTATGACTTTTCAAAACCAAATGACCTTTTCCCTTTATTTTAATAAAACTATCACCTCTCAGGATCTTTTTTTAACAGCTTCGCCTCAGCGGTAGAGGCACAGAGTTTGAACACGGTTGAACTTATCTGGGCCCCGAGTTCAAACACCCCACTACACCCCCTCTAATTAATTCGGTAGGGCTGCTTCACCTACCCCCAGGGATAATAACCCCAAGGGTCCCAAGGGATATACCCTCAGGAAGCTCCAAGGAAGAAACCCTCTAGAGAGGCTCGAACTTGAGACCTCCCTTTCATAAGGAAAACTCCCTACCAACATGCTATAACCCCTTATGGCACCTCTCAGATCTTAACCTTTACCCTTTTAATCATTTTACTCAAGTAAGCAGCTTTTTATGAAACCTCCCTTTCGTGCGATTAGGGCGAGCATAACCCGCCAGACCCGCCCAACCCATCCGAACCCGACTCGAAATTATCACCAAATAACCGAACCCGAGAAACCGACAACCGAATTTTTTGTGTAAAGTGTAGGTTTGGTTTGGGTACTCATCTCCCGACCCGACAACCCAAAATTCCATTTTAAATTTAATTTTTTTATATTTTCCCCTAATAAATACCGATAAACAATAACCTAAAGTCCTATATACCTTTTCTATTTTCTTAATAAGCCGCTCAACTCAATTATATCTCTCATATCTCAATCTGAAATCGAGTCTCAACTCTCAAACGCTCTGTCTCGTCTCGTCTCAAATCCTCGGGAAATCAAAAAAACAAAATTTTCGGATATTTGGTCCAACCCAAAATTCTCATGTATCCGAAAATTTCAATCGGATTTCGGGTGCCATTTTCTTCCCCTTGGAAATTTTGAATATCCGAAGTTTCAACCCAAACCCGCCCCGCGTTCGGTATTTGGTTTTGTTTGAATTCAATACGTTTGATTGGTTCTTACACCCCGCCCCGCCCAAGCACACCATGCTATGGTGGCACTTTTCTAAAAAAAAAAGAACAAAAAACAAAAACTTGTCAAGAAATGTACTATGATTACTACAAGTGCTATGATAATGAATTCAAGGGTTTTGACATGGTTTATGTAGGGTTGGAATTGAGATACCAAAAGTTGAAGTAAGATATGAGAATTTATGCGTTCAAGGAGATGTTTATGTTGGTCATAGAGCTCTTCCTTCTCTCTTTAATGCCACCTTCAACTTTATTGAGGTAAATTTCTCCCAATTTCATTGCAATCATACTTTATTGCATGTTTTTCTTCCCCCCAAAAGAAGTAAATTCTCATTGATTTTCTGGTCTTTTGATAAGAGCGCATTAGGATTGATTAGAATCATCCCTTCCAAGAAAAGAAAAGTCAAGATCCTTCAGTCCATTAGTGGGATTATCAGACCATCAAGGTAATCTTTTTTTTTTTTTTGTTTTAATTAAAGATGTTGATTTCTTCTCTTTATGTCATTGTTTTTTCATCTTGTTTAGACGGTAATTGTGATTGAATGCAGGTTGACATTGCTTCTAGGTCCACCAGGTGGAGGCAAAACTACATTATTACTAGCTCTAGCTGGGAAACTTGATCATCATCTTAAAGTAAAAGAATTATCTATAAATTTTCAAAAAGGGCAATTTACTTTAACCATGTAAATGTATGGCTACCCATATTCATGAATCCCTTTCTTAAAACAGGTATCTGGAGATGTTTCTTATTGTGGCCACCAACTGTTTGATTTTATTCCTCAAAGAACTTGTGCTTATATAAGTCCTCATAGTCTTCATACCGGCGAGATGACGGTGAAAGAGACGTTAGATTTTTCAGGACGGTGCTTAGGTATTGGGGAAAGGTACCGATTGCTTACGGACATCTTAAAGAGGGAGAAAGAAGCAGGAATTGAACCGGATCCAGATATTGATGCTTTCATGAAGGCCACGGCTGTCTCAGGCCAAGAAAGCAGCTTAATCACCCGTTACATCCTCAAGGTTCGTTTATTTTTGATTTAGTATTTATGCTCTTTTATCGTCACTAGCTAGTATATGGATTATATGAAAGTTATGTGTTGTCGTATAGTAGATACTTGGCTTGGAAACGTGTGCCGATGCTATGATTGGTGATCAAATGAGAAGAGGTATCTCTGGTGGCGAAAAGAAACGAGTTACTACTGGTATGTTTTTCATGCATTCAGGACTTATGCTACATTTGTTACATGGGATGGGACAAAACTCACGGTCCTATTTTTGGTGCTATATGGGACAGAACAAGAACTCACTATCCCACGTTTGGTGTGACATAGGATAGGGACAATTGGGACAAGGTGGGACAGTGTGAGACAAAAAAAGTTCTGTATTGTTCCAACAAAAATATGTGGAACGCCATGGGACAAGACTGAGACAAAAACTAAAATATTACTAATTGGTCCTCGTTTGATATTTAACCTTCCTATGGTATTTGTTTTAGTGGTCACCACCGTTAGTCTTGGCCACTGCCATATCTGTAGCCAATGCCACCATCGGTAGCCGTCGTCTGCCACTTATACCTCCTCTTCCACTACAACAACCCCCTCCACCACGTCTGCCACAATCGTTGACCACCGACCACCGCCGTCCATTGCTACCTGCAACCATGGTCGGCTATTGACCACCACCGTTGACCACCTCCACCTCCTCTACCACACCTCCTCCACCATCTCCACAACCACCATCCATCACCACCACCACCATTGGCCACCCTCACAACCTCCACAACCACCGTTGGCCACCGACCACCACTGTCTATTGCCACTACCTCCACAACCACCGTCCATCACCATCACCACCACCACCACTGGCCACCTTCACAACCTCCACAACCTCCACAACCACCGTTGGCCACCGACCACCACTGTCTATTGCCACCACCACTACCACCAAGGGCCACCTCACCTCTACCATAACCACCACCACCATCAGCTACCTCTACCACTACCCACCATAACTACCACCTCCATTACATCGGACGCAACTACCTCCTCCACCATTGTTGAGTGCCACCAGCCCACCACCACCACTATCCACAACCATCATCGCACACCAATCACATGCCTCTACTTCCACAACCATTATTGTTGCAAAAATCTTCACCCTACCCTGGCAGCCTTGCAATTGATAAGGATCTTCGAAACCAAATAAAACATAATTTCTCTTTTGTACGAATCAGGTTTTTTCAAACTACCATCAATTATATTAATTCAAATTTGGTGCTATTATATATGTATGTATTTATGTCTACAAAAAATGTGTAAGAATGTTTCTACATTTAATTATTTACTTTATTTGTGTTAATTATAACCATTACATGATATATAAAATCATCCAATAACTTTTGGGGAAGCTTGTCTAGTTTTGCCTAGTCTGGTCTGTCTTAGCAAACACCAGACAGACACTTGTCTCGGACGTGTCTAGTTCCACTCTCTTGTCCTGTCTAGTTTTGTTTTGTCCAGTCCAGTTCAATCATGTATGTGTACCAAATGCTACCTTAATAGACACCTGCAGTGGATATATCGCATACCCACAAAATAAACCTTTTTCATAAACCATAAAAAACAAACTGTTGTTTTGTTAATTCACAATCAATTGAAAAGGCATAGATTAGGTAATTAAAATCTACTTGCATTATTGATTAATTATATTTCCACGTTTTATTACTCTCTGAAACAGGGGAGATGTTAGTTGGGCCAGCAAGAGTTCTTTTCATGGATGAAATATCAACTGGATTGGATAGTTCCACAACTTATAACATTATGAAGGCCTTAAGACAAATGGTACATATAATGGATTTAACCATGGTTATCTCTCTTTTGCAACCTGACCCGGAGACATACAAACTGTTCGATGATGTCATACTGATGTCCGAAGGTCAAATTGTATATCATGGTCCTTGTGAAAATGTTCTTGAATATTTCGAGTGCATGGGATTCAAGTGCCCAGAAAGAAAAGGGGTAGCTGACTTTCTTCAAGAGGTCACTTCAAAGAAAGACCAAGAACAATATTGGTTCAGAACTGAGCAACCGTATAGATATATCCGGATCCCCGAGTTTTCACAGGCTTTTAAGTCATTCCATGTGGGACAAAAACTAGAAACGGATATTCGTACTCCTTATGATAAATCCAAAACGCATCTAGATGCCCTGGTGAAAGAAAAGTACGGAATACCTAATCTTGAACTTTTGAAGGCGTGCTTTCATAAGGAGTGGTTGCTGACAAAGCGTAACTCTTTGCTTTACATATTTAAGACGTTCCAGTTAACATTCATGTCGTTGCTCAGCATGGCCGTTTTCTTTAGGACCGAAATGCATGTTGGCAGTTTGGAAGATGGAGGGAAGTTTTTTGGGTCTCTTTTCTTTGCTCTCCTTATCGTTATGTTTAACGGGATGGCTGAGCTTGTGTTGACCGTTATGAGGCTTCCAGTTTTCTATAAACATCGAGATTCGTTGTTGTATCCAGCATGGGCTTTTGCTCTCCCCATTTGGGTACTTAAAGTTCCATTATCGTTCATGGAAGCGGGAATATGGGTGGTTCTAACGTATTATACTATAGGATATGCACCGGATTCCAGCAGGTAGGTAATATGATGGATTTATCAACTTTATTTGGACGTAAGTTAAAATTGATTTGTCACTTGTGCTACCCTTTTTACATTCTTTTAAACTTTTCATTTGTACTTTGAAAGAAATCCGTTAGAGTGAAAAGTTTGGAAAAACAACCAAAGGCCTTATTTTGACTGTTTCTTCTTGTATGATGACTATCCTTTCTTCTTTTCCACATAGGTTTATTTTTTTTAGTCTTTGCCTTTTGGAATGGTGATGCAATCCCCTCATTGAAAACTAAGGGGGCGTTTGATTTGCATAACAGAATTTGATGGAATTGGAATACATCGAAGGAATTTGACTTTGATGGAATTGGAACAGAATTTGACCACCCTTTTGGTTGGTAGGAATTGTATTCCTTCACTTAAGCCAAGGAATGATGAATTCCTTAAAGTGGAATCCAATGGAATTCAAAGGATTCCATCGAGCTCATTCTGCGAACCAAAACATCACCAAGGAATTTGTCATTCCAATTCCATTAAATTCCTTTGAATTCTGCAAACAAACAGGCTGTAAGTATTTATGTTTGGAAAACAACTAGAATAAACAATGCAATGTCTTATGCATTAGTTATCAACAAATGTTGAACTAAGTTCTATGATTTATATAGTTCAATTTCATTGACACTTCCAAAGTTTTGTGGTGCAGGTTTTTTAAGCAGTTCCTGACCTACTTTGCCATACATCAAATGGCTCTCTCCCTCTTCCGATTGATTGCTGCTGTTGCAAGAACAGATGTTCTTGCAAGCACCTTGGGTGCCTTCACCTTGATGCTGATTTTAGTCCTTGGAGGATTCATAGTGGCCAAGAGTAAGCTTTGATTTTCCTGTTTTCTTTGTTTTAGTCCACTTTTGTTATTTTTTACGCTTGCAACTTATTTAACACAATTGCTTGCACCTATAAATATTCTGAACTCAATAAGGAGCGAATCATATAAGTTTTTTTTTTCTTTTTTTTAATATTTGTGATAATTTCAGATGATACAGAGCCATGGCTGTCGTGGGGATTCTATGCTTCTCCTATGATGTATGCACAGAATGCCTTGGTATTAAACGAGTTTCTAGACGACAGATGGAGTGCTGTAAGTGCTCTTCATAAATGTTTAAATCCCTCAATAAAATGGATATTATATATATATCAAGGTTCTAAACGGCGTGAGGCGTGGCGTGGCGGCGAGGCCAAGCCTCAAGCTTTAGGAGCCATGGCGAAGCCATGGCGTCTTTAAGGCGTGACTTATGGCGTGAAATTTCTAGTTCATATAAATTATTATATATAAGATTATATGTTTTGTACTGTCATTCAATGAGTTAATAGGAATAAACAAGTTAGACTTAAGTTATATACTAAAAACTAGCAAATAAAACCTTAAAGAATTATAGAAAAATCAAATTTCGCATCAGAAGAATTGCGTAGTAGGTCATGGCGTGCCACGGGCTTAACGTGGCGTGAGACCCAAGCCTTGAAGCCATGGCGCGCCATGGCGGCTGTAAGGCGAGTTTTTTAGAACAGTGATATATATATATATATATAGAGTGTTATTCAAATAAACACCATTTTCTTAGTGAAAACCCGTGAAAACCGACTAAAAATAATTTTTTACGATTTTTTTTATCAAATACTATGATTTTAACTATTGTTTCACATGTATTTTTTTTTCATAATGTAAGTATCATCCATGCAAAAAATAAAATTTTTATTCATATTATGAATCGAAAATATACAACATTTTTATTCATATTATGAAACAAATTCATGGATGATAGTCACCTTATGAAAAAAATATATGTGAAACAATATATCAATTCTAACATTTGATGGAAAAAAATCGTTAAAAAAATTAACTTTTAGTCAGTTCTCACGGGTTTTCACTAATAAAATGGTTTTTACAGGATTTAACCATATATATATATATATATAGGGTTCGGTTCAAATGCGAACTCAATTTTGGCTGTGAACGTGAGGACCACTAAAATCGCGCCACGTGGCAATATTCACTCTGAATGTCATGCATTATTCAGAGTGAATAAAGCTTAGGCGCCTTTATTCATTGCAATTTATTCAAATACATTGTCTGTAAGTATTTCATTGCAATTTATTCAAAGTCCCACCTGCCATCTCTCATATTTCTTAGTGCAGCCCAACATAGACCCGCGAATTAATGCATCAACCGTTGGGGAAGCCCTTCTCAAATCGAGAAGTTTTTTCGCTAAGGATTACTGGTTCTATATCTCTATCGGAGTACTGATTGGGTTCTCGTTTCTCTTCAATATATTATTTATCATAGCACTCACTTTCTTGAATCGTACGTCACCTAACTCAGATATCTAATATTTTTAAAATGTTGTGAAACGATTGTATAATTCACGATTCTTTTGCCCGGAAAACAATTTCAGCTCTTAGGGATACTAAAAATGTTATCAGAGATGAAAGTGACATCAAGCATTCGAACAGTGAACTCGATCAAAGCGAACTCTATGTAGGTTGGACCTCTATCTTTTCCAGTTCATGATGAGCACAAAATTAGTTTTTCAGTAGATTATGTTGTCCTAACTAGGTTATGATAACTACCTGTGCTATGTGATATAAAGGAATATAATAAGGGGTTCTTGTTTTGGAAAAGAAAAAAAACGACCTTATTAATAAGGGGTCGTTTACTGAATGCTTATCGGGTAAGAACTTACTGATATCATTTACCTTATTAGTTAAGCATGACAAGGACCGAGAAGCTTACCCGGTAAGGGGCAAGGCAAGGACCGAGAGTCTTACTTGGTAATGGGAAATGACCCTTACTCCATAGGTGCTAGCTGGGTTTAAGATGCTTACCAACAATCCGTTTTTCATGGCCAAAAATGTTACACGATAAGGGAAATAATGGTGATATCTCTTGTTGGTAAGCGCTTACAGGGTAAGAATTTGGTAAACAGACCCTAAGTCGGGCAAAAATTGAGAGCAAATATATATCAAATGTTGTATGATGACGAAAAGGTTAAGGATTCTTGTGACATCTTTTTAAATGAACTTTCAGGTGCCAAGATGGCGATGAAAGGAACTTTGGGGAAAAATGGCTCGGCTGCTGATGATGGTGACCATATGGAAAGAAAAGGAATGGTTTTGCCATTTCAGCCCCTTTCACTTGCTTTCAACCATGTCAACTACTTCATTGATATGCCTGCTGTTAGTTCTTTGCTTCTTTCCTGTTTTTTCAATGTCCCGGATTCGGAAAGTATAATGAATACAATTAATACAAAAATAATATCGTCTATAAATGAATTTCAACGAGGAATGTTTGCCATGCAAAGTATTAGAAAAACATGGTGTCTTAAATCTTTGAACCTTTCACCTATTCAGAAGTATATAAATAAGTTTTTAGCTTGTATGTTGTAAGAAGGATTGTATATTGATTAAGGAGGTTCAAGGGAAAACTTCAAAAACAGAAAACTGAGGAACACCATCGTAGCCCTTTACTGGACCGTATACACTTGTGCATAGAAGTAAATTAACTTGATTTTGATTGTTATGCACGTGTGAATATTACAAGTTACTTCTATGCACAAATGCATATGGTCCAGATGAAGGGCTATGAGCGTGTTCCTTAGTTTTCCGTTTCTTTAAGGTTTTCCCTTGAACCTGACCCTATTGATTAATCATGGTCATAAATGTTATTGTTGCCTGAATGTTTATTGTCTTTTCACCAGGAAATGAAGGCGAGAGGGGTTGAAGGTGGTCGTCTTCAGCTGCTTAAGGATGTTAGCGGTGCTTTCAGGCCGGGGATATTGACTGCACTTGTGGGCGTCAGCGGTGCTGGGAAGACGACCTTGATGGATGTGTTAGCAGGACGAAAGACGGGTGGATGTACTGAAGGAAGCATCTGCATTTCGGGTTACCCAAAGAACCAAGCCACATTTGCCCGTGTTAGTGGTTATTGTGAACAAAATGATATTCATTCACCAAACGTCACTGTATATGAATCTCTTCTCTATTCCGCTTGGCTTCGCCTATCTTCAGATGTAGACCAAAGGACACGGAAGGTACTGATTATCTAAGTTGTGTCGGTTGCCACATATAGGCTGTTAACATACCGAACATGAATGGAGGCTTGTTCGTGTTCGTTCGTTTAACTTAACTAAACAGACAAACAAACATGAATGCTAAATGAACGAATTTTATTGTGTTCATGTTTGTTCATTAAAAAAATGTGTTTGTTCGTGTTCGTTCATTAAGAGCTAAATGAACAAACATAAATGAACATAAACAATCGTAAACGTGCAAACATAAATGAACGTAAATAAACGAACTCAAATGAACAAAAAAACAACCATCATACTTATTTCGTTCATAAAAAATCACACTACGAAATGAAAAAAACTAAATTTAATTAATGATTTTACATATTAATGTCGTATTATAATATATAACGAACATAAATGAACAAACGTTCACGAACGAATGAGACCATTATCTAACTACATGAATAAAAAATTTGTTCATGTTTGTTCATTTATTAATTAAACGAACTTCCTGCCGAACGGTTCGCTGAAGGTTCAGTTCATTTACAGCCCACATATTGTCATTCAATAAAAAATGGCATATAACTTTAGTTACTGTAACTTCTTGCCTTTTTCCTGGAATAATCTTCACTCTAGCCTTAAACCAGACTTCAGAAAAGTCCTCTGCATACAAGTATAGTGATGATTAGTTTTGGTTAGGGCATTATCATAATCTTCCTCCAATTTTGAAACACACCCAAAAAAAAACTTATGTATATAATGTTTAGTTTATGCTTAACGGGCTATATTGGAACTCAGATGTTTGTAGAGGAATTGTTGGAACTGATGGAGCTTAATCCTATAAAGGACGCTGTAGTGGGCCTTCCTGGAGTAGATGGTCTCTCAATTGAACAACGTAAGAGGCTGACAATAGCTGTTGAATTGGTGGCAAATCCGTCCATCATCTTTTTGGATGAGCCAACGTCTGGTCTTGATGCTAGAGCGGCTGCCATCGTCATGCGTACTGTAAGAAACACGGTGGACACAGGAAGAACCGTTGTATGCACAATTCACCAACCAAGCATAGACATATTTGAATCTTTTGATGAGGTTTGTGGCTTAAAAGCTTGTCAATTTTGTTTTTCTTGATGTTGATCGGGCTGGCTCTGATTGGTCGTCGAATACTGCTCTTAACTTGCAGTTGATTTTGATGAAGATGGGAGGAAAAATTATTTATGCTGGACCTTTAGGTCAACATTCCCACAAGCTAGTAGAGTATTTCGAAGTGAGCATTGTTTCTAGTTCTTATTTGGAGGTTTAGAGTGATATTTTCTTTTTCTTAATAATCCATCGGTTGGTTTAGGATATTTCAGGAGTGCCGAAGATTAGGAATGGTTATAATCCTGCTACATGGGTGTTGGAGGTGACTTCTTTGGCAGTTGAAAGTCAACTTAACGTTGACTATGCTGAAATATACTTCAATTCCGCTCTTTATCGGTAAGTTAAAAAATCTTATTTTATTGGATTAAGAAGTTGCTCTCTGCATGCCATGAAAGTTTTCTACTTTTGATTGGGCTTATAGTTTATGTGAAGTGTTTGACTATTAGCCAAGTGTCCAAAACGGACTTGACTATTGCAAATTATGAAAATCTTGTGGACAAAAATTTGCATCAAATATTTATAACGACGGTGTGTGGCAATAGGGTTGCAATTTTTCTTGAAGTGTATATATATATATAGAGGGAGGTTCATACGAAAAATATAACTTTTTAAGAAAACGCGAGGTGCAATCTCAACCACTCATCTCAATCAACAAAGGTGGCTTTGACCGGTCCTCCCCTTTAATAATCTCTACCCTCCCATGAATCGCGTCAATCCTTCGTGATCACGTCCACCGTAACCGCGAGATGAGTGACTGAGATTGCTCCTTGCTTTTTCTTAAATTGATATGCTTCTCGTTTGAACCTTCTCCTATATATATATATATATATATATATAGAGAGAGAGAGAGAGAGAGGTGGGTTCATACAAAAACCACCCACATTTGTAGGAACAAAGGAACTAAACTTGAGCCACATGTTATGTGGGCCTATGTGGACCCACCCACCAAATAAATCATATATGATTTAGTGGTGGGGACCCACCTGAATTATATATGATTTATTTAATGGGTGGGACCCACATGACATGTGATTCAAAATTGTTCCTTTGTTCCTACGAAATGGATTGGTTCTTGTTTGAACCTATTTATATATATATATATATATATAGAGAGAGAGAGAGAGAGAGGGAGGTTCAAATGAAAAGTGATAAAAGACTATGAAGTAGAGAAGTGATCATAGCCTTCTATTTATTTGATCAATGGTTATTAATTAATTGGTGCAGCAGATTATTAAAGGAGTACCGTAAGTTTTGTGGAATAGCGGAAGGGTATTTTGGTAATTATTCCAATTATTCATATATGAATCACTGTAGTATGAAGATTCATATCTGAATATATATATATATAGGGACAGGTTCAAATGTGAACCACTTTTTGGTTGTGAACGTCAGGACAACCGAGAGCGCGACACGTGGCGGATGACTAGGCGCCACGTCACGTCTACGGCGGATGACTAGGCGCGATTCATGGGAGGGCATTGAATTAAAGGGGGGGGGGGGGCACACTTAATGCCGCCACGTGTCGCGCTCTCGGCTGTCCTCACATTCACAACCAAAAAGTGGTTCACATATGAACTTTCCTAAATGTGAACTCATTTTTCATTGTGAACGTGAGGACAGCCAAGAGTGTGCCATGTGGCATATTCAGTTTGAATATTCATGTGTTTTTCAAACTGAATAACACTTCATTAAGTGTTTTAGTGTTATTCAGTTTGAATAACACAAGAATATTCAAACTGAATATGTCACGTCGCGCACTCTCGTATGTCCTCACATTCACAATGAAAAATGAGTTCACATTTGAACATGACCCTATATATATATATATATGTAGGGGTGGGTTCAAATGTGAACTACTTTTTGGTTGTGAACGTGAGGACAATCGAGAGTGCGACACGTGGCGGATGACTAGGCGCCACGTCACATCCACGGCGGATGACTAGGCGCGATTCATGGGAGGGCATTGAATTAAAGAGGGGGACCACACTCAAAGTTGCCACGTGTCGCGCTCTCGGTTGTCCTCACGTTCACAACCAAAAAGTGGTTCACATTTGAACTTTCCTCTATATATGTAATTATATATATAGGGTCATGTTCAAGGGAAAACCTCAAAAGAATGGAAAACTAAGAAACACCCTCTTAGCCCTTCATTTGGACCGTATGCATTTGTGCAAAGAAGTAATTTGCAATATTCGCATATGCATCATAAAAACCATTAAAGTTAACTTCTATGCACAAGTGCATACAACCCAGATGAAGGGCTAGGAGGGTGTTCCTTAGTTTTTCATTGTTTTGAGGTTTTCCCTTGAACCTCCCTCTATATATATACCAATGGGCAAATGACCCTTTGATTAGGTTTGTAACTCCATGTTTAGAGGGAATACAAAACTTGATTGTATTCTTCTACGCATACTACTAGAATGATGGCTTAGTTGCATACATGCAAATATCTAATACCTTTATTTACATGGTTTTGGTATGATATTTGAAGGGGAAATCAAGAACTTATTAGTGAGCTTAGTACTCCTTCCCGTGGTTCCAGCGACCTCTCGTTTAGTACCGAGTACGCTCAACCGTTTATTGTACAGTGCAAAGCTTGTTTGCGGAAACAACATTGGTCTTATTGGAAGAACCCACAATATAACGTCACTCGGTTTCTGACTACCACCATCATCGCTGTTATGTTCGGTGTTGTATTCTTGAACAAGGGTCAAAAGATGTAAGACGTTGATTGATTTATATTGCAATCTTATTGTGCTACCACTGAAATTTTACTATATTTGACGTATTCGATTGTCTAATTAGTTTTATTTTAACTTGTTAGAGAAAATCAACAAGATTTGCTAAATATGTTTGGAGCTTTATATGCTGCTGTTATATTCGTTGGAGCAATCAATCAAAACGCCGTACAACCTATTGTAGCGATTGAGAGAACTGTTTTCTATCGTGAAAGGGCTGCAGGGATGTATTCGTCCTTACCATATGCTCTTGCCCAGGTAACCATTGTGAAAGCATGAAAACCCTACTTCCAATCATGAATCATTGCAAACGTTTGCATGTTTTTTTTTTTTTTTTTAATATTTTGCGAAACGTACTTCCAAAACCTTTGTTTTGATACCTCAAATGTGGCATCTCAAACATTTAGGGTGCATTTGGTTGTGGAAAACTGTTTTCATTTTCCTAGAAAATGTTTTCAGAAAATTGAGTTGAGTTTACATTTCAGTTTTCTATGAAAATTTTAGAAAACGTGTTTGGTTGAAATGGTGGAGTTTTCATTTTTTTAGAAAATTAGAGAACGTATAGAAAATTTTGGAAAACTACTAAAATCACTTTTCTAATTCACATAGAAGTTATAAAACCAAAAATTTCATTGTCTTGGAAAACTTTTGAAAACTAAATGAACCAAACGCTTTTTCTAAATTTTTATTTTCCTTAGAAAGTTTTCTTGAAAAACTGGAAAGTTTTCTACAACCAAACGCACCCTTAGCTACTTGGTTTACATATGAAATTGCATGAAAATGCCATGTACTTTGGTCCAATTCCTATTTTATGTTACGTACTTTGGTCTAATATTTTGAAATGTCACATCTGAGACACCAAAATGAAAGATATGAAAGTACTGTGTCATTTAATAGGAACCAGACCAAAGTATGTTGCATTTTCAAGCAAATTGTCCCTTTTTAGTGAAGTGTGTATAAAATAGCCTTTGACTAGAATTATGAGGGAAGCTTGTGAACTCAAATCTTTGCAAGAGTTATTAAATTTTTAAAATACTCATACTTGGCCTTCCATTGTAAACTAACTTAAGAAAATGATGAGAAGTCGATAACAACTCTTTTTCAAAGGACAAATGGATAAACGGAACTTAAAAACGTTCCTAAAATGGACATGTTGCAATTTTCATGGCACATCCCAGAAAAGAACTAATTGCAATTTTATTGGATGGAGGGTTTATACATGATGAATCTTTAAAAGTTTAACCACAAATATACTAATTAGAATGTTTATATCGTTCAGGTGACCATAGAGTCGATGTATATTGTTATTCAGACCAGTATTTTCGCCTTCATATTCTACCCGATGATAGGATTCGAATGGACACCTACAAAATTTTTATGGTTCTATTACTATATGTTGACGAGTGTCATCTACTTCACTATGTTTGGTATGATGATGATGTCACTAACACCAAGTCCCCAAATTTCGGCCGTTCTCATCTACTTCTTCATCTGCGTTTGGAACCTGTTCTCGGGTTTTATTATCCCTCGACCGGTATGTCATTTCTTAATTCTTTTCTCTTGTGAGTCATTGTGGTTTAAATAAGGGTTGATTATCCCTCCAATGTCAAACTGAGGAATGGAAATGAAAATGATAGAGAATGAATTTTCATTACCCTCGGTTAAAGCAGGAATGAAATTTTGGGCTTTTGGGGAATGAGCCCATTATATTATAGAAAACCGAATAGTTTCTTTCATTATCATTCCCATTGATTAGTGCTTATTGCCTCTAACCAAACACTGCTTATTAATCAAGTATTAATAGATTTAGGGATGAATTAGTTTGACTCATGGTATATCTAACGTATTTTCAAAACCATTATTTTGGTATTTCAAATGTGACATCTCAAAAATGTAGGTGTTTGGTTACATCTAAGAATCGCATGAAACTGCAACCTACTTTGGTTTTATTCCTATTTTGTGTAACGTATTTTAACACCTTCAATTTGGTATCTCAGATGAGACATCTCAATCATTTAAGTACCTGGTTACATCTGAGAATTGCATGAAAATGCAACATACATACTTTCGAAACCTTCATCTCTGATGTGGTATCTTAAACATTTTAGATCACAGTAAGTTAGACAAAATTAGAATCAGAGCAAAGTATGTTGCATTTTCGTGCAATTCTCATATGTGACCAACCAACTAAATGTTCGTAATATCGCACCCGAGGTACCAAAATGAAGAATTTGAAAGTACGTTACACAGATAAGAATCTAGCCTAGGTACGTTGCACTTTCTTGGCAATTTTCCCTAGCTTTAGCGAATGACTAGCGGGAGGTTCTTCAAGGGAAAACCTTTAAAAAATCGAAAACTGAGGAACACTCTCGTAGCCCTTCATCTGGACCGTATGCACCTGTGAATAAAAGTAATTTGTAATATGCACATGTGCGTAATTCACACATGCATAAAAACCAAAAAACAACTTAATTAATTCTATTCTATTCATAGGTGCATGAAGGGCTACGAGAGTGTTCCTCAGTTTTCCGTTTTTTAAGGTTTTCCCTTGAGCCTAACCGTAGCTTTAGCGAATGACTATGCATGTAGTTGTGGTTTATTTGGTAATTAACCATTTTCATAACATGCAATGACATACCATGGACATTGCATTTGCAGCAAATACCGATATGGAGTAGATGGTGTTATTGGGGAAGCCCTGTGAGTTGGACCATGTATGGCCTCCTAACTAGCCAGGTTGGTCAGCAAAATGGGGCTTTTGTGGTGGCCGGTGCTGGTGACATAACCGTGAAAGGGTTCATTAAGGAGGAGTTTGGGTTCGAGTATGACTTCCTACCGGTGGTGGCTGCAGCCCATGTTGGTTGGATCCTTCTATATTTTGTCATCTTTGTGTGTGGCATCAAGTACCTTAACTTTCAACATCGATAATCCGGTAGCCTCGTTTTTAGCGGTTGTGCGTTTCTTCTAAGACGTATCAGAATGAGAATCTTGTCAACGATTTGTAAAAAGTTTTTGTTGTTTCATTCGGATTGAAAACGCCCTACTGAAAATATTGATGATTGTTCTTGTAAATGTAACCGATTATTTCGTTTCTTTGGGCCACTGGCCATCCGCCGGGAGTTTCGGGTTTAATACCGATATTTTAGCAACAAATCTAATAAATCTAAGTGCAGCCATTTTTATGGTAAGAGACTATGATCCAATTACACGATACAACGATCTATTAGATCGTGTTCTTAGGCATCGCGATGCAATCATATCACATCTCAATTGGGCATGTATATTTCTAGGCTTTCACAGTTTTGGTTTGTATATTCATAATGATACCACGGGTGCTTCAAACCAATATTAAACTGTGTAGTGTGGTTTATGTGGTTTGTCCTATCACACTTCATGCTTACAATTCAATAAATTTAAGTTTAAAGATACATTATAACATCAATGATAACTCTATTGGGATGACGTGTGTCACAAAACAAATGATAGCAGGTTATTTCTAAGGTCTCTTAGTAATATAGATCCGATGACACAACAAACCCGACAACAAATGTGGATAACAATAATCTACATGTTGCATAATAATTCTCTAACATAGAGACAACCCACAAAATATATATAGATAATAACGAAAATATTGCTATCTATAACTATAACAAGTTTACAAAATAAAAACACAAGGATTAACGTAGTTCCGCCATCTGAGCTAATAGTGTATATCCACCAAGAAGGGGGAGAAACAAATGTATAATTACCGACTAGGAGAAACTACAACGTGTTTACAAGATCTTTGGATCAACGAATCAACTACCAATCTTTTCACATGTTGTATAGTTGTGTATATTTCTTTAGCAGATTGTTGATGTATTAATTCATGGTCAACTGTGTCGTTACTCTAATCTTCTTTCAGCATGTAACCAAAGCCCTACGTACGATGTGAAGCCTAGTTTGGTATGGTTGCACCTTCTTTCTTGTGTAGAGGATTATAGAAATGCAAAAAAAAAAATTTTGATTATAATTCCATGAAATTCTTTGATGCATAGTCATTCTCATTGTTGACAACTTTTTTTGGATTCAGGAGTGTGAGAGGAAATGAACAAATGGGATGGATAAAGATAATGGGGTTGTCTATGTTCACATAGACCTCACCTTGTAAGCTTAAATTATGTTTGCTTCAGTGGTTAGTTGAAGCTCTTGAGTATGGTAATTGGTAAAAAAAAAAAAAAGAACAGATTAGGCTGTGAACACATGTATTGGTTGATTGATTATAACGGATGGAACAAAACAAATAGGTTTGGTCTAATTTCGTTTAGTAAAGTGAAGTATTAGATTATTATTTTTCTACTTAATGATAGGTTTCTTTCACTTTCTTGGGATGTAATACGACAGGTTGGGTTATCAAGTAAATCTTAATGTAATCATATTTGTGTTTGTAAAGTAGATTCTTCAATACGGAATGGGTGTGATAGAAGAGATGTGGTAAGCTAACCACTTGGGTGGTGGTGGGTGTGGTGGGAGGGTGAGGGTGAGGGTGGTGAAGACCACAAAAATGGAGTTGGCGTGGTGGTGGTTTTTGTTTTTGTTTTTTTGTGTGTTAAGATAAAGGAGGTGGGTCTCATAGTTTAGGTGTGGTGGGAAGTAACTATGACAGATCTAAGTGGTGTCTAAATAGTAGGTTGAATGGTAAGTGAAAAACAGACGTGACGGTGTGGTACGTGGAGAGTAACCCCTCCGTTTACTCTTACACACTTGTAATTTGAAAGTGATGGGTGAAAATAGCAGCCGACCTAAAGGGGCCATGATGTCAATAGCCAATTCACACATGTGTTAAAAAAAGCATTCAAAGTGTTTTTAGTCCAACGTTATTTGGAGTGTTTATAAGGTATCTTCAATTCTTTATGATTGTGAATTCGAGTCCCGTAATAAACAGTGATGTGTATTTAGGAGTAAATTTTAAGAGTAAGTTAGTTGAGTTTATTTATAATTTGAGGTTCAAAAATATAAAAAATGGTTAAAATCCAGTTTCATGATATACTATAAATATGTTGCTCATTATATCCTTTTGAATAAACTATGAATACGTTCTTTTTTGTTTTAGCAATTACATGAACGATTTTATAAGGTTGATTATTAGTTGTCTTCATCAATTATGTACTTGCTTCTGCATCAGGCAACAACTAAATTTCATATCCATTTTTTATTTTGGAAAGACTCCATTATAATATACCGATTATATTAGTCTTGAATTTATAGGTAGTCACTTTTAATTTAAAATCACATAAAACCATAAGAATACAATTAAGAAGGACGAAGAATAAAACAAAAATAAGATTGAGGTTTCAAGTTCTCGCCTACAAAAGTTAGTTGCATTGCACGGATGCATAACTAGTAATCAAAAAATATAATTGGGAATAAAATGACTCAATGTAACTTGTTACTACGTTAGTTCTAGTACTATTTCAGTAAATTAACTTATTTTCTTTTATGTTTGCTTAGAGCATCTCCAATAGTTTTCTCAAAAATGAAGAAAATAGAGACTAGATCGTTTGCGCTTCAATAGTTTTTCCTAAACTTTCCCTAGAATAGAGAAAGTAAGAGCATGTCCAACGGCTATGCTAAAATAGAAAAAAAAAAAACTAGATTTTAACATATTTGTTGCTCCAAGAGCTATGATATCCTCAATGCTAAAAAAAAGTGAAGGTAGCAAAATCTCTAAATTTAGAGAAACCTCAAAATGGTGTGAGAAATATTAGTTTAACTAGTGTCGGGCTCGCGCGTTGCACGATGACGTCATATTTTTTGAAAGTATTTTTGAACTAATTTAAAAAAAATATAATTTCTCAAACAATATATATGGATTATATCCGTTACAAAGCATGAGATTCTTACAAATGTTAGAAACCAATATCAACCATATATGTAGATGATCACAGTGTTGATTAATTCGGTTACCAAATTTGCTCTCAACCATATTCTAAAAAATAAACAAAATCAATGGTTAAGATTAGGTTTGTAGGGTTTGTAAGAATTTCATGATTTGTAGTTGATATATTGAAAAGAACCAAGTCTTCATTGTTAATTTTTCTTTTATTTTTGTACTATAATATTAATATGATTGGCTTTGATTACAACCTTGCATATAACCATTCATCCCTATTTTTTTATACCCTTCGTCTTCTTCCAAGATATCATGTTATCATCGATTTCTGATAATGAATATTTCAAGATTTTAGGAATACTCAAGTCTAATGGTTCAAATCATCGACGTTGCTTTCTTTTTAGTTTTAGACTATTTTGTACCATTTGGTTGGTTTTGATTCAACCATGATCATAGATTTCAAATCATTCCATCACAAGTTTTATATACTAATCATCTTTTTCCAAACTATCATTTGTACAACAATCTTTGTTTCAAGATTTGAGGAATGCTCAAACCTCATATTGTGAAGTCATTATCATTGATTTCCATTTTAGTTTTGAACCATCTTATTTACCATTCGATTGGTTTTGATTCCAACCATGGTTATAAACTTTTTAACCATCCATCCTCTTTCTTATATCAATCATCTTCCTTTAAACTATCAATCACTTGTGGTTTTCTTTATAATTTTGCACTATACTTTTTACCATACAACATTGAGTTTTTCAAAAGCACTAATTAACCTTTTATGTACACATCTTCACTTTTAAATTCCATTTTATATCAATGTGGAACAACTTTTATGTTTCATCTATTCACCAAGATAAAATTTTGAAAAATTGCACTATAGTTTTTACCATTTGATTGGTTTTGGTTCTAACCATACATTTTATTAAAATCTTCCATCACCCTCTTTTATACATATCTTCTTATTCCAAACAATCATCTTTCCACCAATGTGAGATTATGAAACTCAACCTATTCTATGAATAATTTTTTAGCGTTGTGTTGTTTTGATTTCAATTTTGGTTATAGATTTCAAAATCTTCCATCACCCTATAATATACTAATTATCATCTTCCAAACCATCATCTTATGTACTCTTTTTCAATTCCAACCTTTTCATTCTCTCATCAATGTGGGATAATCAACAAATCATCACATTTCATCATTTTTTTATCAATAATTAAACATTATTATGTCATGTAACAAAAACTTTTTCACTATTGCATCAAATCTTTTTCATATAACAAAAACTAACTATTTCAAGCTACTATCTTGTCCTTTATATATTCATTTTCAATTTCAACCTTTTTTTTTGCAAAGATCAAATCTTAGGAAAAAAGAAAACTTAAGAAAAATATAGAAAAACAAAAATTTAACAAAAAAACTTTAAAATCTCAACAAAAGTCAAAATGAATACATACCTGAATTAGTCTTTTTGAATAAGACCTTGATTTTTTTAAATAACCATCTAAAAATGACACGTTGAAGTTAGTTGAAAGTACATAGAGATTGTAGCACTTTCAGTGAAAATACATATGAAGAGTATAGAAGAGTTAAGTAAGGAACTCTAATATCTCAAAAAATAAAAGAAAGAAGTATACATATCCAATTTGGTCTTCTCGAAATAACCTGAAAAATGATTTGTTAAAAAATAGTGATATATATAATGAATAACACATCAAATGATGGATATACAAAAGAAGAGATCCGATAATAAACAACTCATACGAAAACATAATAACACATTGACGAACGAATCAAAAGCTTTCGATGTTTAACCTTTTAAGAGGAATATGTAATTGGCTTTTACCAATTAACATGTCCAACAACTACAAGAACAAAAACCACTTATGCTTAAATAGGAGAAAGTGAATGATTAATTAAAATAAATGAAAGAAAATGAATGGTTAATAACATAAAGAAGTTGAATAAATAATAAAGTAACATAAATAGCAATAAAATCAATACTTAATGCTCTTAAGTTATATATACATAAAGAGAAAAACCAAGAGTTTTTTAAATCTAATGTTGTAAAAATAAAATTGAAAAATTTAGAAAAAAATAGGAGAACGCCACGTGGCAATGCCATGTTTCGGCTTTATATAGATATATAGATGCTCCAAAAAATAAGATTACTTGAAGATAAATGTCTAAGAGAGAGACATGATTATTTTAATGCTACAACCAATAGAAACAATTTTAAATTTGCTATAATAGAATAACTGTTAGAGTTGGATGTAAACTTTTTTAAAATTTTTTAACTTTTCACTGTATTTTAGAAAAAAACTTAACATAACTGTTGAAGATACTCGGGCGCGTTTGGTATGCATGATTCCTTGGGAATCTGAAGGAATTGGAATCCAATTCCCAAGGATTCCTGCGTTTGGTAAAATTAAGAAAAGGGAATTGGAATTGGGGGAAGAAATTAAAATCCCTCATATGAAGAAATTTGAAATCCTTGGGTACATGGAAGGATTTTAAAATCCCTTGACATGGGAATTGCCAAATTACCAGATTACCCTTCACTTAGATGCCTTAACTTACTACTTCGCTTCAACCCACCGCTGACCGCCGTTACCGCGTCGACCCACCGCCGACCGCTGTTACCGCCTCGACCCACCACCGACCGCCGCCACCGCTTCGACATAAGAACAAAAGGAGGGTAATTCTGTCATTTTTCATATCTGAATTCCAATTCCATCGGACATTTCTGCCAACCAAACAGATTATGGAATTGGATTCCAATTCCTTCAGGATTCTAAATTCCTGAGGATTCCAATTCCTTCAAAAACATTCCAGCATACCAAACGCAGCCTAAGAGTGAGAATGAGGTTTCTCTTCAAATATGGAGATAACATTAGAGGGAATTGATACTTCCACTTAATAAATTGATTCTTCCACATATGTACAACACCCTTAAAGCTAATGTACAAGTCAGTGAACCATTCATCTTCCTTGGATGAATCAATTTATTATGTGGAAATATCACCTCCCTTAAAAATGATTATCATTTGAAATAATCAATAGGAAACCTTGAAAATATAATTTTAGATACAGAAATAACTCTTTAATAAATGAGTAGAATACTTTAATATTATAACTGATGTAAAAATCTTCAAAATAAGAAAGCTATTAAATATGCATTTAATATTTTCTTTTTGAAGATTTTAAGTTTTATTTCTAATTTTATAGAAATTTTGGGTAAGCTTTTGAAAATGATCTTGTAGCTACTATTTTGAAAAGTGCTTTTCATGTTACCAAATATGGTGTGTTTGGTTGTGGAAAATGTTTTCATTTTCATAAAAACGTTTTTAAAAAATGAAGTTGAGCTTTCATTTTGAGTTTATAATGAAAAATTTTAGAGAAATTGATTTTTCTAACCATTTAGAAAATAGCAAATCATCTCTTAGCCACCCTCTCCTTCAGATCAACAAAATAACCATCAGAGTCTCCCAGGAGAAAGTCGCCCCAGGCGACATTCAACTTTCCGCCCAAAGACTTTTCCGGCCATCTTCCGGCCAAACAACGACGGAGTAGCCCCATTCAAAGACGCCCCGGGCGACTTTCACCATTTTACACAAACACTAGTTTATCGATTGGAATGTGACATCACTTGGCCGGAAAAGAAGGGTACCAATGGTGGAAAATTTGTATGAAACAACCAGAGAGAAAGAAATAAAAGGTTATTAGGTGTTGTGTGAGGTCCAAACAATCAAATAACGAGGTGATTCAACAAGAAATAAAGAAGATGAAGATGAAAAGTTCTTGTATTTTATTATGAGAGCTCCCAAGAACACAAGAAAAACACACACAAACACCTAATCGACTCTCATTGAAATGATTTCACACATTTCTCTCAACCCTAAACCCCTTTATATATGGGGCCTAAATATAAAAGCCCAAGCCCAAGCCCAATACTAATATAACTAGTTAAATACTAATTAACCATTTTCAAAGCTTTCTTTATAAAACTTTCTAATTAGGACAATTTGGTCCTAACATGTTGTACTTTTTGAAGCATTAAGTGTACAGCTGTCTTTTTCATAACCTTTTTTGGATTCATTCAAAGACTAACCTATGCATGTGTGGACAATTTATCACTCACTTAAACAATCTTCTTTATTGCTATGTTTCTACCAAAGACCATTTGCCACCTACCCAAAATAAGTAAATAGTTAAGAGTTGCCCCGGGCGACTTTCCTTGGGGCGACTCCGGTGGTTTTGCCGGAATGTGACATCACTTGGTCGGAAAAGCACAAGTCACCTGGGGCAACTTCTTTCGTGGCGACTCTGATGGTTATTTTGATGATCGGAGGAAGATGGTGGCTAGGAGATGATTTGCTATTTTCTAAATGGTTAGAAAAATCAATTTCTCAAAATTTTTAAAAATGCATTTGGTAGAAATAGTATAGTTTTCATTTTCCATATTTAGAAGAAAAAACGCATTTAGAAAATTTTGAAAAACTAATAAAATCAGTTTTCTAATTTACATAGAAGTTAGAAAACATAAGAACTTTTATTTTCTTGGAAAACCTTTGAAAACTAAATAAACCAAACCTGTTTTTAAAATTTTCATTTTCCATGGAATTTTTTTCACAACCAGACATAACCTATATTTTTAACTTATTGGTTTAAAAAAAAATCAATAAATCAATAAGCAATTTTGAATCACACTCAAACATTAACATCCTCTAAACATGACTTTAAAAGGGTGTTTGGGATTGTGTTTCAAAAGTGATCATTGATTTATTGGCTTTTAAAAAACCCAATAAGTTTAAAATAACAGTAAACTACAAATTTGGTCTCTGAGGTTTACCCAAAATAACAGGTTTCGTTCCTGTGGTTTAATAACTACACTAGACGTCCCTGAGGTATGCATTTTGCTTTGGGTTTGATCCTTGCTCACTAACGCCGTTAGAAAATCAGTTAAGTGAGGAGTTCTTTTGCTAAAATGAAAGAATAAGGGCTAAATGGTAAGTCTTTTTTTTTATCATCTTCATCTACCCACTACCACACCCACCCCCACCCCAAACACCATCACACCCACCAGCACAGTCACCACCAAACCAACACCACCATACACACCACCTCCAAACCACTATCACCATTGCCAACACCAAACAGCCACCACTACACCCTTCACCACCAAACCATCCACCACCACTAAACCACCACACCCACCACCAAACCACCACCTCCACACCAACCACCAAACCACCACCACCACACCTATAACCCCACCAAACCCATCACTAAACTGCCACCACCATACCCACCACCACCACCCACCACCACTACTAACACCAAACAACAATCACCACCACGAAACGAAAACCCACAAACCGTCACCCTAAGAAAACGAAAACCCTAACCCTAACCTGCAAATCGAAAACCCTAACCCAAAAAAAATGAACACCATAACCCTAAACTGCAAATCGAAACCCCTAATCCTAAGAAATCGAGAACCCTAACTCAAACTACAAACGTCGAAGAAAAGGGAGGGAGGGTGGTGGAGGGAGGGCGACGACGATGGTGAGTGGTGGTCGACAGGAGTGATCGGAGGTCTGCAACAAGTTTGGTCCTAGTGATCGCCTGATCGGGGCGGTAGTGCTTGGGGCGGCGGTTCGTGGCGGGTGGGAGAGACGCATGCAGCGGCGATGGTGGCGGTTGCAGGCGGCGACGGTGGCATGATCGGAGAAGGTGAGTGGTGGCCGGTAGAGTGATCGGAGGTCTACAAATATGGTCTGGTCGGGTTTATAAGAAAGAGAAAGAGTTTACATTTCGAACCTTCTTCTTTCACTTTAGCAAAATTTTCCATCAGTTAACTGAGTTTTTGATGGCGTTAGTGAGCAGGGACCAAACCCAAAGCAAAATGCAAACCGTAGGGACGTCCAGTGTAGTTATTAAACCACAGGGACGAAACCTGTTGTTTTGGATAAACCTCAGGGACCAAATTTGTAGTTTACTCTTAAAAGAATGTTTGGTAACTTGAAAAACATTTTTTAAAATAGTCTTTTGATATAAAGAGAAAAGTTGTTTTTGAAAAGTAAGTTTACTAATAACTTTTTGATTTGGCTTTTAACTTTTAGTTTCTCCTTACATAAACCCATTTTTTAACCTAAACACTTTTTAACTTATTGACTTATTGATTTTACCACCAAAAAGCTAATCCAAACACTTTTTAAAAAGTATTTTAACACTACCATAAATTAATAATCACTTTTAACAAAAACATTTTTAGAGTCTAAAAAGCAATTCCAAACACCCTCTAAGTTGTTATTTTTTTATAGAGTAAAATACATTTTTGGTCTCTGTGGTTTGACAAAAGTCTCACTTTTGGTCCCTACAGTTTAAAAAGTACACATTAGCCACTACAATATGCTATTTTGTCCAATTTTGGTCCCTCTGACTAACAGCTGTTAAGTAAAACCGTTAGTTTAAGGTTAATTTGAATTTTTTTTCCATTTACTCTTGTTTTTACTTTAGTAATAACCACAAGGACCAATAGTGTAATTTACTCTATTCAATATATATATATATATATATATATATATATATATATACACCTCCTTCTTCACCCACCACCTACCACCTACCACCCATCACCATCCACCTTACCACCACCACCACCACCACCTCTTTCTTCTCCACCCACATCTTCATCATCCACCACCACCACCACCACCCACCTTCTTCTTCACCCACATCTTCATCATCCACCACCACCCATCCATGCCTCCGCCACCGCCGCCTTCAATGCCGCCACCACCACCACCGCCGTTGTTCCGTAAATCATGGTGCTGCTGATGGTAACGGATCTGGCTAGGGTTATCAATAGACTCCTCTTCACCTCCACCAACCTCATCATCTTCCTCCACCACTACATCTTCAACCATATTATGATGCTGATTACCATCATCATTAGCATCACTGTTATGATTATTGATACCAATTCCTCCTTGTAGCTGCTGCTGATGATGATTTTGTAAATTTGCAGGCTCGTAGGTTAGGGCTTGATGATGATGATGATGATGGCGATGATGATTGCTGATATTAGCTTTCGACATCAATAAAACACCAAACAACAAAATATACAGAAATTAAGACCAGAGATTTTAGGGATTTACTGATTTTCGAAGCTAATTATATCTTTCAGGGATCAAATCAGAGCAGGGTTTGTTTGTTGAGTAGAGGAGGAGGAAAAGGGGGAAAACAAGAAAAGACAAAAGAAAAGGTGAAATTGGAAGGTAAGAACCCTAATTTGGGGCGACCAAGGTAGCAGGGAATTGGGGAGTACGAATGAAAGAATGTAGTGGTGGAATTTGGGGCGACCAAGATTGGGTGGGTGATGGTGGATGGTGGTGGTAGTGGACAGGTGGGTGATGGTGGGTGGTGTGTGGTGTGTTGTGTGGTGGTGGATGGTGGTCATGGTGGTATGTGGTGGGTGGTGGTGGATGGTGGGTGGACGGTGAAGATGAAAGATGAATCAGGGTGTCATGTGTGTGTATACATATATCAGTATATAGAGTAAATTACACTTTTGATCCTTGTAGTTATTTTTAAAGCAAAAATAAGAAAAAAAAATGAGAGATTCACCTACCTTGAATTAACGGTTTCAGTTAACAGCTGTTAGTCGGAGGGACCAAAATTGGACAAAATAGCATATTGTAGTGCCTAATGTGTAATTTTTAAATTGTAGGGATCAAAACCATAGGGACCAAAAATGTATTTTACTCTTTTTTATATTTCCAAATTCAAAGAAAGAACAAACAAATTGAATGGTTAATAATCCATATAACAACACCTCTCTTAGCTTATACTTTGATGCCACCATCCATTTTCCTTCCACCCAAAACACACACTTGAAATCATTCATATCATCATCAATGGCAGCATCAAATTCAAACACCACCAACAAGGAAAGGGTTTTGATCTGCATTGGAGACATCCATGGATACATCACCAAGCTCCAAAACCTCTGGTCCAATCTCCAAACCCTAATCCCACCTTCCGATTTCCAATCCGCCAAAATCATCTTCCTCGGCGACTACTGCGATCGGGGCCCCGATACTCGCAAGGTCCTCGACTTCCTCATCCACCTCCCATCCAAATACCCGAACCAATCCCACGTCTTCCTCGCCGGAAACCACGATTTCGCCTTCGCCGCCTTCGTCGGAGCCGTCCCGCCGGCGCCGGACGGATCGCCGTTCTCCGCCACGTGGGATGAGTTTCAGGCGAGCGAGGAGAGGGAAGGTTGGTATAAAGAGGATGGGTATGAGAAGATGCATTTGCAAGGGAGGAGGTGGGCTGGGAAGATCACTGTTAGGTTTAATGCTGTTAAAGGGACTGAGTATAAGGGCTCCATTTATGATGCTGGTACCACTTTTGAATCTTATGGGTTCCCCATGGATCTCCTGGTATGTATTATAATTTGAAATTTCTTTTTTGTATGAGTTTATTGGAGTAATGTAGGTTTGGATTTGAACTTAGGGCTCATTTTCTGTTGTTGCTCACGTTTGGTTTTTATGGCATAAGAGTCTTCATTTGGGGTAATTTAAAGGATCAAGGATTAAGTTGCGTTTGGCAAAAATAAGCTAGCTGAAAAGCTAGTATGTGGTTGGATGGACCATATAATAAGCTAGCTGATTGAAAAACGCTTCTTGGAGTAGCGTTTTGGGAGCTTTTTGTAGCTTTTTTCAATTATACCCTTGGTAATATTAACTATTATACTTATACCCCAAGATACCCTTTTTGGTCATTTTACATACTCATGAGCTAGTTTTTGCCAAACATTATTGTTCATGAGCTAGCTTATCAGCTACTAAATAGCTTATCAGTCAAGACCCAGCTTTAATCTAATTTGGAGATTTACGGTTTTGGGTTTTTGGAATTATGGTGGAAAAGGAGAATTTATCAAGGAGTCCTGTAAGAATAAAGTTGTTTGTGTGGATTAATTAGACTGTATAAATAGGGAAACATGCGTATTGAATAAGTCATTTTATACATCATCAAGCCACTACCAAACGGTGATGCATAGCTAACCAAATAAGCTATGAGTCTAGTTAAGCTCATTAAGTGGGTAACAAACAAACCCATATTTTGTAAGCTTGAGGGGGAGCTTTATGGAGAAAGCCAAGTATTCTCCAAACCTGCTTGTCCAACTGAAAACTCACATCTTCCGTCTTTGAAAAAACCCTTCCGATCTATACAAAAAGATTAATCCACACAGTCATCTTTATCCATATACAAGACTTAAGGTCTGTCTGTAAGCGCCTTAATGGGACTGACAGCTTATTCGGTTAGCCATAATGACTGTTTGGTAGTGGCTTGATGATATACATAGTGGTTTATTCTGTTAGGGAGCTTAATGGAGAAGGGCTAGTTTTCAAACACACCCCTCCCATAAAAAATGCTTCTTTCATCTATGAAAAAGCCATCGCAAACAAAAATCTTCCCTATCTATATAGACAGATTAATCCACATATCAGCTTTATTCATATAGGACTTGATGAAAACCAACCAAACAGCCCCAAGTTTGATCCGGTTTCTGCTACTTGATTAATTTGCTTCAATCTAAAATGTCTTCTTGTTTGCCAAATTGGGTCCAAGTAATTTCGTCTTCTATGTCTTTTTTACTTGTGGTATTGTATCGCATTGTATACTACATAGTGAAGCCTTTGCTGATTCAGGATGATAGTTGATATATGCATCAAGATTTGACGACTTCTTTTCAGTTCTGAAAATTAGGATCTCACTAATTGACATCCAAAAGTCAAGATATGTTTAATTTGTTGCAAGAATGCAAAGTTGGTAATCGATTCTAGATTGGTTTGTATAGATTTGATGAAAGCAGTTCCTGATGAACACAAGAAGTTTCTTGCTGATTTGGTGTGGATCCATGAAGAGGTTAGATTTTGATTTTCCCTTTATTGGGAATACATTTTATTCTTCTCCTTGGTGTGCTTGCGTTTTAGCTTATAGTAATTTTGTTTAGGATAATGTGTGCATAGAAACCGACAAAGGGCTTCAATCATGTAAGTTGATCGCAGTTCACGGTGGTTTGGAGAGAGGGAAAAATGTCGGAGAGCAGATTAAATATCTGAAAGCAAAGGACACCAGGATTCTGAAGGTGGAGCCTCTTAGCGGTAGAAAGAGCGTATGGGACATCCCCGAGGTGATCTCTAACTTACGATTTGTTTTCACAAAGTCTTTTACTTAAAACCTTTTTATGATTATACCCTCCCAACACCCTACTTAATTGGGTTACATTTGGTTTATTTTTACTTGTTGAGAAAACTAAGGGGGTGTTTGGTTAAACGTATTAAGTAGTAATCAGTGGGAATGAAAATGAAAGAAACTTTTAGTTGTCTATAATATAATGGGATTATTCGCCCATAAGCCCAAAATTTCGTTCCTAGTTAAACTTGGGGGAGAATAAAAATTCATTCCCATTTTCATTTTCTGGTCCTCATAACTTGTAACGCTCCAAAGCCCAAAGCGGCATGCTGACCCAATAACCTTCAAATTGGTAGCCCACAACTTTGAGCTCATGAGGAGTTTACCGATCTAATTTTCTTTTCATGTGGATGGGTTGGTAGGAACTGAGCAAAAGCCCGACGATTGTGGTGAGTGGTCACCATGGAAAGCTTCATGTGGATGGGCTTAGACTGATTATTGATGAAGGTGGTGGTCTTGAACAAAATCCGATTGCGGCAATTGTGCTTCCTTCAAAGACTATTGTCCGTGACACTGATAAATTAGGACAATGATTGCTCAATAAGAAGTATATCATGTTACTTGTTGAAATCATAGTTCTAGAAGATGAAAAGAGTGTGTGTTTGTAGAGTCGAATGTTGTATTTCTTATTAAATGATCTTCATAATACATGAATAAAATCATGACCATGGTGGCCAAGTTTTTGGTACCTAGAATAAAATTTATAACATTCATCTCTTGTCCATGCATCATAAGCTTGAATCATAGAGATTGTTATCCTCTTTTTCATGTAGTTCTTTCAAGTGGAACCAACCACTCTACTCTTTAGGATAAAGGTCAAGTTTGCGTATATTTTACCTCTGAGACCCTAGGTGAGACATAATGTGGTCGTTTGATTTGGTTTACATTTTTTTTGCATTTAGCTACCTTTGATGGCCTACACAATTGACAAATAAACTAATAACACATGGCCTAAAAAATGACCAAACCACTAGTCAACCTTACCCACACACATTCATTATATATATATATTTTTTAATGTATTCAATCATAATTAAATATTTATATATTTTTAATATAATATATGCTTAATTATATATGAAATTAATCTTCAGTATCATGTTTTAAAATCATATATATGGTATTTAGACACTTTTTTCTCTTTCAAAAATGTTTGATTTCTCATTTTGAATTTTTTCTATAAATTATAAACGACAATGACAAACAAAATAATAAATCATATAAACAAAGACCATTGATTCCAAGAGCAAAAAAACAAAAAGTACTGTACTTTATTAATTACTCTTTATACTTTATACTATTGTTATGATTTGAAGACCAAAAAATATTCAAAGAAGAAGAAACAAATTGAATGATTGTATTTCATGCCACCACCATCCATTTTTGATTGAATGGCATCATCAACATCAAATTCCAACACCACCAATGAAAAAAGGGTTTGTATTTGCATTGGAGACATCCATGGACACATAACCAAGCTCCAAAAACTTTGGTCCAATCTTCAAACCCTGATCCCACCCTCCGGTTTCCAATCCGCCCGTATCATCTTCCTCGGCGACTACTGCGATCGCGGCCCCGATACTCGCAAGGTCCTAGATTTCCTGATCGAACTCCCTTCAAAATACCCAAACCAATCCCACATCTTCCTCGCCGGAAACCACGATTTCTCCTTCGCCGCCTTTCTTGGAGCCATCCCGCCAGCGCCGGACGGATCGTCGTTTTCCGCCACGTGGGACGAGTTTCAGGCGAGCGAGGAGAGGGAAGGTTGGTATAAAGGTGATGGGTATGAGAAGATGCATTTGCAAGGTAGGATATGGGGTGGAAAGATGAGTGTTAAAGGTATAGAGTGCAAGGGTTCCATTTATGATGCTGCCACCACTTTTGAATCCTATGGGGTTCCTCATGGCTCTCCTGGTATGTATCAATAATTATTCACTTACATTAATGATTTCTCTTTTCTTTTCTATTTTGAAAAGTGATTTGCCTAGACTACATTTTTGGTGATTTGGAAACTAAGTAACGATTGTATGAGAAGTCTGGTCACAGAATGCTAACATCTGGACTCGAACCCAGGTGAATGAGATGTTGGTGACTTGTGTCACCAATATTATTTGTGTAATGGGATGAACTTGTTTGACTATTGTAATATTGATAAATTTCGAACAAGCAAGCACGGTGCGGAGTGCATATTATGGCTATGTTTGGTAAACTAGCTGATAAGCTAGTTGTGATTGATAAGCTAGTTAATAGCTGTCTAGCTGATAAGCTAGTTGTGATTGATAAGCTAGTTAATAGCTGTCTAGCTGATAAGCTAGTTTATGAGCAAGTTATGTTTGGCAAAAAACTAGCTTATGAGTATGTAAAATGACCAAAAAATGTATATTTGAATTTAATAAGTAATATTAACAAGGGTATAATTGAAAAAAGCTACAAAAAGCTTCCAAAAAGCTACTCAAAGTAGCGTTTCAAAAAGCTAGCTTATAGTACATGTTTGGATGGACCAACTAATAAGCTAGCTTATTTTTGCCAAACACAGCCTATGTCTACATCATTTAACTGATTTACATAAATATAATATATAATATACTTAAAAATGTAATTTGTGTTATTTGAAAAAAAAATCTACATGTAAAATTTATTAATTAAAATAATATTGTTTTCATTTTGACAAACCATTGTTATAAATTATAGTTATTGTATTTTTAAATGGTTTAATCATATAAAATGTATCATTTTGATGTGGTCCCATAAATTTAGGTTGTGTTTGGCAAAAATAAGCCAGCTTATAAGCTAGTACGTTTTTGGATGGACCATAAGCTAGTTTATTGAAACTCTATTTGGAGTAGCGTTTTGTAGCTTTTTCCAAATATACCCTTATTAATATTAATTATTATACTCCAAGATATCCTTTTTGACCATTTTACATATTCATAAGCTAATTTTGTCAAACATAATTTGTTCATAAGCTAGCTTATCAGCTGCTAACTAGCTTATCGGTCAACAGCTAGCTTAGCGGCTAATTTGCAAAACACAACCTTAGTGTTTTTTTAAGTATTGTTGGTGCTAAGATTATTTTTGGTGTTAGAGGACTTACTATTTATAGTGTTTTTACGGTTTTATTGGATGTCATGATTGGAGATGCTTTTATGATTTTGTTGGAATACTCCGTTTGGGTTTGAAATTATGGGCTTAGGGCTCATTTCTTGTATTACTAAACTTCGATATTTTGGCATCAGTGCCGTCCCTGGGGGAGGGCGGGCCGGGCGTACGCCCAGGGCCCAAACGAAATAGGGGCCCAAAATTCTTAAGTATATAGTGTATAACAGTACTTTACAAAAATTATAAACAAAAAAACAAAAAAAATAGTATATAATAAGACTCCAACAAAAAGTTAGTATCATATTAAGGACCCAAGGGGCCCAAAAATCTTAAATATATAGTATATAATAGTACTTTACAAAAAATATAAATAAAAAAAATAGTATATAATGGGACACCAAGAAAAATTTAGTATCATATTAAAGACCCAATTGAAATATGGGGACCAAGATTCTTAAGTACATAATATATAGTAATTTTCAAAAATCGTAAATAAAAAAATGGTATATAGTGGGCCCAAACGAAAATTTAACACATATTGAGGGTCCAAAGGAAATAGGGGACCTAAAATTCTTAAGTATATTGGTAATTTACAAATTTGTAAATCAAAAAGAATAAAAAAAATAGTGTATAATAGGAGTACAGGATCCCAAAAAAATTTAGCATCATATTAAGGCCTAAACATATCTTAATTAATTACATTGGACAAGAAACTTGTAAAAAGTTAATTGGTTTTCATTTTTATAGTATTGTTTATTGTTTCTTTAAGTTTTCTTTATCTTGCACTGTATATAAATTTTTTTTTGCCTAGAAACTTGAATATATTCTTAATTACTCATCTTCCATACTTTTTAGATTATTCCATCCACATAAAATTTGTTTTATGTTAAAATGTAGTAGAAATTAATTTGGTTCTTCCATGCTTTTGTTTATTCCATACTTCTGCTAAAAATATTGAGAAAAAATTGTTTATTCCATACTTTTGCTAAAAATATTGAGAAAAATTGTAATGTGTTAGTCAATTTGGTTCTTCCGCAAGAGATCCATCTTTGACAACTCTTTAACGGTTATTGAGGTTAGAAGATGTGTTTCAACTTTGTTGTGGATAAGTTCTTTTTAAGATAATCTTAGACAAAAAGAGTGTCATAAAAACTACATAGAATGGAGAATCTCTCCTTGTAATTGTCTCGATAAAGTGTAACGTTGTTCTATTTCCGCTAGCTATCGGGGGCCCAATTTTACATCTCGCCCAGGGCCCATGAAATGTCAGGAACGGGCCTGTTTGGCATAAGATTCATTTGGGGTATTTTAAAGGATGAAAAGATCAAGGATGATTTGGAGGTTTACCATTTTGGGTTTGTGGAATTATGGTGGAAAAGGAGAATGGATGGCCATGGTAATGGGCCTATTTGTTAAAACTTAATCATATCGATCCTTAGGGGCAGTTTACTAGACGTTTTACCAACATCATTTACTACCCAGTAAGCATGGGAGAGGACTCTTGATCAGTAAGCGTTTTTTGGGCTTAAGATGCTTACCAACAAACCATTTTCATGATCATATATGTAACATGATACGGCAAATAAAGGTGAATCTCTTGCCGATATGCACTTACTCGGTAAAAAATTGGTAAACGTACTTTATTCATTTGGTGGTGGCTTAATGATATAGAAAGTGGCTTATTGGGTAAGCTTCTATGGGAGCGTTATGGAGAAAGCCAAGTTTTTTTCCAATTAAAAAACACGTTGCTTCCATCTATGAAAATACCCAACCCAAAGAAAAACCCTCCCCACCCTCCAAGTTTGTACAGACAGATTAATCCACATGACATAATGGAAAGCCCAGTTACCAAACTTGTGTTAATTGTGTTTCGATCGAAAACAAGGACATAGAAGTAAATCAATTAACACAAGTTTGGCTTTTGATATCTTTACTTGTGTTTCGATCGTGAGCTTTTGCTTATTCAGCACATGATCATGTGAGAAGTAGTTTTACACCGTTGATTACTTTTAATTAAATACCCTCTAATGAATTGCGCCTTAAAAGGGAATTTTTCCAGTACTCTCGGTGGATCTCATCGCAATATTCGTCCATTTCTCATCCAACGGTTGATGACCACTTCTCGTGCTTCTCACCAAATTTGGCCCTTCTTACGAGAACCCACCCTGCTGATTTAGGATATAGTTGTTATATGCATCTAGATACCATGAATTCTTATCCTCTTTGAAGATTATGATCTCACAAATTGACATCCAAAAGTCAAGATATGTTTAATATGTTGCTAGTATGCAAAGTTTAATTTGTGATGAACTCTAGATTGG
This sequence comes from Centaurea solstitialis, assembly GCA_030169165.1. Lineage (NCBI taxonomy): Eukaryota > Viridiplantae > Streptophyta > Magnoliopsida > Asterales > Asteraceae > Centaurea > Centaurea solstitialis. The sequence continues at coordinate 68,744,343 of CM058046.1, forward strand.
TTTGTACAGATTTGATGAAAGCAGTTCCTGATGAACACAAGAAGTTTCTTGCTGATTTGGTGTGGATTCATGAAGAGGTTAGGTTTTGATTTTCCCTTATCGGAAATACGTTTTTGTTCTTCTTGTTGCTATGCTTACGTTTTAGCTTATAGTAATTTTTGTTTAGGATAATGTGTGCATAGAAACCGACAAAGGACTTGAATCATGTAAGTTGATCGCTGTTCATGGTGGTTTGGAGAGAGGGAAAGATGTCGGAGAGCAAATTAAATATCTGAAAGCAAAGGACACCAGGATTCCGAAGGTGGAGCCTCTTAGCGGTAGAAAGAGCGTATGGGACATCCCCGAGGTTACTATTTCTTTTCACAAAGTCTTTTTACAATTATACCCTCCCGAGACCCTACTCTATTGGGTTCCGTTTGGTTTTATTTTACTCTTGTTTTTTTTCCTTTTTTTCTTTTTTTGTGTGTGTCTGGGTGGGGGTTTTGGGGGGGGGGGGGGGGGGGGGGGGGGGGGGGGGGGGGGGGTGAAAATTCATTCTTGTCTTCATTTTCATATTCATTCCTTATAACCTATAAAGCCCAAAGTAGCATGCAGGCCCAATAACATTCAAATGGTGGTTATTGGTAGCCCACTTCTTTGACCTTATATTGACTTTACAGATCTAATTTTCTTTTCTTATGGACGGGTTGGTAGGAACTGAGCAAAAGCCAGACGATTGTGGTGAGTGGTCACCATGGAAAGCTTCATGTGGATGGGCTTAGATTGATTATTGATGAAGGTGGTGGTCTTGAACGAAATCCGATTGCGGCAATTGTGCTTCCTTCAAAGACTATTGTCCGTGACACTGATAAATTGGGAAAATGATTGCTCGTACGACGTTTATCGTGTTACTTGTTGAAATCATAGTTTCAGAAGATAAAAAGAGCATGTGTTTGTAGTGTCAAATGTTGTATTTCTTATTAAATGATCATGCATGAACAAAATCATGACCAAGGTGGCCAAGTTTTTGGTACTTGGAATAAAATCTATGGCATTTATCTCTAGTCCTCTTTTTCATGTAGCTCTTTCACGAAATTTTACTAGCCAAGGGTCGTCACATAAACAACCACTCTACTTTGTAGGGTAAAGCTCGGGTTTGCATACATTATACAGCCGAGACCTAAGGTGGGATACCTTGCTCGTTTGATTTGGTTTACATTTTTCTTGCATTGAACGAACTACCTTTGAGGACCTCCACCACTAACAAATAAAGGGTAGGCCTTGGGGATCCTCTTCTCATTGATTGCCATTTCGAGCCTCTAAGGTTCATTGGGGGGTTTTTCTAACTATTATCTTTTAAGGACCCCATAGTACTAGTTAAGGTGCCAACAATGATGATGGGCAATATAAAGAACCGACAACTATGGGACGATAAGAAGTGGCGAGGGGGATCGATATAGTTGTTGCGAGAGGTTTGAATAGGGGTATGTAAAAATACAACCCATCCGATTAGAACCGACCGATGATGATTGGATATCTAATTGTAATTGGATCGGATCAAATCAAATCTTCAACATCAATTTGGATCAATCGGTACTTAAATGACAGTCCAGAGCCGATCAGAATCGACCAAATTGATTCGATTATCCTTTCAATTGTCATCCAACTATTCATCCAATTTTCATTCAGTCATCATCCAATTACCTATCCGATTATCCATACAATCAATCATCCAACTACTCGTCCAATTGTCGTCTACTCATTATCCGATTACCTATTCGATTAATTAATTTAATTTTATACATACATATATATAATAAAACAATTAATCATCCATTGAATGTCAGAATAATCCAATCCAGTTCTATCCGATTAATATTGGTTGGATCCAATCTGATCCAACGGATATATAATAAGAATCTCTAATAGATGAAATTGATCTGATCCAATCATCCATTGAATTGAAAAATCAACATTTAATGGATGATTTGATCGATTCGGTTCCCCTCACATCTATTCGATGTTAAGTTGTCAACGATAAACACCTCTAGGTTTGAATGCCATAAAGTTTGGAAATGATGAAGTTGATTTAGGTTTCTTTTTATACTCAGTTACAAGTAGTTTTTTGGGTTAAAATGACGTATATAACCAGGTTTTAAAAGTTCAATAGTTTATTTTTAGACAAAAACATGTATAAGTACTTAATTATTTAAAATGAAAAAGTTTAATACTTTTCTTTTTAAAAGAAGATAGTTTAGACACATCTTGAAAAATGAGATAGTTTTGTTGGGTATTCTAAACTTTTATGTGAAGTTTATTAAGGTAGATTTTTTTTCCTATTTAGAAGTATGCATTTGTTTAAAACTCCAAAGGATTCCGATTTCATAGAAAATTTTAAATAGAAGGAATTTGCATTTGGAAATATTTAATTTGTTTGGTTTATAGGATTTGAAGTAAAATTAAAAAATCATCTTATAATTTATAAAAACATAAATTTTATTTTTTTATTATTAAACAAATATTTTTAATATATTTACCCACAAATCTTACAAAATGCTGTGAAATATCAATAACCCTCCTGAATTTTTAAACCTCATGTTTGCAAGATTTCAATAGAATTTCGGATTTCAAAATGAAACAATCTTTCAAACTAAACGTGAGATTAGAATGAACTGAAATATTAATTCCTTCAAAATCCCCATCCAATCCTATACACCAAAAGAAATTTTAGTCCTATTAACCATCAATGAACATTTTGTGGCGCATTGTTGGCATCGTGGATTTTTTTTAGTTGCGGATGTTTGGACCATTTATGCACACCTTAAGGGTGTGTTTATTGGACAGGACACAACAAACAAGAACAGAGAACATTGTTTTATGTTTAGTAGAAATTTTATGTGGAATAGACAAGGACATAGCGGAACAGAAGTGGAATAGATTTGTTTTTTTAGAAGAGGTATCTTAGACCACATTGGGCCCAGACTAATCCTCGGCAATTTTGGGCCGAAGCCCGACTGCTAAAGCATGCAGCCCGGGGTCGAAGCCCCCGTACCTCCAGAATGCGTCCCCCAGGGCTCGAACTCGGGTTCACCACTATGTAGTGCTCAAGCCTTACCATTAGGCTAACACTCATTTGGTTGAAGTGGAATAGATTTGTTCGATTCCCATCCATGGAGCAAAGTGAAACAGACTTATGTTTTACCAATACTTTTTAAATTTCCATTTTACTGTCTTAAAAATATTATTTTTATATAATTATCATATTTTGATCAATTTATGTAACTTATTAAATGTTAATAATAAAAAAATATAGAAAAAATATAAAATAAAAACCGTAAAACTATCTAAAACCTTTTTATTTTGGTGTCATTTTAATCGTTTTAACAAAAACATTCTTATTTTATATTTAGTTATAAAATATTCATTTTATTACAAGTTAATCAATTACATAATTAAATCAAAATATATAAACAATTCTTTCGAGATAAGTGTTTGGGTAAAAATCTACGCAACGCACGACGACGACAGGAATACATAAGATAAAGTATAAGATCGTAATCATGTATTACGATCAGGTCCTGAAATAAGACCCTCGTACGAAAATACTTTACCGACGAACGATCTTCGTACGATTATCGCACGACACCTCAGAGCAACGTGCGATACTGAACAGAGAACTTAAGACTAACAGTTACGATTGTTCAAATTGTTGTCTTAATGCAGGGTCAAAGCATTTAATGAGCAGCAAACGTAACCGACGACATAGATTCAAACCAATTAAAGAGAGACGACCGTTACGACCGTCAACATTAAGAGCAATTAATGCACAACGACCGTTATGACCGTTACAAACATCACCATTATTGGCTATTAAATACACGAGGCGGTTACGAAAGAGGTCACCTATAAAAGAGACCTTCATGCTCCAAGACAAGGGGACAATTCTTCTACACATTACAACATATTCAGACATTCTCTCTCGGCTATCAAGAATTATACTACTTTCTCTTAGATTAGTATACGATTTGTTGTAATTATCGTACGATCGTTGTTGTTTTTCTACCTGTAAACGTACGATCAACGCTTGTAACAACAAGGATATCACCCCTAGTTGGTGATACATAGTGGAATGTCGACTTAATCCTAAGTCGACCGCAGGTTTTTTCCTCGTCTTGAGGTTTTTCCTGCGTCATCAAATCTCTTGTCTCATTTTACTTTGTTTTCTTCGTTTTACGTACGTTTTATCGAAAATGTTCCTTTCTCTCGACGGTTTAGCCTCACAAATAATCTTACAACGTAATTTGTGCAATTTTTGGCATAAACAATAAGTATGTCATTTTATATGTGTGTTACTAAATGCTAAACTGTATTCTGTCGTGTTTTATTTTATCTTGTCCTATTCAGTCCTGATCTACCTTATCTGGATACCAAACACACGCTAACTAAAAATCCTACGGATCCTAGAGAAAATTTTGGAAAATCCCCAATGGCCTTGCAGCCTCTAATCGATGGCCTATTAAAAGAAATCTTTGAAGGAAGGTTTTTTGACATAGCCAGCAGCAACAACGAGGATTGCATATTGTAGTTCGTTTTTTCCCACCATTCCAAATATATTAAGGTCAAACTGTCGTACATAATAAATAACCAAAATTAGGTCCTACAGGAATACTTAATTCAGTAAGGTTGTAACGACATCTTGATTATTAACTAGATTAGTTAACTTATTACTAAAAAACTTTATTCAGTTGGTTGTAACTTGTAACGACATCTTGATCTCTTATAACATCACGTCTTCTCATGAATTGCACTTTAGAAGAGAATTGATACGGTGCATCTTATCTTAGGTCTTAGGACGCTTACCCGGTAAGTGCTTACCGGGTCAATTTACCTTAAGGAACGAACATGAGAATGACTAGAATGTTACCCGGTAAGAGCGATAGCATGAACCGAGAGTCTTACCCAGATAAATGAAATCGAAAACTCTTACCTAGTAAGAGCTAACCAGGTAAATTGTTACGTACGATACCATTTTGAAAGACTAAAATATTGTCCGATATGGTAGTGATAGTGTTAAAATTTTACTGGTAAGCACTTAATGGGTTAGTATTCAAGTAAACTACCCCTTAATACATTTCATCCTAATGTGTATCCATGATTGATAACGACTTCTCACGTTAATTTCAACCTCTCATCGAAACACAACCTATTGTCGTTATATGTTTCAAATAAACTAGTAAACATATTATGGTTTATGAAAATTATGATTTTGATCACACAAAATTGTTGAACCTTCTTCACTTATCATTCTACTCTGGTAATATTTATGGTGGGGTTTAAACTTTAAAATGGCATCACCTATATATAAAGAGGCCAACTCCTTAGAATATTTGATTAGTTTAAATTTCTATTAATACAACTACATCTATCGAGTGATCAATCAGTGTTTTCATATTCTTTTAATTGTATTTCCGTTATAAATATGTTTAATCCCTAATAACTAAATAAATAATCGAATAATATACAATAACTATTAATATATCAAATAACAATTGGGAAGGAGACGTGTTTGTAAGGGTATTGATGTCCTTTTTTGGCTTAATTGAAACAACACATCATTCCCATATGTGCAAATTACGACGAAGACTTTTTGTTGCCGTCAGAAAAAGAAGAAGTCCCAACCCTATTAACATAGGAACTGGAAGTGGAAGGAAAGGTATTATCCACGCATATTGACTTTTTATTCTTAATTAATTGTTTCCGATTCACAGGATCTTACCTCTTTCGAAAAAAGTCAATAAAAAATCAAGATATGCACTAACTTATTTAATAATTTGATATTAGTATTTATTCTGACGCTTTTCAAAATCGTTCAAATATTCAAAAAAAAAAAAAAGTTACAATTGGTCAAATACATGTTCTATGTGAATAAGCCACAAGTAAGGGTATATATGCCTTTCTTCCTTCACCATTTACACCATTTAAAATGTCACTTCCCATATACAAGAATGTAAGTGAACTTGTCAAAAGGTATACTCTTAATAAGTTTTTAATTTGAGGTTATTGAGCAAAGTAATCCACTTCAAAATGGGACCAAAAAGTACTCAAACGCTGAAACTGTTTTATAATTCTCTTCATAAACTTGATAATTTGGTGGTGGGGTCTACTTTGGTCACATTTTATTACCAAAATGTTTTGAGCAACTATCTATCAAATTTGAAAAATCCAGCCATATATCATAAAGAGTAATACTACAAGAGAGAAGTAAAACCACAAAATCTAACTTTATAACCAAAATAGTACAAAACAAACAAGAAGAAAATGCAAGTAACTATATTAGAAAGAAAAACCAAACCTCTAATCCTCTTTGTTGTCCGAATCATCCGCGGACCCCTCCGCCACATTATCCTGCTCCACGTCATCTTCGTCATCACTGTACTCACTCTCATCATCATCGTATTCATCTTCCTCCACTTCCTCCTCCTCGACCCCATCCTCAACCCCCGCACCCTCCTCCACCTGAACCCCGCTGCCCGGGTCCCAGCTCTCGTCCTTTTCAAAACCTTCAACTTCAAACTCATCTTCGTATCGCACCCCAGCCACGAGTCGCTCAAGCAGTACAAAGTTAGATTATAAGTCCCCTCTTCGGGAGCCAAAAACCGACCTATAACCAACCTCGACCCATTCCTCACTTTCTCAACGGCTTCCTTAACGGCGGACGTCAGTTCCTTGGGGCTGGCCCCGGCCCACTCCTTCGATTCACGGATCACTTTCGGGGCGGCAATCAGGGCGGCGGATTCGTCCATGAAGCTGACTTTTTGTGAGATCCAGACGTTGTTGGAGTTGGGGTCCGCGAGTAGTAACCAGAAGTTTTCCTCTTTGTGGAAAGGGTATTGGGGGCAATGCGGGAGGGCTCGAACCCTGTGGTTCTTACGGTTGAGTGTGACCCAACCACGCATCGTGACTATGTCGCCTTCTTGGATCGCTTCTTCGCCTTCAGTCTCGCATTTGATGTCGAAGGTGATGGAAGGCATCATCTCGAGAACCATCTCTACGTCATGGGACTCGGAGGGAGAGAACCCGGCAACTTTCGTCAGCAAGTCTGCACGTTCCTCTTGGTTCAAGTCCCGGAAATCCTCGAAAGTACGAACTTTCTGCAAGCATAGAAAGGACATTAAGCAACTTGGAACCAAAAAATGTAAAAATCAAGTGAAGACACAGTTTGCTTGGACCAGAACAAGAGTTGGTTTACGTGGGTTTTTTTTTTTGCAACTTGAATTTTGATACGGAATCTTAACATTTTGTACATAATATTTAATAGCGTAACTTACAATTTTCATCCCTGTGGTTTGTAAAAAAATGCGATTTTGGTCCCTTGTGGTTTCGAAATTGCCAATTTCATCCCTATGGTTTGCGATTAATTGCTATTTTCGTCCCTTGACTAATTTCTACCTTTAAATACAAGGGACCAAAAAATGAAATATTTGTAAACCACAAGGACTGAAAACAATAAATTGTAAATCATAAGGATAAAAAAAAGCAAGGAATTACAAACCACATGGATGAAAACTGTAATTTTTAAACCACGAGGACGAAAATTGCAATTTCTTACAAACCAGAAACCACAGGGAAAAAAAACATGATTTACTCTATTTAATATTATGCTGGTGGTGAAATGTAATTTTTAATTCTTATCTTAATGACACTAACAAATTTAGCTCAGCTTGTAGTATGCTTTCATCGGCAGAACGTTACATCAAGATTTTTAACCCAAATGCAAAAATTGACTAACGGTAACACGGGAAGGGAAGGATGAGGGAGTGACAAACCTTCCTGGCAAGCTTCTTAAGAACAGCCTCACTGAAATGTGGTAGTTGCAAAAAAGGGGCAATTCCTTCAGTGGATCCTCCAGTTGGTTTTCGTGCACTGAGTGGAACTGCCTACATGTAACATTGCGAAAATTAGCAGCACTTATAGATGGAAAAAATCTAAAAGAAAATCTTGCTTTTAACTACCAAATCATTTGTATTTATGACCGGCTTAGCGTTCGTAATATGAGTAATGAGTTATTAAAGCAAATATAATACAAAAATTAATGTTCAGAGAACTCTTTGTCATTCCTAAAGTTTCTTATAGCAGCATGTAAATGAACTTCACAGAAAGTCCATATTTATGGGTTCAGTGACGTATTATTATATTTTCGAACAACTAAAAGTGGCAATAAATCGGTGACCACATCCAATGTGTTACCAAAAGGTAAGCCGGTCAACGTAGCTAAATCCTAACAAAAAAACTGTAGGTAAGCCGGTCAACGTAGCTAAATCCTAACAAAAAAATCTCATGCATATAATTATCAACTATTTAGGTAACAGCAAAAAGATAGAAAAAAGCAAAAAACAAAAGATGCATAGTTTATGGGAAAGCCAATGAAAAAGCACACTAAAATAGAACTGTAGAATTACTTAGAGATTACGGATAAGCATTATGAAGTACGTAGGAAAGAAATGAATAATAGAAAAATTACCTACAACCCTACTTAATAGTCTATATACATGCAGGTGTAGGAAAGAAAGACCAAAGATCAAGATACGTAAAACTGATTTTTAAATAAACTGTTTAACCTTCCATCTATACTACTGAAATCATGATAGGCACGAGCGCTCTCCTATCACCAGTAAGCTTCAACATCAATCTTTTCATATCATTGGCATTTATTTCAAGTGCACCCAATCATTCAGATATGGAAAAAACTTCATTTCAACGATGTTTAATGTTACTCAACTTTACAACTTTCAATTTCAATTAATAGTGCCAATGCTAACATTAAGAAATTTATCAATCTTGCGTCTATGCCATATTGAAACTCAAAGTTAGTACTTAGTAGTAGATCCCGACCTTTCTTAATTAAGTACAATAAGTATCAGCATATGGCCACGTGCCCATGCTGTATAAGCATAGCATTGAAGGCCATTTGGTACATGGCCCTAGGCCTTCTTAGCCAAGTGGGCCATAGGTGCAGGCTTCGTAGAGTGAGCCAGTTGTGTCTATGAACTAGGTTATTGCTTCTCTTTTTGTTCACTCTGCCTTTTATGTGAATGATAACTTAATTACAGGAACTGATATTCATAACTTAATAGTCATCCGGTGATTTAAGTTGATTGACATTTCTTCCTTCAAAGTCTGAATTCTATGTACAAAGACCTGTGCCGTAGGCCGAGTCTCTCACCTAGGACTAGATAGCTATGTACAAAGTGTTTTGTAATTATATTTATACCTTACACATAACCTTTTGCATTAAACTAAGATATGCAGCTATTTTGTTTATATAAAATCTCACTCTATAGGAAGCACAGAGAATGGCATGTGCAGATTTAAAAGCATCTCATCCTTTTTAAGAGTGGAAATCTGGTGGCTAATTTGGTCTTTATATGAAATCTCGTGGTTAATGGGGTAAGCAGTAAAGAAAAAAACAATGCATTACTGGTGGTACAATATCGCAATGAAACAGATAAGTAGATAAACTATAAATTTAATTTTCTTATTTTGAACTAGATAACTAAAATTGAAGTAAAGACCACCTGTATTATACTCTGTGAGAGCTCAACCACCCCGATTGCAGGTCTCAGCCACCCATGCCCATGTGGGGGACGCTGAAGCACTGCCATCTACAACAAGAAAGATATAGCTTAAGAAAAAAAACTATCACAACTGCAAGGAGAGTTAATGGAGAGAAATTATAGCATACGTATGTAGACAAGATTTAAGTAAGCTTGTCAATGCTCGAGGGATATATCAGACTGAGCTCCCTTGCAACCAAAAAAATACACAACCATAAACATCACCAACAAAAATTGGATGTTAGCATTTTAAATTATCTGACTATCATTTTATTCACACGTTATAAGAACTATAATATTAATAAATCAACATAGAGGTTCTTAAAAATCAAGCTTCCATATCAGCCAAAAACCGGCAACCTAGTATCTATCCACGCCCATATTATAGATCGGCTGAACAAAGCTTCAAGTTACCATTCACAGCATTAATGCTATCTATGGAGGTCAAACCTCATATGCAATACGCACATATATACACACACACGTACAGGGTTGGGTTCAAATGAAAACTCAATTTTGGTTTTAAACGTGAGACCACTAAAATCGCACCATGTGGCAATATTCACTCTGAACATCATGCATTATTCAGAGTGAATAAAGCTTAGGCGCCTTTATTCGCTCTGAATAATGCATGATATTCAGAGTGAATATTGCCACGTGGCGCAATTCTAGTGGTACTCACGTTCACAATGAAAAAAGAGTTTTCATTTGAACTTTCCTCCACACGTACATAGATACAATCTGAGATAAGGGGGAAAATACTTCAAGAGGTACTTAATAGCAAAATATATATATATATATATAGATCACTTATGTGAGAATTAGATATTACTGCGTAAAGATGGATACAAAGAGACCAAACTATTAAAAAGAAGCTATACATGTTTTGAGATAAGAAGAGGCTCATTACCAAGATTCTACCTAGTCACAGAAGGAATGGAATGAATAGATAAAAGTATATTATTGACCAGAAGAAATGAGGTTAAACAGGTATAGAAAAAGTTCTAAAAGATGAAAATTCTACATTGGCAACCAGATGGTAGTAATAGTATTACCACTGCATATAAGAAATGAAACAGAAGAAAGTTTTTCAAATGACTTTCCTTTGATAAGTGAAGGCAAAGTACACATACCTTCATCAACTCTTCGAGAAGGCGAGGAGCGACCTCAAGTATACGTCTGAAATCACGCTGCAAGGATGGAGATAGGCATGCTGATTCACGAGTTAGTTGGGCTTGAACTAACAATTCAGTCTGCAGTCGAAATTGTGTAAGCGGGCGTCAATGACAAGTATCAAAAGATTAACACCCACAGAGAGCTAACCATAGACATAAATATATATATATATATAACCTTCACTAGAGCCGGATGCTGCTTCCAAAACTTAGCTTGCTCTTGCTTAATGTTCTTAAGGTCCAGATTCAACTCGCTTCTGACCAAAACAAACAGTCTCTGAAGGGGCTCTCCATCACTCCGACGAACGGGAATTTCCATGTATTCAGCTGCCTTTATGAAAACATCCATGACCTTACTGTATTGTTGAAACAACGTCAGATAAATTAAAAAGAATGGCAACAATATTTTATTTTAGTTGATGGTATTAGTGGCCATCTAATAACATGCATGAGAATACATGTACATACAGAATCTCATTCAGTGTTGGCGGATTAGGAGATGTTATACCACAGAGAAGCATTACAATGGAAAAAATTAAAATCAGTGATATAAATGTCGTTTGGCTCAAGAAAGAAAGCAGGACAACATTCACAGATAAACCATCCAACTATGTCGAGTATAGTTTATTACAAAGTCCAAAAGCCAGAAGTAATTCATACCTTGGAGCCAAAGAGGGCTTCATAAGATAGAAATATGCAGATAAGGTATGCTTCAAGACATAGTTTCCAGTATATTTAGATGATCTTGATAAGTACATAACAGCCATCACCAGGGGTAAAATAATGCAAATCCCAACAATCCCAAGTAAATTTACTGCACCCGACGTCCCATCAATGTTCAATAAAAACTGAGGGAGGGCGATACCCATTTGAAGCCCCTGAAACAATCATGTGCAAATCAATTCACGTTAAAAAGTTAATCGAATTAAACCCAAGTTGATAAGGAGATAAATCACCATGCTAATAGGCGGAAGATATAATACCTGCCTGCCATCAGGATGGCCATATTTTTCAAAGTTCTCACGTGATATTGGATCTGTTAGAGCCTGATAAGCCTTTGATATGTATTCCACAAAATAATTGTGGGCCTCTGCAAAAGCAAATAGAAAGTTATCATCAATAATTTAATAGAAATCATGTACCTACCATCAAGCACATGTGTGCAAAATGGATAGAATCCAAATAGGGCCAAAACAAGATCTACCTGGATCTGGATTTTTATCAGGATGGTACTGGATGGAAAGTCTCCTATATGCCTTTTTGATTTCTGAATCCGTAGCTCCATGTTCTAATCCAAGAATACTAAATGGCTCAAACACTTCAACCTGCCAAATAAGGAAACAAGAGGAATACACATATTGAGCAGCACAAACAAAGTATGACTCTCATTCCAAATGGAATCTCCCTCATTCAGCACCTCAAAGAAATCCATACTAAAGCGGATTTTTTGGAACCTACCGTATGCAAAAATTGACCAAGACAAACAGAAAGAAATGCCTATGAGGAAACTTTACAAATGGAACGATAATGTGCATCCATATGTACTTCCAAAATATTTATAGACAGGTGTGTATAGTTTTCAGATTACCTCATGGCTGCTACTTTTTATGTGATATGCCAACAGGACCATGATCACCCAAAGCATAAGAAGACTCAAGTTACTGTACGTTGAAAAGTTTGATATCTGTCGCATAAAAACCAAAAAATAATTCAGATATGGATATATGATACAGACATAAAAGTTGATGAATGATGAATCACAACAACTTGGATGAGGTCGGATAGGAAACTGACACGCCTAAATATGGACTTGCGGTACTTCCCAGATTGCATGCATACTGAACACGGGCACTTGGTGATTGTGGCCTTCTTAGTAGCTAAATGATATAACTGGAATATTGTGTAAGGCACCAAAGGCAGAGCCAATAATGAGAAAATAAAGATAGGGAAAAGCGTATTGCTATCTTCTGATGCAGCCATGTTGAAATATTCTTCTCAGAGATAGTAGGGCTTTGCAAGGTTGTGACCCTGCAGTGGAGATTATAGTTAGGATCAGCAAAAGCAAACCATATAATATAAGGCAAGAGAAAAGAGAAGCTTGATATCATATGCATGACTCCACAACAACTCATTCAACAGTTAAAATAACTACTCAGTAATAATTATGAAAACATGATCAACATAAATAAAAGCATAAGGATGCTTATGATATAAGCAAACACATTGGATGTCACTTCCGGCATTAATAGGTGATATATGTATGATAATGAATGCTATCTTTATTAAGGCAATAAACACGATATAGGATGCTTTGAGTTCCACTAGACATTAGTTGGTAAAGCCTAAACCTGTCTAGCTAATATCTACCCTACAAGACCACAGCATGCCAACATATCTGACTAACAATAACCTGTATGTACATGGTTTTTAGTGAAAACAAAGATCAGAGTAGAATTTTCCAATATGACCTAAATCACATCCTGTTTTAAGTAAATAGGCAACCCTGCCAGAAAAGAACCAAGTATGCTAACACATTATTTCTTTTATTTTAATTTTTGCATTGAATAGCAGTGTCCCTTGAAACTCAATATCTAACACACTATCATCATACAGAAAAAACCAGGACATAACCATAAATTGTACAAAATCTACCATTCCATTAGGGAGAAACAACATGTGCAATGTGATATTGCACCTTCTACTCCCAAATCCCAATCTCACAAAGATAGTGTGCTAAATTTTATGTACTCCTGACAGCAGTGTCCCTTGAAACTCACCATCTAACACACTATCATAACAAACATATGACACCACAACATAAGCCTAAATTGTACAAAATCCATTATTTTATTAGGAAGAAAGAACATCTGCAGTGTGATACTGCACCTTGTACTTCCCACTCACACAAAGATGGTGTGCTAAATTTCATGTGTACTCCTGACATCATATAAAAGACAGATAAACTTCTAAAGCTGCTATGGTACTACTCTATGGATTCTAAGATATTGGTCATCTAAGGCATACCAAAGAATTCATTATTGATAATCCTTGATGCAGACTGTGTAATGTTGTCTTTGTTCTGAGGATATGGAACGCAAGCATAGATATTGCATACGGATGTGTGTTCACAAACTAGATGAAGCAAGGCAAACAGAATTATCCTAATATAGTAAGGCAGATCTATTTGTAGGCCACCGGAGAGATATGGTTAAATGGACGTTCAAGCAAGATTGGAAGTTTCATGGTAATTGGTACTCCCAGAAAAAAAGAAATTTGCCACCATCCACCCACATCAGACTGATATTTCACCTATGGTACTGTGATGACGCATAGCTGTCTTAAATGCGGGTTCTGTTCATCTTCAGCATTTAAGAATTTCTTTTGGATAATAGGCCATTTGAAAATTTCATCGTACAGGTTCATTTTAAATGGTATCAAAAGAAATAAAGATGCAACTGTGGATCTTATTTTACTTCATATGAGGAAATATAAAGACGGATATAAATGATGCATGGAGAAAAGAAGAAAATAGCATAATGGAACCTTAAACCAATGAGGATATTGAGTTTGTGATAATACTTCACTAAGCATCCAAATTTGCTTAATGAAACTACCAACAGTAAGCATCAATGTAAGTGCAATACACTTTATGGTTGATAAAACAATTTCTTAACCCACTTGATGACTAAAAACCCCGAACCAAGCGTGCACAATAAATGCAGCCTTTCTCTAGTCCAAAACGTAGAGGTTGTTTCCGTGAAAACCCCCAAGTTGTGTGAAAGAACTAGAAATTCTAGGGGCATAAACTTTGCCAAAAAGGAAACTTCGAAGTCTTTAAAAAGTAATTGGGGGACTTGATATGGCAGAAAGAGATTGTGGAATCAGAGTGTGCAATCAGACAGAACGGGAGACAGTGGACAATACAAGCAATAACAACAGTGCAGTGAAGTACAATACGCTAAACAGCTTAACAAGAAATGCAGCCTTTATCTATTCTATGGCACTGTTGCCTCTATATCTGCTCTATAACCTTCCCCCCAACCCATGCTCTATCTCTCCAACACCCCCCCCCCCCCCATAAAACTCTAAGAGAGTTTTACTAATCAATTATAAACTAAAAAATAACATAGCAACTTAGGGGTTTATATAGGAATAAGAAGGGAACCTTATGCAGTAACGAAAGCAATAATAATCATAAGCCAACTAGAAAAAAATTTAAACGATTGAATAATAAGGAAACAAAACTATAAAATAACTAGAAACTGAATAATCAAAATAAAGAAATAATTGAAGAGAATTCGCCAGACTATTGCGGGCGGGCGGCTGGTTGTGCAACTTCAGTCGCATTAAGAAATGTTCTTCAAATTCCAGAGGGTTAAGTGGTCGGGCCTGGTTTCCAGTTTTCATGTGGATTGTGAGGAAAAATCGGGTTTCTTTCAACCTCATTCATGATACGTGCCCAACCCACCACAATCTTCTCCCTATCAATTTATCCATGATAGATACAACTCCAAGTTATGTGCCCGGTAGGCCTTATTCAGTATCCTGTCCAACATGATCTGACCATAAGTCCATCTCAGCATCCTCGTTTCTGCAAATTCCAACTTTATCTCATGTGTTCTTTATGGCCCATCACTCAAGCACATACAACATAGCTTATCTGAAAACGCCCTGTGAATTTTACCCTTCAGTTTTAACTGGACCTTCTTGTCACACTACAATCACATAGGAAGCTAACAGTTGTTCATTTTAACCACCCTGTCTTTATATGGTATGTAATGCCGTCCCTAACCTCTGCATCTTTCTTAAGCCACTTGATTAATATGCATTGTTTATTTATTTGAAGTTTCATTATTAATTTTTTAATTCTTGTACCAAGCATACTCTAGCTCAAGAGCTACAACATCAACTACAAAAACGACAAACTATTCTAGCACGTAACTCATTTTATATTTCTAGTATCTTATCAAGTTTCTATAC
Organism: Centaurea solstitialis; assembly: GCA_030169165.1. Taxonomy (NCBI): domain Eukaryota; kingdom Viridiplantae; phylum Streptophyta; class Magnoliopsida; order Asterales; family Asteraceae; genus Centaurea; species Centaurea solstitialis. The sequence continues at coordinate 68,760,091 of CM058046.1, forward strand.
TTGAACCTTTTTTTCCATTACAAGCAAGTAAAAAAGACAATAAGATCGGTAAAGACTAGCGGAATAATCTTAAATTTCTGTTTGAGGATTTTATATTATGTCCTTTATTGAAGTTTTCTTTCTAGTTATAAAATCATGCCAAGAATCTTTTTCCCCTCACTCAGACCTATACCTATAACCACCAAAAACACCTTGCGAATGAATATTGCTTGTCTATACATCTCGAAGAATAGCATCGATCTTCATACATATTACCTCAATTACGCCTTTCCAATATGTCTTTAATGATCAACAGCTTTGGTTGCGATAGCATTATTCATATAAGAAGGAAGATTACTAAAAAAACTCTGAATTCATTCAATTTAGCAAATTATCAGCAATGCCTCTCTATACAATTCTATACAATTCTGATCTAGCAATCATTTTCATTTCTTGATAACCCTAATACACATCGATGTTGAAGTTAACATTACTTAGTTTTCATCAAAACCAATACATGACCGCTAGATTTAACAAACATTCCAAAAAAAATCACTTCTACAGAATCAATGGAGCACAATTCAACTGTAACCAAAACTAAAAGCTCGAATCATATATAATAAACGTTTATACAAACACAAAACTAACCAAAAACGTACAGCGAGATGGAAGATGAATGAACTAAGATGACTTTGATACAAATTATGCAACAGAAATCTGGAAATCTGGAAATGAAAACAGAATAAACAAATTTAGGTGATTATGAAGTGATGAATGATCGATTTACCTTTATGGATGATTGTTAATCGGAAGTCGACCGGAGAAGAGAAGAGAGAAGTTGTGAGGACTTCCTTGTAACGAAAAGGAGCCCTAGTTGTTTGTTAAGATCTTACGTAACAAAAACGTACTTTGTTTCATTGGCTACGCAATTGTTTTCCTTCTTTTTTTCTTTTTTCCTTTTTTTTTATAGTGCTAAAAATGGAGCAACAAATTTCATTGATTGAAAATTTAAAATGATAATGTTTTTTAGGTCGTGCGAATCCAACCCTCTCAACCCCATTGCCACGTTAGCTGTCAACTTTTTTCCAATCCTCCTATTAACCTTCTAAAACTTTCTCTGATTAGTTACCAACCCTCCTCCACACACACACATAAGACATGGTTTCTAGTGGTGTGGCATACCCGCTCCTTCCCCAGCCCGCCAAAGCCGTTGTCGGCGTACCGGCAGCCCACTGAGCCCGCCAAGCCAACGGCTTCCAACTCGCCAAACCGAAGCATCTGTTACGCTCGGCCTTAACAAGAGGTTTTTTTAAAAGAATTGCCATTTTTAAAGAAATGGCTATGTATTTTGTTAAATGAAGAATCAAGATTCTAAATGGCGCGAGGCGTGGCGTGGCGGCGAGGGCACGCCTCAAGCCTTACGAGTAAAGGCGAGGCGATGGCGTCTTTTAAGGCGTGGCTTAAGGCGGCAAATTTGTATATAATATATATGTATATATGTGTGTCTGTGTTTATATGCATGTATAAAATGGTAAAATAGAAGATTTTCTAATTTCTAATATATATTAACAGGCACATTATAACTGATACGAATGCAAAAACTACAATTGAAGTTCGAGATACACAAATTCAAAAAATCAAAATTACACATTTTAAAAGCCATGGCGTGCCTCAACGAGCTCGACGCCATGGGGGTTAACGTGGCGGCAAGGTGGCGCCTCGGCGCCCTTGGTGTACCAAGGCACGCCTTTTAGAACATTGTGAAGAATTCACTTTTTATTAGTTGGTTGGCCAAATCAGCAAAAAATTTAAATAACTCATGTATCTCGAAAATTCGTATTAATTTTAAGGATGGAACTGGGAGAGATACTCAACACATGATTGGTTGGTGATATCATAGATATGGATCCTATGGAATTTGAACTAGTGTTTTTAAAAGAAAAGTGGGTATTTGGACTAGTTTTTATAGGAAGTGATGCTTTTTATTGGCCTTGAATGATCATGCAAAACTTGAATTGTCATATTACACAAGGTTTTACATGTTAAGCGGTTCTTTTTTAACGGTAGATAAACTCACACACACATTTTCGCAGTATACATGATCCATTTGGGGCATCGACTAATTCACATCGGTCTCAAACCGACCCAAAGGCCAGCCTGGATCCTGAGTGTCGCCATTTGCAGCTAACAGGTTTCGAACCCGAATAGTCAGGGATACTAATGACTAACCCTCTAAAATGTTACCTCTATCATTAGGCTACACAAGCTTTAATATGTTAAGCAATTACTAGTATTTCAACATACATTTTAAAAGTATGTATATGATTTTAATTAATTAAAATGTGATAACCAATTGTAATAAAATATAGGATAAAAGATATTGTTTATACCATTTATAGTTGTAAACTTGTAATATCGATGTTGAGTATTTGATAATTTGATTATTTATGTAACACTTTTAAATTTTATAAAAATTCGACTTCTAAGAATCTTGACATTTCTATAAATAAATGATAAAGTTCAAATCCATAAAAGGGAAAGTATGGAAAATAATTACATATAACAAGTAGTATTAAAGTTAACTCGGGACTAAACTAAAATATAATTTGTTTTACTAAATCCTCAAAAATCTGTTTTTATCTTTGAAAGACCCAAAATAACGTTTCATCGATGTCTTTATGTAGTACCAACGTCACGTCTCAAATAGTTTTAGACTTGCCGTTGATGGGACCTAATACACATGTCTTGTAACAAAAGTATTAATTCAAACAATTCTATACAAAATATTAAGCCGATCATATTAAAAGGTGTAGACCAAAATGATATTACCCAAAAATGGTAACATTTGTACATAGAATATGATCTCCTTATGATCAAACCTGACAATGTATGCACATAACATCTTTCGATGAGAACAGGGAGTCCCGTTTTCCATCCATTGTGGTTGGAACAAAAGGTATTCTCACGTATTAGTGTTATCAAGATTACACCTCATATTCTATGACTTTAGTGCATACCCAAAATGGTGTCACATCAAACCCTCTAGTACCTTTAGTGTCTACTCTTAAGAATTTCACCTCAAGTTTAATGATCTTGATACTTGCTCGTTAACTAGCTAAGTCTCATCTTAAAGCTCCCAATTGGCCTTTAATGTCCACTTAATAGTATTCAAGATAGAAACAAATAAAACGTACTTGATAACACATAGTCTACAACTCTCATGCTTAAGGGCCATAGCACCACAAACACCAAGCTTGGAATTTAATAAACATAAAAGTTACATACATTTTCCCCTAAATCACAAACAATGACATTTCTTGATTACTCTAAGTAATCTTATTTTGGTGGTGTTTGTTTACCTCTTAACAGTTCCATTAAGACACAATCTATGAATCGTTAAGAGGTGAATCCTATTTGACAGAAAATGAGCTGCCTCTTAATGGTTCCAAAACCCACTGAATGATTAAGTATCATGGATGTCTCTTAACCATTTAGAGTCCTGATTTCATGCTTAACAATTACCAAACCACCATATTTCATTTTGCACCATATCATAAGAGCCTCTTAATTATTCTGACCCCTTAATCATCCAACACCAAACCATTCAACAACTGTCAAACAACCCTTTACTCAAATATACAAACATATAGCTCCCAAAAGTTTTCACAAGACAACCAAAATTAATGCAATTGATTTAAAGCCACAACATGAATTATAAACCTCTTATTTGTGCCAAAACTCATTTTGTGATGGAATGAGGTGAATAAGCCTAAATGTGAAGTCAATACATCTAAAGAATGAAAACTCTTTTGTCTCCGTAAAGTAAAACCTTAAAGTAAAAAAATATGCCCAAAAATAGCTTACTTTGTTATTATCACCTTATATCAATTTTCAAAGAAGTGAATAGTAAATCAAATAGCAAAAGTTATAGTTTAACCCCTAGACTTTAAATATTTACTCACTTTATACCTTTTAGTTTTTTATATTTCATTTGACGTTTCGTATATTTGCCAACATATGTTAAAAAAACGTTTTAATTTTAACAAAGTTCGCCATTATAATCGTGTGGTCGATACCTTCGAAATGAGCCTAATATTGAATATTTTTTTGATTTAATTATTTTACTATATACCATATATAATACGATTATATATGTATTCAAAAATAGTTGAGAGGCTAAAAACGTCATTTCATCAAAGTGTTCACAAAGGAAATGAATAGTTGAAATGAATTGTTTTTTCTTTTGATGTAACCTACCCAAAGAAAAGGAATAGTGAAAGTATTTTTTCCCCTTCTTTCTGGCAAGCTTTCAACAAAACAAGGAAAATGAAAAGGAAAAGGAAGTGGCTTTTGTTTTTTTCTACAAATTGAAGAGCACGGGTGTGTGTATGTGTTTTATTTTTCTCTCTTACTTGATTGCAAATGATACATAGAGAGACGAAGGAAGTATCGCTAAATACATGACTGGTTTTGGGGCGTGCACCTAGTAGAGAGATTCTTGCTATTGGAATCTTCCTGATCATCATAAGGTTTTGTTAGAACCTGACTGGTCCGTTTGTAAAGAAGTCAGGGGCGTCTTTTGATATTATGTAATAGTTAGCTTTAAAACAATACTTTTGTGCGCCTCTTAAAAGAGTCATAGACTCTAGGGGCTATTTTGTAACTTCGGCTCTATATATAGGGGTCGATAGTTAACGTTATTAAAAGGTTCTTGCAACTAACAACTTTAGTTATATGCTTTGTCGTATTGTCGTGTTCTTCATATTTCTTGCATATCTGATTGCTTGATCCATTACATTGCATTCTTGTCGAATATCGGACTCACAATTGGTATCAGAGCTCGTGTTTTGGTAGTTTTGGACAGAAATCTGACGTTGTTTTTGATCTCCCGAATCGGAACATCAGTTCCCGAATTGGACACAAGTGTCCCGATTCGGAACATTTGATTTCCCGATTTGGAAATCTCAAACTCCCGAATCGGATCTTATCATCTCCCGAATCGGATCTTTTGTCACTCCCGAATTGGAAATTTGAACTCCCGAATCGGGACTCTCATTTCCCGAATCGGGACTTGGCTTAAAACTCCCGAATCGGGACTCATTCTCACTCCCGTATCGGGACTTGCATCTCCCGAATCGGGACTTGCAGTCTTTCCCGCCTTAGCCTTTCTTTTTGAAATTCTCGAATTTCTATAAAAGGAACGCTTTAAGCGCGGAAGCTCTGTCCAATCAGAAATCACCAACTACTCAAAACAGATCCTATTTCCGAGGACGCAATGTCAAAAGAAATTATCAGTATCGGTTCTGAAACACGACCTCCAGTATTAGTCGTCGGCGAATACCAGCAATGGAAACGCCGAATGATTAACTTCCTCGACTTACTGGATGACAAACTGATGGTCTCTATCACTGAGGGACCAATCAGACCAACGGTTACTGTAGCTGAAGTAGCCAGAACCGAGGTCACTCCCTATCTACCTGCATATGAGGTTGAAAAACCTTACGACATGTTCTCTCATGAACAACGAGCCAGGGCAGCCATTGATAAACGTGCTCTCACGTTACTCACTATGGCTCTACCTAATGACATGTTCGCGAGGGTTGACAGCTGTAAAGATGCCAAAGCAATGTGGCTGGGCATTGAACAGCAAATGCAGGGTGGTGACAAGGCACTAGAAGGCCAAAAGGAGAACGCTATGAACGCGTACGAAAGCTTCTGTGCTCGCGAGGGAGAGACGCTGACTGAAACCTACAATCGTTTAAACATCTGTGTAAACGATCTGCGGAGACTTGGCTTAGAGAAGAACAAGTACGAGGTGAATGTAAAATTCCTCAAAAGACTGAACAAACTCTGGCAATCTGTCACAATCAGCATCCAAGTGAGCCAGAATCTTGGCCAGCTTGGACTTCATGATCTGTATAGCATGATGCTACCTCATGAAGAAACATTGTTCGGTAAAACTGAAAAGACAATCGATCCTCCTACCTTGGCTTTATTGTCAAATAGAGGATCGTCCTCTCATGAAAACTACACCGTTGAAGAACCGGTAGTTCTTGATGATGGACTTACCGAAGAAGAGATGTTTCAGCTGGAGAACTCATTCGCCTTGATGGCTAAATTCCGGGGAAATCCCCAACGCTTCAACAGATTCAGACAAGGACCTCAGTTTGTGGGAGGTCAGTCTAGCCAAGGAGGGTACCAGTCAAGAGAAAGCTTCCAAAGAAACGATCAAGGAAGAACAAACAACTATCAACAACGTGATAGGTCTGGGTACAACAATCAAGGATCTTATCAAGATCAAAGACAAAGCTACAACAACAACAACCAGCAACAGCAAAGGGATCAGGAGTACAACTCCAACAACTACCACGGTAACAGAGGTTATCAAGGAGGTGGTTACAATCAAAGGTGGAACGACCAATCTGGTTCTAACTACAACAACCAGAACCAGAAGACAAATGATGATGGTCGTCAGCACAACAACACCGGTGGAACTGAACCTCCACAACAGAACAAACTCCCAGCTCTAGAAGCTCCACCCGCAGCCAATCAAAACAGAAACCCCGCTCGGGTTCCCACCTGCTACAACTGTGGTGACCCGGGTCACTATGCATCGGAATGCAAGAAGAAGCTCAAAGACTCTGCTTACTTTGAGAAGAAGGCTGCCGTGATGAAGAAGAAAGAGCAAGGCAAGGTGCTGTTAGCTGATGAGGAAGACTGGATCATGGAACCAGAAGACTCGGATGATGAAGGCCCATCAGCCGTACAAGGACACTGCCTCATGGCTGACTTTGAGGAACCATGTATTTCTGGTTCCCCAAACGACTCTACTGATGAAGAATCTGAGGTACATTCTTGTTCGTTATTGTCAATACCTGATGAACTGTCTATGTCTGAAACTCTAAGACTTGAGAGCCAACTCCAAATGGAAAGAGCTCTCGTCGCGAGATTCAGAATAGAGAGTGCTGTTTATAAAAGTAGTTTAGAGGACCTCGCCGAGAACTTTAACAGAATGGAACTTGAGTCTGGGATTAGAGAATCTATCCTCGAAAACAAGCTCCTTGATCTTCAAAGATCTCACGACGAAATTGAAAGTAGTCGTGAAGAACTCAAGCTCAAGTTTCACCTTCTTTCCTTGGAAAGAACAAAGTTATTTGTAAAAATCGAAGAACTTGAGGAAAATAATTTAAAGAGAGGACAATCTGAACATACCTTGAGTCTGCTTACCAAGCAAACCACTCAACATCCCTTTTATCAAGCCAAACCTGGGTTGGGACATTCAGAGAAAAGCATTCTTGAGAAAGCACCTGCACATCTATACAACTTTGACAGTATGAGTGCTTCCAAACCTGAACCTAGGTCAGTCAAAGGACAAGACAATGACAACTATGTGATGCAGACTGTGACCTTTACTGAAATAATAGATGGAAAAGCCGTATCTTTTACCACCAGTCCTGCAAATAGTTCAACCAGTAGTCCACCTTCCAGTCCTGTTGCTAAAGGTCCCATCTTTACCCCTGCTAGTAATCCAGAGAATACTTTCACTAGCTGGGAAGGCATCAAAGCTAGGACACCTAAGGTAGCAATGCCTCCCATCAACTATGAGGACTTAAACTTTAGCTATGACACCAGGGAGATAGATACATCCGAGGACGCTGATGTTATCCGACCGTTGGATGTTTCCGCAACTCAGCCTCCTGCCCCAGTGTGTGTAGAAAAGGAATTGTTCCATCTTAGGTCCAAAGCCGTAGAACTTGATGCCTGTCGCCATAAGTTAAAGAACTTTGCGTCGATTCTTTCTGAAAAAGACAACCATATCAAATCATTGGAACATAGTTATCATGAGGCAAATGCCGAAAGGATTAATATGTCAACCCAATGTGAGATCGCAGAGTCTTCTTGCTCATGTTTTAAAAACAAATTTGCGGATCTCCAAACACAACTAGTCGTCCAATTTATTAATAACACAATAGAAAAGGACTTCTTTTATGAAAAGGAACTGATGTTTGGTCAAACGTTCGCGAATCAATGTTGTCAAATTAATCAGTTAAAAAGACGGGTGTCCTTCTTAGAAGAATCTGACTCTTGGGATTCTTGTGCCTGCAACTCACCAATCACACCAGACTTTAGGTCAACCAAACCTAAACTAGCATTAGATCCTAATGTTGTATATGATGTGAAGGTGTTTTTGGACGCTGATGATCCTCCTTCAGGTTATATTCCAAGAAAACCTGTTTTGCCAAAGGCACCTGCTGTAAAGCAAATCTGTTCTCCCAAGCCACTTGCATCAGTGTCTGTGATAAACACTGAAGGTGCAAAATGTGTTGGTACTGACAAAGGGAAGTCAGTTAAGCCACACACACCCACAGTAACACAGACACGGAATTCAAAATCTACTGATACAAGTAGCTTGGTGAAACCCATTAAGGGACTAGACTTTCATTCTAGTTCTTTTGATGTGGGTGAGAACTCCAAACCTAAACAACCTTTGAAAATGTTAAAATCAGTTTGTCAAACCACCGCTAATTTCAAAGGTGGTCAATCCATTCTAGTTAAACCGTCACCCAACTCTCAACTTGCTTTTCATGCAGATGCGAGGACAGGTGATGGAACTGCGAATGTGAAGCCACGAAGAAGGAGATATCAGAAGAAGAATAACTCTTTTAATGCTTTCCCTAAATGGGGTGGTCATGATCATGCTGGTCTTGGCTACAACCCACCTAGTTGTAATTCAAACATGAAATCAAAGTCTGTACACTTTAATCGCTCAGCGAAATCTGATAATCTTACAGCTTTTAAAAATCATATATGCTCTTTGTTTGATAATTACATGCGTGTTGATATGCCTGGTAATGCAAATGCTTATAGTAAGTCAGGTAGTCCTCACCGGGAAAGAAAAGAGAAAACAACAAAGCAAAGTGCTTTGCCTCCAGTGAAGTCTCCTAAGCCTAAGGAGAAATCTGAAAAGGATACTTCACCGGTTGCTTTATCTGTTTCTAACGGTAGGACACCCATGTGGCAATGGGTTCCTAAACAAATTTGATCTTGCGCTTTGCAGGGCAGTCACATGTGGTACTTTGATTCTGGAGCCTTCAGGCATGTGACTGGGCAGCGCAACATCCTCTTCGACTATGTCGTTAGAGCTGAAGGCTTTGTTAAGCTTGTAGACAAGAGACGTCTACCGATCATAGGATATGGAAGCATGACGAATGGAGAACACGTCATCAAGAATGTGCGCTATGTTGAAGGACTGCCATTTAACCTACTCAGTTCAAGCCAATTCTGTGATGGAGGATATCTTGTGAAGACATTCATTCTCGGGAGCAATATTGAAGACGAGGATGGGAACGTGATTCTACGCGCTCGAAGGAACGGTCACCTATATACCACAATGTTTTATGCTGTTTCTCAACAACTGGAAGCGGTGGTATTTCTCGCAAAAGCAACAAAGGAAGAAAGCTGGCTGTGGCATCAGCGTCTGTCTCATCAGAACTTCAGGGATATGAACAAGCTCGTATCTAAACACCTTGTCAATGGTCTACCGGAGACGCGACTATCTAAAGACACCCTATGCTCAGCATGTGAGAAAGGGAAAATGAAGAAGAGTTCGCATCCTCCAAGGATGGAGACAAACTGTCACCATCCCCTTGACATGCTGCATATGGATCTCTGTGGACCGATGAGAGTCGAAAGTCTTGCACGCAAGAAATATATGCTTGTACTTGTCGATGAATACTCTCGGTACACATGGCTCGAGTTCCTCAGAGCCAAATCTGACGCTGCTGATCTAATCATCGCCTTCATCAAACGTATCCAAGTCCTCTTGGGTCGTCAGGTGAAGAAGCTGAGAAGCGACAACGGTACAGAGTTTCGAAACGCGAAACTCCAGTCTTTCCTTGAAGAAGTGGGCATCTCTCACAACTTCTCTGCTGTACGTACTCCCCAGCAAAACGGAGTCGTAGAAAGGAAGAACCGTACGTTGGTCGAAGCTGCTAGATCCATGATAGCACATTCTGGTGTACCTCTATCCCTGTGGGCTGAAGCTGTATCAACTGCCTGTTACACTCAGAACAGGACTCTGATCGTTAAGCGGACTGGTAAAACCGCGTACGAAATGGTCAACAAGCGTAAGCCGAATATTAGATTCTTTAGAGTTTTCGGTTGTGTATGCTATCTTCTGAACAACAGAGATGATCTGGGAAAGTTTGACGCTAAGTCGGATGAGTCTATCTTTATTGGATACTCACATAACTCAGCGACTTACCGTGTATACAACAAACGGACCCGATCCATCTTTGAAAGTCGGTACATTGACTTCTCTGAGACTGAGATGTATTCTAGTGCCAGCCCTAGTTCAGATAGTTCTGTCTTCCCTGAATTGCACACTGTTTCACCACCGAACACAACTGTTCCTACTAACTCGCTTGGATTTGATTTTGTTGACTTAGCAGAATTTGATCTAACGACCCTCGTTGGTCCAATCATTGTTCCTGCTCCTGCTGATCACTCCATTCCTTCATCAACAACCGTATCCTCAGATGCATTCGTGAATGAGAGCACATCCTGTTCTACCGCTGTAGGAGAAACCTCTTCTGACTCTGTAGAACCGGTGTCTGTACTTAACCCATTCACAGAAACAGAATCCTCTTCTAACACTTTGATTGAGGAAACTGTTCTCTCCCCCTCTCAGCTCTCTTCAACACAACCCTCTTCTAAAACTGCAGTCGAAGCGGTCCGAGAACAGACAGTGTCCACTGTTCTTGCACCAATTCCTGAAGTTGTTCCGCCACCTTCTCCATCCAGAACTTATGCTGAAGTGGTTCGTGAACCCCGTCCGGAGACTGTGTTGAATACTGATCCGGATGCTAGTCTTCTCTCCTCCGCCATTCGGGATGAGAATGACTCAAGAAACAACATGGAATACGATCCTATTCCCCATTCCAGAAAATGGACCAGAAGCCATTCCACTACCAACATCATCGGTAGTCCATCTGCTCCAGTGACAACTCGCTCTTCAAAGAATGATGAAAACCTGATCCTCTTCGGGGGATTCCTGAGTAGATTTGAACCAACCAATACCCAGGACGCTCTTACTGATCCTGACTGGATAAGGGCCATGCAGGATGAGCTTGCCGAATTCGAGAGAAACAGAGTTTGGCGCCTTGTAGAAAGACCAAGAAAAATCAGAATCATTGGCTTGCGGTGGATCTTCCGCAACAAGAAAGATGAAAACGATCTTATTATCCGTAATAAGGCTCGTCTGGTCGCCAAGGGATACCGTCAACAGGAAGGCATCGACTACGACGAGACATTCGCTCCGGTGGCTAGAATCGAGGCCATCAGGATTTTTCTCGCGTATGCAGCTCACAAGAACATGAAGGTATTCCAGATGGACGTCAAGTGCGCGTTCCTGAACGGAGAACTTCAAGAAGTAGTATATGTTGAGCAACCTGAGGGATTTGTTGATCCCAAGTACCCGAAACACGTTTACGTGCTCGACAAAGCACTTTACGGATTGAAGCAAGCACCTCGTGCCTGGTATGAAACTCTTACCATTTATTTGCTTGAGTCCGGATACAAAAAGGGTACTGTCGATCCTACCCTGTTTCTTCGAAGGTCAGGTAATCACTTGACTGTAGTGCAGATATATGTGGATGATATCATCTTTGCATCTACAAACCCTGAATCTTGCACCGAGTTTGAGCAGATAATGAAGTCCAGATTTCAAATGAGTATGATGGGCGAACTTACGTTTTTCTTAGGACTACAAGTCCGTCAAACCCCGCAAGGGATTTTTATAAACCAGTCCAAATATACTATTGACATTTTAAAACGCTTTGACTTTACTGGACCTAAGTCTGCTTCAACTCCAATGTCCACGTCATTCCAACTAGATGCAGATACGTCTGGAAATCCAGTTGACCAAAAAGTTTATCGTGCGATCATTGGTTCTCTGCTTTATCTCACGGCAAGTAGACCCGACATCATGTTTGCCACATGTGTCTGTGCTCGTTTTCAGTGCGACCCTCGAGAGTCACATCTCGGGGCTGTCAAGAGAATCCTTAAGTACCTGAAGGGCACTCCTAATTTTGGCCTTTGGTACCCTAAGGATTCTGGTTTTGAACTAACAGCTTTTACAGATTCAGATCATGCAGGCTGTAAGTTAAACAGGAAGAGCACGTCAGGAGCCTGCCAGTTTCTAGGGGACAAGTTAGTAAGTTGGTCCTCGAGAAAACAGAACTGTGTATCCCTTTCAACAGCTGAGGCAGAATATGTTGCTGCAGCGTGTTGCTGTTCACAGGTTCTTTGGATGAAAATTCAACTGGCGGACTATGGCTACACCATGCATCGGATTCCAATCTACTGTGATTCTAGCAGTGCCATTCAGATCGCGGCAAATCCAGTTCAACACTCTCGGACGAAACACATTGATATTCGATATCACTTTATCAAAGATCACGTCGAGAAAGGTAACGTTGAACTGTTTTTCGTTGAAAGTGAACGTCAGATAGCTGATCTGTTCACAAAAGCTTTTGACGAGAAGCGCCATTACTATTTACTTAGTAAATTGGGCATGCTAGATCCCCCGGCAGATTTTTAGGGGGAGCCAGTAGTTAATGATTATGCATGTGTGTAGGGGGAGCTCATGTGTCGCAGATATCTAGGGGGAGCTATTGTATAAGTGTTGTGTTACTAACTCTATCGGATCCAATCTGCAAAGGATACCACACTTATTTTTATTGCAGGTTGTAGAACCGACGTACGGTTTCTGAATACTTCAGTTCAGGACCCGGGATTCAAAATAAGACTTCTGACCATTCGTGTCAGACTCGGTGATTAATCCGATCTCGGAACTTCCAGGTCAGTCGTTTCAATAAACGTCAAGGGGCTGAACTTGTAAAATCTATGAACTTGTTAAGTTAAGGGACTAGAAGTGACAGGTTCTGATTCTGACTAGTTCAGGGACCAGTTCTGCCAGTCTCCAAAACTTCAATGTTCAGGGACCGTTTTTGCAAACTTTTGAAAACCACAAGTTCAGGGGAAGTTTTGAAATTCTTTCAAACCTTAAGTTCGGGGTTCGTTTCGTCATTTCGTGATAGTCGTGATCTGTGAGAGCAGTTATCAGATAAAATTTTCAAAAAACCTGATAAGTTATCAAAACATATAAAAGCGGGAATTGATAACTGAATTCAGTTATCACTTTCAAATTTCAAAACCACTTATCAGTTTTCTCTGACGATCAAGAACACGAAGAACACCCCGTTCGATCCATCGACTTCCCGGCTTCCCCGAGCGTTCGTTATCGATCCGTTCGTCGATCCGATTACTTCTTTACGTTCCTGGTAAGATTTCTAACGACTTAATGTATTCAGATTCATCTAAACAACGTCGTTTATTGATCGGATTGAAGCCTAAACTTTTTGGATAAACCCGAGACTCCAAGATCCTTGGATTCGAGTTTCGGGACGTTAGATCGATCCATTCTTCTTCCTAAACTTGTTTATATCAGTAATGTACTTCATAGAACTAGTTTTAGGATTGATTTGAAGTGTTTTGGAGTCGATTTAGTGTCTGGAAGTGCGACAGTCGTCGTGTTCGTCGAGTCCCGAATCGGGACTCTTCGACTGTTCTTGTATCGGGACATTAGTGTTCCTGATTCGGGACTTTTCAGACTCATATATCGGGACATTCAATTTCCCGATTCGGGTATTTGAATTTATCAATTCGGATCTTTACCCTTGGATTTCAAACTCCCGATTCGGGACCTTAGTTTTATATATATTAGAATCCCCGATAAGGAACTTAGGTTAAACTCCCGATTCGGGAGTCCTTGTTTTGAATTGCAAATATCCCGATTTGGGACATTATATAATTGTACACATACGTGTTTCTTGACACCCCCGATTCGGGACTTGATCCCCCGATTCGGGACTCGGCTTTAAACGAGAATCGTTCTTAACAAATCACCTTACGGGATTTGTCCGTAGACCGATTCGAGTTCTAAGCCGGTCCTGAATCTGTGGCTTCGAATCCTGTTTCGGGTTATATTAAAATCTCGACATGAGTTTCGCGGGAATCCGTTTTACAAGTTCGACTCAGTTTTAAAGATTCCCTCGGGAATCTTCGATAAACTGACTCGCGACTAGTCGAAACTCTGCCGAATTTTTGTCAGAACACATAATTCGTGTTATGAAGGGACTAACTTTTAAAAATTATTATCTGTCTATGTCAGAAATGGCAAACCAGAGAGAACACCCTTCTTCCCCAACTGATCCAGAAGCTGATCGAGCTCTGATTGAGCCCACGGACATGGTTCACATACTTCAGAACAACGAGTATGTGATCCTCTCTTCTGTCCGGGTGCAACACACGATCGTACGGGAGATCCTACGAGCTCATCCTATCCTCTACGCCATGACGGCCACTGCAGATGTACCGGGCATTTACCTGCAGCAATTTTGGAAGACAGCTGTTCTGGACACCAGGTTCGGAGTCTTCTCGATAATTGGTCGAGTGGATCACACCGAACTGGTAATCACTATGGAGGACATCCGCCGAATCCTTCGCCTCCCTGCCGCTACTGATGGCGGCCACCAGCAGTTCGACGAGCTGGTATCGGGCCCCATTCTGTTGAGCGAACTTCTAGCTCTCGGGGTCACCGAGGATGTGAACGGCGTGTCTCAGATCACCACGAGCCATCTACCACCAATCTGGGCTCAACTATACAACCTGATGAACAGGTGTCTGTCTTCGAAGACGAAAGGGTTGGACAAAGCAACGACGTCCTTCTGGCATATCTTCCATTCCGTAGCCTACGGACGCCACATCGACATCGCCGCCCAGTTATGGCTCGACATAACCAAGGATCTGACGACCAGGGAGCGCACCAGACATCACTCCATCCCGTGGTTGCGGTTCTATGGTCTCATCATCCGTGACCATATGGAACGCAATCCGGACATTCCACGCCGCTCCGGTCATTCTATCATCAAACCGAAGAAGATCAGCTGGATCGCCAAGCGTGACTACACCGAAGGCCAGTACGAGATGCAAATTCCTGATCACGTCCTCAACGGCCTGAACCAGCGAGCACCGAGCGTCATTAGGTATAGGAATCGCTTAGGTCTAGGAGTCGCACCTATGGACCATCCAGAACCGGAAGGTCCTGCCCAGGGTGCGCAACCCGTCCCTTCTAGTCCTCGGGCCTTACGTCCGAGGCGCCGGGGTCCCACTGGGGGGGCCTCTGGCTCGGGAAGTGTGATGAGTGTTGACGTGAGGGAAAACTTGGGTAGTATCATCCGCAGATCCATGACCGCTCACGATGCTTCAGCTTCTACATCTTCCGATCTTCCAAAGACTCGAGAAGAAAGGCTAAGTCGCATTCGCCAACGAATGAACGATGATCCGCAGTTGCCGACTCCACGAGTAAAGGAGTACGTTCCGCAACGTCGTTCCACGACGAGACTTCCAGGGCTCCCGACTGTGCCCGAGTCCCCAGAAGACCGGGAACCCTCTACTCCTAGAGATGCCACTGGATCTACTCCATCTGGATCTCCAAAGGACGTCACTGCTGCATCACCAGAAGAAGAAGAACCAGCCCATACTTCACCGCCTCCTCAGGCCACCACCTCTAGACTCCCGACGGATCCTTCTGGTAATCCTTCCAGCAGCTCGTCGGACACAACGCCACCAGATTCCGATCCAGAGGAAGGCCCGGCCGAGGGCAAGGGTAAGGGCAAGGGAAAAGGAAAGGGGAAAGGAAAAGGTAAAGGCAAGGCCTTAGACGACGACGTCTCCACTTCCTCCTTCAACGCAAGCGACTCCGTCCAATTACTTGATTACTCCGGGACGGAAGAGCGAACGTTGAACACCGAGGCTGCCGAATAGGCTGAGAGCGAGTCTTGGATGAAGATCGGTGCGGGTAGTGAAGGTTTCGAGGGAGAGAGCCAGGGTCTGGTACATCAAAGGGGCCGAAGGAGAAGAGGCCCAACAGGATATAGAGTTGGTAGACACCCGACAAGAGGCCGAAGTAGAAGTGGCCCACCCTAGGCAGCCAGAAATCGGAACCCAACCAGCCAAGAGTCTATCCTCCACACAGGCATCCCACACAGATCCTACTCGGCCAATGCCGAGTAGTCAAGTCGTTGGCAGCCAACCAACGCAAATGCACACCCAAGCCATCCACTCGACCACCTCCCAACAGGTGGTCGTTTCATCAGATCACGGGGCTATACCACCTATTCCACCTTTCACTCATTCGGAGTTGATCGGTGTTGAATCTAGAGATGCTCATCCCCAGCACTCGCTTTCTTTCGCACCACATCGAGTCATAGAGCCCCTAGATTCACATCTGGCGACTTCCACTCGAGGCCCCGCTGCACTTGACGCTACACCAGTCGTCAGCGCGGGCCAAGGGAGCACCTTTGCGGGGCTTTCCCTGTCCACCGGTTTCGCAAATGAACCGGTGTTGACCCTCTCGAGATTGGAACCCAGGGATTCGGACGGCATCCTTAAAGCTGTCCAAAGCAGGTTGGAAGCCATCGAGAAGGCTGACGCGGCGAAAGACAGACGTCTAGAGGCCATTGAAAAGGCCCTAGCAGTCAAGGAACAGGAAGACCAAGCCCGTCGAGCGGAGATCGAGGCACTTCGGAAAGCCGACGAGGACCGTCAGAAGGAACTGGACGAAGCCAGACGCTTTATCAAAGGCAAGTTCCAGGAAGGAGAGCGCCCGTCTTTCGGCGATTCGAGCCGCTCTCCTACTCCCGTCCTCCGTCTCCAACCACCACCTATAGCTGAGGAGATTCCCGGCTTTGTCTCTGAAGCCGAGCACCAGATTGTCATCGCTCAGCTCACCACTCAGAACGATGCCCTTCAGAGACAGGTGGATCAGTACAAGCAGCTGGTCGCCACAAGGGATATGCAGCTAGAGATTGCCTTGCGGAGGATCCGCGAGCTTGAGGCAACTTGCAGGTCTCAGGCTCAACCCTCCAAGCGCGGGCATGATGATCCGGACGATGCCGCCAATCCTCATGAGGGGGAGGGTCCGTCCAAGAGGGCTCGCCTAGACCTTCCCTCCGGCTCCGGAACCGCCGCCGATGACACACCAGTTGACACCACTCCACCTGCAGATCAGCCTGCCGATATTGCAGATCCGGCAGATCGTCGGGACTCGGATTCTGATGAAGAGATCCCGGCAGAGGCAGCGAACTGGAGATATGAGGCTATCCCCGTGGGTACGACCGTCCAGTTTCCTCACGAGAAGGTGACTCCTGCCATTGACCTGATCGATCCAAACACCGCGCCGTTGGATCCTTCCGACCTTCGTATCTCTGACGAGGGAAGGAAGATCCTGAACCAGCATGCCCAGAGCCTTCGGTTTTGGAAGAGATCAGATGACATTGTCTCTGGTACGGAGTACGACGCCTTTCTTCCCACGGTACAGACGCCAGAAGCTTTCACAGGTCAACAACCGATCAGACTGGGATGGAACCACACCGTCATTTTCAGGCCCTTCCTGGAGGAATCCTTCACACGGATCTTCCAACAGGAACGCCTCTTCTCGTGGTCCAAGAAGGTCTTCTTCGGCCTATCTCATGTCAAGAAGCGTCGCCGCCGTACCGCGTACATCTACCAGAGGAAGCTCAGCTGGAGCGAGCATGGGCAGATCAGACGGAAGCTCAGATTTACCAAGGTAACTGATGTCCGACCTTACAAATTTGGACACCAGTTATTCCTTGAGTTCCATGTCCGGATGTACAACCCAGGCAAGCCCGACGGAGAACTCAGAGACTTCATGTTCACTGAAGCCGACCTGGACAGCATAGATCTCGATGATCTTCTCACTTTGATCAGACACCTTGAGGGCCCGATTCTGAAACCAGGCTACTTCAGAGACGGTCTGGAAGTCCTCAAGAGATATGTACGCCACTCGATCAACCTCGCGCATCTCACCGACTATCAGATGGCGATCGAGAGCAAGCAACAGAAGGTAAATCTTCTCCGTCCCAACCTGGAGGCAAATCTACTGGACCAATACCTGCCCTACTTCCCAACGGAACTCCCAGAGCATGGTGTTGTGTACATCACCTTCAGGAAGAACCAGCGGAGATTCATGCGCTTCAGTGAGCTGTCTAGCTTCTGTGACGGCACTCTGCTATATGTTTACAACGGGATGAAGCGTCGTCTGATGGAGGAGAACATGCCAATGTACAAGGGGACTCAGTGGAAGAGAAAGCTGAAGGAGGCCCTGAATCTGATCGAGGTGAAGCTTAAAGAAAGACTGATGCTGAGAAGAGTGGAAACTGCGATGGAGCTCCGTACGAGATCGATCCGCGAATGGGACGAGTACCTGCAGCTCTCGCAGTGGGAACCTGCTTTGAAGTATCCGCCGCCTTTCTGACTTCTTCCCAAAGGGGGAGATTGTTAGAACCTGACTGGTCCGTTTGTAAAGAAGTCAGGGGCGTCTTTTGATATTATGTAATAGTTAGCTTTAAAACAATACTTTGTGCGCCTCTTAAAAGAGTCATAGACTCTAGGGGCTATTTTGTAACTTCGGCTCTATATATAGGGGTCGATAGTTAACGTTATTAAAAGGTTCTTGCAACTAACAACTTTAGTTATATGCTTTGTCGTATTGTCGTGTTCTTCATATTTCTTGCATATCTGATTGCTTGATCCATTACATTGCATTCTTGTCGAATATCGGACTCACAGGTTTTCTAACACTCATGCTTCCAATCATGTTTATCTTATTTGTTGATTGCATCTAATTGTTTACTATCTCTATGAATCTCACTGACTTTGTAAAAGAGATAGAGAGAGAGAGAGAGAAAGAAAGAAAGATTTATGAGAGATAATTATCTCACACTTTTATAAAAGATGATGGAAACTATGTTCATGTATCCCATAAATAACAACCGTCCCATGATCTTCAAAACCTACATGAAGGCCACCTGCATAGTATATATGAAGCCATGGGATTGAAAGGAATTTGGTAAGGGTGTAAATATGTGAATTACATTCATTTTTTTCATGGGTCTTGATCTTTTGGTAAGGGAGCAAATATGTATCCTACAAGATGCAAGAACTAATATTAGTTTGCTTAACTACTTTTGAAACTATGGTTGGCTAAAGAAAAGCTGTATTTTGGTTATTCTCAGAGGAATGACAATATAAATCATGTAGTATTATGTACGTAACCTAATCTTCAAATCCACTAGATGTTTGGTAAACTAATATTGTCTACTTTGAGGAGTCACCTTATCTATAATTGTAACGATCCAAAATCCCAAACTATAATATAAATAAACCCAGTGATCTAACGTAGTGGAAAATAATACTTAAATATAAATCAACAAGTTTAGAGTAATGCTAGTGGAACATCCCCCCACAGCTGAGATATTGAATCAAGTGTCTAAGTAGGTAATTAGGTACTACGCTAAGGGACTAGCTAGACTTCAAATCTTCTTCTTACATTTTCTAGTTTCACGGACAACACCTGAAAATGTTAAGAAAAGATTTGGAAAAACGAGGGTTAGACCATGAGGTCTAGTGAATTCCCTCAAAACGGTTATTTCGCAAACACGGCCCGCTGGCCCAAATTATAGCATTTAAAGCAAGTACAGTGTGTTACAAACAAAGAAGATCGTCACAGTGTGACATTTAATCAAATCCCGGCCAGCGCCCGATAACAACTCCCAAGGGACATAGTCCCAAGGTACCCCCCAAGCAACATCACAGTTCACTTGATAAACTCCCAAGGAACACACAATTCCAAGGTACCCAGTGTCCGTAGTGTAACACACCCAGAAAACATTCACATGTAATTTACAAATTATAAGCAATTTACAACTTATCAGCATTTTACAGTTTATAAGCATGCTTACATGTAATTTATCATCAATGTATATTGCATCAGTAAATCAAGAAAACATTTCGGATTATAATCATATTCGACATAGTTTCATAAAATCATTCGAACCATTTGACAAACATTTATGCTTAAAAAGGAGTTTGGCAAGGGAACTTACCTGTCGCCGGTTCTCGTTTAGAAATCTATGATGCCTTAAGTGCACCTACATAGATAAAGGTTCTATCACGCTCTGAATTCCAAATGTTCATAAGCTCCTACCTGAAAACCTAAATCCTAACCAAAAGGTCCCGCAAAACGCCCTATACGGGAAACCGACCCGGTTGACCCGAAGCTGACAAGATAGATGGCAATACGATGCCCGAAGGTCGATACTGAAATGATTATGTGCAAGACAGTAACGGGGTTTACCGTGTCCAATGTTATAAGACACTAGTGGGTCACACTGCTACACCAGTAAAGATGTGAAATAAAATGCAACTTTAGTCCTTACAATTTGATAATTTCCAAAATAAAATGAATAGTGAAGATATGAAATAAGATACAACTTTGGTTCCTATAGTTTGATATTTAGAATGTTTTTAGTCATTGATCTTTAAAAGTTGTATTTTTCATCCTTATGAGTTTATTTATTCCATTTTCATCCTTTCATCTAACTTTGCTAAATTAAGTATTTAAGTTGGTTAACTAATCCAAAAAAATGTTTAATTAAACTACATATTTGGTTCTTATAATATACCATCTATATATTTTTTATTCTCATATTACATAATTCACATTTTGTTACTTTACTTTATTTATTTATTTTATCACGACATTTTTTTGTTGGTTAATTATAAACTATTATAACTTTAATAAAAAAATAATCAAATAATTTTATTAAACTATTAATAAGCACATTATATTTTTTTTCCAAAGCTTTAGTAATACTAAACATATGGAGAAGTGAATAATAAACATATGGAGCAAAGTACGACTTTGGTCCCTATAGTTTGATATTTATAGCGCTTTTAGTCATTGATCTTTAAAAACTGTTTTTTCCATCCGTATGTTTTTTTATTCCATTTTTATCCCTACATACAACTTTGTTAAATTAAGTTGGTTAACTAATGCAAAAAACTGTTTGATTACTATTCATTTACTTCGGGTGATATTCAAACAATCACATTAATCCAATTTACATATAATATTATAGATAAGGTGATTCTTCAAAGTAGACAATATTAGTTTACCAAGCATGTAACAGATTTGAAGATTACGTTACGTACATAATACTACATGATTCATATTGTCATTCATCTGAAAATGACAAAAAATACATCTTTTCTTTAGCCAACCATAGTTTCAAAAGTAGTTAAGCAAACTAATATTGTGAACACTTTGATGAAATGACGTTTTTAGTCTCTCAACTATTTTTAATACATATATAATCGTACTATATATGGTATATAATAAAATAATTAGATCGAAAAAATATTCAATATTAGACTCATTTTGAAGGTATCAACTACATGATTATAATGGCGTAATTTGTTAAATTTAAAACGTATTTTTTTAACATATGTTGGCGAATATATGATATATAGCTAAAACGTCAAATAAAATATAGAAAACTAAAAGGTATAAAGTAAGTAAATATTATAAGTCTAGGGGGTTAAACTGTAACTTTACTATTCATTTACTTGATAAATTGATATAAGGGATAATTTTGCAAATTATCAAACTATAGGGACCAAAGATCTATTTTACTTCATATATTTACTATTCATTTCATTTTGGAATTTATCAAACTATATGGACCAAAGTTATATTTTATTTCATAGCCTTACTATTCATTTCATTTTGTAAATTGATATAAGTGGAAATTATCAAACTATAGGGACCAAAATTGTATTTTATTAATGAAATTATTTGATTATTTTTTTAAAGTTATAATAGTTTATAATTAACCAATAAAACAAAATATCGTAATAAAATAAATAAAAAAAAGTAAAGTAACAAAATGTGAATTATGTAATCTGAGAATAAAAAATATAAAGATGGTATACTATAAGAACCAAATATGTATTTTAATCAAACATTATTTTGGATGAGTTAACCAACTTAATTTAACAAAGTTGGTTGAAATGATGAAAATGGAATAAAAAACTCTTAAGGATGAAAAATACATTTTTTAAATATCAATGAATAAAAACATTCTAAATATCAAACTATAGGGACCAAAATGGTATTTTATTTCATATCTTTATTGTACATTTCATTTTAGAAATTATTAAACTATAAGGACCAAAGTTGTATTTTATTTCATATCTTTACTATTCATTTCATTTGGATGGTTAATTCTTAATCTTTTTTGTTTAGCTAACAATTTCCTATTTGTTTGATCAAAGTTTGCTTTGAGTTTTGGAAGTAGTAGAATAAAAACCAAATGATGTAGGGTTTGCTTCAATTTCAAGCACATTAAAATTAGGTCAATATATAATACATACTACAAATAAGGCCTATGGCGTGTAGCTTAGTTGGCAGGCAATGAGTGGGAGCAGGTGTGTACAATATCAAATGGTCTTGAGTTTGAGCCCATGCATTCCCATAGCCACATTATGGTATTGGCAACCGATTGTGGGCCGGTTGGGTTGCCGGAATCAATAATTTTGTTATGATATGGGTCAGAATCAACGATGTAAAAGATGATAATTCCATGTAACAGTCTTTTAGAAAGGATGTTATCAAGTCAATACTCAATAGTCAAGAGAATCCATGCTGCCTGATTATACATTTTACTGAAATTGATTACATTGCGTATATGTGTGATCTTATTCCATCTTAATAATAATTGATGATATAGATCCCACAAGGGGGTATGCTGTAGAGAGCTTGTTTCATTTAACACACCAAGATTTTTCAATGGTGCTCTTGTGTTAGTTCTCCTTATGAGTTATGACTGTCATTCCTGCCAGTTTTTTCTTATTTTCACTAAGCTAGTCTTACTAAGACCACACAATATTATTTTGATGTTTCAGGCTTAAAGATAAATTTATCCAAACGCAGCAACTTAAGTATTGGAGTTGATGAGGAGGAGGTCAAACCCTTGGCTCGTGAGCCGAAGTATCAACCAACAAAGCTTCTGTTTACCTAGTTGGGGCTATCGGTGGCTTGTAATATAGACTTTCCAAATATTGTTTTCAAGGTTGTATGTGCAACTACTTTGTGGTCCATATGGGCTTGGAGAAGTCGGATTTTTCAAGTAGAGGAAGATGAGTCAAAAAACGCTAAAGAAGGAAAACCCTTTGGCGAGTATACAAAGATTGACAGCCATTTGGTTGGCAAATAGGAGCTCGAAAATTCGGGTGATTTTGGACTCTTGGTGTTTAGCCCCTATTGATGCTATTCAATGTTGTAAAATGTGAACGGAGTCTCTTAACGGCTTATGGAAGCAGCAAGCAAAGACTTTTTGATAGGTGAAGTTGTTTGGTAGATTCATGTTGGGTTTATGCTCGTTTTGGTGAGGTTTGACCCTTGACATCCTAGGAGGTTGGGCTCTACTTGTAACCAAGTTACCGCTAGGCCAAAGACCAGTTGGTAATCAGTGACTATCTTGTTTTCATGTCTCTTACAATACATCAACTTTAAACTAAAATTTAAGACATGACTGAAATGAGTTAAATCATGCTTTGCAACAATCTCCTGACAAGTCCTCAGATCTTGAAGGCACAAACCAACTAAAAAAAGGTTAAAATAGTCTTTTTTTTGTTGATAAGCACTTACCAAAAACATTTGGTAAACACTCTTATCCTTACAATACTTACTCGGGACAACACTTACCTGGGTCAACGCTCTTACCCGGCCAGTACTTACCCGGTTAGACCAAGTAAACGGCCCCTAAAGTTGTACTTTATTTCATATGGTTACCATTTATTTCACACATTTTATTTTATAGGGACCAAACTTGTACTTTATTCTACATATTTACTATTCACTTCATTTCAAGAATTGATATAAGGGGATAAACATTTTATTTTATAGGCACTTCATTTCAAGAATTGATATAAGGGGATAAACATTTTATTTTATAGGGACCAAACTTGTACTTTATTCTAAATTATGTAATTTGAGAATAAATAAAGATGGTATACTATAAGAACCAAATATGTAATTCAATCAAACATTTTTTTGAATGAATTAACCAACTTAATTTAACAAAGTTGGATGAAATGATGAAAATGGAATAAAAAAACTCATAAGAATGAAAAATTCAGTTTTTAAAGATCAAGGACTATAAACATTCTAAATATCAAACTATAAGGACCAAAGCTGTATTTTATTTCATATCTTTACTATTCATTTTATTTTGTACATAATTCACATTTTATTACTTTTACTTTATTTAATTATTTTATTACGACATTTTGTGTTCATTGATTAATTATAAACTATTATAAGTTTAATAAAAAAATAATCAAGTAATTTCATTAAACTACTTACGATAAAATCTATCACATTTTATAACCCGACGTGAAGTGCGAGCTCTTAATAACTAGTTGATTATCAAATTTTGGGAAGAAACATCTTAATGATCAATCTAGTGAAAATTCAATATGCTTCACTAAGAAATCGACCAAAATTCTAACCAGAATCAAACGAAAATCATTGGCATTCGGCATATCATAAACCCTAAATTGAACCAAAATCATATAGAAACTGCAAACCCTAGAAATCGATATGAATCAGTGAGAAATCGATGTGCAATCGATACCAGATCAAAAATCAGTAAGAAAATCGATGTTTAAAGTGACTAAAATGGAGCCAAATCGGATAAATATTAACTTAAATATTTATGGAAATAAATTATTACTTAAGTTAATATATTTAATTAACAATTTGTCAACTAAATAAAGAGTTTTAATTCATCTAAAAGTCTGATGGGCTTTTTAATTAAAACGGGCTTTTCTAATTGGATATTGCCTTATTTAAGTTTATAAATAAGGGCAATATCTAAGGGTTTTATTCATTCCAATTCATTAGTCTTTCTAATCAAGAAAAGAAACCTAGAGAAAACCCAAAACGTCTCTCTCTCTCTCTCATCGATTTTACACACACACATATTCAAACCAGTCAGGTTTGAATAATCCTTGGCGGTCTAGCAGCTAGTCTCGCGGTGGTGCAGTAGCGGTGTATCCCTCACCAGCTTTCCAGGATCGTTTTGTCTCGTTTAAAGGTAAATTCGATAAATCCCCTCGATATTGTGTTTGATAAGTTTTGGTTGGATCTCTGTCGGGATTATCGTTTTTATTCCGCTGCGTTAAACGTTTTTGCTCAAATAATCCCAACAGTGGTATTAGAGCCACTTCCATAACTTTTCAGATCTGGTTATTCATAGGTTTTGATAAAAATTAGATTTTTGTTCGTGGTATATATAAAAATCTGAAATTTATTCGTTAGATTTAAAAATCGGATTTTTATCGAATATCCGTACGTTCGTGGCAATCGGTGGCAGAACGGCGGTTGTCGCCTGCCGAACCACCGACTAATCGCCGGACGAATCACGATCGAACCAATCGAAAACCACCATGTTATGGTGGTCGATCGATAGTGTTTCACCGCCGGACCACCAAAGCCGAATTCGACAATGGTGGTGGTAACTGATTGCGGTCGCACGCCGCACCATGGTGGCGGTAGTGACCGATTGCTGTTGCTGCGTCGCCGGTGGTGGCGGCGGTTCTGGTTTTGGTCGTCTGCACGGCGATGGCAGTGGCGTCTAGATGCTGCTGCTGTCGTCGCAGCCCTGTGGTGGCGGCGGCGGCGTCTTGGCGTTGCCGTCGATCCCCGGCAGATGGCGACGGTGGTGATTGTTGTTCTAGGCCGGCGATGGTGGTAGCGTTTTTGCGTCGTTGCCGTCGCCAGTGGCCACCAGCCACCGATCGACAACTGCAAAGGCGGATTGGTGGCAGTTGTCATCGTCGGCTGAACATCACCGATCGACAGCCGCATTAGGCTGGTCACGGTGGTGGTTGTTATTGTTTTCGATCGCCGGCAAGGCGATGGTGGTAGCATCCTTGCCGCTACTGTCGCCGGTGCAACACGCCGCCGATCGACAGCCTAGATCAGGCGGATCGGTGGCGGCAGTCGGTGGCGGTTTGGTTTTCGTCGACCATGAGCGGTAGCGATGGTGGCTGTTGCTACCGTCGTTGTCGCGTCTGGTAACGGTGGCGACGATTATGCTACTGCTGTTACCGGAGATGGCTAGCGGCAGTTGATCGGAAACCACCACACGGTGGTTGGTGGTGATTGTTTATTGCCATTAACCGCCGGTGGGTTCGATATTTTCACGAATGGAACTAGCGTTACCAGTTAGGTAACGATATTGGGTCACGGTATCAGTTCGAATCGTGTCAGGCTTCGATCTGATAAGGGTTTAATTTTACCCTAAACAAAATTAATTCCGGATAATATTTTATCCCGTTAAATTATTGTTAGATAATTATTAATTCCTTTTGGATTTTATAATTATTTGGAAATCCAGTTTTTTATCAAAACTGTATATTTTATTAGTATAATCATTAAACTGTTTATAGTTGTCATAGCCAAGCCCCTAGACCTGTGGTTGTGTTTTAGTTTTGTTTTATTTTATCTCGTTCTGGTAAGGGAGGCATGCGTGCCATTAACAACCCTCTTGTAATTTTATTTTAATTAGTCTAGACGGGAGGCCTGCGTGTCACTTACAACCCGATTTGTTGTAATTTAATTAAAGACGCACAAACCGAAGATGGAGCTTGGAGGCACAACCAGGATGTCGGAGCCAGTGGGAGCGCCAAGATTTCATGCCTTGTGGGTTGTTTGGTCACATAGGTTTGAGACCGTCGTTTCTCGTGTTGGCTCACGAAACTGACATTAGTTATGGGCAAAAGCTATGACACTGGTTTTGTTTTATCTTGCGTGGTTTGTTGTAGTTACATAATTAAGATAAAACATATTTTTCAAATCTAATGAATTGGTTTTAAACGAAAAGAGGTTCGATTACAGTTTGTTTTTCGAATCAGTTAATTCAAGTTTTTTAAATTAAAACTGGCTAAAATCCTTAGGAAAAATCATAGATCAGTAAGTGTGACCCATTCGTGGACACATTTGGCGTAAGGTACGTGGGCGTTGGAAGAGAGCAAACCTTGGGTGCCCGCGTTCAAACCCCAAGTCAAAGGGGGTGAAAAGACTCTGCGATAATCGGGTGGTACCGTCCAGAGTACATCAAGTCCAAAATGGTGCGGTCTATTATGGTTTTTGTTACAATTTACCGGGTGGTACCGGGCCAAAACACACTAGAGGGACTAAATATGCACGGATTCTAGTATCCAATGTCCCGATGATCTAGAAGTCGTATCTTCGTTTAGAGATGTGATTGGTATAAGTTATTACCTACCAAAAATAGCATGGGTTGACTTGTGTGCTCAAACCACTTGTCAATTCATGTGAAATATGGATTCTAATCTAATAAATTAATTCTAAGGTAATGATTTATTAGAATTTTATAATCAAGTAACTAAATTGGAATTTTAATCTTTCTGTAGATGTCTTATACTGCTATTCCGTTTTATTCACCTGAGGAATCTCTCTGCCTTATAATGGGGAAATGGAAGCTTACAGGCCAAAATTTTCCAGTTTGGAAAATGCATCTTGACAACGTCTTGAGTGCACAGGGTAAGCGATATGTGATTGAGAAACCCATTTCACGACCCAAATGCAATTTTCCTAAAAAGGACTTTGCGGAATATTTCAAATTTATGGCTGACGAATCAGATGTGATGTCGATCCTATCTTTCTCTACTTCGCCCGAGTTCACGGCCGATTTGAGAGTTAAGTATTGCCATGAGGCCATGAAGGATATAGAAAACCAGGTAGGTTTCTATAAGAACTGCGGGACGTATCTAATCATGCAGGAAATCTTTTCACTGAAAATGGAAAGAGGTCAATCTGTTAAAGATCATCTTCTAGAGATAAGGAGACTCTTTAAAAGTTTGTCGCGTATGGGATACAAGATGGTTCAAGAGGAGATAGTATATCTCATGTGGTTCTCACTCCCGAAGGAGATGCGTGTCATAGCATAGTGAGTACGTGGGAGAACCAAAGATGGACGTGGCAAAGGTTTATGAGGATATTTTGGCTAGTCTGGAGCCAAAACCCGAAGCAACAGCTGAGCTCATGGACAGTGATTGGATTGACGAGCTGGGAGATCTAAGTTGCCTAGAATGTGGTAGCAAAGATATTTATGCTCACTCGATGGACATCGACTAGTTGGACATTGGTTCACCCAATGCACCAGGTATTTTTATGATAGACTGTTTGATCACTTCTTATGAATCATGGGTACTTGATACAGGCAGCGGTAACCACCTTTGTAATCATTTACAGGGATTCAAAAGAAGGGAGACTTTGAGGAAGGATCGTTCGAACCTACGAGTCGGTGAAGGCACGATGCTTGTAGCTGAAGCTGTAGGATCTTATAGTCTTAGTTTACCATCGGGTCTAGTTTTGGAACTTGAAAATTGTTACTATGTTCCTAAAATGATCAAAAACATTATTTCTTTTGATTTATTAGTAGACCATGGTTTTTATTATAAATATGATTACAAACTGATTTCTTACTTTAAAAATGACATCTTTTATTTTAAAGCAACTCCCACTAATGGTCTATATGTATTAAATCTACAAGAAATTAATATGGAAGTCTATCATATAAGTAAACGATCCAAAGAAATTGAGGATCAAACTTACCTCTGGCATTGTCGGCTCGGACACATAAACAAGAAACGCATAGAACAACTCCAGAAAGGAGGACTTCTGGGGTTTTTTGATTGTAGACCATTTTGTTGGGTTTTTGTGGGACCTCGGACCAACTTGTACAAGTTACGGTTCAAGAAAAACAAACGGTTTAACTGAACATCAAACCAAACTGGTTTGATCAGCGGAAGCATAAACGTGTAAAAACCCGAAAGCACACGATCGTTTAACGTTTATCTAAAAACATACATAACTATGGAGTTAGAAACTTTACCTGAATTGCTCGAGATAGATCCACCTGTGATGAACCTTACGAACGGACCTTCTAGCCGGTCAAAACTCCGAATTCCCGAACGAAAAACCAAACTGGTTTCGGCCTTGGTGTGAGGTCGACGGTTGAGGGAGAGAGAGAGAGAAGATTACGAGAATTTCTAGGTTTCTTTTTGGTTGTGAGAGTGAATAATGAATGAATGAAAAAGGGTTAACCATAACTGAATATTTATATTTG
Source organism: Centaurea solstitialis (assembly GCA_030169165.1). NCBI lineage: Eukaryota > Viridiplantae > Streptophyta > Magnoliopsida > Asterales > Asteraceae > Centaurea > Centaurea solstitialis. The sequence continues at coordinate 68,789,217 of CM058046.1, forward strand.
ATTAAACAGTATCTGTATCATATTCAGTTTCCTTTTTCCATAATAATTATCCATATTAAAGTCTTTCTTCTCCATCAAGAAAGATTAATTCAAATTAATATTCCATATATTAATTTGTCAAGATAATAATAATTATTATTATATATATATATTTATTTAACTAACAAATATATATAAATCAATTAATTAATCCAATTATATATTTATTTACTAATAAATATATAATCCTTTTAATTAATAATAGAAACCTTTAACTTTGGAGTTTCTTACAGAAAACACCCAATAGATTTATAATTGACTATTATAAATCTAACCTCTCTCAACTGGAGTTATTTTATTTGTTCGTTTTACAGGTCCTCACAAGTGTGACCCTCGAGTGTCTTATAACATTGGATGTGTAATCTTTGGTTTGTTAACTTCTGCACATAATTACTAACACATTTAACAACTACGAGTCTTGTTTGTCCGGCAAGATGACAAAACAACCTTTCAATAAAGATAATGAAAGAGCTAGTGAATTGTTAGGGATTATACACACAGATGTGTGTGTCCTTTCAGTCATGAAGCTAGGGGAGGATACCGGTACTTCTTTACCTTTACTGACAATTTTAGTAGATATGGTTATGTCTACCTAATCAGACATAAATCTGAAGCCTTTGAGAAATTTAAGGAATTTCAGAACGAAGTACAGAACCAACTCGATAAGAAGATCAAGTTTCTTCGGTCAGATCGAGGTGAGGAACATCTTAGTCAGGAATTCGACAATCATTTGATGTACTGTGGGATTATTTCACAACTCACACCTCCGTACACACCTCAGATGAAATGGTGTGTCAGAAAGGAGGAATCGTACCTTACTTGACATGGTGCGATCAATGATGTGTCGGTCTACTCTACCAGTGTCATTTTGGGGACACGTGCTCGAAACGACAGCTCATATACCGAACAGAGTGCCAACGAAATCGGTAGAAAAGACCCCGTACGAGATATGGACGGGCAAGAAACCTAAGCCGTCTTTTCTAAAGATTTGGGGTTGTGAGGTATACGTCAAAGACCGACCTCAGCAAAACTCAAGCCCAAATCAGATAAGTGTATCTTTGTAGGATATCCCAAGACAACTGTGGGATACTACTTCTACAATCCCACCGAGAACAAAGTCTTTGTGGCTCGGAATGGAGAATTTCTGGAGGACAAGTTTCTCAGTACTGAGAATACCAGAAATGATGTAGATCTACAAGAGGTAGAAGAAGATACCACTTTACCGATCGTTGAGCCAATTACTCAACAAGAACGTGTTGAGAGTCAACCAGAAATAGTTGAGTAAGTGCAGACACATGACCTTCGTAGATCCACTAGGATTAGGCAAGAACCAGATAGGTATCTTGGATTTCTAGTCTCTCAAGACGGTGGAGACCTGAATGAACCTATATCCTATGGAGATGTTGTCTCAGGCAATGAGTCTGAACAATGGCTAGAAGCCATGAAGGTAGAGATGCAATCCATGTACGACAACCTAGTATGGAAGTTGACAGATTTGCCCCAACATTGTAAAGCTGTCCGGAACAAATGGGTTTTCAAGAAGAAAACCGACATGGATGGTAATGTGCACACGTTTAAGGCAAGACTAGTAGCAAAAGGTTTCACGCAAACCCATGGTATTGACTATGATGAAACCTTTTCGCCAGTAGCCATGCTAAAATCTATTAGGATTCTGATGGCCATCTTAGCGTATTTTAACTATGAGATTTGGCAAATGGATGTTAAGACTGTCTTCCTTAACGGGAAGTTAACAGAAGATGTCTACATGCTACAACCAGATGGGTTTGTAGATCCTAAGAATCCTAATAAGGTATGCAAGTTGTTAAAATCCATTTATGGATTAAAACAAGCATCTAGGAGCTGGAACTTACATTTTGATAAGCGAATAAAAGAGTTTGGTTTTACCAAAAATGAGTTTGAGCCATGTGTTTACACTAAGTTCAGTGGGAGCATAATAACCTTCTTGGTCTTGTATCTAGATGATATTCTACTAATTGGAAATGATATACCAACCTTGCAAGGAGTAAAAACTTGGTTAGGTAAATGTTTCCAAATGAAAGACCTTGGAGAAGCCGCCTATATACTTGGTATAAAGATCTATAGGAATAGATCAAGACGGCTTATCGGGCTTAGTCAAAGTACACACATTGACAAAATCTTGAAGCGATTCAGGATGGACGAATCCAATAAAGGATTTATTCCAATGCAACATGGCATAGTGCTAAGTAAAGCACAGTGTCATGTATCTAGTGAAGAACAGGACAAAATGAAATCGATTCCATATGCTTCTGCAATTGGATCGATTATGTATGCCATGTTATGTACTAGACCTGATGTTGTTTACTCAGTAAGTGTTACGAGCAGATACCAGCAGAACCCAGGTGAAGCCCATTGGGTGGCTGTCAAGAACATTCTCAAATATTTGAGACGAACAAAAGAAATGTTCTTGGTCTTTGAAGGATCTGAGGATGAGATTAGTGTCACAGGCTATACTGACGCTAGTTTCTAGACCGACAAAGATGATTTTAGATCACAGTCAGGGTATGTATTTACCCTAAATGGAGGCGCGATCTCATGGAAGAGCTCGAAGCAGGATACTATAGCAGATTCAATTACAGAGGCAGAGTACATTGCAGCATCAGACGCAACAAAGGAAGCTGTCTGGCTCAGGAATTTTATCTCGAATCTAAGAGTTGTAGCCAGCATCTCTAGACCCGTAGATATCTACTGTGATAACTCTGGAGCTGTGGCACAAGCAAAGGAGCCCAGAGAACATCACAAGTCAAGACATGTACTCAGGAAGTATCACCTCATCCGAGAGATCATTGGAAGAGGAGACGTGAGAATATGCAAGATTCCGACGAACGAGAATGTCGCAGATCCGCTAACAAAGCCGCTAGCTAGAGTAAAGCATGAGGTCCATGCTAGTTCCATAGGAATGCAGTACCTGGATACTAGTAGCTAGTTTATGTTATTAATTATTACTGTGATATTATTTTGAAACACTATGTGATGTAAGAGTTTATTATTTCACAGTGTGTTTGAAATAAGGAGGTTTAATTTTGTTATTCATGATTGTTTCAAGATTGATCACTTTTAGCATATTTAAGGTTATCCATGATTTTTGCAAAATCTTTGTAAGAAATCAAAATATCCATAGCTACTTGTTGAGGTGGGAACCCAGTAGGGTTATAACGCTATTATGAATGTTTGATGTATTACTCTAAGTAAAGAGCAAATGCACAAGTGATGTGATCAGACATAGACATTCATAGATACTCATCAGAGTGTTTGAGTATTGGAGTGACCAGTTTCAAGTCTGCTTCATGGAGCCTATGTCATGAGCATTGCTTGATGATAGGTTATCCTTAGACCTGAGATATCTGGTCTGCAAGCATGAGGACTACTGTACTCTTAGCACGTTCTAAAGCTGCATCGTAACTGGGTGGCCATAAAGGGTGTGACTAGATGCAGCGAAGGCCATGTTTATAGATGCGGATAGTCAAGATGGGATTTACACCTCTTCTATGGGAGAGATATTTCCGGGCCCCTTGACGATTAAGATTGGCATAAATGCATGGCCACGCTCGGATAGAATAACGTTTGTTATTTGGCAAGTTCCGTAACTGTAGGCAATCGAAATCAGAGTAAAAAAAATACTTGAGTTTAAGATTGAAACCCTCCGCTCCATGTCTAAAACTCATTTTAGAAATATCGTGTGTAAAAGGAATGAACCTGTGTACAATTCAAGTATAAATCGTATCTCTGGATATAAGAGATCTTATAACCTGGTTAACCTAAGTGTCTGGCTAGGGATCTCCTTAGGCTAATGGTAACAGTTAAGTTACTTGTCTGGCACAAGTGAGAGTCTGAAAGGATTATTTGCAAGACAGTAACATGCTTTACCATGTTCAATGTTATAAGACACTAGTGGGTTACACTGCTACACACCCAAACATAGATCATTTGGATTATTGTGTGTGAAATAATTAATTAAGTTTAATTATTAAATGAGAGAGATTAAATAATAAATTGGTTATTCATTATTCAAAAGATAAATACTAACTTAAATATTTATGGAAATAAATTATTAGTTAAGTTAATATATTTAATTAACACTTTGTTAATTAAATAAATAGTTTTTATTCATCTAAAAGTCTGATGGACTTTTTAATTAAAATAGGTTTTTCTAATTGGATACTGCCTTATTTAAGTTTATAAATAAGGGCAATATCTAAGGGTTTTATTCATTCCAATTCATTAGTCTTTCTAATCAAGAAAAGAAACCTAGAGAAAACCCAAAACCTCCATCTCTCTCTCTCATCGATTTTACACACATACATATTCAAACCAGTCAGGTTTGAATAATCCTTGGCGGTCTAGCAGCTAGTCTCGCGGTGGTGCAGTAGCGGTGTATCCCTCACCAGCTTTCCAGGATCGTTTTGTCTCGTTAAAGGTAAATTCGAGAAACCCCCTCGATATTGTGTTTGATAAGTTTTGGTTGGATCTCTGTCGGGATTATCGTTTTTATTCCGATGCGTTAATCGTTTTTGCTCAAATAATCCCAACAGATACCATCATCGGCCAAAGGCCGATGAGAACAAAGGCCAAAGGCCGATCAGGTTAACAGGCCAAGGGCCGATTCGAAAAACAGGTCAAGGGCCTATTCGAAAAACAGACCAAAGGTCGATTCGGATTTAGGCCAAAGGCCGATTTGGGAAAGGCCAAAGGCCGATTCGGATTTAGGCCAAAGGCTGATTCGGATTTAGGCCAAAGGCCGATTCGGGAAAGCCTGGTCCAGGGTTTTCCAGTTCGAGGAGATCGAAACTGGTACCCAAAACTTACCAAAAACAGTCTAAATCCTCAAAAAAGTCTAGATTAACATTCTAAAGCAATCATAAATCAATCCTATTAACATTTAAAGCAAGAAAATCAAGATTTACCTTGATGGAGATTGAAAAAGATGATGAAATGATGATGCTGCTCCTGAAAACACACACTTGCACACACACTAATCTTTCCCAGAAATGGTAAAACCCTAGGTCTTACACCTTAAATACTTGGGGCTTAAGGCCAAACCCATACCTAAAATATCCTAAGCCCAAGAAATTATGCTACTTTCGAATTTCGACGCATTTAGCCCCTCCTCCCACTTATTCTTACAAAAAAGGTAGAACTTGCCATGACATTAACTTAACTAAATAAATTAAATTTCTGGGTTATTACAATAATATTATATGTAAATCGGATTACTAACAATGTAATTGTTTGAATATCACTCAATGCAACACACGAGCTCGATACATCTTGTTTAGGTCAAAAATACCCAAAATCATCACATGACTCCTCACTTGTCGAAATATACATAAATAAAGTCATAGATGTTCAAGAACCAAAGTTTATAAGTACATAGTCGGGTAAAAGGAGTATGAACTTGCCTTCGCAGCCCACAAAGGATTCAAGGTATGCCAAATGGATGTCAAATTTGTCTTTCTCTATGGTAAGCTTCAAGAATAAGTATATGTTCAACAACCACCAGGTTTTGAAAGTGAGAAATACCCCAATCATGTCTACTTCCTAGACAAAGCACTATATGGGTTAAAGCAAGCTCCCAGAGCATGGTATAAATGTCTCTCAACTTTTCTAATTGCTAACAAGTTTGAAAGTGGTACAACTGATATCACTTTGTTTTACAAGGAAAAGAAATATGAGATTATGCTAGTACAAATCTATGTAGACGACATTATTTTTTGTTCTACTAATGAGAAATATTGCAAAAGAAGAAGGGTAGGCGAGCAAGTCCGAAAATACTTGAAAGACTAACTTTGTAGTTATTTTAGGTATTTAAACTTTGTGATTAGGGTTTGTCATCCAGAGTTGTATTCGTTCAAGTTTATATTATAAACATTTTGAGAGAGAAAATGATTTAGTAGAGAGTTTGCGACACTTTAGAGATTGTATTTCTTATATTGTGAATAAAAGACATTATTTTGTAGTTTCTAAGACTAAATCATGATCACAACCACTCAAAATAAATAGGACAATGGTTCGAGAGCTATCTTTCAAAAGAGACAACCAAAAGATTAGCCCAAGCTGATGTAAACTTATTGGAAACCAAAAAGCGGGTATAATATGGTAAATTTGAGACCATTGTCACTAATTCTTGTGAAACACCTACCCATCAAAGGAATATTGAACGATCCTTCCATCCCATGAAGTCATTAAAAGCCACATAAAATCGTCTGATTTAGAACGCAATTAAAAATCTCATCCACAACCCGACCTTGTTGAAATCACCAAAACACACCTAAACATCGATAGAATTAATGATTGACATTAGAGAATGCAATAGACATTCAGAAAACCCTCTAATTTAGAACGCAATTAAACATCTCATCCACAACCCGACCTCGTTGAAATCACCAAAAACACACCAATAAACATCGCTAGAATTAATGATTGACATTAGAGAATGCCATAGACACTTAGTAAACCAAATAGACCATTCCCCCCTACAATGCTTCGTGAGCACAAGGAAACCACCACCCGCATCCATTAACACTTAAAATGAAATAAAGTCCCATATAAGAAGAAGGCCACTCGATGATCCACTAAAAGGGACTTGGGTAAACTCAAATTTATTTTCCAGCCTCAACTGATTAATGAAAAATTGTTAACAAGATCAATTTGGATTCTTAAAGACCAAAAATGTACAATCTAAATTTAAGTCGTGAATCCTTAACCCACAAAAGTTTATTGGTGGAATTGAATCCCTCTAATATTTAAGGATATAATCTTCATAAAGGGGATAGAACACAACAAAGCTGAAAAAACTAACCTTAGGTGCTTTGGTCCTCGATGATTCAATTAGGTTCCCCCTCCTCCCAAACGAAATCCACCTTTTTACTTCCCAATCAAACTTTGAGAGTCATCCTTACTTCCCACGCTAAGTGACTCGACCTTTTCAAGTTTTGAAATATTCGTCAAACTATAAACCCTAAATATCTCAGTGCATAAATCTTCATATAGTTGTATACCATCTTACTTATTTAAAGCATATGCTATATTTTTTTTTAAATTAGAGTATAAAAAATCAAAATCTCCAAAAGGAATTACAACCATCTCCAATAACTACTCTATTTAGCAATCCTAACATTAAATATATTAATAAAATATTGTATCTTTCTTGTACACATTTAACTTCAAAATATGTCATGTGCCAATTATCCCCTTTCAAGAAAAAGAATAAAAAACTTTATAGCAATTACTTTAATAAGGGGTGTTTGTGATTGTTTATCTAAAACAACTTATGCATTTTTGTAAAAAGTGTTGATCCACTTATGTGGTGTCGAATCGGAGTTTTTTAATAGAAAATGTTTGGATTGACTTATGATGGTACTAAAACATAATAAGTTGGATTTTAGAGGGTGTTTGATATTGCATATAAGTAACCAAAAAAACTATAAGTTGTTTCAAATATATTAATAAGTTAGAATGCATTGATTTATCAAAAACTTCTTATCAACAATGACAAAAGGCCATGAACATATTTTTCCGTCCATTCAAATACTTAAACTACTTATCAACAATAACAAAATGAAAAAAAGTTAAAAAACAAGTTCAAATAAGCAATCCCAAACACCACCTAAGGTCATGAGTACCACCAAGCGGGTAAGGGTGCGGCAGATAGAGGGAGGGTTCAGCGTGTAGGGGAGGTTGCTGGTACAGGACCAGGAAAGGCGGGTTGGGTTCAACATCAAGTATGGCCGAGGGCTTCTAAACCCGTTGAAACCACTCTCTCTTCACTCTAAAATAATAAAAAGATTTAAAGGGTATAAAATGTTTATGATATTTCATTTAAGAGTTCAGAAAATATGATAAAAAACTAATGTAATGCTAAGATGATTAAAAGATATGAAATATTGGTGATATTGTGGCTTAAGTCAAACAAATGGAGGAATATCCTTGGAAAAGAAACCATACCCAAATAAAGGCAAAAGCTTTCCAAATGAAGAGAAAGGCAAAACCCTTTTGTGTTAATGGCCTTCCATTTCTCATCATCTATCTAACTAACCTTCTCCCATCATCCATCACATGTGAATGGGCCCTTTTCAAGAAAATCAATCAATATATAAAATGGACGATCCAAATAGAACCACACAACTGGGCCCCACCAATTGACAAATCTCCATGCATACTCAGCTAGTCAGCTTAGCTGAATCTAATTAAGCCCATCCACTTCACGATTTCACATGCTAATGCTTCCATTCTCCTCCTCTTTGCTTCAAGTTCAGTTAATTTATCACGGTTCTCTTGGCGCCTAGAACTCTGTGACCACCATTCTCATTTTCTTCCCACTTTGTAATTCTAGATCTAAAAATCTCTTTTGCAGAGGTTTCTTCATTGTTAATTTTAAACCTTAGAAAAAGGAAGAAAAAAAAATGGTTTATACTCTTCCTGGAATTCGGTTGCATAATCTTCCACCAATTAATCATTCTGGTGCTGATCGGAGGACTACTGTTGCTGCTTCCACTTCTACAAATCTTTCAGTCTTATTGAGGAAAAACTCATTAACTAGTAAGTCCTTTTTTTTTCTTCTTTTTTTAAGCATGTAATCCATGGTTTATAGTTTGATTATCTTTTTTTGAAATTTTCATCTTCATATGGGTTTTTGTTTGTTTATTTCTGCTTATGCTGAATTGGGTGTTGAATATGTACATTTCTGTTGGTGGGTTTTGTTATTTTTCTTTTGATATGTTGAAAAGTTTGGGTTTTAATTTGTGGGTTTGTTTGATTTTGCTTTTCTTGAGGTGGGTTTTGTTATTTTTCTTTTGATATGTTGAAAAGATTGGGTTTTAATTTGTGGGTATGTTTAATTCTGCTTTTATTGAGGTGGGTTTGTCTCTTTTCTTTTGATATGTTGAAAAGATTGTGTTTTAATTTGTGGGTTTGTTTAATTTTGCTTTTCTTGAGGTGGGTTTTTAGCGGTTTGTTTGATTGTTGAGAAAATGTTATGAATTGGCGTGTTTTGATCATAACATATGTTGAAATTAGTGGTGGATACTAACCTGTTATGATCAGCCTATCTGTTTATGTTTACTAGAATCAAAATGGAGTTCATGCCCTTATGGTGACCAACGATACCGACTGCTATGAGAAAAGAGAAATTGTTTATGATGTGGACATTTTATACTTGTAGTTTTGTTTTGATGGCTGTGATAATCTCGTAACTCAACAATCTCCCATCAATTTATAACCTTTTCCTATTTCACATTGCATTCCAAAAAGAAATCCATTCAATTATGTTATTAAAAGTTAAGTGTTGAGAGCATGCTACATTTAAGTTTTTATGTTTGCATATTCACTAGTAGAATAGTCTTCTTAGTAGTCATGGTTAAGTGAGAAGTAGTTAGTTGTCAAATTTTAAGTGGGCATCAATACTATCTTATTGGACCACTAAGATACTTTTGAGCATATAAACTTTTGATTTAAGAAATTGAATTATTCCAGTCTTGTTTATTAAGGCCTTCCATGGATGAATAGGAGAAAGAGAAACCTCTTTACTGTTTATAGAAAATATACAATTGCTTTTCTTTTCGGTGTTTGATGTCACTAAGGAGTTAATCATCTAACTTGGTCCTTCTCTGTAGGGAAGTTTTTAGCTGGAAAATCTACGTACGAGTTTGAATCCCCATCTTTTATGGTTGCTGCAACAGAGAAGGTGCTTGTTCCCGGAAGTCAAAGTGATGCTTCTTCTTCTTCAACCGAACAATTGGAAGAAGTATGTTAATATGCATTAAGTTTTTGCAAATAAAATAATTGGAAGTTGAATATTTGATTATTTGGTTCAGATATCGGAAAATGAAGTAAGTCTCGAGGAAGAACAACTTGATGACACGACCGAAAAGGATTTTGTTACTTCCCCAGTTCTGGTCGAGGATATAGCAGCTACGGAGGAATTACGTTCAGTTTCTGTAGTTGAGATAAGTAAAGAAAGTGCAGCCATCAGACAAATGCCTCTTCCTCCTCCTGGAACCGGGCAACGAATATATGAGATCGATCCACTTTTGGACAGTCATCGTGAACATCTTGAGTACCGGTGAGATATATACATACATACATACATATATATAGTGGGAGGTTCAAGGGAAAACCTCAAAAAAAGGGAAAACTAAGGAACACCCTCGTAGCCCTTCGTTTACAGCATATGCACATGTGCATAGAAGTAAATTAAGCTATTTTTGGTTTTTATGCACGTGTGCATAATTGCATATTATAAATTACTTTTATGCACAAGCGCATACAATCCAGATAAAGGGCTAAGACGGTGTTCCTCAATTTCCCCTTTTTGAGGTTTTCCTTGAACTTGATATGTATAGGGTTGGGTTCATGTGAGACCAATCTGTTTTCGTGAGACCTGTACCACATTTTAACACTTGAAACTTCAGAACAAAACACTATGAAGGTAAAATAATCCGAACCTTCACAACAAATACATTCTGAAGGTTACTTTCACAGTGTTTTGCTGTGAAGTTTCAAGTGTAAAAATGTGGTCTCATGGGTCTCACGAAAACCAACGGCTCTTATGAGTCGTCGTTAGCAATTACCTTCTTAATTTCCCTTAGTACTTGGTAATTATTATGTTAATGTGGTCATTCTCATTACAGGTATTCACATTACAAGAAGATACGTGAGGCAATCGACAAGTACGAAGGTGGTTTGGAGGCGTTTTCTCGTGGTTATGAGAAGTTGGGTTTCACTCGAAGGTATTTCTAAAAAGTACACGTAATTTAGTGATATAGTTATGACATTGAAGCAAATTATTATTTGGTGGTGATTCAAGTGCACTAATCATCGTACCATGTTTTTTTTTGTCAGTGAAACAGGTATCACCTATAGGGAATGGGCACCTGGAGCGAAGGTTTGTTGTTGTCTCTCTTTCTTTATAAATGAAGATTCTTTTTTATCCCATTCGATATGTTATTTCTGTTACAAGAATCGTTTATTATTTGGGTTCTCTCATGTACACGGAAACAACCATCAGTTCTCACTGAAGTTTATGAATTTTCTAGTCTGCTTCACTTATTGGAGATTTCAACAACTGGAATCCGAATGCTGATGTTATGACCCGGGTATGTTGTTGAACAAATTTTTACGAAGCTATGTATTGGATTTTTTTTCGCCCCATGGTTGGAAACTGATGATTTTTCTTTGTGGGGGTGTATATCAGTATATGATACTTGGGCTCTGGGAGGAGATGTAAGAAAAATTACTAACTTGACCCTTAGCCCAAGTTTCACATTTGGTATTTACTAAAATACCCTTGGGGGGAATGGTTATTTACATGTCAATTTGTGTATATCCCACCCCTTGCTTCTGTTTGGGATATACTGGGTTTGTTTAGTTTTAGTTCGGTTTGATGTCAAATTTGGATTTTGGGAAGTATTAAGTTTGAATCTGTAAATCCAAAAGTTGATTTTATTTTTGGGGACAGTATAATTTCTTAAATTTCTAGTGTTATTTCTAATTTGTACAGAACGAATTCGGTGTCTGGGAGATCTTTTTGCCAAACAATGCCGACGATTCTCCACCTATTCCACATGGTTCTCGAGTGAAGGTATAACCGTATAAGCTCTTTATTTTTTTTATAGATGGAAGTTATATCTTTGATGGTCTTTTTGGTACTTATGTTAGTGGTCTCGATGCTTGTAAGGATTTATGTTATCAAAATTCAAATAAATATTTTGAGTTACTAATTCAAATGATAGATGTTGATCCCTATGTCTTTAGTCGATATCATCACTAATTAGACATCATTTGTGTTAGCATTTTCAGTTTGTGTGTTTCTTTTATATGGTGTGAGAAGTGGTTGCAGGTCCTATTTACTTAACTTGAGGAGAAACGAAGATAGGGCCCACAAAACGGAGAATGTTATAACGGAGGAAAATTGTTATAAATGAATCGAAACCAATTATGACATGCTTATATTCAATGTGACATTGTAGATTCGTATGGATACTCCATCTGGCCTTAAAGACTCGATTCCTGCTTGGATCAAGTTTTCTATACAGGCTCCCGGTGAGATTCCATATAACGGAATTTACTACGATCCCCCTGAAGAGGTATTTCTCCATCCTGTAGATTTTATCGATTCCATCAATTCTTGTTACGGATATTGACGATATGATCACCGTTTGAGCAGGAAAGATACGTGTTTCAACATCCCCGGCCAAAGAAACCGAAATCTCTTAGGATTTACGAGGCACATGTTGGAATGAGTAGTACGGTAAGTATCTCCCCTCTCCATATAATGGTTATGTTTTCTTGTACCGGCTTTCCGTTTGTATGTTTGCCGTAAGGTAAAAAAGTTTAGGTTCATAAGAGGTGCGTCTATATTGTTTTAGAAGGTGCAAACTGTATTATTTTAGAAGGTGCAACCGTACCTCGTAATCAATCAACAAAAATCTTGAAATCAACCATAAAACTGAAAAGAAAACTCTTGAAATCAACCAAAAAAACCGAATAAGTCCTTCGTAATCAATAAAAAAACTTAAAAAATCCATCGAAATGGTGGAATTAGGCTAAAAACACATTGGGGGATGTTGAACGTTGGTAAAAAGAGGAAGACGTATCGATAAAACCGTGCTTTTTGTAGTTATTTTTGGTCTATATCAAATACTGCCACCGTAGGAAAAAATTCTTGGTCCGTCCCTGGGCCCTAGAACCCATCTCTGGGTGGGACATAGTGGGTTTGTTTGGTTTGGTTAATGTTGTAATGGTATGATGTTATGACTGTGAAGAAGTTATTATGACAAGTATTGACAGTATTTTTATGTTGTTTTATTTAGGAACCAATGATCAACACCTATGCTAACTTCAGAGATGATGTTCTCCCTCGTATCAAAAAGCTTGGTTACAATGCTGTTCAGCTCATGGCTATTCAAGAGCATTCATATTACGCTAGCTTTGGGTAATTTCTTGATAAATCACTTGCTTTTGCATTAATGTTTGATTATTCTTTATCTATTTTTCAAGATTAATAGCCACATTATTTTGTTTTTGATTTGTGATGTTTTTTGCATTCTTCCTCTGTAATTGCTAATGCTATTTTTCGTTTTATATATTTAACCAAAGTATGGATGTTGTTTTTTAATGCGTTAGGTACCATGTGACAAATTTCTTTGCACCTAGTAGTCGTTGTGGGACTCCGGATGATCTTAAATCCATGATCGATAAAGCCCATGAGTTGGGATTGGTTGTTCTCATGGATATAGTTCACAGGTAATTTATTATTTGATCGCTAGCTATTAGAAACGTTTAGGTCATATTTGTCTAGAAAATGAAATACCATTACCAGCACTATACCATTATCGCTAACTTCTGATATATGATATTATCATATGTAATAAGATAAAAAAAGAGTAAACTACGACTTTCGTCCTTGTGGTTTGCTAAAAATAGCGACTTTCGTCCTTGCACTTTTGAAATTACAGTTTTCGTCCATGTGGTTTGCAATTCTTACCTTTTAATCCCTGAGGCTAACTCCTTCAGTGGTTTACGTCAAACATGAGGGACGAGAATAGCAAGAAAGTGTAAACGAGATGGACGAAAAAAGTAATGAATTGTAAACCATAGGGACGAAAATAGCAATTTTTGACAAACATCAGTGATGAAAAATGTGTTTACTAACAAAAAAAATGAAAGAAGAAATAAAAGCATTTTCATCCAATACTTTGGGTATCTGCCTGTTTGATATGTTTTTGTATTTAGCTTTAGTAATTGATGATTGCAGCCATTCATCAAACAACACTTTAGACGGTCTAAACATGTTTGATGGAACGGATAGTCATTACTTCCACTCCGGGGAACGTGGTTATCATTGGATGTGGGATTCTCGCCTTTTCAACTATGGACATTGGGAGGTAATTAATATCTTCCAAAAAAAACCTCCATTAACCAGAGAAATCGTTCATCATGAGAATCAAGAATTGATATACGAGTGTTGTTTCAGGTGCTAAGATACCTTCTCTCAAATGCAAGATGGTGGTTGGATGAATATAAGTTCGATGGATTCAGATTTGATGGCGTGACTTCAATGATGTACACTCATCATGGTTTACAGGTAACGTGTATTTAATGGACTTTTACCACCATCTTTATAGAAAGAAGTTATTTATCTAGTTTAATTATTGAGCTAGTATCCTATTATCTCGTTTCATATTTAGGTAGGGTTTACCGGAAACTACAGTGAATATTTCGGGTTGACAACGGATGTTGATGCCGTTGTTTATTTGATGCTGGTAAATGATCTTATTCACGGGCTTTTCCCTGAAGCAATCTCTATTGGTGAAGATGTATGTTCTCTTTCTCCTTTCTTTAAAGTTTTATATCTCACATATTTAATGTTCATCTTGATCTAAATTACATTGGGTTTAGTTCCTAAAAGTGTATCCAACTTGTCATGAAAAGTTATTGTATGTATTGAACTTCTATTTTTTCTATTATATGTATCAAACGTATCAAAACTACCATTTAATGTATCCAACTTTATCAAAACCTACCACGAAAGTATATCCAACTTGTCACAAAAGTGTATCTAACTTTTAACCAAATACATCAAATGGTAGGTTTTTATAAGTTTGATACATACAATGGAAAAAATCAAAGTCCAATACATACAATAACTTTTCGTGACAAGTTGAATACACTCCCGTGAAGTAAATCCAATTACATTATATCTATGTTGAAAACACTAAAAATGCATGTGCATATGGGTATGCATGCATAATGAATAGCCTCTGTAGATATTTTGTGAATATAAGATCTATTTATGAGATATTTTCTAAAGGATAAAGTTGGTTTTATGTTGCATGGAATTCAGGTGAGTGGAATGCCGACATTTTGCATTCCTGTACAAGATGGTGGCGTGGGGTTTGATTACCGTTTGCATATGGCAATTGCTGATAAGTGGATCGAGCTTCTCAAGTATGAAACTCTTTAACTTCGTTTATATCATTTATTATGAGTAACATGCTTTGGATTTTGATCCAAAAAGGGTAGATTTTCATGTTTCTATATGAGAATTATAATTTGGGGTGCTAATATTACTAGCCTATATCTACATGAAATTTATGTATACTTTTGCATAGGCTGAGGGACGAAGATTGGAAAATGGGTGATATCATTCACACGCTTACCAACCGAAGATGGTCGGAAAAATGTGTTGCTTATGCCGAAAGTCACGATCAAGCTCTAGTTGGTGATAAAACTCTTGCATTTTGGCTTATGGACAAGGTTACAACCATTTTATTTGCAAATTTCAAAGCTCATATATATACACACACATATATATATAGGGGGCATACATGGGAGAACTCAGTAGTTTGTGGGAACTGTGAGAACCAATTTCAACCACGCATTTCAATAATTAATGACTTAAAAGAAAAGGAAAAATAAAATAAAATAATCCCTAAAAGAACTACCTGGCGCGTCATACAAATAAACAAAAATAATCAAATTTAATAAAATGAGTGGTCCATATTGGTTCTCACAGTTCTCACAAACTACCGAGTTCTCCCATGAATGGCCCCTATATATAGGGTTAGGTTCAAGGAAAAACCTCGAAAGAATGGAAAACTGAGGTGTTCCCTCGTAGCCCTTCATCTAGACTGTATGCACTTGTCGTAGAAGTAATTTAATATGCACACGTGCATAAAAACCAAAAACAACTTAATTTACTCACTTTTCCGATTTTTGAGGTTTTTCCTTGAACCTCCCCCTCCCCCTCCCCCTCTCTCTCTATATATATGTATATTTATTTATTTATCTTATGGTTCGTAGGAAGGAACTAAGCATTCATGAGGTTAACTGTAGTTTGTTTACTTCACACAGGATATGTACGACTTCATGGCAGTGGATAGACCGTCAACCCCTCTTATAGATCGTGGTATCGCATTGCACAAAATGATCAGGCTTATTACAATGGGATTAGGTGGAGAAGGCTATTTGAATTTCATGGGAAACGAGTTCGGCCATCCCGAGTGGATCGATTTCCCAAGAGCTGATCAACGTCTTCCAGACGGTAGATTTATACCCGGGAACGGTAATAGCTTCGATAAGTGTAGGCGCAGATTCGATCTGGTAACCTCTTTCTTCATTCACACTACAAATCAGTTTTATTTTCGTTAGACGCTTTTCCACGAGCCAATTTAAGTTTTTGATGGCGGTTTTCTTTCATATGCATAGGGGGATGCGGAATATTTACGGTATCATGGGTTACAAGAATTCGATAAGGCGATGCAGCATCTCGAGGAAGCTCATAAAGTACGTAAATTGTGTGTACTTTAAAAAAAAATATATTTGTTTGTGATGTTTGTAAACCGGATCGATCGTGGTTTCTGTGCAGTTCATGACTTCGACACACCAGTATATATCACGGAAACACGAAGGGGAGAGAGTGATCATTTTCGAAAGAGAAGACTTGGTTTTCGTCTTTAATTTCCACTGGCATAACAGTTATTCAGACTATCGAGTGGGCTGTTTAAAACCGGGAAAGTATAAGGTACACTTTCTTCAGTTTACTTGTTTCGTTCACGTTTTATCTAGAACTGCACAAAAAAGCCCGAGCCCTGCATTGAAAATATTAATCGAGCTCGAGCTCCGTATAATTTTTTGAGCCCGACCCAGATTAACCTAACACTCTTGTCTTTCAGATTGCCCTCGACTCGGATGATCCGTTATTTGGAGGCTTCGGTAGACTTGATCACGATGCCGAATTTTTCACCTTCGTAAGTGATTCTGTTCACATTTCATTTAACCAAAAGGAGATAAATTCATGCAACTTAATTCCATAAAACGATTTGCAGGAAGGAAGTCACGATAACCGGCCTCGATCGTTCATGGTGTATGCGCCTGCCCGCACCGTAGTCGTCTACAAACTCGTAACCGATGCTGTCGGAAAGTAACCATGTCCTAATCCATGTTTTGCAAGGATCTGTTGTGCAAAGTTGCCGTGGTTAACCATCGAGAAAAGGAGAAATGCACACAGGAAAAAAAACGTCGTGTTGGTTAAGTTGGTGCTGACAAGGGCTCGAGATTACGAAGGATTTTGGTAAATTCGATCGTTATTAGTTCTCTAATAAAGTGCGCGGTGTTCGGGTAGTTGAGATCTTTTGTTGTAATGTATAGTGTTAGAAAACAGATGGTTTTACAATGAGATTGTAGTTTATACATCAAATAATCTTTACGGTAAATACATAAATGTTCTTTTTTGAAGTCGAGGAAACTGTTAAATCATGCTGGACTTGACTGAACAGAACAAAACGTAAGTGGATGAACGAGAATGACACGGGAGATAAGAGAATCGAAGAAGGTTTTAGGGTTTTAATTTGACACGTTTAGTTTTCTAATTTATGCAATCTAAGCTTTTGATGTTACTTGTTTAATTATATATTTTGTTTAATGTATTTCTGGTTCAATAAAAAAGGGGTGATTCTGTCATTTGTTGGTTCTGAAGGGTGGATGTGGTGTTGGACAGTTTTTAGGGGGCTTTTGGTTAGCATGATTCCAATGGAATCTAAAAGAATTAGAATGGTAAATTCCATTAATCAAATTTCATTCAGGCGTTTGGTTATCTATGAAACAACAATATAACATCCTATAGAAATATGAGATTAATTTGCAATAAGGTATAACCTCTAAGTGCACAAATATTGATCGGACGAGTTTTAACTATTTTATGAATGGTATAGCGATGAACACATAGGCTGTGTTTGGCAAGCATAAGCTAGCTTATAAGCTAGCTGATAAGCTTGCTTATAAGCTAGTCCATCCAAACATGTATCAGGAAGCTAGCTTATCAGCTAGCTTATAAGCTAGCTTTTTGAAACGCTACTTTGAGTAGCTTATGAGGAGCTTATTGTAGCTTTTTCCAATTATACCCTTAATAATATTAATTATTAAATTCAAATATACCCTTTTTGGTCATTTTACATACTCATAAGCTAGTTTTTGCCAAACATAATTTGTTCAACAGCTAGCTTATCAGCTACTAGCAAGCTTATCAATCAACAGCTAGCTTATCAGCTATCCGCTAGCTTATCAGCTACCAGCTAGCTTATAAGCTACGCTTGCCAAACGTAGCCATAGTCAATTATTAGAACACGGAATAATTCCGTTTACATGTTGGGATGATTGTAACGATTCAAATTTCATTTGGATTTAAACTATACGCCTCTCATTTTACTTCATATCTCATCAATAGAACTTGTTATTTTTAGAAGCGACACACCCAAATTTACTCGATGCTCTTTCTCAAGCATTGGTCTGAATATTTCTTGACGTACATGTTAAAATCTCTTGACTATCGCACACAAACAAGAAACTCATTAAGCATTAATCCGTACTTCAAGTCAAAATTAATTACAAACTAGTTAATGACCCGTATATTATACGGGCATTTGAAACATGTTATTTTAATTTTTAATAAGAATAGACATTTACATGACAATTGTCATTACCATTTAAATACTTGTGTAAATTATATGTTATACGACAATTGCCATTATAATTGTTTATTACAATAGATATTTTAGTTATTTAATAGCTGTTAAAATTTTAAAAAGTGAAAATTTATTATTCTTTTGTCAAAAGATTTGAATTTCGTGAATGATTTTAAAACTGGAGGGATTCAGAAATAAAATATGTGTAGTGTTTTGATTTGTAGGATTTTAAATAAAACAAAATATAATTATTTATAAATAATCTACAAAAATATTTAGATTAAAAAGATGGAATCTTTAAATTTCAAGAATATTAGCAATTGAGTTTTAAATAAAATAATATATCATTACTTATAAATAATATATAAAAATAATTAAGTTAAAAAGATGAAATCTTTAAGTTTCAAGAATACGAAGAATAGAATTGTAATAAAATCTAAACAAATTAATTTATATCTATTTTTATAACTGGAGGGATTCAAAAATAAAATATGTAGTGTTTTTTATTTGTAGAACTTTAAATAAAAAATTAATTACTTATAAATAATCTATAAAAATAGTTAGATTAAAAAGATAATCTTTAAATTTCAAGAATATCAACAATGGAGTTTTAAATAAAATAAATTTTAATTAGTTATAAATAATCTATAAAAATACTTAGGTTAAAAAGATAAAATCTTTAAATTTCAAAAATATCAAGAATAGAATTGTAATAAAATCTAAACAAATTAATTTATATCTAATTTTAATAATGTAGTTAAATTAAAAAAATATTCAATATTAAACTCATTTTGAAGGTATTGTCCAGACGATTATAATGGTATAATTTATTAAAAAGAAAAAACAAAAATTTTAATACATTTTAATTAATATATATTATCTTAAAATGATAAGGATGTAAAGTGAAAGATGAGAAACTAGAATAAAAAGTAATTTAATCAAATAATTCTAAGGATAAAAAATGTAAATTATAAAGATAATTATGGTATTAAAATAATAAGAATAATTGATGACATCATCATTTAATGATTCTTTTTTAATTAGCCAATCAAATAGTTCAATTTCGTAATCATGACATCAGCAAAAACCTTTCTTTAATAAATATATATATATATAGATACCATAAAAGGAACTACTTGATTCGTATTTGATTTTGTTAACACAATGTATAAAAGTGTACATCTTTCCTTTTCAATTTTCAATTTTCAACTTTCTTTTCATTGAATGCTCCTTTTTATCATTGAATTTACTCTTTTACGAGACTAATCCTATGAGATGTCATTAAGGATCTGAACTACCTTATATAACTTTGAAATCATGTACTTGAGATAACCATTCTTTGTAATCAGATATGGTGAAGTAAGAACACAAGACTCATGTGAAGTAAGAGACCGTATAGACATGGATGACATTTGGATTTGTAATCCTACATTGATAACGTTTGTTATGAATATGTATTAGCGAGTGTTTGAACAAAAGATAATTTTATGTGGGATAACTCAAAATAAAAAGACCGTGTTAATTCAAACAACATAAACCATTAAAATTTCTACGGAAGTATTTTCATTTGTCTCAGCTTCTGAACCCAGGGCTTGATGCTTTCAAGTGTATTTGCATATCCAAGAAAGCCAAGTTCTCGACTCTTGTTCATGCTACAAACATGTTGAATCCCGAGTTTCAAAACCACAGATGTTACAGCGAAGCATGTTATCTCCTCCAATTTGGTCTCATACAATCCATTTTCTTCCACAATTTTATCCCATACTTCTCCTTTATCCTTGATGAAATCCACACAATCGAACTCATCTTTCTCATCAAATTCCACAAACTCAACATCAAAAACGTCACAAAGCACCCTCCATAGCATTTTCCATGTAAACACATCGCCGTTTGTGCAATTAAAAGCCTGATTCTTAGCCTTTTCCGTTGTTGCTGCCCATATTTGTTGCTCAGCTAGCAGGTTAGCATCAGACACATCCCAAAAGTGTTCCCAACTGTGCTTATTGCCATAATACCTATAAAGCATGCATTGATGATAATTAGAATACACACACTATAAACACACTAGAAATGTATGCGGACGATGCAACATGTATGATTTAACTGTATACAGAAAATGTATCGTTCTGAATCAAGGTTTTTTTTTTGGAAAAAAGAAAAAAAGAAGAAAAAAATGAAGATCGATTCTGATACGAAGTTTTCAAAAATATCAAATATTCTAATGCTTACTTGGTTGATTGACTTAGTATATGAGAAAAGTAGTGGAGGTTTTCGAGAAACTTTGCTATTAGCATTTAAAAAAACACATGAGAATATTTTAGAAAATTGCAAAAACTTGTCTGCTTTAATAAGTTATATGTAATATTTTATAAGGTGTATCCTTAAAAAGGGACTCCAAGCCTGCCTATAAAAAAAGTTCAAAGGCTAAGGTTTTAAATCATCCTAATAATATATACTTTAGACAATGACGTGTAGCTCAATTGGTGATGGGTGGATGATAAATTTGCAACAAATATCAAATGGTCTAGGTTCGAGCCTCGGCTCGTGCACGGATGCTCCAATAGCCACAACCAATGAGTGAGTCAGGAATGCCCTCCACAACGGGCATTGACAATCCGTGGTGGGTCGGTTGTGGTTGCCGGAATCAACCTTTTTGCAACAAATAAAATACACTTTAAGTATTTTATTCTTTTTTTCTTGGTCTCTTGTTTTAGAGAATAGAAAGTTGTGTGATTGTAATAATTTTTCACATTGTGGATTTTTTCTCTGGAGGTCTGTGGTTTTTCTCCGGTTTTGGAGTTTCAATGTAAGTTATTGTCTTCTTTTTTCATCTATAATAGTTCTTTACTTCTTCTTTTCCTCTATATATTTGTTCATTGCCCTGGGTTGTTGGAAACATTAAGGCCAATTTCCCAATAATATGCACTACAAAAGTGTTACATACAAACTTAAGTCATATAAACAAGAATAAAGTGTCTCATCTAAAGTGTTACATTAAGTTTATATGACACTTTAAGCTTCATAACTAGTTTTTTAATTAAAATTTCATATTAACTATTTTATATATCCGTCTTGAGTGTTTTATAAACCTATCCTTTTATAGGACGCTTGTGTTTATAGGAACAAAATTCCATCCTACAAAGCAACTAATACGGTATGACATTAAAAGAGTCCTAAAAAACTTGTTATGAATCCTAAGATCATTCTATAATTTTTCTTTTATCGTTTCTTGATAATATGTTTATGTTTTGTTCCTAAATAACACTCTCTTAGAACATGTAAACACTTTAGTCGTCCTATAGTATTAATCTTTTTAAATAGTAGTGACACCATATAAAACTGATTTTGTTGTAGCGTCTCATACCTGAATGGTTGGTTTTCATGTTTGCATATTAGTGCGTACACCGAGAGTGTCAAAAGTGTATTATAGTAACTTCTAGTTGATGCACCAATGATAATGGAAGCACGGTGTATGGAATACGTGAAAGATTTTGAATAGGAAGCTGCTACAATGTCTTCCAAAGCATAGTAGAAGTTCGGAAATGGTAGTCTTGGGTAATCTTCTCTAAAGGGTGGATCATGAGGAACGAGTTGAGTTGAAAAGGTTGGATCGTAAATGGGACCCATATATTGTTGTGTGCCTGTTTGCAACGTTACATGACTAAGTTTTGAGTTCGGTGAAGAAGTTAAAGAATTAAGGACATTGGAAAACATGGTGGAGTTGTGGGCAACTTTTACTTCTTCGATTTCATGGACCTGTAAAGCTAACCAAAAGAGATGGGTGATTTTGGAGGAGAGTGGAGAGAGGATTTTGTGGGTGGTTTCTTGATTGAGGGTGTCGAAAATGAAGTATTTGTCTAGTTGGGAGGAAGGGAACCAGGTGGGTAATGGCCTCCGTGACACACCGTAGACCGTCCAAGGACCGCCTAATGCTGTCGGCTTCTTTAAGGCCTTGGTCAAAGCGACACCCACCATGCCGGTGACGCCAACAATAAGAGCCACAGGTGGCTTAGGGTTATCATGCTCCATTGAGAGAGGAGTGATAGACAAGGGGATGTAGAGAAATGATACACAACTTCAAAATTTATAGCAATAGTTTTCAAAATAAAAAACACAAATACCTGATATTGTATATTATATGGTTACTGAGACCGATAATAAATATAACTAGAATATATAACTATAAATCTTAGGGACGAATATTTTTATTAATGTTACATTAAATTTTTATCTTATATTCTTAAGAAGTTTACTGAGATTAAAAATATAACTAGCATGCTTTTTGGGTCATCATGAGCGTATAAGCAAAAATGTTTAAAGCAAAAAGCATGCTACAACAATTAAAAAAAACATAAATTCATTATAGCACTTTTAAGAAAAAAAGGTTTATTTTTTAGTAAACAAACTAGTTCTCATCCTTTGTTATTGTATATATTGAACTTATATCATTTAGTGTACTAAAATTTTAAAACCTAACCAAATAAAATATAAATTTACCTTTTGATATTAGGTATTTTTAATGGGTTTGGAATTGGGGTTTTCATGAATTTGAAAACCTAGCAAGGAAATTTTGTTTTATTAAGTATAATTTAAACCCATTAAAAAGACATGTTACTGGATGAAAAGATAAATTTATACATTATTTGGTTGGTTTTAGAACTTTGATACAATAAATAGTAAATTCATAAGTTCAATACATAGAGTAGTAAGGTTGTGTTTGGCAAAAAGCTAACTGATAAGCTAGCTTATAAACTATAAGCTAGTCCATCCAAACATGTACCATAAGCTAGCTTTTTGAAATGCTACTTTGAGTAGCTTTTTGTAGCCTTTTCCAATTATACCCTTATTAATATTAATTATTAAATTCAAAGATACCATTTTTGGTCATTTTACATACTCATAAACTAGTTTTTGCCAACATAATTTGTTTATAAGCTAGCTTATCAGCTGCTAATTAGCTTATCAATCAACGGCTAGCTTATCAGCTATCAGCTACCAGTTAGCTTATCGGCTAGTTTGCCAAACATAGCCTAAAAAGTGACAACTTGAATACATTTCAAGAACTAAATCATGCACAAATACTCTATAAATTTTGGATTTTTCTAAAAAGAAATAGTATTGGTTTCTTATTTTCGATGTATAATTAAATTTTTACATTTGGTTGTATAGGACGAATAAATCTACGGATGATTTTATTTGCAATGAAAACCTTTGTATCATTAGTTTAAGTTGATGAAAATGACTTTAGGTGAAATGGTTTCATATCTTTGCATGTTTTATGTAAAAAGTAAAACGTATCATAAAAAATGAGAAATACATGAAACAATTACTATCATAATGAGAAAATACTTGAAATAATGTCATTTTTACATAAAACAAACATAATTATAAAACAATTTCATCAAAGAAAAAAAAATCGACGGTTTTCATGGTTTACATAAATTTAGAAGGTTTGCATTTGAAATCTCCTAAAAACAACTAATTCAATAAAAAATCTAAAATACAATAATTTCATTTCAGAGGGATTTTCAATTGTAAACCAATATATTTGTGTGAACCTGTGAACCATATCTTAGCCATCCAAATCTTATCTTGACGGTCACGATTAATCATTGAAGTTTCCTAAAATCATGGGCGGTTAATAAGATTGATCATGGAATTAATCTTTACCATACATCTTGAATTTGAACGGTTGAGATATGATTCACAAGTTAATACATTAAAAATGGTTAACAAATGAAAATCCCTCATTTCATATATGTATATATAGAGGAAAGTTCAAATGTGAACCACTTTTTCATTGTGAATGTGAGGACAGCCGAGAGCGCGTCACGTGGCAATCTAAAAAACACGCGACTAAGCTTTATGCATACTACATAAAGCTATCATTAAGACTGAATAAAACTTTATGCAGTATGCATTAAGTTTAATCGCACTTTGACCGGACGACTTAGCGTGCGGGTTAACTTTATTCAAGCTTTATTTAGTTTGCATAATAGCTTTATATAGTATGAATAAAGCTTGAATGAAGTTAACCCGCATGATTTATGCGACTGAATAAAGCTAAGCCGTAGAAGTCAGATTGCCACGTGGTCACATTTGAACCCACCCCTATATAGATATACATATTGAAATTCGTCACGTTTATATATACGATAACTGCAACACCACGATCTTGATTGTACATTTTTGTTTTCTCCGTAACCTAAATTATTTTCTTTTGGATTTTTGTTTGATGAATATTCTAGTTCGATTTTTTTTTTTCTGGATTTGTAGGAATCTTGATCGAGTTTCATCTTTGTACTTATTCTTTCATCTATGTGAATAAATGATAAAAGTGATATAGTTTTCTTAAAAAAGAAAACAGATTTCTACATTGTTCATCTAACCTACATAATATTAAGAAGATATGTCATGATGCATGTGGACAAGAGAAATAAGTAATGGTGTCTACTCCAACAGAAACCAAGACCCCAATATTCGGTACTTATTTTCATTTCTCAATTTCCATCTCCATCATACCACGGTTACCACCAGATGTACTCACCACAAAGCCACGCGTTTAATTAACACCATATGAAGTTACATATAATCGTCAATCATCAATATATATATATATATATATATATATATAGACTACCACTTTTTGGTTGTGAACGTGAGGACAACCGAGAGCGCGATACGTGGCGGCTTTGAGTGTGGTCCCCCCCCCCTTTAATTCAATGCATTCCC
Organism: Centaurea solstitialis; assembly: GCA_030169165.1. Taxonomy (NCBI): domain Eukaryota; kingdom Viridiplantae; phylum Streptophyta; class Magnoliopsida; order Asterales; family Asteraceae; genus Centaurea; species Centaurea solstitialis. Next base: position 68,814,488 of record CM058046.1, read on the forward strand.
ATGAATCGCGCCTAGTCATCCGATGTGGACCTGACGTGACGCCTAGTCATCCGTCACGTGTTGCGCTCTCGGCTGTCCTCACGTTCACAACCAAAAAGTGGTTTACATTTGAACCCACCCCTATATATATATATAGATTCATAAATAAATATTTACATTCATGAATAAGTATATGCATTCAAAGAATTTTGTTTTTGATAAAGTTGGATTTTTTTTGTGATTAAAATCATGATAATGCAATCGCTAAAAAATAGGTATTTCTTAAATTATATCCACCTAATTATTAATAAAAAAAACTAAATTTAAACAAAATAAAACTAGTGGTGTAAAAGTGGTTTGCATAGTTTGCATAAACAAAGTGGTTTGCAATTGAAATGTCCCTACCTTTTTAAACTTTTACATTTATTTAATTTATATATTTTAGTTTTCTATATTTAATTTTACATTTTATTCATATTAATACATATAATCGTATATTGATTAAAATATGTTTAAAAAATATATTTTAATTTTAACAAATTACACCATTATAATTGCATCGTCATACCTTCAAAATAATTTCAATATTGAATATTTTTTGATCTAATTATTTTATTGTATACCATGTATACTACGATTATATATGTAATTTTTAACGTAATTTAGTCAATAACATTTTAAAATTACATTTCACACCCTTATATGTATAAGTTAAATTTAACTTATACTTTCTACTTTTCTATTTGTAAATTTTTAAATTTTCATATTCATCATATTAACACTTATAATCGTTTATTAACTAAAATACTTAAAAAATACATTTTATTTTAAACAAATTACAATAATATCATAATTGTTTCGTCGATACCTTTGAAATAAGTTTGGGAAAAGATTCAGTGGAGCGGAGCCCCTACGACTTGGGATGACATGGTTGATGGGATGTCTGAGCCTCATTTACCGCCTAATACGATGTCACAGAAGTTGGTGTTAGCTGCGACGGTACACATGATTTGGCACGAGAGGAATAAGCGTCTGTTTACGGCGGACAAAAGATCGGAAATTCAAATTGTTAACGATATTTTGGAGGTTGCACGTCTTCGGATCGCTTGGAAGAAGTGGAAGAAAGGGAAGAACGACCATGGTGTGGAGTCGCATTGATAGTGGCATTTTTGCCATTTTGTGTCTTTGGTGTTGCTGGTTTTGGTGGTGTTTTTCTTGTATTTTTTTTTAGTTTGTTTGGTTCTGTTTCACTTTGTCTTTTCTGGCTTCTAGTTGCTTGGTTTGGTAGGGTGTCGGATTTCTATTATAATCGTCGCCCTTGGATTTGTTGTTTGTTTGTTTTTTCCTCTTTATAAAATTGCCTAGATCTTTCCTCTAAAAAAAGTTCAATATTGAATATTTTTTTATTTAATTATCTTATAATATACCATGAAATTGTTTAATACGATGAAATTATATATTATATAATTTTTTTGGATGAAATTATTTCATATTTTTGTGTTTTCATGTAAAAATGAAATGTTTTCATGTATATTATGATGAAATCGTTTTATTATTTTTCTTAGTTTGATTAAATGTTTTTATTTTTTACATAAAAAATACAAATATATGAAACAATTTTATCAAGAAAGAATTATATGAAACATTTTAACCAAATTAAACAATGTCATGAATTTATTTCTTATTAATTTAACTAACAAAAAAAATGAAAATTTGGACAGTTTATATATTCTAAAAGTGGTTTACAAATGAACTCTACCATGCATATGTTGATATTATTCGTTTAATAATTTGATTTGAAATAAAGTAAAGTTATCGATTTAAAATAAAATAATTATTAATCGAATTATTTTTTACTTTATTTCAAATCAAAATTTTAATTTATTTCAAATCGAATAACTTTACTTTATTTCAAATCAAATTATTAAACGAATAATATCGATATATATATATATATATATATATTATCTATTAAAAGAGGGTTTTTGCTGACATCATCAATACTTAAATTGAGTCATTTGACTGGTCAATTAAAAAAAATACATAATTTGATGATGTCATCCTGTATTTCTTATGTATTTCTTTTTTCTTTCTTAATATTTGTTTGGGCAAAAATCTACACCTTACGTCGACGACGGAGGAAAACGTAAGACATTGGGAATTTGGGACTAAACATCTTGTTTTAAGATAAGGTCTTGCGAAGGTAGGTCTAGTAAAGGTAGGTCCTACAAAGATAGGTCGTACGATGATCATCCAAGACGTACGAACGTCGTAAGACAAGGTAAAACCTATGATTCCTAACACTAACCGTTACTAGATAAATATAAAGAAAAACCAAACGCAATCCCAACCCGAATACCCTTCTAAAATTCGGGTTTCAAATTTTTAGATTTTACGGCATTCAGTTTTGATACAAAAACATTATTTCCGGTTCGGGTTCAAGTTCGGATTTCGGTGTCCTTCGGGTTTTGCATACCCCTAGATAGGATAACACAAACATTGACTAATTTTGTTATAGGAGAAAATGTATCATAATAGTCAATGCCTTCTTGCTAGGTGTAGCCCTTCTCAACAAGTTTGGCTTTAAATCGTTTAATAAATCCATTTTCTTTAAATTTTATTTTATAGATGTTTATGTAAAAAATTACACAACTCGATGTCGTAAGAAACTTGTGTGAGGCTTAACCGTCGAGAGAAAGAAATTACAATCAATGATAAGTGCGGAAAAGTAAAATGAGACAAATAATTTGATGACGCAGGAAAAACCTCACGACGGAGGAAAAAACCTGCGGTCGACCTAAAAGATAAGTCGACAGAGCACTATGTTCACCAATCAGGGGTGATGTCCTTCAAGTATACAGCTTTGGTCGTACGATTACAACTGAGAAAACTATGAAATCGAATGTAAATTACAGATGATTCTCAAGAATAATTGCTATAGAACTTGTGAGCTTCGAATAGACTTCGTGTGTTGCAATGCTGGCTTGATTCTTCTTTTATAGTAGCTTGATAATAACGGTCCAACGGTATTGTGGCTCATCAATGATTGAATCGTAACCGTCCAACGTTATTGTCTTTAATTAATGCTTAGAGAGTAACTGTCCAACGGTACTGCTGAGAGTTAATGTCTAGATTGTAACTGCTGCGAGAATCTTGCTTGTAACGGTCGATCTTGATGCTGTCGAACGATACATAACTTACGACTTGCTCATTGTAATGATGGACTTCAACGAGCATAGCATAGTACTCAATTTCCGATTTCCTCAGAGGTGGACAATTGTTAGATATGATAATCAGCTTGCCTGCATCAAAGATATAAACTTTGTATGTTTATTCGTTAGTGTAGTCGTACGACATTGTAATCATCGTTCGATTTATTCGATGCATATGTTCGATGTTTAATGATCTTAGTTCGATTGTTCTTTTAGGTTTTATCTCAGGACCTTATCTTAATACAGGACTATTGTCCTAACATTTATCTTACGATTATAGTCGGTCGTCGTGCGATTGTAGATTTTTACCCTAACAATTTGCCCCCAAGATTTAGAAAATAATTCTAATTTTATCTAAATCTTTAATTCGCTGGACAAGGAGTAAAAATACGTTGTCTAACGGTCGAATTAACGTTGCTAATATAGCCGTTATCTAGCCGTTACCCTGGACGCGTGTCTTCTAACGGCTAAATGATGACGCGTGGCACGATTATCTCTGATGACTCATATGATTTAGTTGCTATAAATATAAGTATTCAGATGAAGGAAAGATTTTACAAAATCTTCTCTAATTTTCGTTTCGATTCACAAGATCGTAATCCGACTATTTTTGGCAAAGATTTCGTGCGACTAGGTTTTATAAGGTACTCCTTCTTCTCTGTTTCATGCGTCTGAAATCGATAGCATATAAGAATAATAGAGGTTTAGATAATCTTAGGTTCAATCGTTTGAGAAATAGTTTAGGTCGATCGGAGTTCATTATGTCGAGTGAAGTTAGGAGTTCTATTACAGAAAGTCTAGAAGTAGGAGAGTTGAGGGAACTGGCAGGGCTTCCTGAGAATGCTCTGGTGAGGGTGGCCGGAGAGATCCGTCCGGCGGATGCTCCGAAGGGCTTTTTTGCTCTTTTCGAGTATCCGTTTAAAGTCGGATTTCGATGGCCATACTCTCCTTTGGCGAGGGCGTTCATGACTCGCTTCGATGTGTCTCCGGGACAGTTGATGCCCCAGTTTTGGCGCGTCGTTCATGTAATCGAACGAGTGACCAGAAATTGGGATCGTCCACCGTTCTCAGTCGACGACCTCCTCTCGGCGTACAATGTGATCCGTTCTCCCTACAATCGTTTTGGGTTGTTTCCAAGGGGAAGAAGCGATGCCATGTTGGTCCATGGTACCCAAGTAAACGATCGAGGATGGAAGGCGAGATACGTCTTTGTCCAAACATCCTCGGTCATAGGCGAGGAATCGTGGGTCGTTCCTGAATGGAACAAAGGCGGTAATATAGCTTACCTTGCTTTTCTTCAGTTTATTTTAAATTATTTTTTGTTTATTAAGTCTTTGTTTTCTTCTTGACAGTGATCGACTTCACGTTTGAGGAGACCACCGAGGCGATCGAACGTTTTTTGAGCTATAGTGTGACCGATCGGAAGTATCGGACGTCAAAAGGAGGTGACGAGAGCGACGTCGAGCCTGAAGTACAAATAATCGAGGAAACAGATATGGAAGGTAGATATCGTACATCAGTATTTTCGCTTATAGTAATTTATTTTGATTCTAACTTCTCTTTTCTGTATAGGCTCAGCTTCCAAGAAGGCGTCAACGATGGAAGCAGCTGCTCGTGCTGCTAAAAGGAAGGCTGCCGCCCAGGAAGGTTTGGTGGCTAAACGTACGAGGTCGTCGTACGTTTCTGTGGATACCCCACCTAAGGATGCCGCACGCAAGGCTGAAGGTGGGATAGAGGCTATTCCTCTTAGCTTTGCTCCTCCTGCAAAGGGAGCGGGTGCGTCGAAGGCCGACAAAGGGAAGGAGAAAGAGGGATCTGGTCTTACGACCATGACAATCCAGATCCCTTCTGACTTCATGGTGGATGATGTGATCAGGACGGCGGCCACTTTTCCAGTCCTTGAGCAGTTTCACGTCCCTGCTCAGAAGGCGCGCATGGAGGAGGCCGACATCGAAGACCTTGATGCCTCCATCACGGGTATCTCCTTCTTGGTAAGTCCCTGTCGTACGTTTGCTTTCACTTTACTTTATTTGTACAGCTTCTTCTAATCTTTTTCTTTTTTCTTTGTATAGGCCTTGCAAACTAGTCTTAGCCTCCATACACGGATGGCTAAGATTAAAGAAGAATTAACGTTGAATCAGAACGACGCTAAGCTAGCCAAGAAGGAGGCCGACAAGGCCAAAAAGAAGCTGACCCAACTGACTGACGAGGTTAATGCTAAGTCGGTCCAGATTGGGGACTTGGAATCCAAGCTGGAACTCAGCGAAGGGTTTCAGGTCCAACAGCGGGAACGGCTGAAATTGGCCTTGGACCATGTGAAGGAGCTGGAGAAGGAGCTGCTGGCCGTTCGACGGGAGAAGGCTGAGAGAGAAGAAACTCTATCGTCCAAGATCCAGGAACTGGAAGATGACGCCGCCTTAGTCCGTGTGGTCGCACGTACTGCGGTCATGCGACGCGTAGCTGCTGGGACCGTGACTTCTCAGATGGCGAAGGATGAGGTGGCATCTTTTGTTCAGGTGATGGGTTCTGAAGACCTTCTCGACGAGGAGGATCTGAAGAACTTGGACGAAGAGGTAGCAGCTGAGGTCAAGGATGCGGGTGTCGAGGAGGAGGTTCCTGAAACCTCTGGATCCGTTCCTGCGCATCCTCAAGAGACTGAAGAGGCCCCTGTCGTAGATCCACCTTCCGTTGATGCTCCTTTAGAATAATTTTCTTTTTGTAATCGTAGAAAAGTTTTTGTACTCTGCCGTTTTTAGGCAAGAAATGTTTAATGAATGAAATTTTGTTTGAATATCGTGCGTTTTAACTTATCACTATTGTGTTATTATAACTTATATCATACGTTTTAGCTCGTATCGTGCGTTTTAGCCTGTATCGTGCGTTTTAGCCTGTATCGTGCGTTTTAGCCTGTATCGTGCGTTATAGCTTTTATTTTTGCATGCATTTGTTTTAAAGTCCTTAGACTTATTATAGAAACGTTTCTTTTGTACTCATGAGAGTATTCGTGCGACTGGCGAGTTGACTTGCGCTCTTGCGACATAATCGTGCGTTATAGCGGTTTTCTTGTGATCCATGCGATTTTTGTCGTGCGATTCCTGCGATAAGCATGCATTTAAGTCGTGCGATACTTGCGTTAATCGTGCGATCCATGCGATTTATCGTGCGATACCTGCGAAAAAGGATGACTAAGGGGTGGCCGTTGGCTTAGCCAACGGCGCTCCGATGCTTAAGTCAGTAATGGATAAGGAATAAATCGTATGTAAATAGGTTTAGAAATAATACCTTTTGAGGTGATGGGCGTTCCAGCTTCGTGGGATTTCCATACCTTCCATAGTCGTAAGTCTGTATGCTCCATTTCCAATGACTTTGGAAATTATGTAAGGTCCTTCCCATTTGATGGAAAGTTTTCCAGCGTTTGGCTCTTGTGTGTTTTGAAACACATGTCGTAAGACATAATCTCCAACTTGAAAATTTTTTGCCTTTACCTTTTTGTTGAAGTGTCTTTCGACAATTCCTTTCTGTGCAGCCATCGTTCGTAGTGCTTTTTCTCGGAGTTCTTCTAAGGCGTCAAGGTCGTAAGATAAATTTATTGCATTTTGATCATACGTGCGACTTCTGGCAGTTGGTATTTGAGCTTCGATTGGTAAGACTGCTTCGCATCCATATACCAGAGAATATGGAGTTTGTCCAGTTGATGCTCTAGGTGTCGTACGATTTGCCCATAAGACAGATGACAATTCGTCTACCCATTTTCCTTTTGCTCCTTTCAACCTTTTTCGGATTGAATTGATGATGACTTTGTTGCTCGACTCTGCTAATCCGTTAGATTGTGGATATCTCGGAGTTGAAGTGATTAACTTGATTCCTCGTTTTTCACAGAACGTACGAGTTTTATCACTTATAAATTGTGAGCCGTTGTCGCACATGATTTCAGCTGGTACCCCGAATCTATAAATGATATTTTTCTGAATGAAAGATATGACTTCTTTATCTCGGACCTGTGAGAAAGCACCAGCTTCTATCCATTTCGAGAAGTAATCGGTGAGCACGAGTAGATAGACTTTTTGTCCAGGGGCTGGAGGTAATTTTCCCACGATGTCCATTCCCCATCGCATGAAGGGCCATGGAACTAGAACAGAATGTAAAGGTTCAGATGGTCGATGGACCATACTCGAATGTTTTTGACATGCGTCGCATTGTTGGACATACGTTATGGCATCTTCTCGTAGAGTAGGCCAATAGTAACCTTGTCGTGAGATTCGGTTAGCAAGACTTCTGCCCCCTGTATGATTCCCACATTCTCCGTCGTGCATCTCTTGGAGAATTTGATTGATTCGTACCTTACTTGTGACGCATCGTAGGAGAAGTCCTGTCGTGGATCTTCGATAAAGTTGATCTTCAAAAATTGTATATCTTGAAGCTTTCGACCTTGTCTTTCGAGCTTCCATTTTATCTTCAGGTAGTTGGTCGTGCTTGAGGTAGTTCCATATGTCGAGCGACCAATTGTAAATTTCTTCGTTCATCTGTACTTCATCGTCTGACGTAATTGTTGGTGTTGTGAGATGAAGTATTGGGATATTTTCCATAAATGGATCATGAAATGCAGATCCCAGATTGGCCAGTGCGTCCGCTTGCATATTTAGATCTCTTGGTATTTGCTCGATCAGGAACTGTTCAAATCGTGCGATTCGATCTTTAACGGCTTTGAGATAACTTATCATTTTTGAGTCTTTTGCTTGAAAATCTCCATTTACTTGGTTTACGACCAGTAAAGAATCGCTTCGAACGTGCAATTGTTTTGCCCCCAGTCTAAGAGCAATATCTAGTCCTGCAATCAAAGCTTCATATTCTGCTTCATTGTTTGTGGCTTTGAATTCGCATCGTACGGAGTATACTATATTTCCCCCTTGTGATGATTTTAAGACAATACCTAATCCACATCCTCGTACGTTCGAAGAACCATCAACGTAGAGTATCCAAGGCTGGTTGTCTGAAATCATCACAACTTCGTCGCACGTTGTGGGTTCCAATCCTGGAGAAAATTCTGCCACAAAATCTGCTAGTACTTGCGATTTGATGGCCGTCTTAGGTTTAAACTCAATGTCGAACCCACTGAGATAAATGCTCCACTTGGCTAGTCGTCCTGTCAATTCTGGTTTTCGAAGCACCGTCTTGAGTGGATAATTGGTCACAACAATGATATGATGTGACTCGAAGTAATGCCTTAGCTTCTTTGCTGCCGTCATAAGACCTAGTAGCAATTTCTCCATTGATGTGTACCTAGTTTCTGCGTCGAGGAAAGATTTACTGACATAATAAATTGGTTGTTGTCGCTGATCTTCTTCTCGTACGAGTACTGCACTTGTCGCATTTTTGCTCACTGCCAAGTATAACTGTAGACTTTCTCCTTCGACTGGTTTTGTCAGTAGTGGAGGTGATGTCATATATTGCTTCAGTTCTTGCAAAGCTTTCTCATGTTCGTCTGTCCACAAGAAGCCTTGATTCTTTCGTAGGACATTATAGAACAAATGGCATTTATCCGATGATCGTGAAATAAATCGGGTTAAAGCTGCCACTCGTCCTGTTAATTTCTGGACTTCTTTGACATTCCTTGGAGATTGTATCTCGGTGATAGCTTTGACTTGTTCTGGACTTGCTTCAATTCCGCGTTGCGTCACTAAGTACCCCAAAAATTTTCCTGCTCGTACTCCGAAGGAACATTTTGTTGGATTGAGCTTCATCTTGTATTGTCGTAGGATATCGAAGGATTGCTTTAAATGTGCGACGTGATCGATCGAACGTTCTGATTTCACAAGCATGTCGTCGATATAAACTTCCATCGTTCGACCAAGATGTTCCTTGAACATCATATTAACCAATCTTTGATATGTTGATCCTGCATTCTTGAGACCAAATGGCATAACTTTGTAACAGTATATGCCTTTGTCTGTCATGAATGCAGTCTTCTCCTGGTCGTCCGTGTGCATCAATATTTGGTTGTATCCTGAATATGCGTCCATGAATGTTAACAATTCATGTCCTGCTGTCGCATCAACCATGGCGTCGATATGAGGTAAAGGAAAAGGATCTTTTGGACGAGCTTTGTTTAGATCCGTGAAATCAATGCAGACTCGCCATTTTCCGTTCTTCTTTTGTACGACGACTACATTAGCCAACCATTCTGGATATTTGACTTCTCGGATCTTCCCTGTTTTAAGCAGATTGTCGACTTCGTCGTTGATCACTTTATTTCTTTCAGGCGCAAACTTGCGACGTTTCTGCTTAATTGGCTTGAAAGTAGGATCCACGTTCAACTTATGCGATATAATGCTTGGATCTATTCCCACCATATCTTCGTGCGACCATGCAAAACAGTCTGAATGTTCCTGCAAAAAAGATATAATCGTATTTTTTATGTCAAGGGGGAGCGAGGCTCCTACGAAGACTTTTTGATCAGGATGTTCAGGATCAAGGACGACTTCTTCTAGCCGAAGATCGTCGTTCGATTTCCTCTCATCCTGGCTCTGTAATTGCTAGATGTCCTGTGACTTTGTCTTCATCGTAATCTTGTAACATTCTCGTGCGACTTTGTTTTCGCTAGCAATTTCTTGAATTCCCCATGGAGAAGGAAATTTGATCTTCTGATGGTATGTCGAAGGAATTGCTTTCATCTCGTGGATCCATGGTCTTCCAAGAATAACATTGTAAGCTGATTGGCAGTCCACAACATTGAACTTTGTTTGTTTGTTGATGCCTTTGGCGAAGACAGGCAAGATGATTTCTCCGAGAGTGTTCATCGGGTCTCCATTGAATCCAATCAGAGTAGTACTTCGTCGTACGATTTCCGACCGTTCAATTCCCATGATTTTAAGAGTATCTGCAAAAATAACGTTAGCCGAACTACCTCCATCAATCAATATTCTCTTAGTCGAACAGTTTCCGATTGTCAACTGTATGACTAGAGCGTCATGATGTTTATGATGGACCCCCTGTGTATCGTCTTGGTCGAACGTGATTGCCATTGCATCGAGCTCTCTTTCTGTCTTTGATTTGGCTTCTCCGGGGATAGGATGTTCGTCTGGACCATCTCGTGCATGTCGCTTTGCAGCTGAATACGTAAGTCCGCAAACTTCTGATCCTCCAGTGATGCAGTTTACGACTTTTGTATGAACCGGTGACGCTGGTCGTCCTTGTTCTTCTGGAATGAGGCCTTTTAGATGCCCCTTAGATTTCAAATATGAAATCTCCTTCTTTAAACTGATGCATTCATTCGTCGTATGACCATGATCGTCGTGGAAGTCGCACCATCTGTTCTGATCTTTGTCCTTGCTTGGTTTATCAGATTTCTTTGGCCATCGTACGTTTGCATCAATCTTTCGTAGCGAATCCACCAAATCTTTTGGTGTACCTGCAAAATTGTAAGTAGACAACTCTGGATATCGTAGTTTAACAGTACCTTTGCCTGGTCGAGTTTTTGACTCATATCGGGGATTTCCAATCTTGTTTACTCTTTTATGCTTAAAGTCATGTTTTTGAGCACCAAGAGGTTTCTTTTCTGCAGAATGCTTTCGTCGGAAGAGAGCATCATCTTCTATTCTCATGAAAGCTAGTGTTCTAGCTCGTACGTCGTCGAAGTTTTCTGGTGGATATTTCGTCAATTCCAGATATAATCAAGAGGAATCTTCTAATCCACGCTTGTATGCCTCGATTGCAGTTTTCACGTCGCAATTCTTTATTTCAATCATTGCTGCGTTGAATCTGTTGAAGTAGTCGCGGATTGTTTCTCCAGATTTCTGTACGATATAGTACAGGTCGCTGGTCTGCTTCTCCATCTTACGACTGCTAGCAAATTGTCGAGTGAATTGGTTCACCAATTCTGCAAATGATCCAATACTCTTTGGCTTTAAGTTGATAAGCCATTGTAATGCTGCTCCTGTTAAAGTTGATCCAAAGCTTTTGCACATGCAAACTTCTTGATATTGCGCCGGTATAGGAACTGTCCACATAAGTTGCTTGTACTGTGCTATATGTTCGACTGGATCTGTGATTCCAGAATATTTTGTTGCGAAAGCTGGGATGGTATATTTCTTGGGAACGTCAACAAGAGCTAATTCATCAACGAACGGTGAGGCCTGAAATCCAGTTTTAGGTTCGACTTCGACGGGTACTGCTGCTCCGGGTAGCTTTGTGAGTAATGCGAACAATTTTTGATTCTGTTCTTCCAGGGACTTCAGTCGTACGTTCAAAGGATCTTCAACGTTTATTGGGATTGTTGGAATACAACTAGAAGAGATTCTGGTACTGGGTGGTATTGTCGTATGAACGGTGGAACTAGCAGCTGTGGGTATATGACCAGGGATAGGAATTTGTTGGGATACATTGTTGAAAGGCTCGAACGTGAACATGGGTGCTCCTTGAGACATAGGAGGTGGACCTCGAGGCATAGGTGGCGGGCCATGAGGGATTGGTGGTGGAACCTGTGGTAAAGACGGTCGTACGTTGTTGTATTGTTGGTTCACAGTTGAAAATGGCATTGAGGCATTGAACTGTGGTCGAAGTGGTGGTCTTAGATGTTGAGGAGGATATGGAGGAGGAATAGACATTGGAATAGACATCGATGGTCCTGGCAAAGCTCGAAGACGTTGAATTTCGTTGTTAGCTTCTTGCAATTGTTGTTGGAGTGATGCTATGAATCCGTTATCCATTATCCTGCGCAAATAGCTCAAAGAGAACTCAAAGAAAAGGTTAGTACTAAGGCGCACTTTTCACCGAATGAAATTTTTCTCAAAACGGAGCCCCACGGTGGGCGCCAAACTGTTTATGTAAAAAATTACACAACTCGATGTCGTAAGAAACTTGTGTGAGGCTTAACCGTCGAGAGAAAGAAATTACAATCAATGATAAGTGCGGAAAAGTAAAATGAGACAAATAATTTGATGACGCAGGAAAAACCTCACGACGGAGGAAAAAACCTGCGGTCGACCTAAAAGATAAGTCGACAGAGCACTATGTTCACCAATCAGGGGTGATGTCCTTCAAGTATACAGCTTTGGTCGTACGATTACAACTGAGAAAACTATGAAATCGAATGTAAATTACAGATGATTCTCAAGAATAATTGCTATAGAACTTGTGAGCTTCGAATAGACTTCGTGTGTTGCAATGCTGGCTTGATTCTTCTTTTATAGTAGCTTGATAATAACGGTCCAACGGTATTGTGGCTCATCAATGATTGAATCGTAACCGTCCAACGTTATTGTCTTTAATTAATGCTTAGAGAGTAACTGTCCAACGGTACTGCTGAGAGTTAATGTCTAGATTGTAACTGCTGCGAGAATCTTGCTTGTAACGGTCGATCTTGATGCTGTCGAACGATACATAACTTACGACTTGCTCATTGTAATGATGGACTTCAACGAGCATAGCATAGTACTCAATTTCCGATTTCCTCAGAGGTGGACAATTGTTAGATATGATAATCAGCTTGCCTGCATCAAAGATATAAACTTTGTATGTTTATTCGTTAGTATAGTCGTACGACATTGTAATCATCGTTCGATTTATTCGATGCATATGTTTGATGTTTAATGATCTTAGTTCGATTGTTCTTTTAGGTTTTATCTCAGGACCTTATCTTAATACAGGACTATTGTCCTAACATTTATCTTACGATTATAGTCGGTCGTCGTGCGATTGTAGATTTTTACCCTAACAATAGACTAATTTGCATCCTACGAACTTTTTACCATCCGATAAAGGAGTAAGGTGTCAGGTGCTATTTGATTCTAAAACAAACATTTGTTAAGCCGCGACATCACTCGAATGAGAATGTTCACTGCCTTGGTGAATGTTTGAGGTTCATCATTAGTGATTATTGAAGTGCGAAACATCTTCTGGTTATGATTGAATTGTTTAGGATAAAAAAAATTGTCAGTGGACAAGGGGAAGATGAAAATACAAAATTTATATCACATGCATAATCTTTCGTCCAAGTACTTTATGAGTAATTGGATCACTGGGTTAAACTTCGAGCCAATTGGATACTCTCATTGGATGATGATTGTGGTTCAAGAGAAGACGGTGGTTTCTCACTAGGAGGTGACTCTAAAATTCAACGGCTTGGTTATCTTTTAAAAGATCTAGGTTTTCCCTTCTCTAAACCTGTTATCATTTACTGTAATAATGAAGCAGATGCATATTGCCATAAACCTTGTTTTTCATGAATGTAAGAAAAACATATCGAATTAGATTGCTACTTCGTTCGTTCGTGAAAAGATACTATTTGGCCTAATAGTCTCAAAATATATTACTTCATCAAAACAGCTTCCAAGCATCTTCACAAAACATTTAGGAGCAAATCAATTTCAAAGATTGGTTTCCAAGTTGTTTCATTCTGATACTTCATCCGCTCAAACTTGACGCAGGATGTTACACATCTGATGCAGATATGTCGCCAAATTCAAAGGAGTTCACATTTTTTAAATTGTATCTTTTTATTTTTTCTATTATATATCTAGATGATTTTAATCAACTATGTTATATCAGATTATCTTGTATCTCCTATATATTTCTTCCCTTTTATTGTAATCAAAGTAAGTTGATCAATAGAAAGTCAATTACTTAGTTTTCACACATTAGTTGAATAATGCAGTATAATGAGTTAAAGTCTATGGAGGTACCGTTTTCAATCAAGTTAAGTATACCTAGAACATATTTAATTTGTTTATAAATAACTAATATATTAATCAAAACAATTTATGATAATTTAAGCACTTTGTATGATCAAACAATTTAAAATTTTAAATAGTGCGATTCTTTTTCTTTTGGGTCAAGTTTTCTCAAATTTTTATATCATATATATTATTGTCAAAATACAATCAAAATTGACTCATTTCACAAAATTAAATTGAAATTGTCCATGTATCAGGGTTAGTAAACTCATCAGTAACTTGATCCTCAAATGCAACTTGATTTGTGTTTGAGAAGACCTTGGTGAACACACTCATGTACAAAGTAATAATCATGGTGGGAGATGCTTACACCTAGCCAATTACCATGTTGAATGTCATGAATGTAGCCACAATATATATCATCATAGAGTGGTGGTTGGGTATTCAATAGCATGAAATTCGACTTTAGTGTTGTGGGAAAAGACACCTTGCTTTAGGAATGTTCAACAAATTAAATTGGGACCAAATTAGATGTCTAAGTCATACTCAGAGCGACAATTGGCACCTAACTAGGCCTTAGCACATGGATAGCTCAAGCGTGCCTTCGAGATATCCTTGAATATATTTTGCAGCTTGTTTGACACCCATGCGACTATGTATAGTTGGCATCATCACATAGCTTATCCATATGAAACATTTGTCGTCTAATGCCTTAGTTACGTCAATCCATTAGCACAAATAAATTTTTTAATGTTTGTAAGCTTTATCAATAAGGGAAAACTCACCATCTACATCTTCCTATTTTCTCGTAGGGACTCGTCAATAATTTGATTCCCAAATTCAACTTGATTAGGGTTTGTGAAGACCTATGTGAACACATTCCCGTACAAAATAATAATCATGGTAGGAGATGCTTACACCTAGACAATCACCATGTTGAATGTCATGAATGTGGCCACAATATATATCAATAGAAAAGACGTGGTGGTTGGGTAGTCAATGGCACGAAATTCGACTTGGGTATTGTGGAAATGACACGTTGATTTAGGAATGCTCAACAGATTAAATTTGGACCAAAATAGATGGCTAGGTCATATTCAGGGCGATAACGTATTGTCACCTAACTAGGCTTTAGCACATGGATGAAGAAGTCAATTCTCAATCGTGCCTTCAAATATATTTTGCAGCCTTATTTGACCCCCCATATATGCACGGTTGGCGCCATCGCTTAAGTCATCCACATGAAACATATGTCGTCTTGTGCCTTAGTTACGTCAATCCATTAGCTTAAATAAATTTCTTAATATTTTTGAGCTTTGTCAATTAGGACAAAATCACCATCTACATCTTCCTATTTTCGAGTAAATAAAGTTTAAGAAAAAAATCTGTACTTCTGTAGTATACTTCTTATTTTGCCATTTTTGTTTATATATTTATATTTCTTTTTAGAAAAAGAAAAATAAAGGTGGGATAAGCGTCGTCCTTAGGGTGCAATTGGTATTTAGATTGGATGGAATGTGACAAAAATAATAGTTGTTTGTTTGGTATGTCATGAGATAAAATAAGGTTGGACAATAAGGGATAAAAACTTAAATTTTATAAGACTATTTTTGATTTTTTTTGTTCCAGCAGAAAAGAAGCAAATAGGAGATCATGTTATTTATAATCCAACGTTTTTTTCTAAATCATTTATGCATTGCTGGTGAATTCATAGATAGGGTTAAGTTCTGGTGAGACCAAGCCATTTTGGTGAGACCGGTGAGACCAACGTATTTTACTTGAAACTTCACATCAAACATTTGTGAAGGTAAAAAAAAATTGAACATTCATCGTTAAAACATATATACTAAAAAACACTATCGAAAAAAAATTCCACAAAAAGGTTAAAAAATGAAACCTTCACAGCAGTTTTTTTGTGAAGGTTCGATTATATATATGTAACCTTCACAGAACTTGAGCTGTGAATGTTTCGTTTTTTAGCTTGTTTTTGATATTTTTTTGCATCGAAAGTGATTTTTAGGTCTGCGTATTCGAGTTTTATGTACATTCACGGTGTTTTTTTTGTAAAGTTTTATACGTTAAGTATTGGTCTCACGTGATCTCACGGTAACAGCTTGGTCTCACCTGATCATAAGTCTTCATAGATAATATATATTTTAAACAATATACTTTTAAAAATAAAATAATATATTCTTTTTAGCTGAAAATGAGAGGAATTAACGAAAATAATATAAATAGATAAATAGAATATATATATATATATATATAGAGAGAGAGAGAGAGAGAGAGAGAGAGAGAGAAACGTTCATGCCAGAAACATAACTTAAAAAAAACGCGAGTAGAATTCTCAGCCACTCATCCGGTCAATAAAAACCGTTTTGACCGGGTCACCCTCCTTTTATACATATACTAAATTTTTTGATGACATTGTTTCATATGAAGATGTTTATTTACGTAGAAATGAAAAAGTTTCACAAAATCGAGGAAAAAGATTCATATGAATAAAAAACACCAAAATATGAAACAATTTCATCAAAATTTGATGTTTATGAAACATTTTCATCATATTAAACAACTCCATGAATCAATTTCACCGATTTTACGTGTGCAACCATGAGTTTGCACGGTTTGCACGTTTTTTGTGGTTTGCAATTGAAACTCCCTCATATATATATATATATATATTATATATATGTATATATATTTATTTATGCAAATTATGCAAACCACTTTTACACCACTAGTTTTATTTTGTTTAAATTTAGCTTTTTTTATTAATAATTAGGTAGATATAATTTAAGAAATACCTATTTTTTAGCGATTGCATTATCATGATTTTAATCACAAAAAATTCCAACTTTATCAAAAACAAAATTCTTTGAATGCATATACTTATTCATGAATGAATGTAAATATTTATTTATGAATCTATAATCATGCTTCTATGATCGTATTATACCCAAAGAAAATGAGTGCATAGAATTTTTCATAAATATATAATCATGATTAAACTCGTTTGATTCATGAATGCATATAAATGTTGATGATTTGTCTACATATTCATGTTCGGTATCATACATATTACATCTACACTGATGAATGTCATTCATGAATCAATATTCATTTTATGATCAAAAATATTGAATGCATATACTTATTCATGAATGCAATATTGTGGGTGCCAAATCAATCAAACAATCAAGAACACTTAGATTTGTATATGATATATATGTTAAGTACAAAGATCTAAAAGTGATTGCATTCCATTCAATGATGTAAGAACCAAGAAGTACAAATGAGGAAAAGACTTCCTATTTATACTAAGAAAATGGACTAGGCTTTTAACAACTAAATGTGCCTAAACAATTGGGCCTTTAAATGAAAATTACATAAATGATAACAAAGTTTGGGAAATTACAAAATTGACACAACTAACAAATATTTCTAACAAATATTTATTCATGAATCTATAACCATAAATAAGAAGAATTATAGATTTTGGGTGAATATTGTCATTCATGAATCAATATTCATTTTTTGGTTTTGATACGAGTATTAATTCATGAATCAATCCAATAAATTTAAGTGTTCGATTTTTGGAAATTGTTTCATATTATGTTGGTGTACAAATTTCTATCATGATTCATGATGATGATTATAAAATATATAAACATTCATGAATAAGTTTGTTTATTCATGAGAATTGATTGATTGTCATAATTACCAAAAATCATGCAATTACTAAAAAAATATGAATTATCCCAAAAAAAAATTGGTGAATTGAATTGTTGAATTTTATTTTCATTATTATTAATACTAAAACAAAAATTCAAACAAAATAAATCTAGTGGTTTAAAAGTGGTTTGCATAGTTTACATAAACTAAGTGGTTTGTAGCCGATAACATCCCTAAAAAAGTAAACGTAATTTATAATACCATACATTTGTGAGGAGAAAAACAAAATTGCCCCTATAATTTGATTAAATTACATAAATGCCATCAACAATTATCATGCATCTGGCGGCTGTCAATCTGTCATTGTTAAGATAAAATAATTTAATAAACTACCGTTTTGTCCTTCGAGTTTGATATCTAAAACAATTTTAGCCCCTAATCTTAAAAAATTGGTTTTTTATCTATATAATTTTTATTTTCATTTTATTTTCATACATCCATCCAACTTTATTAAATAAGTAATTAATTCATCCGAAAATATTAATTGAATCATATATTTACTTCTTATAATATACCATTCTTTATATTTTGTATTCCCAAATTATATAATTCATATTTTGTTACTTCTTAATTCATTTATTTATTTTATCAACATATTTTGTTTTATTGATTAATTATAAGCAATTATACCTTTAGTAAAAAAATAATCAAATAATGTCATTAAACTATTGATAAGTATATGACATTTGATAAGTATATGACATTTTTTCCAAGGCTTTAGATTAACATCTCTTAAAATTAATATCTTTTATTTATTTATTGATTTATTAATTTTTTATTTATACTGCGTTGTTAAATTACAAGATTGTCATGTAGCTTTTATTTTCATTCCATTTTTATTCATCCATTCAACTTTGTTAAATTAAGTGGTTAACTTCAAAAAATATTCGATTAAAGTACATATTTGGTTATTATGGTAGACCATTCTTTATATTTTGTATTTTTAAGTTTCATAATTCATATATTTTACTTCTTAATTTATTTATTTTTTATTAATATATTTTGTTTTATTGATTAATTATAAACTATTGTAACTCTAATAAAAAGTATAATCAAATAACCTTATCAAGCTATTAATAAGTACATTTTTTTTCCAAAAAATTATATTAAAATCTCATAAAATTAATTATTTATCTATTCTATTTTACTATTTATGATAAAATCTATCACAGTTTATAACCTGGTGTGAAACCCGAGCTCTTAATAACTAGTTAGATATACAATTTGTTAAGGTGTGTAAGTGTGGCATTGCTTTGGCATGTAAGTTAGCTGACAATTCTTAAAAGGTGGGGTATACAAATTATCTGGGGTTAGGAAGAATAGCAACCCCTATATATAAAACCCCTATATATAACGTAACTAAAATTGGGTTGCTAATTTACACCATACACTAATATACGTAAAATAGGTACCTTATACAATTTACATTTCTTCTCTATAAATTTTTAGGTAAAATACGTAAAATAATAAAATCTGCTTTGCGAGCCGACAATTCCAGAATAGTTTACTTGCATTGCAAATAGGCCGAAGTCATCGTAGATAAACTTTCGCGGTCACAAGAGAAAAGTTTGATGCTCCTAAGATTCAAACTTGGAACCTCCAAATATTTGGTCCTTGTGGTTTACATCAATTTGGTCCTTTCACCGGTTTACGATTCAACCGGTTCAACCGGTTTTTAAAACACTGCATTTAATCAAAAGTGTTTATCAATACTTATAATCTTATAAATTAAACATGCTTATAAAAAATCACTATTTTTAAAATAATGAATCTAGTCTAGAAACTTGAAGCACAAAAACAACCTTGAAAGGAGTATGACAAACATAAACACCAATGAAAACTTTCAATTGGGTAAAATGTTTATAAGAAGAAGAAGGATAAAAAATGATAGAAACATGAAATACAAAGGGGGCGTAATAACAAATATTATATCCTTGAATTCTAGATGATAAAAAGTGTGATGATAGAAGCACAGCTGCAAACGTTACAATCAGCAAAATGATGATAAATAACAACCTTTGAGAACTACAAATTCACATCTCATACACATTTGAATTATGTTCTTTAACAACAGTTTGAGAAAAATCAAATAATAAAAGGAAAATAATAAACATATATATATATATATATACACAAAAAGATCCTGGATACTCATACATATACGGTTTAGCCATAGAACCACACTTACAATAAGATGATCTTTATTTATAATGAATGGAAGTCATGAACATGCATTCTAGCTCCCATGGCAGTTCAAAAACTAAAATGATTAAAAATATGAAAATAGAAAATTTTAGGCTATGTTTACTTGTGGAAAAATGTTTTTATTTTCATAGAAAACGTTTTCAGAAAATGAAGTTGAGTTTTCATTTTCGGTTTTCTATGAAAATTTTAGAAAACTCGTTTACTTGAAATAATGGAGTTTCCATTTTCCATTTTTAGAAAACTAGAAAACTCGTTTAGTTGTGCATTTTGCCATTTTCCATCCCTTTTCATTTTCCGTTTTCCATTTTTTCAGATATTCCACCGGCGGCGGCCTCGCCGGTGGCGGTGATGGTGGTGGTCGTGGTGGCGATGGCGGTGGCCTCGGCGATGATGGCCATGGTGGTTGTGGTGGCCACGGGGGCCGTGGAGATGGTCGCGAGGCCGCGACGGCGGCCTCGGCGGTGGTGGTAGTGGTGGTGGTGGCGGCGGCGATGGGCGTGGTGGTTGCGGTGGCCACGGGGGTCGTGGGGGTGGTCGCGAGGCGGTGGCCTCGGCAGTGGCGGTGGTGGTTGTGGTGGCGGTGGCCTCGGCTGCGGTAGTCGTGGTGGTTGCGAAGGACGCGGGGGTCGTGGCGGTGGTCGCGGCGGCGGCGACGATGGTGGTCGTGATGGTGGTGGCGGCGGCCGACGACGAGAGGTGGACGATAATTGAAAATGAAAATGAGAATTGGAAACTATAAAAATGGTTTTCTAATTCAAGTGTAAATTTTGAAAAATGAAAATTTTGTTTTCTTGGAAAAGTTTTTCTAAATTGAATCAAGTAAACAAGTTTTTTGATTTTTCATTTTTTTTTGGAATTTGTTTTAAAAGGTGAAAATTTTCCAAGAAGTAAACACACCCTAAAATACCCAAGTCCAGGATTTTTTGAAATGTCGGTTATCTAGAAAAACTCGTTTAAAACGTAACAAGTTATCTAATATTATAATGGTGTTATGAATATAACGAGAATATAGAGAGAGACGAGATCGGGAGAGAGAGAGATATATATGAGAAAGATGAGAGCAAAAGCTTGTATTATTATTCAATAGAGGGTACATATTTATATACAGATATTACTTGTTCTCTAAGAAAGATAATACACTATATGGTATATATCCATACCATTAATAAAGGGATTGACATCCATACCATAATATAATTATTCCATAACACTTCCCCTTGGATGTCAAGTAAGAGTACTATGCCTCGTTAAAAACCTTACTAAGTAAAACCTTTATGGGAAAAAACTTAGTGAAGGGAAAAAGAGTACATAGTTACTCTAAATACGCTTGGGGTTGTTGACTCATTAAAAACCTTGTCAGGAAAACCTGATGGGATAAAACTATGACCAAGGGAAAAAGAGTGCAACGCGTATTTTCTCCCCCTGATAATCACATCACTTGAGCTCATGAAGTCGGCGCATCCCAATGCCATGAACCAGTCTCTGAAAAGTTGAATTTGGAAGTGACTTGGTGAATAAATCAGCTAGGTTCTCACACGAACGAACTTGCTGAATACTGACGTCACCGCTTTTCTGAAAATCATGTGTGAAAAAGAACTTCGGAAGTATATGCTTGGTCTTGTCTCCTTTGATATATCCTTCCATGAGTTGAGCAATGCATGCTGCATTGTCTTCATACAACACTATCGGTGGCTCCTTATCTGAAATGATACCGCATGATCCACGAATGTGTTGAATCACATTTCTTAACCAAACACATTCTCTACTTGCTTCATGAATAGCTAAGATCTCGGCATGATTGGACGATGTGGCTGTCATAGTTTGCTTTGTGGAACACCATGAAATCGCTGTACCACCCATAGTGAATACATATCCGGTTTGGGAGCGACCTGTATGAGGATCCGACAGGTATCCGGCATCTGCAAAACCATATAAACTTCCCTTTGATGGGTTAGCAAAATATAAACCCAAATCTTTCGTACCTTGAAGATATCGGAGTATTTGTTTTACTCCATTCCAGTGTCTCTTTGTAGGACATGAACTGTATCTCGCTAATAAATTTAAAGAAAATGAGATATCAGGTCTAGTGTGACCAGCGAGAAACATTAGTGCTCCGATAGCACTCATATATGGTACTTCAGGACCAAGGATATCTTCATCTTTAGTTGGAGGTCGAAAATGGTCCTTTTCAACATCAAGTGACCTCACAACCATAGGGGTGCTCAGTGGATGTGATTTATCCATGTAGAACCTTTTTAACACCTTTTCTATATATGTTTCTTGGTGCACAAGGATTCCATCCTTAAGGTGTTCGATCTGTTGCCCAAGACAAAACTTGGTCTTTCCAAGGTCTTTCATCTCAAAACCCATTTTTAAATATTCTACCGCCTTAGGAAGCTCACCAGGAGTTCCTATTATGTTTAAATCATCTACATACACGGCAATTATAACATACTCAGGTCCAGACCTTTTTATAAAAATACATGGGCAGATAGAGTCGTTTTTATACCATTCTTTCAATAAATACTCACTGAGGCGATTATACCACATACGCCCTGACTGTTTCAAGCCATATAATGATTTGTTCAATTTAATTGAACAATGTTCTCGAGAACTCACTTTACATGATTTAGGGAGTTTCAACCCTTGAGGGAGTTTCATGTAAATAACAATGTCAAGTGACCCATATAAGTAAGCTGTCACGACATCCATTCTTGTATTACCAGACTTATGAGATATCGAAAGTTGTTGCATCCACCACAGGAGAATAAGTCTCCTCATAGTCAATTCCGGGTCTTTGTGAGAATCCTTGTGCCACTAGCCGTGCTTTATATCTCACTATTTCATTCTTATCATTACGTTTCCGTACGAAGACCCATTTGTACCCAACAGGTTTTACACCCTCAGGTGTACGGACCACATGCCTGAAAACTTCCCGTTTTGTCAGGGAACTTAATTCTGTCTGCATTGCGTCTTTCCATTTTGGCCAATCTTTTCTATGCATGCATCGACAGATTTTGGTTCTTGATCCTCCTCATTTTCTATTACATTTAGCGCTACATTATATGCAAATGTATCATCGACGTCGGTTTTGTCTCGGTTCCACACTTTTCTAGACATGTTATAATTTATTGAGATCTCTTCATTTTCAGGTACCTGAGGTTCTTCTGGAACCAACATGTCTAGTGTCTCTTCAGGAGACACTCTTGGCTTTTCATTTACCTCAATATGATCATTTTGATTATTAGCTCCCTTTTTCTTTCGAGGATTTTTATCTTTGGAACCGAGTGGTCTACCACGCTTCAGGCCTGCCCTAGACTCGTTACTCATATTATTTTGTCCTTCTGGGACATCAATCTCAATTGGAGCATTAGCAGCTGGTACATGGGACTTTGTCACTCTCTTTGGGTCAGTGAATGTGTCTGGTAATTGATTTGCTAATCCTTGTAAGTGAATTATCCTTTGAACTTCTAGTTCACATTCTTTAGTTCGAGGATCAAGATGAGACAATGATAATTCACTCCAGCTTATTTTACTTTGATTTTCCAGCTGTTTAGTTCCTCCCCCTAATGCTGGGAATTCTGATTCATCAAAATGACAATCAGCAAATCGAGCCGTAAATAAATCCCC
This sequence comes from Centaurea solstitialis, assembly GCA_030169165.1. Taxonomy (NCBI): domain Eukaryota; kingdom Viridiplantae; phylum Streptophyta; class Magnoliopsida; order Asterales; family Asteraceae; genus Centaurea; species Centaurea solstitialis. The sequence goes on from CM058046.1 coordinate 68,837,919, forward strand.
CGTTAAAGGCTCTAAATATTTAGTTATAGATGCGGATTCATATCCAACATATATTCCCAACCGTTTTTGAGGTCCCATCTTTGTGCGTTGTGGTGGAGCAATTGGGACATAAACCATACAACCAAAAATTCTTAGATGGGAAATATTCGGTTCCTAACCAAAAACCGTTTTTAAAGGGGAGAAGGCATTATAACTTGTTGGCCTGATGCGAATTAATGTTGCTGCGTGTAAGATAGCATGGCCCTAGGCGGAAACTGGTAGTTTCGATTTCATAATCATTGGCCTGGCTATCATTTGTAGTCGCTTAATAAGCGATTCAGCAAGCCCATTTTGTGTATGAACATGAGCTACAGGATGCTCAACTTTTATCCCAATAGACATACAATAATCATTAAATATTTGGGACGTGAATTCACCAGCATTATCTAAACGAATTGTCTTTATAGGATAATCTGGAAAATGTGATCTCAATCGTATTAATTGGGCAAGTAATCGCGCAAACGCCAAATTGCGACTTGATAATAAGCACACATGTGACCATTTGGTTGATGCATCAATTAAAACCATAAAATACCTAAATGGTCCACAAGGGGGATGTATGGGCCCACATATATCCCCTTGTATCCTTTCCAGAAAATTGAGGGTTTCAAACCCTACTTTGGCTGGTGATGGGCGAGTAATTAACTTTCCTTTTGAACACGCAACAGAAGTCATATCCTTGGTTTGGAGAATCTTCTGGTTCTCCAAAGGATGCCCACATGACTGTTCTATTATTTTTCGCATCATTACTGACCCGGGATGGCCCAACCGGTCATGCCAAAGAATAAAATTTTCTCGGTCCATAAACTTCTGGTTTATGACCATGTTTGTTTCAATTGCACTTATCTTAGTATAGTATAAGCCGGAAGAATACATAGACAATTTTTCCAACACATTTTTTTTCCGGAACTTATACTTGTAATGAGGAGATATTCAGATTCTCCTTCATCCATAGTCTCAATATGGTATCCATTCTTACGAATATCTTTTGTTGGGTTTTTGGTGCGACCTCGGACCAAACTGGTTCGAGTCATGGTTCAGAAAAACAAACTGTTAATCCGAATCATCAAACCAAACTGGTTTGATCAGCGGAAGCAAAAACGTGTAAAAACCCGAAAGCACATGATCGTTTATTGTTTATCTAAATTATACATCTAATAGGATGTTTAGAAAGCTTACCTGAATTGCTTGAGCTTGATCCACCCGTGATCGATCCTACGAACGGACCTTCTAGCCGGTCAAAACTCCAAATTCCCGAATACCCGAACAAGACTCGAACGAAGAACCGAACTGGTTTACGCTTCGTGTGAGGTCGACGCAAGAGGGAAGAGAGAGAGAGAGAGAATTTCTAGGTTTCTATGGTTGTGCATTGTTGAATGAATGAAAAGGGTTTGCCTTAACTGAATATTTATATTGATACAAACAGTATCTGTATCATATTCAGTTTCCTTTTCTAATAATTATCCATAAATAAACTCTTTCTTTTCCACCAAGAAAGATTTATTCCATATATATCTAACTAATATATATTAGGATAATTACCATATATATTTATTTAATTAACAAATATATATATCAATTAATTAAATCAGTTATATATTTATTTAACTAATAAATATATAATCCCTTTTAATTAATAATAGAAACCTTCAACTTTGGAGTTTTTTACAAAAAACACCCAACAGATTTATAATTGACTATTACAAATCTAATCTCTCTATACTGGAGTTATCTTACTTGTTCGTTTTGCAGATCCTCACAAGTGTGACCCTCAAGTGTCTTATAACATTGGATGTGTAATCTGGTTTGTCAACTTCTGCACATAATTACTAACATACTCCCACTTGTGCAAGTTGGCAATACCGGCTTGACCACACGGACCTAAGGAGGCCCCTAGACAGGTACTTAGGCTAACCAGGTTATAAGAACTCTTATACCCAGGCAGGTGATATAATCATCCCCTTTTAAGGATACAACATTTATGAAACAACTGTTCATAAATTGGGTATAACTAGGCTTTTCCTTTTGCAACACGATATTTCAATTTTGAGTATGAGCATGGATAGAGTCAACTCAGAAACTCAAGATTATGTTCATGACTATCCGACTTTCAACTGATAGGTAAACGACAAAGAACAAATCAGTTCGTTTGGGCACGGCCGTGCGCTTCATCAGTCTTTTCAGTCAGTCAAGGGGCCCGGAAATATCTCTCTTCGAAGAAGAGGTGCAAATCCCATCTTGCATATCTGCGTTTGTCACCACGGCTTCCGCTGAATTTAGTTACGCCCCGTATGACCACCCTGTTACGGCGTGATGTTAGAACGTACTAAGTATCCAACGGTCCTCGTAATGCCAAACCAAATACCTCAGGTGCTAAGGACAACCTCTGGGAGTTTTACTCATGACTAAATCCATGGAGTAATCTCAACCGGCGGATCACATCCAGTATTCGTTGCTCTATCGAATATCCGTGCAGTTTTTGGTCTACATCGCTTGTAGCTGTTATTCAACACTCTGATTATAACTACCCAAAAACTCACGATGACTTTAAAACCCTATCAGGTTCCCACCTAGATAAGTTGTCACAGATAAATTTCAAATAAAACTTAGACTAGTTTCATTCCCGGATCAAAAACATGCTAAGTGTAAAAGAAACAAAGAAACTAATTTTGTATAGTCCATATTCCACTTTGTAATAATAACAAAATTAATAGCATTTCTAAGTTACTTTTATGGTGTCTATTCAATATGTACTTATACTGATTTACATCCGTTTGACAAAATCCAATAGATATCTTGCGATTTATTTGATTTGAAGATATAATTGCCAACTATAGATTTTTTTTTCAAAAGAATAAAAATTTGACAGAATGCTTGAATTATTAGAATGCATAAAATAGGAAAAGGTTGACATATGGATTGATATTAGGATAGTGATCACTCATTTATTAGAAAATCGCACACATCCAGATGAGTCGTATTGTTATGGTCTTCAGGACCATCGGGGTTATCATCCTCTTTATACTCATATGCGAAATTCGGTTTTGTCCCCTTTTCTTTCATTATTGGGTGATTTATATTAAAGTCGCATTAGATGCTTTGTTGTATGACATGTGTGGGTCCAATGGCTTTACATGATATCCTCTATGACCACTTCCTTGACCGCGACCACGACCACGAAATCGACCATGACCCCGACCACGTCCATTATTTCCTTTATAATCATTATATGTTGCCACATTCGCTTTTGGGAATGGGGTGGTTCCAGTAGGACGGGTCTCATGGTTTTTCATGAGGAGTTCATTATTTTGCTTAGCAACAAGTAAACATGAAATTAAATCACAATATTTCTTAAATCCTCTTTCACGATATTGTTGTTGCAAGAGCATATTAGAAGCGTGAAAGGTGGAGAATGTTTTCTCTAACATCTCCTCATCAGTAATCTTTTTACCACATAGGGTTAATTGAGAGGTAATTCTAAACATAGCTGAGTTATACTCGCTTACAGACTTAAAGTCTGGAAACCTCAGATGAACTCACTCATAACGTGCCTTTGGCAATATCATAATTCTTTGGTGATCGTAGCGATCTCTAAAATTTTCAAGAGGATAAATGGATCTTTTATAGTGAGGTATTCAATTTTTTCAAGGTCCTTAGCATCTAGATGTATTATGGCATCCAATACCCAAGAACAAATAATTTTTTTTTCTTTTGGAAATATTCAGAGCAAAAAACTCAAGATTTGCAAGGTTTGACATGATTAACTATGATAAGATACAAGAGTTTAATAGTGTCAAAACTTCATATAGGATATTTGGGAAAACAGTAAATATTTATTTTTTTAGTCAGCAAGACGCTCACGCCATGAGAACATATCTTCGCGCCGCGAGGTTAGCATATTTTCCAAATAAGGGTATTATCGCGTAGTGAGATTATAGAATTCGCATCGCAAGGTATCGCTCAGAAAACAGAAGTATTCCCGCGATCGTGACTCTGAATTCTCGCGTCGCTAAGATTGATCGAGGTTACAACCTCTTTTCGCACCAAAAAACTCCGTTTCGCATCGGAGCATCATGCGAGAGACCCAAACCCTAAATTACATCCTCGCGCCGCAAAGATAAGAGCTCGCGCCGCGAGATCGACCCAGAAACAAAATTCAATCGAGTAGGGTTTTTTGTGAAAACGTGAAATTGCAGTTTTGATAAATCAGAAATCATAAATCATAAAATTTCGCGATAAATATTTGTAAGTCATAAAATCATAAATCATAAATCATAAAATTACAAGAACAATCCTATCTCCTTTTAGAAGAAGGAATAAAACGGATTGATTGCAGATTAACAAATCGCGGTATAAAATTAAGACTAACCTCTTAAGGTAGAACCCTCGGTAGTAGGATGAGCCTTTAGATGTTTTTGGATTCTTTTCGTCGGATGCCTATGTCGCCGCCGATGTCGTCTTCGTCAAATGCTTCGTGCTGATAACGTGTTATGAATATAACGAGAATATAGAGAGAGACGAGATCGGGAGAGAGAGAGATATATATGAGAAAGATGAGAGCAAAAGCTTGTATTATTATTCAATAGAGGGTACATATTTATATACAGATATTACTTGTCCTCTAAGAAAGATAATACACTATATGGTATATATTCATATCATTAATAAAGGGATTGACATCCATACCATAATATAATTATTCCATAACAAATGGGTTAATCTTTTAAAATAAAATGTCTTAATAAAAAAAAATATATTACTCTAATAAGAAGAACTGAAAGTAGAATGCTATAAAAACCAAATTTATGAAAGTTGTTCGCTATTTCATGCATTTTGCCCTAAACTTTTCATTACTAAAAAACTGTGTATTATTGATGATGGTACCAACGGCTAAAAATAGTTAGGATTTATTGACAATAAACTGACGGTTTAACGATTGTTTGTTATTTATCTATTTTTTAACTAGTCGTTAAAAAGTCGGTGATAAAGGTTGAAAGAAATGTAGAACCAAGTTTTCTATTGGGATTTAGACAAAAACAAATTGAATACAAAGAAATACACAGAGATTATTGAAACAGAAATGAAAGTGACAAAGAACAAAAATGAAGAACAATCAAAATTTAAACGAATCTCATGTATTACCTTCAAAGGATGTGTACGGTTGAATTTTAAAATTACAAGGGATGAATTGTTACCCTAATTACACAAATGACACCTATTTATACGTCTAAAAATGGATCCTAAGCCCAAGCCCTTTACATTTTAATTCCCAAGCCTATTACAACATAATTCAATACATACACACAAATTGCTTACATTTATAAAACTTTTTACAGAATCAGTCCTTGACTGAGCTAACAATCTCCCCCTAAGTTTTATAAATGAAGCATGCCTTGACCTCTTCTTCTTTCCCAACATCAGAGGATGATAGCAGAGCTTCGAGGTTATCCCATCAGAGAATTGCACCACAAAGGCTCTATGACTTTAGAGGCTCTGTAGAATTAGACTTGCATTAACCTTCAAAGCTTTACCATCAGAGACATGTGTCCACAGAGTTCTTGTATTCGAATGCATAGGTTCATCCTCTGCATAACTTTTCAACAGGAACAGACAGTGAGCAGATAATTGGTGTAGCTATGCTTGTAGCAAGATGAGCAGAATGGCAGAAGAATCGTCTTATAACTTTGAATGCATCAGTCTCTGTGATGTTTTACAGAGTCTCTAAGATGATCGACAGAAGCTCTGTGACATTTGACTTGTGCGATTCTGAAACTTCATCTTCTGAGTTCATAAGATTACAGAAGCTCTGAAATATGTTGCAGAGGCTCTGTGACGAAATGTTACATAAGCTCTGAAATATGTTGCAGAGGCTCTGTGATACTTTACTTTGTCCGGATCTTCATCTTTTGAGAATCATATGAATGACGAACTCCCCCTTGACTTGTGCTCTGTGATTTCTTCACTTGTCAAAAAGCATTGCTCTTTCGATTTTTGCCTCAACTGACTACAACCCAAGCAACTCAGCGTGAATGACAGAGGTTCTGCTTCCTGTAGAGTTTAGACTTAGTAGATAGACAAACGCTGGATCTTCGATTCTTCATATTGGACAAAGAGAATAGAAGAGAGTCCCTTTCCCAGCTCTGTAGGTAAGCGTCCCGTCCAGTGAAGTCTTCAGATTCTCTCAATTTCTCAAAAGAGGGCAGAGAAATAGGAGTGTCGTTCATGCTGGCTTAATTAGGAAACTTTTATGGACTTTTAAGAGCTCTGCTGGGAAAGTTGACATGGTGTTGTATTTTAAATGTGGCTGGGTTCAGAGGGGTGGGCATGGAGGTTGATGTAGGAGTGGTTTTTGTCTTCTGTGAGGTTCAGGGAAGTTCAGTGTTCGAGACTGAACTGAGTCCTCTGTGGATTTGTTGGATATGGTCTTTCAGAAAAATCTTAGATTTGAGAAACATCTGAAGACCTAAATTGGGTTCAAAGGTAAGACCGGGATAGAGGTTCTGTGGATTCGAAAAGGATAGGACGAATAAGATCGAGCAGAGTCTCTGTGAAGAAAGATAGAGATTTAACTTTTGCAAGATCTTTTCAACAAGTTATAGACAGTGAGCAGAGAGTTCGGGAGCTATGTCTCTAACAGGTTGATTAGACCAAAAAGTTATCTCAACGTTAAAAAGAAAACGGACAGAGACTCTGTGGTGGTTGCAGAGGCTTATGAGAACAACTGGCAGAGGTTCTAACAAGTCCATCACATGGCCTCTCTTTTGATAGAGACTGTAAGAGCGAGTGCCCAAGAGGCTCTGTAAGGACTGCCAGAGGTTCTGTGAAGACTGCCAGATGTTCTGTGGTTTACTTGCCTCTAAGGTTGGTTCTAGTCAAAATTTGACGCTTACGGATAGGTGGTGATACTCATTTGGGGTAAACCACCTATTGACTCTAAGAGACCAACCTTAATATCCCTGTTGAGGGATAGACCACCTAGTGTGATATCCTTTTTGAAGATCACATAGAATCAGAATCTGGAAAAACTCTGATCTGAACAATTTTATCGACATCTGAAACTCAAGAACACGTTGAAGAACGATTTTCGAAAAAAAATTCCTAAATCCAAAACCAACAGTCTTCGAAGAAACAAATTTCGAAGACGAAACTGTTTGAAGAACGGACTCAGAAATGAAACGATACATAACGAAACACTAAATTTCCAGAAAATTTCCCAAGAAAACTTGTTCTAAAGGATCGAAAACAGATACTTTTGAGCTGTTCCCGCTCTGATACCAATTGAAAGAAATGTAGAACCAAGTTTTCTATTGGGATTTAGACAAAAACAAATTGAATACAAAGAAATACAGAGATATTATTGAAACAGAAATGAAAGTGACGAAGAACAAAAATGAAGAACAATCAAAATTTAAACGACTCTCATGTATTACCTTCAAAGGATGTGTACGGCTGAATTTTAAAATTACAAGGGATGAATTGTTACCCTAATTACAAAAATGACTCCTATTTATACGTCTAAAAATGGATCCTAAGTCCAAGCCCTTTACATTTTAATTCCCAAGCCCATTACAACATAATTCAATACATACACACAAATTGCTTACATTTATAAAACTTTTTACAGAATCAGTCCTTGACTGAGCTAACAATCGTCCAAAACCGTCAGATATTGAATGTTTCTACCGTCCGTAACATCCTTATTTTTTGTAGTGCTTATATTTAAAGCGATTTATTGCATTTATGATATCAAATATGAAATTGTCTTATTTTTTGTAGTGTTTATAATCTAAATCACTTGAAGTATAAACGGGTTTAAATTATAAATCTAACTTCCAAAAAGTTTATGGGCAATCTTAAATATTAAAGTTGATCAATGTATAATTATGTATGTACTATCAATTTACATGGACCATCACCTTTATTCTCTTCTGTACTTTGTTATTCCCCCACTTCTCCCATTTCATTTCACATACTTTTCACATTCAAGTGCTCTCCTTCCAAATTTTACTCGACACTTGAGGGTAAGAATGTGACTAGTGAGGGCAACAAATGTGACCAACTAGTTATTAAGAGCCCGGGTTTTGCGTCGGGTTATAAACTGTGATAAATTTTGTCACTTATATTAAACATTTTTGGATGAGTTAACCACTTAATTTAATAAAGTTGGATGAAGGAATAAAAAATGAAATGAAAATAAAAATCACAAGGATGAAAAAAACAGTTTTTAAAGATTAAGAACGAAAAACGTTGTAAATATAAAAGTGGAGGGATTAAAGTTGTACAATTGATGTGAAGATTACTATGTTGTAAATATAAAAGTGGAGGGACTAAAGTAAAACAATTAAGTGTATTGTTCATATATATTAAAACTATAGGGACTAAAATTGCAGTTTTGTTAAAAGTTACTGTTCACAATTCCTGACAATTGTTATATACGTGTGGGGGGATAGCTCGCGCATTGCGGCAGGTTTACTAATCCTAAATTTTTTGTTTAATAAAGTAACACAAAAGGTTATTATATGAAATTATTTATGTTATTTACATGAAAAAAACTAAGAGTAGCACGAACTCATACAACTGTTTATAAGAAAAAAAGGTTTTAGAGAAGAAAAATTTTAGAGAAGGATTTGAAAGCGTATCTAAAAGTGATTTTTAGAGAATGAATTATATGACAAACATGAGAAGCGTAACTGAATATAAGGTTTTCCTACCTAAAACATTTTCTTATCGTTTTATAGGGAAGATTGTTGATGGAAGTAAAAGTTTTTCTAAAATCTTTACACTTGTATGAGCTTCAACAAAAGAGTACGCCTACAAAACAAACTTGTTTTTTATTTAGTTATTACAATGGCAATATTGTAGTTTAAACAATTTTCAAGGTTTTTATATTAAAGACAAAAAGTGAAATACTAAGTAACACTCTTAATAAAGCCATAAATCTTAATGACAAAAATGAAATTTCATTATCACATAGACAAAAACTAAAATTGAATTTTATATTTATAGAAACCATAGAGCAGGTGAGTTATCATGGCGGCGGACATAAAATCAAACTTCTCAACTTCTTTCCGTGTGCTATACGATGCTAACATGCATATAAATATATAATATTATTCAATATTTTGCTTATTTATAACTTTGTATACATCATCCCAAAACTCAATATAAAAATATATACAAGAGCTATTCGATAATACCTATCCATAGACATGCTATTATTACGCCTTTTTATGAAAATTGTAAATTTTCGAAATCATATTTTTTTTCTTTTTAACATTAACGGTATCTATATTTTTCAAGGTATCTAAATATGAAATTTGGTATTAATATGATATTTACATTATCCATAAATGACATGTTTCTATTGTCTCGCTCAAATAATTCTAAAATAAAAACACAACCACTGAGAGTTTAATAACGATCGTCATAAATCGTTGGGACGAAAAACATATTAGTCGCATTACATAAAAATCAATACGACTAACTAATTTGAGTAAGATAGTAAAGTTTTTTAAACAAAAAATAGTATTAAAATATTGAAATTTAAGAAATAAATATATTATAAAAAATGGGGCTAGAATTAAAAAAAAACAATGGCGGTAGAATTAAAAAAAAAAAACGGCGGCGGTATTAAAGCAAAAGTAAGAATGACGGTAGAGTAGGTATTAAAAAAGGTGGTTCACAATCGAACGCACTTTACCATTCTGCCAAGACCATAGTTTATTATAAAGTCCCAATGCTATATATATAGTGATGGCCAAAAACCGGGTTCGGGCCGGGCCGAGCCGTTGACCAACCCGGTTCGCTACAGTAAAAGTCAAACCCGGGTTTGGTCAAACCCGGGTTGAGTCGGGCCCGGGTTCCGGCCGGGCTCGGACCGGTTTCCGGCTCGGGTTCCGGCCGGGTTCGGACCGGTTTCCGGCCCGGGTTTCGGGTTCAACCCGGGTTCGGCCCGGGTTCCGGACCGGTTTCCGGTCCGCGGGCTGAGACCCGGGTTTGACCAGGGTTCGGGCCGGGTCGGGTTGGTCAACGGATCGGGTTCGGGCTAGCCCATCGATTCGGTTCGGTTCGGTTTCGTTTGGCCAACACTATATATATATAAGCAAAACAACTTTTGGTACTGTTGATAAATGTTATATATATAGTGAGGGCAACAAATGTAAGTGGAATACATAAAAAAGAAATCAACATTTAAACCAAAAGACATTAAGGGGCTGATTATTTGGTGTAGACCGAATAAGCATTGTTGATCCAGATCTTATTGACTCTGAAATTTGACCAAGATTTGATTGGGAGTTTGATCGAGATTGGACTGAGCCAAAACCAAAATGTTGCTTAACCGGATAAGATCTGTTTATTCCATTTTTGCCCTTCTTTTCCCCCTCTGTTTCTTTTAACGTCCAACTAAAAAAAGTAAAAATATTCTTGTTGTTTGTTGGTAAGTACTTATCAAAAATATACGGTAAACACTCTTACCCAAACAACACTTACTTGAGACAACACTTACCTGAGTCAACTCTCTTACCCGAAGCAACGCTTACCGGTAAGAGTTAGTAAACGGCCCCTAGGTTAGTGTTTGGTATACAAATCAGATGAGAAAGGATGGGACAAAAGAAGACATGACTAAATAGGATTGGATTGCACAAGATATGACAAAATTGAAATAATAGTCTCTCCTATCTTTAGTTCAACTAGAATAGGCTAAGATTAAAACTCTTTAAATTACCCCTAAAACGTTGTTTGCCCCTTTTAGTATATAATTGTTATATATATATATATATATATATGTATATATTGGTAGGTTAAAAGGATCGATGGGTAATTTCGATAGGTAGTTTCGTAATTGTTATAAATAAGCCAAAAACCGGTTCATATATGAACCTGTGTAATTCATATATGAACCCGTGTAAATGATATTTTAACTGTTTTTAACTGATTCATATATGAACTATACGTTCATATATGAACCTGTGTAATTCAATAAACAATTTTTTAACTGATTCATATATGAATTACACATTCATATATAACATGTGTAATTCATTAGCTATCTTTTAACTGATTTATATATGAACTATACATTCATACATGAAGCTGTGTAATTCTTATATGAATGGCGAATTTCATATATGTAACTGTTTGTCGACTATTTGTAAAATTTACGAAAATACCCTTCTGTATGTTATATCTTGTGTGAGAAATTATTCGATGTTTCACGGTCAAAGACGCAAGTTTTACTAGATGAAAGGCTAAGATCATTTATTTATTACACATTTTTTCCACTTCTCATTTCAACCTTTTACTATTTATCTACTTGTATTTTTAATTTTTTGCGTTCATTCCTCTCATTTTTCAACTAAAAATATTCTTTATATATCATTTTATTTATAAAAATATATTTTTTAGATTATCATTTTGCTTCTAAAATATATATTATTTAAAAATATATCGTTTAAAAAATTTATTATCTATATGTATCTAAGAATTCACGAGCAATGAATAACTGATTTAGAAAAATCGGTTGTATTATGAATAACATAATCATTTTATGTTTTGTCCTATGTTGTTTCACCTTTTCGGATAAAAGAAAAAAACAAGCATATTCTTATGAACTTAAGTTTTTATCCTTCGTCATTTTGTCTTATGACAAACGAACAAATGATTATTTATTTTGGTCACATCCCATCCAATCTAAATACCAAATGCATCCTAAGTACACTTATCCCACCTCTATATTTCTTTTTTGGAAAGAAAAACAAATATGTTATAAAAAAAATATGGCAAAATAAGAAGTATACTATAGATTTTTTCTTAAACTTTAGAGCTAATTATAGATTTGGTCCCTAAAGTATGTCAATTTTTATGAATTTGGTTCCTAAAGTTCATTTATTACACGGATGGTCCCTGAGGTATGCAAATCGTTCCGAATTTGGTCCTTGACACTAACGGTTGTCATGTTTTCCAGTTAAGTGTGATGGCAAAATCTTCATTTTAATATTTTTGTTTATTTTATCATTTTTAACCAGATGTGTGTGTGTATATATACATAGTATATGTTCAAATGAGAAGTGCTAAAAAAGTGAGAAGTAGAGAAGTGATCTCCACCACTCATCTGGTCAATATAGGCGGCTTTGACCGAGTCCCCTCCTTTAATAATCTCCACCCTCCCATGAATCGCGTCAATCCCCCGTGATCACGTCCACCGTAACCGGTCAAAGCCACCTTTATTGACCGGATGAGTGGTGAAGATCACTTCTCTACTTCGTATTTTTTTAGCACTTCTCATTTGAACCTTTCTCTCTCTCTCTCTCTCTCTCTCTCTCTATATATATATATATATATATATATATATATATATATATATATATTGAGTATCCATCTTCATCAAAACCCAGATTCAAATCCATCTTCCACAAAACCCCAATCCATCTTAATCAAAACATTTAAATCCATCTTCATCAAAACCCAGATTTAAAACCTAAATCAAAATCATCTACATCAAAATTAACATTAAAAGCCATCTTCATCGGAACCCAAATCTAACATCTTCATCAAAGTTAAAATGGAAAACCTAGATTTAAAAAACCTAAATCAAAACCTAAGCCCTACGAAAGGTCTAAGAAGAAGCAAAAAGACCCTAAATAAATAAAAAAAACCCCATTGAAAGCTTTGAAAGCTTCTTAAAAAAACCTCATTGAAAGCTTTTAATCTTCTTCCAAATCCGAGGAAGAACCACCACTAAAATCAACCACCACCACGAACGCTGCCACCACCACCACCGGCGCAGACAAACAGCCACCACCACCGGTGCAAAGATCTGGTTTTTCTCTTTTTCCAGATCTGTCGTGAAATTGAACGCCCAAAAAAACCTCAACCTGCTTTCTCCTCTTCTCTCTCTCTCTCTCTGGGTTTTGGATTTTTGATTTATGGGTGGGAATGGTTAGGGTTTCTTTTTTGATTGTTTCCAGGTTTGAGTTTGGTTTGCGGAAACCTTTATGGGTATTAGGGGTGAGCATCGGACGGTTTTTCGGGTTTCGGGGATTTCAGGTTTCGAGTTTTTGGGTTTCAAGGGGAAAATGGAGGCCCCGATACCCGATTTTCGCGCGGGGAGGGGGGGTTCGGGTTTCGGGGTTTTCGGGGCACCTGGAATTTTTTTGACTTTTTTTTAAAAACACAAAGTTTGTTACAAACTTAAGTAATCAAGAGTTCAAGACTCAAATCAAACTAAGTAGTTAACTATTCAACCTATCTAATCTAACACTCAAATAATCAATGAAACATTCAACTATAAGGGTTGATTTGGAAATATATAAAATATATAAAAAAATTAAAAAAGTCAAAAATCGGGTTTTTCGTACAGGTTTTTCGGGTTTCGGGGAACGACTTTTCGCACCCTACCTCGACCCCGACCAATCATCGGGGATTTCGGTTTTCACGGAATTCGGGGTCGGATTTTTTTGGGTCGGGTCGGGTTTTCGGGGATCGGTTTTTTTGTTCACCCCTAATGGTTATTGAGTTAGATTTAGTTTCAGAATTTGTGATTTAGGGCTCTTGACTCCTATTGAAATGGTAGAGAAAATGAAGATTCAATGGATTCTTTTAAGTGTTTTTGATATTCATATTGATGTTCTTGATGTTCATATTGATGTTTTGGATTAAATTAAAAAAATAATTTAAAATTATTAAAATAGAAATAAAAGGGTATAATGGTCATTTGACATTATCTTAACGGATTTAATAGACGGCCGTTACTGTCAGGGACCAAATCCGTAACGATTTGAATACCTCAAGGACAATCCATGTAATAAATGAACTTTAGGGACCAAATCCATAAAAATTGACATACCTTAGAGACCAAATCTATAATTAGCTCTAAACTTTATTTAAGAAGATGTAGATAGTGATTTTTTTCTAATTGACAAAGCTCAGAAATATTAAGAAATTTATTTGATCTAATGGATTGACGTAACTAAGGCACAAGACGACAATTGTTCCATGTGGATGAGTTAAGCGATGACGCCAACCATGGTCCTATGGGATATATAGATATATAGACGACAATTGTTCCATACGAATATATATATATATATATGTATATATAGGGATGGGTTCAAATGTGAACCACTTTTTGGTTGTGAACGTGAGGACAACCGAGAGCGCGACACGTGGCAGATGACTAGGCGCCACGTCAAGTGTACGACGGATGACTAGACGCGATTCACGGGAGGGCATTGAATTAAAGAGGGGGACCACACTCAAAGCCGCCACGTGTCGCGCTCTCGGTTGTCCTCACGTTCACAACCAAAAAGTGGTTCACATTTGAACTTTCCTCTATATATATATAAATAAAGGTTATATATATAGATATAAATTTTAAGCTTTCTGATTTTTAGTTATTCATATTGCGGGAAGTTTCTTTGGGTTTTTGTTGATTATCTACATTGTAGGAGTTTTTTTTAGGTTATTGGGAATTTGTTATATGATATTTTTGTTGTTGTTATATGGAATTTTGGATGTCTCCATTGTTTATTGTTATTTGATATTTTGTAATATGGATATTTGAATGGTTAATACTCAATTTGAGTGAATGGATAAATGTAATGCGGATGTTCATTCTTTTTTTGGATCAAATTATTAGTTTCTACCCTCTTATTTTGTAGTAAAATATTTTTTCAACTGAATTTGGATAAACCCAAATTCGACAATGCGAATTCGATTCGGTTTTACATTTTCCATTTCGAATTCGAATCGAGTTTCGAATTTACCTAAAATACTTTCAAACCCAAACAACTTCGAAGAATTCGAGAAACCCGAAATTCGACTCGATGAACACCCCTAGGTCAAACAAGGTTGCGAAATATATTTGAAGTCACGATTGAGAATTGACTTCTTCATCCATGTGCTAAAGCCTAGTTAGGGGGTGTTTTGGAGTGCTTATTTGAAAGTGCTTATGATTTATCTTCTTTTTGGAAAAGTCATAAGTTGTTTTTTAGGTGTTTGGATATGTTTATCTCCTTTCTAGAAAAGTTAATAAGGAGTTTCTTCGGAAGCCAAGTTTTTTTTTTAATTTCTTGAAGAAGTCAATAAGGAGATAAGCACTCTTGGTGATAAGTACTCCCAAACACACGTAAGTCGCTTTGAGTATGACTTAGCCATCTATTTTGGTCCAAATTTAATCTGTTGAACATTCCCAAAGCAACGTGTCATTTCCACAATACCCAAGTCCAATTTCGTGTCATTTCCACAATACCCAAGTCCAATTTCGTGCCATTGACTACCCAACCACCATGACTTTTCTGTGATGATGATATATATTTGGGGACTGATATTGGCACCCCCGCCTAAAGAGAGAGAAAAATAAAAAAGTCAATGTAATTAGAAAAAGTTGCCTAGGAATTAGAGCTATCATTTAATTCTTATCTCTCTCTTTCATATTATTCCTTCTATTTTTTTATTTCTTTTTCTTTTTATTAACAAATATTAAATTTCAAATAAAGAAATTAAAAAGACATATTTGGTTAATTACCATAAATAACGTACTCTTATTTAGAACTTTAAAATTTCAATAATATGTATATAAACATATCTTTCGCTTATATACAATAGAATAAAAAATTAAAAAAATAACTTATAGACATTAAATTGCAGATGTTAACTCATACTTTTTATTTTATTTATATTTTGACATTAATATATATCATCGATCACTTTGTAATTTTAAAAGTTTATGTGGGTTCCAAACCAATCAATCAAGAACACTTAGAATAACTTGTGATGTGTATGCTAAGTACCAGGATCTAATAAGATTGCATTCATTCAATGATTAGAGAAGCAAAAATTGGAAGGAAAGTACAAATGAAGCTAATGACTCCTATTTATACTAACTCTATGGACTAGGCTTTTTAAAATTGAATGGGCCTAAACACTTGGGCCTTTAATTACAAATTACATGAATGACAACTAAGTTTAGGGAAATTACAAATTGACACAACTAACAAATATTCCTAACAATTTCCCCCTTTGTGTCAATTTCTCCGCTTCTGATGACTTGATGATTTCTTCTTTGACCCTTCAGTCTCTTTGGGGTTCTTTGATGCTCCTTCTCTTCTTCGTGATGATGGTGGCGGCGGTCTCTCCTCAACTCTTTTGACTGGTCCCTCTATCTTCCGAAGACCACAATACGATTCGAAACATCGTAGAATGATGCGATGTTCTAGACGATGCTCGATGATCTGGAAAACTTCGTTTATCAGGATGGAGGGATTTATCCAGTGCTTGGTCTTCAACACCTCAAGCTCAAGCCTCTTCTTCTCGGTAGCCAACCCTTTGTTGATGATGTGGAGCGTCCCGTCACTGTAGTTGTGAACCTCATCGCATCGCATAAAGTTCTTCTCTTCCTTCTGGTTCTGGTACACTACCCCAAGAGTTGGTTTCTCCAGGACTTGGTAAAGAGAATAGCGATCGATGTTTGGGAGGTCTTGGTTTGGCGGGGAGAGGTTGATCGTGCTCTGATGACTCTCTAACCCGATCTGAAAGTCATGAGTCTCTGAGTTCTTCCGGTTCCTCTCGATAAAATGCTTAACAGCTTATAGTCCCTGTCCTGAGGTCGGGTGGTAAGCGTCTTCAAGTCAATGTATAATGTGTCTATGTCATCAATATGCACATTATCGAAATCAGCTTCGGTGAATGTGAACTCCCCGTTTCTCTTTCAGATGACAGAAAAGGCTGAGAACCATAAGTTCTGGAAGCATACGGATGAAACCTCACTGATTCGGATGATCAGGTTATCATAGAAGAACACATCTGCTTTGGGTTTGGCTTGAGTATCCATCCAATAGAGATACCTGGTCTGCTTTTGAGGCGGCAGATTGGTGATGTCGAAGTACTTCTCTAGAGGCAAGTTCTCCACCTTGTCAGTGAAGATGGATCTATGAATATCCTCCAGGTAACTGCCACACCTTCTTTCTCTATCCCACTTGACTGATTTGAGCGGCTCCACATACTTTCTGCGATTTGAAGGTGCACCCTTCTCCCTGGGATAGATCACTTTGGGAGGTGATACTGATGGCTGCCTCCATTGACCATGAATCGGTCGCTGAGGTCCATGAGTCACAGGGTTGTTCGGACCCCGACGAGGAGCTTTGACTGGTGGAGAGGGAGTGCGAGAAGGTGAATTATCCTGAACTGGAGATGGAGGGTGAGGCAGTACCCTTAGTTGAGGACCTCTATATGACGGAGACGACGTCAGAGGAAGAGGAGACCGGCGTGGTGAAGGCGTATCATATGAAGAATGTGGAGACATAGGTGGTGAAGAAGTGTCAGAACTATACATCTCCATACCAGGAAGCGACTGATGTGGAGGCGACTGATGTGGTACCAGAAGAGGAGAGTCAGAACTGTAGCTCTCCATGCATGACTCATAATCATCTGAAGGAACATCATCTGAAGCGAGTACGCGGACAGGGTGAGAGATTTTCGGGTTGACACAAAAAACAATCTCTCGACCCTCTGCTGAATCTGCCGTCGGGTTCTGACAAGGCCGAGAATGAGATACATCGGCACCGGTCCCCATATGAGTACTAAAAGGAGCGGCGCCGGAAGATGTGCCTGTCAGAACTGAAGAGCCAAGCCGAGCCTTCTTATGGATTTCCCCCTCACGGCGATCGGGGTCATCTCGGTAGTCGTGTCTGTGCTTTGGTTGCTCGGCTGATGCACGGCAAGAAGTCTCAAGGGCTCGGATCTGAGTCTGCATGTCTGAAATGGAGCCCTTGATCTCAGCTAATTCCTCTGTCTTCAGGGCATCAAGCTTCCCTTCGAGCCTCTGGATAGATAAGACTACCTCTTGAGAAGAGAAGGTAGCCGGCTCGGGACGGCTCGCGGGAAGTGATGGATCAGAGAACCGCTTCAAGTATCCCAGAAGATTGACCTCATGGTCAGAAAGATCACTTCTGGATAGTAACGATGCCATAAGAAGGTCCCGTAACTCATCGGTAGAGGAAACGGGAGCGGCGGATCTCGGAGGTGGGGATGGTGATCGGGGAGGTGGTGTTGGATCTCGTACAGGCTCAGTCACCTTCCCTTTGCCCTTTAATCGGGCTTCAAGTGCCGCAAACTTTGCATCAAACTCCTCACGGACAGCCTTTAGGGCGCTGTCCATCATCTCCCTGACAACAAATGCCGGGTAAGTAACACCGGGCTCACATAGAGTACCCGTTTGCACAACCACTGAATCAATGGTGTGGCCTACTTTCATAGTTGGCGTGATGATAGCCGTGGTAGATCTTCCCTCCGGTCCTCGTGAAATGCCCGTCGTGGATACCACTCTCGGGGTTCCGGTCACGTCACTAAGAATCGCGACAGGTGGAGCTGAGACTGCATCACACAGACTGGCAGTATGTGTACCTAAATGTGTATCGGGCACTAGACTCTGGTGCACATGAAGGAAATGTGGGGATCGGGGCAAGGATCCTTCTGTTTCAATATCATTACCCTCCAAGTGAGGGCTTGATAGCCATTGTGCTTTGTCCCCGTGGAATGAAACACCCACATTTTGAGAGATGGATGAGTGGCTAGGTGGGGCGTGCAATTGCACCTCTGGGTGGGAGGTGTCTTCTTCAATACCCGTACTCAACACATGTGTACGGGTAGCAGATGTGGCTGCCTAGCGTCTACCTAAGGATAGGCAAGGACCGGTTAAAACCTTTGGTCCAGACTCCCACTCATCATTTCTTTCACTTCCCTCGCTCAGGTCACTATCATAGCTATCTTCGACTGTTTTGTCTCCCTCGAACCTTATTTCAACCTCACCGGAGTATTCAGACTCAGAATAATATTCCACCAAAGAAAAAGGTGTTCTGTTAGCTAGTACAGGTAGACAAGGGTGAGAAGAGCCTGCTCCGGTCTGATCATCGTCACCGCCTAAGTTACCCCCGTCATCTCCCCTCGATGCCTCATCCTCACGCCCTTGGTCATCACCCCCAGATGAATGACCACTCTCATAAACCTTACTTTCTTGTCTAGGGGATTCCTCCGGGGTGCCAGCCTCCGGCTCTGGAGGTCCTGGTAGAGGAAGTGAGTCTAAGTATGCTCTCAGAATTGGTGAACGATGATCAAGTGTATCAAGTAATTCTTGGGGAATCTTCATAGGAACAATCTGTTGATGATCAGTGTTATCAACCAGTTTCGACATAGGCCAGGTAGGAAATAATGGAAGCCCCTTCCGTGGAACACTATAGTTCTTGTCTAAGATATGAGAGATGATTAGTGCCAAGAATCGTGGATACGGAACGAAATTTCTGGCCTTTGATCCTGTCTTGTCTTTGATCACGGATAAAAACTCCTCCCAAAGAAAGTACTGATAGTCGGTGTCGGGGTTGTTGGTGGCACAACCAAGAAAGACTTGCTTTAACTCTTTGCCGCATTGATCTGTTACTCTGGTGCGAGAGGAAAGACACTTGTTGAGGATGGTGAATAGAGTTGACCTGGCACCGGCGATATGTTTGCGTTTGAACGCTCCAAGAGTAGGAAGTTCTTCCTCATATCCGAGAGCATAGATGGTCTTGAATATTTCTTCGTCAGACAGGTGATATGTCTCAGGGGTTTTAACAGGTACTTGGAGGATGCGACAGAATCGGTCTCGGGTTAGTTTGTACTTAAAGTCTTCGACCTTGCATCTGAAGTGTTCAGGTTGGGAAGAGGTACGCAGAACAAATTGCATGGAGTCATAGAATTGTTGTATGTAGACTTCCGGGATATCAACACGACGGGTGAGAAGTGGGGTAAGTGGGTGGTTTCGAAGGATTTCTATTATGATTGGGTGTGAGGTTTGGAAGTGATCAAGGTCAAGGTAGTGGTTGTTTTGGTTGGAAGGAAGGTATTTGGCATAAGGAAAGAGACTATCAGAGATTTTCTGCAGTTGAGGTGAAAGGGTATCGTAGGTAATGGGTTGGGGTTGAGCGACACGAGACTGTCGGTGAGCTGAAGAGCTCGGATTCACCATTGTACCTGAAGAATAAGATGTTAGTATTGAGGTAAAGGCATAATTGAGATATAAGGCACACATCATTGAGATGTGTTATTGTGTACTAAATCAAAAGATTTGGTACAGAATAACACAACACATTGAGTGTGAATTTTTCTCAAGTCTGGTGGATGCACAATTCAAAAGATCTTACCAACCCGAGACATGATGGTGAACACCTAGGATATTTTGGATGAAGTTGGATCATGGCATGGTGAAATACGTAAACATAACATGTATACATTTAAGTGAAGTGAACACACAATTACTCAAATAATCATGTAAGCAAGTAAACCCGAATCACACAAACATCCTTGAAAGCCTAGGTGCACACCCAAAATTCACGAAAAGAAACAAGTCATGGTATGATATGTAAGGAATCCAGACAAATGCTACTAAGCTCACACTTGAAAAAAAATTTAAGAAAAAAATACAAGATTAAAAATAGCTAAGAAGGAAAAAGAAAAACAACATAAAAGGAAAATAAACAAAAGAAAACTTTTAAGAAAAAAAAGGAAAAAAATTACAAGAAAAAAAAATCTAAGTGATAAAAAAATAAAAGATGAAAGAGAGAAAAAAAATTGATAAAAAACGTAAAAAAAATAAAGAAAACGGCTGAAAAAGAAAGACAAAAAAAACCTTGTTTAAGGGAGTGCTGACGTGGGAGGACAGGTGGCGCTGACGTGTGAGGACGTGGCGCCACGTGGTGCTGATGTGTGTGAGGTGTGAGTGACAGGCGTGTGTCGTGCGTGTGTTTGCGTGTGTAGACCGTGTGTGTTGCGTGTGTGAGTCGTGTGGGACGCGTGTGTGAGGTGAGACAAACGAGAACCAGCTGGCAGCGAGTGAGGGGGAGAGAGATGCGCGTCAGGAGCGTGGAGAAGCGCGTGGGGCGCGTGCGTCGCGCGTGACAGCGCGTGGAAGCACGTGGTGCGCGTGTGGAAGCGCGTCCGTGCGCGTGGATGGTGCAAAAACCGAGGTAAAGCCATGTGGAAGCGTGTGACAGCTTGGAAAACGCGTTCAGACGTGTGGGAGACCATGTTCAGCTGGAAAGACGTGTTGGAGGACGTAAAGATAGCTTCAAAACACGTTTTCTTCTTCATTTTACTTAATTTCAGATCTGATATGCACAAACACCACCCAAAAAAACGAGAACAAGAAGAGGTGTTCTCCGGTCACCCCGCAACTCCGGTCCACAAGCAACTCCGGTCAAGAGATGAGGTTCGGTTCGGTGTACACACTCAACCAAACAAGCACAACCTCCGGTCCGGTCGCCGGTGAGAGATCCGGTTCCGGCGAGGTCCGGTTCACTCCTACACCTTCGGTCCACAAACGTCTTTGGTGACAACATAAAACTTCGATCATGGGGAGAAGGTTTCGGTTCCGGGAAACATTTTCCGGTCCGGTTCCGACGAGATTCGGTTCGAGTGAGAAAGATGGCACAAGGAATGTTCTGTGGCAACAACAAAGCACACACAAACAAAAACTTTCGGTCCGATTCCGGCGACATCCAGTTCCGGCGAGGTCTCCGGTCCGGCGATGCCCGGTTCAAAGGTAGGTTTTTTAAAAAAAAACAACACTCTTTGGTCCGGTCTTGGAAGAGACGAAAAGGAGAGGTTCGGTTTAACTTCCGGTCCGGTTCCGGCGACATCTGGTTCCGGCGAGATCTCCGGTCCGGTTCCGGGTGGACTACATTGGGTTGACGGGTGGGAAACAAACACACACACAAAGACCTCCGGTCTGGTTCCGGCGACATCCGGTTCCGGTGACGTCCGGTTCCGGTGACATCCGGTTCCGGCGAGGTCCGGTCGCCGGAAAAACATCCGGTCCGGGAGAGTTGGTTTTGGTTTCTATCATAAGACTTTGGAGGGACAAAATGAAAGATCCGGTTCCGGCGACTTTCTCCGGTCCGGTTCCGGCGAGGTCCGGTCGCCGGAAAAACATTCGGTCAGGACTTGGATTCTTGATATTGTGTTGAAGGTTTTGATGAACACACAACAAAAATAAAGGAAATAAAATAAAATAAAATAAAATGAAGGAAAAAATAAAAGGAGATAAAATGAATTAAAAGTGACAGCAAACACACTCACAAACACCAAACCACACAAACAGATATAATTTTTGGATCAAAAAGTGCATGTTCCTTGGGTTTTTAACAAGATCCTGTGATACCTCCAAGAACACTAACAATGGTGTTCAACCTCATAAACACAAAAATTTGGTAAATCATACAAATATATATACTAAATGAAAGCTTGTGATGCGATTTACAACTTTGATAAACACAATTAGCACAAAAACCAACCCAAAAACTCAAAATTCCAAAGATAGAGAGTTTGGGGTTTTTCCATAAACCCTTGAAATTTTTTGAAAGAGGGTTCTCAAAACTAGCTTAGATTCAGAAGGTGCAAACAATAGAAATACCAATGGATGAGAGATTGAGAGATGTATTTTTACCTTAAAGCACAAAAAAAAATTGGAAGAATCGTAGACCGCGTTCCCCCTCGGAACAGGCATGGGGAGGGAACGTTCCCCCTTGACACATGCACACTCATGGCACAATATTAGTAACACCCATATGATTATGAAACAGAAGAAATTTAACAGAAACAACACCTAATCTGTCAGCGACTTAGTCCAAGACAACAATGATATAGTGGTCAAAAACATGGTTCTGAACACTGAGTCATGGTTCTGAAGGACTGAGTAGTGGATAGATGATCACTCTTGAGGATCAAACATCCCAAGCTTGGAGATTAGGAAATTGAACCGTTTCTCATCCAAAGGCTTGGTGAAGAGATCCGCAAGTTGATACTCGGTGTTGACAAAGTAAAGTTCAATCGTACCTCTCTCCACATGGTCCTTGATGAAATGATACCTTATATCAATATGCTTAGTGTGAGTGTGTTGAACCGGATTACATGTGATGGCTATGGCACTTTTAAAGTCGCAGTAGATGGGTATGTGATTGAAATTGTAACCATAGTCTCTGAGCTGGGTCCGCATCCACAATACTTGGGAGCAGCAGCTGGCAACAGCGACATACTCCGCCTCAGCCGTAGATGTAGAAACACAATATTGTTTCTTTGAACCCCATCTGACTAGCTTATCACCCAAGAACTGGACATGGCCTGAAGTACTTTTCCGGTCCAGTTGACAACCTCCATGGTCCGCATCCAAAAACGCGATGAGCTCAATTCCCGACTCCTTTGGGTACCATAACCCACGGTTGGGTGTACCTTTCAGGTACCGGAGGATGCGTTTGACTGCCATCATGTGTGATTCCTTTGGGTTTGCCTGAAAATGAGCACAAAAACAAGTAGCGAACATAATATCCGGCTTACTAGCAGTCAGATATAACAAAGAACCAATGATGGCTCTATAAGTCTTTTGATCGACAGGCTTCCCTTTTGGGTCAGCACTGATCAAAGTGCCAGAGGCCATTGGAGTTTTAGCAACGGATGAAGTGTCCATGTGAAAACGTTTTAAAAGATCACCGATGTATTTCGATTGATTAATCAAAATGCCATCGGGTTTTTGTAGGACTTGTAGTCGTAAAAAGAAGGACAACTCCCGGAGCATACTCATCTCAAACCTGGTGGTCATGAGATCACTGAACCAGGTGCACATATCTGAGTTAGTAGAGCCGAATATAATGTCGTCAACATATATTTGAACTAACAAGATATCATCACCTTCGGTCTTGATGAAAAGAGTAGGATCGATTTTACCTTTGTAGAAACCATTATCTAGTAGCGCATTGGAGAGATGATCATACCAGGCACGGGGAGCTTGCTTCAACCCGTAAAGAGCCTTGTCTAGGATATAAACATGAGTAGGCTTGGTACGATCAACAAAGCCTTCAGGTTGAGAGACATAAACTTCTTCTTTCAGTTCGCCGTTGAGAAAGGCGGTTTTCACGTCCATCTGGTAGATAGTGAAGTTCTTGTGAGCGACATAGGCTAAGAATATCCGAATGGCTTCAATTCTGGCCACTGGTGCGAATGTCTCATCATAATCAATTCCCGCTTGTTGCTTGAATCCCTTGGCTACTAGATGAGCTTTGTTTCTGGTTACAATCCCATTTTCATCCTTCTTGTTCTTGAAGATCCACTTCAGATCGATGATTGTCTTGTTCTTTGGTCTAGGTACAAGTCTCTAGACACCCAGGCGTTCAAATTGATTCAGCTCCTCTTGCATGGCGGTCACCCAGTCAGAGATATCAAGTGCTTCCGTCACGTTCGAGGGTTCATGTCTTGATAAGAAAGATGCAAATAGGCACTCATTTTGAGTTGCAGACCTTGTCTTGACTGGTGCCGACTTGCTGCCTATCACTTGATGGAGTGGATGAGCTCAGGTCCACTTGGTTGTATGGGGTAAGGTTGGAGGGGGTAAAGGTTCTATTCTCAGATATAGAACTCGGGTTCACGTCTGGTCGGTGCTAGAGTGGTAACAGTAGGTGGTACTTGAGATTGTACCACAATGGGACCAGGAGCTGCTGGTGTGTCTGAAGAGACAAGCGAGGGGCCAACAGCTTGTGGAGCAGGTTGAGCGGTGGTACTGGGACCTGCCACTTGTGGAGCAGGTTGAGTAGTGGTACTAGGACCTGCCACTTGTGGAGCAGGTTGAGTAGGGCTTGTACTGGGACCTGCCACTTGTGGAGCAGGTTGAGTAGGGCTTGTACTGGGACCTGCCACTTGTGGAGCAGGTTGAACAGTGCTTGTACTGGGACCTGCCACTTGTGGTGCAGGTTGAGTAGTGCCTTGATGTTGACTTGTAGTAGGCATTGTGGAGGAAGCACCACTCTGAGGACTTGAAATATTCACCACCGGAGCCTGTTGCTGGAAGGTTTGGGAAGGTTCCCCCTCAGCAGATGCAGGCAATACTCTAGTAATTGGTGATGCTGTTGCAGACGATGATGATGAATTGCCTTGAAGGATAGATGTTGAAACGTCAGTGGTAGAGACCATGACATGAGGTGCTGGTTGTACAACTACAGGAATAGGAAGAGCAACATTAGCAGGTGCAGGCGAATCTTTATAAAAGAACTCAAAAAATTCATCCAAATCACAAGTATTAGAGTTAGAAGAAGATGGTTTGTTCGCCGGTGAAGAAGAGGTCATGGGATTGCCATGAAGTTGATCAGAAGCTAGGACACCAGAGATTCCTGGTGTGACTGGAGCTGGTGTAGAGTCTTCTTCAATGCCTTCTTCAAAATCCACATTTGTGCTCTCAACCACACGTCTTGTTTTCTTGTTGAACACGCGGTAGGACGGAGAGTCCATGGCATACCCAATGAAAACACCCTCATCACCCTTTGGACTAAACTTGTCAAGATTGTCTTTATCATTTTTCACGTAGCATTCACAACCAAAAACTCTGAAGAATTTGATGCTGGGAAGTCGATTGTACACCAGTTCATACAGAGTCTTCATGAACCTTTTGGTAATAAGAGATCGGTTTTGGGTGAAACAGGCAGACGCAACGGCTTCAGCCCAGAAATGTAGCGGAAGCCTGGAAAATGCCAACATGGTGCGTGCAGCTTCCACTAGGGTACGGTTCTTTCTCTCAACAACACCATTTTGTTGAGGTGTTCGGGCAGCCGAAAAGGTGTGAGTGATGCCGACAGAATCAAGGAACGAGTCAAGCGTGCGATTCTTGAATTCAGTGCCGTTGTCGGTGCGAATCACTTGAACAGGAAGTTGTAGTCTGACCTGTACATTTCTGATGAAAGAAATGATGATGTCTGAAGCACCATCCTTACTTCTGAAAAAGTTCACCCATGTATACCTTGAGAAGTCATCCACAATTACCAGTACATACTTTCTCCCGTTGATGCTTTGTACACGCATTGGTCCGCACAAGTCCATATGGAGGAGCTGAAGTGGTTTGGAGGTGTTGTGTTCCACTTTCAGCTTGTGCGAAGATTTCTTGATCTTCCCCATCTCACATGCTGAGCACAATTGTTCCTTGGTGAACTTTAAGGAGGGGAGACCAGTCACCAATCCTGCCTTAGCTAGTTGATTAATTGTAGCATAATTCAGGTGGGATAGTCTCCGGTGCCACAACACGTTCTGATTGAAAGATGCTTTAGAAAGAAGACATACTTCTGTGAATGGGCGTTGTTTCTGGAAATTGACCGTGTAGAGATTTGACCTGCGAGTACCCTCAATGAGTTCCTGTCCCTCAAATGTCCTGACACAACATCTTGTCTCCCGAAAGTTAACTTCAAGGCCTTTATCACAGAACTTTCCGATGTTGAGCAGGTTGTGACTCAAGCCTTCCACATAGGCTACTTTATTGATGGTGATTTTATGATGAAGGATATCACCATATCCCATTATTGGTGCTGAAAGCTTATTCCCAAACCGAACGTTCCCGCCATATTTTTGTTTGAAGTTAGTGAGAAGTTCCTTCCTTCCAGTCATGTGCTTGGAACACCCTGAATCCATGTACCACACATGACCGTCCTGCAAAATCACAGAGAAACATTTTTAGGTACCCATTTGGGAATGGGTCCTTTCTGATTAGGATTAGCAGGTTTGGATACAGGTTCTTGTTTTCCCTTAGGTGGAGATTTTTGTTTGGGTTTTGGATTAGGTTTCTTGTTATGAGTATGATGATAACCACGATTGTAGAATCCATGATAGTTAGGAACAAAGTAATCATTCACGAAAGCATTCGCACAGTACCCAAATCTAAATTGATTTTGACAATGAAAATTGCTATGACATCCATAAACAATATGTTCACATTCATAACATTGAAATGGAGTTCGTGGTACATGCCTATTAGTTCTATGATATACCAAATTGGAAAAATTGTTTTGCATAAAACTAGGCTTATGTGCAAATGGCTTCGGACGACTGCCTTCTTTTGATCCATTCTCCTTGTTCTTACGCCTACCATTTCTCATATTTTGATCTGTCACATTTTGAGAACCACGGTTAGTACCTTTGACATTTGGAGAGTGAGTATGTGAGGTGTTTTTCTTCGGAGTGAAGTTGTGTGAGTGTTCCTTTGGTTTGGTAGCATTCTTTCCTTTTCGAAAACGTCTGTTTTTCTCAGGAACATTCACATTGGTACGAGATGAACTCGCAACTTCAGACTCAGGGGTGACCAATTTGTCTTTCCCTTTGTCTTCCCGGGATAGTTTAGGAGGAGCCTTGTTTCCTGGTTTAGACTAGCCTGATGATCTACCGTTCTCACCAACCCTATTGGTACAATCATCCGATACAACTTCAGAAATTTGTACCGTTGATTTAGGTGCCTTATAAGTTAAGTCTTCCATGTATGAAATGGTGGTGCAGATTGGAGACCTTAGTACCATGGATTTGGAGTTTGTGAAAGAGGTACTTGAAGGTCTAAAATCTAATGCATTCACATTCCATGTATGGTTATGATGACGTGAGTTATCACGAGTTCCAAAGGTGGATTGACTTGCTTTTGGTGTGCTTTTGGATTTGAGGGCTTCCTCCAATTCATTGATTTTACTCAAGAATAGGTCCTTTTCCCTAAGGCTCATGCGCCTCTCATCCTCTAGCTCAGCCTCAAGTTTATCAATCCTTTTCTCATAAAAGGTTTGGTTATCTTTGTAAACTTTTTCAAGGATTGGAACTTCCTGATTCATCTCAGCCTCAGTATAGCTAGGCGTGTAGTCCTTAGACAAAGGAATCTCACGCATTGCATAACTGGCATTGAGAGATGAATAGTTGAAGGGAAATGATTGTTTGTTTTTCTAGCTTTTTCCTTCTTCTCAATTTCCTTCAACTGTTCAGGATCATCAGACTCTTTCATGAAAATGATTTTGTATCCAAGACTCATGTACCTAATATCATACAAGGTAGGGGTCTTGGATATGGCACGCTTAAGGTAGCATCGACTTATATATCCAATGCCTTCCTTTGGATTGTAATAATTGAACTCTTTGGGTTGATTCATGTGAATGGTTTGATCAGTTTGGCCTCTCTTTAAAAATTTGTCCTCCATATCTTTGATTTTCGCAAACAAGTTAATTTTTTGAGCAAAAATAAATTCATACTTCTTCACATTCTCACTACTCACTCTTTCAGCCTCATGTAGTCTCTTTTGTAAATCAGTGACATTAGCATTTAAGCTTGTGACTTTATCTTCAAGAGTTTTGTTTGCAAGGGTGAGCATGTTAACTTTGTCTTTTGAATAGGCTAACTCTATGTTGAATTTCACAACTAAGGCATGTTCACTAGCTAATTTGGATTCAACAATTGTGGTTTGTTTATTAGCTTGTTTAATCTTATTTTCATACTCAGAAACCTTTTGTGCAAGACCTTTTACTTGATTTTCAAGTTCAGTGTATGGGTCAGGGAGTACCTCAGAAGATGAATCAGAATGGTCTGAGTTGACATCATTTTAGTCACGACCATCATCCTCGGAATACTCTTCATCCACATCTACCATCAAGCATAGTTGATCTTTTCCTTCATCACTATCCACATTCCACGCGTCATCTTGAGCTAGCATGCAGACAAGACCTCTTTCTTCATCATCAATTGACATTTGCAACCATGCTTCATCTTCAGCAAGCAGTGCTAATCCATCATCTTGCTTTTTCGCCAGGTTCATTTTGTTCTTGTAGTAGTCGTACTTGGAGACATGGTTGATGCAATTCTTAGCGAAGTGCCCAGGCTTCCCACACTTGAAGCATGTTGGACTCCCATCCTTCTTGGGATCTTTGCCTTTGTCATCTGTCTTTGCTTTCTCTTCCGGCTTGTGGTAGACAGGTCTACTGCCTTGTTCAAGTTTCCTTGGCTCTTGATCAAACCTTCTAGGTTCGTCATACGTCTTTTCATTATCATCATACCTTCTCTCTTGATCATCATAACGTCGTTCCTGGTACCTCCTCTCATCATATCTACGCTCCCTAGGTTCTTCATACCTACTAGTGTCAAACTCAGTTGGCCTTTCATACCTTCTCACTTCACCTCTTGGTTTAGTTTCATACCTTTTACCACTATAGTACCTATGATTGTTGGAAGACATGGGTTTCCTCAAGTTCCTTTTAGACAAGGTCCTTGTGATTAGCGCAAGAGCCTTTTTCATGTCATTCATCTCCTCATCAGAGTCACTTCCTTTCTCTCCGTTGTCAGACGGTACATCATATTCATCCTCGTAGCGGGGTGATCTCCCAGACGTGAACTGTCTTCGGTCCGCCACCAATGCAAGTGGGTCAGCATACTTTTCCACTTTCTTCATGTTGCTCATAGTCTCCAACACTTCATCCTGGTTGTGGTTAAGCAGCTCATACAGTTCATGGATGTCAATATCCTCCAAGTTGCGATTTTGTTGGATGTTCGAGGCGTATCTCCTCCACTCAGAGCGCAGAGAGTTGATGAATTGGATGTTGATTTCCAATTGCGACTTCTTTAGCTTGTTCTTCCTCAATTCGTTGATCATTGTGCAGAACCTATGGTAGGTGTCTTCAAGTAGTTCTCCCTCACGTCCCTTGAAGGTGGCAAACTTTGTTAGGAGGTTTGATCTCTTCATCTGAATACCCTTCTCCGTGCCATGCATCAAACTACAGATCTCGTCCCACATTGCCTTCCTCGTGTCGTTGCAATCGATGTTTGCATAGATGTCATTCAGAAGACTTTGGATGAGATATGACTTGGAGAGTTGATCTCCCTTCAAGCGGTTTGCTTCCTCAGGTGTGAGTTTGGTTGCATCCTCCTCAACCACACCACCTACGACAGGTGGGTTGCCATCAGGAACGTCAGGGATAGTCATGTAGAACTTGACTGGACCATTTTTAAGGGATTCAAGTATGTCTTTGCCAAGAGGTTGTTTCTCAACAAAGTCTAGGAATCTTGACTTCCATTGTGAGAAGTCACCGCGGAACAGTACTGGAGGACGGGTATCGGACCCGATCGCTAATGCATCACGTGTGTTCATGATTAAAGATTGATTGTGGATCTTAAACCACTTAGTATGATCAGGTGAGCAGGTTGGTGAAAGGTCTCAAGACTTGTGAAAATCTTGAAAATGATTCAGTTCTAGAGGTCGGGGTCTGATCTGGAGGTTAGGTTCAGATCTGAAGGTTAAGTGTAGTGAAGGGTATTGGGTGTCGGGTATTGAGGGAAGACTTAGAAAAATTCTGGAAACTCTAGTCTGAAGAAAGTACTTGACGCCCAAAAATCCAAGTCTGAAGAGAAGACCCGGTACCCGAAGCTTGAGTCTGGACCTGAAGAAACGATTTCACTAGAACCAGAACACAACGGATCAAGAGCAAGTGGCAGGCTCTGATACCAATTGTGGGTTCCAAACCAATCAATCAAGAACACTTAGAATAATTTGTGATGTGTATGCTAAGTACCAGGATCTAATAAGATTGCATTCATTCAATGATTAGAGAAGCAAAAATTGGAAGGAAAGTACAAATGAAGCTAATGACTCCTATTTATACTAACTCTATGGACTAGGCTTTTTAAAATTGAATGTGCCTAAACACTTGGGCCTTTAATTACAAATTACATGAATGACAACTAAGTTTAGGGAAATTACAAATTGACACAACTAACAAATATTCCTAACAGTTTATAAATAATTATTTTTTCCACATTTAAGAATTCTAAAAAAACATTTTTTTGGCATGATATGTGGTTGAATTCTCCTCTGCAGGTAGACAAAAACAATCAATCAATTCTTGTCCAATTATTTAAATATTCAAATAATAATATATGTAAACTTTTTATACTTTGATATAGTTTGTTTGTTGTTTTCTTGGTTAAATATTTTTATAATTTTATTATTGTAATTTCAAAATTAGATTAAAAATAAAATATGGATATAAAAAATAACAAATAAAAACAAAATATCAATTATTTAGTTGAACTACGAAATATTCTAATTATAGTTATAATAAATAACTCTGTTTTAAATTTATTATGATTATTTAATATAAATGTTAAGACAAAAAAATAAATTCTCAAATACAATTAAATGATTACTTTATAAATATTAATATTTAAAATAAAACAATAACTTATTTAAAAAAAATAATGATTATACAAGGTGTGGGGTGCAACTATCATGTAGAGGGGGGGGTGCTAATATCCCCACCCTATATATTGTGGCTATATTCATGACATTCAACAAAGGTAATTGACTAGGTGTAATTAAGCATCTCCCATGATTATTACTTTGTACGGAAATCGGGAATGTGTTCACTTGGGTCATCTCAAACCCTTATCAATTTGCATTTGAGGTCACTACGAGAAAATAGGAAGATGTAGATGGTGATTTTCTCCTAATTGACAAAGCTTAATAACATTAAGAAATTTATTTGAGCTAATTGATTGACATAACTAAGGTAGAAGACGACAAATGTTCCATGTGGATGAGCTAAGCAATGGTGCCGGTCATAGTTTGTGTTTTTGTTGCATCTAGGGGTGTGCAAAATCAGAAGGACCCAGAATCCGAACCTTAACCCGAACTAAAAATAATGTTTTCGTGTCAAAACCGAATGCCTCTAAATCTGAAAATCCGAAACCCAAATATTAGGAGGGTATTCGGGTTCGGGTTGGGTTTGGTTTACTTCCAATTGACCCGTCTGAAAACCCAATATATATATATAACTATATATTTTTAAATTTATATAAATACATTTATCTATAAAATAAAATTTTAAAAATACTAAATACTTGTCGTTTGTACTATTGTGTAATTGTTAAACCTACCATCGATTCTCACAATCCATTGAATTCATATTCAAAATCGATTGAACATATATATTTCTTGCCCTATGAATATACCTGAACCGACTGAATTTAACGCTAAACCCGACCAACCCGAACCCAAAGCAAATCGAAATTAAAAAAGAAAAGTTTAGGCCTTTGTTTTCATTATCCGCAATCTGATTAGGTTTTTGATTTGTCCATCCAAACCAGCCCATCGCGCCTGATCCACACCCCTACTCCTATTGGTAGCTTCTTTTCATAACTCGTCCCTCCTAGTTAGATCTAAACAATGCATTCCTTCAAGGCGATCTTCTTGAGGATATTTATATGCAAAATCCTCCTGATTGAACAAAAATAGGAGAAACGAGAGTTTGTAACCTTAATAAATCTTTATACGGGCTGAACCAGGCATCTCGTTAGTGGTTTGCAAAATTTTCCGATGCTCTCCTAGATGAAGGCTCATCCAATCCCATGTAGATTGTTCTCTTTTCATAGTTAAATTTGTAAAAATGAAAATTGTTAGAGTCCCACATGGGCTAGACTTGGACCAAATCTTCACTATATATCTTGGAACCCCCCTTCTCTCCTCAAGGGCTCTTTTGGAGATTAATCTAAGGGTTCCACATATTCTAACATGGTATCAGAGCCAAGGTCTACCACTCTACGGACTCACATGCCGGCACTCTCTTGACCCTCTCCTGGTCCTCTCGTGACCCTTCTAGGCTCTCTATCTAGCCTTTGTTGGAGGGGGCGTGTTAGAGTCCCACCTCTCCTGGTCCTCTCGTGACCCTTCTAGGCTCTCTATCTAGCCTCTGTTGGAGGGGGCGTGTTAGAGTCCCACATCGGCTAGACTTGGACCAAATCGTCACTATATATGTTGGAACCCCCTTCTCTCCTCAAGGGCTCTTTTGGAGATTAATCTAAGGGTTCCACAATATCTAACATGGTATGAGAGCCAAGGTCTACCACTCTACGGACTCACATGCCGGCACTCTCTTGACCCTCTCCTGGTCCTCTCGTGACCCTTCTAGGCTCTCTATCTAGCCTCTGTTGGAGGAGGCATGTTAGAGTCCCACCTCTCCTGGTCCTCTCGTGACCCTTCTAGGCTCTCTATCTAGCCTCTGTTGGAGGGGGCATGTTAGAGTCCCACAACGGCTAGACTTCGACCAAATCTTCACTATATATGTTGGAACCCCCCTTCTCTCCGCAAGGGCTCTTTTGGAGATTAATCTAAGGGTTCCACATATTCTAACAAAAATCTTTGTTTTAGTCTACCTCAACGATATTACAATCACCTATAATGTAACGCATTTATTACATCTCTCAAAACTCGTCTTGAGACAAAATTCTATATAAAAAATCTTGCTCACATCCAATACTTTTTTAGGTATTAAAGTGTGTCGTTCTATTGTAGGAATTTTCCTAGGACAAAGGAAATATATTTTGGATATCACAATCGACTCTAGTCTTACAAATGCTAAAATCTCCCATTTCCAATGGAACAACATCTTAAGCTTACTACTTCAAGTGGCACACCACTCAAAGACTTGACATGGCTTTTGCTGTAAGTTTATGCAACATCCAAGTTCCACTCTTCTTAACGTTGCACATCGTGCTGTTCGTTGTCTCAAAGGAACTATCAATCATGGAATATTATGTTTTGGAAGGGTGTCCTGGGCTATGCCCAAACTAATCCCGACAATTTATAGCTGTAAGACATTAGCCCCTCATAACTCAGTGGCCACAACTTTTGTGGTTATCATGGAATATTCTTATCTACAACTAGTTCTTTATTGTTAAGTGGATAGATAAATTTCGATTAGGCAGGATGCCCAACTACTCGTCGCTCTACTACAATATATTTCACTATGCTAGGGGATAGTCCTATATATTTGAAATCAAACAAGCAATATAACATTTCTTAGGAAGATGAATAGTAAACATATAAGATAATATATGACTTTAGTCCTTGTCATTTGATATTTATAACGTTTTTCGTCCTTGATATTTAAAAATTGCTTTTTTCATCCCTATGGTTTTCTATTTTCATTCTATTTTCATCCTTATCCAACTTTATTAAATTAAGTTGTTAACTCATCTAAAAAATGTTTGGTTAAGTTACATATTTGGTCCTTATAATAGATCATCTTTATATTTTTTATTCTCAAATTACATAATTCACATTTTGCTACTTTTTACTTTATTTATTTATTTTATTAAGACATGTGATTTTGTTGGTTAATTATAAACTATTATAACTTTAATAAAAAAATAATCAAATAATTTTAATGCACTATTGATAAGTATATGATTTTATCCCAAATTTTTAGGTTAAAATCTCTTAAAATTAATATTTTTTATTTATTGATTTATTAAATATTTTTATGTATTTTAAATAACCATTGGCACCGGGAAGAAACAAAGCACCGGGACCCGACGGCTTTACTTTCGAGTTTATTCGGAAGTTTTGGACCATTGTGGGGAAGGATTTCATCGAGGCGGTCATGTTCTTTGAATCAAACAGCCTGATCAATCCCGGAAGTAACTCATCTTTCATCACTCTTGTTTCCAAAGTGAACGACCCGCTCTCTCTTTTGGACTATCGACCCATTAGCCTCATCGGGTGCATCACTAAAGTAATCTCGAAAGTTCTTGCTGAGAGATTGAAAGGAGTTTTGGATTCGATCGTTAGTAACTCGCAAACGGCGTTTATCAAAGGCCGTAGTATTCTCGACGGTCCCCTGATGATTAGTGAGATTTTAAATTGGGCTAAAAAGAAAAGAAAGAAGCTTCTTATCTTCAAAGCTGATTTTGCTAAAGCTTTTGACTCACTTAACTGGAACTACCTTGACAACATTCTCATGCAGATGGGTTTTGGTACTAAGTGGAGATCATGGGTGAATGGCGTTATCCGTACGGTGAAGGCTTCTGTTCTAATCAACGGCTCACCCACGAAGGAGTTTTTTTTCGAGAAAGGAGTAAGGCAAGGTGACCCTCTCGCTCCCTTTCTTTTTATCTTGGCAGCGGAAGGGCTAAGTGTCATTATGCGAGAAGCTCAGCGAGCAAATCTTTTTAAAGGTGTTCGTTTCGAGAACTCTAACGAAGAGTTGTCTATCTTCCAATTCGCCGACGACACCATTTTTTTGGGGGATTGGACTCGAGAAAATGCTAGAAACTTGATAAGAGTCCTTAAGTGTTTCGAGGTTTGCTCCGGCCTCTCTATAAACATGACTAAGAGTCGTCTTGCGGGGGTATCTGTTAGCAGTGAAGAAATAAATCGGCTAGCCAGGTGGCTTAGGTGCAATGTGGAATCCATCCCGTTCCTTTATTTGGGGCTACCGGTCGGAGGGAACATGAACTTAGCTAAAAATTGGCAGCCGCTAATCGATAAGTTCAAATCGAAATTATCAGGATGGAAAGCTAAATCCCTTTCAATCGGTGGCCGCTTATGCCTTTGTAAGTCCGTTTTGGGAAGTTTGGGCACCTACTATTTTTCTTTGTACAAAGCGCCAAAAAAGGTGATTGATACTCTCGAAGGGTTACGTCGACGGTTCTTTTGGGGAGGGACGAACGAGGTAAAGAAACTCAGTTGGGTGGCATGGGACAACATCATCCGCGGCAAGGAAAGTGGAGGTTTGGGGATAGGAAGTCTAAGAGCGGCCAACATAGCAATGTTAGCAAAATGGTGGTGGAGGGAGAGAACAGAAACGAATGCAAACTGGAGAGCTACAGTCCTTAATTGCAGAGCTGAACTCCGTGCGGAAGGTTACTCTAGGAGCTCTCACGGAGTATGGAGCAAAATCATGGGAATTGAGAAAGATCTTAGTAACATTGGGATAAATGTCAACAGCTTGATGCATAGGAATGATGCTGATACGAGGTGGGTGTGGGAATTGGAATCTAGCAAGATCTTCTCGGTGCATTCCCTTCGAGTGCTGATTGATGCTGTCTCGCTTCCTCCTGCCGAAACCAAAACCGAATGGATTCGTTGGATCCCGAGTAAGGCGAACATCCTCCTCTGGAGGGTGCTGATCGATAGGTTAGCTACAAAAGACAACCTCCAAAAACGAGGGATAGCATTGACGTCTGTTGTTTGCTCGATGTGTCTATCGTCTGACGAAAACTTAAACCACGTCATGGCTCATTGCTCAACAACAAAGATAATAAGCGCGCATCTAGCATCCTGGGTGGATTGGTGGCCCGCCATGGAAACCTCTGCGATTGACATTTGGACGAAAATATGTGCAGCCGACTGTAGTTTCACATGCAAGGAGGTCCGAAAGGTGATCGCGGTAGCTTTTTTCTGGACAGTTTGGTCCCAGAGAAACAATATGTTGTTCAAAGGTTGCATTAAGAAAGAGAAGGAGATCTTTAGAGAGATACAATTTTTGGCTTATGATTGGATTAGATGTCGTTCCA
This sequence comes from Centaurea solstitialis, assembly GCA_030169165.1. Classification (NCBI taxonomy): domain Eukaryota; kingdom Viridiplantae; phylum Streptophyta; class Magnoliopsida; order Asterales; family Asteraceae; genus Centaurea; species Centaurea solstitialis. The sequence goes on from CM058046.1 coordinate 68,874,105, forward strand.
AGGGGGGTAATCGTCTTAGTTGGGAGAGTTGGGTGGGTAATCCGGTTGATGCTACTATCTCGTGTAATACTCTAGCTCCTCGCTAGTTTTCTCTTAATAAGATCTTCCTCTTTTTGCTGTCCAAAAAAAAAAAAAATAACCATTGGCATATAAATCCCCCCCTATTATCTACATGCTAACAGCCACGTAAAATAGACATCCGCTGCATCATATAACTCTTTTTTATTGTAAGCATATAGTTAAATACCCAACACAATGTATACAGTCGGTCATACTAACCTTTCGTATGACAACATATATACAAACTTTATGTTTCATATAAATCCATGTTACTACTTATGATAAAGTCTATTACAGTTTATAACCCGGCGTAAAGTCCGAGCTTTAATAACTAGTTTAAGACTAAATAGTAAGGGATGGAGAATAAAATACCTAAACAAATACACTTAGGCACATAATTTGAGTGGTTTTACGGGCAACCACCTCTGTAAAGATAGGCCTGGTGTTGGATTTTCATGTAAATCACATAATAATCAGGTCCGGCCCTGGGCACGTGCAGCATGTGCGATCGCACGGGGCATCAAATTTTTGTCTATTCTTAATCTTACTACTATAGGTAATTAGGTTTAATATTTAGGAGTTAGTCTTTTAAGTGTTTAAGTATAAACACTGAAACACAGTCCCAATCATTTAAATATTTTAATAGCTTTTGTCCTTTTTCTTAAACTTAGTCTCTTTATCAATTGCACTTAGCCATTTTCACTTTTTCACAATTAGAATTGTTGCTATTTTGATAACATTTAAGTGTTTTTTTTAATCAATTGCACATTATTGTTTTTTTTCTTTCTTATCTTCAAGTTCCAAATATTGATTAATTTGGAAACAGGAAATTTGAAAAGAAGGAAACACCAATACACGATTTCAAATTAATAAAATTGGCGTAGGGATGAGCCGCCTAGTTTGAGTAGCTTCCAAACCATATAATAAATCGTGTCTTTTATTGTTTCATTTGCTTAAAAGATAGACATAGGGGCATACTTCAGCATCTTCGCACGGGGCATCGAAAACTCTAGAAACGGCCCTGATAATAATACTCTGTTTAATTTTTATTTTTATGTTAACGATGATTGCCAAGTGGTATTCATTACATGATTGAGAAGAGAAGAGAAGTGAAGTAATACATTAATTCGGTATTCAATTAATTTGAAAATTTTACTATTTTTCCTAGTTTTACTGTGTTTTATAATGGATAATGGATTCTTTGAATCAATATCTACTAGATTATTTTGGGTGCGTTTGGTACACAAGATAGGACAGAATGGGACATGACAGGATAAAAGAGACTTGTCCTATGTTTGGCAGACATTTATGCAGTGGCGAATCTAGAACACAAAACCACGTGGTTCCTTAATTATTTAACCGGAAAAAATGAAAGTGTCAACTATATTTTTGTCGGGTCCGGCCATTAAAATTAAAAATCAAACATTAAAGCCGTGGTTTTTTGTTTAACGTGGCTTCTTTTGTTTAGTATTTGGACCATACTTAAAATTGTTAGGTCTTAAACAAAAAGATTTAATTTGTTTGATATTTGGGCCAGACTTAAAACTGTTAAGCTTTAAACAAAAAGTTTTAAAAATAATAATAATGTATATGTTGGCTTTTTGTGGATCCCTCATATCGAACTGACATGAGGATCACTATGGATCTCAATCCTAACTAGAAGAGATACACGGTAAAACCTAATGATCAAACTGACCAAAAGGTTTAAACTTTATCAAACCTAACTGGTTTGATTATCGCGGAAGCAAAGAATTAAAACCCGAAAAATTCTACTGATCTTTTAATCGTTTTAGTTATTTAATCTAACAAGAGGGTTTTGGTCAGTTTACCTGGATTGCTTAAGTTTGATCCACCCGTAAACGATCACACAAATTGCCTTCTAGTTGGCTGAAATCCCGAGATCACGAAACGAGCTGTTTGCGAGACATCAACCGAAAAACCGAACTCCGTGGGGTTGTGGTTCTTGGCGCCGGTTTCTAGGGAGAGAGGAGAGAGAAAGATTTTTCTTTTTGCTCTGAATAATTAATTAATTAATAACTGGTAACCCTTAAGCCTTTATTTATAAGATAAAGCTTCCTAGTTACCATATAACTCATAATTATCTTTTGGTAATTATCTTTTCTTTTTCCCAAAGAAAAGAATTTTTACCAAACTAGATAATTAATATTTTTATTAATTAATATTTTTATTATATATTTATTTATCTTAATAAATACATAATTTATTAGTTAATAAACTTAATATATATTTATTTTACCTAATAAATATATATAATCTATTTCAAACCTTTATCTTTGGGTTTTCTTACATAAAATACCCAACTGGTTTATAATTAACTATTATAAACCCAATCTCTCCAAACTGGGATTTATCTTATTTGATTTACAGATCCTCACAGGTGTGACTCTTAAGTGTCTTATAACATTGGGTGTGAAATCACTGGTTTGTCAACTTCTGCACATAATTACTAATAGACTCCCACTTGTGCAAGTTGGCAATACCATCTTGATCACACGGACCTACCCCTAGACAGGCACTTAGGCTAACCAGGTTACAAGAACTCTTATACCCAGATAGGTGATAACACATTTCCCAGAAGGAAATATCATTTATGAAACTGCTGTTCATAAAACGGGCATATCTTGGCTTTTCCCTTTGTATCACGATATTTCATCTTTGAGTATGAGCTTGGAATCAGTCAACTCTAAATACTCAAGATTATGTTTCTTGACTATCCGACCTCTACTGATAAGTAAACGACAAAGAACTAATCAGTTCTTTTGGGCATGGCCATGCACTTCATCAGTATATTCAGTCAGTCAAGGGGCCCAGAAATATCTCTCTTCTAAGAAGAGGTGCAAATCCCATCTTGCATATCTGCATTTAACACCACGGCTTCCGCTGAATCTAGTCACGTCCTTTATAGCCACCCTGTTACGGTGTAGCGGTTGAACGCACTAAGTATCCAACAGTCCTCATGACATCAAACCAGATACCTCAGGTGATAGGGACAACCACTGTGAGATTTTACTTATGACAAAATCCAAGAAGTAATCTCAGCCACAGATCACGTTCAATATTCGCTACTCTATCGAATATCTGTGCAACTTTTGGTCTACAACACTTGTAGCTGTTATTCAACGACTGATCATAACTACCCAAAAGTCCACAATGACTTTAACACCCTATCAAGTTCCCACAATGATAAGTTGTCACGGACAAGTTTTGAATGAAAAACTGAAAACTAGTTTCATTCCTGGATAATAAAACATGCAAAATATAAAAGTGATAAAGAAACTAATTTTGTATAGTCCATATTACACTCTGTAATAATAACAAAATTAATATTTCTTAATTACTTTTATGCTGTCTATTTAACGATTGTTAAATACTGATCTAAAATGAAGTATCACCTTTCTTCAGTTTAGATTCTTTGATCAATGTTTACCAAATTAATCAAAATAACAACCAAAAACAATTCAAGTTTGTATCTTTTGATACAATCTACTTGATTGTGTTAATCCTTGTTTTGCAAACACTTTAAACAAGATTAGACTCTCCCTTTATCATATTCCCTGAACTATGAGAACTGGAAAAACTTCTAGTTACCCTGAACATGTAAGGCTAAACTGCAACTTTTCTTTGTTGCTGTGTAGATAAATGATTTCTTCCTGAAATCTGATAAGATATTCATTTCACCAAGCTGACAAGTTTCACTGGTTTTATCCTATCTTTAAATATTCCAACATAACTTAATTATTGATTTTCTTAAAGTCATTTATGACTCTTAATTTGTTTCAAAGACTTTGAAACCTTTATCTTGCCTTTTTGACTGAAAGGTATATTGTACATCTTATAAATTCACTTCCTACCTGGATTATGAATTCCTAGATGTATTTAATCAATAATTATATTATCTATTCTTTATCTTGGACTAGATAGAGAATTAATTGGGCTCCCACTAACTTATATGAAAACCAATTGTTACTCAAAATTTAACTATTGATTTGGTCAAGAACTTTGATTAATCAATTCTATTTTAACTAACATACTTGAGAATTTTATCATTTATAAAACCTTTTACTGGATTTTAAAACCCCAACTCCAAAACTTGGAATTTTTCTTAGTTTTATAAATATTAATATCCTAAATTCTCTTTAGAACATTTGAGTAATTAATTTGATCATGAAATGCTTTCATAATCATAAATGTCTAATTTCAAAAACACATCCCCATAAAATAGTACGTTGTGTTTTTGACAGTTTTCATATAAAATTACTTCAATTTAATCAAAACTATTGGAGTAATTTTGTCAGTGTGATAGGTAATATATAGGATCTTTTATTAAATCAATCAGATTCAAATTATTATGCACAACAGATATTTCAATGTCAAGACAATAACTTTTAAATTTAAAAACCACAAAATGTAAATATAAAATATAACCATCCAAAAGTAACTGTTTTAAAACATAAGTCTAAAATAAATGTCTTGACGAGAATTGAAATAAACTGGCATCTAAGATCCTTAGCAACTCCTGGGCTCCTCACTTCTGACCACCTGCAATAGACATTTGCTCTAGGTATCAGTATACTTGTAAGTCAACAAGTAAAAGTGACAAATTTAAAGCAATCATAAATATCTGAGGTTTCCATACCTGCTTCATGACGCTTTGGGCAGTTCTGCCTCCAGTGACCGACTTCATTACACGTGAAGCAGCGATTCTCGGTCCTAGCTTTGTTAGGCTTAACCTTCTTGCCCTTGCCCTTGCCTTTACCATTCTCACGAACCTTGGGTGCATTCTGGACGGTCTGAACTGGACCCTTTCCTTTACTGATGCCTCCGTGCCCATGCTTCTTTTTCACCCCTCCATCTCTTACCATCAGTACGTCTTTTGTTTTGTTCTTGGCCCCCATATTCAACTCAGCAGTCTTTAGCATGGAGTGCAATTCAGCTATTGTCTTCTCCATGTTATTCATATTATAGTTGATTACAAAAGGCTTGTAATCATCTAATAGTGAGTTGAGAATCGTATCCGTTGCCAACTGCAACGGAACTGGGTGGCCGAGCCTCTCCAGGTGATCCATGTGCCGTTTCATTTTCATGACGTGGTTACTTACTGAGGTCCCCTTGATCATCTTGCACTCGTTGAATGCCTTAGTGGCATCGTAACGTTCTGTGCGTGCTTGCGTTTGGAACATGTCCCTCAACTGGCGGATCATGTCATAAGCATTCGTATTTATGAGCCCCGTTTGCAGATCTGGGCTCATAGTTGCAAGCATAAGACAACCAACGTCCAGCAAATCATCGGAATGTTTCTTATGAGCGTTCCTGACAGCAGCCGTTGCATTTGCTGGAGGGGCCTCTCCCAGAGGCTCTTCCAAGACGTACCATTTCCTTTCATGTCTGAGCACAATCATCAGATTGCGCTCCCAATCAAGGAAATTGGGACCAATGAGCTTATCTTTCTCGAGGATGGAGCGGAGAGAAAGATTGTTTGTGTTGGTTACTGTGTTTGCCATCTACACAAAAAAAATTGGTTTTAACAACTTTAAATAGACTATTTCCAACAAATATCAATAAACCCTTAAATGATCAATTTATTGGACTAGGATCCTTCATTTCATACGCCTTGATGTGCGTAATGTTCTTGCTCCACCAGGTCGTATTATTTCGGTAGGTAAGGACTTTTACCAATCATATCTAACCGATATGACTCCTAGATCTTTTCGAGACAACGATAATTATCTGTACATGTTTCAGTCCCTCTAAGTGCATTTTGGCCCGGTACCACCCGGTGAACTTAACAGAACCAAAATAGATTTCACCATTTTGGGACTTGGACACTTTACTCTGGCCGGTACCACCCGGAAATAATGCGCAGAGTCATGTAATCCCCTCCAGCTTCGGTTTGAACGCGGACGTTCAAGGTGTGCTCACTTACAACGCCCGCGTACCTTACGCCGGAGGTTCCCCTAAATGGGTTGCACTACTAATCTATGAATTTTCGGGGTTTTGATGATTTAATTTTGAAAAACCTTTTAATATCCAGTGTTTTGAAAAACTATGATTGTTTGAAAGGTAACTTGTGTTTTTAAACTAACCGTTTCAAATACACACTCCTTTTAAAACTAACTGTTTTATGGTCTCTTGCTAATTCAAAACTAACTGTTTTTGATAGCACACTAGTTGATTAAAAACTAACTGTTTTTGTCAACTTAAAACAATCATTTTATATAAGGTTTTTTTTTTTATAAATAAAATTACCGTTTTAAAAAGGTTTTGAAAATTGGCAATCTTTAATTATAAAACCTATATACATTCTTGTGATAAAATCTAGGCATACAAGATATCACAAATAAACAACCACGCAGTTAATAAATTTATAACTACACGATTGAAACAGATTATAGTTTTGCCAACTGTATTCCTAAGGACCATTAATGACCTATTTCTATCTCCTTGTGCATCTCCCACTGGCTTTGGCATCTCCGATGGAACTCCGAAATAAATACTCTATCCTTTTCGCGTGCTCCCACTGACCTCGGCATCCTCGACGGAAAAGCGGAAAGAAATACTAAAATTACTAACCTAGGGTCATTTTTACAAAGGGGTTGTAAATGGCACGCAGACCTCCCCAAAATAGGTCAAGGGTGTAAGTTGGCAAATGCTATAATATAACATATATATACACATACAGGTATATTGCAACCACACATTTATATAAGGCATATAATTAAGCAATATATTATAAGCGGTAAAACAAACCTAGATCCGTTAAAATTATCTTGTTTCACTTATCGTAAAAACCTGGTTTAAACTTATTCATAAAACTAGTTGTTTTATAAATCCAAAAATATTTATAAAAATGAGATTTATAAACGATAAATTTATTTTATAAAACAAGAAATAATTTTATAAAATGTTCACCAAACCGGATAATCCAAACCAACTGGTCTGAATAAAACGCTGGCCTATAAACTGTGTTGTGGTTTGACCAACTGGTCAAATCACGACACCAGGCTCATTTGACCAATCAGGTCAAATTACTGGTAAGACATAATAGGGATCAAAATCCCTTAATAATTTTTTGAGATAAAAAGAATTTTATAAAATTAATTTGGATAATAAAAACTTAAAACCAAAGGAACCCTTTTGGGCCATAACTTGGTCCAAAATACTGGGCTTTGGTCCCGATAACAAAACTTGGCCCGAACGAAAAACCCTAGATAGTTCAGCATCGTTGCTCATGCTGCGAAGGCGATATTCGCGCCGCGAACGGTGGGAATCGCTCGCGCCGCGACGGCGTTGTCACAGACCTGCTCGCGCCGCGAGGGCCACATCTGGTGGTTCTCGACAGCCGCAATCGGCGACTGTCATCACCACCGGGTGACCGGCGATATCGGCGGTAATCGGTCGCCGATATCACGGCCACCCCATTGATTCGTGATCGGTAACGATGATGCGCAAGCACCATCGCCACTACTCCTTGCGGTTACCGATTCCACCCGCTACCACCGTCGAACACAGCCACAGTTCTATGGTTGTGTCATCCCAATCGGCCGCCACCACCAAACTTGATGGTGCAGCCGTGATCAAAACGCGATCCGGCCATAGCCGGGTGTGGTGCGGATTTCACTCGAAAGCGATAAGGCCACCGCATAACCACCGTCGCTATCACCACCATTATCGTCGTTCGTCCGTTGATCATAATCAACAATAGCCGCTGCTGCCACCACCATTTGTGGTGCGGCCGGTGATCTTGTCTACGGCTGAACGCCGTCTTCGCCACCGCACAACGCCATTGATCACCACCAGTCTGGTGGCGATCCGAGTGTGGCTATTCGACGCCACCACCACCGAATACGGTGGTTATGGCCATCGTGCAACCATCCGGCGACGATGGCAGCGGTAACAACGCTACCATCGCCACCGTCGTGTGATCAAAGTCCACCCGCCACCACCGAACTGGTGGTGCGGTTTTGATTTCCGGCGGTCATGGCCACCACCAACTGTGGTGCGGCCTTGTTTCGGCCGTGGTTTGCAACCGCAAACATCGCCACCACGGTGCTGTGGTGCGATGTGGTGGTTGATGACAACAGCCGACACCGCCATTGCTTCGGCGGTGCGGTGGGTGTTTGGTTGTCGGGTGGTGGTTCGGTCGTCTAATTGCCGCCGTTCCACCGTCGTGTAGGTTATCGGCCGGCGATGACAGCAGTGTGAACGACACCACCGCAACCACCGGTTCACGATCCAATGGCCGGCTGCCACCACCGATCTGGTGAGGCAGCTTCGATCGGTGACGACCACAGCCACCACCGATCTGGTGGTATGGCTACGGTGGTCTTTGGTGGCAATCGGCCACCGCTTGCCGAATCGATTTTAGTTTTTCGTATGATAAACAAAAAGTTTCGAACTTTTGATAAAAATAAAATTTTTATGTAAACTATTAAACTTGATACACAAGAAAACAATTTTAATTAAAAATTTGATACAAAAGAAACAAGAAGCAATTTTTACGGATCATAATCTGATAAATAAAACGATTAAGACAATAGCTCTGATACCACTGTTGGGTTTTTGTGGATCCCTCATATCAAACTGACACGAGGATCACTATGGATCTCAATCCTAACTAGAAGAGATACACGGTAAAACCTAATGATCAAACTGACCAAAAGGTTTAAACTTTATCAAACCTAACTGGTTTGATTATCGCGTAAGCAAAGAATTAAAACCCGAAAAATTCTACTGATCTTTTAATCGTTTTAGTTATTTAATCTAACAAGAGGGTTTTGGTCAGTTTACCTGGATTGCTTAAGTTTGATCCACCCGTAAACGATCACACAAATTGCCTTCTAGTTGGCTGAAATCCCGAGATCACGAAACGAGCTGTTTGCGAGACATCAACCGAAAAACCGAACTCCGCGGGGTTGTGGTTCTTGGCGCCGGTTTCTAGGGATAGAGGAGAGAGCGAGATTTTTCTTTTTGGTCTGAATAATTAATTAATTAATAACTGGTAACCCTTAAGCCTTTATTTATAAGATAAAGCTTCCTAGTTACCATATATCTCTTAATTATATTTTGGTAATTATCTTTTCTTTTTCCCAAAAAAAAGAATGTTTACCAAACTAGATAATTAATATTCTTATTAATTAATATTCTTATTATATATTTATTTATCTTAATAAATACATAATTTATTAATTAATAAACTTTATATATATTTATTTTACCTAATTAATATATATAATCTATTTCAAACCTTTATCTTTGGGTTTTCTTACATAAAATACCCAACTGGTTTATAATTAACTATTTATAAACCCAATCTCTCCAAACTGGGATTTATCTTATTTGATTTACAGATCCTCACATGTGTGACCCTTAAGTGTCTTATAACATTGGATGTGAAATCACTGGTTTGTCAACTTCTGCACATAATTAGTAACAGTATACTAGCTAAATCGAACTTGTGACCTACTATACACAACCTAAGGCATTTTCCAGCATGCCAATAATGTATTCTGTTTTTTTAGCTGCGAAATAAATATTTAAGGTAGTTCTTATAAATTTTTTAAGGTAGCTCCTAGAAAAAATTCTATATGATTTCTAATAAAAATGATAAATTTAGGTAGGTCCCAGTACCTACCTACGATATAGGTAGATTCGCCCTTGCATCTATGTGGAACACACCAGGACTACGTAGAACAAGAGTGGGACAAGCTGTTCCATCCTACCCCCTGGAACTAAGTTGAACAGAGTCAGATTTACCATTATATTATTCAAAATACAGATTGATTTTCTCTTTCTTTATAATTGCCTAATACTTAGGGGATTAACAAAACACGATCGAATCTAAAAAACCAAAAAACCAAAAATCCGATTCGAAAAATCTTGAACCTACCTGACCCGCATAACTCGAACTAACTCGATCTTTGAAATCCAACTTTATGACGAATTACTCGGTTCGGATAGGGTCTCCGTACCCATTACCCGAACTCACCCGAAACCCGAATAAAACCTTTTATTAATATTTTTGTAACTTTTTTATGTAGATCTTTGAGATTTGAACTTATTTTTATTAGTTTAAGTGCTTAATTTAATTTTTAACATTTAAAATTTGGATTTTGGAGTTTGAATTAATTTTAATCTTTAATGATTAAGCCTGTAAAACTAAAGGTTAAGACTAAATTTATAGTCATTATATCTAATATAGGATTAATTTTTCATTAGATATTTTTTTATTAATTTTTTTCTTAAAATATATATGTTCATCTTTAAATTTTCGTTGCACACTATTTATATTTTCTACTAATTTTGTTGGAAAAAGAAAATAAAAACGTATATTGTTAAAAATCCGAATTTGAACCCGATTAAATCCAAATCGACATGGTACGAAATACTTCGCACCTAATTTTGATTTTCGAGGACAACATTTCATACTCGAAAGTCGATCGAAAATACAACTAATATCGTATATTGCTACTATTTATCTTGCAAGTTATGATTTTTGATTATATACTTGATTATAGTTTTGATTATATATCTCAGCCACCCAGGTTCGAGTCCAGGTGTGCGCATCTTTTGGCTAGGCTTAGTCTCAGACGCCGAAACTTAATTCCAAATTGCCAAAGATGTAGTCTAGGAACTATCGACCTTCTTTTCATTGAATGCTCTCTTTTCATCATTGAATTTTCTCTTATACAGATTAATTCTATGAGATGTCATTTAAGGATATGAACTACCTTATATAATTTTGAAATTATGTACTGCTAAATGGCATCTACTTTTTTGACTTGAGGTAACCATTTTTAGTAATCCGATGTCATTATGCTAAGGCCATGCACTGTGGCAACGGCTTGTACCATCGGGCAGCCTTCGGGTATGAGGAACCCGTCGGCTTGCACCATGAACACCGCCGCGGACCCCTTCGGCTTGGTGGAATTCGGTTTCATGAAACCGTTTGAAATATGACCGTTACCCACCCCACCCCCCCACCCCAACGGCTCTTTTTTAGTTTTTTTTTCCTTTTCTTTTTTTTTCGATTTAATTTACTATATATATATATATCAACCTATACCTCATTTTTCATACACCTTTCAACCATTCTTCTCATCTTTCAAACCATTCTTCTTCATCTTCCAACCTTTCTACAATTCCATATATACAATACCATTCTCAAATTATTCTACACATTATTCATCCAAATGGATTCACAAAAGACTCCGAAACAAACGAAACGTTCAAGCCGACAAACCCAAACCCAAACGATGCCGACAAACCCAAACCAAACTTTGAGTTACGCCGGTTAATATATACCACAAATGCCGAGTCCCACATATCTCGCCCGCAATAAGGATTGGGTCATCCCGCCATCCGCCGCCGTATACGATCCGAATTTTTTTAACACCAACGTTCCGCAATACGGAATGAGCCATGGTAATCTTTTACCGTTGATGGCTCAATCCTTTACGGGAATGCTCACTCATTCGAGTCCCATGGCGTCTCAATCAACTCCAACTCCAACTCCGACTATGATGCCAAATATAAACGAGCCCCGAGATAGGGAAGAAAGCTCGCCCAAATTTGATGAGGTACCCGAAACGCAACCAACGACACCGCCATCCCCACCACCACCATCGGGTACGAGCAAAAAAGGCAAAGGCAAAGCCAATTCCCCAAAAGACGCGAAAAGAAAATTCCCTGACCGGACGCCGCCAAAAGCGTGGACACCCGTGGAGGAGGTTGAGTTGGCAAAGGCATGGGTGGCGACATCGGAGGATTCCGTAGTAGGTAACAATCGTTCGCAAGGTATTTTAGATATTGATTGTGTCATTTTGTGTATATAACGCAACTTACGAACTTTTAATTTTTTTCATGTAGATGATTTTTGGGATACGGTTTGACTATCTTTCGAGCAACGCACGGGATGCCCACCAAAATACCGCACCGTGCATCAAATAAGGAGCAAATGTGTATCGTTGGGCAAAGTTGTCCTAAAATTTTCCAACATCTACAACAACATTAAATCGAATCGAAAAAGCGGCGAGGGTGACTCCAACTGGTTAACAAAGGCTCGCTTCCGTTACCAAGAAGAGCACAAGAAGCCTTTTCATCACGAACATGTTTGGGATGTGCTGAAGGGGTCCGAGAAATACATGCGCACACCTCTCATAGGTCCTATAGGTGCCACCTCTCGTCCCAAACGATCAAAGACTTCCGAATCCGCGACACCCACCACCGACGCTTCCGACGCACACGGTCCTTTCAATGTCGATGACGAGGACGAAAACGAAGACGAAGACGAAGAGGAGTGTCCACGACCCATCGGAAGAAACGCGGCGAGGGCTTCGGCATCGGGTTCTACAGGAGGCGCCTCAAGCGAATACGTCTCCGGGTTGTTTCGCGAGTTAACCATGCTCAACACGACATCTCGAGAATTACTTGATCAAAAACGAAGGGATTTGGACTTGCGCGAAAGAGATTTGAGGTTTCGTGAATCGGAGGCGGAGGATAAGAAGCAACGACGAGACTATAGGTTTTACATATCACCGCATGCGCATCTTTCGGGCGGTGCATTATATACAACGTTGGAAATGAAAGAGAAGCTACGACAAAAATACGGATGGCCGCCTCTCGATTGATTTTTAGTTTTTAATTTTTTAGATTTAACGCAATTTTTAGTTTTTAATTTTAAGTATCGCAATTTTAATTTTAATTTTAATTTTATTGTAATGTTTTTATTTTAATTTCTAATGTTAGTATTATTTTTATTAAAATTTTTAAATGTAATTTTTTAATTTTTATTATTAATATTATAATTGTTTTTTAAAATTAATTAAAATGAATTTTGATGGAGTGGGTTGCAGTGGGTCGACAGTGGATGAAATGGGTAGTTTGGTGGAAAGCTGATGTGCGCTGATGTGGCAGCTGAAACCATTGGGTTGCAGTGGGTCGACAGTGGATGGCCTAATATGGTGAAGTAAGAACAGAAGATTAATGTGAAGTACGAGATGTATAGACATGGATGACATTTGGAATTGTAATCCTGCATTGATAACGTTTGTTATCAATATCTTTTAGCGAGTGTTTGAACAAAAGGTAATTTTACGTGGGATAACTCAAAATAAAAAAACCGTGTTTATTCAAACAACATAAACCGTTAAAATTTCTACGGAAGTATTTTCATTTGTCTCAGCTTCTCAACCCAGGGCTTGATGCTTTCAAGTGTATTTGCATATCCAAGAAACCCGAATTCTCGACTCTTATTCATGCTACAAACATGTTGAATCCCGAGTTTCAAAACTACAGATGATACAGCGAAGCATGTTATCTCCTCCAATTTGGTCTCATACAATCCATTTTCTTCCACAATTTTATCCCATACTTCTCCTTTATCCTTCATGAAATCCACACAATCAAACTCATCTTTCTCATCAAATTCCACAAACTCAACATCAAACACGTCACAAAGCACCCTCCATAACATTTTCCATGTGAACACATCGCCATTAGTGCAATTAAAAGCCTGATTCTTAGCCTTTTTTGTTATTGCTGCCCATATTTGTTGCTCAGCTAGCAGGTTAGCATCAGATACATCCCAGAAATGCTCCCAGCTGTGCTTATTGCCATAATACCTATAAAACAGTGATAATAATTAGGATACATACATTATACATACACTAGAAATGTATGTGGGCATCAAAACTTGTCTAGCCCAATGGTAAGGTAACATACTGGGAGGAGGGGGGGGGGGTCAGTGGATGGCATCCCTGAGACCCTGAGTATCTGGGTTCGAACCCCGTGGAGAGCATGCGGCGATATCCATGATCATGGGTCTGCCATATAGTGGTACCCTTAATTGGGATGGGTCGTGGTCGACGGGGATTCTTTGGGTGTCCTTGGATCCCGGATACCCTAGAAACATGTGTGTGTGTTTATTTGCCGTTCAAAAAGAAAATGTATGTGGGTGATATGACATGTATGATTTACTCGTATTGCTTTTTGTTTTTCGAAAATAAAGATCGATTTGATATGAAGTTTTCAAAAATATCAAAATATTCTATTGTTTATTTGGTTGATTGACCTAGAGGTTTCGAGAAACCTAATTTGTTATTAACATTTAGAAAAACACAAACGAGAATCATTTAGAAAAATCGCAATAACTTGTATGCTTTAATAAATTGTTTGTAATATTTTATAAGCTAGTTGTACCTAATATAAATAAGTGGCTTTAAGAATAAACCTGAGTATGTTATAATATGACATAAATATGTGTTAAAAACATTTACTACTATAAAATCAGCTTTATAAGATATTAAAATGCCATTAATACATTTTACTTAAAAGTTGCTTTAAAAACTTGTTGTGATACATAATTGTATGCACCGGTAACTTTTGTCGTATTAAGTACTGCTTTATCTTTACATGAGAGTTAGATCAACTATGCACTAAAAAAAAATAAGTTTATAGGATATCAAAAGTATTTAAGTGTTTATAGAACTTAAGTTTACATGACAAAAGAATAAAATGTCTCATCTAAATTGTTACATTGAGTTAAATTATATGATGCATTTAGGCTTCATATAAGGTGTTTTTTTTAATTAAAATGTCATATTAACTATTTTATATATCCATATTGAGTGTTTTATAAACCTATCTTTTTACAGGATATTGTGTTTACATGACTAATTTTCATGCTACAAAAAAACTAATTAGACATGACATTAAAAGAGTCCTAAAAGACTTGTTAGAAAGCCTAATTAACCTCAATCTATAAAAATTTATCATTCCATTTTTAGATAATATGTTTATATTTTGTTCCTAATTTAAGTCTACAACACTCTGGTAGAACATTTAAACACTTCAGTCATCCTATAATATCATTTTTTTTTGTAGTGGTGATACCATATAAAACCGATTTTTCTGCAGTGACTCATACCTGAATGGATGGTTTTCATGTTTGCATATTAGTGCGTACACTGAGAGAGTCAAAAGTGTATTATAGTAACTTCTCGTTGATGCACCAATGATAATAGATGCACGGTGTACAGAATATGTGAAAGATTTTGAGTAGGAAGCTACTAAAATATCTTCCATAGCATAGTAGAAGTTTGGGAACGGTAATCTAGGGTAATCTTCTTTGAAGGGTGGAGCATGAGGAATGAGTTGAGTTGAAACGGTAGGGTCAAAAATAGGACCCATGTAATGTTTTGTGCCCGTTTGCAACGTCACATGAGTTAGTTTTGAGTTTGGGGAAGAAGTTAAAGATTCAAGGACATTGGAAAGCATGGTGGAGTTGTAGGAAATGTTTAGTTCTTCAGTTTCATGGACCTGTAAAGCTAACCAAAAGAGATGGGTGATTTTGGAGGTGAGGGGAGAGAGGATTTCGTAGGTGGTTTCTTTGTTTAAAGTATCGAAAATGAAGTATTTGTCAAGTTGGGAGGATGGAAACCAGGTAGGTAATGATCGTCGTGACACACCGTAGACCGTCCAAGGACCACCTAATGCCATCGGCTTTTTTAAGGCCTCAGTTAAAGCGACACCCACCATGCCGGTGACCCCGACAATAAGAGCCACCGGTGGTTTAGGGTTATCTTGCTCCATTGAGAGAGAAATAGGAAAAGAAAGGGAGGGAGGGAGAGAAATGGGGATGAAAGAAAAAATGATATACAACCTCAAATTTATAACCATGGATGGGCTTTGCAAAATAAAAAACACGAATAGATATTTTACATTTTGTGGTTACTATGATCTCAAATAATAATAATATAATTGAAATATATTTAAATATAAATCTTAGGGACGGAGATATCTTTATTAATTAATGTTTTAAAATATTTATGTTATATTCTTAAAAAGTTTCCTAAAATTTAGGTTTAATTATACTATAAATCATAACTCATTCGTTAAAGCATCATATCTGAACTTCTCAATGTTATCTAATTAATTAGTAGCTAATGATATACTCAAAACATTATTTATAAAAAAATTGAGTTTATCTACGTCGGCAACAAGTTTATTAAAAAAGTTTTAAAATAAAATCTTGTATTAAATATTAGGATGAGCATTTGGTATCGAAATCTCGAACCGAATCAGGACCGTACCGAGACCGAAACCAGATCGGGACGGGTATATGTTATACGGTACGGTAATCGGTTCTAGGATTTGGCCCAAATCGGCTTCGGTCCAACCAGTTTCGGTACCGGGAAAAAACCGAAAAAACCCGGTCTGCACCGGTTTAGGAAGACTTTTCAAATTTTTAGTAACCATTCATTTTCCAACCCTTTCTTTTCCCAACCAAGGTTTTTATAAATTATTCGATTAAATCAAAATATTTAATCAACCTAATTTGTAAATAATAATTTTTGACTTTCATTCATATATATTCTTTCAACAAAATCGATTTTTATTTTGTTATAAACAACTCCCTATTTATATTTGCTTAAATTAATGAAGTTTGACGACTATAAAAGAAGTGTTCAGATATATGAACCTTTAATGTTTGTTATCTTTGCAATATATTAATCTTTTTGTAACAATCAAAGAATAACACTATATATTGTAATAATGAACGATTATTGAAAAAAATGAATATTGAAATTTACAAATTTCGGAACTTGTCTCAAAAATGGGTACGTTTTACCGGTATAAGAACCGAATTTCCCGGAACCGTACCAGAAACCGAACCAGTACCGAACCGAGGTATAAGGTTTGGTATTCGGTCCTATAAAAAATACTTCAAAAAATCCGGTCCAACCCAGTTTCGGTCCGGTTCGGTTCGAAATTGGAACCGAGCTCATCCCTATTAACTATTATATATTAATATAACACTATTTTAAAAAATATTCTACAAACACGACTCTTATAAAAAGAAGATTAGTTATAAAACCCTTTCTAAAACCTTATATAAAATACATAATACAACACTTTATTTTATAAAGAATTCTAAAAATTTTGTTACAACACCCCAAAAAACGTCTATAAACACATTGTAACTATTCTGGATAAGGAGGTTTACTTTTAGGTTAGCAAACTTTAGTCTGTCCTATAAAACACTTATTTATATTTTAATAAATCCAATTTTGTTATAATACCATGACAAACATTAGGTAGATTTGAATTTTCCCCTTAATAAATATTAGTGTATTCATTTTTCATTTTAGAAAAATCTAAAAATCTAAGTTTCATATGTTTTGAAACTAGTTATCAAAAGCTAGGGCTTTGCGCCGATTTATAAATTGTGATAAATTTTATCATAAGTAGTAACCTGCATTTATATGAAACATAAGTTTGTACATATGTTGTCATACGAAATGTTAGAATGAAGGAATTCGTGGATTTGAATTTACTTTCTATTAACTTAACTAACAAAATTGACAATCTTCACGGTATATATATATATATATATATATATATACATAAGGTCAGGTTCAAATGAAAATTCATCTTTCATTACGAGCGTGAGGATAACCTAGAGCGCACCACATTACATATTCAGACTGAATAATACATGATTATTCGGAGTGAATATGTCACGTGGTGTGCTATCGGCTATCACAATGAAATTTGAGTTTACAGCCAAAGTTTCGTCTATATATAGATATTATTCATTTAGTAATTTGATTTAAAATAAAGTAAAGTTATCGATTTGAAATAACATAATTGTTAATCGAATTGATTTAATTTATTTCAAATCAATAATTTAACTTATTTAAAATTGATAACTTACTTTACTTCAAATCTAATTATTAAACGAATAATATATATATATATATATATATATATATGTAGAGAGAGAACAACTTTCTCTCTCTCTTTTCTCTCTCTCTCTCTCTCTATATATATATATATATATATATATATATATAAACCGTTCAAACTTTTAATTTTGTTAGTTAAAGTAATGAAAAATAAATTCATGACATTGTTTAATTTAGTGAAAACGTTTCATGTAATTCTTTCATGATAAATCTTGTACATATATTTGTGTTTTTCATGTAAAATAAAAACATTTCATCAAAATAACAAAACAATTTCATCATAATATACATGAACACACTAAAATATGAAACAATTTCATCCAAAAAGAATTATATAATATATAATTTCATCATATTAAACAATTTCATGATATATAATAAGATAATTAAATAAAAAAATATTCAATGGTGAGTTCATTTCAAAGGTATCGATAAAACGATTATAATATTGTTGTAATCCGTTTAAATTAAAACATATTTTAGTTAATATACGATTATATCTGTTAATATGATGAAGCTAAACAATTAAAAATAGAAAAATAGAAGGTATGAAGTAAATTAACTTAATACTTATAGGGCAACACATGATTTTTACCAAGCGGTTGCCGGCTGCACCTTTAAATGCTTGCAAAGCCACTCGATGTTTGTTTAGCCGAATTCCACCTTGTAGGTTCCAAATTAACACCAAGTGTGACCACAAAATATCTCTCAAAATGATTAGAAAAGTTGGAAGTTACAAATGAAGTGAAATACAACTATATATACTACTCCTAATGGACTAGGCTTTTACAAATGGATGGGCCCTAAACAAATGGGCCTCAACCACAATTTACACAAATGGAAACTATCTTTAAAGAATTACAAATTGGCACAACTAACAAAATATCTAACAATTTCCCCTTTGTGTCAATTTCTTCGTTTCCGACGATGATGGCTCGATGACTTCCTTCTTGAAGCATTTGTCTCCTTGAACTTCTTAGATAGTCATTCACGTCTCAGAGGCGGTGGTGGTGGCGGTGGCGGTGGCGGTCTCTCTTGATGTCTCTCGGCCGGTTGTCCTTCGATCATCTTCAACCCATAGTAAGCGGTCTATGTCGGGGAGATGTTCGTGATTGGAGACGGTGTTCGAGTCAACACACTTGGAGATTCCCAAGGTGTAGGAGACGGCGTGCGCAGGAGAGGTGATCTATGAGGTGAAGATATGTCGAATGATGGTGGAGGAGACTGGAAACTACATGTACTCATCATCATCATCATCATCATCATCTAAGGAGATGTCATCAAGATTGATAAGCTCCTTGAGCTCATCATCAGTAGCGGGGACGCATGTGATAGGAATCGAGGAAATCACAATAAATCACAATCTCTCGACTCATTCCTTCAACGTCAGCCGTCGAGTTCCAACTAGGCTATGAGTGGTGATCATCGACGCCGATATGAGTGTCGGGCGCGACGCCGGAAGATGTGCATGTTGGAACTATGGAGTCGTGCTGAGCCTTCTTTCCGATTTCCCCTCACGGCGATCGGGGTAATCTAGGTCGTCGTGTCGTCTCTTCGGTGGCTCGGCCGTTGCACAACAGGAGGTCGCAGGGACTCTATGAATGTCTGAACGAGATTCCTTGACCTCAACAAACTTTGATCTCACCTCCGTCTTGAGATCATCAAACTTCCCTTCGAGCTTCTGGGTGGAAGGGCCTACCGCATAAGAGGGTGTGGTAGCCGGCTCGGGACGGTGCTCGGGATGGTCTGTATATGATGACCGCTGAAAGTACCCAAGTATGTTGACTTCATCCTCAAGGAGATTCCCTTTTGGAGAGCAACTTCACTGATAAAGGATCCCTCAACTAATTAGTCGGGTAGTTGGGTGCAGTCGGTGCTGGAGGTGGTGAAGTACAAGATCCTCATGGACAGCCTTTAGTGCGCCGTCCATCATTTCCCTGACAACGGATGTCGGGTAAGTAACGCCGGTGTCACATAGACGTTTCGTTTGCACAACCGTTGAATCAACGGTGTGGCCTACGTTCATGGCTGGTGTGATAGTGACCATGGTAGGATTTCCCGTCGGTCATCGTGAAACGCCCGTCATGGACGCCACTCTCGAGGTTCCGATCACGTCACTCAGAATCGTGATGGGTGGAGCAGAGACTGCATCACATAGACTGGCAGTATGTGTACCTAAAAGTGTATAAGGCTCTAGACTTTGGTGCACATGAAGGAAGTGTGGGGATCAGGGCAGGGATCCTCCTGTTTCAATACCACTACCCTCCAAGTGAGGGCGCGATAGCCGTTGTGCTAAGTCCCCGTGGAATGAAACATCCACCTTTTGAGAGATGAATGAGTGGCTGGGTGGGGCGTGCAGTTGCACCTCTGGGTGGGAGGTGTCTTCTTCAATACCCGCCTCTAACGAATGCGTGCGGGTAGCGGATGTGGTTGCCCAGCTACTACCAGTGTAGGGGAGGACCGGTTAAAACCTCTAGTCCTATCTCACACTCATCAATTCTTTAACTTCCCCCACTCTGCTCACTATCTTCAACTGTTTTGTATCCCTCAATCCTTATGTCGTCCTCACCCTCCTATGGGTGGTCATCACCGGAGTCATTGAATCATAGTCTACCAAAAAGAAAAAGTGAAGGGCTTTGGTGACTGTCATAAGTATGTAAGGTACTAGGTTCGAAGCGATCATCATCACCGCCTAATCTACCCCCGTCATGTCCCCCCCGACACCTCATCCTCAAGCCCGTGGTCATCATCCCCAAATGAATGACCTCGCTCGATACCCTCACTCTCTCGACTAAGGGGTACCTCCTAGGTGCCAGCCTCCGGCTCTGGAGGGCTTGGTAGAGGTAGAGAAGCTAAGTATGCTCTCACAATCGGTGAATGATGATCAGCAAGATCAAGTGATGTAAGTGGCATCGCCATCGGGACATCATGAGTATTTGGGGTTGACATAAGGTGTTTGGGGTATGTCATAGGGAGTGTGGGGGTATGGCATGAGATGGTTTGAGTATGCATATGTATGAGGACCTTGAGGTAGGAGGTACTTCATGCATGTAGTTGTTCCCCCTCGAAACATGCGTAGCTATGCATTGTTCCCCCTCTGAACAAGCATATGTAGGCATCTTGGAGTACGTCATAATAGGACTTTTTTCATGTTTTTTTTCTCTCTCTCTTTTTTTTTTGTTTTGGTGATGGTGTTGGTGTAGGTGTAGCTGAGGGTGTGGGTGATGGTGTTGGTAAGGGTGATGGTGTGGGTGAAGGTGTTGGGGTGTAGGTGTGGGTGTAGGGGTGTTGGGGTGTAGTGTAGGTGTAGGAGTGTAGGGGTGTAGTGGAGGTGTAGTGGAGGTGTAGTGGAGGTGTAGTGGAGGTGTAGGAGTGTATGGGTGTAGTGGAGGTGTAGGAGTGTAGGGGTGTAGTGAAGGTGTAGGAGTGTAGGGGTGTAGTGGAGGTGCATGAGTGTATGGCTGTAGTCTGTGAGAAGCATGTATTGACGGATCCTGATTTTCCACATGTCAAACTCATTGGATTTGAGCATGGGAACTTTAGAGACCAAAAAAGTTTCCTGAGTATCCATTGTTAATTTGTTTTCTGAATTAAACTAGCTCTGATACCACTTGACAGGATCGAAATTATCAAGAATCATAAAACTAAAATCAAAGAAGTTTGCGGAATAACACTTTGAATGAATGAATTAACAATGAATTGTAGAACAGATTGTGTATTAATCAAAAGCTTAATGATTACAACCAAAGCCCCAATCTGATTTGAACAGGCTCAAATCAGACGTGCAACTCTTCTCAATTGCAGGGAGTCAAGAACAATCTTGAGGCTTAATAATTCTAAACAAAAGCTTAAAGACTCGTATCTCAACAATGAAAACCTATCAGCTATTTATACGAGTTACAAGATTACAATAAGGAAAGTAAATCTACTCTAGATAATCTCCAAAATAATCGTATCTATCCCATATCTTCTCCAACAGAATCCTTTCCTTATCTTGATCTTCTCAGCAGTGGTAAAACAGAATCAGTAGCAATCTTCAACAGCAGTGTTAATTCTGTTCTAGCAGTGGTAACTTGTATTAGCAGTGGTAACTCTTGTACTGGCAGTGGTAAGTTGTTCTTCAGTGTTAACACACATACTAGCAGTGGTAAACTTCAGATGAACAGCGTGGTAGTATTCTCCAAAGCTAGCAGTGGTATCCTTCCAGCAGCAGTATCAGCAGTGGTATCTTCAGACTCAACAATTTGCCATCAGGCACAGTTGATCTTCTCTTCCTTCATCACTAGTCAGATCCTCAACAAGCATACATATGGTATCTTCCTCCTCATCATCACTTGACATTCTGAGCCAAGCTTCATCATCAGCAAGAAGTGTTGTTCCCTCATCTTACATCTTGAAGAATGTATTCTTTGGTTCTTTGCCCTTGTCATTAGGCTTGCTGTTATCCTCGGGCATTTGGTAGTCAGCTCTACCACCCTGTTCAACTCTTTTCAGCTCAGGTTGTCTTTCATGCCTCTTTCCACTTGAGTACCGTTGGTTGTTAGAAGACATAGGCTTTCTTGTATTTCTCTTGGACATAGACTTGGTGATCAAGGCCAGGACCTTCTTTATGGCATTCATCTCTTCATCAGATTCTTCTTCATGTACATGGAGAACCGATGGTCGGGTATCAGACCCTATCGCAAGAGCTTCACGTGTGTTCATCGTGATGTTGATTGTGGATCTTAAACCACTAGTATGATCTAAGTGTGATGACACCGCAGGTGAGGTGCTATGTACCTTTGGAGACTAAGCAGGTGAGGTGCAATGTGAAGGTGCAGTGACTATGCAGGTGTTCCGGTATAACAGGAGTATATGCAGGTGTTCCGGTATAACAGGAGTATATGCAGGTGTTCCGGTATAACAGGAGTATATGCGGGTGACCTGGTATATGCGGGTGTCCTTGTATATGCGAGTGTCCTGATATATGCGGGTGTCCTGGTATATGCAGGTGTTCTGCTATGTCAAGTGATACCACACAACGGATCAAGAGCAGTGGTAGGCTCTAATACCAATTGTAGGTTTCAAATTAACACCAAGTATGAAACACAAATATCTCTCAAAATGATTAGGAAAGTTGGAAGTTACAAATGAAGTGAAATACAACTATTTATACTACTCCTAATGGACTAGGCTTTTACAAATGGATGAGCCCTAAACAAATGGGCCTCCAACATTGCATCTTTGTCCTTGATGAGCTGATTCTGAACATCAACCAGCCTCTCTAGTATATCCAGCCTCTCTTCATGCGATTTGTGATTCTCCTCATGAAGTTGAAAGTTCCCATCATGAGCTTTCAAATCTTTGGCAATGGTTGCCAGATCTGCCATCAATTCTTCATGTGAATAACTGCCCTCACCAGATTTAGGAGTTTTTACCTCCATTACTGGATCTTTGAGCTTTTTAGCAGAAGCCTTCAGCCTAGCTGAAGCACTAGCTGCCCCCTTGGTTTCTTGGCGCCTGGGACCTCCCTGTGATTTCTCACTAGGAGTTGCCGTGGTGGGGGTCTTAGTTATGTTCAAACTGTCCTGATGCACACCTTGTGCAACATCAGTAGTTTGAGCCTCACCAACCACATGCCCATCCTTCTCCTTAGAAGGCACCTTCTTTACACTTGAGTGGGGCATCACTCTAGGGGTATCCCTTTGGAAAGTATCAGAAGGAGAGTGCTCCATCTGAGGGCTAACAGGCTCTTGGGGTTTAGAACCAGAGGAGGAAGGAGCTCCCCTGTTCTTTCTTATATATCTTTTGAGTGCAGGGGTGGGGTTGGAATCAAGGGACTAAGGAAGTGTAGCAGTGGTAGGTGGGGGTAGGTCATCAGTGGGTATGCTTGATTGTGAAGGCTGCAAGCCTGATGCCTCACCTTGTGGGTGGTTCACCCTCATCATTGTAGAGAACAATGGGGTGAAAGTGTCATTTGAGCCTGTAGCAGGTCTCTGCATGTTAGAAAACACTTTGTTACCAAGAGCAGAGCTCTGATAAGTGTCTCCATCCATGGGTGCATCCGTCAATTTCTTGGGTGATCACTTCTTGTACAAATCTTGGAAACATGTAAAAAGATTTAACTTTGGAATTATTCATGTTTTCAAGATTGTAAACAAGATCATCAAAGATCATTTGTGAAAAATTAAAAACCTGTTTAGTGGCCAAGCAGACCAAAGCAGAAGCAATGGTACTACTAAACTCACCAAAACTTGTACTTTTCTTTGAAAAACAGTGTAATAGGATATGCACAAAGAACCTCCACTGAGGGAAAAATTTACCCTTAAGGTATTTTAAAGAAGTGCGAGAGCCTGTAAACCCAATTCTTAGAAAAGCTTCCATGATGGTGGAAGTAGAGATCATAGTTGTACCTGACTCATCCTGTAGACGTAGGTGTTGTCTGATCTTTGCCGGATTAATAGTCAGAGACTGACCACAGATGGTGGTCTGGATTTGTTTGACCCCTTCAAGTTCCTCCACCACCGCATTGGCCCAAAAATCATTCATATGCCGAATGTAAATAGTTGGATTGAGGGTTGCGGCATACGCGATATTGGATGAGGCCAAGAAATGAAGAATGTCTTCAAACCCTTCGGAATTGCTATCTTTGGTGAGATAGCCAACTTTGTTGTGATCCTTTACAAAGTAAAGAGAATCCATTATCGATTAAACAAGAAAAACCCTAGAACAGATGTAGAATCAGTAATCGAAACGAAAGAAAGAATGAATTTCAAGAACACAGAGAGAAAAGTTGCAGAATCGCAAACGTTTTTAGAGCAAAAGCACAGAATAGCCGTTTGTGAAAAAGGCGGTCAGTTTAGGGCTTTTATACTCAAACCATGAGCAGTGGTATTGAGCATGTCAGATGAAAGCGGTGGTAATTGAAATTAACTAATAATCGCAATGGTAAAATACAAGAGCAGTGGCAAAATGCATGAGCAGTGGTAAAATGCACGAGCAGTGGTACCATACGCATGTGAAGTTAAAAGCAGTGGTAAAATGCACGAGTAGTGGTACCATACGCATGTGAAGTTAAAAGCAGTGGTAAAATGCACGAGCAGTGGTACCATACGCGTGTGAAGTTAAAAGCAGTGGTAAAAACACACGTATGTTCCCAGCGGTGGTAAAGATCAAGCAGTGGTAAGATGTGCTAGCGGTGGTAATGTGCGAATGTGCTAGAGGTGGTAATGGGTGAATGTGCTAGCCGTGGTAATGTGCGAATGTGCTAGCGGTGGTAATGTGCGAATGTGCTAGCGGTGGTAATGTGCGAAACAAGCAGTGGTAAAGACTTAGTGATAGAAACTATGCTTTGCGATAGTGAAACTGCTAGCAGGAGTAACTGCAACTAAGCAGTGGTAACTTCACCCTGCATCTTTTAACCAATCCAATGATTCCACCAACTATCTGCATCATTCACAAACTTATTAAATACCTACCAAGTAAGAAAAACAAATAAGAGAGAAAGACAGAATACAGAGATAGTACAAGATAAATGTAACAAAAGGAGGGTTATTCAGAGTTCATCATTCCTACTCCTGTAACCAAAAATGTAAACCTGCCTACATCAAAGGCTTTAGTGAACAGGTCTGCATATTGATCATCAGTGTGGACTTTCAGAACTTGAATTAACTTCTTTTCATTACAGTCTCGAATAAAGTGGTACTTAATCTCTATATGTTTGGTCTTGGAGTGTTTGACAGGATTGTTAACAATGCTGATAGCACTGTTATTGTCAATATAGATTGGTGTCTGCAAGAATGAATGACCATAGTCTTGCATTTGATTCTGAATCCATAGAACTTGTGAACAGCACTGAGATGCAGCTATTTATTCAGCCTCTGTTGTTGATTGTGAAACAGTGGTCTGTTTCTTGCACTGCCATGAGACCAATCTTCCTCCCAAGAACTGACATCCTCCTGATGTAGACTTTCTATCCAAATTTGCTCCTCCATAATCACTATCAGTGTAAGCCACTAGGCCAAAAGAAGATTCATTGGGATACCAAAGTCCCAACCTTGGTTGACCCTTGAGATATTTGAATATCCTTTTGACTGCATGTAGATGAGACTCCTTTGGCCTAACCTGAAACCTGGCACAAACACAAACAGCAAACATAATATCAGGCCTTGAAGATGTTAGATACATTAAAGACCCAATCATGGATTTATAATGATGAACATCGACTTCCTCCCCCTCAACATCAACAGTGAGGTGCTTATGTGTTTCCATAGGAGTGCTAGCTGGCTTTGCATCATTCATCCCAAACTTTTGAAGCATTGATGCCACATATTTAGACTGATTGATAAAAATACCATCAGCCTTCTACTTGACCTGTAAACCAAGAAAGAAAGTGAGTTCTCCCATGGAACTCATCTTGAACTTCTTATGCATCAGCTCCTCAAACTCCTTGCACATATCATCCCTTGTAGATCCAAAGATGATATCATCCACATAGATCTGTACTAGAAGCATATCAGTCTTTGTTCTCTTGATGAACAAGGTCTTATCAATGACACCCCTCTCAAACTTGTTTTCCAACAAATAGGAGGACAAGGTATCATACCAAGCCCTAGGTGCTTGATAAAGACCATACAGTGCTTTTCTCAACTTATACACTTTGTCAGGGTATTTGGGATCTTCAAACCCTGGTGGTTGACTGACATACACCTCTTCATCTATGGTGCCATAAAGAAAGGCACTCTTAGCATCCATCTGATAGACTTTGAATCCTTTGTAAGATGTAAATGCCAAGAATAGTCTGATGGCTTCAATTCTGGCAACTGGAGCAAATACATCATCATAGTCTATTCCTTCCTCTTGAGTATAGCCTTGTGCTACTAATCTGGCTTTGTTCTTAATAACAATCCCTCTTTCATCAGTCTTGTTTCTGAAAATCCACTTGGTACCAATCACCCTATGTCCTCTTGGAGGATCCACCAGATCCCACACATGATGCAGGACAAACTGCAACAGTTCTTCTTGCATAGCCTCTATCCAACTTGGGTCCTTCATTGCATCATGTGCCTTCTTTGGTTCCGTCTGAGATAGAAAAACTGAGATCATACTCAAGTGTGGATTTGGAAGGGATTTTCTTTGCTTCCTTGTAATCATAGGAGACTGAATGTCTCCTATTACCAGAGTAGATGGATGATTCTTCTGAGTTCTTGTAAGATGCAAGGGTTCTTCAGGCAAGTCCACCCCTAGATTTGAATCATTCACTTCTGGTTCTTGATCCCATTGAGGTCCCTCATCTGACACAGGTATCCCTTCAATGTTCTCAGAGAGAGAAGTTTCCCCAGATGATTGATCAGCACTCTTCTCAGTAGTCTCAAGTTCTTTTGGCTCTTCTGAGGTTGACTCAGCAGTGGTACAATCATCAATTGATTCTTCCAATGGCATGGGAAACACAACAAATGGAGGACTTGTTTCCTGGATCTGATCTGTACCTGAACCTGTATTTACTGCATTGCTCATATTCAAAGAGTTAGTTAGTGAATCAATGTCAAACAACCAATTTGGACCACTTCCAGGTATTTTAGGAGTGTTCTCATTGCATTTGACATTGTCACTTTCTTCTATGATTCTTGTAGAGTTATTGAAAACCCTAAGAGCTTTGCTTTGAGAAGAATATCCTACAAGAAATCCATCATCAGATTTGCTGTCAAACTTGCCTACATGAGTTTTGGTATCTAGAATTGTGCAAGGACACCCAAATGGTTTTAAAAATCCTATATAGGGTTTCTTTTTCTCAAAAAGTTCATAGGGTGTTTTCCCTTTTGATTTGACTATAAGAACTCTGTTTTGGACATAGCAAGCAGTGTTAACAGCTTCTGCCCAGAAAAAAAGTGATAGGAAGTTTAGAGTCAGCTAACATAGTTCTTGCAGCCTCAATTAGTGTCCTATTTCTCCTCTCAGCAACACCATTTTGTTGAGGAGTTCTAGGAGCACTGTATTGTCTCTCAATACCTTTTTCCTCACAAAAGCTGTTTAGATCAGCATTTTTGAACTCAGTGCCATTGTCTGATCTAATGACTTTTACTCTAAGGTTTGTCTTGTTTTCCACTCTATTCACAAAGGATTTGATCAGTCCACTTGTCTCATCCTTTGTTCTTAGAAAGTAAACCCAAGTAAACCTAAAATAATCATCAACTATCACAAGACAATAGGATTTCTTGCCTATACTCATCACATTGGTAGGACCAAAAAGATCCATGTGCAATAATTGTAAAGGTGATGAGATAGTGTTTACATCTTTGGACTTGTGAGAAGATTTGTGTTGCTTACCTTTAAGGCATGCTACACAATTATCATCACATGAAAATTCCTTTGCAGGCAAACCTCTTACAAGTTTGTTTTTAACAAGTAAGTTCATGTTTTTAAAGTTCATGTGGCACATCCTCCTATGCCACAGTGATGATTCACTCACAGATGCTTTTGAAAATAAACAGTTTAAGGATGATAAAGAGGAAGCATCTTCAATGTCCAAACAGTAAACATTATCTTTCCTGGGAGTCCTAAGCATTACTTGACTCTCATCAATTTTGAAACCAGGAGCAAGTATGAGGCATTTAGTATCAGTAAAGAATACACCAAACTTCTTGTCACATACTTGAGATACACTTAGCAAGTTGTATCTCAACTGGTCCACATAATAAACATCATCAAAAGTCATCTTACCTTTTGATACCTTACCTTTGCCGCTTATCTTACCTCCAGTAGGATTATTCCCAAAGGCAACATGTCCACCTTCAAACTTTTGAAAGTCTTCAAGTAGAGACATGATACCTGTCATGTGCCTAGAGCAACCACTATCCACATGCCAAAGACTGCTCTTTCTTCCTTGGTTGCTCTGCACATAAAATGAAACAGTTAGTGTCTTGAGGGAACCCAAGCCAATATGGTCTTGGGTTCTCCTTTATCATCAACATAATTGACCTCTGTCAATCTGTTGAGCTTCAAAAGATAATCTTTGTTTGGGATCTCATGACTGGAATATTTGGTTATAATGGGTTTTCTTATTAAAGGTGTAGCAGTGGAAATAGTATTTGAATTACCACTGCTGTTATTACTAGCAACAGTGTTAACTTTTATCTCTTTGTAACTGTTACCACTGCTATCAGAAGTGACACTGTCATTACCACTGCTTGTTGAAGCAGTAGTATTGCTCAGTGAAGCTTTTGGTACCCATTTAGTAACCAACTTAACAGTCTTCTTTTCAACCTTTTTCTTTTGGACTTTTCTTTTAGGTTGACTAGATCTGTTCTGTTTAGGAACAACTCTTCTGTTTGTGGGGACAAATCTTCTAGTTTGAAAACTATTTCTTTGATTAATTGGATTGAAATAACAGTCTCTTGCTAGATGATTAGTCTTACAACAGATAAAGCATGGTTTTGGTCTGTTTATCTTGCTTAGATCAACACCATGACATTGTGCCCAATGGTTAGTCCAGTTCCTTTTGTTCCCTCTTAGATGATTTTTGTTTTGAGACTGTGAAGAAGTACCAGGAGCAACTACAGTCCTCTGATTATAGTGGTCCTTCCTATTCTCTTTACTAGTTGTCTCAGTCCTCTTTTCAACCTTATTTGAAGACATCACTTCTTTTCCTTTGTCTTTCCTAGAGGTCTCTACCTTTTTGCTAGGAACAAATGGCATACCACCCTTCTCATTAGTGAGAATGTGGTTATCATCATGAATGGTCTCTGTTGTGCTTTTTTCATCAGATTCCTCCTCAGTGTCCACTAGATCTACTCTATCTAGACCTTTCTTCAATTCTCCTCTATCCATTCTATCAAGTAGATCAGTGGTAGGAGGAATGTAGTTTTGGTTATAGGGAGGAGGGGTATTGTTGTATCCTATTCCCCTTTTTAAGTCATTATGGACTTGTGCTTTAATGATGGATTCTAAAGCTTTAGATGACTTAGAAAATTTTTCTAAGTCATCCTTAGCCGCAGTCAACTCTTTCTTGGCACACTCCAACTCTTCCCTAACCTTGGACAATTTTCTCTCATATTCTTTCTTTTCCCACTTCCAGTAGTTATAATCATATTCAAACTGAAGTTCATTGGCTTTATAGCTCTTGATTTGATCCTCCAGATTGTCAATGATCTTAACATACTCTCTCCTATCTATCTCCATCTTCTTAATACTATCACTCATGGTCTGATTGTGATCCCTGTATTTTTTCACAGTTTCTAAACAAGAATCAGAACAGAGTTTAGAAGATACCTCAGATGGAATTTCAGTCTCTTTGATTTTAGCCATGAGTGCTTGATTTTGAACTGCTTCCTCTGCATGATCACTCCAATCAAAGCCTTGTCCTTCTTGTGAAACAAGTGCTTGTGATGAACTAGGGTTTGTGTTGTTTCCCCTATTATTGAATCTAGGGGTTTGTGAAGAACCACTTCCAGAGTTTTGATGATTTGTGGATCCTCCCTTGCATTCTCTGGCAAAGTGCCCTGGTTCATTGCACTTGTAACATCTGACTTTTGATTTATCAAATCCAGCTTTATCTCCTCTTTTGACATCAAAGTTGTTTCTCCCAGTTCTTCTGATAAATCTCTTCATCCTCAGAGTGAGCATAGCCATCTGCCACTTGATATCCATCTCTTCAAGATCATCTGCATTGATTTGATCCAAATCATCATTGATCAATGATGATTTGACATGACTTGCTAAGAAAGCTTCCAGAATTTTATCATCATTGGTGTCCTGAGATGTACAAGAATTTATATTAGAAACAGTTTCATTAGCAGGAGTATTATAAGTAGCAGTGGTATTAGTAAAAGCAGTAATATTAAAAGAACTAGGGTTTTCAGAAGAAAGAAGAGCATTATTGTGAGAGTATCCAATGGGTCTTTTCTTCTTCTCTACTTCTGCTTCAAAGATCCTTAGATCATTGTATAGATCTTCAAGCTCTTTGTCTTCTAAGGCATCTCCTTGTCTGAATGAGACAGTGTAAATAGTCCATTCCTCTCCAAGAGATCTGAGGAGTTTTCTATTCACATCATCTTTATCCATCTTCACATCTACAGTTGCAAGTTCTCCAATCAGCTTGTTGAATCTATCAAAGGTTTGTGTCATAGATTCATTCTTCAAGGATGTGAAGTTCTCATATTCTTTAACCAAAACAGTTTCCTGAGTATCCATTGTTAATTTGTTTTCTGAATTAAACTAGCTCTGATACCACTTGACAGGATCGAAATTATCAAGAATCAGAAAACTAAAATCAAAGAAGTTTGCAGAATAACACTTTGAATGAATGAATTAACAATGAATTGTAGAACAGATTGTGTATTAATCAAAAGCTTAATGATTACAACCAAAGCCCCAATCTGATTTAAACAGGCTCAAATCAGACGTGCAACTCTTCTCAATTGCAGGGATTCAAGAACAATCTTGAGGCTTAATAATTCTAAACAAAAGCTTAAAGACTCGTATCTCAACAATGAAAACCTATCAGCTATTTATACGAGTTACAAGATTACAATAAGGAAAGTAAATCTACTCTAGATAATCTCCAAAATAATCGTATCTATCCCATATCTTCTCCAACAGAATCCTTTCCTTATCTTGATCTTCTCAGAAGTGGTAGAACAGAATCAGTAGTAATCTTCAACAACAGTGTTAATTCTGTTCTAGCAGTGGTAACTTGTATTAGCAGTGGTAACTCTTGTACTGGCAGTGGTAAGTAGTTCTTCAGTGTTAACACACATACTAGCAGTGGTAAACTTCAGATGAACAGCAGTGGTAGTATTCTCCAAAGCTAGCAGTGGTATCCTTCCAGCAGCAGTATCAGCAGTGGTATCTTCAGACTCAACAATTTGCCATCAGGCACAGTTGATCTTCTTTTCCTGCATCACTAGTCAGATCCTCAACTAGCATACAAATGGTATCTTCCTCCTCATCATCACTTGACATTCTGAGCCAAGCTTCATCATCAGCAAGAAGTGTTGTTCCCTCATCTTACATCTTGAAGCATGTATTCTTTGGTTCTTTGCCCTTGTCATCAGGCTTGGTGTTATCCTCGGGCATTTGGTAGTCAGCTCTACCACCCTGTTCAACTCTTTTCAGCTCAGGTTGTCTTTCATGCCTCTTTCCACTTGAGTACCGTTGGTTGTTAGAAGACATAGGCTTTCTAGTATTTCTCTTGGACATAGACTTGGTGATCAACGCCAGGACCTTCTTTATGGCACTCATCTCTTCATCAGATTCTTCTTCATGTACATGGAGAACCGATGGTCGGGTATCGGACCCTATCGCAAGAGCTTCACGTGTGTTCATCGTGATGTTGATTGTGGATCTTAAACCACTAGTATGATCCAAGTGTGATGACACCGCAGGTGAGGTGCTATGTACCTTTGGAGACTAAGCAGGTGAGGTGCAATGTCAAGGTGCAGTGACTATGCAGGTGTTCCGGTATAATAGGAGTATATGCAGGTGTTCCGGTATAACAGGAGTATATGCAGGTGTTCCGGTATAACAGGAGTATATGCGGGTGACCTGGTATATGCGGGTGTCCTGGTATATGCGGGTGTCCTGGTATATGCGGGTGTCATGGTATATGCGGGTGTCCTGGTATATGCAGGTGTTCTGCTATGTCAAGTGATACCACACAACGGATCAAGAGCAGTGGTAGGCTCTAATACCAATTGTAGGTTTCAAATTAACACCAAGTATGAACACAAAATATCTCTCAAAATGATTAGAAAAGTTGGAAGTTACAAATGAAGTGAAATACAACTATTTATACTACTCCTAATGGACTAGGCTTTTACAAATGGATGAGCCCTAAACAAATGGGCCTCAACCACAATTTACACAAATGGAAACTATCTTTAAAGAATTACAAATTGACACAACTAACAAAATATCTAACACACCTTTAGGGAATTTTTTTGGTTGTTTTTGGGACACTTTTTAAAGCTTATATATGTTGATTTCGAGTGATTTTTTAAGTTTTGCTTTTGATTTCGATAGATTTTTTTGGCTTTTTAGTTGATTTGAGAGAGTTTCAAGTCTTTTTATTATTTCAAGATTGTATTTCAGTTTTTTGTTTGATTACGAAATAATTTTTTTTTTTTTTTTTTTGTTAAAGACTAACACAAAAACTTAAAACAAAAAAATAAATTACGTAAATATAATTGTATAATATATTATAACCAATCAATTTAATTAGGCCAAAACTAATAAAACTTATTATATGTTTGAGGGTAAAAAAATTAATAATTATCAAATATGTTATATGAAACTAATAAAAATTAAATGTATAATATTGCCTTGTTGAGATAAAATTTTATTACAACAGGTGCACATCGGATTCGATTCCTAGCACTAACTAGAATAAACAACCAAACCAGCTTTTTAGTTTGATTACATACTTAGTTTTACAATTTTTCGGATCACCTTAAAAAATCAAACGGGATTAAATCTCGTGAATCTCTACTCATTACTTTCTTTAATTTTTAAAGAATTCATGTTCAACTCTCCATGTACGGGAATGAGATTAAGTATTTACGTATTTAAGGTTTTAGTTTTAATGTTCATTTAAGTTTTAAGTCTCGTACATAGTTACCATTTATCCTGTAAGTTATATATAAAAGTAACCGCAAGAGACTTACAAAATAACACGTCGTAACGTGCTATAACGCGTTACAAGCAAGCCAAGCCTTAGAGTGGAGCCATAGGGGTTAACGTGGCGGTGACCCCAAGCCTTGACGCCATAACACGCCATAACGAAGCCATAACGAGTTATTTAGAACCATGATAATGAATAAAATATGTTAAAGTTACATATATAATCATAGTGTATATGATATATAATAAAATAATTAGATCAAAAAATATTTAATAATGAACTCATTTCAAAGGTATCAACGATACAGTTATAATGGTGTAATTTGTTAAAATTAAAATGTACTTGTTTTAACCTATTTTAGTCAATATACGATTATATGTGTTAATATGATTAAAATATAAACGAAATATAGAAAACTAGAATATATAAAGTAAATAAAAATATAAGTTTAATTAAGAGGATAAAACGTAAATTAGATATATACAATTTGATAAGGTGTGTAAGGTCGTGCGTAACGATCACCTGGGCTCAACGGGCTAAAGGCTGGCGGGCTGGGCGACGTCACGGTCAAGCGGTCTGGCCACACCGCTCCCAACCGCTGCGTTGTGTGTGTGTGTTGTGTGTTGTGTGTGTGTGGTGTGTGTGAGGTGTGTTTTAATTAATTAAATAATTAAAAAGTGAGAGGGTTGAGAGGGTTCTTGTACTAAACAGATAGGACTTCAGAGAGCGTATTCTGCGTTTCTGGAAAAGCTGATGTGATGCAGATGTAGAAGTGAAGCTTGAAGGGCTCGGAGGAATCCGAGATCTAAACTTTCAATTGGGTAAACTGTTTATAAGAACGAACAAGAAGGATAAAAAATGATAGAAACATGAAATACAAGGGGCGTAATCACAAACATTGTATCCTTGAACTCTAGATGATAAAAAGTGTGATGATAGAAGCACATATTACAATCAGCAAAATGATGATAAATAACGATCTTTGAAAACTACAAATTCACATTTCATACACATGTGAATTATGTTCTTTAAACAGTTTGAGAAAAACCAAATAATAAAGGAAAAAAAACATATATATATACAAAAAGATCCTGGATACTCATATATGGTTTAGCCATAGAACCACACTCACAATAAGATGATCTTTATTTATACTGAATGGAAGTCATGAACACGCATTCTAGCTCCCACGATCCTTTAAAGAATGGGTAGTCAGCAAGAAAAACTGGTTTAGAAGATAACAGGTTATCCAATGTTATAATGAGTAAATTTTTAGAAATACAATATAGTTTTTTAATAAAAAAGTATATTACTCTAATAATAATTGAAAGTAGAATTAATGCTATAACAAACAAATTTATGAAAGCAGTTTGTTATTTCGGGTATTTTGTCCTAAACTTTTCATTACTAAAAAACTGTTTATTATTGATGATGATACCGACGGCTAAAAACAGTTAGGATTTATTGACAATAAACTAATGGTTTACCGATTGGTTCTTATTTATTTATTTATTTTGTAACTAGTCCTTAAAAAGTCGGCGATAAAGGTCGGCCAAAAGCGTCAGATATTTTACTGAGTGTTTCTACTATTCGTAACATCCTTATTTTTTGTAGTGCTTATAATCTAAAGCGATTTATTGCATTTATGATAACAAATATGAAACTGTCTTATTTACTGTAGTGTTTATATTCTAAGGCTGTTGGGTTCGACGGGTTGGAAGATCGGCGGTTTCTACACACCGTTGAGTTTAAGTGTGTGTTGTGTGTGTCTATGGTGTGTGTGTGTGTGAGGGTTGGGAGGGTTAGGTACTAATCAGAGAAGGTTCCAGATGTTTAATGAGAGGGTTGGGGAAAAACTAATATGATAGCAGGATTGGGAGGGTTGAAATTATAAATCTAACTTCCAAATTTTACTCGAGTAAAATTTAGAAGTTAGATTTATAATTTAATTCAACCCTTGAAGCATAAAACACTTGAAGCATAAACAGGTTTAAATTATAAATCTAACTTCTAAAAAGTTTATGGACAATCTTAAAATTTAAAGTTGATTAAAGTACAATTATGTATGTACTATCAATTTACGTGGACCATCACATTTATTCTCTTTTGTACTTTATTATTCCCCCACTTCTCCCATTTCATTCCACATTCATGTGCTCTACTTCCAAATTTTACTCGAGACACTCGAGGGCAACAAATAGGCAACAAATGTAAGTGGAATACATAAAAAAGAAATCATCATTTAAACCAAAAGACATTAAGGGGCTGATTATTGGTGTAGACCGAATAAGCATTGTTGACCAAGATCCGATAGAGTCTGAGATTTGACAAAGATCTGATCGGGGGTTTGATTGAGATCTGAACGAGCCAAAACCAAAATGTTGCTTATTCGGATCAGATGTGTTTATTCCATCTATGCCCCTTCTTTTCCCCCTCTTTTTTTTTAACGTCCAACTAAAAAAATTAAAATATTGTTGTTGTTTGTTGATAAGCACTTACCAAAAATATGTGGTAAACACTCTTACCCAAACAACACTTACCAGAGCCAACACTTACCAGAGTCGGCACTTATCCGAGCCAACGCTTTTACCCGAAGCAATACTTACCCAGTAAGAGTTAGTAAACGGCCCCTAAGTTAGTGTTTGGTATACAAATTGGATGAGAAATGATGGGACAAAAGAAGACATGACTGAATAGGATTGGATTGGACAAAATATGACAAAATTGAATTAATAATCTCTGCTATCTTTTGTTCAACTAGAATAGGATAAGATTAAAACTGTTTAAATTACCCCTAAAACGTTGTTTGCCCCTTTATATATATATATATATATATAGGAGAGAGAGAGAGAGGTGAATAATAAAATAAATACCATTTTATTAGTGAAAACTTGAAGACCAATACTAGACCATCAATCAATTTTAATCTGTGGTTGATAATCTTTTTTTGGAAAATGTTCATCTAGGCTTTGCCTAGACTACATCCTTGG
Source organism: Centaurea solstitialis (assembly GCA_030169165.1). Lineage (NCBI taxonomy): Eukaryota > Viridiplantae > Streptophyta > Magnoliopsida > Asterales > Asteraceae > Centaurea > Centaurea solstitialis. The sequence continues at coordinate 68,910,515 of CM058046.1, forward strand.
CAATTTAGAACAGAAATTGAAAATTCGGCCGTCTGAGACTAAACCTGGCCACAAGATGCGCACGAGGGGTTTCGAACCTGGGGTGAATGGGATACCATCCACATTCCCCACAGGCCTTACCGCTACGTCACAAGCCTTGTGGTTAATGGTTGATAATCATGATGGCTTTCTTAAGCCCAAACCAATATACCATTAATGTTATTAACGCACAACATATTTTATGCCCATAAGGGTATGTTCGTCATCTTTCAACCTGATGAGATTACCCAGATTAAAAGAAGAATTCATCTCAAGAAAAATAAAAAATATCGTATAAAACCCTCCCAGCCACCAACCACCATGTTTTCCGGCCACGATGGCCGTCATCGGAGACGAAAGTCACCCATCCTCCTCTTCATCGTCGTTGTCTCCTATACCATTGCATCCATCTACACCGGCGTCGACACCAGATCTGGAAATCGAGGAGTTTCACCACCGCCACCACCGTCTACTTCTGATCAGAAGTTCTCTCGCTGTCTAGTTCTAGTTCTGATCTGCCACCGCAACCGCCACCGCCGTCGCTACCACCACGACCGCCACCGCCGTCGCCACCACCACGACCGCCACCGCTTCCACCACCGCCACCAGCACCACCAGGGTCGTTCATCACCAGATCTGGTAATTTGTATTTTTAACTAAAAAACCCAATTTCTAGGGTTCTGGAGATTTTTTTTTCCAAAATTAGGGTAGTTTGATTCAACTTCGAAGATTGTTGCTTCACAAAAGTTGTTTATAATATTGATTTGAGAAACATATATGAACAACAATTTTTATGATTAGAAAATCATTGTTGAAAAATTATAGTGTTTGAAGTTGTGTTCTTGAAGGTTCATCACGTATTCTTGATGTTCATCATTTTTGTTCTTGAAGGTTCATCAAGTGTTCATGAGGACTGAAGTAGATGATGATGTAAAGATTCATTAGATAAATTTAGATATATATTTGAATTCATTAGGTGAATTTAAATGTAATGTATATTTTGTTTGTATTCATTAGGTGAATTTAAATGTAAACGGACAATTTGTTTTATATTCATAAATACTATGAAATTTATTTGATAGATTGACGGTAACTAAGGCACAAGACGACAACATGTGGATAAGTTGAGCGATGATGGGGGTCAAATAAGGCATACTCATAGTGACAACACATTAGCAACGTGTCATTCCCACAATACCCAAGTCCAATCTGTACGTGATGATATATATTGTGGCTACATTGATGACATTCAACATGGTAATTGACTAGGTGTAATTAACCATCTCCCATCATGATTATAATAGGTTTTCACATTTAAATCTGCTAAAATAAAAATCTTTGTTTTAGTCTACCTCAACGATATTATAATCACCTATAATGTAACATATTATAATAAAACTATACATTTGTCATAGTTTTTTTAATATTTTTTTACTGTTCATATGAGTTTTTAATATTATATTTGGCATAGTGTTTGCTGAGTTTTTTAATATATTTTTTTGCTGTTCATATGAGTTTTTAATATTCTTTTTACTTATTAAAAGTAAGTATAATACTATATTTTAATTAATTTAGTTTTGAAAGTTGCATTTTATCCCCTTAGACTTATAATTTTTATTCACTTTATATCTTTTGGTTTCCTATATTTCATTTTACGTTTTTGCCATATATCGTATACCGGCTAAAACATGTTAAAAAAACGCGTTTTAATTTAAACAAATTACGCCATTATAATTGTATCGTCGATACCTTCGAAATGAATCTAATATTGAATATTTTTTTATTCTAAATCGTTTTGGAAAAAAAAACTTGTTTATTACATCTCTTAAAACTCGTCTCGAAATAAAATTTTATTTAAAAAATCTTGCTCACCTTCGATACTTTTTTAGGTATTGAAGTGTGTCGTTCTACTGCAAGAATTTTCTAGGACAAAGGAAATATATTTTGGATATCATAATAGACTCTGGTCTTACAAATGCTAAAATCTCCCATTTCCAATGGAACAACATCTTAAACTCACTACTTCAGGTGGCACACCACTCAATGATCGCACATCATATACCATTGATTGATCGGAAGACTCTTATATCATATTGTTCCTCGACCTGATGTGGCTTTTGCTGTAAGTTTAGGCAACATCCAAGTTCTACTCTTTGTAACGTTGCACATCGTGTTGTTCTTTGTCTTAAAGGAACTATCAATCATGGAATATTCCGTTTTGGAAGGGTGTCCTAGACTATGCCCAAACTAATCTCGACAATTTATAGTTACAAGACATCAGCCCCTCATAACTCAGTGGCCACAACTTTTGTGCTTATCATGGAATATTCTTATCTACAACTAGTTCTTTATCGTTAAGTGGATAGATAAATTTCGATTAGGCAGGATACCTAACTACTCGTCGCTCCACTACAGGATATTTCACTATGCAAGGGGATAGTCCTATATATTTGAAATGAAAGAAGCAATATACTGTTTCTCAATCATCAGTTGAGGCTGAATATAGAGCGTTAACCGATCTCACTTCCAAAATCAAGGTCATCCCTTGGGGAGGGTCAAACGGCTGTACACCAAGGGCCCAATTTGTTTTCCTGGTATATATTAGCAGTGTAATTAAATTAATATTTTAAAACCCTACAAATTTGGAGCATGTAATTAGAGACAAAAATTAGTTAATAGACAACAAGGGCCCAGAAACATATTAACTAATTACACCAGAGAGGAAAAATTGATTACTCGTTATATGTTATTATTTATTTTCTCTGTAATTTTTTAAATCTGTTACCAAGGTCCAATCTACTTGCTAATTCTATATCTATCTATTTGATTGTTTCACTGCTTCAACAATTTAGTGAACAAATACTTTAAGCTCAATTGTGTGTTATTGCTATATGTTTTCGTTGGATATTATTATTTTTATTCCTTTGTTGACTATTTATACTTGCTTATGTTGTTTACGTAATTGCATATGTTAGTTATTGCTATATATTGTTTGCTTCTACAAATGATTTTATACTATTGTTTGACGATATGTCTATTGTCCTTATTTCGGTATGTGTTTCATGGTTTTGTGATTAATTAATAAATTTTATCCACTAAATGTATTCAATAATTTCTCGTATATATGTCATATACCATAAAATTTTAATCCTAACATCTTTTAGTAGAGCAAGAATGGACGGAATAAGAAATTCAAATATTTCTATCAATTGTTTGCCTTCATGTCTAATTAGGATTCCACTATACATCACAAGATTATATTTAAGTGGTCAAGTTCCAATTCACTTAATTTGAAGATTAGAGGTTTCACTAATTATTTATTTCTATTGGATCTTCACTAATCATCTTTTTCATGTACACTTTTATAGATCCTCATTTGTGACATGTCTAGAAAAGCCTAATAGTTTTTTTTTTTCAACATTAATCTCTCATTGGCTCTCAAACGGTCAAACCCACCCCCCCCCCTCCAAAAAAAAACCTAAGTTCCCCTTTTGTGTCAAATACACATACTTATCATTATGACTAAGAAATTTCTGGACATTTAAAAAAAATTTACCAACCATTGTAAATTTGTAAATATATCTATATTTTAGGATGTCAAAAATTACTCTTGTATTTTAATACATTATAATATTGATTGCTAAATGCTAATTACCTAATAAGAAGTACATAAATCTGAAGCACTTATGGGTTGAGATGACTATACGCCATTTGTGGTTGCCTAAGGGATTAGTCGATGCATATAAGTCGGCTTATAAACCACATACCAAGAAAAAGATTTCAAGTGCTTTCTTATCTATAATAAAGAAGAAAATATTTATTTTCGCGCGGATTATTAGAACTTCTTGTATTCAAGGTCTAGTTGGTTCAGATTTTAATCAGGAAAAATACTTATTGAATATCTTTTTCATGCTTATATATGGGAGCCTTTGATTTTACATACGCCCAGGTCTCATAAAATGTCAATGTAGGCCTAGGCATGTGATGGGCTTAACATGGCGTGAGACACAAGTCTTGGATCATGGCACATCCCGGGGATTGTACGGCTAGTTCGTTAGAACAATGATATTGTGATATATATGTGCTGTCTACATATCCACCCAATTTGTATGTGCTCAAAAGGCCAGTCTACTTCATCATTAAGTCGTTTCCTTTTATTGTTTTTTTTTTCTCTTTTACATTTGTTTCAATTATTTGAGGTTGTTTGCCAAGTCAAAATAGGTATGCATTACCGGTTAAAAGCTACAACTAGAGGCAAGGGCGGAGCCAGCTTTGGCCTAGGATTGGCCCTGGCCCACCCTAAGATGCTTAAAAAATAAATTTTTTAATAGAGCAAGTCACTCTTTTTCATGCCAAATAATATTAATCAAATATAGGCCAATCCTTCTATTTATTTACCAATGATACTTGCCTCTAAAGTAACTAAACTTGGACAATGTTTTTATAAATGATAAAAGAAGGAATAAGATACTGTTGATCCAGTCTTCCTAAGACTTTGTGAAATACCAATGATCCTTTATCTATCTTCTATAAAATACTTAGCACTGCTGAAAGATGAAGTTCACTACTTCAGCGATTCTTTATCGCTGACAGTTTGGGCAATTAGCGATTGCTGATTACTGACTCCGTTCAGTATCAGCAAGAGCTGACATCAGCTAAGTATCCCCTGAAAGACAAATATTCATGCCATAAGAAAACTATTAGCACCATCTATTGATGTAAGCTGAAAGAAAGAGTCAGCGAGCTTGTGATCTGAAGTTGAACTCAGTGATAGCAAGCTGACTACTCTGCATGACGTTCTGCTGAAGACAAGTCACAGTGCCTCCCTGATCTTTCCCAGAGATCAACGACTCTAAGGCCCGATCAGTGACTTACTCTTTACGAATTCAAGATTTGTTTTTCCCTCCTATATGCACGCAAAGGATTTGATTTGCCTTTCTTACAAGAGTACAAAAAGGGACTGCTCCCTCTTTGCTTGTCAACCATAAGGCAATTGTACACTATAGACCATAACCCTACCAAGTATGGGCCGTCGTTTATAGTGTATAGTTCAATAGAACCACTCCTAGTTTGCCACGTGCAAAAGTGGTTCTGCCATGCATTTAATGCATGGGGTTTAAACATGAGTATTAGGTTTGTTCTTCAAACCAACCTTGGTTCATGCTTCTATACCCCAATCCTTTCTCTCTCTATCAAGGTTCATTTCTATCTATCTGTATTCTTGCTTTGTGCATAAGCAAATGCTTCGTGAAATACTTATGGATTGTTTGGATCATGACATAGTCTAGATCCGCTTCAACAAACAATCTACTTCAGTTCACACAAAAACTCCATAGGGGTTGTGAATTAAATTAAGTAGAAGAAACTGTGTTGATTGTATTTGTTAGAATGTATTTACTGTACCATTTATTAGTGTAGTCTGTTCAGTTGCTTGTGCTAGACTCTTTAGCTATCTGATAGGTTATAGCATCTCTTGAGTTCTCTACAGTGTTGTATAAATAGGCATTCTTCTCATTGGTATAGCATCATCAAATACAAGTTTATCTTTCCTTACTTTCTCTGTATTTCTCTCTGATTACATGGTATCAGAGCTAGCATTGTGTCTCTGATAAGCTAGCAATCTGCCTCTCTGAAATTTGCTTCCATCTCCCGTATTCTGTCCAAATCGCAACCATAAAACGACATTTGTTCATCTCACCACCCATACCATCAGTCTCAGAACACTCCGGCGACCAACCCTGCAAAATCCGACCTCCGTCCGACCTACCACGCGCCGCCACGCGCCGCCGCACTCCGACAGCACCACCGCCACGCGCCGGCGCGTGAGCCTTCCTCCGGCGACCGGCGACCTTCAAAATTTAGAGGGACGGTCGTTTTTCCCTTCAGAGTTCGATTCCGGTGTGCGTTTGGCCAAAATCCGTTTATTGGTCTCATCTGATTTCATCAGCTCTCGTTAGGTACTCTGAATTCTGATTCAAACCTTCTGAATCCATCTGTCTATGTCATTAAAACTCTCTCTGAGTTTATCTGAAAACATGTGTATCTGAATCTGAAATTTTGGTCATCTGATTTCCTTTTTATCTTGAATCTGGTCTCCTTGGTTTTTTTGTCACACAAAAAAAAAAAAAAAAAAGTAAAAGAAAAATGGCCAAGGATGGAGACAAGTCTGATGACAAACTTTCTGATAATGTTCGTATACCTGAATTGATTCCAACAAGTGGTAAAGTTACCGATAATAAGCTTAACGGTACTAACTACTTTGAATGGATCAAAACTATCCGTCTGTATGTTCGAAGTATGGGAATGGCTTCTCATCTAGATTCTGACCCTCCTACTGATGGTAATCGTGACCTTTGGTTACAACAAGATGCTCGTATGTTCTTACAGATTATTAACTCTATTGAGCCTTCAGTCTCAACTTTGGTCAATCATTGTGAGTCTGTTAAGGAGTTAATAGACTATCTTGACTTCCTGTATTCTGGACAAAGCAACATTTCACGGATTTATAGTGTCTGTAAGGCATTCCATCGTGGGGAACAACATGATCGTTCCCTTACTACCTATACCATGGAATTCAAAAAGGTATATGAGGAGATGAACTCTCTTCTTCCATTGAGTACTGATGTGAAAGCTATGCAGAGTCAAAGAGAGCAAATTGCTGTCATAAGCTTTCTAAGTGGCCTACGACCAGAATTTGACTCTATCCGATCACAGTTCTTGAATGAATCAGCGATACCTTCTCTTCAAGAGACATTCGCTCGAGTTCTTAGACATGAAGACTTTCAGTCTGTTCAGCCTCCCGATAATCACTCGGCTTTAGTCAGTAGAGGTGGATACCGAGGAGGCTTTCGAGGGGGATTTCGCAGAGGTTATCGAGGAGGCTCTACAGGAGGCCACAATAATCGGACAACAGATCCACGAGGATTTAACTCTGATTCTAGTCACGTCGAATGTTACTACTGCCATGAGATGGGCCATACAAAGTTTAACTGTCAGAAGCGGTTGGCTAGAAATCAAAGGCTATCATCTGCACACTCTGCGACCACGCTAAAAAACACTGCTGTGGAACCCAAAGATGAGCAAGCTCATTATCAATCTCGTGGAGTCGAGAACCCCACTACTTCTACTGCTGCGTTTGCTGAGACAGGTAACTCTGGTAAATGTCTTGTGTCATCCTCCTCCAAGTGGGTCATTGATTCGGGTGCCTCAGATCATATGACTGGTAATCCTAATCTTCTTTCTGATTTTACCAAACATACCCCATCAGCCCGAGTTACGGTTGCTGATGGAAATTTATCCCAAGTGGAGGGCTCAGGCACAGTTAAACTCTCACCATCTGTCTTATTGTCTTCAGTTCTGAGCCTACCGAATTTCTCTTTTAACTTGATGTCTGTTAGCAAAATCACTCGTGGTCTAAAATGTAGTGTAAATTTCTTTCCTGATTATTGTGTATTTCAGGATTTGCAGACGAAGAGGATTATTGGTAGAGGACGGGAGTCGGATGGCCTATATATATTTGAACAACGTACACCATACTCCTTGACGAGTTCCAGTTTCGCATCTGCTTTTGAAGTACATTGTCGATTAGGTCATCCATCCTTACAGAGTCTCAAGAAACTTCATCCTGAATTTTCCCATTTACTGTCTTTACAGTGTGAGTCATGTCAATTTGCTAAACATCAATGTGTCCACTTAAGTCCTAGAGTCAATAAGCGGGCCACGTCCCCATTTCAATTAGTTCACTCTGATGTTTGGGGTCCGTGTTCTGTTGCATCTAAAACTGGGTTCAGATATTTTGTTACCTTTGTTGATGATTATTCTAGAACTACTTGGTTATATTTAATGAAAAATCGATCAGAAGTGTTTAATCATCTTTGTTCCTTTCATTCTGAGATCAAAACACAGTTTCAAACATCAATAAAAACCTTGCGTAGTGATAATGCAAAAGAGTATCTGTCCCAATCAGTTCAGTCATATATGCTTCAAAATGGTATTATTCATGAATCTTCATGTGTAGATACTCCAGCCCAAAATGGAGTAGCTGAACGAAAGAATCGTCACCTACTTGAGGTGGCAAGAGCCCTACTGTTTCAAATGTCCGTTCCCAAACCCTTTTGGGCCGACGCGGTTGCTACAGCCTGTTTTCTCATAAATAGGATGCCATCTGTTGTCCTGAATGGAGACACTCCATTCTCAGTCTTGTTTCCAGCGAAACCCCTCTTCCCATTGAGCCAAAGATCTTTGGTAGTACATGCTTTGTTCGTGACACTCGTCCAAATATAACCAAACTTGATCCTAAGTCACTGAAGTGTGTGTTTCTCGGTTATTCAAGACTACAAAAGGGTTATAGATGCTTCTTTTCTGCACTCAACCGATACATCGTTTCTCGGGATGTTACCTTTCATGAGAACTCACCATTCTTTCCCGTGTCTCCTTCGTCTCCACAAAGGAATAAGGATGACGACTTACTCCTATACACCATACCCAGTCCTGAGTCTTCTGCCTTACCTATACCTGATTCGCCTGAGGATTCTCGACCACCCGCTCCTCCAGCAGATTCTCGACCACCCGATCCTCCAGCAGATTCTCGACCACCCGATCCTCCAGCAGATTCTCGACCACCTGTTGTTCAAGTATATCATAGGCGTCAACGGTCTCCGTCAGATCCTCAACCAGTATCATCTATGTCTGCAGATCCACCAGTGACCGATCAATCAAATGCCGATCTTGACCTTCCCATTGCACTTCGGAAAGGTAAACGTTCATGCACATATCCCATTGCTTCTGTTGTATCCTATGATAAACTCTGCAGATCCTCCCGATCTTTGGTCTCTACTCTAGATTCTGTACCTATTCCAACCACGGTTAGTGAAGCTTTGGCCCATTCTGGTTGGCGGGATGCTATGATTGATGAGCTCAATGCTCTTGATCACAATGTCACATGGGATTTGGTAGAGTTACCTGTTGGTAAACAAGCAATTGGTTGTAAGTGGGTATTTACTGTGAAAGTTAATCCTGATGGTTCGGTGGCTCGGCTAAAAGCTCGTTTGGTTGCCAAGGGGTATGCTCAGACCTATGGCGTTGATTACTCTGAAACCTTCTCTCCGGTTGCAAAGTTATCCTCTATCCGGCTTTTTATCTCTCTTGCGGCTACTTATGGTTGGCCTCTTCATCAGTTGGATGTCACAAATGCATTCTTACATGGTGAATTACTAGAGGAAGTTTACATGGAGCAACCTCCTGGGTTTGTTGCTCAGGGGGAGTGTGGTAAGGTCTGTAAACTACGAAAGTCTCTATACGGTCTAAAGCAGTCTCCTCGTGCCTGGTTTGGTCGGTTCAGTTCTGTAGTAACTAAGTTCGGGCTTCGAAGGAGCTCATGTGACCATTCAGTGTTCTTTGCTTCATCTGGCTCTGGATGCATTCTATTAGTGGTCTATGTCGATGACATTGTGGTCACTGGTAGTGACAACAATGGAATCCAGCGGTTAAAGGACTTCCTTGCATCTCAATTTCAAACCAAGGATCTTGGTCCTCTGAAATACTTCTTGGGAATCGAGGTATCTAGGACTCACAAAGGAATTTGTTTATCACAGCGAAAATATTGTTTAGACATCTTGAAGGATTCTGGTATGATTGACACAAAACCTTGTGAAGCTCCTATGATCCCAAACGTGAAACTAAAAGCCGACGATGGGGATCCTCTTGAGAACCCCGAGAAGTATAGAAGAGTTGTGGGAAGACTGAATTATCTGACGATCACACGCCCTGATATTGCTTTTCCAGTAAGTGTAGTAAGCCAATTTATGTCGTCTCCAAGAACTACGCATTGGGATGCCGTCTGTCATATTCTGAAGTATCTGAAGGGAGCTCCTGGTTATGGCATCAAATACCAAAACCATGGCCATCATGACATAGAAGGATTTACAGATGCTGATTATGATGGAGACCCCACAAGCAGACGATCAACGACAGGCTACTGTGTCTTTGTGGGAGGAAACCTGGTGTCTTGGAAAAGCAAGAAACAGAATGTTGTATCAAGATCAAGTGCAGAATCTGAATACCGTGCAATGGCCCAAACTACCTGTGAGTTGATATGGCTACGTAACCTATTGAGTGAGATTGGATTCAATCAGTCAAAACCAATGAATCTATGGTGCGACAACGAGGCAGCAGTTCATATTGCGAACAATCCGGTGTTCCATGAGAGGACTAAACATATTGAAGTAGATTGTCATTTCACTCGCGAAAAGCTAGAGGATGGATCTATTTCAACTCCCCATATTCGAACCAGAGATCAATTAGCCGATGTCTTCACCAAAGCACTACCTGGGAGCCGAATCTCTTATATTTGTAGCAAGCTGGGCATGATCAATATCTATGCTCCAGCTTGAGGGGGAGTGTTAGAATGTATTTACTGTACCATTTATTAGTGTAGTCTGTTCAGTTGCTTGTGCTAGACTCTTTAGCTATCTGATAGGTTATAGCATCTCTTGAGTTCTCTACAGTGTTGTATAAATAGGCATTCTTCTCATTGGTATAGCATCATCAAATACAAGTTTATCTTTCCTTACTTTCTCTGTATTTCTCTCTGATTACAGTATTCAACCCCCCCCCATTCTACAATACAATTTACATAGTTGGCCAACGAAAGAGGACCAACAAGTGGTATCAGAGCGGTTAGAAACTCTTTCTTCTATCTAACCGTTCACAAAAGAAACATAGTTTCTAGATCCACACTATGGCCACCTTTCCTTCTAAAGATTCTTAATTCGATTCTGGATCTCTGGCAAAGCCACCCAGATTCATGCCCGAAAATTTCCCTCTCTGGAAATCTCGGATGGAGCTATTCTTAGCTGGTTCTGATCCTCAAATCCCCTACTTTATAGAGCATGGACCACACGTTCCCACTTCTATAATCCCTTCCGTTGCTGCTACTGATAACACCCCTGCAGTATAGGAAAGAAGCTTTGTCAAACTAGTTGCTAACTAGTCTGATGAAGATAGACGTCTGGTGAATATTGACACCAAGGCAAGATCTCTGATAGCTATGTCTCTTCCTGATGAAGTATTTCACTCCATCAGCAAGCTGAAATTTGCTAAGGAGATATGGGACAGTCTGTGTCTCCAATACGAGGGCACTGATGCTCTCATGGAATCTAGAAAGATTCACCTCATACGTCAGTATGAGAAGTTCATCGCTGTTAAAGGTGAAACTCTCTCCCAGACCCATCAGAGGTTTAACTGCCTCTTGATAGATCTGAAGACCTACGACGTCTCCTACTCCAACTCGCAGGTAATCACTAAGTTCATGGAAGCTCTCCCGGATCACTGGGAAAATTACACCATGTGTCTTAAAATGTCAAAGGACATAAAGACTATAACTCTCAGTGAGTTATATGGTATGATGCTCAACCATGAACAGCACAAGACCCTTAAGTCTAATCTCATAAGAGATACTAAGGATGTCAAAAGCACCTCTCTTGCTTTAATTTCTGAATCTCCTCAACCCTCTAATCCCGTCTCAACAGTGACCATCATTGAGATAGAAGATTCTGACTCTGACCACGTCTTTGATACTGAGATTGAGCTCAATGAGTCTCTTGCTCTTCTTTCTAAGCATTTCAAGAAGTTTGGACGAAAAGGAAACTTCCGAAAGTCCAAACCCCTCTCTCTTACTAACAAGGCTGAAACACCTTCTGGTGATAAGGCCTCTGCTAGTTGCTTCAAGTGTCAGGGAAAGGGACACTATGCTACTGAATGCACGTACAAGAAGAATTAGTTCGCTGAATCTTCCTCTCCAGCTTCCAAGGAGGACAAAAATACTGGAAGCTGAAGGCGAAATATCGCAAGCTGAAATACCAGCGAAAAGGCAAAGGTCTAATCGCTGAAGGCAAAGGATGGGACGATTCCTCTGACGATTCCTCAGATGAGGAAGACACTACTGAAGCCACATGTCTGATGGCTATCATTGAAGAAGCTGAACCAGTTCTCATGGCACAGCTTAAGGACATCCCTGAAGACGTTCCCGCTACACCTACTTCATCCTCACTCCCACCTTTTCAGGTATCTACTCCCTCTTCCTATAATACTATGTCAGCGATGGACGCTCTTACCATCGATTTGCATAATTCCTTAAACGGCAAGTCCTCTGCTGAAAAGATCAATCTTGATCTTAGGACTAAGCTCAAAGAGTGTAATGAGAAACTCAAAGAGCTTGCCATTTATGAAGCAAGTTACAAGGACCAAGTTCATGTGAACCAAATTCTTTGTCTTGAAAGAGAACAGGCTATCGCTGAGAAAGAGAAAGTTCTTGCTGAACTCTACTCTGAGAAGGTTACTGTCAAAAGTTGGGCTGATGCTTCTGAAATTGTTGACAAAATAATCTCCTCTCAGCGACATCCTAAGATTAGAACCTGTCTAGGTTTTAATAAAGACAATTTACATGCTGATGATATCCCTGATAAATCTAGTTTAAAGTTTGGCATGTTTGTCTCTTCTAACTCTTGTCCTACTGATTAAAATGACTCTACCTCTGACCAGCCCTCCATGGACAAAAATTTCTCTCTCTAACCACCAAAACCTTCTAAAACTTACTTAAAGACTCCTAAAGTCTTAGGTGGTGGACCTCCTAGGTCAGGGAAGCTGAAAACAGGACAAAACCCTATTCCCAGACTTAAAGTAGATATTATATCTAAGCATTAGGAGAAGACAAATATTCCTCCTCAGACCGCTGAAAAGGCTTTCTTGGACAAGGACCAACCCATCTTAGGTTTAAACATCCCAAGGGTAGTCTCTCTAAGGCTAAGACCTTCAGAAGTTGCTATCACTGTGGTCAAAATGATCATATTGCTAGTAATTGTCCAAATGCTACAAAAGCTGAAAAGGCAGCTAAGGTAAAGAAAGGTCCCAAGGCTGAAAAATCAGTCAAAGGAAAGAATACTTTAATCCCTGATGCATCTAGCATCCCTGATCCTGTCAATTCTGAGAAATCAGAAATGACAGATGTCGTTATCTCTATCTCAAATGCAATGATAATCTATGTCCCTGATGAGTCATCAAGTGCTGACTCAACTGGACTCAACTTTATGTGGGTCCCCAAGACCACTTAACCTGTCTTCTTATTTCAGGGAAAGGGCATCTGGTATCTTGATAGCGGATGCTCAAAGCACATGACTGGAAACAAGCATGTGCTGGTTGACTTCAAAAAAGAAGCAGGACCTTCAGTCAAAGTTGGCGGTGAAGGAAGAGGTATCACCAAAGGTTATGGTACCTTAACCAATGGTAAGACTACCTTTAAGAAGGTATCTTATGTTGAGGGACTGACTCACAACCTGCTGAGTATCAGTCAACTTTGTGATAAGAATCACAAATTCTCTTTCTCCAAGAAGGACTGTAAGGTGAAGAACAGGCACAAGAAAGTCATTCTCAGAGGACAACGTTTTCGTGATGTCTACACTATCAACATGGACACATCCACTGAAAATGTGTGCTTCATGTCCAGGGCCTCTTCTGACATCAACTGGCTCTGGCACAAGCGTCTCTCTCACCTTAACTTCAAAACCATAAATCAACTCTCTATCAGCAATCTGGTTGATGATCTCCCTGAAAAGATCTTTGCAAATGAATCTCTTTGCTCAGCATGCAAAAAGGGAAAGCAGACCAGAGCTTCTTTCAAATGGAAGCAGGTCTCCACTATCTCCTCTCCACTACAGCTATTGCACATGGATCTCTTCGGACCTGTCAATACCCAGTCTATTGGTGGAAAGTGCTATACACTAGTGATTGTGGACGAATACTCAAGATACACTTGGGTGTTCTTCCTCAGATCCAAGAGCGATGCCTCTCAAGAGATTATCAACTTCATTCTTCAGATGGAGAAGTATAATCAGATCACTGTTCGTTCTCTAAGAAGTGATCACGGTACTGAATTCAAAAACAGTGTTCTTGATGATTTTCTTGTTAGCAAGGGAATCTCTCAAAACTTCTCATCCGTTCGAACTCCTCAGCAAAACGGGGTCGCTGAACGAAGAAATCACACGCTAATTGAAGCTGCAAGGTCGATGCTGATTGAAGCACGTCTACCCCTTCAATTCTGGGCTGAAGCTGTCAACACGGCTTGTTATACCCAGAACAGGTAGCTGATCGTGAAACGATTCAAGAAAACAGCCTATGAACTCTTCAGGGGAAGAAAGCCAAACATTTCCTACTTTCATATCTTTGGTTATAATTGTTATATCAAAAACGACAGAGATAATCTGGGAAAGTTTGATGCCAAAGCTGACGATGGTTTTCTTGTTGGATACTCCACTGTATCCAAGGCCTATCGCGTTTTTAAGAAACGTAGGCAAACTCTAGAAGAAACCATCCATGTCAAGTTTCATGAAATTGATCCATTTTCATCCGCTCCTTCTTTTACTGATAGTGATGATATAGATCAATGGGCTAACTCTTACTTTCAGGTCCCTGAAAATGACATTCCTAAGGTTAGCACTCCTATTGCAGGATCTTCATCATACATCCCTGATGGATTAGAAGAACCTAATATCCCACAAGATACCCCTATCCACTCAGCGATTCCTTTGAATCAAGTATCTCCCACTATTTCTCAGGAAGATATTCCGTCAACTTTAGGCTCTGCTGAAGTTGTACAAGATGCTGACAACCCTCTTCAACTGAATGATGTCCCTGAGGCTTCTATCCTTTCAGCCGCTGAACCTATTCAGATCATCGCTGATGAATCTACTTCATCAACAAATGCTAAACCTCTACAGGCTATTCCTCAGCCTCCTGCTCTCAGATGGACCAGAGATCATCCAATTGATCAGGTACTTGGTGATCCCTCTACTGGAGTCAAAACTCGACAATAGTCAGGTAACGACTGTCTTTATGTCAGCTTTCTATCTGAACATGAACCTACAAAAGTAGATGAAGCGCTCACTGATCCATCTTGGGTCTCAGCGATGCAAGAAGAACTCGCTGAGTTTGAAAGAAACCTTGTATGGACACTTGTTCACAAGCCATCTAGAAAGACCATCATTGGTCTCAAATGGGTTTTTCGAAACAAACTAGATGAGCATGGTATAGTCATTCGTAACAAGGCTAGACTTGTTGCACAAGGCTATAGACAAGAAGAGGGGATAGACTACGATGAAACTTTTGCCCCTGTTGCTAGACTTGAAGCCATAAGGCTATTTCTTTCCTATGCTGCTCACATGAACTTTCAGGTCTACCAAATGGACGTGAAAAGTGCGTTTCTAAATGGGAAACTCGCTGAAGAAGTCTATGTCGCTCAACCTCCAGGATTCACTGATCCTAAGCATCCAAACCATGTTTACAAGCTAAACAAGGCTTTGTGTGGTCTAAGGCAGGCACCTAGAGCCTGGTATGAAACTTTATCTACTTTTCTTATCGCTGAAGGTTTCACTCGTGGAAAGATTGACAACACTCTGTTTGTCAAGTCTTACAAGGATCATATTTTCCTTGCCTAAATTTATGTTGATGACATTATTTTTGGATCCACGAAAGCCAAACTTTGCAAAAAGTTTGAGTCACTCATGCAATCTCAGTACAAGATGTCTATGATGGGTGAACTAACCTATTTCTTAGGTCTTCAGGTTAAACAATCTGAAAAGGGGATTTTCATCTCTCAAGGAAAGTATGTTCGAGATATGCTGAAGAAATTTGATCTCACTACTTGCTCTGAAATGAAAACACCCATGGCTCCTCCTCTAAGACTAGACAAGGATTCCAATGGAAAATCTATCGATGTTTCTACCTATAGAGGAATGATAGGCTCACTGTTGTATCTTACAGCGAGCCGTCCTAATATCATGTATGCCACCTGCCTATGCGCACAATATCAGGCTGACCCAAAGGAATCCCATCTGAAGGCTTTAAAGCGCATCTTCAGATATCTGAAAGGGACTCCCAACCTTGGTCTCTGGTACCCCAGGGACTCAAGTTTCGATCTAACTGCTTTTCCAGATAGTGATTTTGCAGGATGCAAATTAGATCGAAAGAGCACCACTAGTGGGTGTCATCTTCTTGATGGCAAGTTGGTGAGCTGGACAAGCAAGAAGCAAAACTCTGTGTCCACATCAACCGTTGAGGCTGAATATGTCGCCGCTGGAAGCTGCTGTGCTCAAGTATTATGGATGAGAAATCAACTGCTGGACTACGGTTTTCAGCTGTCCAAAATTCCCATATTCTGCGACAATACCTCAGCTATCGCCATCGCCAACAATCCTGTCTTACACTCGAAGACAAAGCACATTGAGATCCGATATCATTTTATCAGAGATCATGTGATGAATGGAGATGTTCAACTCCATTTCATACCTACTGAATACCAGCTCGCTGATCTCTTCACGAAACCCCTTGATGAGAAGAGGTTCAATCAACTCATCAGTGAGCTAGGCATGCTAAACCCTGACGCTTGATCTTCAGCATGCTCATGGCTCTTACTATTCTTGTACATTAATTATGTATTTTTCTTTTCCAGTGTACTATTTATTCCTCTTGAATGAATATAAAGATTCTGCTGATCTTTATCAGTCACTGATGATGTTTCTCTCTGATATATTGCATTTATTTCTGTCCTTTTGATCAATTATCAGTGATAAACCTACATTAACGCATTTATTGTGTTAAGAAGATTTTCTGACTACATTTTCAAAATCTTTTGAATATGTAACTAGATAAGTTAACTTTTTACTTATCTTTTACCAACTCTATCTGGTAGAGTTGACGTTTTGGCACCATACGTTACATCTTAACGTGTGTCAGGCGCGTGGCAGCAAATGATAAGACGGTTTTAAGCGCGTAAAATGAACTGATTCGGTGCATTTAATAACCGTCATAATCACATCTTGAAACTTTCTCCACGTCCCATATTCTTTGGGCGCCAAAATCGCACATTTTGGTATCCCTCCTCTCTATATAAATCTACTCTTGGATTACTTCTTTTCTTCACAACTTACCACATCTTCTCTCTAAAGATTTGCTTCACAATGTGTTCAACTCTTTCTTCCTCCTTTGAAGATCTTCTTCCTAGTTTGGTGAGTTCATCCTTGTTACAAGGATCTTTTCTTTTCTCTTCCCTCAAAGATAATAACTCACTTTGAGTTTATCTTTAAGAACATAAGTTCTCTAACAATACATCTCTCTTATATCTTATTGTGCTCTAACTTATGTTTCCTTTTCCCTTCAATGCAGATTCTCTTCTACTCTACTGTTTCTGCAGTACAAATCTCAACTGTAATGAAGGAAGGTCCTGCATCTCAGCTACAGCACCAGGTGCTGTATCTGAGGGGGAGAATGTCTTGCAGGACACCTTCCCCTTTCCCCCACCACTTGCAGGACACCTTCCCCCTCTAAAAGGGATGTTCCATTCCCCTTTCCCCCCACCACTTGCAGGAGACCTTCTTCTGATAAGGGATTATTTCCCTTATGATGAAGAAGGATCTTTTCTCCTCCATTAGAAAGGCTATCATCATGAGGGGGAGAAACTGCAAAGTGGTTTGATATGTAGGCTTCGCATAAGTCCAAGTAAACCTCCAGTTTCTTGGATATGCACCTATTGAGGGGAAGAGACATCAGTGATCAGAACCTCAAAAAGGTGATGATTGCTGATGTTTCGTGCGTCATCGAGACAAGATCTAAGATCCACCCATACTAGATCTGTATTCGACACAGGAGTATGTGTCTCCTGGTTGAATGGCTCTGTCTCGTTGATATGCCTCTTCCAAGACTCTCCAAGGAAGAGAAGAATCACTGGAATGTACATTACAAAGCATAGCTTTGTATGTACTCCCTGCTCTCTCCCATTCATCTTCTGGATGGATGCCTCTTTCACATCTGTCAGCGGAGTTCAAGACTTTGCTTCTAGGACTGGCTGAGAAAGAGAAGACGAAAATGGAGAAGAAAGAAAAGACCTCTAGACTAGTTCACTGTCTATGAATTTCTTTCACTGTCTCTTTGAATTTCTTTCAGTGACTTGTAATTTGTTTCCTTCTGTATTGTAATCTTCAATTTATGATGAAATGAATACAAGTATCTTCTTATCTCTGATATCTGTTTCTTTATTGCTGATATCAACTCACTGAAAATGACTTTACTTAACAGTTAAATAATACAAGTACCTTTCATATGTGTTGTTTCCTAACTGTTACTTCTGGACTTAGAAATCAAATTATTTTAAATTCTAGAATCAAGACAACCTCCCTGTTGTCTTATCATTGATATTTAGGGGGAGATTGTTGATCCAGTCTTCCTAAGACTTTGTGAAATACAAATGATCCTTTATCTATCTTCTGTAAAATACTTAGCATTGCTGAAAGATGAAGTTCACTACTTCAGCGATTCTTTATCGCTGACAGTTTGGGCAATTAGCGATTGCTGATCACTGACTCCGTTCAGTATCAGCAAGAGCTGACATCAGCTATGTATCCCTTGAATGACAAATAGTCATGCCATAAGAAAACCATCAGCACCATCTATTGATGTAAGCTGAATGAAAGAGTCAGTGAGCTTGTGATCTGAAGTTGAACTCAGTGATAGCAAGCTGACTACTCTGCACGACGTTCTGCTGAAGACAAGTCACAGTGCCTCCCTGATCTTTCCGAGAGATCAGCGACTCTAAGGCCCTATAAGTGACTTGCGCTTTACGAATTCAAGATTTGTTTTTCCCTCCTATATGCACGCAAAGGATTTGATTTGCCTTTCGGACAAGAGTACAAAAAGAGGATGTCTCTTCACTGCTCCCTCTTTGCTTGTCAACCATAAGGCAATTGTACACTATAGACCATAACCCTACCAAGTATGGGCCGTCGTTTATAGTGTATAGTACAATAGAACCACTCCTAGTTTGCCACGTGCAAAAGTGGTTCTGCCATGCATTTAATGCATGGGGTATAAACATGAGTATTAGGTTTGTTCTTCAAACCAACCTTGGTTCATGCTTCTATACCCTAATCCTTTCTCTCTCTCTATCAAGGTTCATTTCTATCTATCTCTATTCTTGCATTGTGCATAAGCAAATGCTTCGTGAAATACTTATAGATTGTTTGGATCATGACATAGTCTAGATCCGCTTTAACAAACAATCTACTTTAGTTCACACAAAAACTCCATAGGGGTTGTGAATTAAATTAAGTAGAAGAAAGTATGTTGATTGTATTCAACCCCCCCTTCTACAATACAATTTACATAGTTGGCCATCGAAAGAGGACCAACAGATACACCCACATATATATAGAGGGAGGGTCATACAAGAACAACCCAATTTGCAAGAACAAATAAACCAAGGAAATCAGATGTGATTTTGTACTGCGATGGAAAAAGCATGTGTAGGCCACGCTTCGACAAGTCGAGTGGGTGAGCCGCGAGTGGGCATCCATGCACAAAATCACGTGTGATTTTGTATATGGAATTAGGTTCAGACAAGAACAAAACCAAATTGCAAGAATGAAGAAACCAACAAAATGACACGTGATTTTATGCATGGATGCCCACACACGCTTTTTCCATCGCAGCACAAAATCACATGTGATTTACTTGGTTTATTTGTTCTTGCACATTGAGTTGTTCTTGTATGAACCTCCCCCCCTCTCTCTTTCTCTCTCTCTCTCTATATAGAGGGAATTTATTTTGTAAACCACAAATAACGTGTAAACCGTGTAAACTCATGGTTGCATATGTAAATTAATAAATTTTTTTTTGTAGAGTTGTTTAATATGATGAAAATGTTTCATATCCTAAACTTTTTGATGACATTGTTTCATATGAAGGTGTTTATTTACGTAGAAATGAAAAAGTTTCATTGAAACCAGGAAAAAGTTTCATATGAATAAAAAACACCAAAATATGAAACAATTTCATCAAAATTTGATGTTTATGAAACATTTTCATCATATTAAACAACTCCATAAATCTTGCAACCATGAGTTTACACGGTTTACACGTTATTTGTGGTTTACAAAATAACTTCCCTCTATATATATATATATATACATATAAAGTTGGGTTCACATTAGACCTGCTTGGTTCTTTGAGAGCCGTAACCACATTTTTATACTTGAAATTTCACCACGAAATAACCTGAACCTTCGTAGCGAAAACATTGTGAAGTTTTAAGTGAAAAATTGTAGTTTCACAGGTCTCACAAAAATAATTTGGTTTCACATGATCCCAAGTCTCTCTATATACATATATATAGCAAATCAAATGAGCGCCATAAAATATTATAAACTATGAGCACCGATCGAAAGTATTTATTTTACATTGTATTTTATTACCAAAGGCTAAGATTTAAGATATATATTGTTTCACGTTCATAGTGTGATAATTTCACATGTATTTATTTCACCATGTAAAACTTTTCATGTATAATCCTTGATTAAAAACTCATGGAAAAACAAAAAGTTTATATCGTCTTCACGAGTCTGTAACTTCTTTTGGTTTTTTAGTTAATTATCCATCGTGTGTGTATATATATATATATGTGTGTGTGTGTGTGTTTGTTTGTTTTTTACTTGTTTTATATAGGACCACCCTCGATGTTTTTTCTGGCTTCGCCCCTGACTAGAGATGGTGATGTAGATTGTTATAGTTCCAACGTATAAAAGAAGTTACGTCTTGAGGGGTATCATCATATTGTTTTGTTGGTTGACAATATATAACTTTTAAAACTGAAATGTTCACTTAAGATTAATAGGAAGATGATAAACATTTTTGAGAAAATTTTCTTTTAATCTTTTTCTAGTTAAATTATACCACCATTTACAAAAATTACCTTTAGGGTAAGATAAATTGTTAATTGTCAACCCTAATAAAAGCGTAGTGTTCATCGAGTCGAATTTCTGGTTTCTCGAATTCTTCGAATCGGATTGTTCGGGTTTAAAAGTTTTTTTGGTAAATTCGAAACTCGATTCGAATTCGAAATGGAACATGTAAACCGACTTGAATTCGCATTGTCGAATTCGAATCGAATTCGAGTCGAATTCGGGTTTATCCAAATTCAGCTGTGAATAAATATTCTACTACAAATAAGGTGATAGTAACTAATAATTTGATCCAAAAAAGGGATGAACATCTGCATTACATTTAGTCATTCGCTCAAATTGATTATCAATCATTCAAATATCCATATTACAAAATATCAAATAACAATTAACGATGCCAAACATTCAGAATTCCATATAACAACAAAATATCAGATAACAAACTCTAGGTAACCCAAAAAAACCTCTTGCAGTGTAGATATCCAACAAAAACCCAAAGAAAACTTCCCACAATATGGATAACTAAAAATCAGAAAGTTTGAAATTTATATATATAATTATATATATAATCTTATGTGTGTGTGTATATATATAAAATCTTATGTGTGTGTGTGTATATATATATTCGAATTTCGAATTGGGTTTCGAATATTTTTAAAAATTCGAAATTTGATTCGAAAACCAATGTAACTTTCAAGTCGAGTTGAAAACCAATTTGAAGACCAAACAAACCGATTTGTAATAGATTATTCGAGTTCGAGTCGGTTCGAATTTCGGTTTTTACAAATAGCATTCAAAGTCAACACTCTTACATACTTAGATAAGTTTTGATTATATTACTTATGGAAAGATAAAAATGTTAATATTATTTAGGAATGCCCGAATGGATTCCGGATACCGCGGAAAGGTGTGTGTGACTTTATCTAGCATTCAAAAAAAAATTAATGTAAAAGAAGATTTGGTTTCATATAATGTAATTGGTGCAATACCCCATAAGTCAAAATTTCCATTCTTGAGTAGATTGGGAGGAATGACAAAGTATTAATTTCTACTTTCATTTTCTGTTATTTTCAGTCTCATTTCTTTCTCCTGCCTAAAATTTTGAACCAATCACTCAACCATAAAAGATGACAAGTTTTAAACGGGCAAAGTGCCTAAAAAGATAACATAAATGTTCAAATTTGTCAATTATGGAAACATACATTTCTGTTTGCCTGAAAAAGATTCCAAACTCTAATTTGTAACAAAAAAGGGAATGGTTACCGGATGTATAAGTTACCGGTTAAAATTCATTTAGGTGGCATTAATTTTAGGAAAAATTGTTGAGAAAGGTAATATAAATTTTTTTGAATGGCAAGTTAACACAAACGTACATACTGCCACTTGGACAGACACGTTAGCAGGTTAAATGCTGACCGAGCGATTAGCAAGTTAATCAGGTCATCATACTATTATTTGTTACAAATTGAAATCCATGGTCTTTTATCGACAAAAAGATGTACTTTCTCCTGATTAGCAAATTTGGATATTTATGATACTTTTTTAGACAATTTGTTTTAAAATAGATGAGACTAAAACAATAACTTTTTGAAGGATCTTAGAATATCTCTAATGGAAGGTTTTATAAAAGGGTTTAGTTCCCCAAAATGTATCCAACTTGTCACCTTTTGCTATTGTATATACTGTACTTAAAAAATTAACAATTAATACATCATACTACCTAAAACCTAACATTTTGATGTATCTGACTTGCCATCAAAGGTTACCAGCCGGTCACATTCCCTCCGGCGACTTTTCCGGCCATCCGGTCATCTTCTCCGGCGACATTCCGTCGACCACCATTTTTCCGGCCACCACCACCATCTTTTCCGACGCCTTTTCCGGCCACCACCATCTTATCCGGTGACTTTTCCGACCACTACCGTCTCCTTCGACAACTTTTCCGGCGACCACCATCTTCTTCTACGACTTCCCGGCAACCATCATCTTCTACTACGACTTCCCGACAACCACCATCTTCTCCTACGACTTTCCGGCAACCACCATCTTTTCCGGCGATTTCCAACGACCACCATTTTCTCCGGCATTGATGTTGATGATTTCAGGTTTTCGGATTGGAGTAAGCTGGTGAGTTTGCGGAAGGGTTGATCAAGGTCGCCGGAGAAGATGGTGGGTGGCGGAGATTGACGTTGCCGGAGAAGATGGTGGGTGGCGGAGATGGAGGTTGCCGGAGAAGATGGTGGGTGTCGGAGATGGAGGTTGTTCTTCGTGCTAAAAGTCTCGTCGGAAAAAGATGGCTTCTTGCCGAAGGTTGTCGGAGAAGATAGGTTTTTGCCGGAAAAAGTCTCGCCGGAAAAAATATCGCTGGAGAAGTTGACGTTGCCAGAGAAGATGGTGGGTGGCGGAGATGGAGGTTGCCGGAGAAGATGGTGGGTGTCGGAGATGGAGGTTGTTGTCCGTGCTAAAAGTCTCATCGGAAAAAGATGGCTTCTTGCCGAAGGTTGCCGGAGAAGATAGGTTTTTGTCGGAAAAAGTCTCGCCGGAGAGGTTGACCAGGTGGCCGGAATGACCGGCTACCTGGTTTACAAGTCATTCAGTATTTAAAATGTTAGGTTTTTAGTAGTATGATGTATTAAGTGCTAATTTTTAAAGTACAGTATATACAATAGCAAAAGGTGACAACTTGGATACATTTTGGGGAACTAAACCCTTTATAAAACTAATTTTGAAGTTAGTTCTTGTAAGAATTTCATATCCTTTAAGGATTTTTATAAGAAATTTTGCTTTTACTTTTAATTTGACGTAAAATAACATTTTTATCAATTTTTTGAATTAACTAAATATTACATATTATAAAAATGTAATAATTATTTTGGACAAAAATGTTGATACTGGCAAGCCCAACTAGAGACGGGCATTCGGCCCGGGCCGGGCCCAAGCCCGACGAAAAGCCCGGCCCTGCCCGATGAAAAGCCCGGGCCTAGTTTTGGAAGTTTTGAAAGCCCGGCCTGGCAGGCCCGACATCCAAGGCCTGGCCCGGCCCGGCCCATTTTCAGTGGCAATTTCGAAATTTTAACGAGTTGTTGTATATAATTATAGTCAATTACTTGTATTTTTAAACTTATTAATATCAAGTTATTTGATTTGGATGTATCTTAAATTACTATAATTATAATAAATGTATTTTTTAGTATATTTGTTTTATATAGTTTACTTTTAGTGGTTTAAAATAAATTTGTTAAAGATTTACGTTTATAAAATAAATTTAATTTATAGTTTAGACTTTGGAATTATAAAATAAATCTAGTTTTTATATTGTATATTATCATTATTATTGGAATTATAAAAATAATTGTAGTTTTGTAAGTTAGAAAAAGAGAAAAAAAATTCTTCAAGGCCCGGACCTAGGCCCGGTCCAAGGCCTGGCCTCAAGGCCTAGGCTTTTTCTACATGTAACGGACCCGGGTATCACACTCAAGGCCCGGCCCGAGCCCAGTCAAATCAAAGCCCGAAAAGCCCGATCTTTACGAGGCCCGGTCAAAGCCCGACCCGGCCCGATTTTTGCCCACCTCTAACCTCAACCGGCATACAATCGTCTGCCAATTTCATAATGTGGGGGACATACCTGACTCACTTAGCGGTTGTGGCTATGGAGGTGCCTTGGGCTCGAACCTAGGACTCGATTTTGGACAAACTATGCCCCCACCCATTACCAACTGAGCTACGCGCAATTGACAAAAATGTAATAATTATTAATATCGAAAAATACATGGAATCCACTTCTAAAGGTTTTTACAAAAACTATTACCGTAACTTATATATATATATATATAGAGGGAGGTTCAAATGAGAAGTGATAAAAAAAACTATGAAGTAGAGAAGTGATCAGAGCCTTCCATTTATTTGATCAATGGTTATTAATTAATTGATGCAACAGATTATTAAAGGAGTACCGTAAGTTTTGTGGATAGCGGAAGGGTATTTTGGTAATTATTCCAATTATTCATACATGAATCATTCCAATTATTCATATATGAATCATTGTAGTATAAAGATTCATATCTGAATGTTCATATAACAACCTTTATATAAATAAACTTAATATTACATAGATTCACATCTAAATCTTCAATTCACAAAGATTCATATATGAAACTTCATATATAAGCCTTCATATAAAGAAGGTTCATATAACAAAGATTCATATATGAATTATTATATGAATCTTCACACTACAATGATTCATAATGAATAATACGAATGATTCATATATGAACAATTGGAATAATTACCAAAATACCCTTCCCTATTCCAAAAAATGGAAGGCTATGATCACTTCTCTACTTCATAGTTTTTATCACTTCTCATTTGAACCTAATACTATATATATATATAGGTTAAATCCAGTAAAAACCATTTTATTAGTAAAAACCCGTGAAAACTGTAACACCCGTGATTTTGGACAATGCGGGTTCGGGTTTGTGTAAAACTTGTCTTTTGAGAAAATATGAAAAATAGGATTTTTGATGAAAACCTAGATTTTATGGTCTTGTTGGATGGGAAATTGAAATACGAATCCAACGGTTCTTCCGGAATCGAAATCGGAGCTATAACGAAGGAGTTATGGCCAAAACAAAATCGCACCCGAAATGCCCAGATGCTAGCGATCGCTAGCTTACACCTAGCGATCGCTAGGTGATGAAAATTGAGGTTCTGCCAGCTGTTTTGAAGGCTCGGGATCGCTAGGGCTTCCACCTAGCGATCGCTAGGCGTCTGTCAGCCCCGAAAACGCGTTAAATAGCTTTTCTTCTTCATTTGGTCATATCTCTCTCATTTCAACTCCGTTTCTCTCGATTCTTTTTGCTATCTTCTCGATTTTTCGAGCTCTTAAAGACTACTTCAATGGATTTCAAGTAATTGGCGGTTCAAAAATGTTGGTGTAAGTATTATCTTCATCTCTTTCGAGTTAAGCTTCGATTCGAGTGGTTTTTCATCTCCAAACATTTTCTTCCATACTTGGCTTAGATCTAGTATTGTTTTAGGTGGAATTCATGTTTTGAGAAGTGTTGGAGGCTAGATCTACTAGTTTGGAGGGTGGAGACTTCCACGGCTTCATCTTCTCCACCTCTCACAACCTCAAATCACCATTGTTGCAAGGTGTTCTTCATCTAGGATTTGTTCAAGATTCGGCTAGGTAAGCTTTATCTATACCATTTGAGGTTGGTTAATCTATGTGATAGGAGTTATGAAACTAACCTAAGGTTCGATTTACTTGATTCTAGGTTCGTTCTCGTATTTGACCTAAATCGGAAGACTTGGGGGTTTTGGGTGTAAACCCTAAGGTGAGTTGCTAAACCCTTTTTGTTAAAACTGGGTACACATCACCTTGTCTGATTATCATGTTATACTTGATTGTGAAACCATATTTATGGATGAATGCCTAAAGTGTTGGGTTTGAAGTTTTATCATGAATGGTATGCTTGATGATTCTTGTACAAATGATTGATTGAGAAGGATTGTGTGCATTGTGTAGATTGTGATATGCTACTAATGTATGAACTAACGCCATGAGGTATATGATAAATGCATGCCTAGTATACATGGATTATTATGTGTACCACGGAATTATGCGAAAGGATAATAATCCTAAGCATGTTGGCTTATTATAAAATTAATGTAGGGCTTGAGACCCTCGATTGATACCTCCGTTGATGATGTTATGCTAAATTCAGTATCGAGGTCTTGTATGCAAATAACATGGACGAGATACTATGCTAAATTCAGTATCGAGGTCTTGTATGCAAATAACATGGACGAGATACTATGCTAAATTCAGTATCGAGATCTTGTATGCAAATAACATGGACGAGATACTATGCTAAATTCAGTATCGAGGTCTTGTATGTTAATAACATGGACGAACCAACGCAATATTTCCACACCAAACAGTCTTGGGGTTTGTACCTATGTCACCAGCATCTCGGGTGGTTCCTTGGTGCGCAGGCCTCGGATGATGTTGCCATGCTAAATTCGGGACATCGAGGTGTTTGGAAGTAACGAGTGTCGGGATATTGGTTGGTGAAAATGGGTCGCGCCCATTGTTTCCGAAGATAATAATAAACCGGTTTAGTGTGCTTGCTTATGTTGTTATTCACCCTAGCATAGCTTGCTTATCTTGTTATGAAATCGCATGTAATGTCTATTAATTGTTACAACTCACGAGGCTCCTTTGGCCTAACACTTGCTTGGTGTCGATGTGTATCACAGGTGCTAGTGGCGTCGCGCCCAAGTAGGTGACGGGATAGAAGTGAGCTTGGGGGAAATATGAGAGACCGGTCGTTGGACCGTGGGAGTGTCCGCAAGTCGATAACCCTTTTGTAGTCTTCTCCCTATCGAGGAACTAGACTAGTTGGTTATTGTATTGTCTTTTAATTACTAACGTTGTAATTATAAATTACTTATACCCCTCTTTGGGAAGAGCTCGTGCTATGGCGTTACTTTGTGTGTACCACCTTTCGTTAATGAAAGTTTTTGTTGACTCCAATTTTTGGGGTGTTACAAGTTGGTATCAGAGCTTTAGTTTAAGCGAACTAGGTATTGACCGTAGTATACCTAGACTTAAACTTAGTGCACTAATAGACATGTCACCTACCATGGGTAAAGTCTTAGGTGGGGAGAGCGTTAGGGATACGAAATACATGGATCGAGAACTTGCGTCAATAGAGGCAGGGAATCTCGTGTACGGTCTATTCATAAATCACTTAGCTACTGAGTTATAAATGTATCGTCATTTGAGTATTATTGGTTACTATCAATGCAATGATTGATAAATGTTGGTACGTATGATAGTCTATTCTTATTTTTCTTGATTTCCTTGTGATAGGATAAATGCTCGGTCGTAAAGGACCCCTAGTTATGTTAAGTTTATTTAAATATTATGTTTTGATGATTGGTTTGAAAGCAATATGAGTGCCTTGACTCGAGTTTGATTTAGTGGTAAGATTATTATTCAAGATTGGAAGGCATGTGTCGGAAAAACATTTACTTCGTCAGATTGTGTGGATATTAGAGGTATGGAGAATAAATGCATCTTATATATCAAAACGATAACGAGAGATTAAGTAGTATGTCATGCGAGTAGGTTACGGAGATCTAAGCCTTAAACTGACTCGATTACGAAGAGGGTGCTTGTTAGGAATAGGAATATTCCTTCTTGTGATAAGACTTGTTTGATTTGTTGAATTGAGTAGTCGATTTATATATGAGTCTTACTTCTAGAGATCCCTCGCTCTTAGTGTCGCCGTGTCAATCATCTAGATTTATAGAGGAAGACCGTAAGAGGAATTGGATAGCTTTAACTTGAGATTGAACATTGAGATAAAATAGGTTGACTCGTAATTGACCAGAGGTCGAGCGGATGGTCGAGAAAGGCCGATACCTTGGAATAGTATGGGGTAAGAACGTGTGGAGATACCCTAGGCAATATCTATGGTATAAGTCTAGAATCCAGTCTAAGATAGGAGTCTATCAATGTAAGACTTGGGATGTGTTACCTAGTACAATATAGGGACTTGCACTTTAGAAGAGATCGCTTAGACGAATGCGAATACTGATGGTAATGTATGAGGAATGTAGGTGAATGACTTTGGCGGAATAGGTAGCCTACAAATTTTGTAGTGTTTTTATACAAAGTGGTCGTTTTATCACTTGAATATTTCCAATTTGAATTGCAAAATGGCGTATGTGCCAGAACAATGTTTTCCAAAACGTTGGGTGTTCCATAAAGGCATCTCTAATCAAACGGTTGTCGAGTTTGTTACCAGTGCGTTTATCGAGCGAATTTTAATAAAATAACCGTATATGAGATTTTGAGATGACTTGAATTACAATGATTATAAATACAGTCTTACATAATTTACCACTTAAACAAGATTTATAAAGGTGTGGACCCACTTGGGGTAACTGTTTTGTTAAACTGTGTTGGATTTTGGGTCAAAATGACTTCGTGGGTTACATCCACACTAATGGAGTGAACTAAATAAAATTATTCTAAGACCATCAATTTTGGGTTTATTGAGTTTAGAGCTATTGCTCGGTTTTGACTATAAAAACCTTGGGAACAAGTCTTGATTTCTAAAATGGCTCGATTATGAGCTTTGTTTTTTTAAGGACTCGGTTATGAATTTGATTTCTAAAATAACTCGATCATGAGCTTTGATTTCAAGGGGTTCGGGTATGAACGTGATTTCTAAACAGCTCGGTTACGAGCTTTGATTTTAATAGTTTGACTATAATCTTCGATTTTAAATAGCTCAGTTATGAGCTTTGGGTTCTAAAATAACGAAGTGGTAAGCTTGGATTATTAATTGAACGGCGATGAACTTTAGGACTTTGTTGCATTTGATGCTTTTATGCTTAAGTATGTCGTGGTTGTTGGGACTACTAGGTGTCGCAAGATTTGGTTGGGAACCCATGTCGCATGACGGTTAGTTTGTTAGTGGTCACTAAGAAGGCTAAACCTGAGAGGTCTATCATTGGTGACAGTCATATTATGGACCTCTTATTTTGAGGGTTGATTTTCGACGAGTAGCCTTAAGTGTGCAAATTCGAGTTGGATTTTCGTTAAGTAGCTCCGAATATTTTGAGCTCTAGGAGTGCGACTCATGGTTGTTTGGCACGAAACCAGTTGTCTTTTGGTAAGACTAGTTGGGGGTCATATCAAGCACTTAGAGCTTTGGGGTTGAAGTGTTGTACGATTAATATGGTATAAGTTATGTATTCTATGTGCCTTCACACTCTCCGAGAATATGCGTCATGTCGTTGTTGTCAAGTCTTTGTGTAAAATACATGTGTGCTTGTATCCGATTGTGTGCTTGCGATAAATGTTTACCATGCATAATTTTGGAGTTATCGAATTTCTTGATGTACTAAAATTTTGGTTGAAGATCGATGCCTATGTGCGGACTGATTGCATGCTATCCTTCAATGTGTTACTTGAATTAATTTGGTTCTACCTTTTATGAGCATGCTATTATATAGTGGAGTAACACTTGGAAAATTGGACGGAGTAGTGTTGTGCTCATTGTGGATCGAAACTAGATTACATAGGGATTTAGTTTCGTGTCTCTCTCGCTTACGAGAGTGTTGTTGGGGAGCACCGTATTGCCCATGATCACGGGAAGAAGGGTGGTTTGACGGAAAACCCTTATCTAGAAGGAAATCTGTTAGTAACTAGGCAAAGACATTGTTATGTGGCCGAGTCTAAGTATGGGGAATTGGTTAGCACCCCCTAAGTGGATGTACGATGTGCATACCGGCTATTACAAGAAGAAGTCCTATAGGTTGTTAGAGCGTGTTTCTAAGAAATTATAGCGAACCGACTAGAACGAGACTTGTTCGGGCGGATTAAGTGACCTTGTTTTGGGAATTTTTCGTGAGGCGATACTTAACTTGGCATAAGTGGTTTAGAAGAAACAATAATGGTTGTGTGTACTAAGTAACTTTCCAAATTGTGATAATAGAGGACGTAGTAGGATGGTGATTGCGTGAATGGATTAATAGATGTTATGTGTAGCTAAGGATTGAGACCACGTTATCATTAGTACAAGAGTGGTGATGTTGTGGTTTGCTAAGGGCATTGCACGCCGTGTGAGAGGTGCAAGATACTAATATGTTAAATTACCATAGAGAGATAAGCCTTTTAAGAGTGTAAAGTGATCTTGGAAAAAAAACGTTGCTTATAATTGATTTGTGAGAAATAGGAGCGTTATGTTTGGGATAGTGTCCCTACATGCCAAACTAAGCGAGCAATTCATCGTTTGACAATAAGTGTTAAAGCGGCCAAGTGGTGGCTCGTGTTGATTAAATTAAAACGAGTTTAGGCAAGAGTATCGCTTGGGATGTTTTACCTAAATCATCTAAGACGTCAGGTACGATTTTTTTTACAGACGATAGGATGTTTGGAAAAGTTTTGGTAATACGGATTCGAGAATGTAAGGATCTAGTGATGATGAACGATTTGTTAAGTGAATAAGTTTACCTTCTTTATGGTATCCATAGACGAGTAGACGAAATCCGAGTTCCTTAAGAATTAATGACGACGGCTAGACACCGTTAGTGAGAGTGTTGAGACATTTCCTTGGTAGCAAAAGGACTCCTAGCCGAGTGATCAACTCTAATTAGGAGACGATTGATGAACGGTATCTGGAACCGTAGACTTTAGTCGACTTGGTTTGGTTAAGTTGTACAAAGAGCTAAGGTTTGCCTATGCTAGGGTGAAACGCGTCATGTTTCGAGGGATAGATATCGAGGAGTGACTTGGAATAATTTGATGAACTACGCTTAAGTTAGAATGTTATATCAATACTTTCTTAGGGTACGTAATCAAGCCTATTATTAGTCTAACCGACTGGTAGAGAGAAATTATAGTCGTCTAATCTTTGGGGAAACGATTGAATGAGGTTATCAGTTGTGGTTCGGGCAAGAGGCGTAAATTTCGAGGACGAAATTTTATTTTAGGTGGGGAGGATTGTAACACCCGTGATTTTGGACAATGCGGGTTCGGATCTGTGTAAAACTTGTCTTTTGAGAAAATATGAAAAATAGGATTTTTGATCAAAACCT
The DNA here is from genome assembly GCA_030169165.1 of Centaurea solstitialis. NCBI lineage: Eukaryota > Viridiplantae > Streptophyta > Magnoliopsida > Asterales > Asteraceae > Centaurea > Centaurea solstitialis. The sequence continues at coordinate 68,941,936 of CM058046.1, forward strand.
AGATTTTATGGTCTTGTTGGATGGGAAATTGAAATACGAATCCAACGGTTCTTCCGGAATCGAAATCGGAGCTATAACGAAGGAGTTATGGCCAAAACAAAATCTCACCCGAAATGCCCAGATGCTAGCGATCGCTAGCTTACACCTAGCGATCGCTAGGTGATGAAAATTGAGGTTCTGTTGGCTCTATTGAAGGCTAGCGATCGCTAGGGCTTCCACCTAGCGATCGCTAGGCGTCTGTCAGCCCCGAAAACGCGTTTAATAGCCTTTCTTATTCATTTGGTCATATCTCTCTCATTTCAACTCCTTTTCTCTCGATTCTTTTTGCTATCTTCTCGATTTTTCGAGCTCTTCAAGACTACATCAATGTATTTCAAGTAATTGGCGGTTCAAAAACGTTGGTGTAAGTATTCTCTTCATCTCTTTCGAGTTAAGCTTCGATTCGAGTGGTTTTTCATCTCCAAACATTTTCTTCCATACTTGGCTTAGATGTAGTATTGTTTTAGGTGGAATTCATGTTTTGAGAAGTGTTGGAGGCTAGATCTACTAGTTTGGAGGGTGGAGACTTCCATGGCTTCATCTTCTCCACCTCTCACAACCTCAAATCACCATTGTTGCAAGGTGTTCTTCATCTAGGATTTGTTCAAGATTCGGCTAGGTAAGCTTTATCTAAACCATTTGACGTTGGTTAATCTATGTGATAAGAGTTATGAAACTAACCTAAGGTTCGATTTACTTGATTCTAGGTTCGTTCTCGTATTTGACCTAAATCGGAAGATTTGGGGGTTTTGGGTGTAAACCCTAAGGTGAGTTGCTAAACCCTTTTTGTTAAAACTGGGTACACATCACCTTGTCTGATTATCATGTTATACTTGATTATGAAACCATATTTATGGATGAATCCCTAAAGTGTTGGGTTTGAAGTTTTATCACGAATGGTATGCTTGATGATTCTTGTACAAATGATTGATTGAGAAGGATTGTGTGCATTGTGTAGATTGTGATATGCTACTAATGTATGAACTAACGCCATGAAGTATATGATAAATGCATGCCTAGTATACATGGATTATTATGTGTGCCACAGAATTATGCGAAAGGATAATAATCCTAAGCATGTTGGCTTATTATAAAATTAATGTAGGGCTTGAGACCCTCGATTGATACCTCCGTTGATGATGCTATGCTAAATTCAGTATCGAGGTCTTGTATGCAAATAACATGGACGAGATACTATGCTAAATTCAGTATCGAGGTCTTGTATGCAAATAACATGGACGAGATACTATGTTAAATTCAGTATCGAGGTCTTGTATGCAAATAACATGGACGAGATACTAGGCTAAATTCAGTATCGATGTCTTATATGTTAATAACATGGACGAACCAACGCAATATTTCCACACCAAACAGTCTTGGGGTTTGTACCTATGTCGCCGGCATCTTGGGTGGCTCCTTGGTGCGCGGGCCTCGGATGATGTTGCCATGCTAAATTCGGGACATCGAGGTGTTTGGAAGTAACGAGTGTCGGGATATTGGTTGGTGGAAATGGGTCGCGCCCATTGTTTTCGAAGATAATAATAAACCGGTTTAGTGTGCTTGCTTATGTTGTTATTCACCCTTGCATAGCTTGCTTATCTTGTTATGATATCGCATGTAATGTCTATTAATTGTTACAACTCACTAGCTCATTTGGCCTAACACTTGCTTGGTGTCGATGTGTATCACAGGTGCTAGTGGCGTCGCGCCCAAGTAGTTGACGGGATAGAAGTGAGCTTGGGGGAAATATGAGAGATCGGTCGTTGGACCGTGGGAGTGTCGGCAAGTCGATAACCCTTTTGTAGTCTTCTCCCTATCGAGGAACTAGACTAGTTGGTTATTGTATTGTCTTTTAATTACTAACGTTGTAATTATAAATTACTTATACCCCTCTTTGGGAAGAGCTCGTGCTATGGCGTTACTTTGCATGTACCACCTTTCGTTAATGAAAGTTTTTGTTGACTCCAATTTTTGGGGTGTTACAAAAACCGACTAAAAAATAATTTCTTTTATGATTTTTTTCATCAAATGTTAGAATTGATATATTGTTTCACATATATTTTTTTCATAAGGTGAGTATCATCCATGAATTGGTTTCATAATATGAATCAGAATTTTGTATATTTTCGATTCATAATATGAATAAAAAATTTATTTTTTGCATAGATGATACTTACATTATGAAAAAAAAATATGTGAAACAATAGTTAAAATCATGGTATTTGATAAAAAAAATCGTAAATTTTTTTTTATTTCAGTTTTCACGAATTTTTACTAAAAAAATGATTTTTATTTTAATTAACATTCTCTCTCTATATATAATAGGTTATTATAAAAGAATCTGTATGGAAAGGAAGGTGCTCTTATGCTTTGACACCTTCCAAAGTTGATGGCTTTATGTAAACATTAGTTCATACCTTTCTTGTGGCTTTATGAAAACATTAATCCATACCTTTCTTGATTTGGAATTATTCTTCTTACTGTCCTTTTATTAGTTGAATTATTTGATTGTAGTTAACAGTGCTTTGACTTAATTTATGATGTTCAACTTGTATGAAATACCAATTAAGACAACTAATAGGTATACATTTTTGGTACACTTTATGTCAAGATAATATTGTGTTAATAAATTTAATTTGCTAACTTACAAATAGGGATTAACCTCGGGAGGATTGGGTTTTAGTGAGAAGTCAAGGCTAACCTGTGAAACGTAACAAGTAGTTAGCAATCGTTGGATAAGAAGTGGATCAATTCCCTTCTAAATCACAATTAATGGGAAGCCATGAAATTAAAGAAAGCGATCAACGGTTCAAAATCCACTTCTCACGCTTTTCACGTAAAACTCAACTTCTCACGCAATCATTGCCACTCTTGGAATCGTGTGATATCTTTCATTTCTTTTATGTGAATTTCTTCTAAATCTTAGGGTAATTCTTTTGTCGATAGAAAGAAACATGTGATTGTAATAAAGATTTTTTTATTGGAGGGGTGCTATGGCCCGGCTAATTCCCGACAAGATCAACGCTAAAGCATGCCTCTTTGTAAATGGCCACAGGTTGCGCATGGAGGGATTCGAACCCGGTTAGGCGCTATGAACCCTCCTAGCCTTATCCACTCCACCACGACCTTATATATAGATATTATATACTTTAAAATATATATACTTTAAAATATTTATAAATAATCAAAATATTTAAAATATACATTTGAAAAGGCAATGGTCGACAAAAAGAGTTTTTGTCAGGTATCAACCTTGCAGATGTTGGTATAGTTCAAGGACTACTTTAATTTTTGGGTGTAGTGTTTGTGAGATTTCATATTTGATATTTTTATTTGTCTCTTATATTATTTTAAAGATTCATTTCATCTATTGTAAATACATTAACTATAGATATGATAGTATGATACGAGAAGAAGAAAACTAAAATATCTCATTTGATTTTTTCTTTGTCAACGCTTGTTTACAGTTTTTCTCAAATTGCAACATCAAGCATCCTTCTTGCACTCTCCAATGGAAAATATGCTTAAGTTGGGTCCAAAATGGAAGAATGGATCTCCATGGGACGAAGGTGGGAACACAGAAATTGTCCAAATCCTAATTTCTTATGACAAAGCTAAGATCAAATCGATCCAGTTTGTATATGCTGATAAACCAACTGGGGTGCGTCTTTCTCCAGTCTACGGAGAACCTACCGGTTCTTACTTTAAGTCTGTAAGTGTTATAAGAATTTGTAATTATGCCTTTAATTAAATGATTATTTTCTTTGTCATTTTTTACATTTTCACAGTTACGGGTAGTTTTGAAAGTATAAACTGCGATGTTACTTTCATGACAAGCTTACCCGAAATCAACTACATTTGCTTTAGTTAGTCAGTGCCTAATTGATTGTATTAAAATGTTTACTGTTAAAATTTGTAGGTATTGTTCGATTATCCATCAGAGTATTTAACTTCTATGAGTGGCGTGTGCTATGACAATTATGTTTGTAATGGAATAACTGCTTCGATTGCATTTGGCACCAACATCCGCAAGTATGGACCCTTTGGTATGTCCCCGAGATATTGCTCGTCTGAGTTTAATTATGAATTTGGAGCAAGAGGTTTTGGAGGTTTTCATGGAACTGCTAAGAAATCATGTCTTGGTTCAATAGGAATTTACGTCAAGCCTATTCAGAAACTCAAAAACAATCGTTAGTTAAGAATCTTTGGCCAAGTTTATTATAATTAGCTTGGGTTTGTTATATTTTAAATGGACTGTACGAATTGTTTTTGAACAAAAATATAAATTCGATATATTAAACAACAACCTGTATACAAATACTCTCTAACATAAGAGTTATAGAGCATAACCTTAAATTGTGAACTCGGAAAATGATAAAAATGAATGAAACATTCACCTGAAATAAGCTATTTTTTAAACGTTAGAAACGAACTTGCATTTTGTAACACCCCGCTAAAGCGGAAACACGAGGTGCGACAGTCTCGATTTCAAAGCAATAGGAGATAAACCACACCAATCATTCATATTATAAATTAAAATAGTTTAAAAAGTATTACAACCCAATCATCATTTAAGTTTTACAGACCTAAACAAAATAAACATTTTCTTGATTTGGTGACACAACATTCCACTAAAGACTTGATCAAACTTTCGGATTTCCTGAAAAGCATGTTAAACAAGTGTCAACTACAAGAGTTGGTGAGTTCACAGGTTTTTATAAGTACAAAACAGTTATGTACAATATCAATTTCAATAAAACATTTATTCGCAACATTTTGTAAACAGTTTGGTGAATCAGTTCATTCACCCCAAAAATAGCAGTTTGGTATCAAACAGTAAGTAAATTTTCCAAGTGATGTGTTAATTACATGATATGCATTAGTGAGTTACTACAATCCTTCATTTGATGACATAGCTACGCCCCTATCCAGCCTTGCCGGGGGAAAACTATTTCCAGCCGGGGTGAATATTTTTCAATACAGTGCACCTATATTCTCGTCAGTCAAGGTGGGTATGTCAAACCAAATAGCGCTATCCACGTGTATCATAGGCCCAATTTGTAAGGGTTAATAGTAGTGCAGGGGACATTTTCATTTATTGCTCACTATATCATGTTTCAACATATCGGAAATTTTATCTCATAAAACATTTCATTTCATTTCATTTCGGTAATCGAATTCATTTCATTTCAATTCATTTCAATACGTAAAGCATATTCCAATTCACTTCATTTCAATATTCACAAAACATTTCATTCAATTCATTTCATTATCTTACTCTCATTTCAACTTATTTCATTTTATAAAAACATTTCATAACATTTCAAATAAACGATTCATTTCATGATGTCACGATAAATCATTTCATTTCACAACAAGTTCACAATTAAACACATTTTATTCATAAACATGCTTTTCACCCCAAAACTTCGTAAAAACGGTAAAAACGGGGCTGTGAATACTCACCTCGGGTGTTTAGTGCGGATTTGAAAGGGTTGATGCGTGACCTAAATCCCGGCTCCGAACTAGGGTCGTCCTATCAAACACGAAATTTTAACGTAAGTTCTAGGTCCAACGGTCCTTATCTAAAATCGTACCGAAATCCATATAATGCCATTATATTACTTTTATAGTCCAACTTAATAAAAATTCATTTTGTCACAATTGAAAGTCTTCCAAACATTTTGGAAGTTCAAACTTGTAAAATTGGGTTTTTAAGAAATTTCCAGAATCTGCCACAAATTTTGAGTTGTAAAAATTGCTATTTTGAACTTAGGTCCTCTAAATATTAAATCTTTAAATTTTTACCCTCTGAATTAGGGGATGTTAGGAACAACTCCACCAAATTTCACAATTTTTAGAGTTCTTTTACTATTTTTAAACAATTTTACAAAATCAGTGGTAAAAGCTGAAATTTCCAGAATACCTTTTGGTAAAGTTTAACTCATAGATAATTCATTACACCACTAATTCACGAATTTCAAAAGGGATTTTCTAACCAACACACATACCAAGCTAATGAGACAAGATTCAAATCATTAGAGTGATTTTTGAGGGAGATATGCCTCTTTGAAGTTGTGCATGTGGTTCTGCCATTATGGGACAGATTGCACTATCAATTCATTTTCATTGGTTAAACCCTCAAAACTACTCTAAATGACTTGATTTTGGATTCTATAGAAAGCTAACTCAGAATACTTGAGTTTAGAATAAAAAAGTTTGTAATTTGGATGATTTACCAAAGAGTTATGCATGCATGAATGTGACTCAAGTTTCTGACCAAGTGCTGTTGCACACGAAAATGTTTTAGGATGGTTTGAACTCAAATCTTGGTGTTTTTATGCAAATCCAGTGGGGTTTGAATCCTAACACCTTAAATTTCATCCCATAAAAATTTCATAAAGAAATGAATAAAAGAAGACCCTTTTTGAGTCGTGTAAAGTGCATGAAAAATTTTTGACAGAATCTGTCTCAATACTAACATCAAACCCACCAATAAAACACATAAAATCATAACTCTTTGGGGTTTTTCTTACCATTTTACCCCCAAATCAGAATGTATACATGAAAAACAAACTAACCATGATTTGATACCATCAAAGCTCATGCATGAACTATCAAGTAAGTCTAGCCCAAGATTGATGGTCAAAAACAACATTTAACAAGAATTTTTGCATCCAAATGGTGTTCTTATGGGGAAATCATAGATTCTCACCTTCATAGATTGTTTTTCCAACATTTCTAAGGTGGAATCTCTTTCCCAAACACAATAAGGATTAAGAATCCATAGGAGTAGGTTAAAACCTCAAGAAAATACGAAAATGAAGCTAAAAATGTTCAAAAATGAGGTTTAACACCTACTCTATGCTCTTACCTTTGAGATGATGATACTTTGATCTTTGAAATGAGGTTTTAATCTTCAAAATCTGACTTGAAGATGGGATGAAGGCTGATTTTAGAGAGAAGATGGAGAGAATAAGTTTTAGAGAGAGAGAGATTTGAAAGAAGTGAGAGAAAAGAGGAGGTGATTATGATTTTATGGGAAAAAGGAGAAGGAGAGAGGGTAGGGGGGGGGGTGGCCGGCCCCTTGTGGGTCCCACCTCTCCTAAATTTTCTTTTATTATTATTTTTTTTTTTGCAAGAATTAAATAGATTTTTACACTGTATTTTTGAACACAGTATCGGGTTTCTCGCGTTTTTGGTAGGAACCGACTTTTTCGAAAGCACTTTTGGACTATATGGAACAGTTTATACATATTTTTAATAAAAGTCTTTATTTCGTACATTTCGTTTTCAAAATTTGGCATTATAGGATTACCGGATGATTTCGGGCCGGTTCGGGCTTGTTCGGGCCAATTTTCGGAACTTTTAGGTTTTAACCTAACTTTTTCACGCAACTAACCTAGATTATCCAGGCAACTTAAATTCTACCTTTTTCACCTACGGGAACGCTACTGAGTGAATTAAACGAGTAGCTAACCTGAATGTCAAAAATTGACGGATGTCACAGTTACCCCCGGTTGAAAGAAATTTCGTCCCGAAATTTAATTCTTGCTGCTACTGCCGGGGTTTTCTGTGAAGAGATGCGGGTACTTGCTTTTCATGAAGGCCTCCCGCTCCTAAGTAAACTCTGGTCCGTGCCTAGAGTTCCATTTCACTTTGACTATCGGTATCTTACTGCACCTAAGTTGCTTGATTTCTCAATCAAGGGTTTCGGTTGGCTCCTCAATGGTACGCAGTTGTTCATCGACTTGGATTTCCTCCAGAAGTAATACCACTGTCTCTTCTGACGGAAATTTCTTCAGATTTGACACGTGAAAAATGTCATGTATAGAGCTGAGCTCTGGGGGTAGGTTTAATTCGTAGGGGACTAGTCCGATTTCTTTCCAAGATCTCAAATGATCCAACGAATCGGGGGCTCAATTTCCTTTCTTTCCAAATCCTATTAGCCTTTTCCATGGTGATACCTTCAGTAGTGTTCTATCGTCAATCTGGAATTCCAACGGATTTAGATTGGCATCCCATGCCGCATACGATTTCGTTGAGAAATTCAACCCATCTTCTCTGTTTCCTATTCAGCATTTTCTGATCGAGAATATACTGGAGACTCTTGTGGTCCGTATAGATGGTACTTTTGGTGCTGTAGAGATAGTGTCTTCAAATCTTAAGGACAAACACCACTGCTCCGAGCTCCAAGTCGTGGGTGGTGTAGTTCTCCTCGTGAACCTTCAGTTGTCTGGATGCATAGGCAATAACCTTCTCGTTCTGCACCAGGACACTTCCCAAGCCTTGATGTGAAGCATCGCAATACACCACAAAGTTATCCGTTCCTTCGGGTAACGCCAGAATGGGTGCATTGCACAACTTATGCTTGAGCAACTGGAATGCTTCCTCTCGTTTCTCTCCCCAGATGAACTTCTTGTCCTTTTGCGTTAGGGTTGTCAGCGGCTGCACAATTTTGGAGAAATTTGCAATGAATTGCCGGTAGTAACCGGCTAATCCGAGAAATTGTCGAATTTCCGTTGGTGTCTTCGGGGCTTCCATTCCTTTACGGCCTCAACCTTGGCTGGATCGATGTGGATTCCTTCTTTATTCAGCACATGTCCTAGAAAGTAAACTTCTCGGATCCAAAATTCGCATTTTGAGAATTTTGGCGTATAGCTGTTCGGCTTTCAGCAGTTCCAATATCAGCCTCAGGTGATACTCGTGGTCCTCCTTACTCTGTGAGTAGATTAGAATGTCGTCTATGAAGACAATTACAAACTTATCTAAGTATGGCCGACATACTTGGTTCATCAGATCCATGAACACTGTTGGAGCGTTCGTCAAACCAAAAGGCATGACTAAGAACTCATAATGACCATAACGAGTTCTGAACGTTGTCTTTGCGATGTCTTCCTCACGAACTCGCATTTGATGGTAGCCCGATCGAAGATCGATCTTGGGAATGTACGTTGCTCCTTGCAGTTGATCGAACAGGTCGTCGATGCGTGGAAGAGGGTATTGGTTCTTGATGGTGATCTTGTTCAGCTCTCTATAGTCGATGCACACGCGGAAGGATCCATCCTTCTTCTTGACGAATAACACAGGGGCTCCCCAGGGTGAAGAACTGGGTCGGATAAATCCTTTGTCTAACAATTCTTGAAGTAGGTTAGACAGCTCCTGCATCTCGGACGGCGCTAGACGATATGGCGACTTTGCTATAGGTCCTGCTCCTGGAACTAAGTCGATGTGGAATTCTACTTGACGTTGCGGAGGCAATCCGGGTAGCTCTTCGGGGAATACTTCAGGAAATTCACGCACAACAGGGATATCCTGGATTGACTTCTCCTCTGCTTTCTTGTCTACCACGTGCGCCATGAATGCTACACATTCCTTTCTCAAATGGCTACGCATTTTTATGAACGATACTAACTTAAAGTCCTTCTTCGGCTTCTCTCCATACACTTCATGTATACTCCCGTCGGGTAGCGGTAGCGTAACTATTTTCTCAGCACAGCATATCGTCGCTTGGTGGTTGGACATCCAGTCCATGCCGACTATTATATCGAAGCTCCCTTATCTTAATCGGGATTAGGTCTATACTAAAGTCCCTTTCCTGCTAAGCCTAGGGTGCATTTCTTGACTACTTTGCTGGCCTTAACTAACTCCCGTTAGAATACTCAATTAGGTGTTCCTCTTTCAAGTTCTGTGACTTCTTGTTTAACTTAGGCCTAAATTCTAACGACACATGGTTTCTATCGGCTCCGGAATCAAAAAGCACAGTAGTAGGTTAGTTGTTGAGAAGAAACGTACCTGTGACCACATCCGGGTTCTGCTTCACTCCTTCCGCTCCAATCACGAGTGCTCTTCCTCGAGCCAGACCTCCACGGTTTCCTTGGTTTGCTGGTGGAGTTGGGTTTTTGCGAGGTCTATGGTGTCGCTTGGGACACGCATTTCGGTAGTGATCGGGGCTCCCACACTCATAACAGGTTCGCCTTCTGCAATCCTTGTCAACATGGCCTCCCTTGCCGCACTTAAGACATATGACGCACCCTCCGGTATGATGATTCCCGCACTTGCCACACTTCAGATATGTCCCCTTTTCCTTCTTCGCCACCTGAGTCTGAATTCCGTAGTCTCTGGTTACTCTTCTGTCCTTGCCTGAGTTTCTCTTGAACTGCGGTTTGGTAGGTTCCTCCATCTTCCTCTTTCCCTTAACCTTGTCGTTGGAAATTGTTCCTGATCTGATAGCGTTGCTGGTGAATCTGGTTGCCACTTGACTAATTATGCTAGGGAGAGAAGCCAAAACTTGTTCCAAAACGAGCCTTGCAAGTTCCGGATCTTCCCTTCTTAGAGGCATGTTTCTAAAACATAACCATAATAGAGGCATTTAGTGACAAGCTATTAAAGCCTAAGTTCTTGTAACTTATGAACTACACTACTTAATCTAGCCATAGTTATTTCGCAAGTTAGCGACTATCATGCTATCCAATGAGATCGTTAGTTGCATAAAAATCAAACATCCCAATTATAAACATATCATGCAATTCATAACGTGAAATTCATTCTAAGCATAAAGTCATAGCATAAGTATCATCGGTTAAACCGAATACCCCAAAAGATCATCATAGTTTTACAATCATCCAAAATAGTCATGAATTGTTCGAAAATTAGGCATCACGCCTCAAAAATAATCAGTTCATAAAAGAGAGTTCGACAAACGGTCTACTAAAAGATCCCTTTTTCCTAGAATCTCGCCCTCCAGACAGTCCACCCGAATAGCAGCACCACCAAGGCCACCACCACATACACCACTGCGTACAAGTGGTGAAGCGAGGCCATGGTGTGGCTAAGGAGAGTCACCACTCGAGTGAGCTGCTGGCTATCAGCTCCGGCCACATCGATCAGGGAATCGATCATATGATCATGGTGGTCGATCATATGCTCATGGATACCCTGACCTCGGGCGAGACGTGTGACCTCCTGACGCTCAGTCTGAGTCATTCCTCTCATGCATAGGACGGGGGTACGAGCCATGTGTGGCAGTCGAGGAACTGGTGATGGTCGGGCAACAGGCGGTGGTCGGGCGGCAGGCGGCACTGAAGACGATGGTCGGTAGGGTGGTGGAGATGCCGATGTCGAAGATGACGACGACGAGGAGGATCCGCCTCGGCCTCTCACCCGAGATGGCCCTGCCCCGTCCCCAGCGGGAACACGGAAGGTCATCCTGGTGGGTAAGGGCACGCTCTTTCGAGCGGTAGCGCGAACCCTAAGTCCAGGTCGTGGTGCCGGGACAGGTCGGTGCGAATCGGCATCGCTATCACTGTAAGGGTCACGGGGGACACTATTCCCACTCCGGGGATGCTCGGGAGATCCATGGGATTGGTATTCGGAAGGGTCTGTCTCGTGAGACATGATACTGCGATAAAAGAATTTAGTTCATTTACGGGAAAATAAAATTTTTCTGAAATAAGTAATTTTGTACATGTCATATGCAACTCACACAATTTCACATTTTTCAGGAAATTTTCAGAAAGTTTCAACTTTTAAACTCTAACAGTATGATCGATTTATAAGTCTTATCCTACTTATATCGTGGCTAGGCGTAGGTGATCAGGCTCCGCATATCTATGATATATTAGAATAACACCTATACTAATCATATTAGTATCTAATTCTCCTATCCTTGAAATCTTAAAAGTTTTAACTTATTTTGGAAAAAGCGGGTTATAGTACTTGGTTTTTATGAAAACCCGATGTTCTCTATAACCTATGGCTCTGATACCAAATCTGTAACACCCCGCTAAAGCGGAAACACGAGGTGCGACAGTCTCGATTTCAAAGCAATAGGAGATAAACCACACCAGTCATTCATATTATAAATTAAAATAGTTTAAAAAGTATTACAACCCAATCATCATTTAAGTTTTACAGACCTAAACAAAATAAACATTTTCTTGATTTGGTGACACAACATTCCACTAAAGACTTGATCAAACTTTCGGATTTCCTGAAAAGCATGTTAAACAAGTGTCAACTACAAGAGTTGGTGAGTTCACAGGTTTTTATAAGTACAAAACAGTTATGTACAATATCAATTTCAATAAAACATTTATTCGCAACATTTTGTAAACAGTTTGGTGAATCAGTTCATTCACCCCAAAAATAGCAGTTTGGTATCAAACAGTAAGTAAATTTTCCAAGTGATGTGTTAATTACATGATATGCATTAGTGAGTTACTACAATCCTTCATTTGATGACATAGCTACGCCCCTATCCAGCCTTGCCGGGGGAAAACTATTTCCAGCCGGGGTGAATATTTTTCAATACAGTGCACCTATATTCTCGTCAGTCAAGGTGGGTATGTCAAACCAAATAGCGCTATCCACGTGTATCATAGGCCCAATTTGTAAGGGTTAATAGTAGTGCAGGGGACATTTTCATTTATTGCTCACTATATCATGTTTCAACATATCGGAAATTTTATCTCATAAAACATTTCATTTCATTTCATTTCGGTAATCGAATTCATTTCATTTCAATTCATTTCAATACGTAAAGCATATTCCAATTCACTTCATTTCAATATTCACAAAACATTTCATTCAATTCATTTCATTATCTTACTCTCATTTCAACTTATTTCATTTTATAAAAACATTTCATAACATTTCAAATAAACGATTCATTTCATGATGTCACGATAAATCATTTCATTTCACAACAAGTTCACAATTAAACACATTTTATTCATAAACATGCTTTTCACCCCAAAACTTCGTAAAAACGGTAAAAACGGGGCTGTGAATACTCACCTCGGGTGTTTAGTGCGGATTTGAAAGGGTTGATGCGTGACCTAAATCCCGGCTCCGAACTAGGGTCGTCCTATCAAACACGAAATTTTAACGTAAGTTCTAGGTCCAACGGTCCTTATCTAAAATCGTACCGAAATCCATATAATGCCATTATATTACTTTTATAGTCCAACTTAATAAAAATTCATTTTGTCACAATTGAAAGTCTTCCAAACATTTTGGAAGTTCAAACTTGTAAAATTGGGTTTTTAAGAAATTTCCAGAATCTGCCACAAATTTTGAGTTGTAAAAATTGCTATTTTGAACTTAGGTCCTCTAAATATTAAATCTTTAAATTTTTACCCTCTGAATTAGGGGATGTTAGGAACAACTCCACCAAATTTCACAATTTTTAGAGTTCTTTTACTATTTTTAAACAATTTTACAAAATCAGTGGTAAAAGCTGAAATTTCCAGAATACCTTTTGGTAAAGTTTAACTCATAGATAATTCATTACACCACTAATTCACGAATTTCAAAAGGGATTTTCTAACCAACACACATACCAAGCTAATGAGACAAGATTCAAATCATTAGAGTGATTTTTGAGGGAGATATGCCTCTTTGAAGTTGTGCATGTGGTTCTGCCATTATGGGACAGATTGCACTATCAATTCATTTTCATTGGTTAAACCCTCAAAACTACTCTAAATGACTTGATTTTGGATTCTATAGAAAGCTAACTCAGAATACTTGAGTTTAGAATAAAAAAGTTTGTAATTTGGATGATTTACCAAAGAGTTATGCATGCATGAATGTGACTCAAGTTTCTGACCAAGTGCTGTTGCACACGAAAATGTTTTAGGATGGTTTGAACTCAAATCTTGGTGTTTTTATGCAAATCCAGTGGGGTTTGAACCCTAACACCTTAAATTTCATCCCATAAAAATTTCATAAAGAAATGAATACAAGAAGACCCTTTTTGAGTCGTGTAAAGTGCATGCAAAATTTTTGACAGAATCTGTCTCAATACTAACATCAAACCCACCAATAAAACACATAAAATCATAACTCTTTGGGGTTTTTCTTACCATTTTACCCCCAAATCAGAATGTATACATGAAAAACAAACTAACCATGATTTGATACCATCAAAGCTCATGCATGAACTATCAAGTAAGTCTAGCCCAAGATTGATGGTCAAAAACAACATTTAACAAGAATTTTTGCATCCAAATGGTGTTCTTATGGGGAAATCATAGATTCTCACCTTCATAGATTGTTTTTCCAACATTTCTAAGGTGGAATCTCTTTCCCAAACACAATAAGGATTAAGAATCCATAGGAGTAGGTTAAAACCTCAAGAAAATACGAAAATGAAGCTAAAAATGTTCAAAAATGAGGTTTAACACCTACTCTATGCTCTTACCTTTGAGATGATGATACTTTGATCTTTGAAATGAGGTTTTAATCTTCAAAATCTGATTTGAAGATGGGATGAAGGCTGATTTTAGAGAGAAGATGGAGAGAATAAGTTTTAGAGAGAGAGAGATTTGAAAGAAGTGAGAGAAAAGAGGAGGTGATTATGATTTTATGGGAAAAAGGAGAAGGAAAGAGGGTAGGGGGGGGGGGGTGGCCGGCCCCTTGTGGGTCCCACCTCTCCTAAATTTTCTTTTATTATTTTTTTTTTGCAAGAATTAAATAGATTTTTACACTGTATTTTTGAACACAGTATCGGGTTTCTCGCGTTTTCGGTAGGAACCGACTTTTTCGAAAGCACTTTTGGACTATATGGAACAGTTTATACATATTTTTAATAAAAGTCTTTATTTCGTACATTTCGTTTTCAAAATTTGGCATTATAGGATTACCGGATGATTTCGGGCCGGTTCGGGCTTGTTCGGACCAATTTTCGGAACTTTTAGGTTTTAACCTAACTTTTTCACGCAACTAACCTAGATTATCCAGGCAACTTAAATTCTACCTTTTTCACCTACGGGAACGCTACTGAGTGAATTAAACGAGTAGCTAACCTGAATGTCAAAAATTGACGGATGTCACACATTTAGGCCTTCCATCTTAAGCATAACTGCTCCACCTACCCTCCAGAATCCAACAACTAGTAAGCATTTAAAAAGAATAAAAAATAAGTACCCTCCAGCCTTGCACAACTTAAAAAGAATAAAAAATAAGTACAATAGCAAGATTGAAAATACAGAAACATGACACATTTCAATAGTTTTAAGTTAACTTTTGGCGTAAATAACATAATTGGTCCTTACTGTTTACATAAAATTGCACTGTACGTCCCTATTTTAAAATAATAATAGATAACGTCCATGTGGTTTACATTTTCATACGCCTTTGGTCCCATTATCCTAACACCATACATGAGTTTGTTAAGTAGGTTAAATAAAGGGGCATTATAATCATTTTATTCTTTTTCATATTTTAATTAAAACATTTAAAAAGACCACAGGGACCAATAACGTAATTTTTAGTCTATAATATATAAATATGTATATAATGTATTCCGCTAACATCATCTACATGATCCATTTCGACCTCATCATCATCTTCGTCCCTATTACACTCCGGCAATACTACGACAATACTCCAACTCGATCAAATTTGCGAAGGTGTTTAGATAGTTTTTGGTGTTTTAGATGAATTTGGGAGGTTTTAGATACCTTTGTTAATTTGGATTTAAAAGTTTTTTTCTCTAGACAAAGATCAATATGGGAATTGAGGAAAAACAGGAGAGATATGGGACGGCTGGAGATAGCGGTTGACGATGGAGCAGGGTAAGGGGAAGGGGCGACCTATAATTGGTGGGGGTGGGATGGTGTCATGGTGGGTGATACTACATGTGGTAGGTGATTGTATTACATTATTGGTCCTTCGACTTTTAAATATAAGGTAAATTTTTAATAGAAAATTAAAAAATAATAAAACGATTAAAATACCCTCCCAATTAATATACTACACTATTTTTTTTAAAGGTATTAGAGAAAAGGGACCAAAGACTTGTGAAAATGTAAACCACAAAGACATCATTCATAATTATTTTAGAATAGGGACTCACATTACAATTTTATGTAAACCATAGAAACAAATCATATAATTTACTCTAAGTATTGTTTTTAATTGAATTTTAATTTTGATGGTTTTAAGCTATGGTTTTTTTTAATCGAATCGGATTGTTTTAAGATAGCATGCATGGACCCTTTTTAGTTTCCAATCATATATTTATTCATTATCATTTGAAATCAATCATAATATTGATCGTGTTCACTTTGTTCCATTTGTTGCACCATTTTATGTTTCTATTATGCATCATTTGCAGTATTTATTTGGTCACGTTAGGAATACATAATAATTTTTAATTACTTTTTTATAGCATAAACTATAAAAATATTCAAAGGTATCCGGTTTTGGAACTGGAACCAGCGATTTCAGGACCAGTTCCCAAATATAAAGAACTGATGCAACCGGTTCTGGTTACTTCAATCCAGGAACCACTGGTTCTGGTTCTGGTTCCGGTTCCGGTTCCAGTTCCAATTCCGGTTCCGGTTCCGATCAGGACCGGTTCCATGAATTCCGACTGGCTACTCGCCTTTGCTCACCCCTAAAAATAGGTACATGAAAATGCATAAAGTTAGACCATGAGTCCCGTAATAAATGCATTTGATTTATAAAAAATGCAAGCGATCACTGAATGAGAAATTAGCCAATGTCATAAAATAGTTGATAGAAAACTTTACATAAGCAATCTTAAGAACACAAAGCTTTTACTTTTTTGTGTAAGTAAGAATAAGAGAGATAGAAATAGACTAAGATAGAAGATTCATTCTCTAGTTCTTCCTTGTTTTAAATAGAGGTCTTTTATGGTATTTTTTCCTTTGAAGATGAAAGAAGGTATAGATCTTCTTTCCATGTGTACGGTCGAGAATGATCTATGCAAAGTTCTTGTTACGATCTGTAGGTGTATACCATTTGGTATTACAGTCCTTTTTGGTTTTCAAAATAGATAATCCTAGGTTGACTTTGTACAATTAGAACATGTGTGTACTTTTTTGTCAGCTTAAGAAACTCTTTGATCATTCTTTGTGTAGAAGAAGAAGGTTGAGAAAACCTTTTGAATTTTTCTCACCAAGACTTTGATCACCTAATTGAGTCATTGTGTGGTGTACTCAGTGATAGCCGCCGAGTCTTGGTTTCTAAGCTTCATGTGTTGGGTAGCAAAGTTGATTTCACTAAATGCGGCTTCAGATCATGATCAACTTTTGCTCTTTTGTTAGCTACTTCTTTGACATTGTTGAATGTTTCTTTGACGTGAACTGTTGTTTAAAGGGTGTTTTGTAGTATGTAATGTAAACAGACTCATTGATAATTGTTGACTCTAAACAATAGTAGGATATACGGCCAGGGATCATTGAACAGAGTAAGTGATACCTAGACAGATCATTTTTCACTTAGTAGATACAGATCATCATCAAATTATCAGTCTTTAGGAGAGTTTAGATCAACAAACGATCACAATGATTGATAGTCTTACCCGTTAAACATTTGAGAGATATTTTGTTGCATACAATGCCGTTTCAATGACTAAACTCATACCTACTAAGTTAAGTGAAAATGTTTATTGATAAACATTTACAAGGTAAGCACTAGATGAACGTTCCCTAATTTTGCTTCTTGTAAGGCCTAGGTCATAGTGATGATGTTGAGATTAAATACAAAACAATCATTTCCTAAACTAAAATAGAGACCATATAACATATATATATGAAGAAAACAAAGAAGTCCATGATTAATATCTCAAATGGTCTATTTGGATTCGAATTCCACCACATGAGACACTATAGTAAAGAATTCATAATGAATAAGATTAAGAATAAGTTATAGCTAAGGGTTTAGGATCTTTATAGCCAAATATGGGTTACATATTTGCATATTGGCACTACATTTGGATATTGACGCAGGGCGGAATAACGATGTGTGGTAGGATCGACTAGCGTCAAATCTCGATAACAGATCTTTCAAACGAAAGAACTAAAACAAGAGAATAACTCTTAAAACTCTAAAAGAGAAGGAATATTATTTATTGAAATCTGATTAACAATGAAACCTAATAGCCTATTATAATCTAAACAAAAGAGATAAATACGAAAACTAAATAAACCTAAATCTAACGTAATGATAATCTTTAACTTGATAATTAAGAAAACAAATAAAACGAAACTAAATAAAGAAACTACATAATTATAATCCTAAACTAATCAGGTAATGAAATATTTAAATAACGAAATCATAGCAATATCTTCCGGATTATTCTGTCCCGAAAAACGTCCAGCAATAGGCTCGCATCGCGAGCCATAGCTTTGCGCCGTGAGGTCAGCTCTGTCTCGGCACTTGAATTTCTTCTTTGTTTGAGTCCGTTTTCCCGGTTTCCAGAAATAGTTAAAAATCTCTGATACAGCTCGAAACCGATCTGTATCAAACACCCTACTTGAAAAGAACTCGACCTTGAGTTCTCGTGTAAATCTTTTAATTTCTTGGGGTCTTGATATAACAGTAAATTGTAGATCATACGTGGCTTCACTAGTGGATCTTCAAAATTCAGAAAGGGGTCACTTTCTACAGGTCGTGATCGCCACCATAGAGTGATACCTCATCAAGTTTGTACGAATAGGAATTAGGAAACCTGCGAAATCTTATTTGTATGAACTTTTTCGACTTGATCCGTAACATCCTCTTCGGCCTCAACTTCCTTGACTTCTTGCAGAAAAAACTTTTCTCATTTTCATCTTCTCCGGTGACTGGCTCAATTGCAATAGCGATGATATCTAGTGGCGCTTCAATTGCGACGGGAATGATTTCATGTTGTGGCTTGGTGTCGATGGGGACGTCTTCCTCTTCGAACTTTTCCGGTAAGACATCATCTTTTTCCTTGGATGTGTTTTCCGGAATCAATGGCCGTTTACGGTGGAAAAGATACGTCTCCCAAACAGCTTTAGGATCGATGTTGATGGCAGGAATTTGAATAGGCTCGATGTTGATGACGGGAATTTGGACTGGCTTGCAATGGTGGTGTCGGTGCAACTTGCGTCGGTTACGGTGTGAATGGCAGTGATTAGGATTCCTGTCTCTTCTCGAATGGTTGGTAAGAGCGGTGAGATTGGTGGTGAGGGTAGCGGTGTTGGCGTTGAGTGTGGCAATGGTTTGTTTGGCAAGGTTGATGTAGGCAATGTTGATATCTGTGGCAGCAGCTGTGGCGATTGCCTCAACATCTGCTTTGTTGAATCGTCGTGCTGGAGATGTCATCAGAAGGAAAAGAGACAACGATCTGGCTCTGATACCAACTGACGCAGGGCGGAGTAACGATGCGTGGTAGGATCGACTAGCGTCAAATCCCGATAACAGATCTTTCAACACGAAAGAACTAAAACAAGAGAATAACTTTTAAAACTCTAAAAGAGAAGGAATATTATTAATTGAAATCTGATTAACAATGAAATCTAATAGCCTATTTATAAGATAAACAAAAGAGATAAATACGAAAACTAAATAAACGTAAATCTTCCCTAATGATAATCTTTTACTTGATAATTAAGAAAACTAATAAAAGGAAACTAAATAAAGAAACTAGATAATTATAATCATAAACTAATCAGGTAATAAAATATTTAAATAACGAAATCATAGCAATATCTTCTGGATTATTCTGCCCCGAAAACGTCCAGCAATACGCTTGCGTTGCGTGCCATAGCTTCGCGCCACGAGGTCGGCTCTGTCTCGGCACTTGAATTTCTTCTTTTTTGAGTCCTATTTCCCGATTTCCAGAAATAATTAAAGATCTCCGATACAACTCGAAACCGATCTGTATAAGATATAATGAGGCTCAATGCAAAATCTTCATCAATATACAAATTTTAATCACTTTAATACACACACAACTAAAAACCACATCCAAGAAACCAACATAGAGAAAAAGATAAGATTGTAAATGCATTGATTACAACATTAACAAGTGCTTGAACACGAATATATATTTTTAAGGGAAAAGTACACCAAAATGTATCCAACTTGTCACGTTTTATCATTGTATGTACTGAACTTGAAAACTTATCATTTAATGTACTGAACTTGCTAAACTTTGCCATTTTATGTATGAAGTAACTTGTTACCTACAAAATGCTGACGTTTACAAGTTACATGTGATGTGTAATTTGATTTTTTTATTTTTAAAAGAAGTAAATTACAAATTTGGTCCCTGAGGTTTTCTTTAACAAAAATGAAAGAATAAGGGTTAAATTGTATTTAACCCCTGTATCTTATCTCTCTCATCTATCTCTCTCTCTCTCTCTTGAACATGTATCTCCTTCTTCACCAAAATGGCTTCAGATTAGGTAAAATTGGGGGTTTAGTGAGTTGGGTTTCCGACATGTCTCCGGTCACGTCTCCGGCGACCTCTTTCTCCCTCTCTCTCCACCTTCCAGAACAGTGGGTTCAAGGTGATCCAGATCCGACGACTTCTTTCATGGTGGTCCAGATCCGGCGACCTCCTTTTCTTTCTGCCGACCCTTGCAAAAATTTGGGGATTTTATTGATTTGGTGGTGGTGGTTGGTTTGGAGGCAGCGGGGTGGTGGTTGTGGTTTGAAGGAGGCGACGACAGCGATGGTGGTGGTTTGGGGAAGGCGGCGGCGGTGATGGTGGTTTAGAGCAGTGGGGTTGATAACACGAAAATTATACATGTTTTGGTTGAGCTTAATTGTATGACTTTACCCCATTTCTCACCCGTTTCTGGTCATTTCACTCACAATTTGATCTTATTATTGCTTTTGTAGGATTTGGAGGCCGTGGAACGGAGAGGTACGAAAAAAGGCGAGAAAACGTGAAAAATGCACAATCTTGATCCAGTAGCCTTTTGGCGATCGCGAAGTCTCAGATCTGGAGCCGCCAAGTTCGATAATGCTGAAATCTAGGGTTTGCCCTAAGTGCTTCGCGCCGCGAGGAAGCCGTCTGGCGAACGCAAAACGGGCTCTGGACGCTTCTTTTAAATATCAGCCTCCTCCTTCAGTTGTGATATGCACGTATAGAGCTAGATAGAGAGCTTGTGAGAGAAACATCTAGGTAGAGAGTGGTGTTGATACGCTGCGGGGTTCGATCTTCGATCATCCGTCGTTGTACTGTCGGTATCATGTCTGTATCTACTATCGTATTTTCTGTTTTTACCATGTCTAGTGAGTAGTCTTTTATAGTGGTACTTATTGTGGTCGATGAACCATTGTGGATGATGATCTTATAATTAATGTTTATTGGTTTGTTTTTGGTTAGTTGAATGTGTGTTATGGTTCCGTTCTAATTTATATTGTTTGGTTATTTGAACTCGTTGGTTGGGTGTATCTGTTTTGACCAAAATAGATAGACTCCGATAGGATAATCAACCTATCTTGACCTACCCTTCGTTTCGGAGAGTTGTGTTAGGTGGTTACTCAGACCGAGAGCGACCAGGTAGTAGAAAACCATGCAATAGGAATAGGATCGGATGACCGGTACTAGATTGTCTGACAAACGATCTAAGTATTGGAACTAGGAGGATCAAGACCTAGTTAATAGCCATAATAGTCACATGTTAGGGTGTCTCAGACTTAAATTCCTACAATAACCAAAACCACCAAACCTTTAGCCTTTTAAATCATCCATTTGGGGATTCACTAAACCATGATAAGTACTACTGTTTTCCTTCATATAGTTTTTAATCAACCTTTTAATTGCTTTCGTAGTTCTTAATTAACTTAGTTGTCTTTTTAGTTATTAAACTCTTTTTCATAAACCCCCCCCAAGAGCTTTAGGTTAATTTAACTAGTCAAGAGTAACAGTCTACGATAACTTGACCGTTCCCAGTGGTAGAAACGATACCTGGACTTTCCTACACTATATTACTCACGATCAGGTACGCTTGCCTCTATATGTGGTAAGACAGTGGCTAGGCTTTTAGAGGTTAAAACTTGTTTCGCTTTTTATATACAATAATTACCGCATCAAGTTTTTGGCGCCGTTGCCGGGGAACGGTAGTTGTTAGACTTTAATCTTTATTAGTTTTGTTAATCGATCCTTGTGAGGGATTCTTTCCCTTGCAAGTTTTTCGCTTTCTAGTTTAGTTAGTTGTTTTTATTTTATTTTATCTCTTTGTTTCCCGCAAGTTGCCCGTAATCGTTTGTTGAAATTGTCAGGATGGCAGACGATCAACCCATGTGGGATAAGCGATCTGAAGTACAGTTCACCTCGAGATCTGCAATCAAAAAGACCGAAGGTAAAATGGTGGAAATCAACAAAGGACTGATCAAAATGATCAACACCATATCATTTGACGGAGAACCAAGTAGAAATCCTTATCAGCACCTTGAAGCATTCGAGGACATCTGTGATTTATTCAATACCAGGGAGGATGAGGTAAAACTTTGGGTATTCTTCTTTACCTTGACAAATAAGGCAAAAGACTGGTTTAAAAAATTACCCCAGCATCCATCACAACCTGGGACGATTTAAAATCTGTCTTTTTGTCAAGGTACTTTCCATTTCCAAGGTTAACAAAGTAAAAGCTGAAATCCGAAACTTTAAACAAGAAACAGACAACCTTGTGAAAGCTTGGGAAAGGCACAAGGATTTATTCTTAATATTTCCAAACCATGGCATTGATGATAAAGAGATGATGGATATTTTTTACGTTGGATTGACTAACGATTCTCGATTAAGATTAGACTCATCTTGTGGAGGTATTTTCCCATATAAGTCAGTGAAAGAAGCACGTAAACTCTTGGACGACATGGAAGCACATTATTTGGATTGGTCAATTGACGAGGAACAAGAGGAGAAGCAACCAGCACATCTGAATGTAGTTTCATCATCTGAGGAGCATGCTACTCCAACCGAGGAGTCCCCTTGGAAGCCAACCCCTCTGTCTCAACCAGAGCCACATGGTGGAATAATCGAACAATTGTTCCATCAGTTCTCACAAGAACAAGGAAAGATGGGTGTGGACGTCGAACAGAACCTTCAAGGATTTGTAAATTTTGTTACAGGATTACATAGGAGCACAGATTAATTCCTCCGAGATGTGAAGGAAACATTTCCTCATATGGAGACAGTAGCACAGGCTGAAGTGTTCACAACCACGAGAGGAGGTAAGGTAGTTGTAGGACCACCTATGCCTCAAACTAACCAAATTACTAATTTGCAGGTTGTCGAACCGGAGGTTGACTTACCATCATGCCCGACAAAAGAAGTCAGGGACGAAGCAGTCAGGCCAAAGGAGTCTGCAACACCACATGTGTCTACACGAGTGCCATATCCCGCACGACTGTGGAAAGAGAAGAAAGAGGCCCAGTATCATAAGTTTATTGACTTAATAAAATGAGTAGATATTAATGTGCCTCTTGTGGACTTGATTGCAGGTGTACCGAGTTATGCAAGATTCCTCAAGGAGTTGGTGGCTAATAAAGCAAGGATGGGAGCAGAAGAAATAGCTTTTCTGAACGCCGAATGCTCAGCCACACTTTCCGACACCCTCAAAAAGGGTGATCCAGGGAGTTTCACTATTCCTTGCTACTTTGGTAAAGGTGTTTCATGTAGAGCCCTAGCCGACCTAGGAGCCAGTATAAACCTAATGCCATTATCCTTTTACCAAAATCTAGGACTAGAAAATCTAAAAAGCACCCGAATGGCTATACAACTAGCTGACAGATCCATAAAATACCCTGTAGGAATAGCTGAGGATGTCACAGTACGGGTAAATAAGTTTACTTTCCCTGCCGACTTTGTGATCCTGGACATAAAGGACGAGGTTAAAATTCCTCTAATCCTTGGTCGTCCATTTCTCAACACAGCCAGTGCTGTTATCCATGTTGCCAAAAGAGAACTTAGTCTAGGAATTGGTGAAGACCGAATCACTCTTTCCATTGACAGAACTTTAGACTGTGATGAATCTATAAATACTCTAGACAACTTAGATGACTTCACTGAACCGTTTGAATCAGAGCCTAATGATCATCTTTTTGAATCAGGTGAATTGGAAGAAAGCCTCTCCATTGAGAAAAGATGGGATGAAACCGTGGAAAGAGAAGAAGAGGAATTCGAGGAGTTAAAGCAGGAAGATAAAGTTAGGGTGAGAACCTCTTTGGAGGAACCACCAAATTTGGAGTTAAAGAACTTACCTGAACACCTCGAGTACCGGTTTCTTGAAGGTAACAATTCTCTCCCGTTAATTATTTCTTCCTTGCTAACAGCCGATGAAAAAGAAAGACTTATTGAGGTTTTGAAAAAACACAAAAAAGGCTTTAGCTTGGAAAATTTCGGACATTCCCGGAATAAGCCCTTCGTTTTGTACACACACAATTTTAATGGAAGATAATTTTAAACCATGTGTGCAAAAACAAAGGAGGCTTAATCCGAAAATGCAAGAAGTTGTAAAAAAGGAGGTTATGAAACTGCTTGATACCGGGATCATCTACCCCATTTATGATAGTCCATGGGTAAGCCCTATTCAAGTAGTTCCCAAAAAGGGAGGACTCACAGTTGTCACAAATGATAACAATGAGTTAGTTCCCACCCGTACTGTTACCGGGTGGAGAGTTTGCATAGACTATAGGAAGCTTAACGATGCCACTAGAAAAGACCATTTCCCTTTGCCCTTTATTGATCAAATGCTTGAACGATTGGCGGGAAATGAATACTATCCTAGATGGATTTTCGGGATACTTCCAAATCCCCATTGATCCCGAGGACCAAGAGAAAACAACATTTACCTGTCCCTTTGGAACATTCGCCTATAGGCGTATGCCTTTTGGGTTGTGCAATGCACCCACTACATTTCAGCGATGCATGACAGCTATTTTCCAGGATATGATAGAGGATTGTATGGAGGTCTTTATGGATGATTTCTCTGTTTTCGGTAACTCTTTTGATGATTGTTTAAACAGCTTAGACAGGGTCTTAGCTCGATGCGAGGAATCTCATTTGGTTCTCAACTGGGAGAAATGCCACTTTATGGTAAGAGAAGGTATAGTTCTTGGACACAAAATCTCAAAAGATGGTTTGGAAGTGGATAAAGCTAAGATAGACACCATATCAAAGCTTCCTCCATCGACAAACATAAAAGGGGTTAGAAGTTTCTTAGGTCATGTCGGGTTTTATAGGAGATTTTTTAAGGATTTTTCAAAAATAACCCGACCTCTAACCAAACTTCTTGAAAAGGATGCACCTTTCATTTTTGATGAGAAGTGCATTTCTGCGTTTGAAACTTTGAAACATCATTTGACTAATGCCCATATTATGGTCCCACCTGATTGGGATCAACCTTTTGAGATTATGTGTGATGCGAGCGATTACGCCGTTGGTGCAGTCCTTGGGCAGCGTAAAAACAATCATTTTTAACCGATTTGCTATGCGAGTCGAACTTTGAACGATGCCCAAGAAAACTACACCACGACTGAAAAAGAACTTTTGGCGGTCGTTTTTGCTATTTAAAAGTTCCGATCCTATCTTGTGCTGTCCAAAATCATAGTGTACACGGATCACTCTGCCCTTAAATACCTCTTTGCTAAGCCAGATGCTAAGCCCAGACTCATACGATGGATACTTCTGTTGCAAGAGTTTGATATAGAGGTAAGAGATAAGAGAGGCGCTGAAAATTTAGCTGCTGATCATCTGTCTCACCTGGAGAATCCATACATGGATTCCGGGGGCATAGAAGTCATCAGGGATAAATTCCCCGATGAGGACCTCAATATGATTAAGACCATAGGAGAAGACCCTATACCATGGTATGCAGATTTTGCAAACTATCTTACCGCCGATGTTCTCGTTAAAGGTATGACTCATCAACAAAAGGGTAAGTTTTTCTCGGACCTAAAGCATTAGTTTTGGTTCAAACCTCATTTGTTTAGAATAGGACCTGATAGGATCCCCCGTCGATGTGTCTCAGGCCCTGCTGCTTGGGGCATTCTCGATAACTGTCACAAAGGCCCCACGAGAGGCCATTTTGGAGCCAATCTGACTGCCAGAAAAGTCCTCGAATCAAGATTTTATTGGCATACGATCTTCAAGGATGCTCACACTTTAATAAAATCCTGTGATGTCTGTCAAAGGGCAGGCAATATCACAAAGAAAGATGAGATGCCTCCACAGAGCATCTCCGTTAGTGAAGTGTTTGACGTTTGGGGAATTGATTTCATGGGACCCTTTCCCGACTCCAAAGGCAACAAATACATCCTTGTGGCAGTTGACTATGTTTCCAAATGGGCCGAAGCTAAGGCTTCACCCACAAATGATCCTAAGGTAGTTGTTAACTTTGTGAAATCTCTTGTATGTAGGTATGGATGTCCGAAGGCGATCATAAGCGATAGAGGAACTCATTTTGCAAACTATCTCTTGGAGAAAACCTTGAAAAGGTACGGGGTACATCATCGGTTTTCGACTGCCTACCATCCGCAAGCCAATGGACAAGCAGAAAACACCAACAGGGCGTTGAAACGAATCTTGGAAAAGACAGTCGATAACAACCCGAAGATATGGTCGCAAAAGCTTGAAGATGCACTATGGGCATATCGTACGGCCTATAAAACACCGATTGGGAGCACTCCTTATCGAATGCTTTACGGGAAAGCATGTCACCTCCCATTCGAGTTCGAGTACAAAGCATTGTGGGCACTAAAGAAAGTCCACTTGGATGACATTGCAAGTGGAAGGGAAATATTGATAAGCTTGCACGAATTGGAGGAGCTTAGATCTCTTGCTTATGAGAACTCGAAGATCTACAAGGAACAACGAAAGAAATGGCACGATGCGCATCTAAAGGAAGTAAAGCTGTTCAAGGAAGCGGACAAGGTACTGATGTATCAAACTCGCTTTAAATTCTCCCCAGGTAAGTTAAAGTCACGATGGATAGGTCCATATGTTGTCTTAAAATCTTATCCCTCCGGATATGTGGACCTAATGTCCGAAAGAGGAGAATTCAAGGTAAATGGCCATAAACTAAAACTTTATAATGAAAATGACCCGGTCAGAAATGGCGAGGTCTATCATCTTTCTAAAAAGCCTATTACCTAGTTGTTCTCTCTGTTAGGAATTATGTGCAGAGTTGACAAACCAAGTGATTATATATCCAATGTTACGAGACACTTGAGGGTCACACCTGTGAGGACCTATAAGTCGAACAAGTTAGATGAAACCCCAAAATGGAGAATTAGGATTTATAATAGTATATTATAAATCAGTTGGGTAATTTCAGTCAGAATTACCAAAGTTGGAGGGTTATTAATTAATTAGGATATTATATATTTATTAGATAAATAAATATATAATAGTTAATTAATAAGTTTTATATATATTAGATAAATATATATAATCGTAATTATCGTATGCAAATTCTTTTCCAGCTAATTAAAAAAGGAAAGGATTTGAGATAATTATTATAAGGAAACTGAATCTCTTACAAACTGTATTTTTCCTCCATATAAATAAAGCCTATGGGTTAAGGAAAAATAACAAGCTTTCAATTAAGAAAACCAGTTCTCAGTTTCCCTCCTCCCTCTCTCTCCAAAAACCGGCGCCGACACCTCCCCCCGGTCGAATCTCAGTTTTTGTTCGGGTTTCATACAGTCCTACTAGAGGGACGTTCGCTGGTCGATCATTGGTGGATCTATTCTCAAGCAACCAGGTAAATTGATCTAAACCAAACTAATAGGATTAAAACTATAACGATTAAAAGATCATTAGGCTTAATGGGTTTTTAGCTTTTATCGCTTCCGCACAAATAAGATCAAAACAGCGTGTTTTGATCACGTAGGTTTTATCAGTTTTGATTAACCTATGAGATATATCAAATCAGCAAGGTTTGATAGATCTGAGATAATCCTCGAGTCAGTTTGATCCAAGGATACCCACAAAAACCCAACACTCTCGAGTCAGGCTCGAGACTCGTTGCAAAAAAAAAACAAGCGCTTCTCGGGAGGCAACCCGTGTTTTTATTGATTATTTTTGTTTTTCCATGTTTTCTAATCAATTTTGCAGCGTTAGTCAAAGGAAATCACAACCCGATCAAATTTCAATTAAGGCCAAACAGAAGCCTCTTCGCGTTCCGAAGTCTTAACTTTCGCGATGCGAAGTAGGTAGGCAAGGTGAGTTCCTATTCTAAGTTAACTTAGCGATTGCCACTTTCACAGTCTCGCGATCGTGAAGGAGGGAAATTTTGAAAATAGTGCGACAGTCACAATTTCGCGATGCGAGGGTCTTCATTTCGCGACGTGAAGTTCGATACGAAGGGTTTAAAATTGATTTCTAAAACCCTATTTTCAGTATTCCCCTCCTTCCATTCTGCAATTCCATGGCGTCAAAGGTATGTATTTCTCCTCTATTTGCTTTAATTTGAAGATCCTTACAAGCCCTAGTTGTTTAAACTTATGAATATGCCAAAAAAAGGGATTTCTTGGGTAATGATGTCTTTAATGTTAGGAGGGGGGAATGTTTCTTACTTTGATTTGTTTAGATGCACACACTTGAGTTTAGTTTTATAATATTGTGATATGTTTCAACTCAAGTGTGGGGAAGAGAGGTTATAAGCTTTGTGGTGATTAATGTATATGGGTTTATTTGTGTAGAGAACTTCATCTTCTCGCAATTTCCAAGACCACCCATGCTTGTCTTTTGATTCCGATAACATCTTGCGTAGCGAAAAGATGTCGTTGATGATTGAGCTTGATCGCTTGAAAAAGCAGGACGTTGAGATTGGCTCGATCGTAGACTTGCACTTCGTTGAGGAAATTGGATTTGGGGATAGGCTTTCAAGCCTCTTGAGGAGAGAGTACCGCGATCACTTTGGTGTACTTCGTTTTGTGAGCAATGATTGGGAGAAAGCACTAAAAACTCACGAGCCAATCTACTATGAGCTTGTGCTAGAGTTCTTGGCTACGTTTAGCTTCGATGTGGAGGCATATGAGGAAGATAGATTTGATGGCCCTTGTGTACGATTCCGTTTGCTTGGAGAATGGTATGGGATTACACTACCTCTTTTTGGAGTGTTGCTCGGACTTTTCACGGCGGCTTAGTCGAGGTCCGAATACTTTTCTCACTACTTCTTAACCGGTGCTTGTGAGCCTAGTGCCGAGTTTGTGGGTGCAGATTTTTGGGCAACCATTGGATCGGGACCGTATCTACAGTCCAATACCAAGAAAAGTTCTATCATTCTACCCGAGCATCGCCTTCTTCATCGGATGCTAGTTCATTCGTTTGCCTACCGGAAAGCTATCAAGGAAAAGGTGCCGGAAGGCGATCTTTGGCTTCTTTCACGAATGGTCGATCGGAACTCAATAACCAATCTCTCTTATATGATGGCAAAAATGTTCCAAAGCGCCGGCAAGGTGCATGATAAGGCCAGAACGGGCCTTTGTGGGGGACTTTTCATTACGGTTATAGCGGAGAAGTTGGGAACCCTTACACCGGACGTTTGTGAAACTCTCACCAAGTTGTCTCCTATAAGATTTCTCGATAAAGTTCTTTTTCGTTCTATGAATTTACTTGCACCGGGACCTCGAAGGGGTACTTTTGTTTGAATTGGGAACGCTACACCCAATGAAGGGCCGATTGGCATGGCTACTTCACCGCCTGAACCAACCTTCCCGGGGCAATCAAGCAATCCTCCACCGGCAAATCAACAAGGATCGGGATCTATTCATGAAGCTATTCAAGGATTATCGGAATAGATGGGAGTTGAGCATCACGAAATGATGGAGCGACTGGATCGGATTTCGTATGATATGTATGGTGTTCGTCGGGAATTGTCTTGGGTCACCGCGTCGATGAGCGAGTACTTTGAAAGCGTGGGACATGCTCCCTCGGCTACTCTCGAACCTCATCCCGTTTGGCGCGATAGTGATGACGGTCCCACTGGCTACTCGACCTACGATGAATGGGCTTTTGAAAACCGTAACTAATCGGTTTTATTTGATTCGATTGGGTTGTACTCTACTTTGAACTTTAAACTGCGTGGTTTGGTGTGTTTGGTTTGGTTGAACAATTTTTTATTTTTGTTTGGTTTGTTTAGAATTTTAAGACTTTTTAATTGCTTTAGTTTGGTTTATTTTCTTTAGTTCGTTTTTACCTTTTCCTTTTTATTTTTTTGGGTAATAGATACAGCGATCTATGATCTTGAATCGAGCACGATATTTGGAACTCTCTCTCAGATCAGAACAGATTTTGTCACATAACCCGGGAAGTTTCTCTTTTTCCCAATTACTCCTTAATTGTTTTAACTGTTGCATTGAGGACACTGCAAATTTTAAGTGTGGGGAGGGGGTTATGTAGACTTATCTATTTAAATAGGTTCACTTTTTGCTTTGTGGATTGTCGTTTTTCAAATTTTTGAAAGCTTTGAAATTTGACACCAAATTTTTTTTCGAAATCTGAGATTGTTTGTGGAACTGAGTTGCTTGCATAGGAGAACACTGAATATGATTAGTTGAGTAAAAGGATGCCTTGGAATACCAATTACCATGAGTGCCTCACCCAATTCATTTGAGAGTTTGAGCATAATTGTTATTCATTTCTGTGAGGAATACCGACTTTGACCCAAGGTAGAACTTGTCATTTGAATGCTTGTCGAGACAACACAAGAGAAATATTTATCACCATTGCACTGATAGAGGCCTTCGTTTCTAACCCTTTTAGCCTTCGTCAGATAACCTCATTATAAGGTTATTTGATTTTCCTAGCCTTTGATTGAAAAGTACTCATCTTTAGTACTTCATCCTTTGTAACCCTTTTGAGCCTTAGTCTTTTCATTTCTTTACCCACTATACACTTTATCCTTTAGCCCAATTTTTTTATCTATCTCTTGGCTGTAGCTCAAAGTTGGATGCTTGTCATGTTTTTGGTCCATTTTATGAATCTGACAAATAGAGAAAGGGATTGTGAGAAACGGAGAAAAAAGAGTAAAAAGCAACATAGTTGCTACTCGAGAAAAGAAAAGAAAGAAAAAAAAATAGAGAGCTTGAAAAGAAGTTAAAAAAAGAAATGAAAAGAAAGATAGAAAACGACTCAATCAAAAGAAAAATCAAAAGAGTCGATGTGCTTAAAAAGAGAATAAATATCGAAGCCGCAAATAAGCAATATGCTTAGGCCGATATACAAGTGAAAATGATAGAAATCGCGAGCTCTAAAAATCTCAAAAAGTCAGATGATTAATTTGGGTCTTGAACTGATTGGTTTTCAGGTTTTTGCTACAACCCTTAGTCACTTATATATCCTTTATCCTACCCTTAACCCTTAGCCTAACGTTACAACCCTAAAGTCCTCTTGACGGTTGACAACTTCTCAGTGGTGGAGATTAGATTTGGTGACAAGCTTATGCATGCGGGAATTAGTCGAGTATTGGTGTGATCACTTACATATACACTTTTACCCCTGAGAGATACATTTTAAATTATCATTCATACTATGTGAGGGTGAAAGGTTAATCTTGGTATCCAATTGCTTGATGTATCTTCTTTGTGTGTTCGATTGTGTGAGTGTGCTTTGTTCTCTTGAATGATCTTGGGTGGAGATAATTTTGGAGTTATCTTTCTTATCTTTCAGTCTTTTGATTGAGGACAATCAAAGCTTAAGTATGGGGATTTTGGTAACACCAAAATTATACATGTTTTGGTTGAGCTTAATTGTATGACTTTACCTCATTTCTCACCCGTTTCTGGTCATTTCACTCACGATTTGAGCTTATTATTGCTTTTGTAGGATTTGGAGGCCGTGGAACGGAAAAGTACGAAAAATGCGAGAAAACGTGAAAATGCACAATCTTAATCCAGTAGCCTTTTGGCGATCGCGAAGTCTCAGATCTGGCGCCGCCAAGTTCGATAATGCTGAAATCTAGGGTTTGCCCTAAGTGCTTCGCGCCGCGAGGAAGCCGTCTGGCGAACGCGAAACGGGTTCTGGACGCTTCTTTTAAATATCAGCCTCCTCCTTCAGTTGTGATATGCACGTATAGAGCTAGATAGAGAGCTTATGAGAGAAACATCTAGGTAGAGAGTGGTGCTGATACGCTGCGGGGTTCGATCTTCGATCATCCGTCGTTGTACTGTCGGTATCATGTCTGTATCTACTATCGTATTTTCTGTTTTTACCATGTCTAGTGAGTAGTCTTTTATAGTGGTACTTATTGTGGTCGATGAACCATTGTGGATGATGATTTAAAATTAATATTTATTGGTTTGTTTTTGGTTAGTTGAATGTGTGTTATGGTTCCGTTCTAATTTATATTGTTTGGTTATTTGAACTCGTTGGTTGGGTGTATTTGTTTTGACCAAAATAGATAGACTCCGATAGGATAATCAACCTATCTTGACCTACCCTTCGTTTCGGAGAGTTGTGTTAGGTGGTTACTCAGACCGAGAGCGACCAGGTAGTAGAAAACCATGCAATAGGAATAGGATCGGATGACCGGTACTAGATTGTCTGACAAACGATCTAAGTATTGGAACTAGGAGGATCAAGACCTAGTTAATAGCCATAATAGTCACATGTTAGGGTGTCTCAGACTTAAATTCCTACAATAACCAAAACAACCAAACCTTTGGCCTTTTAAATCATCCACTTGGGGATTCACTAAACCATGATAAGTACTACTGTTTTCCTTCATATAGTTTTTAATCAACCTTTTAATTGCTTTCGTAGTTCTTAATTAACTTAGTTGTCTTTTTAGTTATTAAACTCTTTTTTCATAAAAAACCCCCCAAGAGCTTTAGGTTAATTTAACTAGTCAAGATTAACAGTCTACGATAACTTGACCGTTCCCAGTGGTAGAAATGATACCTGGACTTTCCTACACTATATTACTCACGATCAGGTACGCTTGCCTGTATATGTGGTAAGACAATGGCTAGGCTTTTAGAGGTTAAAACTTGTTTCGCTTTTTATATACAATAATTACCGCATCAGGGGTGGTGGTTGTGGTTTGAAGGAAGCGACGGCGGTGATGATGGTGGTTTGGTGAAGGCGGCGGCGACGATGGTGGTTTGGAGTAGTGGGGTGGTGGTTGTGGTTTGAATGGGGTGGTGGTTGTGGTTTGAAGGAGGCGACGGCGGCGATGGTGGTGGTTTGGGGAAGGCGGTGGCGACGATGGTGGTGGTGGGGGCGGTGATGGTTTGAAGGCAGCGTCGATGGTGTTGGTTTGAAGGCAGCGGCGGCGGTGGTGGTGGCGAGGCAGTGGCGTGGTGGTGGTGAGGCAGTAGCGGTGGTGGTGGTTTGGAGGAGGTGATGGTAGTGGTGGTGGTTTGGAGGATGAGTAGGAGGTGGTGGTAGTGGTGGTGGTGGTGGTTCTTCTTCTTTAAAAGTGGGTTTATTATGGCAAAACAGGTCCTTGAAAGTTGAAACCATCCTTACCCAATTAGTAAACTAGAAGGACGAAATTTGTAATTTACTCAAATAAGACTTGGCATCCTATATGGCATCCCACTTAGCATCCTATGTGGCATCCCACTTAGCATCCTATGTGGCATAAAAAATAATAAAATTACCGGTTATCTTCTAGGTAGGTAACCGGTTACATACAATGGCAAGTTTAACAAGTTTGATACATTAAATGGTAAGTGTTCAAGTTCAGTACATACAATGATAAAACATGACAAGTTGGATACATTTTGGTGTACCTTTCCCTAATTTTAATTACTCGAAATAGAAAACCCTATTTATTAACACAACTTATATTACTACAATTTTTATGGGAGTATTTTTAATTGTCTCATCCTCTCAACCCAAGCTTTGATGCTTACTAGTGTATTTGCATATCCAAGAAACCCAAGTTCTCGACTCTTATTCATGCTACAAACATGTTGAAACTCAAGTTTCAAAATCCCAGATGCTACACCGAAGCATGTTATCTCCTCCAATTTGGTCTCATACAATCCGTTTTCTTCCACAATTTTATCCCATACTTCTCCTTTATCCCTCATGAAACTCACACAATCAAACTTATATTTCTCATCAAATGCCACAAACTCAACATCAAACACATCACACAACACCCTCCATAACAATTTCCATGTAAACACATCACCATTTGTGCAATTAAAAGCTTGATTCTTGGCCTTTTCTGTTGTTGCTGCCCATATTTGTTGTTCGGCTAACAAGTTAGCATCAGATGCATCCCAAAAGTGCTCCCAGTTATACCTATTGCCATAATACCTATTAAACATTGATGATAATTAGAATACATAGATTCTATATACACTAGTATTGTATGTGGACTATGCAAATGATCATAAATTTCATTGGAAATTAATTAGATTGTTTTCAATTTATTTTCTCCTAATTTGATTTTTTTGAAAATTAATATATTGTAATTTGAAGCTTTTAAACATCACAAATATATATTTTGTTGTTTGTTTGTTTGATTGATCTTAGGTTCAAAAATGTTTCTCTTTTTTAACAAATATTACACACACATCCAACTAACCTACTACTAAAATCTACTGCTAAATCTACATCACTGTCAATGAAGGGGCTCGAACCCACAACTATAAGGAAGGGGCTACAAGCCTTTGGCTATATTCAGGAATGTTAGTAGAGGTTTTCAAAAACCCCGTTTGTTAACATTTAAAGAAAGGCAAAATGGAAATATTTTAGAAATTGAATGATTAAGGGGGCGTTTGGTTAACGGAATAGATTTCGATGGAATTGGAATTCATCAAGGAATTTGACTTCGAAGTAATTGGAAATTGAATTTGATCATGCATTTTGGTCGTGTTTGGTTGGATGGAATTGTAAAGGTAAGATGAGCAAGAACCGAACCCAAACTTGGAAAAACGAGAAACCAAAACCGGAAAAATCGAACCGAAAATCCAAAACGGTTCGGTTTCAGTTTCCACCTCAACTAGGAAAAACCGAACCGAACCGCTTTAAATTATATTTTTTTTATATTATATATAATTTGATAATTTAATTAGATAATAAATAGAAAAAAAACCGAAAACCGAGACCGAACCAAACTGTAAAAGGATTTGGAGAGAGAGAGCGATAGATGGACATGAGAAAACCACAGATGGAAAAAACGAGAGGGGATGAGGGATGGTTCCAGTGAATTTCATGGGTTATCGTATTAAAATGATGAAATCTATGGTTGAAGGAATTTGAAGGACTTCTTACTTAACATTCCGTGAACCAAACAGGGCCATGGAATTTGGTAAATTAAACTGGCCATTCCATTTCCAATTTCATTCAATTCCGCGAACCAAATTCCCCTAAAGAGTTTTATGAACATGTGAACAAAATAATTAAAAATGTTTTTTGCTTTTTGTGCACATGTGCATACGAGATAAATGAATGGTTATTAGGATGTCCTTAATTTCTATTTTTCTCATAAGCCCAACCCTATATATGTGTGTGTGTGTACGTGCACGCATGTATATATGTGTGTGTGCACTAATAAACTCTTTTATAAGAGCATCTCTAAGAGCTTACTCAAAATTTCTCCAAAATGAATAATCAAAATTTAAAATCTATAAAAGAAAATTGCATCCTATTGTTTTTTTCTTTAAATTCTTATATTCAAGATTTCCATCTCCAACAGCTTCCCCATTTTGGTGAAATCAATATTAATTATAATAATGAAATATTCCACTTATCCATTACAAATTGTTTTTTTTTTCAATAAATTCTTATATTCAAGATTTTCTATTGGTTCTTACAAATACTAATCATTTTTGGAGTTATCTCCATATTTGGAGAAAAACTCATTATTTATCATACTTTCTCCATTTTGGAGAAAGAAATGGGTAAGCTATTGGAACACATTTTAATCTAAAATCCTCATTTTTCTTCATTTTTCCCATTTAAGTGAAGCTGTTGAAGATGCTCTAAGACGACAAAATATGTTAATATTTTTTGAGAATGTTCACTTAGGCTTTACGTAAACTGCATCCTTAGCAATTTTGTAAGTTAATTTACGACCATCTGGGATTAAGCATAGCCACAAAAATATGTAAATGTTCTAATAGCTTGTTTTATAAAACATCAGTTTATAAGACCAAACAATTATGCTTTCTATATATATATTTTACAATAGGATGGTAAGACAATTATGCTTTCTTTATATAGATTTTACAATAGGATGGTAACACATATGAATAAGTCTTTTTTGAGCACCTTTAAAAGAAAATATTTTATTAGTTTTTTTTATCATAAACTTTTAAGAAGTTTAAACACATATTATAATAAACACATACATTTATCACAGTACTTTGAACAGTAAATTTAATATAAATTAATCCATTTAATAATAAAACATATTTTAATGAATTTAGTTTGAAATTTACATTTTATTCCCTTAGATTTATAATCTTTATTCATTTTAAATCTTTTAATTTCCTATATTTCATTTCACGTTTTAAAAATATATCGTATAACCGGCTAAAATATGTTTAAAAAATGTGTTTCAGTTTAAACAAATTACGTCAGCATAATCGTATTGTCGATACCTTCAAAATGAGCCTAATATTGAATATTTTTTATCTAATTATCTTATTCTATACCATATATATTACTCAAAAATAGTAAAGGGCTAAAAACGTCATTTAATCAAAGTCATAATCAAAATTTTATTATAATAAGTTTAAATTGTAAAAGTTACGGTTTACCCCATAGACTTATAATATTGATTCAATACCTTTTAGTTTTCTATATTTACTTACGATTTAGCCATATGTCATATATTCGTGAAAATATGTTTAAGAAAGTACGTTTTAATTTTAACAAATTAAGTCATTATAATGGTGTCGTCGATGCCTTCGAAATGAGCCTAATATTGAATATTTGTTTTATCTAATTATTTTATTGTATATTATATATAGTACGATTATATAATATATATAATCGTAGTTGTGAAAGTTACATTTTATTCCCTTAGATTTATAATATTTATTCACATTATGCCTTTTAGTTTTCTATATTTCATTTCACGTTTTAGCCATATATCGTATACTGGCTAAAATATGTTTAAAAAAATGCGTTTCATTTTAAACAAATTACGCCATTGTAATCGTATCCTCGATACCTTCGAAATAAGCATAAGATTGAATATTTTCTTATCTAATTATCTTATTACCTATTGTGAACTTGCGTTTATCAAGAATGGTGTGCACTATTCAGATTTCAGATGGATCTTCACGACAATTTTTTAAAATTTACATTTTCACCCTAAACTTATAATATTTTATGAACAATAGATTTATATTATTTTAATTAATTTAGTTGTGGAAGTTACATTTTATCCCCTTATATTTATAATATTTATTCACTTTATACCTTTTAGTTTTCTATATTTCATTTCACGTTTTAGCCATATATCGTATACTGGCTAAAATAGATTAAAAAATGTGTTTCAATTTAAACAAATTACGCCGTTATAATCGTATCGTCAATATCTTCGAAATGAGCCTAATATTGAATATTTTTGATCTAATTATCTTATTGTATACTATATATATTACGATTATATATTTACTCAAAAATAATCAAAGGGCTAAAACGTCATTTAATCAAACTCAATAATCAAAATTTTATTATAATGATAAAAAAAATAATACAATTCTATTATTCGAATTGTAAAAGTTACGATTTACCCCATTTGGTTAATGACACTCATTAATAATTTAATCACCTCAATAACTTTAAATCGTCTACAACTTCAAAATTTAATTAAAAAAACGTTATATACATAATGACCCGCAGCGAAGCACGAGTATCAAAACCTTGTTTATAAGACATTATAAGAAACTTTTCAAATATCATCCTACTAAAAAGACCATTAATACCATTTATTTTAAAGTTGCTCCAAAAAGTTGTTATGAACACATATTGTGTAACCTTTAAGTGTCAATTATTAAGCTATCTTGTTACATTTAATATGACCTCCTAAATATGAAGTGGGATTTTGTTGTAGTGATTTATACCTGAACGGATGGTTTTCGTGTTTGCAGATGAGTGCGTAGACTGATAGCATCAGAAGTCCATTGATGTAACTTCTCGTTGATGCACCAATGATAATGGATGCACGGTGTATGGAATATGTGAAAGATTTTGAGTAGGAAGCTGCTACAATGTCTTCCAAAGCATAGTAGAAATTTGTAACTGGTAATCTTGGGTAATCTTCTCTAAAGGGTGGATCACGAGGAACAAGTTTAGTTGAGATAGTTGGGTTAAAATTTGGACCAAAATAATGCCTTGTTCCTGTTTGCAATGTAACATGACTGAGTTTTGAGTTTGGAGAATAAGTTAAAGAATTAAGGACATTGGAAAGCATGGAGGAGTTGCAGGAAACATTCAGTTCTTCGGTTTCATTGACCTGAAAAGCTAACCAAAAGAGATGGGTGATTTTGGAGGAGAGCGGAGAAAGGACTTTGTGGGTGGTATCTCCATTTACTGTATCGCAAATAAAGTATTTGTCAAGTTGGGAGGATGGGAACCACGTGGGTAAAGGCCGTCGTGATACACCATAGACTGTCCATGGACCACCAATCGTTGTCGG
The DNA here is from genome assembly GCA_030169165.1 of Centaurea solstitialis. Lineage (NCBI taxonomy): Eukaryota > Viridiplantae > Streptophyta > Magnoliopsida > Asterales > Asteraceae > Centaurea > Centaurea solstitialis. The sequence continues at coordinate 68,980,326 of CM058046.1, forward strand.
TTTTTTTAAAGCCTCGGTTAAAGCGACCCCCACCATGCCTGTTACCCCAACAATAAGAGCCACTGGTGTATTAAGGTTTTCTTGCTCCATTGAGAGAAAGAGATGTATAGAAATACACACAACCTCAAATTTATATGATGATTGTAGAAAATAATATAAATACCTAACAGATAGACATCCTTAAATTTATATGATGATTATAAAAATTAATACAAGTGCCTAATTTTATACAATTTAAGGATTTATAATTACGAAACGTCAGAAAAAAAAAATTAGCGGGTGCAAATAATTGAATTATGTATGTAATAAATCTAAAAGAATTGTTTTTTATCTAACCTTAATTAATTTATTTGGTTCTTTTAAAGCTAAGCAATACCATATTAAGATTCTTGATCTTGGTTGCGTTTTTGGCAAATGAAATATATAAAATAAAGAATGGGACAATGGGTGACATCATGGTGATGGAAAATAAAGCAATAATGGATTAAAATGAGACGTGTTTATAGAAAAAGTTATCTTAGGTTCTAACGTTAAAGGAAAAGGAAGGAAAAAACGAACAAAGTTAAGAAAAAAAAAAGGCTAAAATTCCTTTGGGAGCTTTTAAGAGGAAGAAAATGAAAAAAGAAAAAAATGTTGTTCAAAAACTTCGTATATATCTACCCATCCATTACAGCCATTTGTAAAATAAAAGATATATAAATCATATTCAATGGATAACACTAGTTTTTAGACCAGATATTTGTAAGATTTAATATTACCAGTAAATTTTCTGGGTAACACTATTTTTTACACCAAATCCTTTTTATATTAATTTATTAAGTTTTTAATAATATTCTTATATTTATTAACTTTACAATTTATACCCATATATTTTTTTTAGAGCATAACTTAATATTTTTTATTTTTTATTAGTTATGAATTAATTTACTGTAATGCATAACACAAAACTTTTATTAAACAATAAAAGTTGCATTAAAACATAAAAAGATACATATGCATTTAATTTTTTTCATTACTATATTTTTCCCACAAATGATCGATTAACGCATTCTGAAGCTCGAAGTGTCTTTGATTTGCCTCTAACGATCGAGAAATTGTTGAAATTGGTTATTTCCTTTTCTACTCGAAAACATGAAGCCTTGTTATGTGTATATCTTTTTTCTTATTTTTACTCTCAAAAACACAAATTAAAGTTTTTCTTTATTTTCAACTATTTTCTCTTAAATTCGAGAACACATTGTAAATGATGGTGGGTACGTGGGGATCAAGAGTCGTATCAAGGCCGAACAAGGCATGATTGAGTAGGGTGACAATTCTCGACACGACACGAAACATGACACAAAGATAAACGGGTTTGAGTTTTCTGACCCGCCAGCCTGTTTATTTCGCAAGTCGTGTTCGGATTAGTATATAGTAATATAGGTTCGCAAGTCAACCTACCAACCCGTTTATCTTTTTAAAAAATTATATTACAAAAAATTATTTTAACTTTTGGGTTTTACATGGTTGTATTTAAACTTGATTGTATTTATATTCGACCCGCCAATCTGTATAGTTAATTAAACGGATTACGCGGATCGTATTCAAGATGGCGGGTCGCATGTTAGGGTTGAAGATGTCGACACGATTAGTTAAACGGGTCATGTCTATGTTGAATCTTTCTGACCTGTCAACCTGCGATATCCACTAACCCGAACAAGACATGATTATTAACCCTACAATTGAGAATGAACTTCTTTTGAATTTGTTCATATGTTTAAACCCGATTATTACGTAACCTAAGAACATCTACCATGATTATTATTTTGTAACGACTAACGTTAGTTATATTTTAATGATATTAGGTAACAGATATAATATAAAGATAAATTAATAGAAAAGTAAAAAGTCAGAGCATTTTAAAATGGCCAAATCTTACAAAAGATTTTGAGCATCATTCAAAAATATTTATATATAATAAACTATGTTGTCATTTTAACTTATTTATCATGACATAAAATATGTTGTCATCAATATATAAACTCGTTATAACTTATAACCAATTGGTCAACCCATGCAGCAGCCCGTTTATAAAAGTCATTGGGGTCCCTCTATCCTGTTAATTAAGTAATAATTGATATTTAATTTGAATAAATTATGTAAAAAATTTATCATCATCGATCCATATTAATATTTTTTTAAGATTCACGTATGAACTTTAAAGTAATTCAAAATACTGGTTATAAGTATTTACTGATTTGCATTCAGGTTTAAATCAAAATTCATATGTGAATGAGTGAATCCATGCTTTTCAAATGTTCACATATAAATTATGATATCAAATTCATATATGAAAATGGGTACCATTTGCGATTGATTATATTTTTAGCGACTAATTAATGAAAAACATCGACATTCACGTTCACCTATTATAATTTGATAAATGAGATATAATTAAAAACAATGATTATCAATATTCAAAAATGCTATAGAAAAAACAAAAGATAAATTATGATATTTGCTTTTTTATATAATTATCTTAATTAGTGAAAAAAGTCTTGGAAATCAAAATTACAAACTAGTAATTGAGATTGTTTCTCATTATCAAGGTTTTGTGTTTGTCATTTGAACTTAATAGTTACTATCTAGTGAGGGTTCAAATGAGAAGCTCCAAAAAATTAATGTTGAGAATATGAGAAGATATACTAACCATTATATGAGATTTTTCAATGGTCAAAACCTTAAGATAGAAAAATATCTAAACATAAAAAATCATGTGTTTGGGTGCGTGTGTGTTAAATTTATTCACTTATAAAATACGATTAACTTTCATAAATACATGTGAATCTTAGAAAACTATATGTAAATATTATTCTATTACGTATACCTACGCCAACCCACCCTTTTCTTATCTAACGGTAAACCTCGTTAGCTACTGCGGGTTTGTTTGTTGTATCACTTGCTAGGAATAGTCTTATGGCTTCAATTCTTGCAACATGTGCAAAAACATCATCCTAATCAATTCCCTCTTCTTGAGTATATCCCTGAGCCACCAGTCTTGCTTTGTTATTGATGACAATGCCTCTCTCATCCTTCTTGTTCCTGAAGATCCATTTGGTGCCAATTGCCCTATGTCCTCTTGGCAAATCAACCAAATCCCATACATGTTGCAACACAAACTGAACCAGTTCTTCCTGCATTGCTTCTATCTAGCTGGGATCTTTCATAGCATCAAAAACCTTCTTTGGCTCAGTCTGAGATAGGAAACATGAAAACATTTCTGAGTTGGGATTTTGAAAACCCACAACTTTACTTTGTTTCCTTGTGATCATTGGGGATTGAATGTCTCCAATCACCAAACTTGATGGATGATTCTTCTAAGTTCTGGTAAGATGTAGGGGTTCTTCAGAAAGATCAAATCCTAGATTTGACTCATAAGAATCATGGCTTTCCTGTTGAACTGGGAGATCCTCCACATTTGAATCAACAACATTCATATGTGAATCAGCTGCATCTGAGGTCTGAGAATCATTCACAGGATTCTGTTGTTGTGAAGTGGAAGTACCCTGATCATGATCTCCTACAAGCTCAATCTCCTTCTGTATCTGATCTGCTTCACCTTCCTTCTGAGTCTCATCTTGATCACCTTCCTTTTGAGTCTCAGGCTCCCTGACTGTAGTGCATAACTCAATTGGATCCACTGTAGGCATTGGAAACATGACAAAAGGTGTCTCTGTCTGTTTCACATTTGATTTGTCTGCACCAGTACGTGTATCAACTGCATAGCTCATATTCAAAGAGTTAGATAGTGAGTCAATGTCAAATAGCCAATTGGGACCAACACCAGGTATATTTGGTGTGTTCTCATTGCATTCTACATTGTCACTTTCCTCAATAATCCTGGATGAGCTGTTAAACACTCTGAGAGCCTTACTCTGAGATGAGTAACCAACAAGAAATCTATCTTCTGATTTGCTATCAAACTTTCCTAAGTGAGATTTGGTATTGAGAATAGTGCAAGGACATCCAAAAGGTTTTAAGAATCCTATAAAAGGTTTCTTTTTCTCAAAAATTTCATATGGTGTCTTGCCCTTTGACTGGACTATAAGAACCCTGTTTTGAACATAGCAGGCAGTATTAACTGCTTCTGCCCAAAAAGTAATAGGAAGCTTTGAATCAACGAACATGGTTCTTGCAGCCTCAATAAGTGTCCTGTTCCTCCTCTCTGCAACACCATTTTGTTGAGGAGTTCTAGGAACACTGTATTGTCTCTCAATTCCCTTTTCTTCACAAAAGTAGTTCAAATCACGATTTTTAAACTCTGTTCCATTTATGACCTGATGACTTTTACATTCAGATTGGTCTTGTTTTCTACTCTGATCACAAAGGGTTTGATCAGTCCACTTTGTCTCATCCTTTGTTCTTAGAAAGAATACCCAAGTGAATCTTGAGTAGTCATCTACAATGACCAGACAGTAGGATTTCTTGCCAATACTCATTAAATTTGTGGGACCAAACAAATCCATATGTAAAAGTTGTAAAGGAAATGAGATTGTGTTTACTTCTTTGGGCTTGTGAGTGGATTTGTGTTGCTTGCCTTTAAGACAGGAAACACAGTGATCATCACATGAAAACTCTTTTGCAGGTAAACCTCTAACCAAATTACCTTTAACCAATTTGGTCATGTTTTTGAAGTTCATGTGACACATCCTTCTATGCCAGAGGGATGACTCACTCAAAGAAGCTTTTGACAATAAACAGATTAAGGATGATTTACAAGAAACATCCTCCAAGTCCAAACAGTAAACATTTTCCTTTCTAGGAGCTCTCAATAGTATCATGCTTCGATCAACTATTTTAAACTCTAGTGAAAGTATCAAACACTCTTCATCATTAAACAATATGCTATGTTTCTTGTCACAAACCTGTGATACAGTTACCAAGTTGTACTTTAGTTGCTCAACATAGTATACATCTGATGCGGTAATTATCATACATAAAAAGCGTAACAAGTTTTAACCTCTAATGCCTAGCCACTGTCTTACCACATATACAGGCAAGCGTACCTGATCGTGAGTAATATAGTGTAGGAAAGTCCAGGTATCGTATCTACCACTGGGAACGGTCAAGTTATCGTAGATTATTAATCTAAATCAGTTTAATTAACCTAAAGCTTTTTGGGGGGTTTTTATGAAAAAGGGTTTTAATACTAAAAAGACAACTAAATTAATTACGACTAAGAAAGCGATTAAAGAGATTGATTAAGAACTATATGAAGGAAAACAGTAGCACTTATCATGGTATAGTGAATCCCCAAGTGGATGATTTAAAAAGGCCAAAGGTTTGGTTGCTTTGGTTATTGTAGGAATTTAAGTCTAGGACACCCTAACATGTAGTGATTATGGTTATTAACTAGGTCTTGGTCCTCCTAGTCCAATACATAGGTCGTTTGTCAGGCAACCTAGTACCGGTAATCCGATCCTACTCTTATTGTATGGTTTTCTTCCTCAGGTCACTCTCGGTCCAAGTAACCACTTAACACAACTCTCTTGGTCAAAGGGTAGGTTAAGGTAGGTTGATTATCCTATCGGAGTCTATCTACTTTGGTGAAACAGATACACCCAACCAATGAGTTCAAATAACCAAACAATAATAATCAGAACGGAACCACAACACACATTCAATCAACCAAAAACAAACCAATAAACATTAAGTATCAAAAATCATCATCCACAATGGTTCAACGACCATGACAAGTACCACTATTAAAAGACTACTCACTAATCATAATGAAAATAAAAAACATGATAGTAGACATGATACCGACAATACAAAGACGGATGATCAAAGATCGAACCCCGCAGCGTATCGGCACCACTCTGACTTTCACTCTCGTCTCTGCCTCGTATCTCGTATCGTATTGTCGTCCTTGCATATTCTGAATTGAAGGAGGAGGCTGGTATTTAAAAGAAAACGTCCAGGGCCCATCTGGCGATCGCCAGACTGCTGGTTTCGCGGCGCCAAGCACTTAGGTCAAACCCTGGTCTTCATCTTTGTCGAACCTGGCGGCGCCAGATCTGGAATTTCGCGGATGCCAGATGGATACTGTATTGATGTTGCACATTTTTCACGTTTTCTCGCCTTTTTTCGTACTTTTCCGTTCCACGGCCTCCAAATCCTACATAAGCAATAATAAGCTCATTTGGTGAGTGAAATGATCAGAAATGGGTCAGAAATGGGGTAAAGTCGGGTAACCAGGCGGAGCATCCTCGGAGTATGGCCAATAAGGTGATGGAGCATATGCGGTATTCGGTTGAATACCGAAGTGGGAGGCCATCTGGTTCATTACTCCACTTTGCCAGTTGGCTTGGTGAAAAGCCTCCACGGTGTTGTACTCCACATGCTGATGATGACGGCCATAAGAAATCGACATCTCCGAGAGCTGGTTACTCAAGTCTTGGTAACCCGAATACGCCGTCCATTCTGCCGGTTGTTGTCCCGCATTCGTCCCACTCGTTCCGCCGGTCTCATGCGTGCTCCTCGGTTGACTACTCGGTTGACTCCTTGTCCCATAAGCTTGAGGATTATGGATCCATGCATTGTAATCCCTTCCGATCATATGCTCAATCCTCGCTACGCCCATGCCTTGGAGTTGGTCCATGTCGATCAACCCCATCTCCCCGAGGTTCGTCATCGAAGAAATAGCGGCATCGATTAGGATACCGAAGTGTTTGGCGAGGCGTGTGATATATTGGCCCCCGACCAAACGACTTCCATCCCGATAGCCGCTCGCTTTGGTGAGTTGCACGGCGATAAGATACGGAGCATTCGGATATTTATCATCCGTATAGAGCTGCTCAAGAAGCCACAGATCATGCACAGTCACTTTCTCCTCACTCGAAGAACGAGCATTCACCGCTTGAATAAGCATCCGGTGCAAGAGTCGGTCCGACGAAGCAAGAAAACCTTTCACCTTGAGATTGCCATGATAATCACCATCACCCAAGATCGCCCAAGCCAAACGTGGAACAAAACCATCGGATCTCTTCGAAGTCGCCCACATATATTTGGGGAGCATCAACATCCGATTGGGTGTATATCCCCAAGGCAAGAGCAAAGTTGACCAAAGATAGAGATCTCCAAACCCCACCAAGTCGGAAAGTCATGCACGATTGGTGAAATTCCTCAAGAGCCTTGATTGCATCGAAACGAAACGTGGCCACAAACTCCACGATAAGCTCTCGGTAGAGGGTCTCGGCAATATCGAAAACTCGCTCCCATGCATGGCATATGTAATACTCATTGCCATCCTCGTCGTACGCGTGCTTTTCAAGAAATGCTTTTATGTCGTTCTCGACTCCCATCGATCTAAGAAGATTCCAATCGACTCTCTTTGGCATAAGCACTTGGCGGGGAAGAAGTCGGTTGACGATGTCCCGATACTCCTCCCTCTTCGGGGCATTCAAGGTTGGGTCATTTGCAAAGGAGGTGAAAACATGACTTCCATCCGGTGCATGGAAGTTAATTGCGGCGGTTGTAGACGAGCGGGTTCTTTGTCTCTACAAAATCCAAATACCATTGTCTTAGAAAAATCTCAATCCATAAACACAAGACAAGGTTTATTCACATTCAAAACTCCAACGAGAAAAAATCTATACGACTAACAAGTTCAACTAGCAAATGTATACATGATAAAACAAGATCAATGGGGATGTGAAACATCCCCACACTTGAACTTTTAGTCCAACTTCCATACAATAAATCTAGCTAACAAAGATGGGGGATTTTGATGCCACAAGATCCCCACACTTATCATTCAAGCATAAACACTAGATTAAACAAACACAAAGCATGCTAAAGTGAAGTTTCAATCATAAAATTGGGCATGCATCAACTCATAAACATCAATTAATCAATGGTGATTCAAGAACAATGCCAAATTCAATATAAGCATTCACACACCATTGATGGTCCAAACAAGATCTCCACTTACTAATTCAAGCTATTCTTACGAAATTGAAGTTAGGAAACGTCCCTTAGCCATGGAAATTGATGAAATTGAAGTTCAAGAAGGTCGAATTTCGCAAGAACGTGAGAGGGTTTTGCAGCGCCTAAGAGAAATTAGGGTTGTGTGTTTGTGAAAAGTGAGCAAAAGAAGGTTTAAAACCCATCTGCACCTGTTTGGCGTCGCCAGATTGACAATTTCGCGTCGCCAAACGGGCGGTTTCTCGAAAAATAACCCTAATCTTAAAAGCTTCGCATCGCGAAACGGCACCTTCGCGTCGCGAGATTCGCCAAAGTTACCTGAATCCAAGACTCACCAACTTCGCGTCGCCAGACTTGAAATCTTGGTGGAGGAACAACACCATCTTCACCAGCTTTTCTCTCAGTTGGACCATTCTCAATGACATCCCACATGGAGTAATCAGTTAGCAGTATATGCTGCCTGATTCTGATTTTCCACATATCAAACTCGTTAGGCTTCAGCATGGGAACTTTGTTTGCAAACACTCCTTCTTGTGAATCCATTGTTTTGATTTCAGATTCTGAGTTTATGGCTCTGATACCACTTGTCAGGATCGAACTCGTAACAACAATTAAAATAACAACTCAGAAACAAATTAAAGAAGTTGCGGAAAAACACTTTAATTTGAAAACAAACAATGAACTTAAAAGATCAATTGTATTCAACACTGTTAATCACAAGATTACAACCAAAGCCCCAATCTGCAAGAACAGCACTCTCACAGACGAGCAATACTTCTCTATTGCTAGGAAAATCTCTTGAGGCTCTATTTTCTCTCAATAAACTATAAGATATCTCATAATCTAAGCCAAAAGTATCTAACGGCTATATATACAGAATACAAGATAAACATAATGAAACAAATATTCTAAACTAATTCCAAGATATTCAGAATCTTTTCCTTATCGCGTCAAACAGAATTGCTTCCTTATCGAATCCTTAGAAGCAGCAGTAAAATGAGAAGCATTAACTAAAACTGTCAAAACTGACTATCAGTAATAACTAGCAGCAATAACAAGTAGCAGCAATAACTTCTTAGCCGCAGTAACCATTACTACTTCTAGAACTTCAATCAACAACATTAACTTGAGACAGCAGCAGTAATCACACTTGATTCTTCCATCAGCTCCATTACTACTGCAACAGTATTAACTATCCTTCAGCAACAATAACTTTGATTGAGCAGCAATAACCATACTTAGCATTTTCCAATAAGCCCGATACTTCTGCTGCAACAATAATCACCAAAATAACCCAACATACTTGAAATTGCAATAAACAAACAACACCTAAATCATCAAATATCAACAAAATATAAACAACGAGATTCACTAAAAAATTCATTACCGTGAAGTTGTTTTTATCAGTAGACGAACCATGCCTTTGTGTGATTGTGAATTTTTTTTCCCTTCAACCTCTTTCATCCAACCCACAGTTCCAAGTTGCCATACTCAACTCTTCCTGAAAATCAAATAATATGCGTAGAGTGTACACAGTTGTAGCATGCTCTTCCATCATGCTAGGGGAAACCTTCTTAGGAATAGCAGTCTTCGTTTTTACTTCTTCACTAGCATGCTTAGTTCTTTGCTCCTCAATTGCATTATCAAATGAAGTAAGAAACGATCTAAGATCACTCCAGAACTCATGGTACACATTAAAAAATGCGTTTACACTCTCTGACCTAGAGGGCGTCTGTATTAAACCTGACATTGGAAAATCTTTGAAAAAGGCTGGAATCCATGATGACCTTATCCTGTACATTTTATCAAATCATGTATCTCCAACTAAGTTGTACTCAATCATCATCTCATTCCATGTTGCTTCAAACTCACTCGGTTCCAAAGTTTACATTCCAGACTAGTTTCTTAATATCTGAAACGAAAGTTGTACTTTGCCTCATGTATGAAGTAATCTACAACACACACAAAACGAACGTTTACCAATTTAAAACTTGTTGACTAAACAAGAATGAAAGATAATTTCAAGACAAATTATTATTCATATACTTAATAAAAATACCTTACTATCTAACTTGTCAGTGATATGCCATAGGCAAAGGCGATGTTTGCTCTCAGGAAATACAATGGGAATGGCTTGCTTCATAGCAGGACACTGATCCGTCATAACGAATACCATTTGACGACCATGAGCTTTCATGAAAGCCCTCAATACCCATGTGTAGTTTATTTCGTTCTCAGTATTCATCAATGCCGCACCAATAACGACTGTCTTCTTGTGATTGCTGATAGCCACAAATGGTACAAAAATCATTGCATGCTTATTAATAAGAATTAAATTATATGGTTTTCATGAAAAAAAAAGATTAAAACATTCAACTACTTACCTAATAGTCCGATATGTGGCATCAAACGAGACGCAATCACCAAACTCCTTGTAATTCAACCTTGCCTTCTCATCGGCTCAAAAAATAGCTTGTAACTCATTCCCATCAAAGGTGTAGTAAAAAAACTCGGGACAAATTTTACGTCTACTAGACATTGTATTTAGTAACATCTGCGCATCTTTATTTCCAACAAACATATTCATATCCCTCTTATAATTTTGATGATCCCTAACTGTACCTCCAGACCGCCGAACACCACCACTCAACGTTTCACGAAGTCGATGCCCTTTGGTAACGCCTATTTTTTTAGTACAAGAATAGCATATGTTTTTCTGCTCCGAATAATTTAGTTGCCTATTTGACTTAGAAAACCGCATTTCTTTGTCGCTATAAAGAATGTGATTTTGCCAATCAACAAACTTGTAAACCTCATACCGGTTTCGCTCCTTCACAAAATGAATCTTAAAACATGCTTTACACCCAATTCTCTTGAGGTTTATATTCCGACGCTTACGTTCTCTAGGCTGAATGTTTAACGAATCAAAAGACTTTCCCGACGGAAGCCCTCCCTACTACAGAAAAAATATCTACTAGTTAAGACACCTAACGTATTTATTTTTTTGGCGGACACCCGAACATCAAATCCATCCTTCTCAACATATTCCCTATAAAACGCTTCTGCCAATTGGCATGACTCAAATGAATCACCAACTTAGGAATACAATTATCATCAACCTAGGAATCCAAGACTTGGAGCCATCGGAAGATTCCACCATATCGGGTGAATTTAGATCTGCAACCATCACAACAACAGACAGTAGACCACATATAGCTTCATACATAAGTATTTTCAAACGTATCACATGGAATCATTCATTTAAAGTAACAAATACTACAACAATGAAGCTACAATAAAATCTAACCTCAAATCATTCATTAAAATAAAAATTAAATACATAAAAACTGCATCTGGAAATACATGCATTTCCCGGTTCAATTGGTGCAATTGGTTCAATCGGTGCAACCGGTTCACGGTTCAATCGAGAGGGTTAATCCAATTTTAAAAACATTGCCAGAAACAATCAAAATTAATGATACTTGAAAGAAATTTGGAGATGAAAAAACTACGATAACGACATCCTAACATCAATATACGACATTCAATTTTACAAACCACATAAGTTATCAAAAAAATTAGAGTAATAAACATTCCTGATGATCTTCATCTGAATCAACGAAATTTACACCTTGATCATTCCGAACATACTCGTTAGTTCCTCAACTTCATGTTACCCAAAAACGAAATCTTGGATACCTTCATTAAATAATGCAAAAACATCGTTAATCGAAAACTCATTACGATACATGAAAGAACATTGGAGATGAAAAAACTACGATGACGACATTCTAACATCAATAAACGACATTCAATTTACAAACCACATAAATTTTCAAAAAAATTTAGAGTAACAAACCTTCCTGATGATCTTCATCTAAATCAACGGAATTTACACCTTGATCATTTCGAACATACTCATTACAAATTCCCTCCTCAACCCCATGTTCGACACATCCAGAAACGAAATCTTGGATACCTTCATTCAATAATGCAAAAACATCGTTAATCGAAAACGCATTAAAAATACTCACGGTAACCAGCATCGAAGAAGCTAGGAAACTAAAATTTATGCAACATTAATTACCTTCATTCGATGATTGCTTGACAACATTAATCGACACATCAATGAACGATTCCACTGAATGCATGGCTACAACCAACAGTAAAGAAAAATAACATGGAAAATAAAAGAGATGAAAATATTGATACTGAATATGAAAACCGTCAACTTGATACGTACCTCCACCACATCTTAATTAACCGTCAACTTACATAAGTATGTACATATTTCTTTTTCTTTTTTTATTAGACTGAATTATAAAAAGACCAATACACCCTTTTGAATTAAAAAAAGGTAAAACTTAAAAAAATTCAAAATTCAAAATTCAAAATGAATGGTTAGGATTGATTCACATAGTTCACTAGAATGGCAGAGTTCACAAACGAAACCAACCCTATATATATGGTATTTGTCATGTAACAACTCCCTATATAAGGGGGATTTGGTGACCATAGGCTTCCCCCTCTCCGACTATCTCCCGTAAGTTAGATTCTATAGCAGTATGGTTGAACAAAAACATCACGCAATCCAGTTTCAACCTAATATATATAGCGAAAATTGTGTCTGAGCATAACCTTTGAGGATAAATAACCTTCTACGCATGAAAATGGAACTTATGGCTTTACATATCTTGGAATGCCTTATAATGTGTTGTCCTCCTCGGCAATTGGAATTATTATGCACAACATTTTCAGTTATTGTTGGGAAGTTGTTTGAATAAAACTCAAGGTGCACTAGTGTGATCCAACGAAGGGAGGGCGTACCGTTGAGGTGGAACTTTTTTAACTCTAGGTATGCACTTAAGTCCAGGGAGTCCTTAAGGTGTAACCCGACGGGGTAGGCAATAAAGGCCAAACAATTTGAGGTTGTGATATCGGACGTGACATGTGCACTTAAACTGAGACTTTAATTGCATGCTATCTAGTGACCTCACAGTCGATTAATTAGTTGGATTCTACCACAATAAAGATTTGGGTCTCTCCCCCAAATCCTAAGTGGTTTATCTTAACTCAAAACATGTTTAGGCGGGAATTTCTTGCAAGTATTAGTACAGGGACGATCATGCAAGAGTTAACGGATACTTATTCATAGTCATAATTCGATATCCGTTATTTACTGTTTTGAGATCATACTACACTACTAGCCTAACACTTTTTATGTGTCGCATTCTCACAACGTCCGTTAGCGGCTAACCTTCGTAACCACGGGTAGCAATTAGTTACGAGTTAGAAGCACCTTGGGATGCAGCTTCCTTGTAGTGCGAGCGGAAACTTTGGAAGATGTATGGATACATCTTTCCACATTACACATAAAGTCTAGTTTTAACTAGTGCATTGAGTTTCATCCTGTTGTAGAGTCGCTTTCGGTCTTGTAAACCTTTCAGTAGACTTTTGTTAATACAGGATTATGTAAATGCTGGTATTCGGCTTCCTTAGCATGTTATGTAAAGGTTTATTTTCAAGTATTTCTAAAGTTTTTGGATTAAGTCATGAAGAAATTTACTTAATTTTTGGTTGAAATTTTGAAGTGTTACAGTTTTTCGGGTAATGGGATGAAAGCATTAGTTTTATAGTCCCTCCTTTAGAGGATGTTCTATGTGTTTAGGCCTCTTGAATCAAGTCTTACATACATGGTTTATCGACGTTTAGTTTAGAGGCTGACTTGTTTATTAGTCTATATCAAAGATGAATAAGTCAGGGTCCTTCCTTTTTTCATGTTTGTTTGAAACTTTTGATGTTTGTAGAACTAGACCATTTTTTTGCTACTTTGCTTTCCTTTTGTAGACTAATTGGACTTAAGACCTTGACCTTATCATATTATGTAATTTGTCACGAATTAATTTTATAGAAGTATTTGATCAACTGATTTTATTATTGTCATATCTTGTGTTCGACTTAGGATTATTGAGAAGTTTGGTTAACGGTGAGAAGTGTATCGTAACCCTCATATCTTTTAATCTCATACCCTTCCATGAATTGTGATTTAGAAGGGAATTGATCTGGTGCATTTTATCTAGGTGTATCTCATTCTAATATGCATCCAATGGTTGATAAACATCTCTCATGCTTCTTAAGTTAACCTCAACTTCTCATCAATACTCAACTTTTATGTCAATAGACCTCAGCATCAAGTTTGAATTGTTTTTTGGTTATTTGAACTTTAAGCTTTTTTTTTTTAATATGTGTTTGAACTTTGAGTTGGTTTTTAAGCATTGAATGGATGGAAAAGGACATGTATACCTCATTGAGTGCTACATGCATGGAATTGGTTATTACGGTTAGATCTTTAGGAATTTAGGATGCTTGCAAAATTTCATCGATGTATGGTTTAACTCTTATTGTTTCTATCCTAATACAAATTGTTGTCTGGACTTCCATTGCTTATGCTTAAACTTGATGACCAGTGAAGTAATATTTTGTTATTGAGCTAATATATATTTTTTCGATGTTACTTTTCGGACCAATTGAAAGAACTATATTATCTATCTTTATTGTCACCGACATAATTATGCAATAGATCCATCCAACCACATCACATTCCAATTTTTTCACGGGTGATTTTATCAAGACACCTATCTAACTACTATTTAGACACCTATCTATATGTAATTATTAATTAATTTTTAATTATATGTTGTTTTACTTATTTCATTTAGAGAAAATAATTATTATACCAAAAAAAAAACACCCACTTTACCTCCTACCAAATCTCTCCCTCCGGTAACCAAAATACCCACCCAGCCGCTCCCGGCCGGCCGCTCTCCGGCGCCGGCAGCCGCTCCACGGTGTTTCGGTAAGAAAAAGGAAGTCCCAGCAAAGATTGCGTGTGGGCCGCTCCAGGCCCGGCCGCGCGGAGCAGCCCAATCCACGTCAGTCCACCCGTCCACGTGTCGCTCGTTAAATGGTCCACGTCAGTCCACCTCAACCGCTCCAAGGAAAGCCGCGCGGAGCGGCTCCCCCATCCACGTCACTGCCACGCGAATGCCACATCCATGCCACCTCAGCGCCACCTCCCCGCCACCTAAGCACCACTCGCTCCCCACCCGCCCCCGCGGAGCGGCCCAGTGCACGTGGGTGTCCCGCATTCGGCCATGTGTCTACACGGTAGAAAACCCTAACCCTAAAATCACTCTTTTCATTATAAAAACAGCCGACAAGCCCCCTTCTTCTTCACATGTATCCAAGCTTTTCTTCTCCTCCTTTTCTTCTTCAATTCAGCGTGTATTAAACAAATACAGGGGGGACCAATTTTTTATTTTTCTTCTTAATTTAGTAGTAGAAAAATTGGGGAGGGGACCAAAGTCTTTGTTAATTGTGTTTAATTAAAAGGTTATACATTCAACGCACGTGAAGTTGTCGGCTATTGCTGGTGAAGGTTTATCTTGTCAAGTTGTTCTTCATGGCAAACCAAGTAAGTTTTGTTTGTAAGTTTTTGTGGTTTGTAAGTTAAAAGATGCAATTTGTTTGTGGTTTGTGTTTTTTAGATTTTGTGGTTTTTTAGATGAATGCTATAAAAATTTTGTGTTTTTTAGTTTTTGTGGTTTGTAAGTTAAAAGATGCAATTTGTTTGTGTTTTGTGTTTTTTAGTTTTTTGTGTGTTTTTTAGATGAATGCTATAAAAATTTTGTGTTTTTTAGTTTTTGTGGTTTGTAAGTTAAAAGATGCAATTTGTTTGTGGTTTGTGTTTTTTTGTTTTTGTGGTTTTTTAGATGAATGCTATAAAATTTTTGTGTTTTTTAGTTTTTGTGGTTTGTAAGTTAAAAGATGAAATTTGTTTGTGGTTTGTGTTTTTTAGTTTTTGTGGTTTTTTAGATGAATGCTATAAAAATTTTGTGTTTTTTTTAGTTTTTGTGGTTTGTAAGTTAAAAGATGCAATTTGTTTGTATATAGGGATTTTTGTGGTTTGTGGTCTGTGTTTTTTTGTTTTTGTGGTTTTTTAGATGAATGCTATAAATATTTTGTATATAAGGATTTTTATGGTTTATTAATATAAATTAGTTTATGGCAGGAGATTAGTTTATAGAAAACTAATTTATGGATCATACCTTAAAGAGATTAGTTTTTGTTTGTGATAAATAACCATCTTTTTTATTATACAAGATCTAAATTTACATATTTATTTCTGTTATAAAGTTTGCTTTATTTTCATTATAGTTTAATGAAAGCAATATATAATTCTATAGAAAAATCATGTTATTGTAGTCAAAATTAAAGTATGCAGTATTATTTAAACTGGAAGTTTCAAGGCCATATTTTCATATTTTAGGCAACTAATCTGTGTATTTAATTTAATATTTACTTACTAGCATTCAAGATAATTAAAAAGATATTTCATTAACATTAACATTGTGGTTGATTAAAAAATTCAAATATGTTCATATCGACCACTATTCTCCATGATTATATAGTAGTAAATAACCCTCTAGTTAAATTTATTTACGCAAAATGTGAAAAATGCACTTTTGGGACATGACCTTTAGTGAAATGCAGTTTTGGTCCTTGTACTTCAGGAGTTGACACTTTTAGTCCCTGAACTTTAGAAAAATGCAGTTTTGGCACATGAACTTTAGTGAAATGCAGTTTTGGTCCTTGTACTTTAGGAGTTGACACTTTTAGTCCCTGAACGTGTGAAAAATGCACTTTTGGCACGTGAAATTTTGTGAAAACCAGTTTTGGTCCTTGTACTTTAGGAGTTGACACTTTTAGCCCCTAAACTTTAGAAAAATGCAGTTTTGGCACATGAACTTTAGTGAAATGCAGTTTTGGTCCTTGTACTTTAGGAGTTGAAACTTTTAGTCCCTAAAATTTATAAAAATGCATTTTTGGCACATGAACTTTAGTGAAGTGCAGTTTTGGTCCTTGTACTTTAGGAGTTGACACTTTTAGTCCTTGAACTTTAGAAAAATGCAGTTTTGGCACATGAACTTTAGTGAAATGCAGTTTTGGTCCTTGTACTTTAGGAGTTGACACTTTTAGTCCTTGAACGTGTGAAAAATGCACTTTTGGCACGTGAACTTTTGTGAAATCTAGTTTTGGTCCTTGTACTTTAGGAGTTGACACTTTTAGCCCCTAAACTTTAGCAAAATGCAGTTTTGTCACATGAACTTTAGTGAAATGCAGTTTTGGTCCTTGCACTTTAGGAGTTGAAACTTTTAGTCCCTAAAATTTATAAAAATGCATTTTTGGCACATGAACTTTAGTGAAATGCAGTTTTGGTCCTTGTACTTTAGGAGTTGACACTTTTATTCCCTGAACTTTAGAAAAATGCAGTTTTGGCACATGAACTTTAGTGAAATGCAGTTTTGGTCCTTGTACTTTAGGAGTTGACACTTTTAGTCCCTGAACTTTATAAAAATGCACTTTTGGCACATGAACTTTAGTGAAATGCAGTTTTGGTCCTTGTACTTTAGGAGTTGATACTTTTAGTCCCTGAACTTTAGAAATATGCAGTTTTGGCACATGAACTTTAGTGAAATGCAGTTTTGGTCCTTGTACTTTAGGAGTTGACACTTTTAGTCCCTGAACTTTATTAAAATGCACTTTTGGCACATGAACTTTAGTGAAATGCAGTTTTGGTCATTGTACTTTAGGAGTTGACACTTTTAGTCCCTGAACTTTATAAATTTACGCATTTGACCCCTTAACTTTAGAAAATACATGTAGGAATTATTTTTTGGCATGTGACCTCACAACAAGTGTATATAGTGACATAGTGACATATAAGTTTAAATATAAATCTAGGGGCGTACTCACTATAAGTTAAATATTACAATTGATTATATGAAGTTTGCTTTATTATTATTATAGTTTAATGAAAGCAATATATAATTGTATACACATATGCGACTAGTGTAGTGTAAACCACATACATATTCTTTTGCCCCCTTAAAGT
This sequence comes from Centaurea solstitialis, assembly GCA_030169165.1. NCBI lineage: Eukaryota > Viridiplantae > Streptophyta > Magnoliopsida > Asterales > Asteraceae > Centaurea > Centaurea solstitialis. Next base: position 68,998,246 of record CM058046.1, read on the forward strand.
AACAACGTTAATATGGTTTAGGATGACCCGCCGTCTTTGACGGCTCGGAGTAAGGTGTCGTATTGTAAAATCATCAGGGAGAGATTGTATGAGGTGAACCAGGAGACGTTGAATCTTTTTAGGGCCACTCCATTTGGTCATTGGCTCGACCTACCCTTGGAGACTGGAGACGCTTCTCTTGTGACCTGAATGTTGCAGCAGGAGGTTTCGGTTCCGAATGCCGAAATTGGGCAGTTAACCTTCGATATCGAAGGTCACATACGGGTTTTCGGCCGACAGGAGTTCATGCTTATTACAGGACTCCCTTTTGGTCTGCTTCCCAACATTAGTCATGCTTTTGGTGATACCTTGATTACAAGGTTATTCCCAAGGTCCGTTCCAGCACGAACTATACGAGGCCAGCCTTTCCGTATAAGGGTCAAGGAGGTTGTCAAAGTCTGGGACGAATCATTTTTCAGCTTAAATAACGAGGATAAAGTGAAGATAGCACTTATTATGATGGTGGAGCTTGTTTTCCTAGGAAAACAGCCAAAAAGCTATGCTTCCGATGAGGTAATCAGGGCTGTCGAGGATCTAGATGTGTTTTCTGAGTATCCATGGGGATCATATATATGGAGCTTCACATATAGGCACATGAAAGGTGCATTTAGCAGACGGTTCCAAGTTAGCAGCAAAATGTCCTTATCTGGATTTTTGCTCGCCTTTAACGTAAGTTGCATTATTATTTATAATATTTATTACAATCACCATTCGTACTACTCCATATAGTTACTCGTTGTTGTTGTTTCTTTAACTACAGATATGGATTTTAGAGATGTACCCTGTCTCCCATAGGCGTTTTACTCGTCTGGAAGGTATATATCCTAGGGGAATTCGTTGGAAACGAATTCCCAGGGCTTTGCTAAAAGCAGAGGTTGACCCGTTCTTTCGCTTTCCTAAGGTATGTTATTTTGATAGATAGTAAATTATGAATGTATTCGTAGATAGAGTTTTATTTATAATTAATATGATAACTTTATGATGAGGTGTTTTTCGAGTATAGCGCCATAGGATCCCACGCGAGGCACTTGTACCAGATGCATTCGAGTTGCAGCAGCAATGGTACATAAGTAGCGTCGAGTGGTTTCAGCACCCTAGTAGCCATCAGCCGCAAAAGAGGGCTAGACGTGGCCCTGTTGGAGGTGACCCTTCCGATGATGATGATGATGATGATGGTGATGGTGATGGTGATGGTGATGGTCGTGGTGGTGGTGATGGTGATAAGCAAATACCAGAGTTTCGTCCACAGGCGCAACCGGACGATGCAAGGGCGGGTCCCAGTCATGGTTACGTGCACGAAGACCCCGTTGACTACAGTGATAAATGGGTGCGGCTGGAAACCCTAGAAACCAACTACACAGAAGTTAGTTGGGAGCAGAAGAAACAAAGGGAGGAAATTGATAAGCTTACGAAAGAGATCGAACGAATGCAGGTAAACTATGAACCAAAGTTGTAGCTTTCAACTACATAAGATTTGTTTGTTATGTACTGACGCATATATTTTTTTAGATGGCTGGACGGCATTCGTACTCAGGTGGTAGGGCGCCTCCTCCATTCGTACAACGTGATACACCTGTGCATTACTCGCACCAGCAAGTAAGTTATCGTTACGAAAAACATAAGTTATTTTACTTGTGTGTGTTCGACCCAAAATTATAAACTGGTTATCTATTTTCAATATTCAGGAGCCACCGAGACTATTGCATCATGTGCCGCATGGACGGGCAGTTTCGACGCGTTGTTTACGCCGCCCGCTGATCCTGTGCATTACTCACAGCAACTTGTAAATTATCGTTACGAAAAAACATACGTTATTTTAAAAAGTCTGTTTAGCCAAATATTATGAACTGTTATCTATTTTCAATTTTCAGGAGCCACCGAGACCATCGCATCAAGTGCCCGAATGGATGGGCACTTGGGGCTCGTTGTTCGCGCCGCCCCTTCCCATAACTACCCCTACACATCATTTGCTGCTTCTTCTTTTACCGCACGGACCATGGATGTGGATGGCGTAAGTTTTATATACGTTTGATAAATTTATTTGCGACGTTATACGTTAATATGTTTTTTGAGTTAATTAATCTTTATTTTCAGGATCAGTCATGGCTTCACAGTGCCAGTCAGGCGGTGCAGATGTATACTTCTCTTGTGCGTCCTGAACGCTTATCATATGGCGAGCAGGAGATTCAGCATGTCTCGCCGGAGCCTATGTAGGTCGAGCCGGAGACACATCATGTCTCCCAAGAGATTCAGCTGGTCTCGACGGAGGTGCGCCGGACTATCCCAGATAAAAAGAGTCCCCGTCCATAAAGGGAGAAAAGGCCGGCGCCGGGTCGAAAGCCTTCGTTCACCGTCGAAAAAGCAAAAGACATGTTAAAGACTGTGTGGCCAAAAAGGAATAATACTGTGGCTGCTGCTACTAGTACCGTTGCTCTTGTCAGGATCGAATCAATAACAAGAACAGAAAATCACAATTCAAAGAAGTTTGCGGAATAACACTTTGAATGAAACAATGAAATTGTGTATTGATAACAAGTTTAATGATTACAAACCAAAGCCCCAATCTGATTTAAACAGGCTCAAACCAGATGTGCAATTCTTCTCAATTGCAGGGATTCAAGATTAATCTTGAGGCTTCAATATTCTAAAACAGAAAACATAATGAACTCGTTTTTCTAAACATCTATCACCTATCAGCTATATATACGAGTTACAAGATAAACATAAGGAATGTAAATCTACAAGATAATCTCCAAAATAATCGTATCTATCCCATATCTTCAATCAACAGAATCCTTTCCTTATCATGATTTGTCAAGCAGTGGTAAAACAGAATTAGTGGTAATCTTCAATAGCAGTAGTAATTCTGTTCCAGCAGTGGGAATCATCTCAGTAGTGGTAACTCCATATCAACCCTCGGTGGTAATGACCAAAAAGACTAGCAGTGGTAACTTTTCAATAGTAAATCTGCAAACACATATTAGACCCAACAATCTCCCCTAACTTAGCTTTTTAGACATGAGGAGCTAAGTTCTTGAGTCTGATCTTCAAATAAGTCTTTATCTTCTTGATCAACAACCTTGCAAGTTTAGTTGGCTCTCCATTTATGCTTAGTTGGACATTCACCATGCCTTGCAGTCTCTGAATATCATGAACATCAATATCACAATCATCAAAGTAATACTCTCTGCTTGTTCCATTGGCTGTCAGACTGTATACCCTGCATTTATCAAACCATCTCCACTCATCAACCACTTCACATGTTTGATTCTGCAAATCTGAAATCCTGGAAGGTTCAAACAACCAAAACAGGCATTCCAAAGCTCTTTTCATCTTCAATTCTCTTTCTGAATCAGTCCAGTTTTCCACAGCAGCTTCATTCATCTTCAAACCAAGTTCACACATTTCTTTCAGATTATTTCTTGTATAGACTTCTAGAACTTTGAAAAACTCTGGATCACTGAATTGAGTGCCATCATCCCATTTGACATCATAAGTCACCTCCTGTCCAACAGATACACCCCATTCAACTATCTTCTTGGGTTTTTGTTCCACAATCTGAACATCAAAATATCTTTCATTGATGTCTAGAAGTTGTTCCTTCAGCTTCTCCAACAACTCCTTGTCAATATTAGAGAGCACAGGCTTATTTTCCTTTGCCTTCAGAATACTATTGATCATGGCAGGCTCAAAATTATACCTTTTGTCAACAAGGAAATAACTTTGTCTCCCATTCTCAAAAGTTACTGATAATACTCTGTTGTCATAAGTAATCCATGAGGCAACTTTTCCTTCACCAATGCTATCATTCTGATCTCTAGCTCTCTTCTTCTTCAAATCATCCCTGGCTTTTGAGAATGCAAACATCAACTGCAAACTCTCATTTAGCAACTTGGTCTCCTCAAAATCTTCATTCTCTTTTGTACACCCAATCTCATACATCTTCTTTAAATCTGCCTTGGGAAGCTTTTTGAAGATTCCAGCAATGCTAGCAAAGATCTCACTTTTACCTATACTTCTGAGTACTTTGAAGACTTCAAGCTCCTTATCTTCAAAATACAACCAGTTAGAAATATCTGAAGTCTCTTCTACCATTTTCACTTTTTGCTTCTTTCTAGCAATGGACTTCTTTCTTTTTGGTTTTGGGAATTGAACCTCAGACTCTTTCTCAGCAGTCTCCTTTTCAACCTCCTGAGCAATCTCCTTTGCAACTTCTGAATTTGCTTGTTGAACAGGTACATTTTCTTTGACTGGATCAGCAGCAGCTCCAGCAGTAGTACTATCAGTATTACCTTCAGCAGTGGTAATATGATCTCTCTTTCTCTTTCTATGCACCAAGGGCACATCTTCTTGTTCTTGCTCTTGCTCTTCCACAGCCTGTTGATGCATCACCTCCATTGTTGCATTATACTGCTGTTCAACCTTCTCCAAATCCCACTTTGCAAAGTACTGAACTGGTTTTCCAAGAGCACCAGCCAGATACCTCACCATTATCCTCCTCTTTTCAGTATCAGCTTTTGGAGTGGCTTTCTTTGATGCTTTCTTTACAGCTTTCTTCTTTGTGGCTTTGGATCCTTCAAGATCTAATTCCTTTTGCAGTTTTTCAGCAGCCAGCCTGTCTTCCTCGGCCACTCTAGCCAATTCTTCTTTTCCTTACCTCTCATCCTCTTCTGTAAGCTTCTGAATAAAAGCCTTAGAGAGTTGATTTTCAACCACTGGATCTACAACTGGCTTCATTCTTTCATCTCCATCAGAGTCTGAATCAGTTTCTTCTTCCGCAATTCTCTTTCCTTTATCCTTGGGATCTATCTCAGCATCCTTCTTCTTTAAGACTTCAGGCTCCTTGATAACTATACCTTTGGCTGTTGGAATAACCTTAGGCATTTTCAAGAGCAATTCAGCAATTGTTACCTCATCATCATTCACCTCCATACCAGTCTCTTTTTCAATCTCTTTCTCAGTCTCCCCCTTAGCAACAGCTTTTTTTCTTCCTTTCCAGTATCAACCATACCAACTTTAGGCATATCAATTCCAGCACCAACTTCATTTTCAGTCACAACAATATCTGGTTCAGCAACATCAGCCTCAGGATTTACACCCCTGTTCTCACCTTTTTCATTCACAACTTCAGGCACTGTATTCACAACTTTTCTTTTCTTCTGCTCCCCCTTGATCTTTGATCTCCTCTCCCCCTTTGTGAATGAGACCAAGGTGGAGTACCTTCTCTGAAGAGCTGAGATCTTCATTTGCATACAAGCCATTTGAGCACCTTGAGCTTGTATCTTCTTGGATTGTTTAATAATCTGAGCATCATGAGCTTTGATCAGATTATGCTGAGCAGTGACCAACTCCTCTAGAATTTCCAATCTTCCCTCATGTGAGTCATGCCTTTGATCATGATTCTGAAAGTTGACATCATGAGCCTTCAGATCATCAGCAATGACTTTTAAGTTTGCCATCAAATCATTATAGTTATATCTGCCCTCACCAGGTTTAGGAGTGTTTACCTCCCTTACTGGATCTTTGAGCTTTTTGACAGAAGACTTCAGCCTAGCTGAAGCACTAGCTGCCCCCTTGGTTTTTTGGCACCTGGGACCTTCTATTGATTGCTCAATTGGAGTTGCTGTGGTGGGGGTCTTTGCTATGTTCAGACTGTCCTGATGCACACCTTATGCAACATCAGTAGTCTAAGCCTCACCAACCACATGCCCATCCTTCTCCTTAGAGGGCACCTTCTTTACACTTGAGTGGGGAGACACTCCATGGGTATGCCTTTGGAATGAATCAGAAGGAGAGTGCTCCAACTGATGGCTTGTAGGTTCATTGGGTTTAGAACCAGAGGAGGAAGGAGCTCCCCTGTTCTTTCTAATATATCCGTTTAGTGAGGGGTGGGGGTTGATTCAAGGGACTGAGGGATATTTGAACTGGAAGGTGGGGGTAGGTCATCAGTGGGTATGCTTGATTGTGAGGGCTGCAAGCTTGATGCCTCACCTTGAGTGGGGTTCACACCCATCATTGTAGGGAACAATGGGGTGAAAGTGTCATTAGAGCCTTGTGCAGGTCTATTCATGTTAGAGAACACTTTATGACCAAGAGCAGAGCTCTGATAAGTGTCTCCATCCATGGGTACATCCGTCAATTCCTTTGTAATAACTTCTTGTACAAATCTCGGGAACATGTAAAAAGATTTGACTTTTGAATTATTAATGTTCTCAAGATTGTAAACAAGATCATCAAAAATCATTTGTGAAAAATTTGTTGGTGCAAGAAATCAAACAATTAAGAGGAGAGAGAGAGATTGAGAAGCCATCATATTATTCATCCATGGAGGAAAGAGAGAAAGTACAAAACACTTACAACTACACACACTTAATCTCTCAAACGACTCTCATAACTCTCTCAATTACCTTTCCATCTCTATATATACCTCTACACATAAGCCCCTCTATCTATACATTAGTTTACACTTTCAGCCCTCACTTTCTATTATTTACACAAAATATATTCTTTATAAAACTTTCACATATTAGGACATTTTATGTCCTAACAAAATTAAAAACCTGTTTAGTGGCCAAGCAGACCAAAGCAGATGCCATGGTACTACTAAACTCACTCCAACTGGTTGTTTTGTTTGAAAAACAGTGTAATAGGGTATGCACAAAGAATCTCCACTGAGGGCAGAATTTACCCTTGAGATATTTTGAAGAGGTTTGGGAGCCTGTATACCCTATTTTTAGAAAAGAATCCATTATAGTGGAGGGTGAAAGCATGGTGATACCTGAGTCATCATTCAGATGTAAATGATGTCTGATTTTGGCTGGGGTAACAGTCAGAGAATGACCACAGATGGTGGTCTGAATGATTTTGACCCCTTCAGATTCTTCAATCACAGCATTCGCCCAAAAATCTTGCATATGTTGAAAGTAGATTGTGGGATTGATTGTTGCGGCATATGCGATGTTTGATGATGAAAAGAAGTCCACTATATCTTCAAACCCTTCTGAATGACTATCCTTAGTGAGATAGCCAATCTTGTTGTGATCCTGAATGAAACGAAGAGAATCCACTGTCGATCGATTAGAAAAACTCTAGTACAGATTAAGCAAGCAACACAGATGATGAACAGATGATTTGGCAAGAAGGTAGGGTTTCAGAAATCGCAAGAATCGCAAGAGTTTCGAGAGCAAAAATTCGAAATAGCCGTTTGAGAAAAAAGTGGTCAAATTAGGGCTTTTATACACAAACCATGAGCAGTGGTAACTAACACAAGCAACAATATTAGTTAAAAGCGGTGGTAACAAAAAATAACTAACACTAGCAACAGTAATGTTAAAAGCAGTGGCAATGCAAGCAACATTAAGTTAAAAGCGGTAGTAACATTCAAGTTCAGTGGTAACTGGTAAGCGGTGGTAATTCGCGCGTGAGAAATTTAAAAGCGGTAGTAACTAAAGCAAGCGGTGGTAATCACACAAGCAATTGTAACTAGCGGTAGTAACATAAAAGCAATGGTAAGTGGCAAATACGAGCAACACTAATTTCAACCAGCGGTGGTAATCTGCGAGCAATAGTAATGAATAGCTAGCGGTAGTAAAATGCGAACAATAGTAATGGTCTAAATGAGCAGTAGTAAAGGCTTAGCGATAGAAACTATGCTTTGCGGTAGTAACACTGCAAGCAATAGTAACTTCAAGTGAGCAGTGGTAACTTCACTATGCATTCTTTGACCAAGCTGATGACTCCAAAAGCTATCTGAAACATACACAAACTAATTAAATGAACCTTGAGTAATAACAGAACAAAAAGAACAAATAAGAAAGAAAAATATACAGAGATAGTACACAAATAGAAGTAACAAGAAGAAATTTATTCAGAGTTCATCATTCCAACACTAGTGACCAAGAATGTAATCCTGCCTACATCAAAGGCCTTTGTGAAAAGGTCTGCATATTGATCGTCAGTATGGACTTTCAAAACTTGAATTAATTTCTTTTCATTACAATCTCTGATAAAATGGTACTTGATCTCTATATGTTTGGTCTTGGAGTGTTTGACAGGATTGTTAACAATGCTGATAGCACTGTTATTGTCAATGTAGATTGGTGTCTGCAAGAAAGAAAGACCGTAGTCTTGCATCTGATTCTGAATCCATAGAACTTGTGAACAACACTGAGATGCAGCTATGTATTCAGCCTCTGTGGTTGACTATGAAACTGTGGTTTGTTTCTTGCACTGCCATGAGACCAATCTTCCTCCGAAGAATTGGCATCCTCCTGATGTAGACTTTCTATCCAAAATTTCTCCTCCATAATCACTATCAGTATAGGCCACCAAATCAAAAGAAGAGTCATTAGGATACCAAAGTCCCAACCTAGGTTGACCCTTGAGATATTTAAATATCCTTTTGACTGCATGTAAGTGAGACTCCTTTGGCCTAACTTGATACCTAGCACACACACAAACAGCAAACATAATATCAGGTCTGGAAGCTGTAAGATACATCAAGGCCCCAATCATGGATTTGTAATTGTGAACATCAACTTCCCCCCCCCCCCAACATCAGCAGTGAGGTGCTTGTGTGTTTCCATAGGAGTGCTGGCAGGCTTTCCATCATTCATTCCAAACTTCTGAAGCATTGAGGCCACATATTTAGACTGATTGATAAAAATACCATCAGCCTTCTGTTTGACCTGTAGACCAAGAAAGAAGGTGAGCTCTCCCATAGAACTCATCTTAAATTTCTTATGCATCAGTTCCTCAAATTCCTTGCACATATCATCCCTTGTTGATCTAAAGATGATATCATCTACATAAATCTGCACCGGTAGCATATCAGTCTTTGTTCTCTTGATGAACAAGGTCTTATCAATGACACCTCTTTCAAATTTGTTCTCCAACAGATAGGAGGACAAAGTATCATACCAAGCTCTAGGTGCCTGATGAAGACCATACAATGCTTTCCTCAACTTGTAAACCTTATCAGGGTATTTAGGATCCTCAAACCCTGGAGGTGGACTGATATGCACCTCTTCATCAATTGTGCCATAGAGAAAAGCACTCTTGACATCCATCTGGTAGACTTTGAATCCTTTGTAAGATGCAAAGGCCAAAAACAGCCTGATGGCTTCAATTCTGGCAACTGGAGCAAATACATCATCATAGTCTATGCCTTCTTCTTGTGTATATCCCTGAGCTACCAATCTGGCTTTGTTCTTAATAACAATGCCTCTCTCATCAGTCTTATTTCTAAATATCCACCTTGTGCCAATCACCCTGTGTCCTCTTGGTAGATCCACCAGATCCCACACATGCTGCAAGACAAACTGCAACAACTCTTCTTGCATGGCTTCAATCCAACTGGGATCCTTCATTGCATCATGTGCCTTCTTGGGTTCTGTTTGTGAGAGAAAAACATAAATCATTCTAGAGTGTGGATCTGTTAAAGCTCTGCTTTGCTTCCTGGTGATCATAGGAGATTGAATATCTCCTATCACTAATGAAGGTGGATGATTCTTCTTAGTTCTTGTAAGATGCAGGGGTTCCTCTGGCAAATCCACCCCTATATTTGAATCATTCACTTCTGGTTCTTGATCCCATTGAGGTTCCCCATCTGGAGAAGGTATGCCTTCAATGTTGTCAGAGAGGGAAGTTTCCTCAGTCTGCTGACCATCATTCTTCTCTACATTCTCAACTTCCTTTTGCTGATCAGATTCTACTCCATCAGTGGTACAGAAATCATTGGTATCTGCAATTGGCATGGGAAACATGACAAATGGAGGACTTGTTTCCTGGATCTTTTATGTACTTAAACCTGTAATCAGTGCACTGCTCATATTCAAAGAGTTAGTTAGTGAATCAATGTCAAACAACCAATTGGGACCACTTCCAGGTATGTTAGGAGTGTTCTCATTGCATCTGACATTGTCACTTTCTTCAATGATTCTGGTAGAGTTATTGAACACTCTAAGGGCTTTGCTTTGAGAAGAATATCCTACAAGAAATCCATCATCAGATTTACTGTCAAACTTGCCTAAGTGAGTTTTGGTATCAAGAATTGTGCAAGGACACCCAAAAGGTTTTAAAAATCCTATGTAGGGTTTCTTTTTCTCAAAAAGTTCATAGGGTGTCTTGCCTTTTGATTTGACTATAAGAACTCTGTTTTGAACATAGCAAGCAGTGTTAACTGCTTCTGCCCAAAAAGTAATTGGAAGTTTGGAATCAGCCAACATATTTCTTGCAGCCTCAATCAGTGTCATATTTCTCCTCTCAGCAACACCATTCTATGTAGGAGTTCTAAGAGCACTGTATTGTCTCTCAATACCTTTTTCCTCACAAAAACTGTTTAGATCAGCATTCTTAAATTCAGTTCCATTGTCTGATCTAATGACTTTTACTCTTAGATTTGTCTTGTTTTCCATTCTTATTACAAAGGGTTTGATCAGTCCACTTGTCTCATCCTTTGTTCTTAGAAAGTAAACCAAGTAAATCTAGAGTAATCATCAACTATCACAAGACAATAGGATTTCTTGCCTATACTCATCACATTGGTAGGACCAAAAAGGTCCATATGCAATAATTGTAAAGGTGATGAGATAGTGTTTACTTCTTTGGACTTGTGAGAAGATTTGTGTTGCTTACCTTTGAGGCAGGCTACACAATGATCATCACATGAAAATTCCTTTGCAGGCAAACCTCTTACAAGGTTGTTTTTGACAAGTAAATTCATGTTTTTGAAATTCATGTGACACATCCTCCTATGCCACAGTGATGATTCATTCACAGATGCTTTTGAAAATAACAGTTTAAAGATGATAAAGAAGAAGCATCCTCAATGTCCAAACAGTAAACATTATCTTTTCTAGGAGTCCTAAGCATTACCTGACTCTCATCAATCTTAAAACCTGAAGCAAGTATGAGACATTCAGTATCAGTGAAAAATACACCAAACTTCTTGTCACACACTTGTGATACACTCAGCAAATTGTATCTCAACTGCTCCACATAGTACACATCATCAAAGGTCATCTTACCTTTTGATACCTTACCTTTTCCACTTATCTTACCTCCTGTTGGATTATCCCCAAAAGCAACATGTCCACCTTCAAACCTTTTAAAGTCTTCAAGTAGGGACATGATACCTGTCATGTGCCTAGAGCAACCACTATCCACAAGCCAAAGACTGCTCTTTCTTCCTAGGTTGCTCTGCACATATAATGAAAAAGTTAGTGTCTTGAGGGAACCCAAGCCAATATGGTCTTGGGTTCACCTTTCTCATTAACATAATTGAACTCGGCCAATCTGTTAAGTTTCAACAGATAATCTTTGCTAGGAATCTCATGACTGGAATATCTGGTTACAATGATGGGTTTTTTCTTCAAAGGTCCTGCAATGGTATCAACTTTAGGAGTGTTGGAGTTACTACTGCTGCTATTGCTAGCAGCAGTATTCACTTCTACACTGCTGCAATTATTACCACTGCTTTCAGAAGCAGCAGTATTACTTACTGAAGCTTTTGGTACCCATTTTGTAACCATCTTAACAGACTTCTTTTCAACCTTTTTCTTTTGAACTTTTCTTTTAGGTTGAATAGGCCTGTTCTGTTTAGGAACAACTCTCTTGTGTGTAGGCTCAAATCTTCTAGTTTGAGACATTCCAATCCAATCACTTGTTGATTTTTGAAAACTGTTTCTTTGGTTAATTGGATTGAAGTAACAGTCTCTAGCTAGATGATTGAGCTTACAACAGATAAAGCATGGTTTTGGTCTGTTTATTTTGTTTAGATCAACACCATGACATTGTGCCCATTGATTGTTCCAGTTTCTTTTGTTCCCTCTTGGATGATCTTTATTTTGAGACTGTGAGGAAGTACCAGGATCAACTACAGTCCTTTGAGTGAAGTGGTCCTTCCTACTCTCTTTTCTAATGGTCTCAATCTTTTTCCCTTTATCCTTCTTTGATGACATCACTTCTTTTCCCTTGTCTTTCCTAGAGGTCTCTACTTGTTTGCTAGGAACAAATGGCATACCACCCTTCTCATTGGTGAGAATGTGGTTATCTTCAGGAATGGTCTCTGTAGTGCTCTTTTCATCAGTTTCCTCCTCAGTGTCCACTGGATCTACTCTATCTAATCCTTCTTTCAACTCTCCTCTATCCATTCTATCAAGCAAATCAGTAGTGGGAGGAATGTAATTCTGGTTATAGGGTGGAGGGGTATTATTGTATCCTATTCCCCTCTTTAAGTCATCATGGACTTGTGCTTTTATGATGGACTCTAAAGCGTTAGATGACTTTGAAAACATTTCTAGATCATCCTTAGCAGTAGTCAATTCTTTCTTAACACAGTCCAACTCCTCCCTTACCTTAGACAACTTTCTCTCATACTTTTTCTTTTCCCACTTCCAGTAATTGTGATCATATTCAAACTGGAGTTCATTGGCTTTGTAAGCCTTGATTTGATCTTCCAGATTTTCAATGATTTTACCATATTCTCTTCTTTCTCTCTCCATCTTCCTAATACTATCACTCATGGTCTGATTATGATCCCTGTACTTCTTCACAGTTTCCAAACAAGAATTTGAACAAAGTTTAGAAGTTACCTCCGATGGGATTTCAGTTTCTTTGATCTCAGCCGTGAGTGCTTGATTCTGAACAACTTCCTCTACATGATCACTCCAATCAAAGCCTTGTCCATCTTGTGAAACTAGTGCTTGAGATGTTTCCTCTGTTGTTGAATCTAGAGGCTTGTGAAGAACCACCTCCTGAGTTTTGATGATTTGTGGATCCTCCCTTGCATTCTCTAGCAAAGTGCCCTGGTTCATTACACTTGTAACACCTAACCTTTGATTTGTCAAATCCAGCTTTATCTCCTCTCTTGACATCAAAGTTGTTTCTTCCAGTTCTTCTAATAAACCTCTTCATTCTTAAAGTGAGCATGGCCATCTGCCACTTGATGTCCATCTCTTCAAGATCATCAGCATTGATCTGATCCAAATCATCATTGATCAATGATGATTTAACATGACCTGCTAAGAAGGCTTCCAAAACAGTATCATCATTGAATTCCTGAGATGCACAAGAGTTCTTATTAGAGAAATTTTCATTAGTAGTAGTATTATTATAAGAAGCAGTGGTATTAGTAAAAGAGTAGTATTGGAAGAGCTAGGGTTTTCAGAAGAAAGAAGAGCAGTATTGTGAGAGTATCCAATAGGCTTTTTCTTGACCTCCACTTCAGCTTCAAAAATCCTTAGATCATTGTAGAGATCTTCAAGTTCCCTGTCTTCTAGATCATCCCCTTGTCTGAATGAGACAGTGTAAATAGTCCATTCCTCTCCAAGAGATCTGAGGAACTTTCTATTCACATCATCTTTATCCATCTTTACATCCACAGTGGCAAGTTCTCCAATCAGCTTGTTGAACCTATCAAAAGTTTGAGTCATGGACTCATTCTTCAGTGATGTGAAGTTCTCATATTGTTGCTTCAGGATGGCCTTTTGATTTCTCTTTGTACTCTTAGTCCCAGAGAACTTCTTCTTTAGAGCATTCCAGAGGGCTTTAGCATCAGTGCAGCTACTAAATTGATGTTGGTATTCATTGGGAATAGCCAACAACAGGGTACTTAGAGCCTTCATCTCAGTTTGCCTTCTTTTCTGTCTGCATCAGATCTGGGAGGGGGTCTAGCAGCACCTTCAGCAACTTCTTCATCAGTACCAGGTCCGTTTTCAACAACCTCCCACATACCATAGTCTGTGAGAAGCATATATTGACAAATCCTGATTTTCCACATGTCATACTCATTGGGTTTGAGCATGGGGACTTTAGAAACCAAGACAGTTACCTGAGTATCCATTGTTATTTGATTTTCTGAATAAAACAAGCTCTGATACCACTTGTCAGGATCGAATCAATAACAAGAACAGAAAATCACAATTCAAAGAAGTTTGCGAAATAACACTTTGAATGAAACAATGAAATTGTGTATTGATTACAAGTTTAATGATTACAAACCAAAGCCCCAATCTGATTTGAACGAGCTCAAACCAGACGTGGAATTTTTCTTAATTGTAGGGATTCAAGATTAATCTTGAGGCTTCAATATTCTAAAACAGAAAACTTAATGAACTCGTTTTTCTAAACATCTATCACCTATCAGCTATATATACGTGTTTGATAACACCAAAATTATACATGTTTTGGTTGAGCATAATTGTATGACTTTTCCCCATTTCTCACCCATTTCTGATCATTTCACTCACCAATTGAGCTTATTATTGTTTATGAAGGATTTGGAGGCCGTGGAACGGAAAAGTACGAAAAAAGGCGAGAAAACGTGAAAAATGCACAAAGTCAACACAGTAGCTGTTTGGCGTTCGCGAGATTCCCAATCTGGCGCCGCCAGATTCGACTGAATTGAAGACCAGGGTTGACCTAAGTGTCTGGCGATCGCCAGATGGCCCCTGGATTAGAGGATAAAACTTGTTACGCTTTTTATATACGTTAATTACCGCATCAAGTTTTTGGCGCCGTTGCCGGGGAACGGTAGTTGTTAGATTTTAGTCTTAATTAGTTTTGTTTAATCGATCCTTGTGAGGGATTCTGTCCCTTGCAAGTTTTCTGCTTTTTTGTTTAGTTTAGTTATTTTTATTTTGTTTTATCTCTTTGTTTCCCGCAAGTTGCCCGTAACCGTTTGTTGTGATTTCAGTCACGGCAGACTTGTTAGAGCCATTTGAGGAGCCGGAGAGAGAGTTCAGAAAAAAAACAAAAAGAAATCAAAAGCAAACAAAGTTCGCCCGAGAGCTTTGATTTTTGAGATGGGTAACGAGACACCGATGTGGACCGCTAGGAGAGCTGCTCCAACAGTACCCACCAATCCGATCACGAAGCCGAACCTGAACAAAGAAATCCCGGGGAAGCTCCTACACATGATCAAGGACCTTACCTTCGACGGGAAAAATGATAGCAATCCTATCGTTCACATGGAAAACTTCGTGGATATTTGTGATCTGTTCAAAACAGAGGCAGACCGGGATGATGCAATTCGTCTTCGGGTCTTTCCTCTAACGCTTACCGGAGAAGCTAGGGCTTGGTTGCGATCCTTAGAGCCAAGTTCAATCACTACTTGGGAAGGACTTCGTTCAAAGTTCCTTTCCCGATTCTTTCCACCATCCAAAATCGACAAATTGAGAGCCGAGATCCGATCTTTCCAACAACAAGACGGGGAGACTATATCCGAAGCATGGGAACGTTTCAAGCACCTCTTAAACTCGTGCCCGAGTCACGAGTTGAATAAGAGTGAACAGGTTCAAACTTTCTATAGTGGACTTGCTTATTCTTCACGAGCTACTTTGGATTCATCTGCAGGTGGTGTCTTTATGTACAAAACGCCCACGGAAGGATATAAGCTTCTAGAAGACATGCTCATACATAACATAGATTGGAGGACGGACAAGCGTTTGAAAATCCCGAGGATGGCCGGGAAAATCTCAACCGACTTCGATCCATCCGATGAACTAGCCGCTATGAAAAACCAACAGGTAAAGTTTGAACGCAAAATCGAAGAACTAATTAAATCTGTTCATGCTTTGCAGGTTGGATGCGAGGAGTGCAATGGGCCACACTTGACAAAAGATTGCCCGAATCGCCCAATGATGACACCCGAAGAAGTGAACTATCTTAACCGAGGCGAATACCAAGGGAGGTGGAACAACAATCGTAACTTCATTCCGAGACCTCCCGGTTTCTTTGCACCAAATCAACAGAACCAAAGACCGGATGGGGAGCCGCGTATTTCTATGGAAGACCGAATACTCCAATTCATGGATGCGCAAAGGAAGCTAAACGATGAAGTAGGTTCATACTTACGTAATCACCAAAGCACCATCCAGAATTTGGAATTGCAGGTTGGACGTGTTTCGCAAATGCTAAGTGAAAGGACTCAAGGGGAGTTACCAACGCAAACACAAGTCAACCCGAAGGTGGAGAATGTGAAGCCGATGCTCATGATGACCGGAGAGCCATCAAAGAAGAAGTGGACGGACATCTACACAAAGAAGTACGTGGAAACTGAGAGTGAAAGTGAGCCCGATTATGCCACAGATTACGATTCAGAAGGGTTCACCGTGTCATTCGAACACCTAAGACTCAAAGTGCCTGAAGCTTCAAGTGATGATGAGGAGGAAGATGGAAAGCAAGGCGGATACGCGGAGTTCGTGATTCCGAAGAAAGAGGATAAAGGCAAGGAGAAAGAGAAGGAGAAAGCACCGGAGGATGACCTCATCTACATTGCACCTATCAAGCATGATCCAGGGAGTTATAACTTACCTATTTCTTGTCATAGATTTAAAGGTATTGCTTTAGTAGATTCAGGTGCCGCTCTTAATATGATACCTGTTGGTTATTGCAGGAAAATGGGAGTTAAAAAGATCATACCAACAGACTATCAATATCCAGGAGTGAACAGTTACATGACAAAATCGTTAGGAATAGCGGAAGGAGTCCCGATTCGCATTGGCAACTTTGTTTATTATACGGACTTCGTTATAGCTAACCTTCCACAGAACACGGAGATCCCGATAATCCTCGGGAGATCTTTCTTGCACACCGCTCAAGTGAATACCGATATGCGAAACCAAGTCACGAGCTTGGGATATGGAGAAAATCGGATTTACTTCGATCCTAACGGAGAGCCGGTTAGACACCTCGATGAACCATATGAAGATCCTTCTCTGGCCTACAAAAAGAACACGAACCGCCCGTTACTCCCGCATGAGCATGGAAAGAAAACGGAGGACTATCCAAACCCGATGCATCAAAAGGATCAGAAACTCAATGAACCGGGATCCTCCAAGAAATATCATAGAAAGAAAAAGGGCTCGTCAGCCCGACGTGCCAAGAAATGAGCCGAAAGTGGGGTCGAGCTCTAGACCCATTCAAAAATGAAGCGCTTCTCGGGAGGCAACCCGAGCTTTTTCTTTTCCTTTCATTTTTTATGATTTTCGTGTGTGTTTTTATTAATGTTTTTGTTTGATATTGCTTAGGTAACCATACGGAGGAGATAAAAACCAAATTCGAGCGAATTCGGAGTGCGATGCAAATTTTGAGAAGTTGGAAACAGGGGCCAACTCGCGATCGCCAGTTTCCAAATCTGGCGATGCGAAGTTGGTGAGTCTTGGATTCAGGTAACTTTGGCGAATCTCGCGACGCGAAGAGGGCCGTTTGGCGACGCGAAATTGTTTAAAACTAGGGTATTTTTGAAAACCGCCTGTTTGGCGAAGCGAAACCCTGGGTTTCGCGACGCCAAGTCGGGGCAGACGGGTTTTAAACCCTCTTTTCTCACTTTTTCACAAACACACAACCCTAATTTCTCTTAGGCGCCGCGAAACCCTCTCACGTTCTTGCGAAATTCGACCTTCTTGAGCTTCAATTTCATCAATCAACATGAACAAGGTACGTTTCCTAACTTCAATTTCGTAAGAATAGCTTGAATTGGTAAGTGGAGATCTTGTTTGGACCATCAATGGTGTGTGAATGCTTAAATTGAATTTGACATTGTTCTTGAATCACCATTGATTAATTGATGTTTATGAGTTGATGCATGCCCAATTTTATGATTGAAACTTCACTTTAGCATGTTTTTTGATTGTTTAATCTAGTGATTGTGGTCAAATGATAAGTGTGGGGATTTTGATAGCTAGATTAGTTGTAATTGTGGTTGAACTAAAAGTTCAAGTGTGGGGATGTTCCACATCCCCTTTGTTCTTTGATCGTTGTGATTTTTCGTATATGATTTCGATACTTGAACTTGTTAGTCGTGGAAGTGTTTTTCTCGTTTGGTTTTGACATGAATAAACCTTGTCTTGCATTTGTTGGATAAAAATCATCTAAGACAATGGTATTTTGGTTTTGTAGAGACAAAGGACCCGATCGTCAACTTCCACCACAACCAATTTCCTTGCACCGGATGGTAGTCATGTGTTCACCTACTTCATGAATGACCCTACTTTGAATGTCCAAAAACGGGAGGAGTACCGGGATACCGTGAACCGACTTCTTGCCCGTCAAGTGCTAATTCCAAGGAGAGTCGATTGGGACCTTCTTCGATCGATGAGTGTCGAAAACAACATCAAAGCGATACTCGAGAAGCATGCCTACGACGAGGATAGCACCGAGTATTATATTTTCCATGCATGGGAGCGAGTCTTCGACATCGCCGAGGACCTTTATCGCGAGCTCATTGTGGAGTTCGTGGCCACATTCCGTTTTGAGGCCATCAAGGCCCTTGAGGAGTTTCATCAATCATGCATGACGTTTCGACTTGGTGGAGTTTGGAGATCCCTATCTTTGATCGGGTTTGCCGTTGCTTTGGGGATATATACCCAAGAGGAGGTTGATGCTCCCGGATTCGCGGAGTACATGTGGGCAACCGCAAAGAGGCCGGATGGTTTTGATCCTCAATTGGCTTGGGCAATTCTTGGTGAAGGTGACTATGGTGCTAATCTCAAAGTAAAAGGTTTTCTTACTTCTTCGGATAGACTTCTACACCGCATGCTCATTCAAGCGGTGATCGCTCATTCTTCAAGTGAGGAAAAAGTTTCGGTTTATGATCTATGGCTTCTTGAACAACTCTCTACGGATGACAAATATCCGAATGCTCCGTATCTCATCGCCGTTCAACTTGCCAAAGCGAGTGGTTATCGAGAGGGTAGTCGCATAGTTAGTGGCTAGTACGTGACGCTCTTGGCCAAGCAGTTCGGTATCCTAACCGCGGGTGCCATTGCCTCGATGACGAACCTTGGGGAGATGGGATTGATTGACATGGACCAACTCCGTGGCATGGGAGTAGCGAGGGTTGAGCATATGGTGGGAAGAGATTACAATGCATGGATCCATAATCCTCAAGCTTACGGGATGAGAAGTCAACCGAAGGGTCAACCGAGAAGTCAAGCACCGACGAGCATGCATGAGATTGGTGGAACGAGTGGGACGAGTACAGGGGAACAACCGGCGGAATGGACAGCATATTCGGGTTACCAAGACTTGAGTAACCGACTTTCAGAGATGTCACTTTCTTATGGCCGGCATCATCAGCATGTGGAGTACAACACCGTGGAGGCTCTTCACCAAGCCAACTGGCAAGGTGGAGTGGTGAACCAGATGGCCTCCCACTTCGGTATTCAACCGAATACCGCGTATGCTCCATCACCTTATTGGCCATACTCCGAGGATGCTCCGCCCGGTTACCCGACTTACGAGGATTGGCAAAACCAACCTCGTGGCCCTTATTGATCTTTCTCTCTTTTATCTCCGTTATTCGATATGGTTGTTTGAGACAATTTTATTTTTTGTCTGCGTGGTTGTGTTTAGTTGGTTTGAACAATTTTATTTGTTTGGTTTGTTTAGGATTTTTAGTAGCTTATTAATAGTTTGGTTTGGTTTATTTTTGCTAGTTCGTTTTTGCTTTTTCTTTTTCTTTTTTGGTAGATACAGCGACCTATGATCTATGATCAAGCACGATTTTTTGGGACCACTCTCAGATCAGAACAGATTTCGTCACATAACCCGGGAAGTTTCTCTTTTTCCCAATTACTCCTTAATTGTGTTAATTGTTGCATTGAGGACACTGCAAATTTTAAGTGTGGGGAGGGGGTTATGTAGACTTATCTGTTTAAATGGGTTCACTTTTTGCTTATGGATTGTCGTTTTTTCAAATTTTTGAAAGCTTTGAGATTTGACCCCAATTTTTTTCGAAATCTGAGATTGTTTCTGAGACTAAGTTGCTTGCATAGAAGAACACTGAATAGGATTAGTTGAGTGAAAGGATGCCTTGGAATACTGATTACCATGAGTGCCTCACCCGATTCCATCGAGAGATTGAGCCTTAATTGTTATTTATTTTGTGAGGAATGCCGACTTTGACCCAAGGTAGAACTTGTCATTTGAATACTTGTCGAGACCACATATGAGGAGTATTTATCACCATTGCACTGATAGAGGCATTCGTTTCTAACCCTTTTAGCCTTCGTCAGATAACCTCATCTTAAGGTTATTTGATTTGCCTAGCCTTTGATTGAAAAGTGTTCACCTTTAACACTTTATCCCTTGTAACCATTTTGAGCCTTAGCCTTTTCATTTCTTTACCCACTATACACCTTATCCTTGAGCCTAAATTGTTTTATCTATCTTTTGGCCGTGACTTAAATTTGAATCTTGAGATGTTTTGATCCAGTTTTTCATATCTGACAGTTTTATGGGATTGAGATTAAAAAGAGCCCAAAAGCAACATAGTTGCTGCTCTGAAAAAAAAAAAGAGGAAAGAAAATATTTGAGACTCAAAAAGAAAGAAATATCAAAAGAGTCAAGAATACAAAAAGAAAAGAATGTGAGCTGAAAAGATTGAAAAAGAATTTGTGCCCCAAATAAGCCATAGGCTTAGGCCGATTCTAAAAAGAAAGAGAGGAAATGCTCATCCCGAAAGTTTCATTATTTGGAAGTCAGACTGCTTCACTGTTTGGATCATTACTGATTGAGTTTTCAAGTTTTTGTTGCAAAACCCTTAGTCACTTATACATCCTCTATCCTACCCTTAACCCTTAGCCTAACATTACAACCCTAAAGTCCTCTTGACGGTTGACAACTTCTCAGTGGTAGAGATTAGATTTGATGACAAGCTTATGCATGCGGGAATTAGTCGAGTATTGGTGTGATCACTTACATATACACTTTTACCCCCGAGAGATACACTTTATATTGTTATTCATATTATGTGAGGGTAAAAGGTTGGTCTTGGTATCCGATTGCTTGATGAGTCTTGTTTGTGTGTTCGATTATGTGAGTATACTTTGTTCCTTTTGATGATCTTGGATGGAGATAATTTTGGAGTTATCTTTCTTATCTTTCAGTCTTTTGATTGAGGACAATCAAAGCTTAAGTGTGGGGATTTTGATAACACCAAAATTATACATGTTTTGGTTGAGCATAATTGTATGAGTTTACCCCATTTCTCACCCATTTCTGATCATTTCACTCACCAATTGAGCTTATTATTGTTTATGAACGATTTGGAGGCCGTGGAACGGAAAAGTACGAAAAAAGGCGAGAAAACGTGAAAAATGCACAAAGTCAACACAGTAGCTGTTTGGCGTCCGCGAGATTCCCAATCTGGCGCCGCCAGATTCGACTGAATTGAAGACCGGGGTTGACCTAAGTGTCTGGCGTCGCCAAACCTGCAGTCTGGCGATCGCCAGATGGCCCCTGGACGTTTTCTTTTAAATACCAGCCTCCTGCTTCAGTTCAGAACACACGTTTTGCATGATTTTTTGGTACGGGATACGAGGAGGAACGAGAGTGAGAGTACGAAAGGTGCCGATACGCTGCGGGAGTCGATCTTCGATCATCCTTCATTGTACTGTCGGTATCATGTCGATGTCTACTTTTGTTTTCGTTTTCATTATGATTAGTGAGTAGTTTTTAGTAGTGGTGCTTGTCATGGTCGATGAACCTTTGTGGTTGATACCTTTGTGATTAATGTTTATTGGTTTATTTTGATTAATTGAATGTATGTTATGGTTCTTTTCTGACTGATAGTGTTTTGGCAATTTGAATTCAATTGGTTGGGTGTATTTGTTGGACCAAAGCAGATAGACTCCGAAAGGATAATCAACCTACCTTAGCCTGACCTTGGACCAAGAGGTTGTGTTAAGGGGTTACTTGGACCAAGAGTGACCAAATAGTAGAAGAGCCATTGCAATATTAATCAGGATTGGTATACCGATTCTAGATTGTGGACCAAACGATTTAGGATTGGGATTAGGAGGATCGTGTCCTAGTTATTGACCATAATCATCACATGTTAGGGTGTCCCAGACTTAAATTCCTACAATAGTCAAAACAACCAAACCTGTGACCTATTCATATCATCCATTTTGGGGATTCACTTTACCATGATAAGTACTGCTGTTTTTCCTTAATATAATCATAAATCAGTCTTTTAATTGCTTTCTTAGTTTTTACTTAGTTAGTTGTCTTTTTAGTATTAAAACCTTTTTCATACAAAACCCCCCTTTTTAGGTTAATTAAACCGATTTAGACTTTAGTCTACGATAACTTGACCGTTCCCAGTGGTAGATATGATACCTGGACTTTCCTACACTATATTACTCACGATCAGGTACGCTTGCCTGTATATGTGGTAAGACAGTGGCTAGGCATTAGAGGTTAAAACTTGTTACGCTTTTTATATACGTTAATTACCGCATCAGTGTTACAAGATAAACATAAGGAAAGTAAATCTACAAGATAATCTCCAAAATAATCGTATCTATCCCATATCTTCAATCAACAGAATCCTTTCCTTATCATGATTTGTCAAGCAGTGGTAAAACAGAATCAGTGGTAATCTTCAATAGCAGTAGTAATTCTGTTCCAGCAGTGGTAACTTGATCAGCAGTGGTAATCATCTCAGCAGTGGTAACTCCATATCAACCCTCAGTGGTAATGACCAAAAAGACTAGCAGTGGTAACTTTTCAGTAGTAAATCTGCAAACACATATCAGACCCAACATCCTTCTACTAGTACGCGTTTGGGTCCGTATGATGACCACGTCTCCGTCCCGGCTACGCAAATTTTTACCCTATACCGTAACCACAAACTGGAGCCTATGCTTTTATCATGCTACCTAATGTCGACGGTAGACAGTACGTGATGGGGCACTTTGCTAGGGCTTGAAGATGAAGGGTATCTGATAGATATGGTTAGTAATTAATCATGTGTGTATACAATTATAATTAATTATTTCTGTAATTAACGATTCATATTATGCTTTCAGCACATCGACGGATGGATCAACCGCATAATGGATAAACGAGACAGATCCGCCGAGTGGGCTGTGATGAAATCAGCGTTCGTCGGATTGATGACGTACGAACAGGACAAAGAAGCGGCGAAGCTTTGCGTCTCGGGGGATACCGGAGGGGTACCATGGGATACGCTGATTAGGGTAAATTTTTTTGCGTTATATGTATTATCTTAAATATTTCTATAGCTTACGTTTATTAATTTCACGTTTTCAACCTATATTTTCTTTCAGGTTTACATTCTGATATGCATTCATCCAAAGCATTGGATCCTAGTAGATCTAGACTTGTTGACCATGCGTATGGCTGTGTACGATAGCTATCGCTCTCCTTTTCTACAGGAGCAGGTGAATGCGATCCTTCGGGTACTGTAAAGGGGTCTTCAAGAAGTGTTTACGGCACTCAATCAACCGGCCCGAGCAAAGCAAGCAGAGGACATGATATGGTATTTTCCATCCCAAATACCACAACAATCTGGCGGAGCCGGAGATTGTGGTGTATGGTTGTGTCGCTTCCTATCAGAATTGGTAAGCGGTATAGCCCCCAGGATGGTGGATAACCCTGCTGTAGCGGCTAGAGAGTGGAGGAGACATATGGCGGAGCATTTTTATGCGCTGAGGATAGATGTGGACGTGTCCGACTTGGGCAACTAGGGCGACTTTCTGTATAGCATTTTTTACAGCATTTTTTGTACAACATTTTTTTTTTGTTAGAACATTTTTTGTACAACATTTTTTAAAGTCACTTCACAGTGAGATAAAGGACCTGGAAGGTGTACAGGCTTAACCTCTGCAAGCCTCACACACGCATATTCCTAAATTCCTATTAGCAATCGAGTGACTTCGGTTCAGATACGTTGTACCTTCTACCAAGGCCCTGGAAACATGGATGCTGGTCCGAGTAAAGATAGGCAACATGATATAAGACCCGCCAAATTCCAAACAACATTTTTATACGGTCGTTATGGTTGCACCGAGACCTTATAAAATTAATGGTTGGCATTTGTAGGATTATCATTTATCGGGTTGCCTATCTTTACTCGAACCAGCAGGCATGTTTCCAGGGCCTTGGTAGAACGTACAATGTATCTGAACCGAAGTTACTCGACTACGGGTAGGAATTTAGGACTATGCGTGCTTGAGGCTTGTATTTGAAGTTGAGCTTGTGCATCTTCTAGCTCCTTTATGTCACTGTGAAGTGACTTTAAAAAATGTTGTGTAGTAAGGTTATCAATTGTAGACATAAAACAACATACAACTTAATTGATTTCACTGAAAGCATGATAACATAGTTGAGACACTAAAGTTAAAGAAACAAGTTCGAAATGGTCTGTAATATTTGAAGCGTCAATCATCTTTTACTTTTCAGCCTTTTACATGCATTAATGATTCGTCTGAAAATGCCTTATTGAATCATGTGAGTGGTAAACAAGTTCAAAATGGCCTGTAATATTTTGAACCGAAAACAAACGATCAACATTGTTTTTAAAACATGCTACAAGTCATACAACACTAAGATGACAACACTGCTAAGGGGATGATTTCATTTAAATTAAATTAAAAAACAGCAAGTAAATATCAACCCCTGTTTGAAACATGAAGGTATAACCTCGCTTTATCGCCACCGGAACTCATTTTCAGAAACAAATCAAACTTTGTGAAAGAAAAAAATATAGCAAAGAGTTACGTGAAAGAAAGAAATTTGTGAAAGAAAGAAATTTGTGTGTTTTAAAACCTGTGTTTTTGATATAACACTTCTTCAATTTATACTAAATAAAATACAGATACAACCATCATCTTGTGAACAAACAGTAATAATCTTGTGAACATATCACGTGATTTTTAAATAAAATGAATCTTTGGTACAATAATTTACACAGCTAGGGAATCATATTCCCTAGCTGATTACCTTTCACGTGACATTGAGTACAATAATTTAGGGTTGAGAGTCAGGGTTTTCTAGAGAGTAGACACGTGGGCCAATGGGAAACGCCCACGTGTACTAGGCCACTCCGCGGGGGCGGGTAGGGAGCAGGTGGTGCTTAGGTGGCGGGGAGGTGGCGCTGAGGTGGCATGGAGATGGCATTCGCGTGGCAGTGACGTGGAGGGGGGAGCCGCTCCGCGCGACTTTCCTTGGAGCGACTGAGGTGCACGGGTGGACTAACGTGGACCATTCAACGAGCGACACGTGGACGGGGGGGACTGGCGTGGAGCGGCCCAAACGCAATCTTTGTCGGGCCTTCCTTTTTCTCACCGGAAACACCGTGGAGCGGCTGCCGGCGCCGGAGAGCGGCCGGCCGGGAGCGGCTGGGTGGGTATTTTGGTTACCGGAGGGAGAGATTGGATAGGAGGTGAAGTGGGTGTTTTTTTTTGGTATAATAATTATTTTCTCTTTCATTTATTAGTATCATTACTTTATTATTTTTCTTTACTAATCATTATTATTTCTTGTTTTTATATATTATCCTTAATAACAGAAAAATACCATTACTATTATTTATTAAAAATCATTATATTATTATATTCATATTTTATTTTAAGTTTTTATTTTTCTAAATAAATATTATATTATTATTAATCAATTTTGTTATTACTATTATGTTTACCGTTATTATAATTTTTTCTGTTATCTAGATTTTAAAACATTAATAATAAAATACACAAACTACCATCAAACTAAATTTTCTTATATAATAATATTATAATTTTTTTTTTCAATTATCATGCTAATTTTTATAAACGTCCATCTTGATAGAAATAGCTAATCTGTGCATTTTAATTCACTTGACAACATATTTCAAATTAATTTTTAGATTAGCTTGAAATTTCGAAATATACAGTTTTCATAATAAACCTATTTAATTTATATAAATTTTCATTACACCACTACCATTATGCTATTTATTTCATTTATATTAAATTAGAAATATTAAATGATTATTATTTAAAGAAAGAAGTATAATAGTGTGATATAATGGGTTGGTATTATTTTATACTATTTAGATTTTCTATTTTATATAAACATATAAAAGATAATAATTCAATATTAAATTCATTTGAGAATGAAAATAAAACTAATTTGTCAAAAAGATATTACCATCAATATAGAAATTTAGTGATTACTGTATTTAACGAGATATGAAATTGATAACACCAAAATTATACATGTTTTGGTTATACTTAATTGAATGATTTAACCCCATTTCTCACCCGTTTCGGATCATTTTACTCACACTTGGGACTTATTATTGCTTTTGTAGGTTTTGGAGGCCGTGGAACGGAAAAGTACGGAAAAATGCGAGAAAACGTGAAAATTGCATAAAGTCAATCCAGTCGCCATTTAGCGATCGCGAAGATTCAAGTTTGGCGCCGCCAAGTTCGCCAAGTTCGTAATCCAGGGTTTTGACCTAAGTGCTTCGCGCCGCGAGAGTGCCATCTGGCGATCGCGAAACGGGATCTGACCTCTCCTTTTAAATACTAGTCTCCTCCTTCAGTTTTCATAGAGACACATAGATAGGCAGAGAGATAGAGAGTGAAATTTGAGTGGTGCCGATACGCTGCGGGGTTCGATTCTCGATCATCCATCGTTGTACTGTCGGTATAATGTCTGTGTCTACTCTCGTGTTATCTGTTTTTATTATGTCTAGTGAGTAGTCTTTAGTAGTGGTACTTATTGTGGTTGATGAACCATTGTGGATGATGATTTTATGATTTAATGTTTATTGGTTTGTTTTTGGTTAATTGAATGTGAGTTATGGTTCCGATCTGATTCATATTGTTTGGTTATTTGAACTCGTTGGTTGGGTGTATCTGTTTGACCAAGATAGATAGACTCCGATAGGATAATCAACCTTTCTTGACCTACCCTTCGTTCCGGAGAGTTGTGTTAGGTGGTTACTCGGACCGAGAGCGACCAGGTAGTAGAAAACCATGCAATAGAGATAGGATTGGGTGACCGGTACTAGATTGTTAGACAAACGACCTATGTATTGGGACTAGGAGGACTAAGACCTAGTTGATAGCCATAATAGTCACATGTTAGGGTGTCTCAGACTTAAACTCCTACAATAACCGAAACAACCAAACCTTTGGCCTGTTTAAATCATCCACTTGGGGATTCACTGTACCATGATAAGTACTACTGTTTTCCTTCATATAGTTTTAATCAATCTTTTAATTGATTTCTTAGTTCCTAATTAATTTAATTGTCTTTTTAGTTATTGAACCTTTTTCATAAAACCCCCCAAAAGCTTTAGGTTAATTAAACTAGTCAAGATTAACTGTCTACGATAACTTGACCGTTCCCAGTGGTAGATACCATATCTGGACTTTCCTACACTATATTACTCACGATCAGGTACGCTTGCCTGTATATGTGGTAAGACAGTGGCTAGGCTTTTAGAGGTTAAAACTTGTTTCGCTTTTTATGTATGATAATTACCGCATCAAGTTTTTGGCCCCGTTGCCGGGGAACGGTAGTTGTTAGATTTTTAGTCTTTATTAGTTTTGTTAATCGCTTTTTATGTATGATAATTCGCTTTCTATTTTAGTTACTTGTTTTTATTTTATTTTATCTCTTTGTTTCCCGAAAGTTGCCCGTAACCGTTTGGTGTGGTTTCAGTCACGACGGAACTGTTAGAGCCATTTGAGGAGCCGGAGAGAGAATTCAGAAAAAGAAACAAAAAGAAAACAAAAGCCAACAAAGTTTCCCGAGAGCTTTGAATTTTGATATGGGGGACGAAGCACTGATGTGGACCGCCAGGAGAGCTGCTCCAACCGTACCCACCAATCCGATCACGAAGCCGGAGCTAAACAAGGAGATCCCGGGGAAGCTCCTTCACATGATCAAGGACCTCACCTTCGACGGGAAAAAAGATAGCAATCCTATCGTACATATGTAGAACTTCGTGGATATATGTGATCTGTTCAAAACGTAGGAAGGCCGAGATGATGCGATTCACCTTCGAGTCTTTCCTCTTACACTTACCGGAGAAGCTAGAGCTTGGTTGCGATCGTTGGAGACAAGTTCGATCACTACTTGGGAAGGACTTCGCTCAAAGTTCCTTTCCCGATTTTTCCACCATCCAAAATCGACAAGTTACGAGCCGAGATCCGATCCTTTCAACAAGACGATGGGGAGACAATATCCGAAGCATGGAAACGTTTCAAACACCTTCTAAATTCGTGTCCGAGTCACAAATTGAGTAAGAGTGAACAAGTCCAAACCTTCTATAGTGGGCTTGCTTACTCTTCACGAGCTACATTGGATTCATCTGCCGGAGGTGTCTTTATGTACAAAACGCCCACGGAAGGATATAGACATGCTCATACACAACATAGATTGGAGGACGGATAAACGCTTGCAAATCCCGAGAATGGCCGGAAAGATCTCAACCGACTTCGACCCATCCGATGAACTAGCCTCGATGAAAAACCAACAGGTAAAGTTTGAGCGCAAAATTGAAGAACTAATTAAATCTGTTCATGCTTTGCAGGTTGGATGCGAGGAGTGCAAGGGACCACACTTAATGAAGGATTGCCCGAATCGACCGACGATGACACCCGAGGAGGTAAACTACCTTAACCGAGGCGATTATCAAGGGAGGTGGAATAACGATCATAACTTCATTCGAGACCTCCCGGTTTCTTTGCACCAAATCAACAAACCCAAAGACCGGATGGAGAGCCGTGCGTTTCTATCAAAGACCGACTTCTCCAATTCATGGATGCATAAAAGAAGCTCAACGATGAGGTAGGTTCGTACCTACGTAACCACCAAAGTACCATCCAGAATTTGGAATTGCAGGTTGGACGCGTTTCGCAATTGCTAAGTGAAATGACTCAAGGGGAGCTGCCAACGCAAACCCAAGTCAACCCAAAAGTAGAGAACGCGAAGCCGATGCTCATGATGACCGGAAAACCATCAAAGAAGAAGTGGACTGATATTTACACAAAGAAGTATGTGGAGAGCGATAGTGGTAGTGAACCCGATTATGCCACGGATTATGACTCGGAGGGGTTCACCGTTTCGTTCGAACATCTAGGACTCAAAGGACCCATTTCTTCAAGTGATGATGAGGAGGCAGACGGAAAGCAAGGCGGATATGCGGAGTTTGTGATACCGAAAAAGGAGGATAAAGGCAAAAAGAAAGAGAAAGAGAAGGCGGCGGAAGATGAGCTCACCTACATTGCACCTATCAAACATGATCCGGGAAGTTAAAACTTACCTATTTCATGTTCTAAATTTAATGGTCTTGCTTTGGTAGACTCAGGTGCCGCACTTAACATGATGCCTGTTGGTTATTGCAGGAAGATGGGAGTCAAGAAGATCGTTCCAACAGACTATCAATACCGAGGGGTGAATGGATACATGACCAAGCCGTTAGGGATAGCGGAAGGAGTCCCGATTCGAATTGGCAATTTTGTCTACTTTACGGACTTCATCATAGCTAATCTTCCAAAGGATACGGAGATCCCAATAATCCTTGGGAGAGCTTTTTTAGATATCGCCCAAGTGAATACCGATATGCGGAATCAAGTGACATGCTTGGGGTATGGAGGAAAGCGGATTCACTTTGATCCCAACGGAGAGCCGGTCAACCATCTCGATGAACCTTATGAGGATCCTTCTCTAGCTTACAAGAAGAACACGAACCGTCCGTTACTCCCTCATGAACACGGAAAGAAGACGGAGGATTATCCGAACCCGATACATCAAAAAGATCTAACACTCAATGGGTCGGGACCCTCCAAGAAAGAGTATAGGAAGAAGAAGGGCTCGTCAGCCCGACGTGCCAAGAAATGAGCCGAAAAAGGGGTCGAACTCTACACCCATTAAAAAATGAAGCGCTTCTTGGGAGGCAACCCGAGCATTTTTCTTTCGTTTTTCGTTTTTATGTTTTTCGTGTGTATTTTTGCTAATCTTTTTGTTTGGTATTGCTTAGGTAACCATATGGAGGAGATAGAAGCCAAAAACGAGCAAATCCGATGCGTAACGAAGTTTTTGAAAAGTTGGAAACAGAAGGCAACTCACGATCGCGACTTTTTAAGTTTGGCGACGCGAGGTTGGCCAGCCTTGGTATCAGGTAAAATATTCGAATCTCGCGACGCGAGGAAGCCGTTTCGCGACGCGAAGTTTTTAAAATTAGGGTAAAATTTTCAGAAATCGTCCGTTTCGCGACGCGAAACATCCTGTTTGGCGACGCGAAATCGGTGCAGACGGGTTTTTAACCCTCTATTCTCACTTTTTCAAAAGAACACAACCATAATTCTCTCTAGGCGCCGCGAACCTTCATCACGTCCTTGCGAAATTCGAGCTTCTTGTGCTTCAATTTCTTCATTCTCCATGACTAAGGTATGTTTCCCAACTTTAATCTCATGAGATTAGCTTGATTTGGTAAGATTAGATCTTGTTTTGGGCATCAATGGTGTTTATATGCTTTTATGGATTTGAGATTGTTCTTGAAGCTCCATTGATTGTTTAGTGGTATTCTTTGATGCATGTTATGCACTTTGATTGAGATGTATGTTCTAGCATGTTATCAATTGATTGAATCTAGTGAATGTGCTTTAATGATAAGTGTGGGGATTTTGCACCAAAATCCCCCATTCTTGTTTAGTTAGCTAGATTGGTTTATAATTGAGGTTGGACTAAAAGTTCAAGTGTGGGGATGTTACACACCCCCTTTGAGTTGATTTTCAAGTATGTTGAACTTGTTAGTCGTGGAAGCTTTGTCTCGTTGAGTTTTGATATGAATGAACCTTGTCTTGCGTTTATTGATCAAATGTGTCTAAGACAATGGTATTTGGATTTTGTAGAGACAAAGAACCCGCTCGTCTACTTCCACCGCTCCTACTTTCCGTGCACCGGATGGGAGCCACGCTTTCACCTTTTTCATGAATGACCCAACGTTGAACGCTCCGAAGCGGGAGGAATACCGGGATTCAGTTAACCGGCTTCTCACCCGTCAAGTTCTAGTACTGAGGAGAGTTGATTGGAACCTCCTTAGATCCATGAGAGTTGAGAACGACATCAAGGCGATACTCGAGAAGCACGCCTACGATAAAGATGGCACCGAGTATTATATTTGCCGTGCATGGGAACGAGTCTTCTGTTAGGATTATGTGCGAGACAGTAACAGGGTTACCGTGTCCAATGTTATAAGACACTAGTAGGTCACACCGCTGCACACCTAATTGAGAATTTGTGTGAAAGAGATAAATGAGAAGAGAGAATTAAATAATTATTAGTTAAATAATTATTTACTAGTTTTAATTAATCAGTAAATTAATTAAACGATTAATTAATCAAGGAATTGATTAAAAGGATAATCATGAAAGGAATTATAATCAGGTTAAATCACTACCTTATCTGATCCTATAAATAAAGGGTTAAGGCTTTGATGAATCAATTGATAAATCCTACGAAAATCTTTCTCTCTCTCTTTCTCTCTCCCAACCGTCGACCTCTCTCTCTCTCACACATCGGTCGGAATTTTTCCGATCAGTCACGGTGGTCTAGCAACCCTCTCGCGTGGTGTCAGTAGCGGTGTACCCCCTGCCAGCTTTCCGGAAGTCTATTCACTAAAAGGTAAACCGTCAAACCCACTTTGATTGTATCTGTTATGGTTTAAGATGGGTCCGGGTTTGGGAATCGTTTTTGTTATCCGCTGCGCACCGTTAGTGCCTACGGTTCCCAACAGTGGTATCAGAGCCACTTCTTAAACCTACAGATCAGGATTAAATTGTTGTTTGCGATAAACTGTTATTTGGATTATGGTTTTGTTAAAAATTCGATTTTTATCTGTTTATATTAAAAATTGGATTTTTATCGTTTATCACACGAACCGTGTTAATCGACGGTGGAACGACGGCAGTTAGCCGAATCGAACCACCGGATCGATTAAAGGCCGTGGTGGTGGCGACGGTGGATTTAGCGCCGCTGTCCGCCGGCGGTTGCACCGCAAAACCACCAAGACCGCCGGCTGCCTCGCTAGGCGGCGGCGGTGGCCGTGTCTTTCGATCACACAAGGCGATGGTGGTGGCGTTAAAGCCGCTGCTGTCACCGACGAGATCAGACCGCCGGTCGACAGCCCCTAGTGGCGGATCGATGGCGGTAGCGTGGTTGTTTGTCCCGCCAAGCCACCGGCTGCCTTATGGCCACGCCAGGGCGGCGGCGGTGATCGGTTACGCGAATCGCCAAACCACCGAATGGTGGTGGCGTTGTTGTTGCCCAGCGGTGGCGACGGCGGCGTAGTGGTGGCAACGGCTTTGGCCGTTTGTCGCCGGATAAGCCACGAACCACCAGGCCACACGCCGGCTGCCCTAAGGCCGAGCCAAGGCGGTGGCGGTGGCTGATTGTTTCCGCGATCGCAAGCCGCACCACCAAACGGTGGTGACGGCGTTTGTTGTTGGTGATGGAGCTGTCGGCGACGGCGGCGATGGCAGCCTCGGCTGCTGTTGTCGTCGATCGGCCTAGCGGTGGCGGCGGTGGTGACCTTGGTTATCGCTGCTGCCACCGGTGGCGGTTTCGGGAAGATTGCCGACGATCGACGGCAATGGTAGCTTCGGCTATGTTGTCGTTGATCACCGGTAGTAACAATGGTAACCGTTTGTTATTTTGTTGCTATCGGTGATGTTATCGGATAAGTTTTTCGTGTGGATAGGGTCGTTTTGCCCGATAGGGTAAAACCCCAGATAAAATTAATTTTTTACTTTTATCTTATAAAATTAAAATCAATTTTAAGTAATTATAAAATCAGTTAGGTTTTATAATTCTGGTTTATCGTAACTGTATATATTTTTTAGTTTAACTGTTTTGTTTAAACTGTTAGTTGCGAGTGTCATAGCCAAGCCCTAGACCAGTGTTTGTGTTTTGTCTTTATATTATTATTGTACTCTGTCTTGGTAAGGGAGGCCTGCGTGCCATTTACAACCCTTTTATTGTAATTTTGTTTTATATAATTTTAATTTACGCCGAAGACGGAGAAAACCTTAAAGACGGAGTTTGGAGGCACAACCAAGGATGTCGAAGCCAGTGGGAGCGTTCTACCTTCATGCCTTGTGTATTGCTTGTCACTTAGGTTAAAGACCGTCAGTTTAGTGTTGGCTCACTTAACTGACAATAGTTTTAAGGGTAAAAGCTATGACACAGTAGTTTTTAAGTTTTGTATATAATTGCGTGGTTCGGTTTTAATTGCGTAATTGTGATAAAACGGAGTTTTAAAATCTAATGAGATAATTTTAAAAAAACCTAGAGGTTCGAATACAGAGTGCTTTTCGAATCAGTTTTAAAATTAAGGTTTTTGAAAAACTGGCATTTATGACCCTTGTAAAATCATAGATTAGTAAGTGCAACCCACTTTAGGGGCACCTCCGGTGTAAGGTACATAGGGCGTTGTAAGTGCACACACTATGAACGCCCGTGTTCAAACCGAAACTGGAGGGTGATAAAACTCTGCGAATTATCACCGGGTGGTACCGGCCAGAGTTTGTCCAGGTCCCGGGTGGTGCAATCTATTTCGGTAATTATTTATTCACCGGGTGGTACCGGGCCAAAATGCACTAGAGGGACTAAATATGCACGGATTATATATCCGATGTCCCGACGATCTAGAAGTCGTATTTTCGAATTAAAATACGATTGGTATAGTTTTACCTACCATAAATCGCATGAGTTGGTTTGACATGATCACATGCTTCTCAACACATGTGAAATATGGATTCTAGTCTAATAAATTTATTTTAAGGGTAATAATTTATTAGAATTCTATAATTATAAACTAAATTGGAATTTATATTCTTCTGTAGATGTCTCCAATTAGCATTCCGTTTTATTCACCTGAGGAATCACTTCGCCTTATTATGGGCAAGTGGAAGCTTACGGGCCAGAACTTTCCAGTTTGGAAGTTACATTTACAGAATGTTTTGAGTGCCCAGGGTAAGCTTTATGTGATTAATAAGCCTATGTCACGACCTAAGAGCAATGCCCCTGAAGAGGAATTTGCTGAGTATTTTAGATTCATGGCAGATGAATCGGATGTAATGTCCATTCTAATTTTCTCTATGTCACCCGAGTTCACGGGAGATTTAAAAGTCAAATTCTGTCACGAGGTTGTGAAAAATGTGGAGAACCAGTTAGGTCTCTACAAGCATACGGGTAAGCTTTTGATCATGCAAGAGATTTTCTCCCTGAAGCTACAAAAGGGTCAGTCAGTTAAAAACCATCTTATTGAAATAAGAAGGCTCTTTAAATGTTTATCACGTCTGGGGTACAAGATGACTCAGGAAGAGTTAGTGTATCTCATGTGGTTTTCCCTCACAAAAGAAGTTCAGGACACAGCTAGTGCCTACATGAAGGAACCAAAGAGCGACGTGGATAAAGTTCATGAAGATATTCTGGCCAGTCTAGAGCCAGTACCTGCACCTGCTGATCTCATGGATACTGACTTAATTGATGAGCTGGGAGATCTGAGTTTCCCAGAATGCGGTAGCGAGGATATTTGCGAGCACTCGATGAATATCGACCAGATAGAGATCGGTTTACCCGATGCTCTAGGTATCTTTATGATAGATTGCTTAATCACTTCTTATGAATCATGGGTAATTGATACAGGTAGTGGTAACCACATTTGTAATCATTTACAGGGATTCACTAGAAGAAAGACTCTGAGGAAGGACCGTTCGAACCTACGAGTTGGCGAAGGCACACCGCTGATAGCTGAAGCTGTAGGATCTTATAGTCTTAGTTTACCCTCGGGTCTAGTTTTGGAACTGGATAATTGTTATTATATTCCAAATATGATTAAGAATGTTTTGTCTTTTGATTTATTAGTAGACCAAGGATTTTATTATAAATATGATTATAAAATGATTTCAGTCTTTAAAGATAATATTTTCTATTTTAAAGCTACACCCGTGAATGGTCTATACACAGTAAATCTACAAGACAACAGTAGTGAAATCTATCATATAAGTAAACGATCCAAGGATATTGAGGATCAAACTTACCTCTGGCATTGTCGTTTGGGCCACATAAACAAGAAACGCGTTGAACTACTCCTAAAAGGAGGTTTTCTTGGCAATTTCGATTATAAACCTTTTGATAATTGCGAGTCTTGTTTATCTGGCAAAATGACAAAGCACCTTTCAACAATGAAAATGAAAGGGCTACTGACTTGCTTGAAATAATCCACACAGATGTGTGTGGACCTTTCAGTCATGTGGCAAGAGGAGGATACCGGTACTTCATTACCTTTACTGACGATTTCAGTAGGTATGGTTATGTCTACCTTATGAGACATAAATCTGAAAGCTTTGAAAGATTCAAGGAATTTCAGAATGAAGTACAGAATCAACTTGACAAGAGGATCAAGTTCTTGCGGTCAGATCGTGGTGGCGAATATCTTTGTGATGAGTTTGACAATCATTTGATGGAGTGTAGGATTGTATCCCAACTTACACCTCCATATACACCTCAGATGAACGGTGTATCAGAAAGGAGAAATCGTACTTTGCTTGATATGGTACGAACGATGATGTGTCACTCTACGCTGCCGATATCATTCTGGGGACATGCGCTCGAAACAGCAGCACACATACTGAACAGAGCGCCAACAAAGTCGGTAGAAAAGACTCCATATGAACTATGGAAGGGTAAGAAACCCAACATATCTTTTCTAAAAATTTGGGGTTGTGAGGTTTACGTCAAACGACCCACCTCAGAAAAACTCAGGCCCAAATCCGACAAGTGTTTCTTCGTTCGATATCCCAAGACCACCGTGGGATATTACTTCTACAACCCTGAAGAGAACAAAGTTTTTGTTGCTCGAAATGGAAAATTTCTGGAAGAAAAGTTTCTCAGTTTAGAGAACACCAGAAAGGATGTAGATCTACAGGTAGTAGACGAAGAAAACACTGCACCGATTGTTGAGCCAGAAATTCAACATAGCAATGTTGAACCTCAATCAGAGCCGATTGAGGAAGTGCAAACACAGGACCTTCGCAGATCCAGTAGGGTAAGACAAGAACCAGATAGGTATCTTGGGTTTCTAGTCTCTCAGGACAGTGGAGACTTGAATGAACCAACATCCTATGGAGAAGCTGTGTCAGGCAGTGAGTCTGAACAATGGCAGGAAGCCATGAAGGCCGAGATGCAATCCATGTACGACAACCAAGTTTGGGAGTTGACTGATTTGCCACAACACTGTAGAGCTGTTGGGCGCAAATGGGTTTTCAAGAAGAAAACCGACATGGATGGGAATGTACACACTTTCAAGGCCAGACTGGTCGCAAAAGGGTTCACGCAAACTCATGGTATCGACTATGATGAAACCTTTTCACCAGTGGCCATGTTAAAGTCAATTAGGATTCTAATGGCCATCTCAGCGTACTTTAACTACGAGATTTGGCAAATGGACGTCAAGACAGCCTTTCTGAATGGAAAGTTAACAGAAGACGTCTATATGGAACAACCAGAGGGGTTTGAAGATCCTAATAATCCTAATAAAGTGTGTAAACTGCTAAAATCCATTTATGGATTAAAGCAAGCATCTCGAAGCTGGAACTTACACTTTGATGAGCGAATCAAAGAGTTTGGTTTTACCAAAAGTGAGTTCGAGCCGTGTGTCTACACTAAGTTCAGTGGGAGCATAGTAACCTTCTTGGTCTTGTATGTAGATGACATTCTGCTCATAGGAAACGATGTACCAACTTTACAGAGTGTAAAAAGTTGGTTAAGCAAATGTTTCCAGATGAAGGACCTTGGAGAAGCCGCTTATATACTCGGTATAAAGATCTATAGGAATAGATCCAAGCGGCTTATCGGACTTAGTCAAAGTACGTATATCGATAAAATCCTGAAGAAATTCAGGATGGATGAATCCAAGAAAGGATTTATCCCGATGCAACATGGCATAGTGTTAAGTAAAACACAGTGTCCTGTTTCTAGTCAAGATCAGGACAAGATGAAATCGGTCCCATATGCTTCTGCAATTGGATCGATTATGTATGCCATGCTGTGTACTAGGCCCGATGTTGCTTACTCAGTATGTGTTACGAGCAGATACCAACAGAATCCGGGTGAACCTCATTGGGTGGCTGTCAAGAACATTCTTAAATATCTGAGAAGAACGAAAGAAATGTTCTTGGTCTTTGGAGGATCTGAGGATGAAATTAGTGTCACCGGATACTCTGACGCTAGTTTCCAGACCGACAGAGATGACTTCAGGTCACAGTCAGGGTACGTCTTTACCCTAAACGGAGGCGCGATCTCATGGAAGAGCTCGAAGCAGGACACGATTGCAGACTCAACTACAGAAGCAGAGTACATTGCAGCATCTGATACGGCAAATGAAGCTGTCTGGCTAAGGAATTTTCTATCGGATCTCAGAGTGGTTGCCAGTAACTCGAGACCGATCGATATATTCTGTGATAACTCGGGAGCCGTGGCGCAAGCAAAGGAACCTAGAGAGCATCACAAGTCAAGACACGTGCTCAGGAAATATCACCTCATCCGAGAGATTATTGGAAGAGGAGATGTAAAAATATGCAAGATTCCAACAGAGGATAATGTCGCAGATCCGCTGACAAAGCCACTTGCAAGGGTGAAGCATGAGGCACATGCGAATTCCATTGGGATGCAGTACCTGGAAGCCAGTAGCTAGTTCTTAGTTTATTAATTATTACTATAGTTTAATTTTGAAACAATGTAATCATGTAAAGTTTTATTTCACAGTGTGTTGGAAATAAATGGAGGTTTTATTTTCATGATTGTTCCAAATTAGCTATTTTTCGCATATTTAAATGTATCCATGATTCTTACAAAGACTTGTATGAAATCTAAAATTCCGTAGCCACTTATTGAAATGGGAATTTCAATAGGAAGTTTAACGCTATTATAAATACTTGATGATTTATTCGAAGTAAAGAATAAAAGCACAAGTGATGTGACCAAGTATTTATAGATACTCATCAGAGTGTTTGGGTATTGGAAGTGACCAGTAATCAAGTCTGCTTCATGGAGCCTCAGTCATAAGCATTGACTTGATAGGTTGTCCTTAGACCTGAGATACTTGGTTTGGAAACATGAGGACTATTGTACTCTTAGCACGTACTAACGCTGCACCGTAACAGGGCGGCCATACGGGACGTGACTAGATGCAGCGGAAGCCGTGGATCCAAATGCAAGTAGTCAAGAAGGGATTTGCACCTCTTTCAAAAGAGAGATATTTCCGGGCCCCTTGACGATTAAGATTGGCAGAAAACGCGTGGCCACGCTCGGATAGAATAACAGGTGTTATTTAGTAATATCCGTTACTGCAGGCAATCGAAATCAGAGTCAAGAAATACTTGATTTTAAGAAATGAATCCTCCTTTCCATGTCTTAAAGTCACTTTAGAAATATCGTGTGCAAAAGGAATGAACCTGTGTACAAATTCAACCGAGAATTGTATCTCTGGATGTAAGAGATCTTATAACCTGGTTAACCTAAGTGTCTGGCTAGGGACCTCCTTAGGCTAATGGTAACAAGCATAGTTACATGTCTAGCACAAGTGGGAGTCTGTTAGGATTATGTGCGAGACAGTAACAGGGTTACCGTGTCCAATGTTATAAGACACTAGTAGGTCACACCGCTGCACACCTAATTGAGAATTTGTGTGAAAGAGATAAATGAGAAGAGAGAATTAAATAATTATTAGTTAAATAATTATTTACTAGTTTTAATTAATCAGTAAATTAATTAAAGGATTAATTAATTAAGGAATTGATTAAAAGGATAATCATGAAAGGAATTATAATCAGGTTAAATCACTGCCTTATCTGATCCTATAAATAAAGGGTTAAGGCTTTGATGAATCAATTGATAAATCCTACGAAAATCTTTCTCTCTCTCTTTCTCTCTCTCTTTCTCTCTCCCAACCGTCGACCTCTCTCTCTCTCACACATCGGTCGGAATTTTTCCGATCAGTCACGGTGGTCTAGCAACCCTCTCGCGTGGTGTCATTAGCGGTGTACCCCCTGCCAGCTTTCCGGAAGTCTATTCACTAAAAGGTAAACCGTCAAACCCACTTTGATTGTATCTGTTATGGTTTAAGATGGGTCCGGGTTTGGGAATCGTTTTTGTTATCCGCTGTGCACCGTTAGTGCCTACGGTTCCCAACATCTTCGACATTGCCGAGACCCTTTACCGCAAGCTTATCATTGAGTTCGTGGCCACTTTCCGTTTCGACGCCATAAAGGCCCTTGAAGAGTTCTACCAGTCATGCATGACATTCCGACTCGGTGGAGTGTGGCGATCGCTTTCTTTGGTGGAGTTTGCCGTTGCTTTGGGGATATATACCCAAGATGAGGTCGATGCTCCCGGATTTGTGGAATACATGTGGGCGACTGCGAAAAGACGGGATGGTTTTGATCCTCAGTTGGCTTGGGCGATCTTCGGTGATGGTGACTATGGTAACAATCTGAAGGTCAAAGGTTTTCTTGCTTCTACAGACCGACTTTTGCACCGCATGCTTATTCACGAGGTGAATGCTCGTTCCTCGAGTGAGGAAAAAGTTTCTTCGTACGATCTATGGCTTCTTGAGCAGCTTTCTACGGATGACAAGAATCCGAATGCTCCGTACCTTATTGCCGTGCAACTCGCTAAGGCGGGTGGTTATCGAGAGGGGAGTCGATTAGTTGGTGGCCAGTATGTTACGCTTCTAGCCAAGCACTTCGGTATCCTAACCGAGGGTGCCATTGCCTCGATGACGGACCTTGGTGAGATGGGGTTGATTGATATGGACCAACTCCGTGGCATGGGTGTGGCATGGGTGTGGCATTGGTTGATCATCTAATTAGCGGGGATCGGAACGTGTGGATTCACAACCCTCAAGCTTATGGGACGAGGAGAGCACCTCGGAGCACGCAAGAGACCGGAGGCACGAGTGGGACGAATGCGGGAGAACAACCGGCGGAATGGACAGCGTATTCAGGTTACCAAGACTTGAGTAACCGACTCTCGGAGATGTCATTGTCCTATGGCCAACATCATCAACATATGGAGTACAACACCACGGAGGCTCTTCACCAAGCTAATTGGCAAAGTGGAGTGATGAACCAAATGGCCTCCCACTTTGGTATTCAACCGAATACCGCGTATGCTCCATCTCCATATTGGACATACTCCGAGGATGCACCGCCCGGTTACCCGACTTTCGAGGATTGGCAAAACCAACCTCGTGGCCCCTATTGATCTCTATCTCTTTTAATCTTATTCGATATGGTTGTCGTAAACAATTTTATTTTGTTTGGTTTGGTTTGGTTGGACAACTTTTATTTTTTGTTTGGTTTGCTTAGGATAAAGACTTTTTAATTGTTTGCTTGCTTTAGTTTGGTTTATTCTCTTTTGTTCGTTTTTACTTTTTTCTTTTTCTTTTTGGTAATAGATACAACAATCTATGATCTTGAATCGAGCACAATTTTGGAATACACTCTCTCTCAGATCAGAACAGATTTCGTCACATAACCCGGGAAGTTTCTCTTTTTCCCAATTACTCCTTAATTGTTATAACTATTGCATTGAGGACACTGCAAATTTTAATTGTGGGGAGGGGGTTATGTAGACTTATCTGTTTAAACGGGTTCACTTTTTGCTTTTTGGATTGTCATTTTTCAAATTTTTGAAAGCTTTGAGATTTGACCCCAATTTTTTCGAAATCTGAGATTGTTTTTGGAGCTTAGTTGCTTGCATAGGAGAACACTGAATAGGATTAGTTGAGTAAAAGGATGCCTTGGAATACCAATTACCATGAGTGCCTCACCCAATTTCTTTGAGAGTTTGAGCCTAATTGTTATTTATTTTGTGAGGAATACCGACTTTGACCCAAGGTAGAACTTGTCATTTGAATGCTTGTCGAGACCACATAAGAGAAGTATTTATCACCATTGCACTGATAGAGGCCTTCGTTTCTTACCCTTTTAGCCTTCGTTAGATAACCTCATTATAAGGTTATTTAATCTGCCTAGCCTTTGATTACAAAGTACTCATCTTTAGTACTTCATCCCTTGCAACCCTTTTGAGCCTTAGCCTTTTCATTTCTTTACCCGCTATACACTTTATCCTTTAGCCCAATTTTTATCTATCTTTTGGCCGTAGCTCAAAGTTGAATACTTTTCATGTTTTTGGCCCGTTTTATTAATCCGACAAATAGAGAAAGGGATTATGAAAAAGAGAGAAAAAAGAGTAAAAAGCAACATAGTTGCTACTCAAGAAAAAAGAAAAAAAATAGAGAGCTTGAAAAGAAAAAAAAAAGAAAAGAAAAGAAAGATAGAAAACGACTCATTCAAAAAGAAAAATCAAAAGAGTCGATGTGCTTAAAAGAAAAAATATTGAAGCCACAAATAAGCAATATGCTTAGGCCGATATAAAAGTGAAAGTAATAGAAATCCCGAGCTCTAAAAATCTCAAAAAGTCAGATGATTAATTGGGATTCTTAAACTGATTTGTTTTCAGGTTTTTGCTACAACCCTTAGTCACTTATATATATCCTTTATCCTACCCTTAACCCTTAGCCTAACATTACAACCCTAAAGTCCTCTTGACGGTTGACAACTTCTCAGTGGTGGAGATTAGATTTGGTGACAAGCTTATGCATGAGGGAATTAGTCGAGTATTGGTGTGATCACTTATCATATATACACTTTTACCCCCGAGAGATACACTTTAAATTGTCGATTCATACCATGTGAGGGTAAAAGGTTGATTTTGGTATCCAATTACTTGATGTATCTTGTTTGTGTGTTCGATTGTGTGAGTATGCGTTGTTCTCTTGAATGATCTTGGGTGGAGATAATTTTGGCGTTATCTTTCTTATCTTTAAGTCTTTTGATTGAGGACAATCAAAGCTTAAGTGTGGGGATTTTGATAACACCAAAATTATACATGTTTTGGTTATACTTAATTGAATGATTTAACCCCATTTCTCACCCGTTTCTGATCATTTTACTAACACAATCAAAGCTTAAGTGTGGGGACTTATTATTGTTTTTGTAGGTTTTGGAGGCCGTGGAACGGAAAAGTACGGAAAAAGGCGAGAAAACGTGAAAATTGCATAAAGTCAATCCAGTGGCCATTTAGCGGTCGCGAAGATTCAAGTTTGGCGCCGCCAAGTTCGCCAAGTTCATAATCCAGGGTTTTGAGTGCCGTCTGGCGATCGCGAAACGGGCTCTGACCTCTCCTTTTAAATACTAGCCTCCTCCTTCAGTTTTCATAGAGACGATACCTACCCTTCAGTCCGAGGAACCACCTAACACAACTCTCCGGAACGAAGGGTAGGTCAAGAAAGGTTTAGAGGTTAAAACTTGTTTCGCTTTTTATGTATGATAATTACCGCATCAGAAATTAATGATGTTTATATTTCCAAAGCTTGTTAAATATAAGTCAAAAAATAATCTGTAGGTCAATAATTTATAGAGAGGTGTTTTTATAACAACACCCTTTTTTCACCGAAAGGGCCATTGGCCTAGTGATGTAGGTGGCTTGCTTTCGTTTTTTAGTCTAAAACAAACGTACGTTTGTGCATTTATTATGCTAATTTAACATGGAAAGAGAGAATACTACACATGTAGGGCTCAT
Organism: Centaurea solstitialis; assembly: GCA_030169165.1. Classification (NCBI taxonomy): domain Eukaryota; kingdom Viridiplantae; phylum Streptophyta; class Magnoliopsida; order Asterales; family Asteraceae; genus Centaurea; species Centaurea solstitialis. The sequence continues at coordinate 69,040,744 of CM058046.1, forward strand.
GATTGACTGAAAAAGGTGATTTATTATGTACATTTGAGTGATTATCTATCTTATTCTTTTTAGAATAAATGGTACTTTTTTCTCTTTATTAAGCCATCCTCAATGGTACCAATGCTATTTACTATCTTACCAACACCTTATCAACACCATACCATTTCATCCTCAATGGTATCAATGCTATTTATATCCTAATTTACTTTTTAAATACTAAAATATAAAGTTAAAACAATTCACTTTAAATTAGAATACTAAATATATTAAAAATAATAAACTTACATTAAAATTAAAAATTACGCTAAAATTAAAAGTAATTATTTCCTAAAAAAACTAGCTAATCGATAGGAGCTCATCCGTATTTTTGGCGTATCAGCTCCTTCTCTTGCAACACGACTTTCAAAGTCCCTCCCGTAAGATGGTCGTGCGGTGTTATGTAGAATTGGAGGTCCGTACTCCTATGTCTTTTGGATCGAGCCTCCGCATTTTGCCGTAATGTATCGAGAAGCGTAGTGTTCGAGGCGTTGAGAGTGCTTAATTCTCCCAACAACGCCGTCACGCTTTCGTGCGACGCGGCCGTCGTAGAGGAAGACCCCGCATGTCTCGCCGCGTTTTGACCCATTGGTCGTGGCCGCTCGGTTTCATCGTCATTGTCGACGTTGACGTAAGTGCGTGCATCGGATGTTGCGGGCGAGGCGGTTTCGGACATTTTCGACCGTTTCGGTTTCGGCGCACGGACGTCCGTTGGGGCCAAGTGTTTCACCGGGTTGAACTTCGGGCATTCTTTGAGAATCTTCCAAGCGTGTTCGTGAGAAAACATCTTTAGAAGCTCATTTCGGTATCGGGCGCACGCTTTTGTCAAGATGTCCGTGTCACTCTCGCCGCTTCTTTGACTGCTTAAGGTATTGTTGAAATTGCAAGCAAATTTTGCGATGCTAGATAGTAGCGTTTTAGTCTTGCTCATGATGTCGTCTACGGAGCGGTTCTCGGGGTCGTATCCCATGCGTATGTTAAATGACGCTTTCAACGTCCCCCAAAACTTGTCTACTTAACAAAAGCAATGAAAAAACAACATTAGTAAAAGCATATAAACCTACATAAAAATGTTTTTTAGTTTACCTCGGTTTCGATAGTTACCTACGGTTGAATCCTCCGAGGTATCGGCCCACACTTTTGCCAACTCGACCTCCTCATCCACCGACCATGGTTTACACGGTGCTTTACCCGTGGTCGGTGTCGGGTTCATACTCGTGGCCACCTTCTTATTCGTGGCTGCCTTCTTACCCTTGCGTTGTTTACTTTTGGGTTGCGGTTGTGGTGGCGGTGACGGTGACGGTTGGGTTTCGGGTATCACATCGTCGTCTTCCTATGACGAGGTTTTTTCTTCTCGTAATTCGTAGGCTTGTTGTCGCGACGGCGGTTGTTGCACAGTGGGTTGTTGCGATAAAGGAACATATGGTATTATTGGGGTTTGCGTAAGCAAGTTCGTAAAACCTCAATTGTCGACCACGACATTCAGGACGGTGTTTGGGGGTGGCGAGAAGTTTGCAAGACCCCAATTGTCGACCATGACATTTGGGACGGTGTTTGGGGGTGGCGAGAAGTTTGCGTAACCCCTCGGGCTCGGCATTTGGGGGCGGTAGACCCCCGTCGGGCTCGGCGTTTGGGACGGCAAGATATTTGGAAGCGAGAGATTTGAGACTCTCGAGTGAGTACGTTTGGAACCGGAAGGGGTACCTTGGTGATCTATAGATGTTGAGATTAGAAGAAGATTGAGATGGAGAATAAAAGGAGAAAGATTGAGATATAGATAAAAAATAGTGAGATAGACATATATATAGGTTAAAAAAATTTTAAAAACAAAGTAAAAAAGAGCTGTTTTTGACCGTTGGGGGCGGGGGTGGGGGGTGAGAGACGTTGGAAGTGGTGGCCGTGTACCGTGCCGGTCACCCTCGGCGGTGTTGCCGAGGGTACTGCACCGGTACCGGTCGTGTACAATGCCCCACTACTACAGAAAAAGGCTTTTTACACGGTTGAAAATGGCTTTTTATACGGTTATTTTAAAAACTGTATAAGATTATATATGTTTTTCATACGATTATTTTAAAAACCGTGTAAAAAAACTTTCAATATTTTTACACGGATCCATTTTCAAAACCGTGTAAAAATATATGCGATTTTTACACGATAATTTTGAAAACCGCGTAAAAAATTCTAACCGTGTAAAAAGAGGACATATTTTTTACACGGTTTTTGAAACCACCGTGTAAAAAGCTACTCAAACTTTTTTACACGGTTCATTCACCAAAAAATGTAAAAAAATCTTAGAAAAAGCACGGGTACATTTTTATACGCTTCTTTTAAAATCCGTGTAAAAATGGGCGTGTAATTAGGTCATTTGTGTAGTAGTGCCCGGCCGCGGATGGTCTTAGGCACGCTTATATAACATTTATATTTCAGCAGCAACTATACAATAGCTATTCCTAACAACATTTCTTCATCTGTTTCAGTCATGGATGCACTTGAGCAACATTGGCGCACAGGTCTCCATTACAATGTCCATGAAAGTTGAAAGCTGAAAGTTGAAGTTGATGACGAGTCTTTTCTTGTTTGGACTCCATATAATTAAGATATGTGTCAAATAATGGATATGTGTAGATATATGCATGAAATATACATTTTTTTATTCTATAAAATATTTACATTCATGCATGGTTCTAACAAAATATACCGTGTATGAATCTAGACATTTATACATGGTTCTATAAAATATTTACATTCGTTTTTCCTCCCAATTTTGGGTTCTTGACAAAATTCAAAATTTGAAGTCTAAGGTTTGGCATTCGTTGAATCAACAAGCCTTAGAGAAAATTGAGCACGAGTATTCATAGAATTAACGTATTCAATTTTTGTTTCATCCGTATACCGTGCATCACTTTTGTACACGGGTGTTAAACCATGTATGAGAGCCCATCACTTTCATAAACACTAGCCTTATACAAGGTTGCAAAACCGTGTTTGAAAGTCAAACAACCATGCATGAATGTTTACTTTGTAATAGTAACTAAAAAGATTATAAAAATAAATTTAATTTCTACTTGCATTTAAAATAAAGACTACATTTAAGTTATAAGAAAGTAAATATGAGGAAAATAAAATGCATAAAACGTGAATACAATGAAGTAAAACTTACCTACTAATAAGGGAAGTAAAAATTATCACTAGAACACCATAGGTGTTGGGTTATTTTGTTGTTTGGTGATAGAGCAGAAGTATCGGGTTGAAGAAAAATGACAAGTCTGGTTATTACTGCTAAAGTTCAGTTACTGCTACTGATTGATCGTTAATGCTGTTGCAGTAGTAATGGAGATACTAGAAGACTTAAGTGTGGATACTGCTGTTATATCAAGTTAATGTTGTTGTTGAAGACTTAGAAGTAGTAATGGTTAATGTTGCTAAGAAGTTATTACTGCTACTTGTTATTGCTGCTAGTCAATTTAATAGTTTCAGTTAATGCTTCTTCTTGTTACTGCTGCTTCTAAGGATGTGATAAGGAAACAAAGTTTGTTGGAGCGATAAGGAAATGATTCCGAATATCTTGGAATTAGTTTAAGAGATTTGTTTTCCTTATGTTTATCTTGTTTTCTGTTTATATAGTCTGTTAGTATGTTTTAGAACAGATTGTAAGTGCAATAACAACGGATCAAATCAATCAGTTCTTCATTCCATGATTGAATCTTTACAATATGAACTTTCTCTCTCTAGAATCTCTCTCTAAAGCACACATATGAATATTACAATTAAGCTCCTTCTCTCAATCTTTTTAACTAACTCCTTCTAACCCTCTATATATACCCTTGACCTTAACATACACATACATTGACTTTACTAATTACATCTTTGACTTTTCTAATTAATACTTTGACTTTTGACTTTGATGCTTGACTTTCTTCTTTGACTTCCATCCTTTGACAATGTTTGACTTGAATATTATTTCCTCATCTTGAGATCTCGGATACAATAATATTTGCTCTAACAATCTCCCCCTTTGTATTCGAGATCACTCTTCAAAATGAGCTTCAGCTTTAATGATCTTCTATCTTCAAGTTAAACAAACTTTTTCCAATTACAAAAGTCATACAACAAACAATCTCCCCATTTATGCAAGCATCATCTTTAGAGCAAAGTCTTCAAACATGAACTTGTCTTTTAGAAAAGCATAATTCTTCTCTTGAATCAAAAACATTGTAGATCACTTGAATCAATCCACTACACTGTCAAGCTTCTTAACCAACTTTGATATCTTTGACCAATCCAACATTCTCATCAATCTTCAGAACTTGATATCAACCTTTAAATCCAAGGCTTTTCAACCTCAGATTCAAAAGATTCAAATTCAGAATTCTCTTTAGCTCCCCCTTAACCCTTGCTTTCTTCTTTCAAACTCTTCATCAATTATTCCTCTTCATTCATATTTCCTCTCAATCCACCATCAGAATGTTCTTCAAATGTTTTCATCTTCAACTCTTGACACTATCATCTTTTTCTTCATGAAATATCAACACTTGTATCACGATCAACATTGATACTTGATTTACCCAAACATCTTGAAATCTTCAATCAACCATACTTGATATCTTGAACTCTTCAACATATATCATTTTGAACTCTTACACATAGTTCCCATACCTTCATTGTGTCTTCGCATATGTCTTTGATGAAACTTCTCCCCCTCATGATGATTAGGAGAATCCTGAGCATCATGAACAATCAAAGACATCATCATCAAATATCTCATTCACAGGAACTACTCCCCTCAAAAGTTGGTTTACCATTCAAAGAAATATATGTCCCCCTCAATCAAATATCTCATCCATATCAGAGTGCTCCCCCTCAAATCCAACTCAAGTTGCTCCCCTCAAATGATGGGTAATCAGCTAACATAGAAGCACATTTAGCAACTATTGACACAACAACTCATAGAATTGTGTGGCCTATTTTCAGTGTTGGCAACAGGGTAGCACTGATAGGACTTCCAGTCATCACTGAATCAAAGTTATAAAACTAAGTTCTCAGACTGTTCCGGCAATATCACAAAGATATGCAATTGGAATCACAAGACTCGTGCAAGTGTCAAAAAAATATCATCATATCAATTAGGCTCAAATATTGATTCAACCTGGGACGCAGATTGAAAATCAATAGACTCTAGTGCATAGAATATGAAGTTCGGAGACCGGAGAGGATGTCTTCCTTGTTTCAATATCTAAATCTTCCGAGTGAAGATTAGATAGATGATGTGCTAATTCTCCGTGAGAATTGAAACAAACATCTTTTAAGAGATATTTGAGTAGCTTGGTGGGGTGACACGAGTTATCGACACTGGGTCCATGTCTTGTTTCAATATTCATCTCCAAAGAACGAGAATGAATAGATTATGTGGATACCCGGATAAGTGTATCGGTTTGGGAAGGATCTTCTTTTATTCTTTTTGATCCTGTCTCACACTCACCATTTTCTTTTAACTCCCCCTACACTCAAGCTCTCGGCATTTTACCTCATGCACACCCTCACAAACTAGGTCTAACCTAGGGATGTGCTTCTTGGGTAGATCCTCCAGCTCTGGATTGATCATAGAAACTTCTATATCCTATCACACATAAGTTGATATCATGAAATGATATTCTTTGAAACGTTGAGTATATTCATACCAGAACGTGATATGATGGTGATTCATATGTGATACAATATGTATATGGGGAACATATGTGGAACATAAATGGGGAACAAATATTGAAGATATCATATGTTGATAATAACATATGTTGAAAAAATCATATGTTGACGAGAAACATTCAATAGCGTAAACAATGAATGATTGATTTTAGAAATCAAAACTAATGATGGTGAATTCCAATGAACAAAATTCAAGCGCAACTTAGAATGACTCAGTAAGCACAGTGTATTCAAGAAATGAATCAATGATTAGAAAGTTTAATTGTGAAGAACAAATCACAATTAATAATCTGAATAAGAATTGAATCATTGACATGAAATAACGTGAATGAAATCAACTTGGAATTCAAGCGAGGGTATTTCCACCGAATAATTTCAACGAATATATGAGATGTGGAAATAACTATGTGAAGAAAAATATAACACGTGGAAATTCATGAAACGATGTAAAATCGGAAAGAAACTAACACAAGTAAGTTCCTTATGATGAATCCCACGGTTAACACAGTTAAGCGCAAGTTCTAAGCTAAGGGTTTAGAGAGATACTTACATTCAAGCGCATAAATGAAGTACGGGTTCTAAACTGAATGTTTAGAAGCCACCAATAATTGAAGATCGGGTCCTGAACTGAATTATTCAGGAGCCACCAATAATTGAAGATCGGGTCCTGAACTGAATTATTCAGGAGCCACTAATCTGCAAAATCAAGATAAGAAAGATTTTGGTATCCACTTGAATGTGGATCCTCGAATGTTAGTTGCATTTTATTTATAAGAAAAAATCTTATGTATCCACTTGAATGTGGATCCTCGAATGTTAGTTGCATTTGATTTATAAGAAAAAATCTTATAAATCCCAAATCTATTATCGATATAATCGTCACATACAAAATCATTTCTTGGAGAGTAAGAACCATATGATGTTCTTTTGGAAAGACTAAGAAGTTTACTTCTAGAATAAACTAACTGAGACTTACCAAAAGATGTATCATGAAAAAATTTGTTCTTTTGAACTGTCGATTCCGAAGCAAAAGATTTTGTATGATTTACCTTTGCATTAGATCCCTTGACTTGCCAAACAAACTTACTATTTGAAAAACGATGATTACCTGAAAAATCAACACGACGATCATAGAAGAGATTTGAAGTACGAATCTGACCACTTGAGTTGATATTACTCCGTGAAGCACTATCCACATAGCTTGAATCATGAGCTTTGAAAATTGTCTTCTCAAGTTCCTTCACTTTGGAAGAAAGCTTGTTTCTCTCTTCAAGAAGATCATTAAGCTTCTTCTGTTGATCAGATCGCATTCGTTGCTCATTCATGATATTAGTCGATAATTCAGATAACTTGCTTGTAAGCTTCCTTATTTCAGCCTTAAACGCTTCCTTTTGATCCTCAAAATCTGTTTCCACAAGAGTTGGCTTTTTAGGTTCAGCGATTATCTGTTCTAAAACAGTCTTTTCATGTCGAAGAACCTTCTCCTTTCGTTTAAATTGACTTCTTTCATCAGATAACTGATTCTGTAAGTCTACAATATGCTTTTGAAGCCCAATACTTTTCGTTTCATCAAATTTCCTCTCGGATTGAACAACTTGTATCTCTTCTTCAAAATCAAGCATCATATTCTGATATTTCCCAATACGAAGACTCGGTTTCTTCAAAGAATTCTTCTTATCTAGGATAATCTTCCTCTCTAACTCAGATATTTTCTTTGAAAGATTAACACTTTTCAAATCAAATACCTTTCTTTCTTCTGATAAAGTATTTTGAAGATCAGAAACAGTCTTTGTAAGCTTCTTAATTTCTGTTTCAAACATGTGTCTTTCTTTCGCAAACTCTAATTCGACATTTTGCTTCTCCTGTCCACCTTTGTCTTCTAACAATTTCTGAAGATCAGCCACTGTCCTTTGAAGCTCTAAAATCTCTTGAACATATTCTTCTCTGTCTTTTGCAAACTTGTTTCTTTCATTAACCAGATCATGCTCACTTTCATGCACAACTTGTTGTAGAGACTGGATTTGCTCAAGAAGCATCTCTCTTTCAGCATTGTGCTCAGTCTTTTCTGTGAATTTGAGAGATTCATACTCAGATTGAGTCGTTTTGAGAAGATTTTCAAGATCCACAATCTTCTCTTCTAAAACCAATGTAGGAACATAAGGTTTAGCTTCGACATCTGATTCTTGAGATGAATTAATATCAGGATAAACCAGAAAATCAGAAGAATTAGACGAGTCTTTTGATTTGATTCTCAGAGTGTCTGAATTATATACAAACTTGACCCTATGATATTTAGGATCATAATATAAAGGATCATGTTTTTTCATCTCTTGCATCTCTGAGAATTCTTCCTTCATTTCAAAACCTTTTAAAGAAGGAAATCTGGTGCTCATTAACATACTTGAAAGATCATAAAATGCAGATTTCTCCTTAAGAGCCTTTTTCAACAAATTTGGATTCTCATATCCTAAACCCCATTTAACATCATAAAAATCTCTGAGTGCATTGGGTTTGTTTAGAAAAATTGTTCGTTCAGATACACCAATTTTGTGAAGCTTTTCATCTAAAAATTGAATTATCTTGCTTGATTCCTTAATCTGCTTTTTACATTGAAGCTTTGTCTCCTCAATCTGTTTTTCAAAATCAAGCTCTTTTTCTTTGATCTGATTTTTCATTTGAAGCTCTTTCTCTTTAATCTGATTTTTCATTTGAAGCTCATGTTCTTTGATATGATTTTTCATATGAAGCTCTTTTTCTTTAAATTGAGCAACTGCTCTTGCAAGCTGCGTTGTAAGAGTAGCCTTCTCACGTTCAAGTCTCTTTGTTTTATCCCAATCTCTTTCATACCGTATTTCATCATCAGAATCCATTGTTATCTGCACAGAGGATAATAAGGATCGTCAACAGAAACTTCGATTAGAAGTATGAATAGTGCACAAACGATTTATATTGAACAGATCAAAAATTCCGAAGAAAAAGGGGTAAAAATAAACTTGAAGGACTAAACACGACAAAACATGAAACTTAAATGACTCACAAACTTGAAATCACAAGTACAAGGACTACAAGTGTAAAAATGTGAAAAATTTCAAGTTCAGGGACTAAAAATGATAAACTTTGAAAGTTTAAAAGTCCAGGGGTTGAAAATGAAACTTTTTGAAACTTTAAGTCCAGGTACTAAAAGTGACAAAAGTTAAAAGATAACAAACTAACGGACTTAACTGAAACTGGACTAAAAATGTAATAAAACTAACGAAAAAGATAACGGAACCTACAAAAGCTTAACAAAACACTACCGAACGACACCGAAAAAATACAAAACAAAAACCAACATATAACCAACTTCCTTCTCTAGCAACCCGTAACACCGAGCCACGATCGAAACGTCTCGAGGTAGTCCCGAATTGAGCTCGAAAAATGCGATAAAAATGTTTCTCGTATCACTTTTAACGCGCGTCGAACAACGTCGAGAACTCGCTGATTGGACCTGAAAATTTCACGAGACAATACTCTATCAGTCAAACTTTCAAGAAAATCAAAAATGATTTCCCGGCAAAATCGTTTTGATCACCGAAATCGTCCCGCAAAATGACCGGTTGATAAGAATTTCACATAAAATGATGAAATTCTTTTTGTAGGCTTGACTTGAGATCGCTTGAAACGTTATCAGTTAACCTCGAAAGTTTCCGAAAATCACTTTTCTTAAAAGTTCTCGCAACACTCTATGTCTAAAAAATAGAAATATTTCCCGGCAAAGTCATCTCGATCACCGAAAACGTCCCGCAAAATCACCGTTTGACACAAAAATCACATGAAATCATGAGATTCTTTCCATTGGCTTGACTTGAGAGCGCGCGAAACCTTGTCAAATAAGCTCGAAAAAATTCGAAAACTATTTTTCCCAGTAGTTCTTACGGCACTCTACATCCAGAAAATAACAACGATTCTCGAAAATCAACGGAGATTACCGGAAAATACACCGAAACTTGGACGTTTTCAACCTTTGAAAAAGAAAAACTCAACTTCGGGATGTATGCTACCATACACGTAGCACATGCATGTGTTCACTAGACAACTCAAATCTTGCATACACAACCATTACCATACATCAGCAACTTTACGTCAGCAACCATACATTAGCCATGCTTCTATGCGCTTGACACGTGGCAACGAGTTGACTAATTTTCAGCAGATGAACACTTTAAAAAATTGCTCGAGACATAGAGTACAACTCGAGAAGACTTATTGTACTCCCACTTGCCATTTAAAGAAATTTCCCATGCAAATGACATGAATCATGCCTTCCTCACATACAACCAAAATTTTTAACACACGTCTGATATACGCCTGATGTAAGTCTGGCACATGTCAGGCACACTCTTTCACTTTTTCTTATACAGGTACACTCGAGACATGTGTATGTGCTTTATAGTACACTCGAGAAATTAAAGTGAGTAGACATTAGCATAAAGCACTTTCACATGCTGGCAGATGGACGCTCGAGATATTAAAAGCTGCTCGAAAAAAATACCATATGTGGACTCGAAACATTCAAAAATGGCTCGAAAAACTCAACAAAGACTCGAAAAATTCAAAATGAGGCTCGAATTATGCTCGAGACATTATATTTGAACCCACAAACAACTTTTTGCAAAAAAATTCTTAAACTTTTGGATCAAACTCTCAAATTTTTCATCTTTCTCAACAAGAAATCCTCAAGAACATGAAGAACACTTTCAACCCAAAAATTTTAAAAAACACAATTTTAACCTCTAAAACTAAAAACAAATTGTAGATTCATGTCCAAAAACACTTTTTAGAAACAAATCTACTAAAAATGAATCGAAAACACACTAAATCTCACAATCACTCATGACCTCCATCGATGAACTTTGAAGATCTTCAAAAATCAAAACTCAAATTTTGAAGCAAATTTGATCTAGAATGATTGGAGATGAATAGAAAACACACCAGAAACACAAAAACACAAACAAATCTACAAGATCTACAACAAAAACTACAAATCTACAAAAATCCTATAAAAACCCATTTCTTCAAAATTTCTTCAAATCTTCATCAAATTTCTTCAAATCTTCAATACATTTGTGCATAAATCTTCTGCCATAGCTCTGATACCAATTGTAAGTGCAATAACAACGGATCAAATCAATCAATTCTTCATTCCATGATTGAATCTTTACAATATGAACTTTCTCTCTCTAGAATCTCTCTCTAAAGCACACATATGAATATTACAATTAAGCTCCTTCTCTCAATCTTTTTAACTAACTCCTTCTAACCCTCTATATATACCCTTGACCTTAACATACACATACATTGACTTTACTAATTACATCTTTGACTTTTCTATATTAATACTTTGACTTTTGACTTTGATGCTTACTTTCTTCTTTGACTTCCATCCTTTGACAATGTTTGACTTGAATATTATTTCCTCATCTTGAGATCTCGGATACAATAATATTTGCTCTAACACAGATCACGAGATATCTTTTGTTATTAGAGAGAAAAACAGAGCCTCAAGAGTTTTCCTAGCAATAGAGAAGTATTGCTCGTCTATGAGAGAATTGTTCTTCTAGATTGAGGCTTTGTATGTAATTGAATGATTCAAAGTGTTGAATGAAATTGATCTTCAAAGTTCACTGTTTGATTTCCAATTAAAGTTTTATTCCGCAATCCTTTAATTTGTTTTCTGAGTGTTTATTTCTTGTTACGAAATCGATCCTGACAAGTGGTATCAGAGCCATAAACTCAGAATCTGAATTCAAACAATGGACTCTCAAGAGGGTGTTTTTGCAAATAAGGTTCCCATGCTCAAACCAAATGAGTTTGACATGTGGAAAACTCGAATCAAGCAACACGTGTTGCTTATTGATTACTCTATGTGGGATGTCATTGAAAATGGACCTGCAGAGAGAAAGACTGGAGAAGAAGGTGTCGTTCCACCACCAAGGACAGATGCAGAAAGAAAAGCAAGGCAGATTGAAATGAAGGCACTGAGCACTCTGCTCTTTGCCATTCCAAATGAGTATCAGCATCAGTTCATGAACTGTGAAAATGCTAAAGTTCTTTGGCAGGCCTTGGAGAAAAGGTTTGCAAGATCCAAACGCACCAAAAGAAACCAAAAGGCAATTCTCAGACAACAATATGAGAATTTTATGTCTTCAAAGAATGAGACTATGACTCAGACCTTTGATAGATATAACAAACTCATAGGAGAGTTAGCCACTGTTGGAGTACAAAAGATAATGATGATATCAACAGGAAGTTTCTTAGATCCCTGGGAGAAGAATGGACTATGTACACTGTGTCTCTAAGACAGAGTGAAGAACTGGATGATCTTTACAATGATCTCAGAGTGTTTGAGGCTGAAGTTGAAGCAAAAAGGAAGCCAATTGGATACTCTCACAACACTGCACTATTGTCCAATGAGTCTTCTCAATTCAATGATTCAAGTTCTCACAATACTGCTGTTGGTGATTCCTTTAATGCTGCAAAACCTAATTCTGGAGTTGATCAAACTCTTGAAGCTTTTCTTGCTAGCCATGTTAAATCTTCATTAATCAATGAAGATCTTGAACAAATCAGTCGTGATGACCTGGAGGAGATGGACATCAAATGGCAAATGGCCATGCTCACTATGAGGATAAAGAGATTTATCAAAAGAACAGGAAGGAACAACTTTGGTATGAAGAGAGAAGATAGTGCAGGCTTTGACAAGTCAAAGGTGAGATGCTATAAGTGCAATGATCTTGGTCATTTTGCAAGAGAATGCAAAGGTAATGTTCCACAACCTAACCATCAATCCAAGTTCAACAAGAATTCAAGTGGAAGCTCTTCACAAGCACTGGTTTCACAAGAGGGGTTTGGGTTTGATTGGAGTGATCAAGCAGAGGAAGCTGTACAGAATCAAGCACTTATGGCAGAAATCACAGAATCATCAACATCAGAGATACCATCTGAGGTAGTTTCTAAACTTTGTTCTAAATCTTGTATTGATACTGTTAAGAAGTATAGGGATCACAATCAAAGTATGTGTGACAGTATCAAGAAGCTTGAGCAGTTCAGGAGAGAGTCCAATGAGGTCATAGGCAGTTTGGAGGATCAAATTAAGGCATATCAAGCCAATGAACTCCAATTTGAATATGACCAAAACTATTGGAAATGGGAGAGGAACGAATATGAGATTAAGTTGTCCAAGTGTAGGTCTGAGTTGGAAAAAGTCAGAGTTGAGTTAGAACAGTCCAAATCTGATCTTGAGAAATTCTCCAAAGCCTCAAAGGCTATGAATGAAATTCTGAAAGCCTAAATTAATGATGACCTTAAAAGAGGGATAGGATACCACAACACCCCACGCCCTTACAACAATAACTACATTCCTTCCAAAGTCTAACCTTGCTGATAGACTTAACTCTGAGGATCTGAAACTTGGAGTAACTGAAGTAGATCCTGTGGAAGGTGTAGTTGAGGATTTAGGAGGAGAAGAAGAAACTAGGAAGAAGGAAAAAGGTAAGTCTGTCCCTGAAGATAACCACATTCTTACAAATGAGAATGGTGGTAGACCTTTTGTTAAGAGCAACAAGATAGAGAAAAAGAAAGGTAAAGGTAAGATAGATACACAATCTTCTGAGAGTGATCCAAGTTCCTCTAAAAAGTTTCAATACAAAGAGGAGGAATCAAAGAAACTGGAACAACCAATGGGCTAAGAGCCATGGTATTGATCTTAGCAAAATCAACAGACCAAAACCATGTTTCATCTGTTGCAAGCTCAATCACCTAGCCAGAAACTGTTACTTTAATCCAATCAATCAAAGGGTTTCTCCTTGGATTGATAGGAAATAGCAACAATTAGCTATGGTTGGATAAAACCCAGACTAGTGTAAAGTTGAGGTTAATGATAAAACATGTTCTTGCAGAAGATAGGAATTAATTGGCATTCCTTGTAAACATGTTGTAGCTACCATATGGAACATGAGAAATACCGATGAATTAGTGGACATTCTTGAAAATTGGGTTCACCCAATATATCGGTTAGATACATGGAAGGCCATGTATGCCTTCAAACTTGTTCCAATTCCAGGAAGGGAGATGTGGCCTAAGTTTGAATATCCAACTAGACTCACTCCACCAACACATTGTTGGGTTTTTTGTGAGACATCAGACCAAACTGGTACGAGTCACGGTCCAGAAAAACAAACGGTTTAACTGAACATCAAAAAAACTGGTCTGATCAGCGGAAGCAAACAAGTGTAAAAACCCGAAAGCACACTAATCGTTATTGTTTATCTAAAATCATACATATATTAAGGTTAAGAAAATTACCTGAATTGCTCGAGATTGATCCACCTGTGATGAACCCTACGAACGGATCTTCTAGCCGATCAAAAACTCCGAGCTCCCGAACGAAAAACCAAACTGGTTTCGGCTTTTGAATGATGTCGACGCAAAGGGAGAGAGAGAGAGAGAGAGAGAGAGAGATTTTCGGTTTCTTTTTGGTGAGAATAATGAATGAATGAAAAAGGATTAACCATAACTAAATGTTTATATTTGAATAAACAGTATTTGTATCATATTCAGTTTCCTTTTTCAATAATTATCCATAAATAATACTCTTTCTTTTCCACCAAGAAAGATTAATATATATTAACTAATATATATTAATTAATCGGGATAATTATTATTATATATATTTATTTTAACTAACAAATATATATAATTAATTAAACCAGTTATATATTTATTTAACTAATAAATATATAATCCCTTTTAATTAATAATAGAAACCTTTAACTTTGGAGTTTCTTACAGAAAACACCCAATAGATTTATAATTGACTACTATAAATCTAACCTCTCTAAACTGGAGTTATTTTACTTGTTCGTTTTACAGGTCCTCATAAGTGTGACCCTCGAGTGTCTTATAACATTGGATGTGTAATCTTTGGTTTGTCAATTCTTGCACATAATTACTAACAGACTCCCACTTGTGCAAGTTGGCAATACCGGCTTGACTACACGGACCTAAGGAGGCCCCTAGACAGGCACTTAGGCTAACCAGGTTACAAGAACTCTTATACCCAAGTAGAGGATACAATCATCCTTTTAAGGATACAACATTTATGAAGCAACTGTACATAAATTGGGTATAACTAGGCTTTTCCTTTTGCAACACGATATTTTCAATTTTGAGTATGAGCATGGATAAAGTCAACTCAGAATACTCAAGATTATGTTTCTTGACTATCCGACTTCTAACTGATAGGTAAATGACAAAGAACAAATCAGTTCGTTTGGGCATGGACATGCACTTCACCAGTTCTTTTAGTCAGTCAAGGGGCCCAGAAATATCTCTCTTCATAGAAGATGTGCAAATCCCATCTTGCATATCTGCATTTGTCACCACGACTTTCGCTGAATCTAGTTACGCCCCGTATGACCACCAGTTACGGCGTGATGTTAGGACGCACTAAGTATTCAGTAGTCCTCGTGATCTCAAACCAGATACCTCAGGTATTTAGGACAACCTACTGTGAGATTTACTTATGACAAAATCCACGAAGTAATCTCAACCGGCGGATCACATCCGATATTCGTTACTCTATCGATTATCCGTGCATTTTTTGGTCTACATCACTTGTAGCTGTTATTCAACACTCTGTTTATAACTACCCAAAAACTCACGATGACTTTAAAACCCTATCAGGTTCCCACCTGGATAAGTTGTCTCGGATAAATTTCAAATAAAACTTAGACTAGTTTTATTCCCGGATCAAAACATGCAAAACTATAAAAGTAAACAGTGAAATTAATTTTGTATAGTCCATATTACACTCTGTAATTAATTACAAAGTTAATAATACTTTCAAAGTTGCTTTTATATTGTCTATTCAATGTGTACTTTTCTGATTTAAATGAAGTATTACCTTTCTTCAATTTTAACCCTTTGATTAGTTGCTTACCATACTAATCAACGAAACAACCAAAAACAACACAAGTTTAAATTAGTGATTTTAACTTGGTTCTGCTAGTTTTTGTTTTTGCAAACACTTTAAACAAAAACTAGAGTTTTCTTTATCATATTCCCTAAATCTTGGAGATACTGGAATAACTCCAAGTTTCTCTGAACATGTAAAGATAATTCTGCAACTTTCCTTAGTTGTTGTGTAGATGAAGATTTCTACCTGAAATCTAACAAAAAATTTTATTTACCAAACTGGTAGATTCTAAGAAATTTATTCTAGTGTTCTACAACACATGATGGTCTAATAGATATTACAAAATCTCTATTATTACAACACATATAATTATTGATTTTCTTAAAGTCAAAACTTTGACTTTTGTTGTTTCGAAACTTTGATCTTACCTTTATAACTTAAAAGAATAGATCATATTTCTCATGAATTCTTATCCTCTCTGGATTAAGAATTCCTAAAACCGTAAATCAATAATATATCTTCTAGTCTTTACCAAGAGCTTAGATAGAGAATAAATCGGGCTCCCACTAACCTATATGAAAACTGACTATTACTTAAAATTAATGCTTCATTGACTTGGTCAAAACTTGACTATTTAGTCAATTTTATTTTAAGTAATATGTTTAATACATGAATTTTACTATTTATAAAACTTAACTGAATCTTATTAGATCCTGATTCCAAATCTTGAAATTTTCTAGTTTTATAAATACTGATGTTATCAACGTCACCTGTGACAACATCCTAATTTCCTTATAAAACATATGAGTAATTTGAACCTGACTACAATGTACTTTTATAATCATACTACTCATAAATGTTTTATTCCAAAAACACATTCCTATAAATAGTACTCCGTGTGTTTTTGACAGTTTTCATATATTACTTCGAAATAAAATTTGAAGTGTATTAGTTAGTGTGACAGACAATATTCGGGATCAACAAATTGAATCAAGTCTATCTAGACTTAATCAGATTCAAAATAATGTAGATATATAAATCAAGACAATAATTTTAAATTTTAAATCACTAAATATCCATAAACTTAAAACCAAACAATATTTCAAAAAAAAAAACTATCCAAAATAAAATGTTTTAAAACAACTTTAAAATTAAAATGTCAACGACCACCACCATCGCCTAGCCGGCTTTGGTGGTTGGGGCGGTTATGACTATCGCTCATCAATACCGCCACTGTGGTGGTTTCGGCTTTGATTAAAACGACCACCGCCGCTGCTTGGCGAGGCCACAAGGCAGCCAGCAGCATGGCGGTTGGTCTTTGCCGATTCGACAATGGCAGAAAGCGGCCGCCATCGCCAATCGCCGTTGGCCGGTGATCAAGTAAACCACCACCGGCGCCGTACAACACCATAGATCACCACCATCTAGCGGCAATCGACCATCGCAGCCGCCGTGTGCGGTCGGCGATCGAAATAACAACAAACCATTGCCGCTGCCACCATTCGGTGGTCGGTAACGATGACGGCAGCAATCGCTATCGCCATTGCCGCCGATGGAACGAACCACCACCATCGTGATCGGCGGACACAACAACAAACCCACCATCACCATCGTATCAGGTGGTCGACGGCGATGACGGCAGACAACCGCCGTCGTGTGATGTGCGTCTCCGGCGATCGATTAAACAATGAACCCCCGCCGCGCACCGTTGTGGCTTTCGGCGGTTGGGATGGCTATGGTTGTCGCCTACCACTACCACCACTGTGGTGGTTTCGGCTTTAATCAAATCGACCACCGCCGCCGCTTGGCATGGCCGCAAGGTAGCCGGCGGCCTGGTGGTTGGTCGTGATCGGTGTTAATGGGCGTCGATTACCACCACGAGCAATTTTCACAACCCTCGGCCACGGCCGCTTCCGCTGTGGCGATTGCGTCGGCTTACCGCTAACCACCGCCACTACCGCGGCTTCTGGTGGTTGTGGTATCTTTGGTCGACGACAGTAACGCACGAGCGCCACCATCGCCGCCAATCGCCGATGTTGCCGGTTAAAAAAAATTGCCACCGACGCCGCCTAAGGTTTTCCAAAGGCAGCCGGCGGTTGCCGGGAACGACCGCCATCACCCACCGCCGCTGTCGCGGTTGTTTGTGGTCTTGCATCACTCGGCCAACCACCGAACTGGTGGTTCGGCCTTGGCTTGGTGGCAATCGGGCCACGGTTCGACCACTGGCCAACTGGTGGTTCGGGTGTGGTTGTTCGATTATTGCGATAAAACGAAATCAAAATAAAATTTTAACGGATCTAATTATTACCAGATAAAGCAATCTTGATAAAATCTAATTTTAAATGATAAACTAGCAAAGCGATAAAGTTTTTTTATTTTATTCAAACTGATAAGATCAAAACTTTAAACTGATAAAGGTTTAATTTTAATGCAGACTGATAAAAATTAAAACTTTTAAACAAAATAATTCTAAACGGATTTTTATACAATAGATAAACGATAAGTAAACCTGTGGCTCTGATACCACTGTTGGGTTTTTTGTGAGACCTCAGACCAAACTGCTACGAGTCACGGTTCAGAAAAACAAACGGTTTAACTGAACATCAAACCAAACTGGTTTGATCAGCGGAAGCAAACAAGTGTAAAAACCCGAAAGCACACTAATCGTTATTGTTTATCTAAAATCATACATATATTAAGGTTAAGAAAATTACCTGAATTGCTCGAGATTGATCCACCTGTGATGAACCCTACGAACGGATCTTCTAGCCGATCAAAAACTCCGAGCTCCCGAACGAAAAACCGAACTGGTTTTGGCTTTTGAATGATGTCGACGCAAAGGGAGGGAGAGAGAGAGAGAGAGAGAGAGAGAGATTTTCGGTTTCTTTTTGGTGAGAATAATGAATGAATGAAAAAGGATTAACCATAACTGAATATTTATATTTGAATAAACAGTATCTGTATCATATTCAGTTTCCTTTTTCAATAATTATCCATAAATAAAACTCTTTCTTTTCCATCAAGAAAGATTAATATATATTAACTAATATATATTAATTAATCAGGATAATTATTATTATATTTATTTATTTTAACTAACAAATATATATAATTAATTAAACCAGTTATATATTTATTTAACTAATAAATATATAATCCCTTTTAATTAATAATAGAAACCTTTAACTTTGGAGTTTATTACAGAAAACACCCAATAGATTTATAATTGACTATTATAAATCTAACCTCTCTAAAATGGAGTTATTTTACTTGTTTGTTTTACAAGTCCTCACAAGTGTGACCCTCGAGTGTCTTATAACATTGGCTGTGTAATCTTTGGTTTGTCAATTCTTGCACATAATTACTAACACACATCACACCCAAGTGGGTAGGCCTAGGAAGTAGGGGGTAAAATCTGTTGGAGAGTTGATTGAAGCAGGAAGGAAACTTAGAAGGGTTGGCAAGACCGTACGATGTACAAAGTACAAAAAACAAGGCCACAACTATGCACATGCAAAGGACAAGAACCTTAGGGCTTAGGTTGTGAAGTTTGAATTTCTTTTGTTCAAAACTTGACGTAGTTACTCTACTTTTTGTACTTAATGGTTGCTATTTTTGGATTGTATATATAGCAACTTGGATGGTGGTTATTATAGCTAATTGTAGCATTTTTTGGATTGTTTATTTAGCTGTTTGGATGATGGTTATTATAGATATTTGTTGCCACTTTGGGATTATTTTGCTATCAGATTTGATTTTGCTTCATAGCTAATTGTTGTTATTTTGGGATTATTTTGCTATCAATTTTGAGTTACCTGGGGAATCAAAATATAAAACCCACTGCTACATGAAGCATAGAAGAGGAAGACGTTTATGGTTTTTTTTTTTCAATTGAAAGGTTTTTTAAGATTGGGCGGCAAGTAATGAGAAAGGTTTTTTTTATCATTGATTTACATAGAGACCAAATTTGTTATCAAAAACCTCAAGTATATGAATGGACAAAATTGCCCTTCTCATTTCCGTCTCTTTTAACGCGTTTAATGAGGAAGGACCATAGGTGTTATATAAAACCAAACCACAAGGACCCTGTTAGTTAAAAACTCTTAGGAGGAACCTTAGCCATTAATTTTTGTAAACCACAAGGACCAAGTTTGCATTTCAACAACATTTGAGAAAGACCTATAAACGATTTAAGCGGGCGATCTTAGAGCACGATTTCTACAATGTTGCTATGTTTCTTCATTTATGCATCAATATTAGAGGACAAATTGATGGCATCGCAAACTCCTTTCCTACATTTTCATTTGAGGTAAATTGACCCATTTCAATCTATTCCATGAACCCAAGTTTTTCAGTTGGGCAAAATAGTCTTGAAAAGGAAAGGCAGAAGAAGGTGAATAAGCGTATTTTTCATTGGTTGTAAACGAAGATGGAGATGAGAAAGGGGATGGGATTAGGGAAGACCGGAAGAAGGGAGGAATAAAGGGTAAAGGGGGAAACAGGGAAAATGGGTTGAACAAAGGGCAAAGTGTAAAGGACATGATTTTTCTAGCTAAGTGAATCAATCATTGTCCCCGAGCAAATAAACTCCTATCGAACAGTGAGATATGGCTGAGCGAATAATCCATATCGGTTATACAACCCAATAAGCTATAACCAAACAACCCCTAATAGTATCATTGTTTTTGCCTTCAGAAAAATAATAATTGCTTTTATTTATTTCATTTGATGCTCCCCTTTTATGGATTCCTGGTTCAGTCACTAAATGAATGGGTCATGGCACACTAACGACAACATTTTAGAAGTGGTGGCGGCAGTAAAGGTTGGTTCACGGTGAGGTGATGATCAAGGTGATAAACAATATTAATTGATAGTAATGGTGATAGTGGTGGCAACAACGATGATGGGTGATGGCCACGATGGCGTGGGCAAAGACATTGGCACATGGAGGTGGCGACAAGATGTAGTAATTATGGATGGTGAGACTCGTGGGGAAAGGGGACGATTAGATTGAATAAATCTTTTTGCCTTTCTAGTTCAAATTATATTTATAACTCCCGTAACATGGAACTCAAATCGTTTACTTACATTAACAAATGATTAAATCACTCAAGTATGGTATTTGGCAAAATCCAATTAATTCTAACTCATGAGTGAAACGTCTTCAATAAACATAGGTGCCTTTTACTAGAAGCTTAGACATTACCTTCACTTGCCTTATTAGTACAACATTCTCGGCCATCAAAATTGATTGTTGATAAACGTCTTCACCCCGATAAAGTGTAAACACTTAACAGGTAAGGCTCTTCGTCCTTGTTATGACTTACCAAGTAAAATTCTCGATGGTTTTGATGATTAATTGACAAGAATCGTAAGCTATGTGTATCTATTAGCACTTACCAGATAAGTGTTTTAGTAAACGGTTCCTTAGTCAATAGAACTTATCGTTCCAATCCCATCAAATTATCCAAATTCCGCAAACTAATGAGCTATTAAAAATACACACCAACGTAGAACTATAACAATCCATGATGAAAATCTTAACAATAAAAAATAGAGGTAATTTAAAGTCGATTTAATTTGAGTTTGAGATCAACTCTGGATTTTGGTGCAAATAGGTGGAAGGAGAAGGAAGACAATAGCATTGAAATCGCAAAGAAAAGTAAACAAATTTATGTTTACCTTTCACCGTTTGAAGTCTTCATAATTTCACATCCCTTGATACAAAATAGGGTAAATTACATATTTAGTCCTTGTGATTTACACTTTATTACACTATTGGTCCCTATTTTGGAATAATGAAAAAGATATTTGTAGTTTACATTATATTGCACTGTTGGTTCCAATGGATTACATTATATTGCCTTGTTGGTCCCAATGGTTTACACTTTACTGCACTGTTGTCCGTAACCCTATTGGCAAATTAGGGACCAACAGTGCAATATAGTGTAAACCATAGAGACCAACAATGTAATATAGTGTAAACCACAGTGACCTCCTCTATAATTATTTCAAAATATGGGTCAACAGTCCAATAAAATGTAAACTATAGAGACCAAATATGTAATTTACCCAAAATGGGGTTATATATATTGAACTATGACTTGTTTTGCTCTCAGCTCCAATAACACAGAAAAAGAATTTAAAAGCACATACTATAATTTACTGAAAAGAAAATTAAAAAGACAAAAGAAACTATAAAGTGACTCGATGCAGATGAGAATTTACCACTAAACAGCCATAAGATGACTTAGGGCCTGTTTGTTTTTTTGAAAAAAAGCACTGAAAGCCACAGAAGTCTAATTCGGTCAGAGGTTTAAGCTCTTTTGAGCGTTTGAATTTTTTTAGTATTCATACCTCTAATATCTGAAAAACCATCTGAAAGAATCCGTGGAAGCTTACCGTCTGAAAACTCTGGATGGCCTATTGTCTTCTTCCTCTTCCTCTTCCTCTTTCTCTTCCTCCACCGGCCGACCACCGCCCTAGGTTTACCCCCTCCTCCAGCAAGGCTGCCACCGTCGACCGGCGTGTCCGGGTTTACCTCCTCCTCCTCCTCTCACCGTCAACCGCCTCGGTTTACCTCCTCCTTCCACCGTCGACCGCCGATCTGGGTTTACGAGGGTGTTTGGGATTGCTTTTTGGGTTCAAAAGTGTTTTTTTATCAAAAATGCTTATTGACTTATGGTGGTAGGAAAAAGGAGTTTTTAAAAAGATGTTTGGATTAGCTTATTGAGATGGTGTGAGATGATGAAGGTAATAAGTCAATAAGTTAGATTTCTCTAACTTATTAAAAACTCCATTTCCTTCCTTCTCCAAATGGAGTTTTAAAAGTGCTTTTGCATTTGCCAAACATGCTTTTTAACTTATTGACTTCTTCAAGAAGTCAATAAGTTACAAAAGGAGTTTCAAAACTCAATCCCAAACACCCTCTACTTCCTCCTCCCACCGTCGACTGCCGATCTAGGTTTACCTCCTCCTCCCACCGTCGACCGCTGGTCTAGGTTTAATCCTCCTCCCACCGTCGACCACCAGGAGCGAGTAGAAAACAAATGAAATAAAAATGATGCCGGCGACATGTGAACGGCGGAGATGGTAGATGAAAATGGAACGGTGGAAGTATGGGAGAGTGTAACCTCGATTTCTCTGCTTCTTAAAAGTACTTTTTCAAATTAGAAATATTATTTCTAAACTTTGGCTTCTTCTGGGTTTCTCATTAAAAAGATTAAAACCACTTTTTCCATTTAAAAATGTTATTTCTAAAGAAATTAAAAATAATTTTATAAATTCAGACTTCAGATGTAATTCAAATTTTAGACTTCACCATTTCATATGAATCAGATGTGAAATTAGATTTCAGACTTCGGACCTCTTAAAAAACAAACAACACCTTAATATACATAATAGCAACTATTTTCCCAATTATACTAGTTTTATATGATTAAATTAAATCAAACACTAAGGTTAAAATTCATATCCAAAGTACCCATATTCCCCTAATCATCCATAACCAGCACAAATCTTTATGCAGAAAGAACTAACAAAACCAAAACCAAAAAACACATGCATCATTCCAAGGTTTTAAGCAGCCTAAACAAACCTGCTGCTTCCCGAATCCGAGAAAACTCGATGCAAAACGCCTGAACCTCGATGAACAGATCCTGCACGTTGATGATCTTGTTCCGGATCAAACTCTGCAAAAATACGCACACAAGCCGCACCAACCGGTTCTGCATGTACTTATCCTTAATATTCTCACACGACGATATACAGTTGGTTATGTACATGTGCACGAATTCCGTCGGCAGTTCCACGGCCGTCGTCAACCGGTTCACGACCTCCATCGAGTGAAGGCTCATGTCCATGTTCACAAGCACCGTGAAATACTCCGAGATCTCCGGAGAATTCATCAGTTTGATCAGAACTTCCACCGCTATGAGCGGATTGTTCTCCACCAATTCCGGCAGCTTTTTCGGAGTCAGCCCGCAGTGGTACACGAGTTTTGGATCGGATGTTAGCTCGAGTAGAACCTGTTCTTGTTGCATGGGTACAAGCGGTCCCTTCAACGCTTTCATGATTAGATCACGGACTGCGGCCCCACGGCTAGTATCGGCGCACATCCCGAAATCCCAAAGCGGTTCATGGGTGTTGTCGGGATTCATCCATACCAATTCTCCTTCGAGTATCGGGAGCCTCGGTGGGCGGGGCCTAGTCCAACGAGGATACAATCCTTCCAACGACAACGTCTGTAGCAAGCCAGTTACGGTCTCATCTCGATCACCGGATCCGATTTTGGGTTTGAAGTCGAACTCGGGCGAATTAGCATCACAGCCACGGGGAACATCTGGGTCCGGGATCACGTTTTTTACCGCAACATTCTTGAAGAAACAATTGAACGGCTGGGGATGGATTTTGTCACGGAACTGGTGCTGTAGTTGCTCGAGTTGTGGGAAATTGTGAGATGAAGGATCGAACTTGTTAATGTAATCTGCGGCTGACAATTTGAACACCTCTTTGGCCGAGCCCAACAGATGAAGGATGAATGCCCTTTCAAAGTCTTGGGTTTTTTCGTCACACGCAACGTTTATGAGCAAAGAAAGGTAGGGATTGGTGGATGATTGCAGGGAGGAATATGCATGATGAAGTAAAGCAAATGCAACCAAACGTTCGGTGGGTTTTAGAAACTTTGGTGTGTCCTCCAAGAGAATGACGAGGGAAGAACAGATCTCCATATGCAGAGACCGAGAGATCTTCGACGAGAAATCGACAATGATGTCTTCAACAGGCCGTTTCTCGCCATCTTTAAGTAGGGAATACAGAACAGCTGTTGCCGGCTTCCCAATCATCTTCTACTAACAAATATTTACAAGTAACATTAAAATTGAGGCTCTCTGAGTTCAATTATAGAAACAAAATAGGTAACCAGAAAACAAACAGCCATCTCCCCAAAAATTTACTCCCTCCATCCGAAAATAGATGTCCATGATGAAAACAACAGTTTTTAGAAATGTGTAATTATTATGCTTTACAAGCTTTTGGGCATGATAAAATAAATCTATATACAACTTTAAACCTTATATAAGTCACTCATTCACTACTTCTTGAGGAGGATCATAAGTATATCAAAATTTTGCTAAAAACTGAAACAGTTATCCTATATTTACTGACCATCATAAGAATTAATAATTCACTAATTCTGTATCAGATATACATATGTTTGTTCGTTTTCGTAAGTTCACAAAAGTTGCTAGAATAACAAATAAAATAAGCATTACATATCTCTATGCCACATAAACATTTAACTGGTAAAGTAGAATATAATCTTGAAGGAGTTTAAAGCATAAAAAAATATCAGCAATCACTAGTGTTAAGAGATTATTATAACAGCATCATGTATTTATAAGCAACATACGCATTTAGTGGGTAAAACAAAATATGATCTTGTGGTGGTTTAAAGTACCATTAAAATCAATAGCCGACTACCTTAGGAGACTCGCATGTTTGTTCTATTTGACTATATCTATCTATATACATAGCTATAACTGGGGGAAAAGCAGGGCTCTCTCACTATTCAACAACTCCCCTCAAATTATCGTTCATCCATTGATCTCCCACTATATTACACAGTGAAGATAGAGAATACAAGTACACATGCAAGCAGAATGAATGAGCATTTAAACATAACCCAGGCAGAAACCCATTCAATAGACAAATTAATATTGAAGTAAAAGAAGCCATTATTAAAGCAACTAAGTTATGTATTCTCACAAAATGATCTGTATAAACTCTTTAATAATGCCAATTGAGTATCATAATTTATCTAACAAATCATGCTTTAGCCTTGTTAGTTTAGCTTCATTCAAGCTCCACCTACATTATCTATGCTCCTATGGATGACCAAGTCCTTCTCCAACCTCCCTACTTCATACTTCATAGATCCAAATTAGAAAAGTTCAGTGGGAGCCTAGGCCAACCCTGATTAGATGGTGGCTCCTCCCCTGGCTATAATGACAAACAAAAACAAGATCCTACATTTCTAAAACAAACAAAAAAATCATGCTACATTTCCAACTATAAACGCCACATGTAAAATGGTTAAAATGAAATAACACTAATTTTTAAAGCATCACAGAAATCAGTAATTCACTACTTAGAAAAATCAAATGTCTTTCATGTTTCTCCATGATCACAAATACTGCTATAACGACAAATAAACAAAAAAGCATGCTATATTTCTATACAATATATGCATTTATAGGTATAATAGAGTAAAACCTATAAGTAGTTTAAAACATCATAAATCAACAACTCACTACTTCAGGAATGATACATATGTTGTTTCTCTCCTTACTTTCATAAGGATTGTCATAATGATAAACAAGAAAGTATCCTGTATTCTTATCAATACACGCATTTGATGTTAAAACAATATAAACTTTTGAAGTAGCTTAAAGCATCAATAAAGTTCCCCTATTCAAGCCATCTTTAGGAGGATCATATGTTTGACAAAATTGCTATATCCATGCAAAAAAGGACTTCCTACATGATACTACTACCTAACGAATACAGAGCTGTCATTAGCTGAAAAGAAACAGTTGATTAGCAGCTCCTAGACATGACCTTTAACATAATCAAGAAGAGACCCTCATTTTCTAAGTTATGTACATGTATAAATCTGTGGCTGGTGCTTAAAAAACAATTTTGAGTTCAAGCAATGTTCATGATTACTTAATACTATAACTATAGTATACATACACATAACACCAAAAAGTGCCGTATATAGTTTCATGATTTCACAAGTCCAAAAACCACATTTCAGGCTAAACATATTGAATTAAATAGAATAAACCCCAAATTCAGAGAGTTCAGACTCCATAACTGTTCATTAAAAATACAGTCTAACTGAATTTATTCTTCAATTTCACCAGAAGACCGAGCATGACTACCAAATTTGATTGTAAACAGCCTCTGTACAACAAAAATCCAACCGATTAAACTTCCATACCTCACTTGCAGGAGCTTATCATTACATTCATCTAGTACGTACGATAATCCTCATTTGGAGCTGTAATGATAGGCTCCAAGTGTTTAAAGTCTAAATCCATCTAAACAGAGGCAGACCTAAGTATTTTTCATAGCGGAACGTGGATGCACCAAATAAATACCAGAAAACAAAATAAAAAGGTTTAATTATAAAAAACAACATTGCCAGTATTCTTTTACACCAAATTTTGGTACAAACCGGGTAGTGCACTAGGGTTTATCTATAAATCTGGTCTAATTCAACCTTTTACGTAAATCTATAAATTTCTGTCTTTTTTGTTAGGACTTAAGAGGCCATCTGAATCCTGATTTCTATATATCTACAATCACTAAGCAAATCAGTAATCAAAGTAACAAGTAGCAGAATACAGAGTGTGATGGATAACGAAGTAGCAAATTACAATTTAAGAGCAAATCAATTAATCAAGTAACTAAGTCAGATTTAGGGCAAAAATCAACAATGAAACCAAATCAATATGCAAATAAGATTCAGGGCAAATAAATAGTGAAATCAAACTAATTCGACCAAATCGACGAACCAAGGAACTGAAGTAAGTGAAATTCGTACCAATTAGCAACTGAAATTGGAACCAATTTTTGAGTTAGGGTTTCGAGTTCCAAACCTGAAAGCTGAGTAACAAAGGGTCAGAGACACAGAGTTAAGAGAGAGACGAGTAGCAGTCAAGCGGAGGCGAGCCGGAGAGATCGGCCGGCGAACCACGGCGGCGAGCGGTGGCGGGCGAACGGCGAGTTTCAGAGGGCCGATGGTTTTGGGCGAGTTTTGAGTTCAACAGATCAGAGAGATGGAGGTAGAGAGTGGAGAGAAATACCGTGTTTTTGGGATTTATTCTAAATGTTACGTTTAGTCCTTTGACTTTCAAAATGTTTCAAAAGCATCCCTTTATAACTTTAAAAAAGTACGAGAGAATCCATAAAAAAAAAAAAAAAAAAAAAAAAAAAAAAAAACTCAACCCAACCCATCCCCATCCCCTTCGAAAAAATAACCTGAGGTAACCAGACATATAATCGATATAAAATTAAGACAAGTTGAAAGTATCGGGTTTAAAGTGGATTAGACCCAAAGTAACCCGATCAATGCAATAGTCTGATGATAGTTTTAGCGGATTACCTAAAATTATTTGTATTTCTCTTTAGATTACCAAAAACTACTTGACAACAACAAACAATAGAACTCATAAGAATACAATATTAGAAAGTTATATGTAATATGTAAATATTTGATAAACTCATATATTTTCTTGAATGATTGATCGTATTTTGAATAAAAAGTTCCTTTATTTTATGGTCCTTATGTTGGTTTTACATTTGTTTAAACAACCCATTAGCGTTGGATTAGAAAATTTTCAAATCGTCAAACATTAAGTTGAGTTGTTCAAATGTCTTCATCGTGATCAACCAAATCCATAAGCATCCCTAATCAAAATAAAACAGATGCACCCTTCATGGCCAAAAAAAAGTTCCACGTGTTTATCACGGTTAGATTAGGATCATAACTCTTATTGTTTTAGCTTCCACAACAAATTTGTAATTTTTGTTTTTATACAAAAATATCGAAGAATTAAAAAGTGAAAATTTGTTGCATTTATCTCTAATATGCCTTTTAACAAACACTTCACTCCGATGGACCAACAATATTCGATAGTATTAATTAGTTTGTAAAATAATGATAAAGGGAGTTGCCAATAATTGTAACAAAATCCCTTCTTATTCAAAATTCTCACATTCAAGATTCAATAGTATTAATTAGTTTGTAAAATAATGATAAAGGGAGTTGCCACTAGTTATAACAAAATCCCTTCTTATTCAAAATTCTCACATTCAAAGATGATTATTTTTAAATTATACTTTATATTCATATAACTAATTGTTTATTTTGATTTTATATCATTTCATTTCTTAATTTTTTACAAGTTATATCATTATAATCATTTTCATCAATTCCTATAGAATGAGTTAGTGTTGAATATTTTTTGATTTAATATGTTGTGGGTTTGAAAACTTTATCATCGAGCCAATATTTTTCGTTTTTTGACCAATTGGCCTTGAATTTAATACATCCAATATGCGACTTAGAAACTCATAAAACCATAAAATTGGAATCGAGTAATAAAGAATAAAAATGACATGAAACAAGATATTTATTAAAGTGTTTAATAGCTTAAGATGTTTTGCGCCGTATTGCGGACGTACATATCTAGGATATATAAATTAGTTAAGATAACATTTGAATCCCATGCATTATGAAGCTTCTTTTAAATTCTACACCGGCAAAAAAAGTTAATGTGTCATTTATCTTATAGTATTTTCTAGTGTTTTACTAAGTACCTTTATCTACTATCAAAGCCTAAAACTACTTATCTAGAAAATATTGATATATTCCTTATCACTCATCTTTCATAGACTCATTTAATCATCTATCCACATGAATTTTATTTAGAACATAATACATTTCTTGTGATTAATTAAGAAAATACCTACCTTTTGAAAAAGAAAATATCACCAACCTTTTGCGACGGTCCAATTTACATCTATATTAACGATTTTTAAAGGGGGTGGTTTTTCGAAATGTATTAAACTATCCCCAAAAATCTATTGTGTGTATCCAACTACCAAAAATGTTTTTTTTAATGTATCAAACTTTATTTTTTCTTCTATTGTGTGTATCAGTTTACCAAAATTACAAGTCATTTTGTAACACAATAGCAAAAACAATAAACTTTGATACACACAATAGCATTTTTGGTAGTTGGATACACACAATAGATTTTTGGGGATAGTTTAATACATTTCGAAGAACTATCCTCTTTTTTAAACTACCATCGCGTTTTTAAAACATTATTGACTCCTTAGAGGATCTCCAACATGTTCTCTATAATTTCTATGAAATAAATAATGAAAAGTTAAAATCTCTAAAAAAAATTACATTCATCTCCATCGGATTCTCTATTTTAGAGATTTTAACACAAGTTATATTATTATAAATTTATAATATTCTTTAATGTATCATCTCAATACACCTTTTAAGAAATATCCCCAAAATGTATCCAAGTTGTCACATTTTGTTGTTGTATAAATTGTACTTCAAAAATTACCAATTAATACATCATACTACTAAAAACCTACCATTTGATGTATCTGACTTGCTATCAAAGGTTACCAGCCGGTCACCCCCCCCCCTCCGGCGACTTTTCCGGCCATCTGGTCATCTTCTCCGACGACATTCCGACGACCACCATTTTTTCCGGCCACCACCACCATCTTTTCCGGCCACCACCATCTTCTCCGTTAACTTTTCCGACCACCATTGTCTTCTTTGACAACTTTTCCGGCGACCACCATCTTCTCATACGACTTCCCGACAACCACCATCTTTTTCGGCGATTTCCCAACGACCACCATTTTCTCCGTCAACGATGCTTGATGATTCTGTCGATAGCGATAACATTGTTGAAGGTGGCGGTGGTAACGGTGGGGGTATTTCGGACAATATACAACTGTTTTCAGAGTGGGTGGGTTTGCGAAAGGGTTGATGAAGGTCACCGGAGAAGATGGTGGGTGGCGGAGATTGACGTAGCCGGAGAAGATAGTGGGTGGCGGAGATGGAGGTTGTCGGAGAAGATGGTGGGTGTCGGAGATGGAGGTTGTTGTTCGTGCTAAAAGTCTCGCCGAAAAAAGATGGAAAAGATGGGTTTTTGCCGGAAAAAGTCTCGCAGAAAAAAGTCTCGCCGAAAAAAGTTGACCAGATGGCTGGAATGACCGGCTACCTCTTCAACAAGTTCTCCAATACACTAAATGGTAGGTTTTTAATAGTATGATGTATTAATTGGTAATTTTGGAAGTACAATATATACAATAGCAAAAGGTGACAACTTGGATAC
Organism: Centaurea solstitialis; assembly: GCA_030169165.1. Classification (NCBI taxonomy): domain Eukaryota; kingdom Viridiplantae; phylum Streptophyta; class Magnoliopsida; order Asterales; family Asteraceae; genus Centaurea; species Centaurea solstitialis. The sequence goes on from CM058046.1 coordinate 69,071,368, forward strand.
ATTTTGGGGAACTAAACCCAATAAGAAACATCTAATCTCATTGGTGGGATGGAACAAAACAACTATTTTCTCTATTCAAACATCAAGATTTAAATAATTCTCTAAACTTGAAGTTTTTTCATATTTAATCTATTTTAGAGAACATTATAATGAATCTATTGAAGCAATATAGAGAACAAAACTTTTATTTTCTCTATTATAGAGAAGTTGTTAACGATGCTTTTATTACTTAATATTGAGCGCCTGAATCTTAAGGCCTCTTTTATCTCTAAAACCATAATCAACATGAATGTTTTATTGTAAGATTAACAGTTTCAAGAAAGTTTGTTGTAACCCTAAAAGTTTAACATATTGGGCAAAAACATTAACATAAGATGAGATGAAAAGCAAACCGGTCGATTTACAATGTTGTACATATGTATTACTCCAAATAGTTAACATTGTGATTCTAAATGATATCTGTTAGGTCTTACAAGGAGATAGACTTGGCTATCAGGGTATTCTAGAAGGGAAGTTAAATACAATACTTTAAAATGAACACAGATAAGTACTTTTTAAATTCTTTTATTGAAAAACTTCAACGAAGAATTATAGTAAGAACACTTAGATCACTAAGACTGATTGTTGCGGAAAACAAATTACCTAACAGGCTATTTGAACAATCAAAACACTAAGGGGCCGTTTGGTTCATGGAATTGGATGGAATTCAAAGGAATTGGAATGACGAATTCTATTGACCAAATTCCATGTTGCTGTTTGGTTCATGGAATGAAAGCTAAGGAATCCTTTGAATTCCTTCAAATTCCTTGAATCAAGGAATTTGTCATTCCAAGCCATATCCCTTGGAATTCATTGGAATCATCCTCCTCCCTCTCGTTTTCTCCATCTATGGCTTTGTAATAACCAAGAATTCTGGATAGAGTAATTAAGTTAAGTTTCTGTCAAATGACCCTTTTTGTGAGAAAAATTAGAATCTTGGGTTGAATGTGTCACTTTTGAAAAGTCTTTAATGATGTGGGCTTATACCCTTTTAGGTATGGGCTTGGCCCAAACCCTAGGTATTTAAACCTTAAACCCTAGATTTTTGCCATTTTTGGAGAAAGGTTTAGTGTGTGCTTAGTGTGTGTGTTTTTGGAGAAACAAGTTGGAGCCATTTTTCACCATTTCGAGGTCGGGAAATCATCGCCGAGGTAAGATATCGACGTTATTTTTGCGTATAACTTATCTAGATCTATGCGGGAAAAGTTTAGTGACCTTCTAGTATTACTTTGGATTCAATTGGGTCAGTTTTCATTGAGTTTTGGAGCTTTTTGCGATTCTGCTCGTTTTTCCGAATCGGAATACTGGTGTTTTCCGAATCGGGAAACATGTTTTCCGAATCGGAATTCATGTTTTCCGAATCGGGAAACATGTTTTCCGAATCGGATTCTTTGAAGTGTGTTTGAGTGTTTCAGCTGCCTTTCCCGAATTGGAAACTTTGATTTTTTCCGAATCGGGAAATAGGCTAGCCTAGTCGTTATGCTGAATTCCGAGTTGTCGTTTTCCGAATCGGAAATTGGTGTTTTCCGAATCGGAAAATGCCATTTTCCGAATCGGGAAAATTGTGGTATTCCGAATTGGTTTTCCGAGTCGGTTTTAGGAGGGTTTCGATTGTAGGGTTAGTTTCTCGGAGAAGAATTTTCCATAGTGATTCAACCCCTTAGAAATAAAATTTTTCGAGGGGCGCTGCCCCTCAGACCCCCGCAAGGGCGGCTCCCCTTGACCCCGTCCGCTAACCGGGTAGCGGAACCCCCGTGCTAGGTCTGCCTAGGGATGTCATAGTAGTGGGATTTGTTGAGCGCAGTTATTAATGCCTTAGATATTTACAGGCACGTTAGACGAGGTCCGCGGGAGGACAGTGAGATTTACTCAGGTGAGTTCCCTTGCCTGAAAATGAATGGATAGTTTTAACTGCTTTTATAAATGTATATCCATTCGATTTGCGAACTGCTTTGCTAAAGATGATGAACTGTTTTTGTGAAAATGTGGATAATGATTGGATTTCGTTTAATGCATGCTTATATGTAATTGTTGAAATGTTTCCGAATGAAATGTGTTGCAAGTATGGACATTGGGTACCTTGGAACTGTATGTTCCTTGGGAGTGTTTACCAATTGGTCTGGTCCACCATTTGGGGGTACCTCGGGATAGCGTCCCTTGGGAGTGATTTGTGGCCTCGGTGCCTTGTGGAAGTTCTTTGTCCGTAACACATTTGCATTGCCATTATTATTAAATTGTGATTTTACGGCCAGCGGGTCGGGATTGTTGATTAACTGTTTTGAGGGAATTCACTAGACCTTTCGGTCTAACCCTCGTTTTCAAATCTAAAACCATTTCAGGGAAAGATCGCGTGGCTAGAGGCAAGGAGAAGGTAGACGTCTAGAGTAGCTCTACCAGTAGAAGTTAGTACTCTGTCCTAATTTTAGAATCTCAGCTGTGGAGGGATGTTCCGCATGCGCTATTAACCCGTACCTTGATTTGAGAATTCTTATTATTACGTATTAGATCACTGGGAATTTATGTTATGCTTTATTATTATTGGTATGGGTATTGGGATGTTACAAATTGGTATCAGAGCACTAGTTTAAGTGAATTAGGTGACCAGGATTGGGCCTAGTCTTAAACTATAGGATTGGAACACAGCTGAGATATTAGGACTTTAGGATTTGGCCTAAGAGTTGTGGTCGGGTATGGAAGTGCGAGGACTAGCGTGTACCATGGAAACGTGCTTACACCTGGCCAGTGTAGTCACGGGACCATGAATACATGTGAATACTTACACCGCCTGTAAATCCAGTCGTTTAGGTTATCTAAATTTTATGTTACTATTTCAGTATCGATGGCCGGACGTAGCCTTCGAAGTAGGGTGATACCAGAACCTGAGGCCCCACCGCCGCCTGCTCGGACGACCGCGGTTCGAGGAAGGGCTGGTGGTCGGGGTAAGGGCCGGGGGAAAGGAGGAGCTCGTAAGGCTGCAACAGTGGTAAATGAAGGAACTCGACGTCAGACCAGGGGTAACCGCAGGGCGCAGAGCGAAAGGCTGCCCGTCGCACCAGAACCATCACATCAGGAGAGCTCCGCTAGCCAACCGGCAGCTTTTGTTACTCATGAGGCCTTTCAGACAGAGATGGGCAAGATTCAGGACGCTCTACAAACCTTACTGAACCAGCAAGAGAAGTCAAAATCTGAGGGTGGTCGAGAGGATTCTGGTATGACTAGCCCACCGGCTACTGTGGTCGGTGGAGGTTCGCAGCAGACACCACCCGCAGGTGGGGATCCACCCAGGTCGACTCACGGGTGTAGCTACAAGGCGTTTGTTGCCTGCAAGCCTCCTGTCTACAATGGAGAGCGTGATCCGGTTTTAGCTCTGAGATGGATCGAGGAGATCGAGATGGTATTTGAGACATGCAGATGTGCAGCTGAGGATAAGGTAGTGTTCGCGCGATCGATGCTGAAGGCGGATGCCTTACACTGGTGGAATGTGGAAACCGGGGGAAGAGGGACTGAAGCTGTTAGGACCATGACCTGGAGGAGCTTTGTGGCGAAGTTTAGGTCACAATTCTGCCCTTTGACCGCGACCAAGAAAATGGAAGAGGAATTTCTGCAACTGAAGCAAGGATCACTGTCAGTACAAGAGTACACCACCCGTTTCATCGAGAAATCGAGGTTTGCTGAGGTTTACGTGCCGACTGAGGAGCGTCGTGTGGAGAGGTATATCTGGGGTCTGAGAGGAAACATTCGGGAGTTTGTCATGGGAAAGGACCCAACTACTTTTCTGGCTGCCATCAATGCAGCTGAGCTGATAGAGAGAGAGAAGGATCGACAGGCGTCAGAAGGGATCGGAGAGAAGAGAAAGTGGGAAGGGCCAGCTACGGACCCTCGGAAGGGAAGATTTCCTAGGACTGATTCTAGAGGAGGGCAGATCCAGCATGTCAGGCCGTGTGCCAAGTGTCAGAAAGTTCACCAGGGAGAGTGTCGATCGGGACCACCAACTTGTTTTCGATGCGGACAGCCGGGGCACCTGTCCCGGGATTGCACTACTCGGAGGACATGTTACCAGTGTGGGTCGCCTGATCATTTCAAGATGGATTGTCCCCAGTTGAGGAGGGGAGGAGCTCCAGCACCAAGGGACCGAGCTACGACAGCGAAAGATGGCGGGAAAGCAGCACCGGCTCCTGTTAGGAGTCGAGCGTTTAGGATGACCGCTGAGGAAGCAGAGGAGGCACCGGATGTGGTGACAGGTACATTCTTGATTAACTCCATACGTGCTAAAGTGTTATTTGATACGGGTTCAGACTATTCATATGCTACCCCTGAGCTTCTTAAACAGTGTTGTGTAAACCTTGAACCATTAGACCATCCTTATGAGGCGGACACCGCCAATGGGCGAGTGTGGGTTAGAGAGTTTGCGAAAGGTTGTACCGTAGAATTGGAAGGATGTCTAGTGCCTGTAGTGTTAAGACTCATACCTATGGAAAGTTTGGACGTGGTTTTAGGATGGGATTGGATGATTAGAAACAAGGTGAAGATAGACTGTGAGCAAAAGATGGTTCGTATCAAATTACCGGATGGGAGAACGGCCGTAGTTTATGGCACTAAGAGGAATAGGAGTACTAGCTTGATTTCGGTGATTAAGGCAAATCGATGCATTAGAAAAGGGTGTATTTGGTTTATGGCTTATGTTGTAGATTCAGAGAAGAATAAGTTAGAGGTAAAGGATGTCGAGGTTGTTCGTGATTACCCGGAGGTTTTCCCGGAAGATTTAGTTAGTCTACCGCCAGATCGAGAGATCGAGTTTCGAATCGACTTACTACCCGGAGCGATGCCCATCGCTAAAGCGCCGTATCGACTTGCACCGTCGGAGTTGAAAGAGATGCTGGCACAACTACAAGAGCTTCTTGATAAGGGATTTATTCGCCCGAGTACTTCGCCTTGGGGAGCACCGGTGTTGTTCGTGAAGAAGAAAGACGGCACCATGAGGATGTGTATCGACTACCGAGAACTCAACAAAGTCACCGTCAAGAACAAGTATCCGTTGCCGAGGATTGATGATTTGTTTGACCAACTGCAAGGGGCTAAGTTCTTCTCGAAGATTGATTTGCGATCTGGTTATCATCAACTCAAGGTTAGAGAAGAAGATATTCCAAAGACGGCTTTTCGAACTCGTTACGGACATTATGAGTTCCTCGTGATGTCATTTGGGCTTACGAACGCGCCAGCAGCTTTTATGGACTTGATGAATAGAGTGTGTAAACCGTATTTGGATAAGTTCGTCATCGTGTTCATCGACGACATTTTGATCTACTCAAAGACGGCCGAGGAGCACGGCGAGCACCTACGGAAGGTTTTGGAAATGCTAAAGCGGGAGCAACTCTACGCAAAGTTTTCAAAGTGTGAGTTTTGGCTAAAGGAAGTTCAGTTCTTGGGGCATGTCGTGACGCAAGAGGGAATCAAGGTGGATCCAGCTAAAATTGAGGCCATTAGGGACTGGGAGTCGCCAAAATCTCCCTCGGAGGTGCGAAGTTTCCTTGGATTGGCGGGTTACTACCGAAGGTTCATAGAACATTTCTCAGCAATCGCTACACCGCTTACGGCGTTGACAAAGAAGGACGTCAAGTTCGAATGGACATCGACATGCGAATATGCGTTCAACAATCTGAAGGGAAAGTTGACTAGTGCGCCCATTCTTACCCTACCGAAAGGAACCGATGGATTCGTAGTTTATTGTGATGCATCAAAGTTAGGCTTGGGGTGCGTTCTCATGCAAGATGGAAAAGTGATTGCGTATGCATCCAGGAAATTGAAAGTGCATGAACTCAACTACCCAACTCATGATATGGAGCTGGCAGCAGTGGTCTTCGCGCTAAAGATATGGAGGCATTACCTTTACGGTGTGAAGTGTCAGATTTACACGGATCACAAGAGTCTTCAGTATCTTCTTAATCAGAAGGAGCTCAACATGAGGCAGCGGCGATGGATTGAATTACTCAGTGATTACGATTGTGAGATCCTTTACCACCCGGGTAAGGGAAATGTCGTAGCGGATGCCTTAAGTAGAAAAGGAGGTAAGGTCAAACCCGGTATTGTGGATTCTCGAATGGGTATTGTGGCTTACCGAATAAGCATTGTACCGGACCTCAAGTCCGAGATCAGAGAATGTCAAGAGAAAGCTTTGAAAGAGGAAAACCTGAAGAGCGAGCGTTTGGTGGGATTGGTGGATACGTTAGTATCGGACGCCGAAGGCTTAAAGTGTTTTGGGAATCGGATCTGGGTTCCAAAACTCGGAGATCTACGAAAGAAGATTTTGGATGAGGCGCATAAATCAAAGTACTCCGTTCACCCGGGAACGAACAAGATGTATCATGGTTTGAGGCAAAACTTTTGGTGGCCGGGAATGAAGAAAGATATCGCTTACTTCGTTGAGAGATGCGTGACTTGTCTACAAGTAAAGATTGAGCATCAGCGACCGTATGGTAAACTGCAGCAGTTGCCAATACCGGAATGGACTTGGGAGCATATTACCATGGACTTCGTGACGAAACTACCTCGAACGCCTAAGGGTTACGACACTATTTGGGTAATAGTCGACCGACTGTCGAAATCAGCTCATTTCTTACCAATGAAAGAGACGTACTCCATGGAAAGGCTAGCGAGACTTTATATAGCAGAGATTGTACGACTCCACGGGACGCCCGTATCTATCGTATCAGACCGAGATGCCAGATTCACTTCGACATTTTGGCAGAGCTTTCAGCGGGAAATGGGAACGCGGGTCAACTTAAGTACCGCGTATCATCCTCAAACGGACGGGCAAAGCGAGCGGACCATTCAAACATTAGAAGACATGTTGAGAGCTTGTGTCGTGGACTTTGGAGGGTCATGGGAAGATCATCTACCATTGATCGAGTTCGCCTACAACAACAGTTATCACTCGAGTATCGAGGCGGCACCGTATGAGATACTCTATGGGCGAAAGTGTAGGACACCATTATGTTGGAATGAAGTTGGAGAGAAGCAACTTGCCGGACCGGAAGTTGTCCAAATCACTTCAGAAAAGATCAACCAAGTTCGGGAACGACTAAAGACGGCTAGAGATCGACAGAAGAGTTATGCAGATAAGCGCAGAAAAGATATAGAATTTCAAGTCGGGGACCAAGTTATGCTTAAAGTATCCCCTTGGAAGGGAGTAATTCGTTTTGGAAAGAAAGGAAAGTTAAGTCCTCGTTATATAGGACCGTTTAGGATCACCGAGCGCATTGGAGCCGTGGCATACAAGTTAGAACTACCAGACAAACTAGGTGGAGTTCACAACACTTTTCATGTGTCAAACTTGAGAAAGTGTTTGGCAGATCCAGAGACAGCTATACCGCTTCAAGATATTGAAGTGGATCCGAAGTTGAGCTTTGTAGAGGAACCGGTTGCCGTCACGGATTGCAAGATCCGTAGACTTAGGAATAAAGAGATTAAGTTAGTGAAAGTTCAGTGGAAATTCCACAAGGGGCAGGAGTGTACTTGGGAGATGGAGTCCGAGATGAGAGAAAGATACCCACACCTGTTTATTGAGTGAATTCCGGGACGGAATTCTTTTAAGGGGGGTGTGATGTAATAACCAAGAATTCTGGATAGAGTAATTAAGTTAAGTTTCTGTCAAATGACCCTTTTTGTGAGAAAAATTAGAATCTTGGGTTGAATGTGTCACTTTTGAAAAGTCTTTAATGATGTGGGCTTATACCCTTTTAGGTATGGGCTTGGCCCAAACCCTAGGTATTTAAACCTTAAACCCTAGATTTTTGCCATTTTTGGAGAAAGGTTTAGTGTGTGCTTAGTGTGTGTGTTTTTGGAGAAACAAGTTGGAGCCATTTTTCACCATTTCGAGGTCGGGAAATCATCGCCGAGGTAAGATATCGACGTTATTTTTGCGTATAACTTATCTAGATCTATGCGGGAAAAGTTTAGTGACCTTCTAGTATTACTTTGGATTCAATTGGGTCAGTTTTCATTGAGTTTTGGAGCTTTTTGCGATTCTGCTCGTTTTTCCGAATCGGAATACTGGTGTTTTCCGAATCGGGAAACATGTTTTCCGAATCGGAATTCATGTTTTCCGAATCGGGAAACATGTTTTCCGAATCGGATTCTTTGAAGTGTGTTTGAGTGTTTCAGCTGCCTTTCCCGAATTGGAAACTTTGATTTTTTCCGAATCGGGAAATAGGCTAGCCTAGTCGTTATGCTGAATTCCGAGTTGTCGTTATCCGAATCGGAAATTGGTGTTTTCCGAATCGGAAAATGCCATTTTCCGAATCGGGAAAATTGTGGTATTCCGAATTGGTTTTCCGAGTCGGTTTTAGGAGGGTTTCGATTGTAGGGTTAGTTTCTCGGAGAAGAATTTTCCATAGTGATTCAACCCCTTAGAAATAAAATTTTTCGAGGGGCGCTGCCCCTCAGACCCCCGCAAGGGCGGCTCCCCTTGACCCCGTCCGCTAACCGGGTAGCGGAACCCCCGTGCTAGGTCTGCCTAGGGATGTCATAGTAGTGGGATTTGTTGAGCGCAGTTATTAATGCCTTAGATATTTACAGGCACGTTAGACGAGGTCCGCGGGAGGACAGTGAGATTTACTCAGGTGAGTTCCCTTGCCTGAAAATGAATGGATAGTTTTAACTGCTTTTATAAATGTATATCCATTCGATTTGCGAACTGCTTTGCTAAAGATGATGAACTGTTTTTGTGAAAATGTGGATAATGATTGGATTTCGTTTAATGCATGCTTATATGTAATTGTTGAAATGTTTCCGAATGAAATGTGTTGCAAGTATGGACATTGGGTACCTTGGAACTGTATGTTCCTTGGGAGTGTTTACCAATTGGTCTGGTCCACCATTTGGGGGTACCTCGGGATAGCGTCCCTTGGGAGTGATTTGTGGCCTCGGTGCCTTGTGGAAGTTCTTTGTCCGTAACACATTTGCATTGCCATTATTATTAAATTGTGATTTTACGGCCAGCGGGTCGGGATTGTTGATTAACTGTTTTGAGGGAATTCACTAGACCTTTCGGTCTAACCCTCGTTTTCAAATCTAAAACCATTTCAGGGAAAGATCGCGTGGCTAGAGGCAAGGAGAAGGTAGACGTCTAGAGTAGCTCTACCAGTAGAAGTTAGTACTCTGTCCTAATTTTAGAATCTCAGCTGTGGAGGGATGTTCCGCATGCGCTATTAACCCGTACCTTGATTTGAGAATTCTTATTATTACGTATTAGATCACTGGGAATTTATGTTATGCTTTATTATTATTGGTATGGGTATTGGGATGTTACAGGCTTTCCCATCTCCATCCATCGTTCTCTCATTCCAAATCTTTTCTCGGTTCGGTCTCGGTTTTTTATTTATTAAATAATTAAATTATATATAAAATTAAATCATCAAATTATATATATATATATATATATATATAGAAAAAGGATCATGCGAGAATGAAATCTTTTTAAGAGAATACGAGAATGATTCTTAGCCATCCATTTTTGTATTTCAAATACATCACCCACACAACCTCTATGGTCACCCACTTCCCCCACCTCCGCCACTACCATCACCACCTCCACTGCCTCTGCCACCACCTCCACCGCCTCTGCCACCACCACCACCACCACCACCACCACCGTCGCCGCCGCCGGCACCATCGACACCGCCACTGGCACCTCCAACACCCTCGTCGGCACCTCCGGCACCATCGGCACCACCGTCGGCACCTCCGAAACCATCGCCGGTACCTCCGGCACCATCAAAACCATTGTCGGCATCTCCGAAACCACATTTGGCACCATCGAAACCACCGTCGGTACCTCCGGCACCATCGAAACCACCGTCGGTACCTCCGGCACCATCAAAACCACCCCTCTATATATATAATCATTCTCGTATTCTCTTAAATTGATGTTGTTCTTGTTTGAACCCACCCTATATATATATATATATAAAGCGGTTCGGTATTTGGGGAAACCAAGTATGTTCGGTTTGATTGTTTCCAATCGAGATGGAAATCAAAACCGAAATCGAACCGTTTTCGGTTAGTTTGATTCGGATCGGTTTTTTACCGGTTGAGATGGAAACAAAAGCCGAAATAGAACCGATTTTGGTTTTCGTCCCGGTTCGGTTTTTTCCGGTCGAGATGGAAACCATAACCGATATCGAACGGATTTCGGTTTTCGACTCAGTTCGATTTTTTCAATCAAGATGGAAAGCAAAGCCGAACCGTTGTCGATGTTGGATTCGTTTTTTTGTTTTGGTTTCGGTTTTTGTTTCTTTTTTTCATTTCGGTTCAATTTTGGTTTTTGCTCACCTTACTTTTTACATTTTTATTCCAATTCCAATTCCATCCAACCAAACATGACCAAAATGTGTGGTCAAGTTCCAATTCCAATTCCTTCAAAGTCAAATTCCTTGACGAATTCCAATTCCACCGAATTCCATTCCACGAACCAAACGCTACCTAAGACACTTAGAACACCAAGAGAACAAAGAACACAAGTTTTGAACACAAAGTAAAAACTGTGAACTTGTAAGGATGGAAGCACTCAGTTGATTTCAAACTCTTAACTTCTGAAAGCTTAATGCATGAAGAATTCGGTTGCATGGAGTCTTCTATTTATAGTCCCAAAAGCATAGTTGGCATGGGACACTTGTCATCTCTTGACTTGTTGCATGGTAGAATTCACAATTGGTATTGAGGTCAAGTCAAATCTTTTGACTCTTTTTTGCAGATAAGCAATCTGTTATGAATAATCTGCATTCAAGAGAATACAGACAATTTTACAGACGGCTATTAAATTACAGCCTAGAAGATCTGACATAATAGAGAATGTCTTTGTCGTAGATATATTGAGGATCAAATGACATGTCTTTCCTTTATCCATTGGTACTTAGATATTCTCCATTTATTGCTTTTCCACAAATAGAGAGTCCTTCCAAAAGAGAGAAGGAGCCGTAGCACAAAAGGTTCACCACTATTGGTCGGCCACCGATCGGTCGGTCGACCACCGATCAGAACCCATATTGGTGGTGGTGGTCATACAGATGGTGAGTTGTGAGGGATGTATCAGACACTTAGCCAAACTTATCTTTGATCCACTTCATTGATGAGTTGAGCTGGTGCCAATTCTTCTTTGAATAATCGATGTTATTGAGTACCTGAGATAGTAGTTTTACAACAAATAGTTATAGAAGGAGATCGGAGGACATCTTCAAATAAGTGTTCCAACAATGTCAATTTATATATTAAAGATATATCATAAGATGTTTTTGATGAAACGGAATGACGATGCTCTAAAAAACAATATGGTAGAAAAAATAAACTTTGAAATAATTTCTTGATTTTGCATTTAAGATATTTGGAAAAACAGTTTTAAATGAATTATTAGTATTTTATTGAATGAAATGTTATTTCTGATGATAAAAACAACATATTAAAGATTATTGATACATGTTAATGGTCCCTTTTAATATCTCGTTAATTGCATATATAATATTAGGAAAGAACCTGGGTGTCACTACAATCCTCAAAAGATTATTATGCAAAGTAACTCCACATTTATCCTCAAAGGTAACTTAAACCATGCCTCTGTGAGTAAACATCGTTCGACTCAAGCATTTGGTGTCATTAAGAGATCATGATATACATGTTACTTAAGAAAAGTGTTAGGCTTCACTCGGGGTTCATAGTGCCCTAACCGAGTTCGAGCATTTCCCATGTGCATGCCTGAGGACATTTAAGTGGGGCCATGTTTAGCCTCAAAAATTGCCGAGGATTAGTCGGGCTTTGGCCCGAACACCCTTCCAAAAAAGAAAAGTGTTAGGCTTCACGTCTAGTAAGTTCAAATAGTTATAAATAAAGTTATAAAATATTAAAACTGAAAACATAGCTTTAGACTTTAGTCAAGCCATTTCATTGTTTAAATCATATTTTCCCTTGGAAGGGTCTGAAAGTCTCATAATGATGGGGGAGACTATCCACAATGGAGCATAAAAGTAGGTCATATATCAATGTTATATATGCATCACCTATGGAAAATAAATCATTAAGATCAACTACTTCAAGTCTATAGTTTAATGTTAATAAGTTCAACCATTCCCAAGTCTTTTGGTTATGGAGTTACCTAGTTCAACCATACTAGGTCTGTACCTTGAGATCTATAAAACCCAAGTTAAGTTTGTACACTTAGAAATTACATTATATTGGTTAATGGCCAATGTCCGACTCCAAGAATCAACACCGTACAACCTATGGAGACGCAACATCCATTTCAAGTTACAAATAAGGATTGATCATCTCATACACATCAAATAAACTTATTTCTATACCTATAGATCTATTGTATTCTAGTTTAAAATATATATAAGCTTCTAGCTATGTTAAACCATACCCACCACATAAGCACTTGTTGTATGCAAATTGCCATCAAGTAGAGAAGATCCCCATTTTTATCATCAGAATCAATGATTATGAAGATTATAATAGGTTCCAAAACCCATCAAAAACTTTGAAAATAATCATTATATGACAATATTCCCCACACTTAATTTATCAAAGACATAACACCCCCAAAATTTCTAAAATCTTAATATTTGGCGTAGTTGGTCCAAAATCAACCATATGTGAAATACTTGAACAACAAACTTTGAGGAAGGAAAATACAATATTTTAACATATATATGGTTTTATAAAAGTGTAGGATGAACTCATAATTAATGCTAAGTTTTAGTAAAAACTTAGAGAATCAAGAAGCCATTTGGAGATGAGATGAGAGCTTGAACTTTGAACCCTAGACTTGGATATATGACTTTAGAGCATCTCAAACAGTTTTGCTATAAATTTCTCTAAAATAGAGTATGAAAGATCAAAATGACTTTAGGTAGAAAAAACTTGATTTTTTTATTTTAGCAATGTTGTTGAAGATGCTTTTGATGAAGAAATCTACTTGAAATCTAGTCGCATGAAGCTTAGTCTTGCGTGAGATTTCCGGATTTTGCCCCTTGAACTCCATGCACATATATGAGGTCATTCATAACACATAAACCTAAGTATTTACATAACAAAATGTTCGTATAACCCACAAATAAAATGTTTCGAATACGAGTACGTTTCACAAAAGTATATCGAAATTACAATTTATAAACTTGGAAAATTCTAAATCTGGTAAAGTGGTAAAAGAAAATGCAATGATCATTTAATAAAAATAAACAAAATCATGGTCAAAAAGTTCATAAAATGGTACTCCCTTGTTTTGGAAAAAAATATTAGTATGTCAACCGATCAAAGATTGCCACGTGGCACTAAAATTCTAAAAACAAAAATTCCTACCGTCCTAAACATTAGGCTGCTCGCACCGGGTAACGGGCTTCACAGCGGGTTGGAGAGCATGGACCCGGCGGGTAGGTTGGCTTGGGTGCGCAACTTGTTGAAGCCGGCGGGTAGGAGGCACCGCGGCTTCACAAAGCCGTTGCCAACGGCCTTCTCAACGGCTACATTTTTTTTTTTTATTTTTACAAACCAACCTCCTATATATACACAACTATATTCACACTTCATATACACAACTATATTCACACTTCTACATTCACTTTTCACAACTACATTCACTTTTCATGAATCCAAACATGTCGGGCCGTGGTTCACGAGAAAGAGCATCGAGAGGTGGCGGTGGATCGAGAGGTGCCGGTCCTTCGAGAGGTGGCGGTGGATCGAGAGGTGCCGGTCCGTCGGGAGGTGCCGGTGGGTCGGGAGGTGCCGGTGGGTCGGGATTCGCCGATTACGCGAACCACGAACCATACATACCGCAATTTGACGCTCAACAACAACCGCCGTATATACCGCAAAACCCCGAACAAAACGCCGGTTACGGAACCGGTTACGGAACAGGTTACGGAACCGGTTACGGAACCGGTTTTGCGCCAAATTTCTATCCTCCCCATTTTCCTTACCCTCCAAATTTCTATCCCACCCAAATGTCTAATACGGCCTTTCCCACCCACATCGGGCCATCCGGTGTCAATACGGATTACAACCGCGGGAAAACGGTTTACCCCGATGTCGTACCCCGTGAAACGGCCTCGGGTTCCGATTCAAGCGAAACACATTCGTATGTTCCGGAGACCCAACGGTTGCCAACCGAAGGTTCCGCTTCACCCGAGGCCGTAGAAAATCTTTTCCCCGAAAAACCGAAACAAACCTTCCCCACCCGCCGCACCGGCAAAAAAATGGACACGCGAGGAGGAAGTAGCGTTATGCCAGTCGTGGATTAACGAGTCCGAGAACCCCGCATCTAAGTGACTGGTTTTAACGACACAAAATCTTTGTTACAAATACAACGATGAAAATATATAACTTTTTTACATTATATATAAAAGTGTTTATTTATTGGCACCTTTATACGTTTCCGCATATGCATATAAAAGTGTCATATGTATACATTCTTGCTACGTATACAATTGTAAAGATGTAAACTCTTTCATATATGTATATAAAGGTGTCATCTTTATAAATGTTTGTTATGTATACAACTGTAAAAATGTAAACTCATCAGTCCAAACTTAACCAATGCCAAAATTAGCCACAATCGATGCTATCATGCTAGACCAATTCACTCTTGTTTAATGGGTCCAAAATATCCACCTTTACAGATGATTCAGTAATAGATCAAAACTATAAATGACGATATTAAGATAGTGCTGAAGGCGACCCTTCAGTGCAAGGCAAACTATCCATCACAAATCCAAAATGAATCCAACTAGTCAATGCTAGCATAGTATCCATAATGAAACCTGGCCTCGAAAATGAATCTGTATAGCTAGTATATGTTGATTGATAGTCATTATATAATATTTAGAACTTATTAATACATAACAATAAACCTGACATAGTATTTATATGGAAAAGGTATGTTGAGTCTGAAGATACCACTGCTGGAAGGTTACCACTGCTAGCTTTGGAATTACTACCACTGATAGTTCATCTGAAGATTACCACTGCTAGTATGTGTGTTAACACTGAAGAACAACTTACCACTGCCAGTACAAGAGTTACCACTGCTAATACAAGTTACCACTGCTGGAACAGAATTGCCACTGTTGTTGAAGATTACTACTGATTCTGTTCTGCCACTGCTGAGAAGATCAAGATAAGGAAAGGATTCTGTTGGAGAAGATATGGGATAGATACGATTACCTTGGAGATTATCTAGAGTAGATTTACTTTCCTTATTGTAATCTGTACTTCATATAAATAGCTGATAGGTTTTCATTGTTTAGATACGAGTCTTTAAGCTTTTGTTTAGAATTATTAAGCCTCAAGATTGTTCTTGAATCCCTGCAATTGAGAAGAGTTGCACGTCTGGTTTGAGCCTGTTCAAATCAGATTGGAGCTTTGGTTGTAATCATTAAGCTTTTGATTAATACACAATTTGTTCTACTATTCATTGTTAAGTCAATCAAAGTGTTATTCCGCAAACTTCTTTGATTTAGTTTTCTGATTCTTGATAATTTCGATCATGTCAAGTGGTATCAGAGCTTGTTTAATTCATAAAACAAATTAACAATGGATACTCAGGAAACTGTTTTGGTCTCTAAAGTTCCCATGCTCAAACCCAATGAGTTTGACATGTGGAAAATCCGGATCCGTCAATACATGCTTCTCACAGACTATGGAATGTGGGAGGTTGTTGAAAACGGACCTGGTACAGATGAACGGGTTGTTGAAGGAGCTGCCAGACCCCCTCCCAGGAATGATGCAGACAGGAAAAGAAGGCAAACAGAGATGAAAGCTTTAAGTACTTTGTTGTTGGCTATTCCTAATGAATACCAACATCAATTCAGTACATATGCAGATGCCAAATCTCTCTGGACTGCTCTAGAGAAGAGGTTCTCAGGAACTAAAAGCACAAAGAGGAAACAGAAGGCCATTCTGAAGCAACAATATGAGAACTTCACATCCTTGAAGAATGAATCTATGATACAAACCTTTGATAGATTCAACAAGCTGATTGGAGAACTTGCAACTGTAGATGTGAAGATGGATAAAGATGATGTGAATAGAAAATTCCTCAGATCTCTTGGAGAGGAATGGACTATTTACACTGTCTCATTCAGACAAGGAGATGCTTTAGAAGACAAAGAACTTGAAGATCTATACAATGATCTAAGGATCTTTGAAGCAGAAGTAGAGAAGAAGAAAAGACCCATTGGATACTCTCACAATACTGCTCTTCTTTCTTCTGAAAACCCTAGTTCTTTTAATACTACTGCTTTTACTAATACCACTGCTACTTATAATACTACTGCTAATGAAACTGTTTCTAATATAAATTCTTGCACATCTCAGGAAACCAATGATGATACAATTCTGGAAGCTTTCTTAGCAAGTCATGTCAAATCATCATTAATCAATGATGATTTGGATCAAATCAATGCAGATGATCTTGAAGAGATGGATATCAAGTCGCAGATGGCTATGCTCACTCTGAGGATGAAGAGATTTATCAGAAGAACTGGGAGAAACAACTTTGATGTCAAAAGAGGAGATAAAGCTGGATTTGATAAATCAAAGGTCAGATGTTACAAGTGCAATGAACCAGGGCACTTTGCCAGAGAATGCAAGGGAGGATCTACAAATCATCAAAACTCTGGAAGTGGTTCTTCACAAGCCCCTAGATTCAATAATAGGGGAAGCAACTCAAACCCTAGTTCATCACAAGCACTTGTTTCACAAGAAGGACAAGGCTTTGATTGGAGTGATCATGCAGAGGAAGCAGTTCAGAATCAAGCACTCATGGCTGAAATAAAAGAGACTGAAATCCCAACTGAGGTATCTTCTAAACTCTGTTCTGATTCTTGTTTAGAAACTGTGAGAAAGTACAGGGATCACAATCATACCATGAGTGATAGTATTAAGAAGATGGAGATAGATAGGAGAGAGTATGTTAAGATCATTGACAATCTGGAGGATCAAATTAAGAGCTATAAGGCCAATGAACTTCAGTTTGAATATGATTATAACTACTGGAAGTGGGAAAAGAAAGAATATGAGAGAAAATTGTCCAAGGTTAGGGAAGAGTTGGAGTGTGCTAAGAAAGAGTTGACTGCTGTTAAGGATGACTTAGAAAAATTTTCAAAGTCATCTAAAGCTTTAGAATCCATCATTAAAGCACAAGTCCATGATGACTTAAAGAGGGGAATAGGTTACAACAATACCCCTCCTCCATATAACCAAAACTACATTCCTCCTACCACTGATCTACTTGATAGAATGAATAGAGGAGAATTGAAGAAAGGTCTAGATAGAGTAGATCCAGTGGATACTGAGGAGGAATCTGATGAGAAAAGCTCAACAGAGACCATTCCTGATGATAACCACATTCTCACTAATGAGAAGGGTGGTATGCCATTTGTTCCTAGCAAAAAGGTAGAGACCTCTAGGAAAGACAAAGGAAAAGAAGTGATGTCCTCAATTAAGGTTGAAAAGAAGACTGAGACAACTAGAAAAGAGAGTAGGAAGGACCACTATACTCAGAGGACTGTAGTTGATCCTGGTACTTCTTCACAGTCTCAAAACAAAAATCATCCAAGAGGGAACAAAAGGAACTGGAATAACCAGTGGGCACAATGTCATGGTGTTGATCTAAGCAAGATAAACAGACCAAAACCATGCTTTATATGTTGTAAGACTAATCATCTAGCAAGAGACTGTTATTTCAATCCAATTAATCAAAGACACAGTTTTCAAACTAGAAAATTTGTCCCCACAAACAAAAGAGTTGTTCTTAAACAGAACAGGTCTAGTCAACCTAAAAGAAAAGTCCAAAAGAAAAAGGTTGAAAAGAAGACTGTTAAGTTGGTTACTAAATGGGTACCAAAAGCTTCACTAAGCAATACTACTGCTTCAACAAGCAGTGGTAATGACAGTGTCACTTCTGATAGCAGTGGTAATAGTTACAAAGAGATAAAAGTGAACACTGCTACTAGTAATAACAGCAGTGGTAATTCAAACACTGTTTCCACTGCTACACCTTCAATTAGAAAACCCATTATAACCAAATATTCCAGCCATGAGATCCCAAACAAAGATTATCTTTTGAAGCTCAATAGATTGACAGAGGTCAATTATGTTAATGATAAAGGTGAACCTAAGACCATATTGGCTTGGGTTCCCTCAAGACACTAACTGTTTCACTTTATGTGCAGAGCAACCAAGGAAGAAGGAGCGGTCTTTGGCATGTGGATAGTGGTTGCTCTAGGCACATGACAGGTATCATGTCTTTACTTGAAGACTTTAAAAAGTTTGAAGGTGGACATGTTGCCTTTAGGGATAATCCTACGGGAGCTAAGATAAGTGGCAAAGGTAAGGTGTCAAAAGGTAAGATGACTTTTGATGATGTTTATTATGTAGAATAGTTGAGATACAACTTGTTAAGTGTATCCTGTTTGTGTAAAAATTTACTTAAGTTATTATCGTAAGATGTCGTGAGGCAGAATCGTCAAAAGAAAGAATTCTCGTTCGATAAAACGTGCGATAGATAAAAGTAAATTGACAAAAAGATTGATGACGCAGGAAAAACCTCTGAATCGAGGAAAAAACCTGCGACCGACTAAATAGGATAGTCGACGTTGCACTATTGATCACCAACAAGGGGTGATATCCTCGATGTTACAATTGTATCGTACGACTACAATAAGGAAATAAACGCTATTGAATGTAAATACAGAGAATAATATTGGTATTGCTATTTCTCTCTCGGAATCAGTTGTCTTGAGTGTAGGATCTTGAATCTCTTTTATAGCTGCTTGGATTGTAACCGTTCGTTCATTATTGAGCCATAAATGCAACGGTCATAACTGAAGCTGAATTCTCGATCGTAACGTCTGAGTTTTTAATGAGAAATGTATCTTGCTCAAACGGTCGGATTTAAGCTCGATGGACGATAGTTATGCTTCGAGGTTATCTTGGATAAGCTTTCCTGCAATAAGAGCAAACTTGAACATGTATATCGTTAGTTTAATCGTACGATCATATGGTGATATCGTACGATCTTCTTCTGCATAACTTCGACGATCACTTATCCTTGTTGGAAGGTAGTCATATCTTTACTTCAGGACCTTATCTTAATACAGGAATATTATCCTGGAAGATATCTTACGATTCTATTCGTTCGATCGTTCGATGATAAAATTTCACCCAAACAGTTTGCTCCCAAGATTTAGAAAATAAGTTGTAGATTTTCTGAATCTTACATCTGCAAAATCAAATCGTTAGCACATCGATTTTATCATGATCAATTTTGTCGAATATGAACCGGTTTTCACGTTAACGGCGTTATTAACTTGGTTAATTGCAAGCTGTCAATACAACGGTTATAAGGGACAGGTGTCGATGCTCGATTCGACCTCAATTTCTTGGGAAGGAGTTTAATTTCATATAAAGATAAGATTTCTTCCATAATTATCTCAAAATCCTTTCCAATTTCGAATTCAAATTTCTCTCCAACCGAATCCTCCTAATCTTTGAGAAGATTTAGATCCAATTCGCCTATAAGGTATCTTTCTACCCCTTGTTTCAATTTCAGTTCATGCGTTTGAAAGTTAGGGCTGAGAAGAATCCTAGGAATTTCGACTTGCTGCGTTTCGATAGATTACATAGGAGTTTAGATCGCCTTAGCTTTAGAGAAATTATGGAGGTTAAGAGTACAATCCAGGGAGAAATCGACCTAATCCACCTTAGGAAACTTGCTAGGATGCCTAAGGAGGCTGTAATCAAATCACCTGGTGAAGTTAGACCCGCTGATGCTCCGGCGGGTTTCTTTGCGTTGTTCGAATATCCCTTCAAAATCGGGTTTTCGTGGCCCTATAGCCCACTGGCTCGTGCGTTTATGACACGATTTAGCATCTCCCCTGGTCAGCTCATGCCCCAATTTTGGAGGGTCATGAGCGTTATCGAACGTGTAACCGAGAACTGGGGTAGAGCCCCTTTCACCGTCGATGACCTTTTTACGGCGTATACCGTGAAGGTCTCTGATTATGATAGGTATGGGATTTATCCCAAGGGTAGGGGTGATGCCATGTTAGTACATGGTACTCAGGCGTTTGATCGAGGGTGGAAGGCTCGATATGCGTTCGTGCGATCCTCATCGGTTTTGGAGGAAGGTGGATGGGTGGCTCCAGAATGGAACCCATTAGGTATAGGATGTTTCGCGTATTTTTACTTTGTTTGTTTTTATTGCATAATTCCTTATCGTACGTTTCTTTTTGCAGAGATCGAATTTGCTTTCGAGGAATCTGTTTGGGTGAAATTTTATCATCGAACGATCGAACGATTAAAATCGTAAGATATCTTCCAGGATGATATTCCTGTATTAAGATAAGGTCCTGGAATAAAGATATAACTACCATCAAACAAAGACAAGTGATCATCGAAGATAAAAAGAAGTAGATCGTGTGATATCATCTTATGATCGTACGATTGAACTAATGGTATACATGTACAAGTTTGCTCTTATTGCAGGAAAGCTTATCCAAGATGACCACGAAGCACACCAATCGTTCATCGAGCTTAAATCCGACCGTTTGACCAAGAAACACTCTTCATTTAAGAGCTTGGACGTTACGATCGTGAAATCAGCTTCAGTTATAGCCGTTGCATTTATGGCTCAATAATGAACGAACGGTTACAAGCTCAACAGCTATAAAAGAAACTCAAGATTACACACTCAAGACAACTGATTCTGGGAGAGAAATAGCAATATCAATATTATTCCTTGTATTTACGTTCGATAGTATTCATTTCCTTATTGTAATCGTACGATACAACTGTAACATCGAGGATATCACCCCTTATTGGTGATCTATAGTGCAACGTCGACTATCCTATTTAGTCGGCCGCAGGTTTTTTCCTCGATTCAGAGGTTTTTCCTGCGTCATCAATCTTCTTGTCAATTTATTCTTATTTATCGTACGTTTTATCGAACGAGAATTCTTTCTTTTGACGATTTTGCCTCACGACATCTTACGATAACGATTTAAGTAAATTTTTACACAAACAGTTTGGCGCCCACCGTGGGGCCCGTTTTGAGAAAATCTTGTTCGATAAGGCGTCAGCTTACTAACCTATTTCTTCGAGCTTCTTTGTGAATTAAGTACAGGAACATGGCAAGCAGTTCTCAAACAACTTTGCAGCAACAATTGGCAGCAGCACAAGAACAAATCCAATGGTTGAATGAGCAGAATTTACAAATGAATGGTGAACTATCTAGATTGAGAGCATCGAATCCGCAAACTTCTCACATCCCAGTTTCCATTCATCAGCAAAGGCCATTTTTTCCTCAAAATCCACCCCCTGTTTCTCAACCTCCATTTGTACAACCACAAATGTCACAATCTTTCATTCCACCTCAAGTATCGCAAGTTAACTTGCCACCACCACCGCAAATATCGCAAGTTAGCTTACCACCGCCACCTCCAGTCAACAATTCACGTCCTATCTTCCCTCCGTTACCATCAGGTCCTTACCCAGGAGCAACCACGTTTACTTACAACCAACCTCAAACAGGGCCTCGACCCTTTATACCTATTCCAGAACCTATATCGCACGTTCCCACCGCAGCTACCCCCATAACTCATATTCCAAACTTATCAAACGTTTCGGGAACCTCTAGTAATCCACCACCCAATGATATCGTGGATATTCGATTAAAAATGCTAGAAGAACAAAATAAAGCAATGCTCGCATTGTTGACCAAACTTCCTGGAGCTGCTGTACCCATCGAAGTTGAACCTAAAACCGGATTCCAAGCCTCACCCTATATCGATGAGATTGCTCTTGTTGATATCCCCAAAAAATATAACATTCCAGCTTTTACACCAAAATACTCTGGAATCTCTGATCCTGTGGAACACATCGCACAATACAAGCAGCTAGTATGGACAGTTCCTATTCCAACCCAGTTTCAAGAAATATGTATGTGCAAGGGCTTTGGATCAACACTTACCAGAGCTGCGTTGCAATGGTTAATCAATTTGAAACCTAAGAGCATTGCATCGTGGTCCGAGTTAGTAAACCAGTTCACTCGACAGTTTGCAAGCAGTCGCAAGATGGAGAAACAAACAAGCGATCTCTATTATGTCGTACAAAAAACAGGTGAAACCATTCGTGAATATTTTAACAGGTTCAATGCAGAGATGATCGAAGTCAAGAACTGCGATGTGCGGACGGCGATCGAAGCATACAAACGTGGGTTAGATACATCTTCGGAGTTATACACAGATTTGACGAAGTATCCACCAGAAAACTTCGATGATGTACGAGCTCGTACGTTGGCACACATGAGAATCGAAGATGATGCCCTTTTCCGGCGTAAACATTCGAATGAAAAGAAGAATCTTGGAGCACAGAAACATGATTTCAAACCTAAACGAGTTAACAAGATTGACAATTCTCGACGAGATCAGAACAAACGTTCGAGCCAAGGTAAAAGTAAAGTAAGATATCCAGATTTGTCAACTTACCATTTTGCAGGTACAGCGAAAGACTTGGTGGATTCTCTACGGAACTTGGAAGTCAACGTACGATGGCCCAAAAAACCAGAGAGTCCTAGCAAGGATAGAGACCAAACAAAATGGTGCGATTTCCATAGCGACCATGGACACAATACAGACGATTGTATCAGCTTAAAGAAGGAGATCGCATACCTCAAATCGAACGGACATCTCAAAAACCTTCTAGGCGATGATTCAAAAAGACCGACGTCACCCGTTCCAACGAAAGTTGTAAATTGCATTACTGGTGGATCCGAAGTATGTGGTTTGACATACTCTGCGGCCAAGCGACACGCACGAGAAGGACCTGAAGGGTATCCTGTTCCTGAAGATTCGAAGACTGCGGCTGAAAAAGAACTCGATGCAGCCAAACTAACGTTCGATCAAGACGATCTATCAGGCGTTAACCAAAAACACCATGATGCTCTAGTCATACAGTTAAACATTGGAAACTGTTTGACCAGGAGAGTATTGGTGGATGGAGGTAGTTCAGCTAACGTTATATTCTCGGATACTCTAAAGATCATGGGTATTGATCGATCCAACGTCGTACGACGAACAACAACGTTAATTGGATTCAACGGAGATGCCACTAGCACTCTTGGAGAAATCATACTACCAGTCTTCGCTAAAGGCATAAACAAGCAAACGAAGTTCAACGTCATCGATTGTCCTTCCGCTTACAATGCTATACTTGGAAGACCTTGGATTCACGATATGAAGGCTATACCATCAACATATCATCAGAAGATCAAGTTCCCATCTCCCTGGGGCGTGCAAGAGATAGTCAGCGAAAAGAAAATTGCAAGGGAGTGCTACAAGATTACGATGAAGGCTAAACCGCAAGATATCTAGCAATTACAGAGCCAGGATGGAATACGATCGTACGATGACCTTCAACTTGAAGAAGTCGTGCTAGATCCAAAACATCCTGATCGCAAGGTCTTCGTAGGAGCAACTCTAACCCCTGATATAAAAAATAGTATAATTTCTTTTTTGCAGGAACATTCAGATTGTTTTGCGTGGTCACACGAGGATATGGTAGGAATTGATCCTAACATCATATCGCACAAGTTGAACGTGGATCCTACGTTTAAACCCGTTAAGCAGAAAAGACGCAAGTTTGCACCAGAACGCAACAAGGTCATCAATGAAGAGGTAGACAACCTACTCAAAACTAGAAAAATTCGAGAAGTAAAGTATCCAGATTGGCTCGCCAACGTGGTGGTAGTACAAAAGAAGAATGGAAAGTGGCGAGTATGCATCGACTTCACAGACCTGAACAAAGCTTGTCCAAAGGATCCTTTTCCTTTGCCGCATATTGATGCGATGGTCGATGCAACTGCGGGGCACGAGCTACTAACGTTCATGGATGCTTATTCCGGATATAATCAGATCCTAATGCACAAAGATGATCAAGAGAAGACCGCGTTTATGACCGATAAGGGCATATACTGTTATAAGGTAATGCCATTTGGGCTCAAGAATGCTGGATCAACATACCAAAGGCTTGTAAACAGGATGTTCAAAGATCATCTAGGACGTACGATGGAAGTATACATCGATGATATGCTCGTAAAGTCGGAACGATCACAAGATCATATCCAGCACCTGAAGCAATCGTTCGATATATTACGAGAATACAAGATGAAACTCAACCCAACCAAGTGCTCTTTCGGGGTGCGTGCGGGAAAGTTTCTTGGATACATGGTTACACGACGAGGGATCGAAGCAAGTCCAGAACAGATCAAAGCAATCCTGGAAATTCAATCACCAAGGACTGTAAAAGAGGTACAAAAATTGACCGGACGAGTAGCGGCCCTGAACAGGTTCATCTCACGATCATCCGATAAGTGTCATTTGTTCTACAACGTGCTTCGAAAGAACAAAGGCTTCGATTGGACAGAAGCACATGAGGAAGCACTACAAAGCTTAAAGAAATATATGTCCAATCCTCCATTACTAACGAAACCAATCGAAGGTGAGAGCTTGCAGTTGTACCTCGCTGTAAGTAACAACGCCGTTAGTGCAGTGCTCGTACGAGAAGGTGACCAACATCAGCAACCTATCTATTACATAAGTAAGTCTTTCCTCGATGCCGAAACAAGGTACACGTCTATGGAAAAACTTTTACTTGGTCTCGTGACTGCAGCTAAAAAGTTAAGGCATTACTTCGAATCGCATCATATAATCGTTGTTACTAATTATCCTCTTAAGATCGTACTTCGTAAGCCTGAACTTACAGGACGATTAGCAAAGTGGAGTATTTATCTTAGCAGCTTTGATCTAACGTATCAACCAAGAATAGCGATAAAGTCTCAAGCGTTGGCAGATTTCGTAGCTGAATTCAGTCCTGGAATCGAAGAACCATCATGCGGTGAAATCAGTAATGTGATGATTTATGACAACGAACCATGGACCATGCATGTTGATGGAGCTTCTAACGCACGAGGATCAGGATTGGGAGTAGTCCTGAAATCATCACATGGGGGCAATATGGTGTATTCAATACGATGTGAGTTCAAAACCACTAACAATGAAGCAGAGTATGAAGCCTTGATTGCTGGATTGGATATGGCATATGACTTGGGGGCACGATGGCTACACGTACGAAGCGATTCACTACTAGTAGTGAACCAAATCAATGGCGAATTTCAAGCAAAAGATTCAAAAATGATATCGTACCTCAAGATTGCAAAAGATAAGATCGCACGATTTGATAAATTCTCGATAGAGCAAATCCCAAGAGACCTGAATATGCAAGCCGATGCCTTGGCTAACTTGGGATCCGCATTCAACGAACCAGCCTTAGAAAGTGTTCCGATAATACATCTTATGTCGCCCACAATCGAAGAAGCTCATTTGATCGAAGAAAACCACGATTGGTCGAATGATATATGGAACTATCTCAAAAACGACCAGCTCCCTGAAGACAAATTAGAAGCCCGGAAAATCAGAATTAAAAGCTCTCGATATACGATCTTCGATGATCAACTATATCGAAGGTCTACAACGGGTCTAATCTTACGATGTGTGGTGAGTAAGCAAGAAATCGATCGAATCCTTCAGGAGATGCACGATGGAGAATGTGGAAATCATTCTGGGGGCAGAAGCCTTGCTAACAGAATCTCGAGACAAGGGTATTACTGGCCTACTCTTCGAGAAGACTCGATAAGATACGTTCAAAGGTGCGATGCTTGTCAAAGACATTCAGGTACGTCACATCTACCTTCTGAACCCCTACACTCTGTCTTAATCCCATGGCCATTCATGCGATGGGGGATGGACATCGTAGGAAAATTACCACCTGCTCCAGGTCAAAAAGTATTTTTACTTGTTCTTACTGATTATTTCTCTAAATGGATCGAAGCCGCAGCCTTCTCACAGGTTAGGGATAAGGAAGTTATCTCCTTTATCCAAACTAACATTATTTACAGGTTTGGAGTACCAGCAGAAATAACGTGCGATAATGGATCCCAATTTATAAGTGAAAAAACTCGAAAGTTCTGCGATGAACGTGGGATAAAACTCATTACATCGACTCCAAGATATCCACAATCCAACGGCTTGGCCGAATCCAGCAACAAGACCATTATTAATTTTATTCGAAAGAGGTTGAAAGCTGCAAAGGGTCGATGGGTCGAAGAGTTACCATCTGTTTTATGGGCAAATCGCACGACACCTAGAACTGCAACTGGGCAAACTCCTTTTTCCTTGGTATATGGATGTGAAGCAGTCCTTCCAATCGAATCACAAGTTCCTGTTGCTCGACATCGTACGATTGAACAAAACTCGATAGACTTGTGTTACGATGTTGATGCTTTGGAAGAACTAAGAGAGAAAGCCTTTCAGAAAATGGCATCGCAGAAAGCTATGGTTGAACGCTACTTCAATAAAAAGGTAAAAGTCAAGGTATTTCAACTTGGAGATTATGTCCTACGACGTGTCTTCCCAAATACGCAAGAATCGAATGCTGGAAAACTTTCCATCAAATGGGAAGGTCCTTACATCATTACCAAAATCATGGGAAAAGGAGCCTATAAAATTTCAACCATTGAAGGTATTGAAATCCCACGTAGTTGGAATGCAACTCATCTAAAAAGGTACTATTTCTGAAACCCTTTTTTATTTTTTTACTATTATTTCATCGAACGATTACTGACTTAGGCATCGGAGCGCCGTTGGTCAATCCAACGGCCACCCCTTAGCCAATTTTACTCGCAGGTAACGCACGATTATCGCAAGACATCGCAAAATTATCGCATGATATCGCACGACTATCGCAGACATCGCACGATCTATGGCAAACATCGCCCGATAAAACAATATGCTCAAAATTGCATAGAACTTAAAAGATGCATCAATTTCAAATCGCAAGAGCGCAAGTCAACACGCCAGACGCACGATCAACAGAAACGTTTCTAAAAAATTTCTAAGTGCCTTAAACTCACGATAAACATCGCAAGTCAAAACGCACGATTAATTAAGGCCTTAAACACTAAATCAGCTAAAACGCACGATTATCTATTTACTAAAAGTACTTAGAACAAAAAATAACAAGTACTAAAACATCGCACGATTGCAAAAAATAGATAATTTCATTAAAAAGTACTTAAAGTACTGTGATTACAACGATTGATAATTTAAACTTCAAGGGTGGCCTCTACGCCAGTACCCTCTTCTACGTTAACTTCTACGATGGGAGGAATAACTTCAGCAGCCTTGTCCACGATGCCGGATCCAGAGGCATCTTCGTTCTTATCCTCCTCCTCGATCATCGTGACCTCAGCATCTTTGCTCTTTTCAGCACCTTCATCCTCCTCATCAGCATCCTTGGCGTCATCAGCATCTAGAAGCTCATCAGACCCCATCGCATCACGAAAAGCCCCCAGCTCGCCTTTAGCAGCTTCGATGGTGTACGTGCCACCAATGAATTGGCGTATTACGGCTGCACGGGCCACCATCCTGGATAACACCATCTCGTCTTTGAGATCCTGGATCTCAGAAGACAAAGCCTTCTCTCGATCTGCCATCTCTGCGCGCATCGCAGCAAGCTCCTCTTCCAACTTGGCAGCACGATTATTGGCCGCTGTCAACCTCGCACGTTGTTCTGATCGAACGTGCTCAGCCTCATCCAGCTTAGCCACCAAGTCATCTACTTCAACTCGCTTGGCTTCCAGAGCAGCAGCCATCTTCGATGCCTTATCCTGAGCCTTCTTAGCCTCGTTCACTGCTGCCCTTTCGCTGGACATCTTCGCCTTCATGTCCCTCTGAACGGTCTCCAACCTTTGATGAAGGCCGAGACATGCCTGGAAAGCCTGCGCAAGTAAAAAGAGTTAGAATAGCACATTTAATGTAATCGTAAGATATAAAAATCGTATGATAACTTACCATGAAGGAGTATCCAACAGCACCGGCATCGAGCTCGCCAATCCGACGAGTATCCATGTGAGCCTTCTGCGATGGGAGTAGGTATTGTTCGATGGCAGGGAACAAGTCATCCTGGTTGATGACATCACCATCAAGGAAATTTGCAGGCAGAGATATATTGATCGACGTTTCACCCTCCTTCCCTCTTGGAGGCTTGACCGAAGCCCTTTTCTCCTTTGACATCGTAGGAGACATCGCAGGAGGAGGAGCAGTATGGATCGGGGTCGCATCGACCACATCATCCGCCTGTCGTACGGCTTCCTTTGATGAGGTCGAAGTACCCGAAGAAGACCTTGTCTTCTTAAGTTGTGGCTCCATGCCACTCGTTCCTTTCTTCTTCTCCAGAGCCCTCTTGGCCGCCGCCAAGTTAGCCAATTTCTTCGCAGGTTTCTTTTGGCCTGAAATAAACAAGAAAACGTACGTTAATATCGTACGGTGCAAGAAAACGTAGGATAAAAAAGAAAATCGCATGATTTACCTTCCATCTCCTCTTCTTCTTCTCCTTCACTTAACACTTGAACCTCGAGCTCTTCGTCGCTGTCTTCCCTTGGGCTTTTTCCCTTCGATTTAGCGTACGATCGTTCCTGAACACCGTACTCCAAGAAACGATTGACAGCTTCAGTAGATTCCTCGAAGGTAAAATCGATCTCTGCAAAAATAACACGCGATAAGAAAATTATTTAAATAAGATTATACAAAGCAAAAATACATAAAGCGACCTATACCTAGTGGGTTCCATTCTGGAGCCACCCATCCACCGTCCTCCAAGACCGATGAGGATCGTACGAACGCATATCGAGCCTTCCATCCTCGATCAAACGCTTGAGTACCATGTACTAACATGGCATCACCCCTACCCTTGGGATAAATCCCATACCTATCGTAGTCAGAGGGTTTAACGGTGTACGCCGATAAAAGATCATCAACGGTGAAGGGATCTCTACCCCAATTCTCAGTGACGCGTTCGATAACGCTCACAACCCTCCAAAATTGGGGCATAAGCTGTCCAGGTGATAAGCTAAATCGTGTCATGAAGGCACGAGATAGAGGACTGAAAGGCCAAGTAAATCCTATCTTAAAAGGATACTCGAACAATGCAAAGAAACCTGCCGGAGCATCGGCGGGCCTAACCTCACCAGGTGATTTGATCACGGCATCCTTAGGCAACCTGGCAAGTTTCTTAAGGTGAACTAAGTCTATTTCTCCCTGAATTGTGCTCCTAACTTCCATGATTTCCCTAAAACACAGTCGATCTAAACTTCTACGCAACCTATCGAAACGCAATAAATCAAAGTTCCTAGGGTTCTTATCAGCCTTAATTTTCAAACGCATGAACTGAAATTGAAACTAAGGTAGAGAGGTACCTTATAGGCGAATTGAATCTGAATCTTCTCAAAGATTAAGAGGATTCGGTTGAAGAGAATTTGAGTTTGAAATTAGAAAAGATTTAGAGATAATTATGGAATAAATCTTATCTTTATATGAAATTAAACTCCTTCCCAAGAAATTGAGGTCGAATCGAACATCGACACCTGTCTCTTATAACCGTTGCAATGACAGCTTGCACTTAACCAGGTTGTGACGCCGTTAACGTGAAAAACGGTTCAGATTCGATAGATTAATCCTGATAAAAACGATGTACTAACGATTTGATTTTGCAGATATAAGATTCAGAAAATATATAATTTATTTTCTAAATCTTGGGGGCAAACTGTTTGGGTGAAATTTTATCATCGAACGATCGAACGATTAAAATCGTAAGATATCTTCCAGGATGATATTCCTGTATTAAGATAAGGTCCTGGAATAAAGATATAACTACCATCAAACAAAGACAAGTGATCATCGAAGATAAAAAGAAGTAGATCGTGTGATATCATCTTATGATCGTACGATTGAACTAATGGTATACATGTACAAGTTTGCTCTTATTGCAGGAAAGCTTATCCAAGATGACCACGAAGCACACCAATCGTTCATCGAGCTTAAATCCGACCGTTTGACCAAGAAACACTCTTCATTTAAGAGCTTGGACGTTACGATCGTGAAATCAGCTTCAGTTATAGCCGTTGCATTTATGGCTCAATAATGAACGAACGGTTACAAGCTCAACAGCTATAAAAGAAACTCAAGATTACACACTCAAGACAACTGATTCTGGGAGAGAAATAGCAATATCAATATTATTCCTTGTATTTACGTTCGATAGTATTCATTTCCTTATTGTAATCGTACGATACAACTGTAACATCGAGGATATCACCCCTTATTGGTGATCTATAGTGCAACGTCGACTATCCTATTTAGTCGGCCGCAGGTTTTTTCCTCGATTCAGAGGTTTTTCCTGCGTCATCAATCTTCTTGTCAATTTATTCTTATTTATCGTACGTTTTATCGAACGAGAATTCTTTCTTTTGACGATTTTGCCTCACGACATCTTACGATAACGATTTAAGTAAATTTTTACACAAACAGAATCCACCGAGGCTGTTAATCGCTTCTTGGAGTACGGTGTTCAAGAAAGATCGTACGCCAGATCGAAGGGAAAAAGCCCAAGGGAGGATAGCGACGAAGAGCTCGAAGTTCAAGTGTTGAGTGAAGAAGAAGAAAAAGAAGAAGAAGAGGAGATGGAAGGTAAATCGTGCGATAATTTTATCCTCTTTCTTATCTTACGTTTTCTTGTATCGTGTGATATTAACGTACGTTTTTCTTGTTTATTTCAGGCCAAAAGAAACCTGCGAAGAAGTTGGCCAACTTAGCGGCGGCCAAGAGGGCTCTGGAGAAGAAGAAGGGAATAAGTGGCATGGAGCCACAGCCTAAGAAGACAAGGTCTTCTTCGGGTGCTTCGATCGCATCAAAGGAAGCCGTACGACAGGCGGATGATGTGGTCGATGCGACCCCGATTCACACTGCTCCTCCTCCTACGATGTCTCCTACGATGTCAAAGGAGAAAAGAGCTTCAGCCAAGCCTCTAAAGGGGAAGGAGGGTGAGACGTCGATCCACATTTCTTTACCCTCAAACTTTCTGGATGGCGATGTCATCAACCAAGATGACCTTTTCCCTGCCATCGAACAATATCTGCTTCCATCGCAGAAGGCCCACATGGACACTCGTCGGATTGGCGAGCTCGATGCCGGTGCTGTTGGATACTCTTTCATGGTAAGCTATCGTACGATGCTTTTATCTCACGATTATAATTATGTGTTCTAATCATCTTATGTTATGCAGGCTTTCCAGGCGTGTCTTGGTCTTCACCAAAGACTGGAGACCGTTCAAAAAGACATGAAGATGAAAATTTCCAGCGAGAGGGCTGCGGTGAACGAGGCGAAGAAGGCTCAAGAGAAGGCATCGAAGATGGCTGCTGATCTAGAGGCCAAACGGGTTGAGGTGGACGATCTGATGGCTAAATTGGATGAGGCTGAGCACGTTCGATCAGAACAACGTGCAAGGCTGACAGCGGCAAATAATCGTATCGCCAAGCTCGAGGAAGAACTGGCTGCATCGCGCGTGGAGATGGCAGATCGCGAGAAGGCCTTATCATCTGAGATCTTGGATCTCAAAGATGAGATGGTGCTATCCAGGATGGTGGCCCGTGCAGCCGTAATACGCCAATTTATTGGTGGCACGTACACCATCGAGGCTGCCAAGGGTGAGCTGGGGGCTTTCCGCGATGCGATGGGATCTGATGAGCTCCTGGATGCTGATGACGCCAAGGATGCTGATGAAGAGGAGGAAGGTGCTGAGAAGAGCAAATAGGCCGAAGTCACGATGATCGAGGAGGAGGATAAGAATGAAGATGCCTCTGGATCCGTCATTGTGGACAAGGCTGCTGAAGACGTTCCTCCCCCTATCGTAGGAGCTAGTGTAGGAGAGGGTGCTGGCGTAGAGGCCACCCCTGAAGTTTAATTTATCGAACGATGTAATCAGAGTACTTTTTTTAATGAAATTATCTATTTTTGCAATCGTGCGATGTTTCAGTACTTGTTATTTTTGTTCTAAGTACTTTTAGTAAATAGATAATCGTGCGTTTTAGCTGATTTAAGGCCTTAATTAATCGTGCGTTTTAGCTTGCGATGTTTATCATGAGTTTAAGGCACTTAAAAAATTTTAGAAACGTTTCTGTTAATCATGCGTCTGGCGTTTTGACTTGCGCTCTTGCGATTTAAAATTGATGCATCTTTTAAGTTCTATGCGATTTAAGCATGTTGTTTTATCGGGCGATGTTTGCCATAGATTGTGCGATGTCTGCGGTAGTCGTGCGATATCCTGCGATAATCGTGCGATGTCTTGCGATAATCGTGCGTTACCTGCGAGTAAAATTGGCTAAGGGGTGGCCGTTGGATTGACCAACGGCGCTCCGATGCCTAAGTCAGTAATCGTTCGATGAAATAATAGTAAAATAAAAAGGGTTTTAGAAGTAGTACCTTTTTAGATGAGTTGCATTCCAACTACGTGGGATTTCGTTACCTTCGATGGTTGAAATCTTATAGGCACCTTTCCCCATGATCTTGGTAATGATGTAAGGTCCTTCCCATTTGATGGAAAGTTTTCCAGCGTTCGATTCTTGTGTATTCAGAAAGACACGTCGCAGGACATGATCTCCAACTTGGAATACCTTGACTTTCACCTTTTTATTGAAGTAGCGTTCAACCATGGCTTTCTGCGATGCCATCTTTTGAAAGGCTTTCTCTCTTAGTTCTTCCAAAGCATCGATATCGTAACACAAGTCTATCGAGTTTTGTTCAATCGTACGATGTCGAGCAACAGGAACCTGTGATTCGATTGGAAGGACTGCTTCACATCCGTATACTAGGGAAAAGGGAGTTTGTCCAGTTGAGGTTCTAGGTGTCGTGCGATTTGCCCATAAAACAGATGGTAATTCTTCGACCCATCGACCCTTTGCAGCTTTCAACCTCTTTCGAATAGAATTAATAATGGTCTTGTTGCTGGATTCAGCCAAGCCGTTGGATTGTGGATATCTTGGGGTCGATGTAATGAGTTTTATCCCACGTTCATCGCAGAACTTTCGAGTTCTTTCACTTATAAATTGGGACCCATTATCGCACGTTATTTCTGATGGTACTCCAAACCTGTAAATAATATTAGTTTGGATAAAGGAGATAACTTCTTTATCCCTAACCTGTGAGAAAGCTGCGGCTTCAATCCATTTAGAGAAATAATCAGTAAGAACAAGTAAAAATACTTTCTGACCTGGAGCAGGTGGTAATTTTCCTACGATGTCCATCCCCCATCGCATGAATGGCCATGGGATTAAGACAGAGTGTAGGGGTTCAGAAGGTACATGTGACGTACCTGAGTGTCTTTGACAAGCATCACACCTTTGAACATACCTTATCGAGTCCTCTCGAAGAGTAGGCCAATAATATCCTTGCCTCGAGATTCTGTTAGCAAGGCTTCTGCCCCCAGAATGGTTTCCACATTCTCCATCGTGCATCTCTTGAAGGATTTGATCGATTTGTTGCTTGTTTACCACGCATCGTAAGATTAAACCCGTCGTGGACCTTCGATACAGCTGATCATCGAAGATCGTGTATCGAGAGCTTTTAAGTCTGACTTTCCGGGCTTCTAATTTGTCTTCAGGGAGTTGGTCGTTTTTGAGATAGTTCCATATATCATTCGACCAATCGTGGTTTTCTTCGATCATTTGAGCTTCTTCGATTGTTGGTGACATAAGATGTATTATCGGAACACTTTCTAAAGTTGGTTCGTTGAATGCGGATCCCAAGTTAGCCAAGGCATCGGCTTGCATGTTCAGATCTCTTGGGATTTGTTCTATCGAGAACTTGTCGAATCGTGCGATCTTATCTTTTGCAATCTTGAGGTACGATATCATCTTTGAATCCTTTGCCTGGAATTCGCCATTGATTTGGTTTACAACTAGTAACGAATCACTTCGTACATGTAGCCATCGTGCTCCTAAGTTATATGCCATATCCAATCCAGCGATCAAGGCTTCATACTCTGCTTCGTTGTTGGTAGTTTTGAACTCACATCGTATCGAATACACCATATTGCCCCCATGTGATGATTTCAGGACTACTCCCAATCCTGATCCTCGTGCGTTAGAAGCTCCATCAACATGCATGGTCCATGGTTCGTTGTCGTGAATCATCACATTACTGATTTCATCGTATGATGGTTCTTCGATCCCAGGACTGAATTCTGCTACGAAATCTGCTAACGCCTGAGACTTTATCGCTGTTCTTGGTTGATACGTTAGATCAAAGCTGCTAAGATAAATACTCCACTTTGCTAATCGTCCTGTAAGTTCAGGCTTACGAAGTACGATCTTAAGAGGATAGTTAGTAACAACGATTATATGATGCGATTCGAAATAATGCCTTAACTTTTTTGCTGCGGTTACGAGGCCAAGTAAGAGCTTTTCCATAGACGTGTACCTTGTTTCAGCATCGAGGAAAGACTTACTTATATAATAGATAGGTTGCTGATGTTGGTCACCTTCCCGTACGAGCACTGCGCTAACAGCGTTATTACTTACAGCGAGGTACAATTGCAAGCTCTCTCCTTCGATTGGTTTCGTCAACAGTGGAGGATTGGACATGTACTTCTTTAAGCTTTGTAGGGCTTCCTCGTGTGCCTCTGTCCAATCGAAGCCTTTGTTCTTTCGAAGCACGTTGTAGAACAAGTGACACTTATCGGATGATCGTGAGATGAACCTGTTCAGGGCCGCTACTCGCCCAGTCAGCTTTTGTACCTCTTTTACATTCCTTGGTGACTGGATTTCCAGGATTGCTTTGATTTGCTCTGGACTCGCCTCGATCCCTCGTCGCGTAACCATGTATCCAAGAAACTTTCCCGCACGCACTCCGAAAGAGCACTTGGTTGGGTTGAGTTTCATCTTGTATTCGCGTAATATATCGAACGATTGTTTCAGATGCTGGATGTGATCTTGTGATCGCTCTGATTTTACGAGCATATCGTCGATATATACTTCCATCGTACGTCCGAGGTGATCTTTGAACATCCTGTTTACGAGCCTTTGGTACGTTGATCCAGCATTCTTGAGCCCAAATGGCATTACTTTGTAACAGTATATGCCCTTATCGGTCATAAACGCAGTCTTCTCTTGATCGTCTTTGTGCATTAGGATCTGGTTATATCCGGAATAAGCATCCATGAACGTTAGTAACTCATGCCCCGCTGTTGCATCGACCATTGCATCGATGTGTGGCAAAGGAAAGGGATCCTTTGGACAAGCTTTGTTTAGGTCCGTGAAGTCGATGCATACTCGCCATTTTCCATTCTTTTTTTGTACTACCACCACGTTGGCGAGCCAATCTGGATACTTTACTTCTCGAATTTTTCCCGTTTTGAGTAGATTTTCCACTTCCTCGTTGATCACCTTGTTGCGTTCTGGTGCAAACTTGCGTCTTTTTTGCTTAACGGGTTTAAACGTAGGATCCACGTTCAACTTGTGCGATATGATATTAGGATCTATCCCCACCATATCCTCGTGTGACCACGCAAAACAATCCGAATGTTCCTGCAAAAAAGAAATTATACTATTTTTTATATCAGGGGTTAGAGTTGCACCTACGAAGACCTTGCGATCAGGATGTTTGTGATCCAACACGACTTCTTCCAATTGAAGATCATCGTACGATCGTACTCCATCCTGGCTCTGTAATTGCTAGATATCGTGCGGTTTGGCTTTCATCGTAATCTTGTAGCACTCCCGTGCGATCTTCTTTTCGCTGACTATCTCTTGCACGCCCCATGGAGATGGGAATTTGATCTTCTGATGATACGTTGATGGTACGGCCTTCATATCGTGGATCCAAGGTCTTCCAAGTATGGCATTATAAGCGGAAGGACAATCGATGACGTTGAACTTTGTTTGCTTATTTATGCCTTTAGCGAAGACTGGTAGTATGATCTCTCCAAGAGTACTAGTTGCATCTCCGTTGAATCCAATTAGTGTTGTTGTTCGTCGTACGATGTTGGATCGATCAATACCCATGATCTTGAGTGTTTCTGCGAATATCACGTTGGCTGAGCTGCCTCCGTCGATTAGTACTCTCTTGGTTAGACAGTTACCAATTGTCAACTGAATAACCAGTGCATCATGGTGTTTCTGATGAGTGTCTGACATATCTTCGATATCGAACGATATCTTCGTAGCATCGAGTTCCTTTTCTTCCGCAGTCCTGGATTCATTTGGGATGGGATGTCCTTCAGGCCCTTCTCGTACGTGCCTTTTTGCCGCAGAATAGGTAAGGCCACACACTTCTGATCCTCCTGTAATGCAGTTTACAACCTTCGTTGGAACGGGTGACGTTGGTCTTTTCGAATCATCGCCTAGAAGGTTTTTAAGATGTCCGTTCGATTTGAGGTACGCGATCTGCTTCTTCAGGCTAATACAATCATCTGTATTGTGTCCGTGGTCGCTGTGGAAGTCGCACCATTTTGTTTGGTATTTGTCCTTGCTAGGATTCTCTGGTTTTTTGGGCCATCGTACGTTGACTTCCAAGTTCCGTAGAGAATCCACCAAGTCTTTCGTTGTACCTGCAAAATGGTAAGTTGACAAATCTGGATATCTTACTTTACCTTTACCTTGGTTCGAACGTTTATTCTGATCGCGTCGGGAATTATCAATCTTGTTTACTCGTTTAGGTTTGAAATCATGTTTCTGCGCTCCAAGATTTTTCTTATCGTTCGAGTGTTTACGCCGGAAAAGAGCGTCATCTTCGATCCTCATGTGTGCTAACGTACGAGCCCGTACATCATCGAAGTTTTCTGGTGGATACTTCGTTAGATCTGTGTATAACTCCGAGGATGTATCTAATCCACGTTTGTATGCTTCGATCGCCGTCCGCACATCGCAGTTCTTAACTTCGATCATCTCTGCATTGAACCTGTTAAAATATTCACGGATGGTTTCACCTGTTTTTTGCACAACATAGTAGAGATCGCTTGTTTGTTTCTGTTGGGTTTTTATGGGTATCCTCGAATCAAACTGACTCGAGGATTATCTCAGATCTATCAAAACCTCGCTGGTTTGATATATCTCATCGGTTAATCAAACTGATAAAACCTACGTGATCAAAACACGCTGTTTTGATCTTATTTGTGCGGAAGCGATAAAAGCTAAAAACCCATTAAGCCTAATGATCTTTTAATCGTTATAGTTTTTAATCCTATTATTGGTTTAGATCAATTTACCTGGTTGCTTGAGAATAGATCCACCAATGATCGACCAGCGAACGTCCCTCTAGTAGGACTGTATGAAACCCGAACAACAGAAAAACTGGAATCTGACCCGGGGGGGGGGGGGGGGTGTTCGGCGCCGATGGAGAGAGAGGGAGAGAGAGGAAACTGAGAACTGGTTTTCTTGATTGAAAAGCTTGTTATTTTTCCTTAACCCATAGGCTTTATTTATATGGAGGAAAAATACAGTTTGTATGGAATCCAGTTTCCTTATAATAATTATCTCAAATCCTTTCCTTTTTAAATTAGCTGGAAAAGAATTTGCATACGATAATTACGATTATATATATATTTATCTAATATATATAAACCTTATTAATTAACTATTATATATTTATTTATCTAATAAATATATAATATCCTAATTAATTAATAACCCTCTAACTTTGGTAATTCTGACTGTAATTACCCAATTGATTTATAATATACTATTATAAACCCTAACTCTCCATTTCTGGGTTTCATCTAACTTGTTCGACTTATAGGTCCTCACAGGTGTGACCCTCAAGTGTCTCGTAACATTGGATATATAATCACTTGGTTTGTCAACTCTGCACATAATTCCTAACAGACTCCCACTTGTGCAAGTTGGCAATACCACCTTTGACTATACGGACCTAAGGAGGCCCCTAGACAGGCACTTAGGCTGACCAGGTTACAAGAACTCTTATACCCGGACTGGTGATATTAACATTCCGTAAGGAATTGGTATCTATGAAACTACTGTTCATTGATTGGGTATATCTTGGCTTTTCCCTTTGCATCGCGATATTTCATCTGTGAGTATGAGCTTGGATAGTGTCAACTCTAAATACTCAAGATTCTGTTCTCTTGATTATCTGACTTTCACTGATAGGTAAACGACAAAGAACTAATCAGTTCGTTTGGGCATGGCCATGCACTTCATCAGTATACTTAGTCAGTCAAGATGGGCCCAGAAATATCTCTCTTCTGAGAAGAGGTGCAAATCCCATCTTGCATACCTGCCTTTAACACCACGGCTTCCGCTGAATCTAGTTACACCCTTTATAGCCACCCTGTTACGGCGTAGCGGTTGAGTGCACTAAGAATTCAGTAGTCCTCATGATATCAAATCAGATACCTCAGGTGATATGGACAACCACTGTGAGATTTACTTATGACTGTTTCCAAGAAGTAATCTCAACCGCGGATCACGTCCGATATTTGCTACTCTATCAAATATCTGTGCAACTTTTAGTCTACAACACTTGTAGCTGTTATTGATCATAACTACCTAAAAGTTCACAATGACTTTAACGCCTTATCATGTTCCCACAATGATAAGTTGTCACGGACAGATTTTGAATGAAAACTGGAAACTAGTTTCATTCCTGGATTAATTAAAACATGCAAAATGTGAAAGTGATAAAGAAATCAATCTTGTATAGTCCATATTACACGCTGTAATAATAACAAGTTTGAATGTCTTTTCTTTAACAACTTTCATAATGTCTATTTAACGTTTGTTAAATATTGGTCTAAAATGAAGTATCACCTATCTTCAGTTTAAACCCTTTGATTAAAGTTTACCATTTTAATCAAAGTGATAACCAAATAGTACAAGTCTGTTTATAGGATCTACTTGTATCTGCTAATTATTGTTTTGCAAACACCTTATAAAAACAATAACTAGACTTTTGTCATATTCCATGAACTTGGAGACCTGGACTAACTTCCAGTTCCTGAATATGTAAGACTGCAACTTTCCTTAGTTGCTGTGTAGATGAATGATTTCTACCTGAAATCTGATTCCATTTGCAATACTGGCAAATCTACTGGAATCCTATATTTTAATCCAACACTTTAATTATTGATTTCTAAGGTCAGTCACGACCTTTGTTTCATGGGTCCTGAAACTTTTATCCTTTTAACTAAAAGGGTAAATTATATCTTATGAATTCTTATCCTACCTGGATTTATGAATTCCGAGATATATCAATAATTATATCTTCTATTCTTTATCTCAGACTAGATAGAGAATAAATTGGGCTCCCACTTGCTTTATAAAAACTAACTATTACTTAGAATTTTACTATTGACTTAGTCAAAACTTTGATCAGTCAATTCTAATTTCAAGTAATGAACTTTGAGAATTTCCTTTTTTTATGAAACTTAACTGGATTTGGTCAAATCCTTAATTCCAAACCTTGGAATCCTTCTAGTTTCATAAATACTGTCATTAACGCCATCTGAGTTAATATCCTAAATTCTCCTATTAAAACATTTGAATAAAACTTGATCAAACTTGATTAGTTAATTCTTGAGAATTTCTTTTATAAAACTTAACTGGATTTGGTCAAATCCTATTTCCAGAACTTGGAATCTTTCTAGTTTTATAAATGCTGTTATTAACGCTATCTGAGTTAATATCTTAAATTCTCCTTTTTGATCACAAAACTATTATTCATAAATGTTTTATTCTCAAAACGCATTCCTATAGAATCTCGTGTGTTTTGATAGTTTTTATACAAATTACTTCAATTTCATTAAAGTAATTATAACAGGCATCAACTAGGATCATACAGATATAAGAATATCAGGCACAATCAGATATTTCTATGTCAAGACAATAACTTTTGAAAATAAAACCATGAAATTATAAAATATAATTATCCAAAAATTGTTTAAAACATAAACCCCAAAAATAACTGTTTTAAAACTATAAATTCAAAAATGTCTTGACTTAAATCATCTCGTACTTAAGATCCTCGGCAACTCCTGGGCACTTCACTTCATTTCTGACCTCCTGCAATAATCATTTGCTCTAGGTATCAGTATACTTGTAAGCTAACAAGTAAGAAGTGACAAATCAAAGCAATCATAAATTTTCTGAGGTTTACATACCTGCTTCATGACGCTTAGGGCAGTTTTGCCTCCAATGACCGATTTCATTGCATATGAAGCAGCGATTCTCGGTCCTAGCTTTGTTTGGCTTAACCTTCTTGCCCTTGCCCTTGCCCTTGCCTTTCTTGGGTGCACTCTGGATGGCCTGGACTGGTCCTTTTCCTTTACTGGTGCTAGCTTGCCCATTCTTCTTTTTAACCCCTCCGTCTTTCACCATCAAGACATCCTTGGTCTTGTTCTTGTTCCCCATATTCAGTTCAGCTGTCTTTAGCATGGAGTGCAACTCTGCTATAGTTTTCTCCATGTTATTCATATTGTAATTGACTACGAAGGGCCTGTAGTCTTCTGACAGTGAATTGAGTATGGTGTCTGTTGCTAGCTGCAACGGAACAGGATGACCAAGCCTCTCCAGATGATCTAAGTGCCG
Source organism: Centaurea solstitialis (assembly GCA_030169165.1). Classification (NCBI taxonomy): domain Eukaryota; kingdom Viridiplantae; phylum Streptophyta; class Magnoliopsida; order Asterales; family Asteraceae; genus Centaurea; species Centaurea solstitialis. Next base: position 69,111,944 of record CM058046.1, read on the forward strand.
TTTCATTTTCATGACATGGTCACTTACTGATGTCCCTCTTACCATCTTGCACTCATTGAATGCTTTGGTGGCATCGTAGCGTTCTGTACGAGCCTGAGTCTGAAACATGTCCCTCAACTGGTGGATCATGTCGTAAGCATTTGTATTTATGAGCCCTGCTTGCAGATCTGGGCTCATAGTTGCTAGCATCAGACAGGCAACATCAAGGAGATCATCCGAGTGCTTCTTGTGGGCATTTCTGGCAGCAGCCGGAGCGTTTGCCGGAGGTGCCTCCCCAAGTGGCTCTTCAAGCACATACCACTTTCTCTCATGTCTGAGCACAATCATCAGATTGCGCTCCCAGTCGAGAAAGTTAGAGCCGGTTAGTTTATCCTTCTCTAGGATAGATCGGAGGGAAAGATTGTTAGTGCTGGTAACAGTGCTTGCCATCTACACAAAATAAAACTTTTGGTCTTAGCAACTGTAAATAGACTAATTTCCAATAAAATATCAATAAACCCATAAATGATCAATTTATTGGACTAGGATCCTTATTTCATACGTCCTGATGTGCGTAATGTTCTTGCTCCACCAGACCCGTATTTATTTCGGTAGGTAAGGACTTTTACCAATCATATCTAGCTGACATGACTCCTAGATCTTTTCGGGACTTATGGCAACTATCTGTGCATGTTTTAGTCCCTCTTAGTGCTTTTTGGCCCGGTACCACCCGGTGAACATTATAGTACCAAAACAGATCTCACCATTTTGGGGACCTGATCACTATACTCTGGCCGGTACCACCCGGAGATAATTCGCAGAGTTATGTAACCCCTTCAGCTTCAGTTTGAACACAGACGTTGAATGTGTGATCACTTTCAACGCCTATGTACTTTACGCCGAAGGTGCCCCTAGATGGGTTGCACTACTGATCTATGATTTTCGGGGTTTTGAAAAACTTTACTTCCAGGATTTTGAAAAACTGATTGTTATAAAGGCTACTTATGTTTTAAACTAACTGTTTCAAACATACTCGTAGTTTTTAAAACCAACTGTTCTAAAATTACTTGCTAATTAAAACTAACTGTTTTAACAGCACACCTAGTTGATTAAAAACTAACTGTTTTTGTCAACTTGCCTTTTATATAAAACAATCATCTATAGGTTTTTAAATCAAAAACTATCGTTTTGAAAAGTTTAACGAAACTAAAACCTATATTCCTTTTGTGATATAAACTAGTTTTAAAGTAACAACTCTATTTAAAACTATTAACATGCAGGATATCACAAATAATTAATCAACCATGCAATTAAACAATAATTAATCACATAGTACCTAATTATAGTTTTTGCCAACGTTTCCTAGAGACCAATAATGACCTATTCTACTAAAAGCTTCAGAACTCGCGTAGCTCCCACTGGCCTCGCCATGTTTTGTTAATACTCCGTTAGGATGAAGAATCTTAGTAGCTCCCACTGGCCTCGTCATCCCCGAAAGAATAAAACAAATATCTATCCTAAGGTCATTATTACATAAGGGGTTGTAAATGGCACGCAGGCCTCCCCGCAAATATGTCAAGGGTCTAGGTTGGCAAAACACTATAATAGATATATATATATATATATATGTAAAATCAAACTGAAATCCATATATCGAGCTCAAGCAATTGCGTAAATATATATGCAATATAAAAGCAATATTATAATTACGAGAAATAAAACTGGATCCGTTAAAATTATTTTGTTTCAATTTTCTCAAAAACTTGGGTTTTATTTGGTTTGTTAAAACAAAAAACTGTTTTATAAGTCAAAACCATTATTTTAGCTAATCAGTTTTATATTAATCCCTTTTACCCAAAAATATGTCAAACTGGAATGATCATCTTGAAAAGAGTGAACTTTAAATGGTTTTGATAAAACATTATACAAAATTATTCTAAAACGACTAATTTGGATAAAACAACCGAAAACTGATAAGCCCCTCTTGGCCCACAACTTGGTCCAAAAACTGGGCTTTTTGGGCCTGATAACTGAACTAGGTCCAAAAACGGAAAAACCCTAGGTACCGTCCATGGTCAAGAACCGCCGCCCATCACCTATCGTCTTGGTGGCTTTGGTTTTGTTTAAACAGTCCGGTCACCACCATTCGCCGCCACCAGCCACCATTCAACCATCGCCTCAGTTGCCATCAAGATTGATGGTTTGGTGCGATTCGACTATCGCACGGCCCCACCGTCTCGGCGGTCCGGCTGTTGGTTGTTTTTCCCGTACCGCCACCACGACGCTGCGGTGCGGTTGTGGCCACCATCGATCACCGCAAAAAGGCTGTCACCACCACGCTGGTGGTGTTGCCGTGGTCTATCCACAATCCGGCTATGGCCGAACGTGGTGCGGGTCTTGATCGAATGCGGCACCGTCGATCACCATTACCACTAGGCAAGGCCGTGAGGCAGCCAGTGGTGGTTGGTCTGGCGGCGGCTAACGCCACCGCCTTGGCTTGGCCTTAGGGCAGCCGGCGGTTGGCCTAAGGTCGTCGATTTCATCCACCATCACCACCGCACACTGCCTACCTCCACCGAACTGGTGGTTTTGGTTTGGTAGTCACGGGATTGCCGCCACCACCTCTCTGGTGGTTCGGCTTGGCGTCCGCCGCCCCTGGGTGCGGCGGTTATTGCTGCCGCGAACACCGCCGTCCACCGCCGCTTATGCGGCTCTGGCGGTTGCGGGTTTCGAACCGGCCTCGGTTTGAGCCAAAGCTCACGGCTACCACTACCGCCGCCACCACCGTTACTATTTCGATCGGTGGTATAGTATCACGGTCACTACCATCGGGTGGTAACCGATTGATCAACCACAAACAACCACAGCCACCACCACCTGGTGGCTCGGCCATGGCTGCAAACGGTTCGGTCACCACCACTCAACTGGTGGCGTGACCTGGTGGTTTAAGAGCAACCGGCGCCGCTACCACTAGCTGTGGTGTGGCCCGGCGATCAATCATAGTGACCAGCCGCAACCACCATGACTGGTGGTGCGGTGGTGGTGTTTGTATTCAACAGTCGACGCCGCCACCACCATTCGGGTGGTGCGGCTTGGTGGTCTGCTGCAGCGGCCGACGCCATCACCACCGATCGGGTGGTGTGGCTTGGTGCTTGGTTTGTTTTTCGTATCCAGTGATCGGCCTGGCGGTCCGGTCGGCTAACTGCCGCCGTTCCACCGCCGATCAATGGTTTGGTGTTTTTAGTGTGATGTGATAAAAACAAAAACTTTTAAAACTAAAACGAATAATTTTAACGGATGAGCAGATAAACAGATAAACTGATAGACAGATAAAAAACTAAACGATTTGCTAACAATGGCTCTGATACCACTGTTGGGTTTTTATGGGTATCCTCGAATCAAACTGACTCGAGGATTATCTCAGATCTATCAAAACCTCGCTGGTTTGATATATCTCATCGGTTAATCAAACTGATAAAACCTACGTGATCAAAACACGCTGTTTTGATCTTATTTGTGCGGAAGCGATAAAAGCTAAAAACCCATTAAGCCTAATGATCTTTTAATCGTTATAGTTTTTAATCCTATTATTGGTTTAGATCAATTTACCTGGTTGCTTGAGAATAGATCCACCAATGATCGACCAGCGAACGTCCCTCTAGTAGGACTGTATGAAACCCGAACAACAGAAAAACTGGAATCTGACCCGGGGGGGGGGGTGTTCGGCGCCGATGGAGAGAGAGGGAGAGAGAGGAAACTGAGAACTGGTTTTCTTGATTGAAAAGCTTGTTATTTTTCCTTAACCCATAGGCTTTATTTATATGGAGGAAAAATACAGTTTGTATGGAATCCAGTTTCCTTATAATAATTATCTCAAATCCTTTCCTTTTTAAATTAGCTGGAAAAGAATTTGCATACGATAATTACGATTATATATATATTTATCTAATATATATAAACCTTATTAATTAACTATTATATATTTATTTATCTAATAAATATATAATATCCTAATTAATTAATAACCCTCTAACTTTGGTAATTCTGACTGTAATTACCCAATTGATTTATAATATACTATTATAAACCCTAACTCTCCATTTCTGGGTTTCATCTAACTTGTTCGACTTATAGGTCCTCACAGGTGTGACCCTCAAGTGTCTCGTAACATTGGATATATAATCACTTGGTTTGTCAACTCTGCACATAATTCCTAACAGTTTCTCCATCTTGCGACTGCTTGCAAACTGTCGAGTAAACTGGTTTACTAATTCAGACCACGATGCGATGCTCTTGGGTTTCAAATTGATTAACCATTGCAACGCAGCTCCGGTAAGTGTTGATCCAAAGCCCTTGCACATGCATATTTCTTGAAACTGGGTTGGAATAGGAACTGTCCATACTAGCTGCTTGTATTGTGCGATGTGTTCCACAGGATCGGAGATTCCAGAATATTTTGGTGTGAAAGCTGGGATGTTATATTTTTTGGGAATATCAACGAGAGCAATCTCATCGATATATGGCGAGGCTTGGAATCCAGTTTTAGGTTCAACTTCGATGGGTACGGCAGCTCCAGGAAGTTTGGTTAACAATGCGAGCATTGCTTTGTTTTGTTCTTCTAGCATTTTTAGTCGAATATCCACGATATCATTGGGCGGTGGATTACTAGAGGTTCCTGAAACGTTCGATAAATTTGGAATATGAGTTATGGGGGTAGCTGCGGTGGGAACGTGCGATATAGGCTCTGGAATAGGTATAAAGGGACGAGGCCCTGTTTGAGGTTGGTTGTAAGTGAACGTAGTTGCTCCGGGGTAAGGACCTGATGGTAATGGAGGGAAGATAGGACGCGGGTTGTTGACTGGAGGTGGCGGTGGTAAGCTAACTTGTGACACTTGCGGTTGGATGAAAGGTTGCGATACTTGTGGCTGGACAAATGGTTGCGATATTTGTGGTTGGACAAATGGTTGTTGGGAAACATGGGGTTGATTTTGAGGGAAGAATGGCCTCGGTTGATGAGTGGAAATTGGGATGTGAGAGGTTTGCGGATTCGATGCTCTCAATCTAGACAGTTCACCATTTATTTGTAAATTCTGCTCATTCAACCATTGGATTTGTTCTTGTGCTGCTGCCAATTGTTGCTGCAAGGTTGTTTGAGAACTGCTTGCCATGCTCCTGCACTTAGTTCACAAAGAAACTCGAAAGAATAGGTTAGTAAGCCGACGCCTTATCGAACAAGATTTTCTCAAAACGGGCCCCACGGTGGGCGCCAAACTGTTTGTGTAAAAATTTACTTAAGTCATTATCGTAAGATGTCGTGAGGCAGAATCGTCAAAAGAAAGAATTCTCGTTCGATAAAACGTGCGATAGTTAAAAGTAAATTGACAAAAAGATTGATGACGCAGGAAAAACCTCTGAATCGAGGAAAAAACCTGCGGCCGACTAAATAGGATAGTCGACGTTGCACTATTGATCACCAACAAGGGGTGATATCCTCGATGTTACAATTGTATCGTACGACTACAATAAGGAAATAAACGCTATTGAATGTAAATACAGAGAATAATATTGGTATTGCTATTTCTCTCTCGGAATCAGTTGTCTTGAGTGTAGGATCTTGAATCTCTTTTATAGCTGCTTGGATTGTAACCGTTCGTTCATTATTGAGCCATAAATGCAACGGTCATAACTGAAGCTGAATTCTCGATCGTAACGTCTGAGTTTTTAATGAGAAATGTATCTTGCTCAAACGGTCGGATTTAAGCTCGATGGACGATAGTTATGCTTCGAGGTTATCTTGGATAAGCTTTCCTGCAATAAGAGCAAACTTGAACATGTATATCGTTAGTTTAATCGTACGATCATATGGTGATATCGTACGATCTTCTTCTGCATAACTTCGATGATCACTTATCCTTGTTGGAAGGTAGTCATATCTTTACTTCAGGACCTTATCTTAATACAGGAATATTATCCTGGAAGATATCTTACGATTCTATTCGTTCGATCGTTCGATGATAAAATTTCACCCAAACATATCCCAAGTATGTGACAAGAAGTTTGGTGTATTTTTCACTGATACTGAATGCCTCATACTTGCTCCTGGTTTCAAGATTGATGAGAGTCAAGTAATGCTTAGGACTCCCAGGAAAGATAATGTTTACTGTTTGGACATTGAAGATGCTTCTTCTTTATCATCCTTAAATTGTTTATTTTCAAAAGCATCTGTGAGTGAATCATCACTGTGGCATAGGAGGATGTGCCACATGAACTTCAAAAACATGAACTTTCTTGTTAAAAACAACCTTGTCAGAGGTTTGCCTGCAAATGAATTTTCATGTGATGATCATTGTGTAGCATGCCTTAAAGGTAAGCAACAGAAATCTTCTCACAAGTCCAAAGAAGTAAACACTATCTCATCACCTTTACAATTATTGCACATGGATCTTTTTGGTCCTACCAATGTGATGAGTATAGGCAAGAAATCCTATTGTCTTGTGATAGTTGATGATTATTCTAGGTTTACTTGGGTTTACTTTCTAAGAACAAAGGATGAGACAAGTGGACTGATCAAACCCTTTGTGACTAGAGTGGAAAACAAGACAAACCTTAGAGTAAAAGTTATTAGATCAAACAATGGCACTGAGTTCAAGAATGCTGATCTGAACAGCTTCTGTGAGGAAAAAGGTATTGAGAGACAATACAGTGCTCCTAGAACTCCTCAACAAAATGGTGTTGTTGAGAGGAGAAATAGGACACTAATTGAGGCTGCAAGAACTATGTTAGCTGACTCTAAACTTCCTATCACTTTCTGGGCAGAAGCAGTTAACACTGCTTGCTATGTCCAAAACAGAGTTCTTATAGTCAAATCAAAAGGCAAGACACCCTATGAACTTTTTGAGAAAAAGAAACCCTATATAGGATTTTTAAAACCATTTGGGTGTCCATGCACAATTCTAGATACCAAAACTCACCTAGGCAAGTTTGACAGCAAATCTGATGATGAATTTCTTGTAGGATATTCTTCTCAAAGCAAAGCTCTTAGGGTATTCAATAATTCTACCAGAATCATAGAAGAAAGTGACAATGTCAAATGCAATGAGAACACTCCTAACATACCTGGAAGTGGTCCCAATTGGTTGTTTGACATTGATTCACTAACTAACTCTTTGAATATGAGCAATGCAGTGAATACAGGTCCAGGTACAGATCAGATCCAGGAAACAAGTCCTCCATTTGTTGTGTTTCCCATGCCATTGGAAGAATCAAATGATGGTTGTACCACTGCTGACTTAACCTCAGAAGAGCAAAAAGAATCTGAGACTACTGAGAGGAGTGATGATCAACCTCAACCATATGGGGAAACTTCTCTCTCTGAGAACATTGAAGGAATACCTGTGTCAGTTGAGGGACCTCAATGGGGTCAAGAACCAGAAGTGAATGATTCAAATCTAGGGGTGGACTTGCCTGAAGAACCCCTGCATCTTACAAGAACTCAGAAGAATCATCCACCTACTCTAGTAATAGGAGACATTCAGTCTCCTATGATTACAAGGAAGCAAAGCAAATCCCTTCCCAATCCACACTTGAGTATGATCTCAGTTTTTCTATCTCAGACAAAACCAAAGAAGGCACATGATGCAATGAAGGACCCAAGTTGGATAGAGGCAATGCAAGAAGAACTGTTGCAGTTTGTCCTGCAGCATGTGTGGAATCTGGTGGATCTCCCAAGAGGGCATAGGGTGATTGGCACTAAGTGGATTTTCAGAAACAAGACTGATGAAAGAGGGATTGTTATTAAGAACAAATCAAGATTGGTAGCACAAGGATACACTCAAGAGGAAGGAATAGACTATGATGATGTATTTGCTCCAGTTGCCAGAATTGAAGCCATCAGGCTATTCTTGGCCTTTGCATCTTACAAAGGATTCAAAGTCTATTAGATGGATGTCAAGAGTGCCTTTCTCTATGGCACTATAGATGAAGAGGTGTATGTCAGTCAACCACCAGGGTTTGAAGATCCCAAATACCCTGACAAAGTGTATAAGTTGAGAAAAGCACTGTATGGTCTTCATCAAGCACCCAGGTCTTGGTATGATACCTTGTCCTCCTATTTGTTGGAAAACAAGTTTGAGAGGGGTGTCATTGATAAGACCTTATTCATCAAGCGAACAAAGACTGATATGCTTCTAGTACAGATCTATGTAGACGATATCATCTTTGGATCTACAAGGGATGATATGTGTAAGGAGTTTGAGGAGCTGATGCATAAGAAGTTCAAGATGAGTTCTATGGGAGAACTCACTTTCTTTCTTGGTTTACAGGTCAAGCAGAAGGTTGATGGTATTTTTATCAATCAGTCTAAATATGTGGCATCAATGCTTCAAAAGTTTGGGATGAATGATGCAAAACCAGCTAGCACTCCCATGGAAACACACAAGCACCTCACTGCTGATGTTGAGGGGGAGGAAGTTGATGTTCATCATTATAGATCCATGATTGGGTCATTAATGTATCTTACAGCTTCAAGGCCTGATATTATGTTTGTTGTTTGTGTTTGTGCCAGGTTTCAGGTTAGGCCAAAGGAGTCTCATCTACATGCAGTCAAAAGGATATTCAAATATCTCAAGGGTCAACCAAGGTTGGGACTTTGGTATCCCAATGACTCTTCTTTTGACCTAGTGGCTTACACTAATAGTGATTATGGAGGAGCAAATTTGGATAGAAAGTCTACATCAGGAGGATGTCAGTTCTTGGGAGGAAGATTGGTCTCATGGCAGTGCAAGAAACAGACCACTGTTTCACAATCAACAACAGAGGCTGAATACATAGCTGCATCTCAGTGCTATTCACAAGTTCTATGGATTCAGAATCAAATGCAAGACTATGGTCTTTCATTCTTGCAGACACCAATCTATATTGACAATAACAGTGCTATCAGCATTGTTAACAATCCTGTCAAACACTCCAAGACCAAACATATAGAGATCAAGTACCACTTTATCCGAGACTGTAATGAAAAGAAGTTAATTCAAGTTCTGAAAGTCCACACTGATGATCAATATGCAGACCTGTTCACTAAAGCCTTTGATGTAGGCAGGTTTACATTTTTGGTTACAAGAGTAGGAATGATGAACTCTGAATAACCCTCCTTTTGTTACATTTATTTTGTACTATCTCTGTATATGTCTTTCTCTCTTATTTGTTTTCTATTACTTGGTAGGTATTTAATAAAGTTTGTGAATGTTGCAGATAGTTGGAGGAATCATTGGATTGGTCAAAAGACGCAGGGTGAAGTTACCACTACTTGTTTGAAGTTACTCTTGCTAGCAGTATCACTATCGCAAAGCATAGTTTCTATCACTAAGTCTTTACCACTGCTCGTTTCGCACATTACCACCGCTAGCACATTCGCACATTACCACCGCTAGCACATTCGCACATTACCACCGCTAGCACATGTGCACATTACCACCGCTTGCACATTTACCACTACTTGATCCTTACCACTGCTGGTTACATAAGTGTGTTTTTACCACTGCGCGTGTACTTTACCATTGCTTTTAAACTTAACACGCGTATGGTACCACTGCTCATGCCTTTTACCACTGCTTTTAACTTAACACGCGTATGGTACCACTGCTCGTGTATTTTACCACTGCTTTTAACTTAACACGCGTATGGTACCACTGCTCGTGCATTTTACCACTGCTTTTAACTAAACACGTGTACGTTAACACTGCTCTTGTATTTTACCATTGCTAGCGTTAGTTAATTTCAGTTACCACCGCTTTCATCTGAGATGCTCAATACCACTGCTCATGGTTCGAGTATAAAAGCCCTAAACTGACCGCCTTTTTCACAAACGGCTATTCTGTGCTTTTGCTCTAAAAACGTTTGCGATTCTGCAACTTTTCTCTCTGTGTTCTTGAGATTCAATCTTCTTTCGTTTCGATCACTGATTCTACAACTGTTCTAGGTTTTTCTTGTTCAATCGATAATGGATTCTCTTTACTTTGTTAAGGATCACAACAAAGTTGGCTATCTCACCAAAGATAGCAATTCTGAAGGGTTTGAAGATATTCTTGATTTCTTGGCCTCATCCACTATCGCGTATGCCGCAACCCTCAATCCAACTATCTACATTCGGCATATGAACGATTTTTGGGCCAATGCAGTGGTGGAGGAACTTGAAGGGGTCAAACAAATCCAGACCACTATCTGTGGTCAGTCTCTGATTGTTAATCCGGCAAAGATCAGACAACACCTACGTCTACAGGATGAGTCAGGTACAACTATGATCTCTACTTCCACCATCATGGAAGCTTTTCTAAGAATGGGGTATACAGGCTCTCGCACTTCTTTAAAATACCTTAAGGGTAAATTTTGCCCTTAGTGGAGGTTCTTTGTGCATACCCTATTACACTGTTTTTCAAAGAAAACTACAAGTTTTGGTGAGTTTAGTAGTACCATTGCTTCTGCTTTGGTCTTCTTGGCCACTAACCAGGTTTTTAATTTTTCACAAATGATCTTTGATGATCTTGTCTACAATCTTGAAAACATGAATAATTCCAAAGTAAAATCTTTTTACATGTTTCCAAGATTTGTGCAAAAAGTGATAACCCAAGAATTGATGGATGTACCCATGGATGGAGATACTTATCAGAGCTCTGCTCTTGGTAATAAAGTGTTTTCTAACATGCAGAGACCTGCTCCAGGCTCTAATGACACATTCACCCCATTGTTCTCTACAATGATGAGGGTGAACCACCCACAAGGTGAGGCATCAGGCTTGCAGCCCTCACAATCAAGCATACCCACTAATGACCTACCCCCACCTAACACTGATACACTTCCTCAGTCCCTATTCAACCCCTATCCCTACACTCAAAAGATACATAAGAAAGAACAGGGGAGCTCCTTCCTCCTCTGGTTCTAAACCCCAAGAGCCTAAAAGCCCTCAGTTGGAACACTCTCCTTCTGACATTTTCCAAAGGGATACCCCTGGAGTGATGCCCCACTCATGTGTAAAGAAGGTGCCCTCTAAGGAGAAGGATGGGCATGTGGTTGGTGAGGCTCAAACTACTGATGTTGCACAAGGTGTGCATCAGGACAATTTGAACATAACTAAGACCCCCACCACGACAACTCCTAGTGAGAAATCACAGGGAGGTCCTAGGCGCCAAGAAACCAAGGGGGCAGCTAGTGCTTCAGCTAGGCTGAAGGTTTCTGCTAAAAAGCTCAAAGATCCAGCAATGGAGGTAAACACTCCTAAAACTGGTGAGGGCAGTTATACACACAATGAATTGATGGCAGACCTGGCAACCATTGCCAAAGATTTGAAAGCTCATGATGGGAACTTTCAAATTCATGAGGAGAAGCACAAATCGCATGAAGAAAGGCTGGATCTGCTAGAGAGGATAGTTGATGTACAGAATCAACTCATTAAGGATAAAGATGCAATGCTGGAGGAACTTATCAAGAAGATTAAGTCTCAGGGTGCTCTGATGGCATCCATGCGCTTACAGATTTCAGCTCTTAAGAAGAGATACTCCACTTTGGTCTCATTCACAAAGGGGGAGAGGAGATCAGAGGTTAAGGGGGAGTACAAGAAGAAGAAAAAGAATGTTGAAGACACTGAGGTTGTGAATGAACCTTCAGTTGATGCTGATACTGAAATGCCTGAAATTGTGAAGGAAGCAGGTGCTAAGGGGGGGACTGAAAAAGAGATTGGTACGGAGGCTGAACTGGAGGTGAATGATGATGAGGTGACAATAGCACAGCTGCTCTTGAAACTTCCTAAGGTAATTCCAGCCAAAGGAGTTGTCATTAGTGAGCCTATAGCTGAAAAGAAGAAGGTTAAAGTGCTTGATCCAAATGACAAAGGAAAGAACATTGTAGAAGAAGAATCAGAATCACAATCTGATGATGATGAGGATATGGGATTCAAGCCAGTGGTAGACCCTGTAACTGAAGGTATTCTCTCTGATGAACTGATTCAACAAATTGAAGAAGAAGAAGAGAAGAAAAGAAAAGAAGAATTGGCTGCTATAGAAGAACAAGACAGATTGGCAGCTGAAAAACTTCAAGAACAACTGGATCAAGAAGAACCAGTGGTGATCAAGAAGAAGCCTCTGAAGAAAACCACAAAGAAAGCTACTCCAAAGGCTGTGACAGAAAAGAGGAGAATCATGGTGAGATATCTGTCTGGTGCTCTTGGAAAGCCAGTTCAGTATTTTGCCAAGTGGGATTTAGAAAAGATTGAGAACAAGTACAATGTCACAAGAGAGGCAATGCATCTAGAGGCTATGGAGGAGCAACAGGTTGAAACTGAAGATGTGTCTTTGGTACAAAGAAAGAGGAAGAGAGATCAGGTGGAAGTTCAGGTTACCATTGCTGAGGGTAATACTGGTATTATCACTGATGCTGTTGAAAAAAGTGCACCAGAGGTACTAAGGAATGAAGAGGTTGAAAAAGAGAAAGAGGCTGAGGAGGATAAGAATGAGGATGAGAAGGTTGAGAAGGTAATTACTACTGCTGAAAAGATGGTTGAAAAGGAGGTTGAAGTTGCTGAATCACCCAAACCAAAAAGAAAGAAATCAATAGCTAAGAAGGGGAAGAAGACCAAGGAGATTGAAGAAACATCAGACATTACCAAGTGGATATACTTTGAACACATGGATGTTGATGCATTCAAAGTATTTAGAGGTGATGGTAAGTTTGAAATTTTTGCCAGCATACTTGGAATATTCAGAAAGCTGTCCAGGGCTAATCTCAAGAGGATGTATGAGATTGGATGCACTAAGGAAGTTGAAGACTTTGAGGAAGCCAAATTGCTGATTGAAGATCTGAAGATTATGTTTGCTTTCTCCAAGACAAAGGCTGAGTTGAAAAAGAACAACAAAAGGGACATGGATGACAGTGTTGGTGAAGGGAAAGTTGTATCGTGGAGCACCTATGACAATAGGGTGTTCTCAGTTACTTTTGAGAAAGGCAGAATGAGCTATTTTCTAGTGGATAAGAGATATGATTTTGAACCCATTATGATCAACAGCATGTTGGAGGTAAAGGAGAAAGAAGAAAAGCTGTCTGATCTTGACAAGGAGTTGGTAGAAAGGTTGAAGGAACAATTACTGGAAGTGAATGAGAGGTATTTTGATGTGAAGATGATTGAGCAAAGACCTAAGAAAGTCACAGGATGGGGTGTTGACAAAGACTTAAAGTATGTGATAAGGATGGATGATGGATCTGAACTCAGTGATTCTGATTGGGTAAAAATCTTAGAAGCTTGTACAAGGGATCATCTGAAGGAGATGTATGAAGTGAGATGCAAGGTAATTGATGTAGTTGTGGATGAAAGAACTAACTCTGAGAAGACTGAAAAGATGAGAGCTGCACTAGAATGTTTGTATTGGTTGTTTGAACCATTCAGACTTTTAGACTTAAGGAGTAGAAGTTGTGAAGCAGTGAAATAGTGGAGATGGTATGAAAAGTGCAGAGTGTACAGTCTGAGTATAAATGATGGTGACAAAGAGTATTATGTGGAGGAATGTGATACTGATGCATTTGATGTACAAAGACTGCAAGGTATGATGAATGCAAAGTTAAGTACACGTAGAGAGCCTACCAAATCTGCAAGGTTGCTGGTAAAGAAGATCAAGACATACTTGAACATCAGACTCAAGAACTTAGCTCCTCATGTTTGAGAAGTTAAGTTAGGGGGAGATTGTTGAGTCTGAAGATACCACTGCTGGAAGGTTACCACTGCTAGCTTTGGAATTACTACCACTGATAGTTCATCTGAAGATTACCACTGCTAGTATGTGTGTTAACACTGAAGAACAACTTACCACTGCCAGTACAAGAGTTACCACTGCTAATACAAGTTACCACTGCTGGAACAGAATTGCCACTGTTGTTGAAGATTACTACTGATTCTGTTCTGCCACTGCTGAGAAGATCAAGATAAGGAAAGGATTCTGTTGGAGAAGATATGGGATAGATACGATTATCTTGGAGATTATCTAGAGTAGATTTACTTTCCTTATTGTAATCTGTACTTCATATAAATAGCTGATAGGTTTTCATTGTTTAGATACGAGTCTTTAAGCTTTTGTTTAGAATTATTAAGCCTCAAGATTGTTCTTGAATCCCTGCAATTGAGAAGAGTTGCACGTCTGGTTTGAGCCTGTTCAAATCAGATTGGAGCTTTGGTTGTAATCATTAAGTTTTTGATTAATACACAATTTGTTCTACTATTCATTGTTAAGTCAATCAAAGTGTTATTCCGCAAACTTCTTTGATTTAGTTTTCTGATTCTTGATAACAAATATCTTGAAGAAATTATGCTTGCTTGATGAGAAAAGTTATTTTAGTCGTAATGTTATTTTTAAAATATGGGAATAAGTTTAACTATGATTCGTCTAATTTAGAAGCTAAAACACCATATTTTATCGGTAAAATTCGATACATGTATTCAACATAAGAGTGAATGTAATGGGGTGAGAAGTCAATAATTCAAAAAGTTGTTTTTAAATAAACTAATGTTGATATGATTATAACCACCCAAACCATGATAGTGCTAGCATTATGAGGTTACAAATCCAACTAATTTATTAAAAAATCTAATCACAAACAACTTTTACTCAAAGGGAAAGCTAAAAGGTGATTTGTCACTAACAAGTGCCTATGCCATTTTAACATGTCCACAACATATATACTAAAATCAAGCTTTTGGGTTGGTTTAATTGATAACAAGACATGGCTTTTAAAGATTTTTCTTTTAGAATTTACAGTTTTGAGTTTTGCAAGGGTATTAGAATTTTTCTACTTGTTCTTGAAGATTTTTAGAATTAGTCGAGATATGAACAAGCATACCATGACACACATGAAGTAGAAAAGGAATGCTACTCCTTTATACGGTCAAGATCGGATATTACTGTTTAAGAATTATAGTTTTGAATGGTCAAAAGTTACAACTATACAAAAAATAAAGGGATAGTTTCGTAACTTTTACAAATAGACAACAAACAAATTATATGTATACCCATATGATTTACATATGAACCATATATTCATATCTAAACCAAAATAATTTACATATTAACTATTTTTAACTGATTTATATTCATATGTAAATTCATATAATTCACATATTAACTAATTCACGTTTGAATCTTTTTGATTTAGGGGAGTTCAATAACTGGAGCTAGATTTTTATCCATATGTATTGGAATTATTTATCATTGATACTCTTCTTATTTATTTCTTTTATCCTTCCATTTATTCATATTTCTTATTTTTATATTTTGATTGATCATTTAGAAGCATATTTATTTAATAAAAGGGATTTCAATTGCAATAATAACATGAACAAGATATTATATCTTGATTGAGTTATTTGAATTCCATAATATGAAGTGATGAATTAATCATTATTTCTGTAGTTATTTATTTATAATATGGGGCTAGAATTTTATACTAATCCTCAAAGGCAAACGGGTCACATAGTAAGCATAACAATTTTATCAAAAGATTAATTGTGCAAACATTAGTTTGAGTTCACATGTAGCAACGGACAAAGAATCTTTTTTCTTTTATGGGAAGGGTGTGTCAACCCGACTAATCCTTTCCCAATAATTTTGGGAGCTAAACATGACTATAAACCCCCTGAGCTATAACCAATCCGTCACAACATTGGAAGACGTTGCACCTTAAGGTGGCTCATATGTGCACAAAGTCATTCAATGTGTTTTTAACCAAATTTTCTCTATTTCAAGGGATTTTTAGGACTTTTGGTTGATTTTGAGAGATTTTCTAGGTCTTTTGTTTTGTTGATGTTATGTTTTTCTTATATTCTAGAGTACACCATCTATGTTTCGTGTATGCAACTTTCATATCCTAAAAAAGATCCTACTTCTGAAAATATCCCAAAGAAGATCTTACGTTTGCAAATCGGTTAAATGGGTAACGACTGTTAACTTCAAGGCTCCATGAAGTTAGCCGAGATACTCAAATTGGTCCCGACTTCCACAATTATCATAGAGACTTACATATTCAAAAAGCGAAATGTTGGTTGTTGAACTTTTGTACGAATAACTTGTTTATTCATATTACATCTTAGCCTCAAAAATACAAAATAACAACCCTAAATGCGAAGTGGTTTCACGTATCGTACGGATTTTGAAAGTTCTCACGGTCTCTACTATTAAAACCCATAATTTTGTCTTCATTCCTCATTTTGCAATTTGCCTTTTATCCAATATGCAAAAAATTTAAACGAAGATGAAAGAAAATGAAGAAATCTACAAATCATGAAAGAAACTAATCTAGCTACATCTACACATATGTTAAATCTTGCTAAATGCTAATTAAAGAGTTCATATTTTGCTAACCTACACCTACACTCTGATTTTGCGAGCTAGGTTTTTGTTTTTCAGTTTCTTCGGTAATAAAAAACACCATTGCACTTGAGAACGCAAAACCCTTTTACCCTCTGTGTGGCTATTTAATTTTGAGATTAAAAAGCAATAGAGATTGCTAGATTAGTGATTATCCCACTCTTTTTCATATAACTTCTATTATATTCTAAAACAAAAACAAAAACACACACTTATATAGACTTAAGTTTGGTCTCACCTAGATCTGAGGACGTAGGGGCTGTTTGGTACAGGGATTTGGAAGCAGAGAAATGAAAATGGATGTGAATTTCTTGTTTGGGGGAATTGACATCATTTTGGATGGAGAAATGAAATTATCTAGAAATTTAGTGTAAAAATAGAGAAATGTAATTCTTTCCATTTTGAGGAGAAATGGAGAGAGTTAGTGTTTGATGTTGTTCAATTTCAAAGCCGACGACCACCGGTGCCACCGACAACCTCCGACGACCACCGGTGCCGCCGACCTGCGTCGGCGACGACCATTGACGACCACCTCCAACGACCACCGGCGACCACATTCGACGCCACCGGCATCTACGACGACTGCCGGCATCGGCAACGACCGCTGACGACCTGTGCATCTCCGACAACTAGAGTAGTCGTCGAGAGTTTGCCGCCCGATGTTACCGTCCAACGACATGAGTCATCATTTCTCTGTTTCATTTCTTTGATGATACCAAACAAAAGATTAAATTTAATTCTCCACCCCATTTCTATTTCCAATGCTCTCCAATTCTTTTTCTCTATACCAAACACAACCTTAAGTTCACATGAGATGAAGCTGTTTCCATGAGACTAGTGAGACCAAGACAAAACACATGAAACTTTACAACAAAACATCGTAAAGGTAAAAAACATTCGAACATTCATGCTGAAAAAAACTTACAAAGTAAAGAAAATCCAAACAAAAGTAAAAGAATCCAAACCTTCATAGAAAAAAACACTGCGAAAGTATATATATATATATATATATATATATATATATATCTTAACCTTCACAGTGAAAGTGCTGTGAAGGTAAAAAAAATCGAACCTTCAATTCGTTGTAAAAACGTTGTGAACGTAACATTTACAACGTTTTCCTTATAAATGTTCGATTTTTTTCTTACCCTCGCAACATTTTTTTGAAGTTTCATGCCTAAAGACTAAAGCTTTGGTCTCACCGTTATCATAGAAATAGCTTGGTGTCACGTAAACCTGACCCTATATATAGGGAAGGGTGCTGTTAAAAATATATATGAAAAGGTTCAAACGAGAACACTTATTATTTGCAAAAAAAGCGAGAAGAGTTGTTAACCCCTCTCTTTATATATACTTTATTAGCTTATTTTTTAAGTTATGGCTACGAGTGTTTTAGAGACTCTGAAGTTTGACTTCTTTAAACAACTCATAAACCTAATAAAGAAAAGAATATCTCTACTTGCAGTGAAAACAACACTAACATTGGGGAAAAAACCCAACGAAAATTGTTGAAGGTAGTGTGTGGGGTTTTTGAGTTGATGGGAGCTAGACTTAGATGGTGGGATTAAATACTAGGGCCCAAAATACATCATATTTAGGTCATTAGGTGTTCCAAATTTATCAACATCAATTGAGAGTTTTACATAGAGAAGGCTTCTCTTTGGAATCAATTAAAATCGTTATCATGACGTTATCATAGCGCTATCACGGCGTTATCAAGTGAAAGTGTTATCACAATACTATCACGACATTATCACGACGTTATCACAACACTATGACAACATTATCACAGTTTTATTACGTTTGAACCATTGACTGAAAATAATGAATAATTAAAACTTATGAAAAATATATAACTACGTTACCGGTCACAATGGTTTATTTATATTTATTATAATCATAAACAAGGTTAATTAAGTTGGAGGCCCGCAACCGGTCACACATTTCGCAAATAAGAAGGATTCTCGTTTGAATCTTTACCTATATATATAGGTAAAATCATTTGTGAACTAAAAAAACCATATTTTATATTTCCATAATTATTGAATTTCCATATATTTCATATTTCCATATTTTCTATGAATCTATACTGACCCTTCATTATTTTGATTAGTGGCTATTATTATTATTATTTTTTTTGAAAGAGGTATCCCAGACCACATTGGGCCCAGACTAATCCTCGGTAATTTTTTGGCCGAAGCCCGACTGCTAAAACATGCAGCCCGGGGTCGAAGGCCCCAGACCTCCAGAATGCGTCCCCCAAGGCTCGAACTCGGGTTCACCACTATGTAGTACTCAAGCCTTACCACTAGGCTATTATTAGGTTTACAAGTTCATACTTTCTTTATGGTTCACAAATGAAACGAACTATATATATATACGGGTATAATTCCGTCCACTCATTTTACTTGTCTTAAAAACTTTAAACTAATACCAAAAAAATCTTCCAAAAAGCCGTCAAAATAACCACCTCAAACAACTTTCTCAAAAAATATTTAATATAATAAAATGATTAGCTGAAATAAAATTCCACAGTTAACACAAACCATCAAATTCTCTTTAATTATACCTACATATAGTTGGTTCATTTACAAACCATCGTTAGAATACAAATCGTGCAACCTACTTGATCATCTTATATTAAAACAAATCTATGATTAAGATTATTTTATAGCTATATTTGATATATATATATATATATAGGATTAGGTTCAAATGTGAACTCGGTTTTGTTTGTGAATGTGAGGACGAATCTCAGTCACAAATCTTCGGTTACGGTGGACGCGATCACGGAGGATTGACGCGATTCATGGGAGGGTAGAGATTATTAAAGGAGGGGGACCCAGTCAAAGCCGTCTTTATTGACCGGATGAGTGGTTGAGATTCGTCCTCATGTTCACAATGAAAAGTGGTTCACATTTGAACTTTTCTCTAACTGCATGTAATCATATATGATATTATGACTTCTTACCTTCTCGCAAAATGTTTTCCTTTTCGCATGAACCTCCCTCTCTCTCTATACACATTTCCATATCACAATCTTTCCTTTTTAAAGTTAAAGTCAAAATACAATTTTAAACTTTCAAAAAGCTCAAATTTCTTTCTATAACAAGATATTAAACAAGATTCTTCTTTCACAAAGATATTTTTTTATAATGTTATGATGTTACTTTCTCCCACCAAGTTATAGTCCGTTCTTATTATATTTAAAACATAGTATGTTTCTTTTAGTTCTACGAAAGACATGCCGAGCTACATCGAAGAAGGAATATATGAAAGAATTTTGGACTTCAACAAGAATTTACATTATATGTTGATCGATTTCGGTCAAAAAGATGATTTTCGGTCGATTTCTAGACTTCAACAAGAACTTACATAAATCAATTATAAAGTGAGGGATAGTTATTAAAGCTCCAAGATCTCCTTTTAGAAGAATTTTCACATAAATGCATGAATTTACCTTTCAAGAATCTTTATGTACCTTTCAAGAATTTGTATGTTAGATTTATATACCTTTCAAGAATCGGTATGTTCGATTCCTAGATGTTATAATATGCGATTTTGGTTTATGGGTTTCGGTTTCATAGTGTTATAAGCCACTATGGTTTATTTTTTTGGGCTTCAGTTTCTAAAATTTACCAAAATTACATTCCAATTCCTTTAAAGGGTATTTTGGTCATTTACCAAAATTGCATTCTACTTCCAAATTTACATTCCCTGAACCAAACCGTCATATTCCTTTGACATATTTCATTTCATCCAAAAACATTCTGCGAACTAAACACGGCCTTAGTGAATTCTCTTAGTTACATTGAAAACTTAATATGTTACTCATAATAGAACATCTAAAGTAGGTTCTATTATATACATATAGTCCTTTTCGTATTGTTAGTGATGTTAGTGTTATCAAACATTTGATGAAACTATGATTTACAAGGACGTAACAAGGTGGCCATTTGTAAGTTCTATCTAAGAATCTATCCGAGGGATTGTAACCACAATATCCAGATGTTTAAGGGCATCTCCAACAGCTTCCCTAAAATAGGGAAAATGAAGAAAAATTAGGGATGGCAGAAACACCCGAACCCGATGGGAATCCCCGAACCCGAAACTTTTGGGACGGGATTGGGCCGGGTAAATGGTTATAAGACCGGGTATGGGATTTTTTCAAAAAAAATTCGCGGGATTGGGACGGTTTTGGTTTTAATCAATACCCGCCCATTTACCCGATCCCATACCCGTTCCCATTTACCCGACCCCGAACCATATATTTAATAATTCAATAATTTTATTATTAATATAATATATATTACAATTTATTAATATAAAACAATAGAAATGATGGATTGATTTTATTAGTATAGAAAATATATATTTAAGTTGTGCAATTTGACAGCTTTAGCACGACATTGGCATTTTGAGCGTATCTCACTCGTCTATGCTCCGATTAACATGATTCAAAAAGTTTTGGAAAGTCAAAAGGCGTGACTACTACTTGATTTGTAGTTTCAAGTTTTTGCAAAATCGATCTTTAAAAGGAATTCAACTCATTTTTTGGCGTGCTTCACATATAATTCTAATAAATGAAGTTTTGCTTAGTAATTTTAGTTGACTAAAAATATAAACGGGATCCCCGAATACCCGTGGGAATACCCGCGACCCCAATGGTTATTTGCTAATGGGATACCCGATGGGACGGGACAGGGTATGGGACATATTTTCATAATAGGGTATGGGACTGGGATTACTAATACCCGTCCCATTGCCATCCCTAAGAAAAATGGGGATTTCAGCTTAAAATGAGCTCCAACAGATTCCCCATTTCTTTCTCCAAAATGGAGAAAGTAGGAAAGAGAAGAAGGTTTCCTCCAAATATGGAGATAACCCCAAAAATGATTACAATTTAAAAGAACCAATAGGAAATCTTGAAAATAAATTTTTAAAGAAAAAAATATTTTTTTAATGGGTAGGTGTAATATTTTATTATTATAATCAATGTTGATTTCTCCAAAATGAGGAAGCTGTTGGAGATGAATGCAATTTTCTTTTAGAGATTTTGAGTTTTGATTCTCCATTTTGGAGAAATTATAGGAAAACTGTTGGAGATACTCTAAGGCCATCCGCAGCCCAGCGGTTTGGCTCACGGTGCAGCCCCCATACCGGCGGTAACACCGCCGAGGTGTACCGGTATGGGGCCGGTATGGGGTGCGAGCGGTGAGCCTTCACCGTTCAACAAAAATTCTCTTAACACACACACACATATATACATACAATGTATATATATATAAAGTAATATTTTAGTATTAAATATATATAGGTGGTATGAGTGGTACGGGTGTGGGTGAATGGTATGGTAATGGTAAGGTAGTGGTAAAGCTGATGTGGCGCTGAGGTGGCAGCCTATACAGGTGGTATGGGTGGTATGGCTGTGGATGGCCTAATACCTCTCCATATGAACGAGAGGGTGCAACTTTTACTTATAGTTATAGCCCCCTACAGTTTACATAACTTTTAAAAATGACTCATTCTTTTACTACGATTATTATAATTTAATCTAATTTATATATTTAAATGTTATTTCATCTTAAATTTAGAAACGGAGATAATTATTCTAATTTATTCTATAAATTCTAATGAAACTAAAAGATATAATTTTTTATATGTCAATAACTCTTATTATCTTGATTAAGGAGTTGTTTGGCAGTTGCTGAATGGTTTGGTATAGGATGATTAAGTAATCAGAATGATTAAAAGGCTCTTATGATGTAGTGCAAAATGAAATATCCTTGTTTGATAAATGTTGAGGATGAAATCATGACGCTTAATGGTTACGGGAGACCTAGGATACTAAGGTTGTGTTTGGCAAAAATAAGCTAGCTTATAAGCTAGTCCATCCAAACATGTACCAGAAGCTAGCTTATAAGCTAGTTTTTTGAAACGCTACTTTGAGTAGCTTATGAGGAGTTTATTGTAGCTTTTTCCAATTATACCCTTATTAATATTAATTATTAAATTCAAAGATACCCTTTTTGGTCATTTTACATACCCATAAGGTAGTTTTTGCCAAACATAATTTGTTCATAAGCTAGCTTATCAGCTACTAACAAGCTTATCAGCTACCAGCTAGCTTATAAGTTACGCTTGCCAAACATAGCCTAAACCATTTCGAGGAATTTAGAACCATTAAAAGACAATTTTTTTTTGCAAACAAGATTTACCTCTTAACGATTAAGTGGTAAACAAACAGCTGCTGATGTTATTCATCTTGACCTCCATTTCAATCATGGGTCAAGATAATGAAAAATTGTCCAGTTAATAAATTAAGCTATATAGAGATGACTTGATGTTTCATCTTATAAATGCAAATAGATCTCCTTTCCAAAGAAGAGAGAGATTCATAAAAACTAATATTGGATGTAGTATGTTTTTATTTCTAATAAAACTGTACTTTTTTACTTTATAACGTGTTGACAAAATCCATTTTGACATAGCTATCATCGCAACCCATTTGTTACTTCGCTAATACTCTCATTTGTTAATTCTTTTAATTGGTTCGATTTTAGGACTATCCACTTACTAAGTATATAATAAAAAGATAAACAACCAATGATTTATGGTCTTTTTATTAATGTATAACCGATGCTCCCCAAACCCAACCTAACTCTGCCCTTCCCAAAAAAAATAAAAATAAATAAATATTCTTTAAAGTTTATTTACTTTCTTGAATTAAGTTGTTCATGATGATTAGCCATTGAGATTCTCCACTACTCCATCTTTGGAAATCTTGTCTTCTTAAAGAAAGCATCTAATCCATCCTTTTTGCTTCTTTGTCTTCACTTCATCTCTTTCCCAATGGAATCCAACTTTGAGATCAAATAATCACTTTACTTTATATAATTTTAACAACAGAGTTATTAGATATTACAAAATGACATATCACATCATACAATACATTGTTCTTGAGTTTATTTATTTCATCAATATATCTGATACATATAGTACTTTTTCACCATCAATCTTGCTTTACACAAGATTATTTAGAGGAATTATCTGGTGTCCGAGCCTATGACCCGACTAATCCCCAGCAAAATCACAGCTAAAACATGCTCATTTGTAAATGTCCACAGGTATGAATCCCCCAAACCTTCTGATAGATATTTTTAATGCATGACCTTCTAAAATGTTTTTAAAACGTTCTTATCTTATGTGTTAGGAAGAGACAATTCTATTAGATAAGAGACATTCTTAAAAGTTAAATCTAGAAGAACCCTTGATATTTATTTAGGGCTATGGTCTTCATAGTCAATTGGTCACCAAAATAATATCATATAGTTGTGTAGCCGTAAAACAAGAACAGTTGATGGAGCCAATGGCACGTAGCTCAGTTGGTAATAGGTAGGGGCAGTGTTTGTCCAAAATCTAATGGCCCCAAGTTCGAGCCCAGGGCACCCCCATAGCCACAACCATTGAATGAGTAATGTATACACCCCACAACACGGAATTAACAGACGATTGTGGCTCGGTTAGGATTGCAGGTATCAACCTTTTCTTTGTCCAAAAAGAAAGGTCGATGGAAATAATCAAAATAAAATAATGAGATGAACAAATTCATAATACAACCACCAAAATATACACAAGATGCCAAACATATATTAAAAATTTCCCTTGGAATAACTAAAGCTGAAGTTCATCTTATCATCGTTTTTAGAGCATATCCCACAAGACCCTTTTCTTTTATAATATGAATATCCAATTATTCACACATGCATATATCATTAAATAAAAACCTAATGCAACTATGCAAGTCACCTATAGAAATGCTAATAAACCAAGGTCAAACAAAAAAAAAGTCAACAAGACTTCCAAGAAAAAGAAACTTCATGTGATCTCAACTTCTATACTTGCCTCATAAGAAACCTCTTCTTGATTTACCATTTCAATTATGGACAAGAGTTCTTGAACCACATCTTTCATTGTTGGTCTTTCCCCTTTCTTCTCTCTTAAACAAGCAAGTGCAAGCTTGCAGAAGAGCTCAACACTAGCCGTAACAGGACCAGACGGTTCCGGTTCAACCAACCGCCGGTCCACGACCTCCATAACCGAGTCAGCCCGCTGAGCCACGTAGACCGCCAAGTTCACATCATCTTCTTCTCTTGCAAAGTCAATGGCTCTTTTGGTGGTCAAAATCTCAAGCAATACAACCCCATAGCTATAAACATCACTCTTATCAGTTAACTGATAATTCCTATAATACTCGGGGTCCAAGTAGCCCAACGTACCCTGAGCACAAGTCGAGACATGGCTCAACCCTGGTCGAGCCAGTCTCGAGAGACCAAAATCCGAGACTTTTGCATTGAAATCGTCGTCCAAGAGTATGTTAGTCGACTTTATATCTCTATGATAAATGGGAGTGTGAGCAGCTGTGTGAAGATAAGCCAATGCTTCAGCTGTTTGTAAACAGATCTTCAGCCTTAACTTCCAGTTCAAAAATATAGAGGACCCACCATGCAAATGATGATGAAGGGTTCCTCTAGAAATGTACTCATAGATCATCAATGGCTGCTCAGCTTCAACACAGCATCCCAAAAGTCTAACAAGATTCTTATGATTAACTTGGGAAAGTATCCCAACTTCATTCAGCACTTGCTGAGTGCTCTTTATGTTTCCTACTTTAGCAGACTTAACTGCTACAGCTGTCCCATCTTGAAGTTCACCTTTATAAACTTCACCAAATCCACCAACCCCTAAAATCCTATCTTTAGAGAACCCATTTGTTGCTTTCTTGAGTTCTTTTAAGCTGAACATTCTTGCAGATCTCATTCCACTCTTTGATTTGAATAACTCTTCTCTCTCCTTGGCTACCTTTGCTTTTTGACGGATCTTTCTCGATTTTCTCACGGTTACAGTAGTCATCACTACCGCCACCGCAAAAAACACCCCCACCCCAATTGAAATCTTGATGGTAAGGCCGGATTTTAAGTTTTTTGTCTTTTTCAAGCAGACACCAAGGAGATCATCCCAGTTATAATGCTTATTGCATAAACAACGGGAAACACCCTTTTCGGCGGTAGGCAGACACTTGGAAGCGAAAGAGCATTCGAGTTGGGTTTTACAAACGGGTTCCAGAGGCGGGTCCCATTGGATCTCGACTCCTTCTTCCCACTGGCTCGCGGGTTTTTCTATATCCAAGTCTATAACGCTTCTGAATGCCCTGCAACCAGAAGCATGCAACCGGATCTTGTATGCAGATGGAAGACCACCTGCAATGAAGGTACAACACGGGTTGACAGAACTTGCACACTGAAGAGCACGGGTCGGGTCAACGCGGCCTGAGTTTTCGAGGTAACGATGGCAAAGACTCGAAGGAGTGCAGTTAAGAGGAGACACAAAGAGACGAGGTGAACAGTTGAAGATGAAGATTGTGTTTGAGGACGAGATGTTAAAAGGGAGTGTTTGGTTTAACCAAAGTCCCTCGCTAACCGGGAAATCTTGGGTGGTGCATGAGTTAGGTAACCATGGTCGAGTCTGGATCACTAGTTTTTGAGTTTCTGAATTGATTTTCAGCACGGGATATGAACTTCCGTTGAGGGCATCAAAGTAGAGTTTTCGATAATGGGCGTCGCAACGAAGGGTGTAGTCAGTATCGCCACAGTTGGGGTTGGTGCTTAATGGGTATGGAACTTTTAGGAGGCCACAATTTGGGCAAATCTTTTGGGAAGAGGAAGAGTGACAAAAGAAGCAAAGGAGAACGAAAAGAGTGTCTGAAAGGCAAATCTGCTTCTTGTTTGGTCTACTCATGGTTCTGTTCTTTGAAGAGGGAAATTGGAAAGATTGTGATACAAAAGGGTTAAAAGATCAGAGGTTAAATAATGGCTAAAAATTTGGAATAAAGTGGTTTTAAATAAAATAACAGAATGTGGTTGCAAGAATATATCTTGAAAACTACGGGAAGTGTGTGGAATTTAAAGTAAAACTATTTCTATGGTGCGTTAAGATCGACTGATAGGACCTGACTTTCTTACTTGACTTTCTTATACCTACATGTTGTAAGTTGCTATGCACATTAGTTTCTACTTGCATTACATGTTTTACATGATTATATTGTCTGCATGAACCATTGAATCGTTATTCTACCTGTTATATTTCATGATGACTTGATATGACTCAAAACTCATAACCAAAGATCACTACTTATTTCTGGTTCTCTTCTCCAGCTACCCATATGAGTGGAGCATTTAAAAGTATAGTTAATTAGATGATGAAAAAACCAAAGAAGCTAACATCATCTATTCACATGAATCTTCATAATAGCATAATGGTAAAAAATGAATCTATAATTCTATATTGTGCCAAATTTGTGGAAAAAATGAACGTAAAAAGTAGAATGAAAACCAGTAGAAGTGGCCAGAATTAGCTACTAATCTCAACTTACGTATTCGAAATTCTTGCAATAAAGTTTAATGTTATGTACCTTCCAAGAAGAATCATTGTGGAGGATCTAATATTTCACAATTTAACAAGACAAATATGGCACATCGTAGAGAAAAAGTTGTGGTGTGTGAGAACCTGCAAAAGCAGCTTCATGGTCCCAAATAAAGCAAAAAGTAGATGATATATTCCAACTTCTAGCATTATGTGTCATCCTCTGCTCTTCTCCACGTACAACAAAAGGCAATAGAGCATATTCAGGCTATCCTTCAACTATCTTGACTGGAGACCTGCAAAGTAAGAAGGATTAATTAAAAATACTTAAACTTAAAACACAAGGCAGACAACGTTTCTGAACACCTTTTTACATACCCAAATGGACTTTGTTTAATGGACAGTAATTCAACGTCTATCTGCATTGTCCAAAAACAAATAATAACAATAAGAGAAAAATTAATGGAAGTAATGAGGAAAAAGATATTTCAACCTGATATCATATAGGCAGAATAAGAGAATGTAAACAATTATCTTTAATGTAAGAGTTAAGTTCTCAACAAGATCGCATTGGTCGTCTAATTATTGTAAAGCCATCTACTTTCTATTTGGCAGCCGTTTTACATAAAGCAATTTGGTTGTATTCAGAAGAGGCTCCACACCGTTCAAGATGTGAATAAAGTCCCTAGTGAATCTGATACACAAAGAAAGAAGTGACCACAAGTAGGAATGAAAAAGAATTTGAGATAGTGATATCCACCAACTATATTTTATACTGAAAGGCGCCGTATGGATGGTTAGCTTGGAAAAAAAAGAGGGGTAGGTGGTTGATCAAGTATATTGGTATGTATACACAAACCAAACTCAAGGATGTGGAGTTTCAAGGAGCATTCCGGATGCACCAGAATTGCTGAAATAACCAAATGAAAAGATGAACAAGAATTCAAAGATACATGGTTCACACAACAGGGCTAAATGCTTCAGATTAGTATTCAGAAACTTCAAGGAAAGAAAACCAACTCTGAATCATTTAAGTATCTAAGGCTCTATTATAAGTAGATATGGCAAATTAAATAATTCAAATATTACATTTTCTGTAGAAGATATAATCAAGTATGAATCATTATAGATATTCATTATTTTCTTTTAGATGCCGCAGAAGATATTTTTCTTTGTGTACTTTTCACAGAATTTAGTAATTTTTTTATGTAGCTTTACTTTTTCTTTTATTTTTTATCACAAATTATCATGGATTCTTTTTTTTCTTTTTGGTGCTTGCATGCCCATCCTACCTCCCAGTACATCAGCATGTTTAGCAAGTGCGACATTAAGTTTCTATCGTCTGGTAACAAAACAAGCTTCAGGGAAAGAGTGTTCAAACAGAGGCAAGTGCGGAGCCAAGCACCGTAGTTAAGACGGATAGTTTTCACAATTGTTTAAAAATATAAAATAAGCATGTATTGCTATTTAGAGTAATAATTAACAATATGCCAACAGAAGTTGGTTTAATCAGCATAGAATCAATATTGCGAAAAGAGTTGATGTATACATGAGTCACCTAAAAAAGATTAGCTACCTCAATGGTTGCATTTGGAGGAATTTCCTGCACACCTTTGCTTCCATAAGCAAGTTCAGGGGGAACAATCAGCAGCCGCTGCAAGAAGGATGAATTAGATGTTTATGCATTTAAACTGTCAGACATAGTTTCATTGAACAGTGGGTTTAGTAGTTTTATATTAGATATACTCAGTACTCACTATCCCAGTCATGGTTCATCAGGCACACCATTTTATTATGTATTGTATCATTATCAGTAGCACATGTTTGACAAACTATAATTCTCGTTGTGGTATTAGAGCTTTAGGCTAGGACGTGCAACCACCACTTCCATGGTTGGCTTCTTGATTATTAGTAATCGCTTTTTTGCACGTCTGTTATTCTCTTTTGTGGATCTATCTTGGTGAGGAAAGATTTGAGTGTGATGCTAGTGACCCTATATTGGTGAAAAAGAATAAGATTAGCTGTGATATGCATTCGTTTTTATGATAACAAGAACAGTAAACTTTAACCATATCTCAATGTTTTGTTACCAAATTCATGAGATACCGAGTCCCTTTGATCAAATTGTGCATTTTTACCATCTTAGAACGAAATCTGTGACATTGAATCACTTATTTGGTTTGCATTATTGTTAGCTCAGTCAGGGACTGAAAGTGTAAAAGTTTTATAAATTTAAGCCGCTTTAGTTTAAGTGTTAAACTTTAGCTTGATGGGCTTGGGAATTCAATTGTAACGGGCTTGGGCTTGGATCTGGTTCTAAGTAGTATATATAGGAGTGTTAGTACACAATTAGGGTAAGAAATTGTATTCTAATCAGCCGTACATTTTGAAGATTATATGAGAGTCGTTTTTTGAATTTGCCTCGTGTTCTTCGTTGTTTCTTCTTCTTGTTAAATAAACTCTCTATAATCTGCTTGCGTTTTGTCATATTTCCTCAAGATTACCGGTCCTCGTTGCTTCAACAAGTGGTATCAGAGCGGGAACGGATCGACAGTATTCGTTTTCGATCCTGTTAAGAACGAGTTTTCTTGAGGAAAATCGTTTGGAAGTTCTTTGTTTCATTTTCATGTTGTTCAATCTGAATCTGTTCTTCAAGCGATTTCTTAATCGGAATCTGTTTGCTTTTTTTTTACTGTTGTTTGTGGGTCTGGAAAGTGTTTCATAAAAATTCGTTCAACGTGTTCTTGAGTTTCTGAAATAGTGGAGGTTTCTCTCAAAAGAGATTCTCATTATTGAGAAATTCTTCAAATCAATCGATTTGAAGATTTGGTGGTTTCTGAAGCATTTGAGGAGTCGTATAAGATCTAATCAAGGTGGTCTATCCCTCAACAGGGATATATAGTGTATTCTCCAAAAGTCGAAAGAAGTGGGTCACTCCAGAAGCTGGACACCCCTGAGCTAAAGAAGTTAATAGAAGACTGGAGTACACACGCAGAAGGAAACAATCACAGAGCCTCTGTCAAGTCCCACAGAGCATCTGACATTGCTTGCTCTTACGGTCTTGATCAGAGAGTGGCCTTGTGATAATCCTCTGCTAACCACCTCAAAGCCTCTGAGATTTCTTCACATTAAGACGATCCTCCTACAGTTCTGATCAACTTGTCACGAGTATAGCTCTCGAATGACTCTGCTCACTGCCCGTGCCTGTTGAGAAGAACCTCAGAGGATGAACTTAGTTACTCCCCTCAGAGGCTCTGCAAAAACTTAACGACTTCATCTTGTATGCTCCACAGAACTTCTGCCACCATCTCATCAGGTAACCTTAATGCAACCTACAGAGGTTTCTCAGAACCAAACAAAAACCTTTCCAGAACTAACCCTAAACCTCAGAAGATTCAGATTAGTTCAAACACTGAACTTCCGTGAACTCCTTATTGACAAAAACCACTCCTACTACAAACCTCCAATGTCCACCTCTCTGAACCCAGCCCTATAAAATATAATCCTATGAGAACCTTACCCGTCTAATTTCTAAAGGATATCAAAAGTTCCCTAATCAATCCAGCATGAACTACACTTCTATTTCTCTGCCCTCTGTTGGGATATGGTGAGAGAATCCGAAGAGTTCACTGGACGGGATACTCATCTCTATAAGGAACAGAACCTCTGTCATTCTTGCTGGTCTGCAAAAGAGTGCAAACCAGTTGAGGGCAAAAGTCTAAAGAGTAAAGTTTCTTGACAAGTGAAAAGTCACAGAGCACAAGTCAAGGGGGAGTTCATTTCTGTATAGGAAGTTTTTCCAGAAGACGGAGATGAAGTTAAATGTCACAGAGCCTCTGCAACATGCCTCAGAGACTCTGTGAACACATGATTCAGTTGATGAAGATTCAAACATCCATACAAGTTAAAGGTCACAGAGCCTCTGCAACACGTCTCAGAGACTCTGTGAACACAAGCCTCTGATGGTGTAGCTATGAAGACTAATACAAGTCAAATGTCACAGAGCCTCTGTCACCAATCACAGACTCTGTGATGCAATCCTCTGCTGGAGAAGCTTCAAAGCTCTACTATCATCCTCTGAAGACAGAAATGAAGAAAGTCCATATACATGCTTAATTTATAAAACTTAGGGGGAGATTGTTAGCTCAGTCAGGGACTGAAAATGTTTAAGTTTAAGTGTTAAACTTTAACTTGATGGGCTTAGGAATTCAATTGTAACGGGCTTGGGCTTGGATCTGGTTCTAAGTAGTATATATAGGAGTGTTAGTACACAGTTAGGGTAAGAAATTGTATTCTAATCAGCCATACATTTTGAAGATTATATGAGAGTCGTTTTTTGAATTTGCCTCGTGTTCTTCGTTGTTTCTTCTTCTTGTTCAATAAACTCTCTATAATCTGCTTGCGTTTTGTCATATTTCCTCAAGATTATCGGTCCTCGGTGCTTCAACAATTCTAACTTTTGGTTTTTTTGCTGGGTAAAATCAGATAAGGAAGAACCGAGGGACAACTGAGTGTTGCAGCACAGGGCCATCTTGTAATTTTCAGAATATACTTGGAATATTCCTCCAACCATTGATTAGCTGGAGATGGCTTGGAAAATCTTAGAGGATTGCATTAGGACTACGAGAGGAAAGATCATATATTGGATAACAAAAGATTGAGATTGGTAGTCATAATGCAATCCTTTAAGATTATTAGACTCAGGTTTTAGATTGAGAAAACTCTGAACTTAGAAGCTTCTGAACCGTCTTCAGAGCTTTCTGACTTGTCCTTAGAGATTCTGACTCTGCACAAGCCTTGTACTTATCTCGGCTGATGTTTTCACTACTTCCATAATCATGAATGATCCAAACATTTCGATTTACCACTCGGTCTGATTTGTTAATGGGGACGGTATGTTACTGTTTCAGAATTCGATATTCTGAAGAGTACAAGACTCTTATGATATTTTTGGATAGTCCAAAGGGGGGATTTGGATGATGTCCAGATGTTATAAGAGTTATATGTCATTTGAGGAAAGTTTAGTAACTAACTTGACAGTTCAAACAAGTTTATTGTTCTCTTTTCCCATGTTTTTACTGGATAGTTATGCAGTTTTTGTCTTTCATCCAAATTGAGTTGCTTTTTGTCAATTAGTTGTAGTTCAGGGAATAAATTATTCTCTGAAAAACAATTAACAGTCCTTAACTAATGGCCAGAATATCCAGGGACCATTTGCTACTAGATGAACATTAATACATTATGGTGGATGCTTATAATTTAGCTTCTAATTGAGGGGCTGGTTTGACATTTGCTGACAGTTTAGGGTTCCTTAGAGGAAAATCTATGTTGTTTCTTATTAGTAAGAGTTATGACAATGACAGCTCCATCTCTTCAATAACACAGCATGATACAAGCTACTAAGGGGCTATTTGGTTCGCACAATTCAAAAGAATTTGATGGAATTGTAATGACAAATTCCTTTGACCAAATTCCTAAGTGATGTTTGGTTCGCGGAATGAACTTGATGGAATCCTTTGAATTCCATTGAAATCCACAATTTAAGGAATTCGCCATTCCTTAGCTTAAGTGAAGGAATTGAATTCCTACCAACCAAATGCATGGTCAAATTAAATCAAATTCCTTTCCAATTCCCTCGATGGAGTCCAGTTGCATCAAATTCCATTCCAATTCCCTCGATGGATTCCAGTTGCATCAAATTCCATTCTACGAACAAAATGCCCGCTTGACCACAACATACACTTTCGCTCATGGAAACATCCTCTCCACTCCTTGGGGTAGAACCGTAGAAGGAGGGATCTAAAAGGTGCATCTTTGATGCATGTTAACCCCCATTGCGGCTATATAATGCGTGGTGTGTGCCAAAGGCGTCTTGAGGTGCCACCGTGGCGCAGGTTTTTATGACATGTTATTTGACTTGTTGGATTTTATTCTTAGAAGTTTGCCTTATTTTTTTTTTTACCATTTTACGTTGTTATGAGCCTTCGATATACACGAGAATCAACAAAATCATTTATGATCCATGTACGGAATCATATATGTATAGTGTCCAAAGTCGCCTGTGTGGCTTTTTTTTAAAGTTAATCAAAAACCATATGTTATTTTGTTGGTTCTCATGTTCTTTTAAATAGGTATTGTTCTCGTTTATACCCGATTATATATACATATGACATACTAACTTGTTGCCTTAAGCCACACCTTGAAAAACATTGCGACTCCTGAGGCTTAAGGCTTGATTTCATCACCATGCCACCCATCACGCCATTTAGGCTATGTTTGACAAACGAGCTGGTAAGCTAGCTGTTAGCCTATAAGCTAGATTATGAACAAATTACGTTTGGCAAAAACTAGCTTATGGGTATGTAAAATAACCAAAAAGGGTATATTGGGGTATAATAATTAATATTTAGAAGGGTATAAATGAAAAAAGCTCCAAAAAGCTACCTCCAAGTAGCTTATCAAAAAGTAGCTTATAAGCTACTTTTTGTCCATCCAAACATGTACACAAGAAATAAGCTAGCTTATAAGCTACTTTTGGTTTACCAAACAATGCCTTAGAATCTTGGGTAGAGGTAAGGTCTGTTTAGTTTTACCCTCCTCAGACCCTACTTTACAAGGGACTTACAGGGCTACTTTGGTTTGGTTTGGTATACACTTCCACTAAAGGGTGATGGTACATCCATCAATTTTCCTCAACTAAAATAAGGTGTACTACAAACCAGCAACTACATCAAAGAGATGGATCAAGTGACTCATCAATTATAAGAACAAAAGATAACTTGATAAATAAAAAATTCTCACCAAAAAGGGTATTCAATTCAGAATAAAAAACGTACCTGGCCTCCTACCCTCATGCCTTGGACACCAAAATCTATCCCTTTAAGGACATTTCCTCTTTCTGATTCCCCAACATCAAACCCATAAGGCTGGAACAAGTATGAAGATGGAATTTGGTTACTGGATCTGATTATATAAACTATATAAAAGATAGTCTGATTCAATTTTACATCAAGAAAGTTAGATGTCAACTCTCCTTACCGTTCCACCGCCAACACCCATCCCCTGTCTGCTTGTCATAAAAGTGATGTTTCTCCATTTAGCCACATAGTGTACCTACAAGATAAACATATCGGGCTACCAAGTTTTCACCAATTTACAAAGAAAATAATGTTATTGTGAGCTTGAAACATGGATGTTTTAATCATATCAACGTACTACACAACAAGCAGACTACATGGTAACATATAGGCTCTAAGATCATTAAAGTATGCAATAATGGTTAAAAATACAATTGGGCCACAAACCGTACTGCAACCCGAGATCCCTTCACAGCTTCAGCTCCATTTCCAACCTTCAGATCATAGTATCTGAAAAAAATATCCTTAAAAAGATATAGATACATTTAAGAATTTTTACTGTCAGAATTACGGTAGAAATTTAATGCCCAACAATTTCGAACAAACACTGATAAGGTAGTAATTTAAAAATCATAGTACAACTTATTGCACCAAGAAAAGGAAATGGTAGGTGTTATAGTAAACTAACTTGAGCCCATTGGGAAGAGTAGTGTATTCACTCTCAGGTACTTTTGCTCCCTTAAGCTGCAATAAAGAAAGTTGAACTTTCAAACTGTAAATAGCTATTGCATATATAATCAACTGATACGTAACAAGGATCTCACAGCTCTTCTACTTGTACTAACAGCAACGGCCACATCAGACACAGAAAAACCAGCAGCTGCTCAATGTAGAAGAGCATTAGGTACAGAACAATAATCAATCAAGATTTCTATGTCGAGGTCCATATAGCATTAAATTATGTTGTAGTATGTTGCATCTTCTTAAACAAGATTTCTAGGAAAACTAACAATGTTTGTAGCATGAGGACCACAGAGCATTAAATCAATAGTATATTGCTGAAGTTGATAATTTGTCGATCTTATTTTACGTAGAGGCTCAAATTGAACGACAAAAGATACAACTCAAATGGAAAATTTGAATCAATGACAACACTACAAGCACGATAGTCCACAATTATAAGGATAAGTACAGTAAATATGTTAATCTTAAGGAAATTCCCATTTTATTGTTAACAAATGTAAAAGTTAGTTAAGTTACAAATTGGCATGTGAAACATCGAGTCGATAATAGCAGCTATTAGCCTTCCTTTCTAGGACGATAAGATGAATAGATGATTACAGACGAGCAAAAGAATCAAACTAAGGCATCGTTTGGTAAAAATAAGTCAGCTTATAAGTCAGTACATGTTTGGATGGACCATAAGCTAGCTTTCTGAAAAGCTACTCTCACTAGCGTTTTGGTGACTTATGGGACTTATTATTTTTTTATTCCAAATATACCCTTGCTACTTTTTACACTAGCAATTTTCAAACATGTCTTTGTTTGTCATTTTATAAGCTACCTTATCAGCTAGTTCTTGCCAAACGCAACTTATTCATCAGCTAGCTTATCAGTCATCAGCTAGCCATCATCAATACCAAGAAATGTTGATATCCATTTAGGTCCACAAGATTCTCCTATTTTGTGATGATGAAGGCGGCTTAAGACATTTCACTAACAATCACACATCTATCTTCAACTAAAAGTTTGTAGTTTTTTCGTTGAACTGAAGGAGTAATAGATCATTCAAGACATAATTTGACCTTTGACTCCAAGCAGGCCAACTTTCAGATTCTAAAGCTTATGCTACTGCATTTTGAATACCAAAGCTTCTTTTATCGGTGGCCATTTGATAAACATAAAATGCAGCCTCTGTTTCTCACTAACCTGAAGCATATCTATACTAAATTCAGATCCTAAAACGACTCCTTCGACTACAAAAGTCATAATACATCTACAATTTTGGATCACCCTGTCTCACAAATCCATCAAAGTTAAAAAAGTTCACTAAAATCCAGTCAAAAGGTAACCTTTGTTATTCAATTTCGTGAAGAGAATAATCTATTTGGGTTTCCCATTCTCTGAGGTAAAAACATCATACTTCCCCGTCTTCCAGTG
This sequence comes from Centaurea solstitialis, assembly GCA_030169165.1. Lineage (NCBI taxonomy): Eukaryota > Viridiplantae > Streptophyta > Magnoliopsida > Asterales > Asteraceae > Centaurea > Centaurea solstitialis. The sequence goes on from CM058046.1 coordinate 69,147,759, forward strand.
CTGTGGCGGATTGATTATCGCTCGGGGGGTTATAGCGCCCTAACCGAGTTCGAGCCTTCCCATGCACATGTCCGGGGACATTTAAGTGAGGCCATGTTTAGCCCCCTATTATTGCCAGGGATTAGTCGGGCTTTGGCCCGGACACCCTTCCAAAAAAAAACATCATACTTCCCCAGTGATCAATTGATCATATATCAATCAAATTTAGATACTTAACAGCTGTTTTCATTCTTTAAAAAAACACAAAATTACAAGCACAACCTATGGCCCTATAGCCAACAACCAAATCAATTAAAACTAGGGTTCCCAAATACAATTCAAACCCTAATCACAGAAAACAATCTATAAGAATTAAGCAATACCTGCAGTAAGAATACAAGCCATGAATGCTCTCCTTCCCTCAATTTGAGAAACTGATCCATCTATACTGACAGAGGCTTCTGATGAAGATGATGTGCAATTACATGACAATGTAACCCTAACTTTATGGGGTGATCGCTTTCCTGCAAATTCCATAAACGAACACTTTATACAAATAGACATTATCTAAATACTTACAAAAATGTAGATATACTTACTTGAATTGGTGATGGAGGAGAGAGAGGGAGGAAGGAGAGATGGTTTATGGAGGTATAGAGAGAGTTCCATGGGAGTATTGGAGGTGACAGTTATGAATTGGGTTGAGAAGAAAGAAATGAAACCATTTCTTGGGGACTATTTGGTGTTGTTTATATCATTATATGTGTGCATGAAAGAGATTAGGATAGTATTGTGAATATCATCCACATTTTCTTGTGGTTTCAAAACACAAAAACACCATATGGAATTCTAACATCACTTTCCCCATGTGGAATATTGCTAACAATTCTTCAAAAGAATTTTATGGAATTAGAATGACAATTTTTTCAATTAAATCCTTTGACATTGAATTTTACAATTTAAGAAATTTATCATTCTTTGATTTCTTACCAAACCAAACACACATCATATTCCATGATTTTAATTCCTTCAAAATTCAAATTCTTTTGAATGATTCCAATTCCATTAAATTTCATATGCAAACCGAACATCCCCTCTAAAAGATTTTGTAATGACAAAGTGTTTTAAAATTAGAGATTTTCATGAAAGTAGGATGTAGAGCATGTTTGGGATTGCTTTTCAAAACTCCTTATTGGCTTCTTGGCCTGTTTGGATACTCATAAAAAATCAAAAAAAACACTTTTGAAATCTCCTTCTTGATAAGGAGTGAAACCCACTTTTTGAAAAACTTCAATTACCTGACTTTTTTATTGGAAAAATGTTTTTTGACACAAACTTATTGACTTATTGACTTTTATCATAACAAAAGCTAATTCAAACACTTTTTTAAAAACTTTTTTTTTCCACCACAAGTCAATAAATATTTTTGGTCAAAAGCATTTTCAAACACCCCTAGTTTTAGACCTAATTAAAAAAAAGAGTAAACTACGACTTTCGTCCCTCTGGTTTGATGGTTGTAACTATTTTCGTCCATGTGGTTTTAAAATTGCTTTTCTCATCCTTGTGGTTTCAGTTTGTTTCTATTTTCGTCCCTCCCTTTAACTTTGTTAACAAAAGGGGTTAAAATGTTAAAAAAAACCTTTCTTTTTGAAAAGTTACATATTCAATTCTTGTGGTTTGTAAAGTTATAAAATTTATCCTTAAATTTCAAAAAATTTAAAACTTATATATTGTTTTTTTTTAGTTTTTTATTATTTCTTTATTGTATTTCTATATTATATGTTATACACATTTTTAAAGACTATATATATATACACATATACAACATATATAAGTGTGTGCTCTTTTTTAATTGAAATTATTTTTTTCCTTTTTAGTTTTTTATTATATGTCTATACTATATATAAAACATTATATATATGTATATTTTTTAATTTAAATACTAAATATTAAGTATCAATTAATAAAAAGTAAAATGTAAATGAGTATACAGATTAGTATGAGTAAAGCATATTTAATAAAAACAACTGGTTCGTGCAAAATAAAAATATTTTTTTTCACGAGTAATATTAAAATTTTCTAATGATTATTTTAAAATAATTGAAAATTAATAGTTTTATTTGTTTAATGATTTACTTGAGATCAAACTATTAATATTTATTTATAAGCATAAGTAAAACGTATTTAAAAAAAGTAAGATTTTTATTTTTAGTGTTAGTAACAAGTATTTAAAATAAGTAAACAATTATTTTTTACTTATTTTAAATTATCACTTGAAAAGTTTAATATTACTCGTGAAAAAAATAGTTTTATTTTATACCAACCGATTGTTTTTGTTAAATACATTTTACTTACACTAATCCGTATACTCATTTATTTATTATTTTTTATTAATAAATTTTAATACTTAGTATTTAAATTAAAAAAAGATACATATATAATGTTGTGAATATATATAGTATAGAAATATAATAAAGAATAATAAAAAACTAAAAAAGAAAGAAAGATGTTCATATTATTCCTCTGATGTATTCCAAATTTCCAAGTGTACAGAAAATGGGACGTGGAAATTTACGATTATTATTCCCCATTTGTCACGTTTTTTCTATATCTAAAAGTCATGATGATTATAATTATAACATGGCTTAATTAATTAAGCGCTAGAACATGACTTCCTTCCGGCTGAATGTCGGGCCTCAGCCTCCTCAATAACCGAATGACTTCCAAAGCACTTAACCTCATGATGCTTCTCGTTTCCATCGACCCATTTCTTCAATTTTTTAACCAACCATCGTCTCTTTGACTGCGGTTCGTGGGGTCCGAAAACCCGCTCATCGTGGTGCGTCATGCCATCGTTTTGCAAATCGTGCATAACCTCACCATTGATGTGGTGTGAATCGTGCATTATGTCACCATCATCGTTGTGCGGCTCCATAACCGTTTTGTCGTCGTCTAGTTTTTGTTCTCGTTCGATCTGATTCCTCCTTGCAATCTCGTGCTTTAAACAAGCGTGACACCATCGAAGGTATATCAGTTCTTTCACTTCTGCAATCCGATCCTTCTGAAGCTTTTCTAGCTCGTTCACTACTTGATTGTGGTTCTCCACGAGTATGCGTTCAGCTTCGGCCTCCAAAACAGAAAAAAATAATATCACGTAAGTTTCTTCCCAAGAGGCGGTTTTTAGGATCCGATTTTAATCACTACAACAAAATCGAGTTTATTTGATACTAAAGGTGTCCAAGGGGTCATTTACTTAACGTTTACCCCCTAAGTGCTTATCGGGTGAATTTACCTTACAGGATGAACATGACAACGACTAAAATCTTATCGAGCGATAGCATGAATGGAGAGTCTTACTCAGTAAGTGAGATTGACGAATATTACCCGGAAAGCGCTTACCAGGCAAATTGTTGCATATGATACCGTTTTGAGAGACTAAAATATTGTCCGATATGGTAGGTGATAGTATTCAATTTTACCGGTAAGCGCTTACCGAGTAAGTGTTTAAGTAAACGGCCCCTAAGTGTCATAAAATACTGTTATATTGAACTTAAGTTTATAGGATAATGTCCTACTATTCATCATATTTAAAAATGTTACAATAAGCTTATAAGACTTTTTTTAGTGTCGCTACATCAAAATTAAATTTACAAGACGTCTAAAATAAATAAACGTTCTAATAGATTTGTTTGATAGGAGTAAATGAAAAAAAGTTATATCTAAAAGTGTTACAAAAATAGTTTATAAGAAGCTTTTGAGTGTTGTTACAGGTTTTTTGGAATACTTTTCAAATAAAGTGTACTATTAACCATTTGTAGGACACTATTTGAAAAAGTGTCTTACAAACACAAGTGTCCACAAAAAAAATGAGTTTATAGGACACTCAAAAGCGTCCTATAAAATTAGCTAATACGACATTTTATTTTGAGAATGTCTTAAAAAAAGTTGTTTCAATGCTTAAAAGTGTCCTATAAATTGATTGTAACACTTTTAGATATGGTGTTCTTTTGTTTTGTCCTATAAACTTGGATCATATAAAATGCTATGTTAGAACGCTTATTTATTTAAGCGTATAAACTCAATTTTTTTAACGTGCATTTTAACAAGTTTTTTTTTTAAATTAAAAACCTTCTATATAACATTATGTTAAAATGTATTTTATAAAAACATTTTTTGACGTGCTTGTATGACATTTCTCCAAAGTATCAAACAAAAAACTCAAAAATGGATCAAATCATTCTATAAACTTATTGTAACGATTTTATATAGGACTGAATGCACAATTATTTGGTTTCATTAACTTAAGCCCTATAAAGCCGTCTATTAGAACACTTAAACATTTTTTTACGTTTTTTATAAACCCAATTTTGTTGCAGTGAATGGTTTACCTTCGATGATACCAAGTTTTCTGCAGCCTCGAGTTTGCTCAAAACCTCGTTCTTCTCATCCCGCAATACACCAATCGTCACTCGCATTTCCTTAACTTCACGCTCGAATTCCCCGATCACCTTTTCTTTTCCTTTCAACTCTTCTTCTTGTGCTTCGATTTTCAAATCCCTTTTCCTCATCGACCCTCTCATTTTCTTCACCTTTCTTCGCAAAAACCCATTTTCGAATCTTAAAGATTCGAGTTCTTCCAAAGCCTTTAGATACTCCATCACCATCTCATCAAATTTCTTGCTTTCCACCTCCATTGACAACACCTCCCTTTCCAAGAACTCACTTCTTTCTTTCTCAAGAAGCAAAGTATTCTGAGCCTCCATTAACGCGTGTTCTTGATCTTTCAATTCGATAAACCGAAAGAAGCGATGTTCTATCTCGCGTTCAAGCTCTTGAAGCTCTTCGGTTTTACTTCTGAGGGCAAAGATTTGTTCTTTGAGATCATTCGCATCATGGGTACTGTTTATATGATCACCATTATCTTCATCGGATTCGGTTTCTTGGATTTGATCTTGCAAAGGTGAAATCTTTCGGTCTTTAATCCTAGCAACTAGAGAACAAGCAGCGGAAAAAGCAAGAGGGATTCCGGCCACGATCAAGATTGATTTGATCGACTCTCTTGATGATCTTGTGCTTTCCATAGATGGATTTTCTGTAATTAATCTTTGAATTTGGTTGTGTTTTTGTGATAAATGATAAACACATGATGGATCATATTCTTTGCTTTTGTGGTATGCTTTAAGCTATCTTTTGGGTTTGGAGTAGTTTTTTGTTGCTTTTGGGGCACCTTTGATGGCCACAAATGCAAACTTTTGATCAATTTGTTTTGGAATCTGGTTCCTTTTTTGTGTTCAACAACGTGGGAAATGGTTGCTACAAAAATGAAAAAAATAAAAAGATTGGTGGATTGAGACGCGTATTCGTTTTATGATGGGTGGGGATTTCTAGCTTTGTTATAATTTTTTTAACACAAAAAACCAAATATTAAAATCTTTGAAAAAAATTATGATCATTCCAACAAATCTTATATTTTAGAAATTTTAACGTAAATTATATAATAATTTATCATTCCAATATGTTTTTAAAAAAGAACTAATTATAAAATGATAGAAATTGAGGAATGGAAATGATAATGAAAACTGCTGTTTGGTTTGATACTATATAATGGAATCATTCCTATAGATTCCTTAATTTCCATTCCTAACCAAATTAGGGAGAATGAAACTTTTATTTCTACTTGGTTCTTTTTCTCATGCATTGTTCTATCTATGGATGTTAAATGAAGCATCATTTGTATTTTCAAGTTAGGAAAAACATATATTTTTTAATATGAAGCAATTTTTTATTGATTATATTGGTTTAAGTGTTTAACCAAACAGCATCAATGCAATGCTCATTCCTATTCTCATTCTCCTGCATTATCATTTTCATTTTCATTCTCATTTCCTGAAATGAACTAAACGTCCCCTCCTCAATCTCATTGGTGGATTATATAAAATTAATAATCATTTCTTTCTTGTACTGTCAACGTTTAAAGAATTCTCTAAAGTTGAAAAATGTTGAAGTTCTTTTTAATAGAAAAATAAGATAGTAATGCCGTTAGAGAAGTTTAGAGAACAAAAATCTATTTTTTCTGTTTTAGCAAAGTTGTTGAAGATTCTCTGACAGGGTAGGAATGAGATTGCTTTCCATAGTCAAAACTGGTTCACGACTTGTGTTTGGATGATACTTTTGTCATTTACCTTACGGATTTTGATGCTTGATATTTAAGATTCCTTCCCTCTAATTTATCACATGAGCATCTTCAACGGTTTATTCAAAATAAAAAAGAATGATGGTTTTGAGTCATTATGTTGGTTCTAAGAGATTCTTCAAAACTATTTCCTAAATGAGAAGTAAGAAAAACCTAAGAAATAATTACTCAATAAGAGCAACTATAGCAAACTTTGAAAATAAATACTTAAAAAGAGAAATAATTTTCAATAATCAAATGAAATATTTTTATTATAATCAATGTTAGATTCTATGGAATAACAAATTGTATGGACATGAATATATATTTACTTTTATTGCATATCTTCAACAACTTCTCCTAAATGTCTTCATTTTTGCTCCAAATAGAGAATGATAATGAAAACTCTCAATATAAAAAAAATCTTAAAATAAGTTTTTCCGAAAAATTGTAGCATTCTCGGATGAATCCACACACACACACACACACACACACACACACATGTATGTAGACCGGGGGGGGGGGTTCAATACGAGAATGTGACTTTTTAAGAAAACAAAGAAAATTTTTTCATGTACAAAATCATATATGATTCACGTACAAAATCACATTTGATTCACCTACAAAATCATATACGATTACGCGACTTTGCCCACGACTTTAAGTCGTGTGGCAAGTCACTCGGGTCCATTTTTCCGTCAGTATAAACTATAAAATCATATTTGATTTTATATATGAGCGAAGTTTTTCATGTTTTCTTAAAAAGTTAGCATTCTCGTTTGAATCTCATTCTCTCACTCTATATATATACTAGCATTCAATTTGAATGAAAAATTTGATGTAATCGATGGTCGTGGTGGTTATGATAGAGGTGGAGGTGGTGGCCAATGGTGCAACCAATAGTGACGAGGCCGTATTGGTCAGTGGTTGTAGAGAGCATGAAGATGCTAGATGGTAGCAATGGTGACGATCTACAATGGTGGACGAAGTACTTGTGACCAATGTGGTGGATTGATGGTGGTTATAATGGAACGATAACGGCCGATGATACTACTAGAGCTAGCATGATCATTTGATGGTAGTTGCCGACGATGGTTGTGGAGGTAGAAGCAGTAAAGATGGAAAATAGTTTTGGTGGTGGTGGTCGACACTGATGGAGGAGATAGTTGTGGTTGATGAGATGGAAGTAGTGGTAGCGGGAGTTGATGGTGGTGATGGGAAGTGGTAGTGGTTATTGTAGAGGTGAGGTGGACCATAGTGATAGTAATGGTAGCAATGAATAGTGGTGGTAGGTAGTCAACGGTAGTTGTGGAGGTGGTGGAGGAGGTTATTGTAGTAGATGAAGTGAATGGTGGTTGTGTAGAATGGTTGTAGAGGTCTTAGAGGAGATTCTTATGATAGATGAGGTGGCGGAGGTGACACATGTGACAGTAAAAGATTGTGGGCGATGACCGATGGTGGTAGAAGTGTAGCCAATAAGGAGACGGGGGCTGGTTGGAATCCTTGCTTCGATTAAATTTATAAAATTATAAAGTTTAGTTTGATGAGAAAAACATAATTTGAGCTTTGATTAAAATTATAAAATAAAAAATTTATCCCACTTATAATATTTCACAAACAAAATCCATTGTATTCATTGGTTTATCTATGTCTATTGTATTCATTGGTTTATCTATGTCTTTTTATCTACGTACTTATCGCACATAAAAATTTCTATTAGAATCTAATAGAACTTGTAACAACGAACATTGCTCATATATATCATATTAACATCTTGCTTTATCATTTTCTAGCCCTCCTAAACTAGAATTCTGGCTCCGTCCTTGGGTGGTTGCGCAGGTAGTGATCAGTAGTCGATGATAGTTGTATGGGTGGAGGGGGAGGTTGTTGTAGTGGAAGAGGATGTGGCCAACGACGGTTACCAGTGGCGGCGGCGATCGCGATTAGCGGTGGTAAACACTAAAATATCACATTAAGGTTATATATCAAATGAGTGCTAATTAGTAATATTTTAGTTTTTGTCTCATTTCTGTCCCATGTTGTTCCACCTATTTTGGTTGAACAAAAGAAATCCATGTTTGTCCCATACTGTCCCAGCTTGTCCAGTTCCTGTCTTACGTTGCACCAAATGTGGGATAGTGAATTCTTGTTTTATCCTATGATGTGTCAAACTTGGGACAATGACTTTTGTCCCGTCTTGTCCCATGTTCCAAACATAGCCTTATGAAACATATACGACCATAGAAATAGAGGAAAGAGTTAAATGGGTTTTAGAAAGGTGAAGAATCAGAAAATAGGTTTAAAAGATCACAAATAACTATAAAATCCGAAGGTTATCAAAGATTAATAATCACATATTTTAACTAACCACTTTATAGGGATAGATTTAAACGAGAAGTTAAACATTTTGTAAGAAAGCAAGAAGTATGCTATCATGTACGATAAACAAGCTTAATCATATATGTAATAACCTAATTTATCAAATAGTATAAGTTCAAAGGTTGTTTTATAAGAAGGTTAATTCTTAACGGATCATTTATGTAAGGATTTAATTCCTCAAAATGTATTCAAGTTGTCATCTTTTATTATTGTGTATATTGTACTTAAAACCTACCATTTAATATACCAATGTTTCAAAATGTAACGTTTTAAAATTTTGGATAATCTAAAAATAAAATCAGACCAAATTACCTTTTTACCCCTAAACGTATACACATCATCAGACCATCGCCTCTTCCCATCTTGTATTCTCCATGCTGCTGCTCCATTGCTGCTCCAAATCGGACCTGCTCACTTCTCCAAAAGGTACGCATACCTCTCGAATTCTTTCCATTATGGTGCGATTTTATCCATATGCTATCGATTTCCAATCTAAAATTCTCGATTTTTTTCCAGCATATGTTATTTGTTTGGGTGAAAATTGATTTTTGTTGATTGTTATGTTAGGTTAGATGTGTATGTATATAATTTCAATTGTTAAAATCTGTTTCTGCACCAAATGATGCTATGTATCTGTTTCTTTCCAGTAAATGTTAGGGCTGTTATGCTATCTGTGAATTACATGATTCTGTTTGTTACTTAATTGGTCTTAAATAGTCAATTGATACCTGCTTAAGTTTTCTTCATAAGATTATATGGTAAATTTCTTGAGTAATACTTTGAGCCTCAAATTTGATTTTTTTTGGTCATTTTACACAAAATAACCAGAATTTGCGAAACACTAAAAAACAACTTATCAGCTTTATCTCTTTTTGGCACAACAATAAGCTAATCCAAACACTTTTCATGGAACTCGTTCTCCACACCACATAAGTTGATAAGCACTTTTTCAAAGTTGTTTTAAATAAGCAATCCCCAAACACCCCCTAGGTTCACAAATTGTTTAGGTTGATGTTCAATGTTTAAGTTTAGATTCATTTGTTTTGTTAATTGTTCAAATTATGTATATACTTGAGATTTTTTAGCATTAAGTTTTTAATATGTTATCTCTTGCAGTGTAATCAAAAGCTTCCGAGACTTGGGATTATTTGTTTTAAATTCCAACCGAAATGATTTTGATATAGGTGTAACAGGGCCTCCAAAAACATTGGAACGACCCTAATTGATGGCTGCCGTTAACCTCCCCTCCATCACAATCCCAATCTCTCACTCATCCTCTCTCCTTCGCCCTCCAAAACCACCCGATTCAATCCCTTATCTTTCTTTCCACAAAACTCCTCTTCCCGTCTTCACTAACCACACCAAAACCCCACAACTTCATCCTTCCAAAAACACCAAAGACTACTGTAGCTTGCTTCATCTATCCGTTAAACATGGCGACAACGAACTTGCCATGGCCGTTCACGCTTCAATTCTCAAGATTCAAGATAACACTCCGTATTTGTATAATGCACTCATCATGGCCTATTTCAAGTTAGGTCTCGCGAGCCATGCTTACAAGGTGTTTAACTGTCTTGAAAATCCCGACGTGGTTACCTTCACGACGATGGTTTCTTGGTTTGCTAGGTCGAACCGAGAGATTGAAGCCATAAAGTCGTTCTTTGAAATGAGGAGGTTAGGTATCGAGCCTAATGAGTATAGTTTTGTTGCCATACTGACTGCTTGTGCGCGGGTTTTGGATCTTGAATTGGGATCTCAAGCTCATTGTTTAGCCGTCAAAATGGGGTTCTTAGGAGAAACTTACGTTTCAACTTATGTTTCAAATGCTCTGATGGGGTTCTATAGTAAATGTGGTTATTTAGACCGTGCGCTCAAGGTGTTCGATGAAATGTCTGAGAGGGATATCTCTTCTTGGAACACAGTGATATCGGCTCTTGTCAAGAATTCCATGTATGAAGAGGCATTGGAATCGTTTCGTGATTTCTTACGAACGGATGAACTTAGAATCGACCATTTTACGCTTTCAACCCTTCTAACCGCTTGCACTGAATATTTCGCCTTCATGGAAGGCCGTGAGCTTCACGGCCGTGCATTAAAACTTGGGTTAGATAACAACTTGGGTGTTGGTAATGCGCTAATTGGGTTCTACACCAAATTGGGGAGCTTAAAGGATGCGGTGGGTTTGTTCGATGGGATGCCTGTTAAAGACGTAATAACTTGGACTCAGATGATAACCGTATACATGGAATTCGGACTTGTTGAAATGGCAGAGAAGGTGTTCGATAAAATGCCTGAAAAGAACTGCGTCTCTCGTAACGCCCTCTTAGCAGGGTTTTGCCGAAACGGTATTGGGTTGAAAGCTTTGGGCGTGTTTTGCAGAATGTTAGAAGAAGGGGTTGAGTTGGATGATTTCTCGTTAACTAGTATCGTAAATGCTTCCGGATTGTATGCTGATAAGAAGACCAGCGAACAGATTCACGGGTTCATTCTGAAATTCGGGATTGGGTCAAACGATCAAATCGAGTCCGCACTGCTCGATATGTGCACGAAATGCGGTAGAATGGCCGATGCGGAAGAGATGTTTCAACACGGCCTTTCCGTAAGCCAAGATAGTATTTCGATCGTATGGACGTCGATGATTTGTGGGTACGCTAGAATCGGACGGCCACACGAAGCGCTTTCGTTGTTCTTCAAAAGTCGATACGAAAACACCATAACCGTCGACGAAATCGTCTCGACTACTGTCCTCGGCATCTGTTCGACCATCGGGTTTGACCGAATCGGAGAACAAATCCACTGTCTCGCTTTGAAATCGGGTTTGACAGACGACGTAGGAGTCGGAAACGCGTTAATCGGAATGTATAGCAAGTGCGGAAACATGTCGGCATCGATCAAGGCTTTTAATCTCATGGAGAAACACGATATAGTTTCTTGGAATAGTTTGATGGCCGGCTATGTTTTTCATCGGCAAGGGGATGAGGCCTTAGATCTATGGGACACGATGAAAAAGTCAAAAATTCAACCCGATTCGATTACCATTATCTCGATAATCTCGGCTTACACACACACCACCGTGAATATGGTGAACGAATGCCGTAGATTCTTTCATTCCATGAAAGCCACTTACGACATAGAACCTGTTTCCGATCATTATGCCGCATTGGTTGGCGTTTTCGGGCGGTGGGGTTTACTCGAACAGGCCGAAGAAATTATCGAAAAAATGCCGATTGAGCCAGACCCTTTTGTATGGAGAGCTTTGCTCGATAGTTGTAAAACCCATATGAATACAACCATCGGGAAACGGGCGGCAAAAGAAATTATTGCCAAGAAGCCAAACGATCCGTCTACGTATATACTTATATCCAACTTATATTCCGCATCCGGGAGATGGCAGTGCTCTGAGACCATGAGGGAAGAGATGAGACAAAAGGGTTTCCAGAAAAGGCCCGCAAAAAGTTGGATCCTCCACGAAAACAAGGTTCATTCGTTCTACGCAAGAGACAAATCGCACGAAAGATTCAAAGATATTTATAGTGGGATAGATATATTGGTTTTGGAATGTTTGAAAGCTGGGTACGTGCCGGATACCGGTTTCGTACTCCATGAGGTGGAGGAGCATCATAAGAGGGATTTCTTGTACTACCATAGCGCGAAGCTGGCGGTTACGTACGGGCTTTTGATGAGCAGGCGTGGGACCCCGGTTCGTGTTACAAAGAATATCCTTCTTTGTGGGGATTGTCATACGTTTTTCAAGTATGTATCGGTTGTTACCAAAAGGGAGATTCGTATCAGGGATGCTTCGGGGTTCCATTGTTTTGTGAATGGTGAGTGTACATGCAAAAGGTAAGTGAGCTAGATGATGAACGTACATGTGTTTTTTGTTGTGCAATATTCACAAATGAATATACCATATTTTTATCAGGTTACTTTGAATGACCGGTCTCTCTTTCATTTTTATGTATATTTATAAGTCGTTATGCATCCATTCCAGCTGAAACAACTCTTGCAAATGTGGGATACACATCTTATATAACTAGTTAGAAGGGTAAATTTTGGTTGTGTTTGGCAAACTAGTTGATAAGCTAGCTGGTAGCTGATAAGCTAGCTTATGAACAAATTATGTTTGGCAAAAACTAGCTTATGAGTATGTAAATGACCAAAAAGGGTATCTTTGAATTTAATAATTAATATTAATAAGGGTATAATTGGAAAAGGCTACAAAAAGCTCCCAAAACGCTACTCCAAGTAGCGTTTCAGTAAGCTAGCTTATGGTACTGGACTAGCTTATAAGCTAGCTTATTTTTGCCAAAGACACCCTTTGTGGTTTTTACTAAACTAGCACTTCCTACCAAGAAAGTTGAAAAAATAGCACCTTCTTTGTGAATGTAAGTAAAAATTGAATTCTATAAATGATATCTTCTATTGCATTCTCTTTTATCTGCACAAAAACAGTTTATCCACCGATCTTTTTCCGTTTCTTTTGCTGGAGCAACCATTTGAAAGGTGCGTTTACGTATCTGCAATCCTGTTAGTACGGCATTCAACTGCTTATTCCTATAAGATTGATCGAATATCTTTATTAATTTGATTTTATTCTGTAGGTATGCTCTGATATCTGCATTTGATTCAGTGGTTTTGGAATCCCAATACATAATGGTAATATTTCTCATTGGATATTTGAATTTTGTAATTGTTAACTTGAAATCTGATATTGTATTGCAGTTTTGGATTATGATCTCTTGATTTCCAGAGCTTAGATTTGGTTTCTAATTCTTTTTTATTTGTTATATAGGTTGTTTTAGCAGCCTCCATTACCAGTAAATCTGAAAAAGGTGATATATTTATGTCATTGTGTCTATGTTTTTGATTCTTCAACAAAATCAGGTGCGACTGAAATTTGTAGTTTTTCTCCATTCGAAAGTGAAATTACAAACAGGTTGATTTTATTGTATATGGCTACTCTCATTTGTTCTAAATGAGTGGAAACGCAAATTGGTAATACTTTTATCAACGATATGGGTGTATCAAGTGGTAATATCTTCGGAAGGTGGTTCTGGATTTGGTGCTATTTTTAACTGTACTCCCAGCATGAATTTTTCATATATTCTTCCAAATTGTTACACTCACTACGATGGCATGCTATTTAAATTCTTATTAATATATATTCTATGGAAACTCCATCCTATACATTGGACTGATGTTGTAAAATTTTGCAGTCCTTATTTATCCTTACGTAGACTTGCAATATGTGTATGATAACCACCCCTGCAAAATCCCAGTATATGTGTTTATTTAGTGCGAATGTGAATATTGAAACTGCAAAATATGTAGTGCTATTGTTGTTATTTATGGTGTAACCATGGCCGTCCTTAAGGTAGTGATCATACTTTACGACAAATTTTCGTAGATCTCCCTTGTGCAAAATTGTATGCTATTGTAGTTTATTTACACCTTCAACTAATAAATTATATTTGAGTAATGGCTGCGGGAATAAGTGCAATGTTACTTTTATGTGCGTTTAAGAATTGTCTTTTTTTTGTTGTTGCTTAAGTGCAGGTTTCAGTCTAGAAATTCGATACTGGGTTGGTCTATACTTCTCGTCGATAACTGTGACCGCAGACAAGTGCATAATTCGCTCTTAGTTTTCTCATCTGAAACACAATGAATGTGAAGGCAATTTGCTATTTTAGCCCATCCATCAAGAGAGCACTAAGAAAGAAAGTTTGGTTTATACTTGAGAATGAGAGGGTACTATGATTGTGGGTTAGGTTTTAGAAAGGGTTTTGCTAGTTATGGTTACCATCTATTTATAGGTATCCCACAACTCCTGTTTCACTAGAGCGGAATGCTCCTTTGGGAGCTAGCCAGGGGTATATGAAGCCGTTTTGTGTGTAAGTCGATGATGAGTTATGATCGTAGGAATGCAGTTAAGGTTCTTGGCTTTGGGTCTAGGAAGGAGGTAGGTGTAGGGGTGTAAATGAGTTGAGACAACTCGCGAGCTACTCGAGATCGACTCGGTCAAAACTCGACTTGAATAAACTTGGTCAAAACTCGACTTGAATAAAACTCGACTCGAGATACTAACGACTAGACTCGAACTACCTGATACTCGGCTCGACTCGGCTCGTTTACACCCCTAGGTAGGTGGGTGAAAGATTCATGGAAGGTTTTTGGGATTTTAGTTTGACATGGGTAGTTAGGTAATTTACCAATCTTGAGCCATCATTGATATGTGTTCCACCTAATTTTGGTGGGATTTTTCTACCACTCAGTCCTGTCATGTCTAAGGGGGCGTTTACTAAACACTTACCCGGGTAAGCACTTACCAAGTCGTATTACCTTACTAAAAGCATATGGCAAGGATCAAGAATCTTACCCCAGTAACAGTAAGAGTGAAGGCAAGGATGAAAGTTTTACTCAGCAAATGAGGGTCGCCATCTCTTACCACGGTTAGCACTTACCCGGTAAATTGTTGCATACGATACCGTTTTTGTGGACTAAAATCTTACCCGTTAAGTAAGTGCTAGTGTTGGATTTTGTTGGTAAACACTTACTAGGGTGAGCGTTCGTAAACAGGGCCTAAGTCTAATTTTGTGTGAGACACGGGACATGATTTTGTTTTTATCATGTGCCCACTTACCAAAGTCATCTTCCATTGGGATCAATTTAACGTTTTTAACATAAAGGATTTTTTTTTGAAAGAGTCGATCAATCATATAGACATATTGTAGAGATATGGTTTTAAGCATTTCAACCGGTATTTATAATACCTATAAGATAAATTTCTATTTAACTGAAAGCATTTTATGGCCCACTCGTAGAGTATAATATAGCATTATTACTTGTGATCAGTTTTTCAAAAGGCTAGTGGCATAAGGTTATCTCAGACGTCATGTTAACCTTTGTGGCATGCCATGGCCTGGTGAGTTTTTTAGGCGTTATTTAGGTTGCGTTTGGTATACAAACATAATGGGATGAGACAAAATAGGGCAGAACAAAGAGTTGACAACACTAAATAGAACATTGACATAATTTATCACATGACCAATTTACCCCTTTAGATGCTTATTTTTTTTACCGAACAATCCATTAAATAAATTTAACAAGTAATATTAAAATAGAAAACAAATTATAATGATTAAAAACTGAATGAGAGCATATCCAATTCTTGAAACTTCTAAACAATCAATTTAAATGCAATTAGTTGGCTGTAGTGTTGCATAGAAAACTTAAACAACATGGTCAAATTTTTGGAAAATCAACAACAATCAGAGGTGCAATAACTAGAACAAAAGAATGGCAAAAAAACAAAAATAGCAGGTCCAAGAGTTCAAGAAGAAATCCTAAATCCAAGAGTCCAAAAGAATTGCAGATACAAGATGGCAAGAAATAGCAAATACTAGAGAAAGGTAACCTTGAGAAACCATGAAAAACCATAGGTTACAGAAATCACAAACAAAAAGATGTTGCTTGTCCAAGTTTTTAGCATACAACTTGCTAATGTGGTCAGGCACATGCACATATGGTTGGGTTCAGGGTTCAGTGAGAAGTGCCAAATATGGTGAGAAACGTAAGAATTGGTTATCAATTGTTTTTTTTAGATAAGGTTCACCTGGGTGGTTAAGCCACAAGTCCTTTTTAAGAAGTGATCTAACGGTTTAAAAGTACTTCTCACCAAAAATGGCACTTCTCACGTGATCCCATGCCTAATATATGGAGAGATTCAAATGAGAAATACTAAAAACAAATGAGAAACATATACGTGATCCTAGCTTTTCATCCGGTCAACATTTACGGCTTTGACTGTGAAAAAGTACCAAATAAATGATAATCATCATATAGATATGTAGAAGATAGATGGGTAGTTTTAAACTTTTACAGATTGGCAGCAAACAAATTCATATATAAACTTGTGATTGATATATAAGCTATATGTTCATATGTGAACCAGTTAAATAGTTGAATCCGTTAAATAGTTCACATGTGAACTATTTAACTGGTTCACATATGAACCCAAGGTGTATGGGTGAATTAATTAATTAGCATATATGTGAATCAATTATAATTCATATGTGAATTACACAAGGGTTTGTATATGACTCACAAAGTTTCATATGTGCATTAGCTATAAATAACTAATATATGAATTACAAAGGTTCATATATAAATCAATTAAAAATAATTAACATGTTAATTACATAGATTCATATATGAACATATGATTTATATAAGAATCGGTTAAAAATAGTTAATATATGAATTATACAAATTTATATGAACATATATGAATCAATTAAAAATAGTTAATATGTGAATTACATAGATTCACATATGAACATATAATTCATATGTGAATCGCACCGGTTTAGATATGAACCCATTTTCTGCCTATTTGTAAAAGTTATGTAACCATCCCACTATTTTGGCATAACCATAAACCCTGATGAGTCAAAACCGTAATTTTTGACCCATCAAACCCATAAACTTTAACCAATCAAATTTGGTCCTAGTCGTGTGATTGGCTAGGAGTTCAAACATGAACACTCATATTTTACAAAAATGCGAAAACATTTTTGCGTCTCCAAATATTTAACTCTTTAATAAAATTAAAAGAAAACAAAGCAAACAATTAAGGATAAGAATGTGGTTTCATATTTATATATAAGTTTGTTGAATTCATTATCCTTAAAAATCATGTATTTACAATACCCGATCACAATGTATGACATGTGATAAGTATGATAATTATGCATTCAAAGTTTTTTGGAAGAGGTATCACAGACTATATTGGGCCCAAACTAATCCTCGGCAATTTTGGGCCGAAGCCCGACTGCTAAAGCATGCAGCCCGGGATCGAAGCCCCCGTACCTCCAGAATGCGTCCCCCCGGGCTCGAACTTGGGTTCACCACTATGTAGTGCCCAAGCCTTACCACTAGGCAAACACTCCTTTGGTGTTATGCAATCAAAGTTGTAAATAGCAAAACCACATCATTATGACTGCAAAATCATATCATAAGATGTCTTTCATTTATCAGAGCATATCATATTAGAGGGAGGTTCAAACGAGAATGACATCTTTTTAAGAGAATACAAAAATGATTTTTGTGTACAAAATCATATATGATTAAGTACTGACGAAAAAAAGGGGACGCGGGCGGGTTGCATGCTGGTTGTAAGTCGCATGTAACCCGCGTAGTTGTAAATCATGTATGATTAACAACATGAATCATATGTGATTTACTATAGGAATCATGTATGATATTGTACATGTTTTTTGTACCTGAATTTTTCCTTTGTTAATCATATATGATTTTGTACACAAAAATCATTCTCGTATTATCTTAAATTGATGTCATTCTCGTTTGAACCTCCCTCTATCATATTATTATCACAATAAAATTATAACATTATTACAACATTATCACATCATTTTCGATAACAAAAAAATATTTAAGGGATAATAACACATATAATACGGAAAATTGTTGACAAACTCCTATTTGTTATTTTTTTTAATTATTTCATACAACAAAGATGTTATCATTTGAAAACTCTCTCTCACACTCGTATACATATACACACACATCCACACGCATACATACATATAATAGAGTTTTGACCATCACCAAAAAAGCATTCAATTACTCGAGTTGAGGTGAATTTATACGATGACCCTAACCCAATTTCAATCAAATACATACAATTTTAAGATTATACAATTCGATTATATATCAAGTTTCAAGTGGCTTAAAGTTAAGTTGCGTATTTTGGAATGGGAAGCTATTTTTCTTTCACCCTTAATTGCTTGTTGTTGCCCCTCTTAACTTATACATTTCATCACCATTCAACACACAGACCAAACCAAGACCCATATATTATCCTGTCCAACTTTTAAAATCTTTTTAGATAGCCCAAAATAAAGTTTTGTACGCATTGGCTCTACAAGCCCCACTAAAACATCGAAACATATCTCGTTTCCATTTCCCACTGTGTATTTTAAAAGTGCTTATTCACTTATTAGCTTTTTAAAAGCTAATAAGCTAAAGTTAGTGTTTAGATTAGTGCTTACAAACGTAGGTTTTAAAGAGTCAATGGTGAGTGGCTTTTTGATGAACAAAAGTGTTTTTTGTTGACAAATGAAATGACACAAGATAAGCCAAACATTTTAAAAAAAACAACTTATTGACTTATGGTTTTTACCACCACAACTACAAAAGCTAATTCAAACACTTTTTAATGTTTTTTTTTTTTTTACCACCATAAGTCAATATACACTTTTGGAACCCAAAAAGCATTCCTAAACACCCTCCTTTTTTCCAATTGTGAAGCATGGCTAAGCGATCCGACTCACATTGGGCCTAGTGCCAATGATTCACTGGTTTCCCGCCACCTACCGTTGTTGCTTCCTCTCTCTTTGAGTAAGTTGGATGTTGTTACTTGTTATTTAGTTTCTTTTCAGTCGGAAACCACATATCGAGATTTTAGAA
This sequence comes from Centaurea solstitialis, assembly GCA_030169165.1. NCBI lineage: Eukaryota > Viridiplantae > Streptophyta > Magnoliopsida > Asterales > Asteraceae > Centaurea > Centaurea solstitialis. The sequence goes on from CM058046.1 coordinate 69,166,777, forward strand.
TATCTAACTTCGATTGATTTTGATTTCGTTGTTTTCGTTTTTTTTCCTTTTTCCATTGTTCATTTTGAATTCTCATTAATTAGAATAATGAAAATATAATCAGATATTTATAACAATAAAAGTTTTTCTTAAGATGCTATCAGAAATTTATAGCATCACATGTGACTGTGAACTGAATCACATATACAGATATACCAGTTGGTGAATCTTTCAGAAGTCCTTTACCTTTTCATATTTTCAGTTTGATTGAGGAATTGGGCCATTGTTTGACTAGTTTTGGTTGTGTCATTTATTGATCTTTTGAGAGTACATGAGTACATGACACCATGGTTCAATAATGGGCATGCACACCATCTGTTTCACAGAAGTGTCCTGTGAGTTTTTTGCTTTTCCCTTTCAAATTTAATTGTTTAAATTTGGTTTCAATTATTGTTTAAGTGGCTTCAATTGGTTTACAAAATTACATCTGATTTAGTGGTGATTAAGGATTTTTGTCTAATGAACTCATTTAAGGTAGATTAAAGGGGTTGTTTGTTTTATAAAAACCAAGAAGTTTACAAACTTAAGATCGTTTGTTTTATTTTTAAGAAAAGGTTTAACAACCTCTTATTGTTTTTTGAAGTTTTAAGAGGTGCACTGTCTATCTATTATGTTTTAGATGTGAAATTAGATTTTAGATTTCATACCTTTTAAAAAGCAAATGACAACTTAGTTTACAAAATTTCATCTGATTAAATGACTCAGATCGTTAAAAGATATTGTTTTTTAATGTTTTTTTTCTTTATTGGAGATGATACATCAAAGCCGGCTGCCCTTGTGAACAGGGACCTGCTTCGCAATTACATGGACAGAAAAATGCGGATAGTGATTCAGGTAATTCAGCTTAATGGTGGTGGTGGTGGTCTAATTAGGAGACCAACAGACGAAAAGCAAATTGCTGTAATAGTCATCCACCATCTCCTATTACTAGTTTCGTTGAAGTAATTGGTGTTGCTGATACTATGCAATCCATTTGTGCAGAAATAATGACCAGCTTTGGCAATACATTAGGTACGACTTTCTTTACCCAAAGATTTTAAAGAAAATTAATTGGTTTTGAAGTTAATGTTGGTATTATTATTTTATTTAAATTTCAGATAAATAACTTCAACCAACTTTGAACTTTGCCAACATGCTAATGGAGGACACTTTAGGCACTTGTTTATCTAAAGGAGGAAGACAACTTGTTAGGACCATAAATGTACTAATGTTTAGAAAATTTTTATAAAGTAAGCTTTCATAATGTTTGAGGGTTTAAATTGTAAATGTTGTAAGTGTGGGTTTTGAGCTTGGGCTTGGAAGGTGTATAGATCCATAGTATAAATAGGGATGAGACTTGTACATTGAGATTTGAGAGTCATAAGAGTCGTCTAAAGCATTGTGTGTGTTTCCAGTGTGTGTATACTGTACAAAGTTCCACCATTTCTAGTGTTGATTTCAATCTCACACAACTTATGTGTACTCTGACTAATTTTAGGGGTTTTGAACAACAGTTAAGAAAATTCCTAGTGACGTTGTTGATATTTGGTATGAATGGATTCGATAATGCAAAGTTTGGACCTTAAAGTTGTGGAAAGGTGAAGGGATTTGAATCAAGATAAAAAAAAACTATGAGGTGTATGAATGTTTTGTAACAATTATCCAATGAAGTAAACCAAAGCAACTTAAAGCTTCAAGGGGTTGGTGTACACTTTTCTTAGGCCGAGCGTACCACGGCGGGCTTAATGCTTGGCTCAACAACGAGCATGGCGGGCTCGTGGTACGCAACTGGCAAGTTTGGATCCCGGTTTCGGGGGCGGTTTAACGAGCCTGTCTCTTTTCTCTCTCTCTCTCTCTCTCTCTCTCTCTCTATATATATATATAATGAAATGCCGTTCAAAAAAATATATATAATGAAATACCATACCAACTTGTGAAATTTTAAAATCTTATGTTTGTAGAATTCCGTATCTAGAAAATTCCTCAAACCAAAAATGAGATTTGGAATGAATTAATTCCAGGTCCATACCAGTCAAAAATACGTTATCCAGATTTTTACATAAATAAAAAGTTTGCTTGATAGTTTTAATGATAGTTTTAAAAGTTGGTTTCTTAAATTAGGAATCAAAACAAATTAAGTTAGTTTCATTTCAATGTATTTTTTTTTGGTATTAACTGTTAAATTTTTTGCATTAAAGACATTAATCTTGAAATGTTATCTTTGACTGTGATTATATTACTAAAATATTATATAGTTTTATCTTTGCAATACATTTTTCAATAAAAAAATATAAATTAATAATACTTTACCCTTATTGGTGAAAATATATTATAATTTTTTCCTTAACCCCCATCAAAATTTTATAATTTTGTAAACATAGAAGTTTTTTTTTTTGTTTTCTCTATTTTATAAAACACGTTAAAAGAATATATATTTTTTTATTTTAAAGAATCTATTGCACACGATTCATCAGTTATATTTATGGAGATCAATACAACAATAAGTTGTAAATTTGAAAATTTAGAAGTAATGCATTAGCAAATCGTACCTACTACTTAAAGGTAGACGTCATCTTTTGAGGCCCCCACATCTCACTGTCATCATGCGTAGGGAAGGTAAATCAACGCATGCTCCCATTGACAAACGATTATTGCCATGCCTTGAACCCGAAATCTCACACATATGAATTTCATCTACATCGATCTCTACTAATGGGACAGTTGAGTAGCTACGTACCTACTACTTAATACTTTGTTGTTCAAAATTGTGATAACCATGAGAATTTGTATTTCATATAAGATATTATTTCACATACATATTTTTTTCTCATTTAATGGTAAAAGATAATATATTAATTAATATATATTTGTTTCAGAATATGATTATTTTATTCGTACTTTTTTCACAATGTGATTTTTTTTTGCGTATTTCAATAAACACAAAAACGAAAAGTAGGTTCACATTTCAAAGTAAATAGACCGTAAGACAAACATATTTTAATGATCAATTACCACATTAAATTTTAGACTTGGATGTTTTTCTATGGTACACATATTTTAACGGTTATCACACTATTTAACGTATTTATTTGATTTTTTCCAATAATTTTTTTGAACGGCAAAAGGAAGAACTAGGGAGAGAGCTTCGGCTAGGCCATCACCCGTCCCTAGCCAACCAACTTTATTAAAAAGAAAACTAGCGAGAAGCTAGAGAGATACAAGCAAAAAGCCAAGAGCCCCGGCAAAAGGAACTAAAGAATACAAGTTTGCAACGCCGCCAAAGGGCTTGCAACCCAAGAATCTACGTCAATGCTAATCTTACGACATCTATTAGCCAACCAGAACCCAGACATCTTCTGAATACTCGCAAAAGGATCCTCCAACTTTATCCTTAGAGCTTGTGAATCTTCAGCATGAAAGATCTTATTCCTCCAGGCCCATATATGCCAAAGAGCCACGACACAAGTTGCTTTCAAGGCGGCGATAGAAAAGTCATTTTTCCTATCAGTGAAAACATCGAATTTCAAAAATTCCAAAGCAGTTGGTCTTGGTATTGTGATCCCCCACCAGCTCCAAATTTTTCTCCAAACCGTCTCGACTCGAGGACAGAGAAAAAAACAATGTTGCAAGTCCTCTTCCCTTGAATCACAGAAAACACAAGCGGTTGAAGCCAAAGGGACTCCTCTATTCACCATGACCATTTTTAGAGGGAGAGCATTATTGAATAATCTCCATAAGAACACGTTAACTTTCAAAGGTATAGACGATAGCCAAGGAGATTTTAGACCCACCGCAGCACTTTGGAAGGTAAAATACCTTTGGATGAGAAATGACAGTTTACTAACCGTAAAGAAGCCTTTATGATCCCAATTCCATAACCAGCGATCGGATCCGAGCTTTTGAAATTTGGCCTTCGAGAGGATGTTCAACATCTCATTGAACTCGGTAAGAGAGCGCCCCCTTAGATCTGATCGCCAATCCCAGTTTCCTCTCCAGATTCCATTAACGAGCATCCATCTGTCACTAAAAGGAGCGCTCTTATTTGATTCAAGAGCGTACAATCTGGGAAATAAGTTGCTCAGTCTATCCCCTATACCTGCAAATGGTTCATGCCAAAAACTAGCGCAGGATCCGTTAGTAACAGATTTATGGAACGAGGAAAAAAGGTCCAAATCGTAGTCTTTCAGCTTTTTACAATTTTTTATAATGGAACTCCAAATCCCGTTGCCAACCAGCCTGGAAGTGGAATTAAAACCTCCGCTTTCCCCATGAATTTCGACGATTACCTCTTTCCATAAACTGCCATTTTCGGAGATGAATCTCCAGTACCATTTAGCAAGAAGAGCTAAGTTTCTGGCCTTGATGCTAGTCACTCCGAGACCACCGTCAACTTTACTTGCTACAACTTTATTCCAAGAAATCCAAGATTGCTTATGAACTCCATCTTTTATCCCCCAAAGGAAACGTCTTCGTTTGCCTTCTAAAGTTTGCAACACATTTTCGGGAATTTTAAAGATAGAAGCATAATATAAGGGGAGCGATGATAAAACTGACTTGACTAAAGTGAGACGCCCACCGATTGACAGAGTTGCAGCTTTCCAATTCGCCAATTTCTTATTGAATCTGTTAATGATGCTGTCCCAGGAGCTTATTTTCTTCATGTTGCTACCTACCGGTAACCCCAAATAGATGAACGGTAATTCTGCCGGATGGCAATTTAATTCTCGCGCCAAAGCCTTAACATCCTCATGTTCAACTCCAATTCCCAACAAGTTACATTTGGAGATGTTTAACTTAAGCCCTGAAACGTCATAAAAGCAGTGTAATAGCATCGTAAGGCATTTAACGTTCTTTCTAGACCACTTACCCAAAAAAAGTGCATCGTCCGCAAACTGCAGCAGGGATAGATTTCTATCATTGCTACTAAGTTTAAGCCCACTGAACAGCCCTTTGTTGCAAGCTTCACATGTCAAAACTTGTAAGGCTTCTCCAACAATTAGAAAAAGAAAGGGGGACAGGGGGTCTCCTTGCCTTAAACCGCGAGACATGGGGAATTCTTTGGAAGGGGAGCCATTAATAAGGACGGAGACCGAAGCAGAGGAAAGACAACTTTTAATCCACTTCCGCCAAGTAGCTCCGAAACCCATTTGGGTCATAACCGAAAAAAGGAAATCCTAGCTAATCGAGTCAAAAGCCTTTTCAAAGTCGGTTTTGAAAAGCATAAGCTTCACCTTCTTTTTTACAGCAAAAGTGACTACTTCATTGGCGATCAGACTACTATCCAAAATTTGTCTACCCGCAATAAAAGCAGACCGATTTCCACTAATAAGGGACGGAATTACCTTTGCCAACCTGCTAGCGAGGAGCTTTGAAATTATCTTATAGAAACACCCTATCAAACTTATGGGCCTGAAATCGCTAAGTTCCAAAGGGTCGTTCCTTTTAGGAACAAGAGCGAGAAAGGATGAGTTACTACCCCTGCCTAGATGACCGGTTTTGCAGAAATGCATAATTGCGTCGACAAAGGTATCTTTCAAAGTGGGCCAGAACCTTTTAATGAACTTGAAGTTTAGACCATCAGGCCCCGGGGCCTTTGAATCGTCACAAGATTTAACCGCCATCTCAATTTCGTCATAAGAGAAAGGAGAATCCAAGTAGGAGGCATCGGTCGCAGACACTCGTTTGAAGAGAGGGCTAACGAGTGAAGGGCGCTCAGAATTTGGCTCTTTAAATCTGAGAGCAAAATGCGAATGGGCTGTCTCCATTATTTTTTTCGGATCTGTAGTCCAAACACCATCACAGATAAGTCCTTTTAAGTTACGATTTCTCCACCTTTGATTAACCGAAGCATGGAAGAACTTTGAGTTCTCGTCCCCCTCTAATGCCCATCTAATTCTTGATTTCTGTCTCAGATCGAGATTTTCTTTATGAACCACCTGTGAGAGTTCGAACAGAATGCTTTCTCTTCTTTCTTTGTTATCAGTCGCTAAATCCCCAGATTCGGCTTTTAAATCCCAATCCGTAAGAGACTGGATTAAACTCTCTTTTGTGCGACATCTCTTTTCCGATTCTTCCTTAGCCCAACGTCTAATGTCTTGCTTGAGAATTCTGAGTTTTGTGAATAAAACCCAATCAGGAAAGCCCGTGACTGGTGAGGAATTCCAAGAGGTCTCAACCAGATCCGCAAAACCATCTTCACTAAGCCAACGATCGAAGACCCTGAAGGGCTTTGGTCCAAAATCTATCCCTCCAATTTTCATAAGGATTGGGCAATGGTCAGATATACACCGGGGAAGAACAAGGACATGGGCGTCATTCCATACGGAGAAGAAATTTGAACTTACAAGGAAGCGATCCAACTTACTCATCTTCAGGCCATCTTTGCTGAAACGAGTGAATCTTCTGCCACCGAAGAGATAAAATTATTAAAATCTGAAGCCTCTCTTTCTTCAAAAATCGAACCTGCACGTTCTTCCTTGTACCTAACAACATTAAAGTCACCTGCTATAATCCAGATACAGTCCAACGAAAGAATGATTTCCTTTAGAGCCAACCACAATGACATCTTATCAATTGAAAGTTGTGGCCCGTAGACGTTTATGACCCCAAGCTTCTTGTCGCAACCTTTCCGATAACCGACTGCACCACAAAAATGCTCCCCTCCTAAAATTTTTTCTTTCAAAAAAAAGTCGGTATCCCACACGAGGAGGGTTCCCCCTGAAGATCCACAGGAGCCACCAAACACGAAATCGAAATTTCCTTTTCCCCAAATTTGACGAATGAAGGTTTCATCAAACCCCTCACTCTTAGTTTCTTGTAAGGCTAATAAACAGCAATTTTCCTTGCGAACCGTCGAGCAGATATTCTCCAATTTACCTTTGGCTTTTAGCCCACAACTGTTAAACGAGAGGAAATTCATCGAAAAACAAAATAAAACCAAGAAAAGGTGGAAGACGAAAGCTTATGGCATTTGCCTATTGCTCCCGTCCAAGCTTTTCTTCCCTTCATATTTGACCCCTAGAATTCTTCCAAAATCTTTCGTCTGCTTTGATTGCCAACTCTCTGTACTATTTCTTGAGTTAGATGAAGAAACTTCTGAAGAATGTTGTCCAAAGAAGCAAAAACCCTTGCTTTTATTCTCTCGCGTGGGCCTGGAGCAAGACAAATTAGATCTTTTTGAATTGGGCATATTGATAAAGGGGCTTGGGTCTGATTCTTTGTTAACAAAGCCTGTAGTTACTTCCACTTCTGGGCCTTTAGACTGGCCCACCATATTTTGAGAGTGGCCTTTGTAATTCTCCTTCACTTTCGCATGCGCCGTTTCCCCAATTAATTCCTCGGGAACGTCTACCACATTTTCTGGTTCCAATGAATCCGCGCCTCTACCACTTCCCTCCCTTTGCGACTGGCCGTTGCCGGAGTTTCTAACTGGAGAAGGCTCGTAATGCTCCTCCGAGAAGGAATCACTAATCCCTTCACTCGAAACGTCATCAACATCAAGGCGTGAGGCTAGCTCCGATTGAGAACGATCTAAAATCCCGAAGAAAATGGCTCTGTTTTGCTGCTCGAAAACTTTTATCTTGCAAGATTTGTTAAGCACTTTGACCTTGACTACAGTGTTAATGTCTTCCATTGTCTCGGTGTGGATTAACGCCCCAAGCGTGTTTGACATAGAGCCATCAAACAAAGGAGGATCAACCTCCAGAACATTCCCGAAAGCACTCGCTATATTATGAATTGTGACTTCAGACCATGCTTCAACTGGTAGACCTTCTAAATCCAACCAAGTTAGGCGTCCTTTAAAGATTGATTCTTTGTCCCACATTTTTACCTCTGCAAACCAGGAATTTAGAGTTTCCTTGTTTGCTTCCAAGCTTTGCATCGCGGCATCTATCGATGGCCACTCACAGAGAACATGTAACCCGCCGACATATTGAATCTTGCATGCACCGACACCATCTTCCTTTAGGATTTTGTGAATATTGCGAAGACAATCGATGTTCTTCATCCTCCCTGCCCAACACCTGTGAAGTCTTTCGAACTTATCCGCGTCAATCGCCGCATGAACTACTAATTCTTCTTTCTCCTTATAACCTTTGCTTGCCGTCCCAAGAACCGCTTCTTTGAAAGAACGTCCATCCACCGTGTTTTTGCTCCAATTGTGTAGCTTAAGCCCCTCTTTGTGAGTGGCTCTTTTATAGGTTTCTCCTTGCCTGAAGTCACTACTCCGGTACTTTTCTTGAGAATCACCTCTATTTCGGGATTTCGCATTTTGAGCGTACTTTTCTCTGTTGATGACTAATCTTTTTTCTCCAATCTGAATACCTTGGAGACTTTTCTCAAGCGTTCTCCAATCCCCTGAAGTTTCAAAGCTTACGAAACCGAACCTCGTCCCTCTCTTAGTTCTTTTCTTAGCTAGAAAGAGATTGGTAGCCTTACCATATCTTAAGAACATATTAAAGAGTGCCTCCTCATTCCAGCAATCTGGAAATCTTGTGAAAAAGAAATTGTAGATCCTCCTGGTGTCCTTCTTTGCTTTCTTTCTCTCCACTGTCTGCCAATCATCTTCTCTACTCCTCGATTGATCTTCACGAAGCCTAAACTCCCTCCTTGCATCAACTTGCCGGTGACCGGTTTTCTTCCATGCGCCAACTCGCCTGCGTCCATTCATCTTCTCACTCTCACTTCTCTAATTGCCACCTCTAAATTTCCTTTCCTTTTTTTTTTTTTTTTTTTTTTAGGGTTTAGGGTTTAGGGTTTAGGGTTTAGGGTTTAGGGTTTGTGCGCCGGATTATAAGCTGTGATAGATTTTATCATTTATATGAAACAAAAGGTTTGTGCGTATGTTGTTATACGAAAGACTGGTATGACGAACTTCATACATTGTATTTGATATTTAACTATATGGTTACAATAGAAAATAGGCATATGGTGCAAAAATGATTATTTTAAATAAATAAAAATATTTAATAAATCAGTAAATAAAAATATTAATTTTAACTTAAGCTTTGGAAAAAAATATTATGTACTATCTATTAATTGTAACACCCATAACCCGTTTTAATTTTAAAAATAAAGTTGAAATAAAATCTCCACATAATTTAAAATTCGTTCAAAAAATTTCCAAGTCAACGACAATACTATCCCACAAAACAATAAAGTCAAAGCAATAAAATTTAATGTTCGGATCGGAATGCCATGTCAGCTAGCCGGAACCTTCAAGCCGGAGCCTTGCCCTTATCGACACCTGAGCTCGTACCTAAAAACAGATTAACACGAGGGGTAAGCTTCACCGCTTAGTGAGTAAGTTAAACAATCAATATATTACAAATAATATGCACATACAGCCACATTAATACAGCTTAACGGTTTCCCGTTCACCGGACCATCCCGCAATCCGGCCTCCGCGGTTTCCCGCCCGTCGGGTCATCACGCAACCCGAATCATCACAAGGTAACATCAACCACGCATACAGCCACATAAAATCATAATATATTTCATGTAAAACCCACTCACCTTGATTTGTCACGGATAAAATCACAACCGTAATATCGACTCAAAATGTTCCCGCAACTCTGAAAATTTTATAATAAAATATACACGCCATAAGAATCATTCGCTACACGGTAAAACCCTATCGGCAGCGGCTACCGGTTCAGCCCGGTCGCCGGTTCGGATAACAAACAATAGCGAATAAAATCACTCGCGGCTCGAAAGCCATATGGTGCGTCGATCACCCTCCCTACGGTAGCAACGGCGGCCTTGCCCCACCGCCGTCCGGCCGAACATCGACCACCACAAAAACCATGGCGGCGGCTGTGATTTCTCACCACCACCGCCGGCCGTCTACTCACCGAGGAGGCAGCGGCGACAGCAGCGGATCACCACCACCATCGCCGGCCATCAACCCAAACCACAGCAGCGGCGATGGCACCGCCACCACCATGATCAGCCACCAGCCGACGGCAGCAGCGGTTGCAACCACCACCACCGCCGACCGATCCCACGACGAAGACCAGCGGCAGCGGCGAGGCCTTGCGCCACCACCGCCGCCAACCAAACGACGACAAGCGACGGCGGTTTTCATCACCGCCGCTGTCCCACGCGAAAACACGGCAGCCGGCATCACGCCGTCGCCGATCAAAACAGAAACGACGGTAGCGGCGACGGTGTCGCCACCACCACCGTCGGATAGACATCGAAGCAGCAGCGGTCCGACAGCCGTGGCTGGGCCACCGCCGCCGGAAACACAGCCGGTACCACCACCGTTTTACGGCTGCTGCCGTTGACGGGTTTACCCACCACCGCGGGTACGGCGGCGCTAAAGGTGCAAGCCGCCACCACCACCGATACACGACTATAAAACAAATACCGCAGCGGCGGCGGTCCGGTGGAGAACCACCGCCTAAGACCGAACCTAGTACGCGAGAGAACGGAGGCTTACCTACGGCGATCACTCGAACCAACTCCGGTAACCCGAACCCTCTCTCTCGCCTCCTCTCCTCTAACGCCGATCTCTCCCTCTCTTTTCTCTACCTTAGGTCGCAAGAAACGCAATGGAGGGAGACTACAACCCTTAGGGTTTTTAACAACAATAACGGGCCCCTCCCTCCCTTACTTAGGTCGCAAGAAAAGAGCCCGCGAGCCCAAACCCTATGTAACACCCTAAAAATCAGGGCGAACAAAAACTTTTAAATTGCACAAAAGGTGGTATACAATGTACGCCAAGGCGTGAGCTCATCCCAAAACAGGGGTATAAGTAATGTACAATTAATTACAATGTTTGTAATCGAAGGAGAAATACAATAACCAAACTAGTCTAGTTAAGAAGACTACAAAAGGGTTATCGTTCTACGGTAAGTCTCGCGGTCATAGTAGACCGGTATCTCCAATATTCCCCCAAGCTCACTCTACGTCCGAGGCCTACTTGGGGACAATGTCCCGAGTACCTGAGAGACACATCGACACCAAGCAAGTGTTAGGCTAAAGGAGCCTAGTGAGTTGTACAATTAATATCATGCGCACGGGATATATATAAAGACATGCGAGTTATACACGATTATACTAGCAATATAATTAGCATATTAAACCGGTTTATTATTATCTTCGGAAACAATGGGAGCGACCCATTTCCCCCAACCAATACCCCGACATTCGTTACTTCCAAACACCTCGATGTCCCGAATTTAGCATGGCAACATCATCCGAGGCCCGCGCCCAAGGAGCAACCCGAGGGCCGGCGACATAGGTACAAACCCTAAGACTGTTTGGTGTGGAAATATTGCGTTGGTTCGTCCATGTCATTATCATTTAAGATCGTGAGACGGAATTTAGCATCGCGTCACGTCCATATCATTTTCACACAAGACCTAGATACTGAATTTAGCATAGCATCTAGTCCATATTAATCACATACAAAACCTCGACACTGAATTTAGCATAGCATCATTTCAGAGGTATGTATCGAGGGTCTCAAGCCCTTTATATCATTTCGGGTATCAATTCCATCCTTACACAATCTCAAGTCATGTATCATGTAGAGCATTTCACATAAATACAATTATCATACAACCCGTAGGTTTAACACATACGAAATAACATACAGTAACTTCACCTCATGTAAGGGGTAACACCATCCGAGTCATTCCTACTAGCATAGCACTTCATACATATCATGAGTATTCTCAACTAAACATGAGAAGTAATCTATACCAAATTCACATTCATTCACATAATAAGCAAGGAATAGACTTCATCAAAATGATGTGCTCTCAGTTTTAACAAAATAGTTTTAGCAACTCACCTTAGGGTTTTGTGATAAAACCCCCAAATTCCAAGATTAGGTCAAATAAGAGCACGAACCTAAAATCAAGTAAATCGAACCCTAGGTTAGTTCATAACCCTTATTATATGCATAGATCCAACCTACAAAGTTTTAATCGAAGCTTACCGAGTGAGATCCAACTAAAACCCTAGGATTTGGAGCTTTCCTTTCTTCAAGCAAGAATGGTGGTGAAAGGAAGAGTGGAGAAGATGAGGTAGGTGAAGTGGGGTTTCCTCCCGAGCTAGCTCCAAGTGTAGATTCAACCTCAAGATCTTGAAGAGCTTTGAAAATGAAGAATGTAGGAAGAAAAATCGCCAAAATCGGACAAGGGATGAGAGAGTTGTGGCCAAATGAAGTGAGGAAGGGTTTAAAACCCGTTTTCTGAAAACAACAGCTGCCTAGCGATCGCTAGGCTTGAGGGCTAGCGATCGCTAGCTTGGTTCAGTCCAGGTCGAGAGCACGATCGCGAGCTAAAACAGCAACCTTGAGTTTCATGCCTAGCGATCGCTAGGGTAATGGCTAGCGATCGCTAGCACCTGATCAGTTTTGGGTTCGATTTTGTTTCGGCCATAACTTCTTCGTTATAGCTCCGTTTTCGATTCAGAAAGAACCGTTGGACTCGTAATCGAATTTCCTAACATATTAGACCATAAAAGGCATAATTTGATCTAAAATTCTGAATTCCATATTTCATTAAAGAGTCGATATTACACCGAAATAACGCGTGTTACAATCCTCCCCTCCTAATTAAAATTTCGTCCCCGAAATTTGTTACACCTACGCAAACATCCGCGGGTATCTCCGCTTCATGTCTTCCTCAGCTTCCCACGTGACATTAGCACCTCGGTGGTGCTTCCATTGGACTTTGACCATCGTCACCTCTTTATGGCGTAGTTTCTTCGTTTTCCTTTCTAGGATGGCTTCCAGTTCTTCTATGCATCGGTTACCGGTGTCGACTCGGATCTCCGATAACGGAATGACGCTCTCCTCCTCGGCTAGACACTTCCGCAAGTAACATACGTGAAAGGTGGGGTGTATCCCATCCATTTCGGGTGGTAGTTCTAACCGATAGGCTTGTTGTCCAACTTTTTCCAAAATGGTAAACGGTCCTAGGAAGCGTGGGCTAAGTTTCCCCCGTTTCCCGAATCGTATGATACCCTTCCAAGGAGACACTTTCAACATTACGCGTTCTCCTACTTGTAAGTCTACGGGGCGACGTTTCTTGTCGGCGTAACTCTTTTGTCGGTCTTGGGCGGCTTTCAAGCGCTCGCGGATACCCTTTACTTTATCCGCCGTCTCTTGTATGATCTCGGGTCCCGCAAATTGCTTCTCACCCGCCTCCAACCAACACGTTGGTGTTCTACACTTCCGTCCGTATAGTGCCTCGAACGGTGCCATCCCAATGCTAGAGTGGAAGCTATTGTTGTATGCAAATTCCACTAGCGGTAGGTGTGTATCCCAATTCCCACCAAAGTCAATCACGCACGACCGCAACATGTCTTCTAGTGTTTGTATCGTTCGTTCGCTTTGTCCGTCGGTTTGAGGGTGGTAGGCGGTGCTTAACTTGAGTTTCGTACCCAAGCCTTCTTGCAATCCATGCCAAAACTGGGAAGTAAATCGGCTGTCTCTATCCGAGACAATCGATAACGGTACACCGTGCCTCCTCACGATCTCTTTTATGTAGAGTTTGGCCAATTGGTCCATGGGTAGGGTTTCACGCATCTCGAGGAAGTGAGCACTCTTCGTGAGTCGGTCCACGATCACCCAAATAGTGTCGTGACCCCTCAAGGTCCTCGGTAGCTTGGTCACGAAGTCCATGGTAATGTGCTCCCACTTCCATTCTGGGATGTCTAGAGGTTGCAAACTACCATAAGGCTTTTGGTGTTCCGCCTTGACTTGAAGGCATGTGACACACTTCTCGACATAACTAGCCACGTCAAGTTTCATGACCGGCCACCAATAGTTCATCTTCAAGTCCCGGTACATCTTGGTGCTCCCGAGATGTATGGAATACTTGGATTTGTGGGCATCATCCAAGAGCAATTCCCGGTTGCCACCAAGCTTCGGCACCCAAACTCGGCCTTGAAATAGTTTAAGCCCGCGACTATCCTCGGTCAACAACTCTTTTTGCTTCACCATTACCTCATCCTTGAGGTTTTCTTCTCGAAGGGATTCCGCTTGACTCGCCTTGATCCTTTCCATCAAACTCGACACCACGCTAATCCGGTTAAGGGTCACACCAACGCTATCACCATAGTTCTTACGGCTCAAGGCGTCGGCGACTACGTTCGCCTTACCGGGGTGGTATAATAATTCGCAGTCATAATCCTTTAGTAGCTCGAGCCATCTCCTTTGCCGCATGTTGAGCTCCTTTTGGTCGAAAATGTGTTGGAGACTCTTGTGATCGGTGTATAGTGTACACTTGGTTCCGTAAAGGTAGTGTCGCCACAACTTCAAAGCAAATACCACCGCCGCTAACTCCAAATCGTGCACCGGATAATTCCTTTCGTGATCCTTCAACTGTCGAGAGGCGTAGGAGATCACCTTGCCTCGTTGCATGAGCACGCACCCGAGTCCCATCTTGGACGCGTCGCTATAGACTACGAAGTCTTCCGTCCCGTCCGGTAATGACAAAATCGGCGCTTGACATAACTTCTTCTTGAGTGTCTGGAACGCCTCTTCTTGCTTGTCGGTCCATAGAAACTTGGCGTTCTTCTTCGTTAGCACCGTGAGCGACGAAGCAATCTTCGAGAAGTCTTGGATAAACCTCCGGTAGTAACCCGCTAAGCCTAGAAAGCTTCGTATTTCTGACGGGTTCGTTGGCGACTTCCAACTCATCATGGCCTCGATCTTTGCCGGATCCACTTTGATCCCGTCTCGCGACACCACATGGCCTAGAAATTGTACCTCGTGGAGCCAAAATTCGCACTTGGAGAATTTGGCGTACAATTTCTCGTCTCTAAGCACGCTCAACACCTCTCGTAAGTGTCGTTCATGTTCGGCCTCATCTTTGGAGTAGACTAAGATATCGTCGATAAAGACTATAACCGACTTATCTAAGAAGGGTCTACACACTCGGTTCATCAAGTCCATGAATACCGCCGGTGCATTGGTCAAACCGAACGGCATCACCAAGAACTCGTAGTGCCCGTATCTCGTCCGGAAAGCTGTCTTAGGCACGTCGTCCTCCTTCACCCTAACTTGGTGATACCCAGATCGTAGATCAATCTTCGAGAAGCACCCGGCACCTTGTAGTTGGTCGAAGAGGTCGTCGATCCGAGGCAAAGGGTATTTGTTCTTTACCGTCCTCTTGTTTAGTTCCCGGTAGTCGATGCACATTCTCATGGAGCCGTCCTTCTTTTTGACGAAAAGGACCGGTGCTCCCCACGGTGACGAACTCGGTCGGATGAATCCCTTCTCGGAGAGCTCTTGCAATTGCGTCATCATCTCCTTCATTTCGGTCGGAGCCAATCGATACGGAGCGCGCGCTATCGGAGCCGCTCCGGGTGTAAGGTCAATGTGGAACTCCACTTGGCGTTCCGGTGGTAATCCGGGCAACTCTTCCGGAAAGACGTCCGGGAATTCCCGTACCACATTCACATCGTCGAGCTCTTTCTTCTCTAACTTAGTATCGATGACGTAAGCTAAAAAGGAGGTGCATCCCTTGGCTAGGCACTTCCTTGCCTTAACCATCGAGATGGTCGTGTAGACGCCCTTCTTCTTATCCCCATACACGGTAATCGGTGTTCCGTTAGGTGCCGGTAACGTGACCATCTTTTTGCCGCAACCTATGTTGGCGTCGTGTGCGCGCAACCAATCGATCCCTAACACTACATCGAAACTACCGACATTCATGGGTATGAGGGTAGCGGAGAAAGGTTCCCCATCTAATTCTATAGTGCACCCCTCAAAACAATCTCGAACGGTCACAAGAAATCCGCCCGCTACTTCTACTACTAACGCATCAGATAAGGGAGTGGTAGGCATAGTGAATTTCCTAGCTAGTGTATCATGCACAAAGGAGCGTTCGGCGCCCGTATCAAACAAAACTAGTGCGGGTATGGAGTTAACGAGAAACGTACCCGATACAAGATCGGATGTCTCCCTCGCCTCCGCGGCCGTCATTTGAAAAGCACGGCTAGTTACCTTCGGCGGGTTTCCTCCCTTTGCGACCGATCCGCTCGGACCCCCGGTAGTCGCTTTCTTGAACTTCGGGCAAGCGTCCCGATAATGCCCCGGCTCCTTGCAATCATAACAAACCGGCACTCGGGCCGCACAATCTTGGGTCGCATGACCCCTCCTTCCACACTTCCCACAATTATTGGGAGTTGGGGGAAAATCGCGGCGACACGGCCCAAAGTGCTTGCTTCGACATCCATTGCACCATTTCGCCTCGTTTCGGCTTCCACTTCGCCTCCCATCTTGGAAGGTCTTGCTCGGTCGGGCCGACATGGCGGCCTCCTCAAACTTCCTCTTTTGCCCGGCTTGATATCCGTCTACCCGGGCTTGGGTGATGTCGTCCTCAATCCTCAACGATTCTTCGATCGCCTCATGGAGGGTGGTGACCCTTGCGATCCTCACCGCCGATCTTATCTCGGCCGGTAACCCACGAGAATAGGCCTTGATCTTTGCCTTCTCATCGGGAGCCAAGTGCTCCACCATCCCAAGCTTCTCCATAAAGTCCTTTGCGTAAAAGGAAATGGGGTTGTTGCCTTTCTTCAGTCCTCGGAATTCGTCCTCGATCTTGTCAAGGGCTCGCTCGCTACAGTATTTCTCGAGCATCTTCTTCTTGAACTCGGCCCACGAGAGCCTAGCGTACACCTCCGGCGTGAGGGAAGAGCGGGTCAAGTTCCACCAAGTGAGGGCCTCGCCCTTAAGAAGGTGGGATGCGAACTTGACTCGTTGGGAAGAGTCGCACTCGCTAGCCTCAAAGGCCATCTCCATCTCGCGGAGCCAATATAAGCACACGACCGGGTCGGTGCACCCCCGGAACTCCGGCGGTTTACATCCCAAGAAGTTCTTGTAGGAGCACCCCTTAGCTTTCCCTTTCTCTTTCTCCTTATCTCCCGTGACTCGGGTCTCCTCGGTGACCACCACCACCTCCGCATCCCCCGATGCCGTAGCGGCGTTCTCTCCCACCGTCTCGTTGCGTCGGTGGCTAGCGTCACGGTCCTCCAACATCTTCATGAAGGACTCTTGTTGTTTGCTCATGGCCTCGTTCACGGCCTTCATCACACTATCGAGCATTCTCATCTCCGGGGTCACCTCGGTTAGGACCGGGTTTGGATCCTCGAGATTGACCCTTGGTACATGCTCCGTTCCCCCACCGAGAACGGGAAGCCTCGGTGGACTCTCAACCGTCTCGACCCGAACATGTTGGTCGGCGGTCGAAGCGGTTTGGTCGGGTGGTCCTCTCGCGGCGCCCGTCTGACTACGGGTGTTCGCCATACTAATCTGTCACACACAAATGCACGAGAATAGGATAAGAATAGACTACTTACGAACTCCAACATTTATCATCATCATAATAACAGTTACTCAAACACTCGCGTACAACGCATTCATAGATCAGTAGCTAGGTGATTTATGAACTAATCATACATAAGCATCCTCGTTACCATCACCACAACTTTGAATAAACGTGAATTCGCAAACCTATTGCTCTCCCCACCTAAGGTTCTACCCAAGGTATGTGTCGTGTTTACTAGTTTGCTAAGTTTAAGTCTAGGCATACTACAGTGATCACCTAGTTCGCTTAAACTAAAGCTCTGATACCAACTTGTAACACCCTAAAAATCAGGGCGAACAAAAACTTTTAAATTGCACAAAAGGTGGTATACAATGTACGCCAAGGCGTGAGCTCATCCCAAAACAGGGGTATAAGTAATGTACAATTAATTACAATGTTTATAATCGAAGGAGAAATACAATAACCAAACTAGTCTAGTTCTGTCTAAGAAGAAGACTACAAAAGGGTTATCGTTCTACGGTAAGTCTCGCGGTCATAGTAGACCGGTATCTCCAATATTCCCCCAAGCTCACTCTACGTCCGAGGCCTACTTGGGGACAATGTCCCGAGTACCTGAGAGACACATCGACACCAAGCAAGTGTTAGGCTAAAGGAGCCTAGTGAGTTGTACAATTAATATCATGCGCACGGGATATATATAAAGACATGCGAGTTATACACGATTATACTAGCAATATAATTAGCATATTAAACCGGTTTATTATTATCTTCGGAAACAATGGGAGCGACCCATTCCCCCAACCAATACCCCGACATTCGTTACTTCCAAACACCTCGATGTCCCGAATTTAGCATGGCAACATCATCCGAGTCCCGCGCCCAAGGAGCAACCCGAGGGCCGGCGACATAGGTACAAACCCCAAGACTGTTTGGTGTGGAAATATTGCGTTGGTTCGTCCATGTCATTATCATTTAAGATCGTGAGACGGAATTTAGCATCGCGTCACGTCCATATCATTTTCACACAAGACCTAGATACTGAATTTAGCATAGCATCTAGTCCATATTAATCACATACAAAACCTCGACACTGAATTTAGCATAGCATCATTTCAGAGGTATGTATCGAGGGTCTCAAGCCCCTTTATATCATTTCGGGTATCAATTCCATCCTTACACAATCTCAAGTCATGTATCATGTAGAGCATTTCACATAAATACAATTATCATACAACCCGTAGGTTTAACACATACGAAATAACATACGGTAACTTCACCTCATGTAAGGGGTAACACCATCCGAGTCATTCCTACTAGCATAACACTTCATACATATCATGAGTATTCTCAACTAAACATGAGAAGTAATCTATACCAAATTCACATTCATTCACATAATAAGCAAGGAATAGACTTCATCAAAATGATGTGCTCTCAGTTTTAACAAAATAGTTTTAGCAACTCACCTTAGGGTTTTGTGATAAAACCCCCAAATTCCAAGATTAGGTCAAATAAGAGCACGAACCTAAAATCAAGTAAATCGAACCCTAGGTTAGTTCATAACCCTTATTATATGCATAGATCCAACCTACAAAGGTTTAATCGAAGCTTACCGAGTGAGATCCAACTAAAACCCTAGGATTTGGAGCTTTCCTTTCTTCAAGCAACAATGGTGGTGAAAGGAAGAGTGGAGAAGATGAGGTAGGTGAAGTGGGGTTTCCTCCCGAGCTAGCTCCAAGTGTAGATTCAACCTCAAGATCTTGAAGAGCTTTGAAAATGAAGAATGTAGGAAGAAAAATCGCCAAAATCGGACAAGGGATGAGAGAGTTGTGGCCAAATGAAGTGAGGAAGGGTTTAAAACCCGTTTTCTGAAAACAACAGCTGCCTAGCGATCGCTAGGCTTGAGGGCTAGCGATCGCTAGCTTGGTTCAGTCCAGGTCGAGAGCACGATCGCGAGCTAAAACAGCAACCTTGAGTTTCATGCCTAGCGATCGCTAGGGTAATGGCTAGCGATCGCTAGCACCTGATCAGTTTTGGGTTCGATATAGCTCCGTTTTCGATTCAGAAAGAACCGTTGGACTCGTAATCGAATTTCCTAACATATTAGACCATAAAAGGCATAATTTGATCTAAAATTCTAAATTCCATATTTCATTAAAGAGTCGATATTACACCGAAATAACGGGTGTTACACCCTAACCCTAAGGTTTTCTTTTAATTTTTAAGATAAATAAATAAATAAATAAACTAAAAAAAAATGGGATGTCACATTAATCAATTGAATAAAATGTCTTAATAAAATAAAAAAAAGAAGATAAAAAGTAAGAAAATGTGAAATATGTAATTGAGAATAAAAAATATAAAGATGGCCTACTATAAGAACCAAATATGTAAAATAATCAAACATTTTTTGGATGAGTTAACTATATAATTAAACGAAGTTGGATGAAGGATGGAAATTGAATAAAAATAAAAACCACAGAGATGAAAAAACAGTTTTTAAAGATTAAGGACGAAAAACGTTATAGACATTTAACTACAGGAACTAAAGTTGTACTTTAACATATTTCAGATATATGACTAAAACATAAAATGAAATATAGAAAATTAAAAATATAAAGTGAATAAATATTATAAGTTTAGGGGGACTAAAATGTAATTTTTGCAAATGTCAGTATATTGAGAAACAATATTTTGTCTTCCTGAATATATAATCGTACTATATATAATGTATAATAAAATAAATATATCAAAAAACATTCAATATTAGGCTCATTTCGAACGTATCGACAATACGATTATAATGGCGTAATTTGTTAAAATTACTTTAACATATTTCAGCCAACATACGATATATGACTAAAATGAAATATAGAAAACTAAAAAGCATAAAGTGAATAAATATTGTAAGTTATGTAGTATCTAATAAAATAATCACATCAAGATATTTCAATATTGGACTCATTTCGAACGTATCGACGATACGATAACAATGGCATAAGTTGTTATAATTAAAACGTACTTTTTTAACACATTTCAGCCAATATACGATATATGACTAAAACGTAAAATGAAATATAAAAACTAAAAGGTATAAGATGAATAACTATTATAAGCTTAGAGGGGCAGAATATAACTTTTAAAAGTTACTGTTTAATGAACAGTAGAATAATGACTTAGGATCAGGTGAGACCAAGCTGTTACCGTGAGACCGCGTGAGACCAATACCTAACGTATGAAACTTCACAAAAAAACACCGTGAATGTACATAAAACTCGAATACGCAGACCTAAAAATCACTTTCGATGCAAAAAAATATCGAAAACAAGCTAAAAAACGAAACCTTCACAACTCAAGTTCTATGAAGGTTACATATTTATAATGCGAACCTTCACAAAAAAATGCTGTGA
This sequence comes from Centaurea solstitialis, assembly GCA_030169165.1. Taxonomy (NCBI): domain Eukaryota; kingdom Viridiplantae; phylum Streptophyta; class Magnoliopsida; order Asterales; family Asteraceae; genus Centaurea; species Centaurea solstitialis. The sequence goes on from CM058046.1 coordinate 69,187,499, forward strand.
AGGTTTCGTTTTTTAACCTTTTTTTGGAATTTTTTTTTTCGATAGTGTTTTCTAGTATGTTTTAATGATGAATGTTCAATTTTTTTTACCTTCACAAATGTTTTGATGTGAAGTTTCAAGTAAAATATGTTGGTCTCACCGGTCTCACCAAAAAGGCTTGGTCTCACCAGAACCTAACTCGTAGAATCATTCCTGTAAAATGTTATTATTATAATATGATTTTATATTTTATTATAAAATTATTATAATATTATATTTTTGAAAAGTTGGAAAATTGAAAAAATAGAGTTCTTTGTTTGACAAATTCTCTTTTATATATAAAGATTATTTACAGAATAATTAAAATGGTTTTTTGTAAAAGGAGTGCAAAATATATAACTATGACAAAAAAGATCTATATTACTCGATAATTAATTAATGATAATCTTTGAAACGAAAAATGAATATCTTTTTATATAATTCTAAAAAAAAGTTACTACTATTATTTTTGGGAAGTACGACCAATACCAGTGTGATCAGACTAATTCCCACACATACACATACACATACACATACACATACACATACACATACACACACGTCTTTATCTTTTTTGTATTCTTCTAATGATTCTCAACATAAGCTTCAAAAATAGATTTTGGGTTTCTTAGAGAGAGAAATGGGTTCATGGTGGAAATCTTCATCTGGGAAAATTCTATGGATGATTATAGCGCCAATGGTTTTGATTTTAGGGTTTATGGCCTTGAAGAAATCAGACTGGGGAATTGGGTTCGTTTACTCTTATCCTTGGGGCTCTTCTAGAGATGATACGGCAGTACTCGAACCTGGCGCTGGCGGTGGCGGTGGCGGTGGCGGTGCGGTGGCGGCGGCGGCGGCGGTGGTGGTGGTGGTGGTCAGATATCTCAGCCTCCATTTTCATCTTTATCTTCTTTATCAGCATCACCAATTGCACTTGAAGAAGATATGGACATGCAACAACCTGTAAGTGATCTTTTTTCTCTCACATCATCATTTTTGGCTTTTCTTGTTTTTGGGTATGATTGACTTTACTTCCAATGAGCATGCAATTAATTTGTTCTTCATACTATTTTCTATTTTTAAAATTCTGTTTTTCATTTATTGTTCTTCAATTACAACATAAAAGTATAAAACACTAAAAAAAAATAGATCTAATTTTAATGATTAAATATTATTAGGATTTCGTGTGTTCCATAATCCTTAACCATCAAAACTCAAATTTAAGTTTCGATATGTTATTATAGCTATTCAGTTTTTCGGTGACAATGTTCTATGGTGTAGTAGAGCACTATGAAATACAATGGTGACACCATTAAGTTGTCTTATTGTTTTTTAATAGGTCTGAAATCTGATTTCTTGTTGAAAAAAAATAAGAGATGGATGGTGCAACTCTTAAAATTTTTGAGGCCGATAAGAGGTTTTTAAACCTTTTCTTAAAACTAAAACAAACGGTTTTAAGTCCACAAATCTCTTAATTTTTAGACTTAGGAGATTTTAAGAGGTATTTTTTGAAAAACAAACAGCCCCTAAGAGTCGTAATTTTTTTCCATTGTTACTGAATTATTTAGTGGTGACACGGGGCCCATTAATGTTTACGTAAATCCGCCCCTAGTACCGGTATTACACATGTATCATTTTGCTGACGTAACATAACGTGCCAAGATCTCATTTGGGAAAACACACGTTACGAGTCCGTAGAATGATTTGCTTGTAATCTATTTTAGTCGTCGGCCAAAAATCGGATCGATAGCGATACTTATACGGGGACAATTAATGTCATGGAAAGTAAATAGAAGTTTACTGAATCATTCAAAACTACACAACCGGTGATCATATTGTTACATTAAGAAGATTACATATATAATATATTGACCGGTTTTCCATCCTTCAAATTAGGATTAACTTTTGACTTTCTGCAAAATAAGTGAATTTAATGTGTGCAAAAACAGTAGCAATATCGTAATATTAGGATCTAACCCTTAAAGTGGACTGAGACATATTACACCTGTAAATGGTGGTAATTACCATATATGAGACAAATAGTAGTGTGACTAGTGTCAATGTGTTAGTTTGTGTATTGACACACATATATTTTAATGGCAAAAATAAGCTAGCTTATAACCTAGTCCATCCAAACACATATCATTAGCTAGCTTATAAGCTAGTCCATCCAAACATGTATCATAAGCTAGCTTTTTGAACGCTACTTTGAGTAGCTTTTTGGGAGCTTAATTATTGTAGCTTTTTCAATTATATCCTTATTAATATTAATTAATAAATTCAAATATACCCTTTTTGGTCATTTTACATACCCACAAGCTAGTTTTTGCCAAACAAAATTTGCTCATATATAAGCTAGTTATGCTACTAGTTAGCTTATCAATCAACAGCTAGCTTATCAATATCAGCTAGCTTATCAGCTAGTTTGCCAAACACAACCAAAATATTAGTGTACTATTGTTATTATTTGTATGTTTACCAAAATATTTGGGTAGTATTTGATCTTCTATTATCTATTTTAGAGAAAATATAACAAATTTGTTGGAGATGTTCTTAGAGCATCATTTAATAAATTTATTTTATTTTATGATATTATTTTAATGCATTAATTTGTTAATTATTTTATTTATAAATATATTTAGTTGATGATCGAATTTTGAATTATATTATAAATCAAAACGTAGTTGTTAAGGCTTAAGGCTCTGGGAGATGTGGTGGAATATAGGAATGAGCATTTGGCATCGAAATCTCGAACCGAACCGGGACCGGGACCGAACCGGGACCGGGACCGAACCGGGACTGGGACTGGGACCGAACCAGGACCAGTATATGATATACGGTGCGGTAAATGGTTCTAGAATTTGGCTCCAATTGGTTTCGGTCCAACCGGTTTCGGTATGGGAAAAAACCGGAAAAACCGGTTTAGGAATACTTATGGTATCTTCAAATTTTTCGGTAACTATTCCTTTTCCAACCCTTACTTTTCCCAACCAAGATTCTCATAAATCATTTAATTAAGTCACAATATCAAATCAACCTAATTTGTAAATAATAATTTTGATTTTTAAGACTACAAATTTCATATTTAGTCGTTGACATATATTTTTTCAACAAAATGAATTTTTATTTAGTTGTAAACAATTCACTATTTGTATTTGCTCAAGTTAATTGTACAAATAAAATGCTTCACGACTATATGGAGTGTTCAAATATATGAAATTCGCAAATTTCGAAACTCGTCCCAAAAAGCGGTCCTACCTGTACTAGAACTGAATTTCCCGGAACCGCACTGAAAACGGAACCGAGGTATACGGTTCGGTATTCGGTCCTACAAAAAACACTTCAAAATTTTCGATCCAACCCAGTTCCGGTCCAGTACGGTCTGGGATTGGAACTGAGCTCATCCCTACTGGAATATCCCATCTGTATAAAAATCTATTCCAAAGGTGCACAATAAATGTGGTCACTGAGTTATTAAGGTTGATGTCTTACATTTATAATTTGCCGGAGTTAGTCTGGATTGTTAAATCATAAATTACATTAAGTTATAACCTTGAAATTATTTTATGTAAATAGGCGTATGTGTGTGTTTATGAATTGAAGTAAAAGATTATATAAAATCCTGTTGGTCCCAAACAATCAAACAAAAAGAGGATTCAAGAGAGAAATAAAGAAGATGAAATGAAAAGTCCTTGAATTTATTATGAGAGCTCTCAAGAACACACACAAACACCTACTAGATGACTCTCATTGAATATGATTCCCACACCTTTCTCTCAACCCTAAACCCCTTTATATATGGGGCCTAAATATAAAAGCCCAAGCCCAATAGCTAAACTAACTAGTTAAACACTAATTAAACTACTCAAAGCTTACTTTATAAAACTTTCACTAATTAGGACAATTTGGTCCTAACAATCTCCCCTTGAAGTTTTATAAAGGAAGCATCTCTGATCTTCTCCCCATTGCTTTCTTCAGAAAACTTTAGTGGCGTTCGGCTACATTTTGATCTCCAAGCTCCCCCTCGATTGTAGCTCTTTATCTTCAGTTTCAACTGAAAGACCAGATCCGATTTGCAATAACCGCGACTGATTGCACAAACTATAGCTCAACCTGTAAATAACTCGACACGTCTGATAACCGTAGAATACAACAGCTTGCACCAGAGCATGTTGATTCATCCAACTATGTTGATCTCTCGCCAAGAAAAACAAAGGGATAGATGCATGTGTGAGTTACCGTGCAGATCAGCAAGAAAAATAACGAATCTGTCTTTGATCGCATGCTGAGTAAGATTTCAGCAAAAGAGCTCTAAATCTAATAAGCTCACAACAGGGAAACACTGAAGCTTGGATCACCGAAAGACCGTATGGCATGAAAGACTGGGAGTAGATGCTGAACGAGATACTTTGCTTTGATCTCTCTACTGCTCAAAAATAGTCGATTTCCTGAAATCTTCCAAAATGTCAAGTAATCAAATCCAGATCTAGTCTTCTTAGTCAGATGGATGACGACCGTCACTCAAAATTGTAGATCGCAACCAAGCCTCCACAACGGTAAAATGGTTAGGAACTGAGCACATAACAATAGTACCATTTACCGAAGGTGGCATCCAAAGGAAAAACTCAACTCTCACACCTAAGAGGAATAATTCCATCTAATAAAACTCTAGAATAATGGTTGCAGAGCGTCAACCTTCTGAGTAATCTAACCAGATGCAGAATCCGATCACCGTCGTTTTGAAATCGTTACAAATCTGACATGTCTTCAAATAATCTAGAGCAACTGGGGAAACGAGAGAAATTCAATTTTCATGATTGAAAACTGAATTGGGCTAAAATCTGGGTTGATGAGATCTTTACGAACCAATTGGGAAAGAAAGGTGGCTAATTAAGCGCGGGGATTTTGAAGCGTCACATGTATTTGAATCTGGGTGGATCTAGAGCGCAACGGAATATAATCTTAAAAACGTATCTGAAGATGATTCCCGAACTTAATTTGAACAATTTGCGTCATCGGGAAGAAATTCCGTCAAATAGTCCCAAACCCCGAATCCTGAAAGTCCCAAATCAGAAAAAATAAATTTTCCTGAAAGATGTGAAAATTTCAAACTCCGAGGGCTGAATTTGTAAAAATCCAGAACTTTGAACTCTAGGGGTTAATCTTGTAAATATTCAGAACTTGAACTTGAGGGACCAAATCTGAATATATTTGAAACTTGAAGTGCAGGGACCAAATTTGACAGGAACTAGAAACATGAAGTGCAGGGACTAGAAGTGACAGAAGCTTCAAACTTGTTATAAAATAGTCTAAGGGCTGGAAGCGTCCATTTTTCAAACTTGAAAAATTAAAGTGTCAAATACTTTAAACTACAAGGGCCAAACACGCTTAACTCTTCAAACTTGAATCAAATTTCCAAGTTTAGCAAGGACGTGACTCGGGAAACAAAGTCGGACTTTTAATGTGGTGCTACACGTGTCCCAAATCCCTTTTTTTTTTTCAAGTTGAATTTCCCGACTCCAAAATTGACGTCGGGAAACCAGCTTCTTTTCTTTTTTTTTTTCGATTCAAACTTTTTCCAGCCACAAAAATAATTTTCATGGCATTTTCCAAATCAAAACCCAATTTCCGATTTGAACATTTTAGAGCCATCGTTTCCAAGCTGTACATTTGGATTCTGTGTTTGATAACAATTTCGAGTCAGGAAAGACATGAGGTCGGGAAACCAGAAAAAATTTGGAGACGGGAAACTTGAAAAATCAAAGGTTCCACTTAAGAACGAGTCGGGAAACCTCGAATACCCGAGTTGGGTTATTCATGTTTCCCGAGTCGGGATATTTGAAGATCAAAGGTTCCACTCAAGAACGAGTCGGGAAACTCGGATACCCGAGTCGGGTTATTCATGTTTCCCGAGTCGGAAAATAATCACAACCCAAACATCAATCTTCATCATCTCCATCAAGATCCAAACCCCAAAAATCCAAATTCAAACTTTCTTCAAAAACAATGCTTCAAAACCCAAAAAAATAAAAACACCTCTAATTGAATGATTCAATAGGAACAAACAAATCTAATGATTTTTTTGGCTCTGATACCATTTGTTGGTCCCAAATAATCAAACAAAAAAAGGATTCAAGAGAGAAATAAAGAAGATGAAATGAAAAGTCCTTGAATTTATTATGAGAGCTCTCAAGAACACACACAAACACCTACGAGATGACTCTCATTGAATATGATTCCCACACCTTTCTCTCAACCCTAAACCCCTTTATATATGGGGCCTAAATATAAAAGCCCAAACCCAATAGCTAAACTAACTAGTTAAACACTAATTAAACCTACTCAAAGCTTACTTTATAAAACTTTCACTAATTAGGACAATTTGGTCCTAACAAATCCAAATAAATAGGTTGTAGTTCATATATTTTTAACAAATGATAAATTGATTAAAACTAGTTATTAAGAGCCTTCGCTTCGCACCGAATTATATAAACCATGATATATTTTATCATAAATAGTTTAATAAAATTATTTTATTATTTTTTATTGAAGTTATAATAGTTTATAATTAACCAATAAAACAAAATGTCGTAATAAAATATATAACAAAGTTGGATTAGTTAACCAACTTAATTTAACAAATTTGGATGGAGGGATGAAATGGAATAAAGAAAATCCATAAAGATGAAAAAAAAAACAACTTTAAAGATTAGAAAATGCGAATTATGTAATTTAAGAATAAAAAAAATATAAATACGATATACTATAAGAACCAAATATGTAATTTAATCAAACATTTTTTGGATGAGTTAACTAACTAAATTTAACAAAGTTGGATGGAAGGATGAAAATGGAATAAAAAAACCCATAAAGATAAAAAAAAAACAGTTTTTAAAGACAAATGACTAAAAGCACTATAAATATTAAACTATAGGGACCAAAGTCAAAGTCGTACTTTATTTCATATGTTTACTATTCATTGAATTTTGTGTTCTCAAAAAATGATGGAAAGGAAAGAAGATGAAAAGAAAGGAAAGAAAATGAAAAGAAAGGAAAAGAAAAGCATGGAAAAGAAAGGAAAATAAAGTAATTTTTTATTTGTTTTTTCGAAAATAGAAGGAATGGAAAAGAAAGGAAACAGAAAGAAACGAAAGAACTTTCTTTCCTTAGCTTTCCGTCCAAATGTGAGAAGAAAGTTTTGGAAGGAAATCCATCCTTATTTTCCTTCCTAGTCCTTTCATTTATTTCGTAAAAAAGTTTCAAAAATACGGCCCTTTTTTTTACTTTTCTTTTCCATCCTTCTCTTTCCTTTCCTTTCCCTCCTAAAGTTTTTTTGAGAACACGAGTTTTTTAACTTTCCTCCCATTTCTCTCACTTTCTTTTCGTTTCCTTCGTTAAAAAGGTTTTGAGAACACATTTATGAATTGACATAAGAGGATAATATATAGAGTAAATTACAGGTTTGGTCCTTGTGGTTTTATGTTTATCTTGCATTTAGTCCCCCGATATTATTCTAATTCCAAATAATCTTGAGAGTTTGCATTTCTGTAGTGTTTTGTTCTCCACAATAATGGTTGCTAACTCCTGTAAGTTAGTTTTAGGGGCAATTTTGGTCTTTTTCCTTCTTTCTTGTCTTTTCTTCTTTTCAATTAAAAAATTAGACTAATAAAACATAATAATATTATAAATACATTCTCCCTCCCTCCCTCCCTCCCTCCCTATGTAGAGAGAAAGAGAATGAGAGAATTTTTTGATCAAGAAATAAGAGATTTAATGAGAACTATGAGATGGATTCCTGACCATCACTTTTCAACTTACAAGTGTGTTTGATACATGAGATATGATAGGATGGAACAAAATTCATTGTACCATGTTTGGCAAGACAAGGGAAAGAACAAAAATTCACTCTCTTAATTTGCATGACATGGGACAGAACAAATATTCACTATCCCAATTCTCATGTTGGTGTTGGACATGGGACATGGACATGGACATCAATAGGTAGAAAAATATGGTTTTTCTTGTTCCACCAAAATGGGTAGAATAACATGGGGCAAAAACGAAACAAAAACTAAAATATTATTAATTAATCATTGTTTCATATATAATGTTAATATGATATTTTTTTAGTAGTCACCAGTACGTACCAGTCGTGATCGATGCCGCCATCGGTAGCCGCCGCCATTGGTAGCCACCTCCACCTCATGTTCCATTACAACCTCTTTCACAATCTCTACAACTACTGTCGACCACTAATCATCACCGTCCACTGCCACCTCGCCGATCACCGTCAGCCAAACAACCTCTTCCACTACGTCTACAACCAATGACCACCACCGTTCATAAAAATATCTACCATATCCTCTACCACAACAACCTCCTCCACTACGTCTACAACCACCACCGACCACCGACCACCACCGTTTATCGCCACTACTGTTATCACCGTTCACTGCCACCACCACTACCATCATGGGCCACTTCACATCTACCATAACCACCACCAACATCTGCTACCACTATCACTGCCTACCACCACCATCATTTATCACTACCACCATCCATAGCTACTTCAATTAGTACGGTTGGCGATCACCCTTCCACCATAACCTCCCACTGTCGTTACCTCCACCGTATTGGTGACGAGTACCTTTTCCACCATTGTTAACGCCACCACCGCTACTATCTACCAACTTCACCTTCTCCATAACCACCGGCAGCCACATACCACCATCGTCCATCGTCACCACGAGTAGTACTTTGTCCACCACATCTACCATAACCGACACCACCTCCACCTCTACCATACAACCACCATCAGTTATATTAAAATTTTCATTCCAATTTGGTAGTATAAACCATTATATATGCATACTTTTTATTTTTTTATGAAAATTGTGTAACCATCAATTGGTATGCAAGAGGTTTGAGAAGGCTGCAAATTTAAACGAGCCATGTTGATACATACTGTTGAACAAACAGGCTTTTGCTATGGATCAAGATGACAACTTTACTGCAAAGTTAAATGGCTCGGACATTTTCCTTCGGACAAATCATGAAACCTACGATCCTCCTTCAAGTAACGGGATTCAAAGAAACTTTTCCGGTTTAGCTAAACTTGAAGCTAGCCTGATGCAAGCTCGAGCTGCGATCCGGGAAGCAACAAGCCAGAGCCAGATCAATGATCCTGACTACACACCATACGGTCCTATATATTGGAATGCCTCCGTCTTCCACAGGTATGGAAGCAACGTTTACTGCTTTCACTACTATAAAATTGGGTTATAGGAAACTAAAATTGCCTAGGTGCCCCAATAGACTATTTTATAGCCTAATAGGACTTCAGCTAAATGGACTAACCAATGGTGGGTCATATGTAAAAAATATTACAATAAGTTTTAAAGACACTTTGTTTCAACAAGTTTTTGTTGACACTTTTAATCTATAACTTCCTATTAGCATTTTTAGATGACACATTGCAGAAATGTCATACAAACACATCTTTTTTATATATATACAATTTTTTATAAGACATTTTTTAAAAGCATGTTTTATCTCAAAAGCATCATAAGAAAATTGTTGACGACACCCAAAAACGTCTTACAAACTTTAACTTATTGTAACATGTGTGTGGTATGAACAATGTATTAGGATATGTAGAGGTATTTGGAGTCCTATAAACCCAATTTTCTTGCTGTGCTTCTCAAACAGTACCAAACAAAACGAGCTCAATATATCCCATCTAAATCTACCCCAGGAAGTAGAAAGGTTGTTTACTGCGTTACTCCACTCATAGCAATTAATTGGTTTTGAGCTAAAACGACGTGGAGGTGATTTTTTTTATTACAGGAGCTATTTGGAAATGGAGAAAAGATTTAAAGTATATGTGTATGAAGAAGGAGAACCACCAATATTTCACAATGGTCCTTGCAAGAGCATATATGCAATGGAAGGTAACTTTATTTTCCAAATGGAAACAACCAAGTTGTTCCGAACCCGGGATCCCAATAAAGCCCACATATTTTTTCTCCCAATGAGTTCGACCATGATGGTCCGCTTTATATTGGAGCGTGGCTCTCGCGACCATTGGCGTCCGATGAGGCGAACAGTCAAGGACTATATCGATCTTGTTGCATCCAAATACCCTTTTTGGAATAGAAGTCTAGGTGCCGATCACTTCTTTGTTGCTTGCCATGATTGGGTACGTGAATCAATCTTACGCTATATAAATACATACCGAGGATCATGTGAGAAATTTTCTTTCTCATTTTCATGAGAAAGTGGGCAAAGGTGAAGCTACATTATATTGTGTAAATATGACCAGAAAATATGTAAGTGAGGTTACATTATATTGTGTGAAGGAATTTGTTTCACTACTATAAAAAGGGTATTACGACGGCCAAAACAGTTGGAAATTTTTACCGAAGTTTATTCGACAAAAGGAGCGTCGCTAAAAACCTGGTCCGTAAAAGCTATTGACGGTTTTTCCGATGACTTTTACCGCTTGCTTTCCGATTGTTCAATTTACCACCGGCTTTCCGACGACTTTTTCTGATGTTTTCCGACTGTTTCATTAACCGACGGCTCTCCGATGGGTTACCTACTGTTTTCGATGGTTTTCTGATGATTTATTAAAAGTTAAATAATAAATAAAATAAAAAAGAGCAGTCGGTAAACCATCGAAAGCAGTTGGAAATTTCTGATTGCTTTTAGTAGTCGGTAACGGCAGTCTGTAATACACAATTTTTTAGTAGTGTTTTCAGTTGCCATCACACATCATAATGTTATATTCACAAATCACATGGCTGAAGTGAAGATTACATTATATTTGTGAAGGTTGTCCTTTCTCATATTCTCATAAAAATGGTTTTCCTCACTAGAACAGTAGAACTTAACCCTAATGGTCAAATGAGAAGGTGGTCGGTTTGCAATAATGCGAGAAGTTCCAAAATTATATATGATTAGATGTGATACGGACACTTAAATCATATAGTTAAACACATTTGCGTTAACTGTCACATAGCAGCGTGGGAGACCTTAAGGTTGCGTTCACCAAGTCACCCTCTTCCGTTTTGGATGTGTTCAATGATACTAATTTTGGAACTTCTCGTGTAACTACAAATTGATCAAAATCTTGTTTGATCCACTCCCCCCTCTCTCTCTATATATATATGTGTTAATGTGTGTGTGTGTGTGTGTGGAAGTTAAAAAAAAGACGGGTGACTTGTAAAAATGCGAGAACAAATTGCTAAACAGATGACTTTTACCTTTACATACAAAAATCACACATGAAAATTTCCATGGGTGATTACTGATGGATTAGCCAGAAAATACCAATGTTTCACATAAAATCCGATGTTTTCCACAAGTCACCTACAAATTACGGAGAAGAACCTTGGATAATTTGTTATGATTTGACTTTCCCACCAACAATTCGGTCACCAACTTTTGTGACACTTTTATGACAAATCACCCTTTTAGCGACAGATTTCCAATGAAAAATTCCATAAGCGAAGTCTTCCATTTATTAGTGACGGGAAAATCACATGTGGTTTGCAACCAATGCAACCAATGTCGTGTGAAACTCGCCCGTCCAATGGACGTTCAACATGACCTTTCTAGACATGTTTTTAATCACAATTGATTTACTATATAATCACATATGATTTAGCCGTTCTCGCATTTCTTTAAGTTGACCGTGTTCTCGTTTGAACTCACAACTATGTATATACGTGTGTGTTTTTCACATTTTCAAGATTTGGGCTTTTCAATTATTCATGACAGGGGCCCGAGCTTTCAAAGGCGGTTCCAGAACTCTTTACAAACTCGATTCGGGCATTTTGCAATGCAAACAGCTCAGAAGGATTCATACCTTCAAAGGATGTTTCCATCCCAGAGATCATGCTCCGGGATGGTACAATGCAAGGTCTAGTGGGTGGGCCATCCCCTAGGCAACGCTCCATTCTCGCGTTTTTTGCTGGTGGGGTCCATGGCCCGATAAGGCCCATTCTCCTTGAGCATTGGGAGAACAAGGACCCCGATTTACAAGTCCACAAGTACCTTCCGAAGGGCGTTTCATATATCGACATGTTGAGGCAAAGCAAGTATTGCATCTCTCCGAGCGGCTACGAGGTGGCGAGCCCGAGAATGGTTGAGGCGCTTTATACGGGTTGCGTCCCGGTGCTCATTAAAGAACATTATGTTGCACCATTTAGTGACGTTTTGAACTGGAAATCGTTTGCGGTCATACTTCATGTCGAGGACATTCCCAACCTCAAGAAAATCTTGATGGGGATATCGACGAGGCAGTACCTACGAATGCAACGCAGGGGCAGACAGGTAAAACGACATTTCGAGGTTAATTACCCACCTAAGAGATACGACGTGTTTCATATGGTACTACATTCGGTTTGGCTTCGAAGGCTTAATGCTCGTATCCACGGGAGCAACTGAATTTTGATCCTTATGGGTAGTTACGGATATGGGGATTGAGCTACTTGTGTTGTGGGCACTGATCTCTGTTAAGCTATAATTTAACAAAATTGTGATGCCTTTTAGCACGTTATTCAATTAACAAAAAGATTTATGAACATTGATGAAAAATCTGAAATTTATTCTGATTTTTCATCAAATAAGTAAATTTTCAATACGATGATAATGTATAAATTGTCCAAATTTCAATTTGATAATTGATCAAAATATATACATATGATGTATTTTTCTAGAAAAATTGATAGAAAAAACATAAATGTGACACAATAGTTGGTTCACTAGTGAGTTCCACCGCAAGAAATCACTTCTATACGGCGACAAAGGCTATAGGTAGGAATTTTAGGTAATAGAATATCTTTTATAAAAAACATTGTGTTATTTGTGAGTTTTTTTCAGAAATGAGGTGGATTTGAGAAAAATTAGCAGAAGTAGGGTTATTTTTTTTTTTTGCTTTTCAAAACTAGAGTGATCGGAGATTGAATCTCCGAACACTTTCTGCCAATACGCCACCTGTCATTCTTGTCATTCTTCCTACTCTTCCTACTAGCGTGTATTATAAACTGTTTGGAGATTGAATTCCCGAACAATTGTGGAGGATTAATGCAGCCTTAAAAAGGACATATAGGACGTTAGAAGTGTTCGGAGATTGAGACTCCAAACAGTTTGGGTTTAAATATAAAAAAAAGTAAGAAAGATGGGACGTAGGGTGGCAGGTTGATGCCTTACATGCATAGTGTTCGGACATTGAGTGTCCAAACAGTTTGTCCTCTTACAACCATGCATGCACCCGTGAACACTTTTGTCCTTTCCCATTAGCAACCCGTGAACAAACCACCTTCATTCATATTTATATTTAAATACTCAACCTTCTATATAAAGAAATCATCTTTCACTACAAAATCAAATCAAAGTGTTCAAATATATCTAGATTTTTTTCATTCAGAAACTTCATTTAGATTTCTATTTTTTACACCAAACTTCATTTCTTCTTTCTAATCCATTTCAAACTCAAACATGGCAAATATGAGAATTAACCCAGTCCGATCAACAATGAGTTATTATTTTTAGAAGCTGATCATAGGGCGTATACTCTGTTCCACAGTGGAGAAGACTCCGACAAGCTGCTTGAACCTAGAAGAGGTGACCAAAAATTCTGGGAAATAATCAAGCATCACCAAATCCCGGTTGCGGTGATGGAGTATATACGTCTAGCCGGGTTTGAAGGTGTCATTAAGTGCGGAATGAAGCATCTTGATCATGCTTTGATACCCGCACTTGTAGAAAGGTGGCGACCGGAAACACACACGTTTCACCTACCAATTGGGGAGGTGACCGTAACCCTACAAGACGAGCTAGGAAGAAGGCTATAGAGAGCATATATGGGACCTAGGAGAGCAACTTTGAAGAGTTACCGAGGTACATTGAAGCTTTAACGTCTTCTAACCCTAACACAATTGTTCATTGGTTGCATGACCCGAATAGTTCGTCCAGTGCTTATACTTTTAAATACGTTTTTGGGCTTTCGGACCAGCTATCGAGGCTTTTACCCACTGCATCCCTGTGATATGTGTGTGGACGGGACCCATTTAAAGGGTTCCTACAAGGGGAAGTTACTCACCGCGGTAACAAAAGATGCCAACAATCACATTTTACCACTTGCCTATGCCATTGTTGATGAGGAGACGGTGGATAGTTGGTCTTGGTTCTTTGACCACCTAAGGTGGTGCGTTGCAAATAACAGTGCAAGACGATTGTGTGTCATTTCTGATAGGCACAAGGGCATTCTTAATGCAATGAGCACTTTAGAGGACTGGAAGGAGCCAATGGCATATCACCGGTTTTGTCTCAGGCACATTCAAAGCAACTTCATGAGGCAGTTCAAGAACTACAGACTGAAGAAACTTTGTTACCAAATGGGTTGTACTACTCAGAGGCGGAAATACCAGGCTGTCCTACAAGAAATAAAAGACATCGAACCTGCTGCATGGGAATACCTGAAAGAGATCGGTACCTCTAAGTGGTCACTTCTGCATGACACAAACAATCGTCGTTGGGGAAACTTAACAACAAATATTGCAGAGAGTATGAGCAATGTCTTGCGGGGAGCTAGACTTCTTCCTATTAAGGCTTTAATTGATTTCACATTCAATAAAGTTGTGCAACATTTTAGGAAGCATATGGAAATTGCTAGTACCTGTCAGACACCCCTACCCCCGCGTATGTGGAATCTTTTCAAAAACGCGACCGAGATGCACAACAACACAGAGTTTCAGAGTTTGACTACAGTAACGGCGTATACAGAGTGGTGTCAAGGATGCAAAATGACTACACTGTCGACTACGATAAACATCCGTGTACGTGTGGGAAGTGGCAAATGCATCGGTTTCCCTGTTCGCATGCCATTGCCGTTTGTCGTAATAGGGGAGAGAACCCGCACACACTTGTGCATAAAGTGTACACAACTATTATTTACAAACGGCAATACCGAAGTGACTTTAGGCCGCTTCGTCATGTTGACTACTGGAATGACCCAGGTTGGAGAATAAGAGCCAAAGCATCAAGGATTTCCACATCTACAGGTAGGAGACGCACGCGGAGAATACGTAATGAGATGGATGTCCGTGATCCAAACGAGCCAATTGTAAGAAGATGTGGATTATGCAAGCAACCCGGACATAACAGAACCACTTGCCCAAACTCTCATCCTTAAATTAACTTGTCGTTTTTACGTTGTAATGTGATTTTTTCACTTCTATAATGTAATGTTATTTATTATTATTATTATTATTTAGATACCCTTTTTCGTTGTAATATGATTCATTCACTTGTTCAAATATATATATATATAGACTTAGGATCATGTGAGACCAAGTTGTTTTTGTAAGACCGTATGAGACCAATACCTAACATATAAAACTTCACAAATTGTATAATGTAACTTATCGTATGTTACCAACAAAAAAATCTCTAAACCTTGTAAATTCTAAACCATATAATAGAACCCTAAAAAACTAACCCTAAACCTAATAATATATATGTATATTTATGGATTTGGAAAACCCTAAACAATCTAACCCTGCCCTTCTAATTGCTGCACACGTCCCATCACCTTTCAAGAAAGCTAAACTGTTCGGAGTCTCAATCTCCGAACACTTCTAAAACATGTGAATAAAAAAAATGGTACTTCCCATCTGTCTTTCTATTTTAGTCAAAGGCTGCATTAATCCTCCACAACTGTTCGGGAATTCAATCTCCGAACAGTTTATATTAATACACGCTAGTAGGAAGAATGACAAGAATGACAGGTGGCGTATTGGCAGAAAGTGTTCGGAGATTCAATCTCCGATGACTCTAGTTTTGAAAAGCAAAAAAAAAAAATAACCCTACTTCTGCTAATTTTTCTCAAATCCACCTCATTTCTGAAAAAAACTCGTTATTTGTACAAAATCTATCAAAGCATTATCATATCTTTGTTGGGTAAGTTTTATCTATAGTCATATAAATTGTTACTTCTTTCTTCTCCTTGTACATACTAAGCACCGCTGTGAAGTCCTCATCCGTTACAAGCTCAATGAAAGATTGCACATTTGCATACTCGTCAACAAAAACCAACGATAACACTTGGTCACTCTTTAATGGATAATGTTTCCTTACATCTTCAACTAGATTTCTATGAAGATATATTTTCGATGCCCAGAACAATATACATTTCTACATGAGTTTCTTGATATGCGGAAAAAACCTTCATATTTGTGAGTCCCAAATAGAATGAGAATGAAAGATGGAGAGAAACTAAAGCTAATGATTAAGCATTGATGAACAATAAATGGTGAGAATGTTGGTGAATGGATGTAGAAGACAATATGAATAACTAGAGAATATCTTGGGATTGCTTCTCAAATAAAGTAGGCTACCAACATCTACACAAAACCCTAGGCTATAGCATTGTTTATATAGCACTAGGTATAAGGAAATTACAAGACAAGCCCTTAGAGTCTATGACTCTTTACAAAAGAGGGCAAACATAAACTAAAGTAAATACTAGAATAGAGAAAATACAGGATAGACCCTTGACTTCTTCACAACCTCAAAGTAGGGTCTAACAATCTCCCCCTTTGGGAAGAAGTCAGAAGGGTGGTGGAAGCTCAAGCGCCGGTTCCCACTTCGACATCTGAAGGAACTCCTCCCATTCACCAATGATCCTCGCTCGCATCTGCATAGCTGCTTCCACTCGTCTGTACATGAGCCTCTCCTTGAGCTTTCTCTCGATCAGGTTCATCGCCTCCAAAATCTTCCCGTTTCCGTCCACGAACTTCCGACTCGGTACTTGATCAGCCAGAAGTCTGCTTTGCATCCCGTTGAAGACGTAGAGAAGGGTTCCGTCGCAGAATATAGCAAGTTCGCTAAATCGCATGAATCTTCGCTCCCTCTTCTTCATCGTCACATAAAGAACCCCGTGCTCCGGTATCCTGGTTGGCATGTATGGAAGATAAGCGTCGATACCAGGTACGAACAGGTTCGGCCGGAGCAAGTTGACCTTCGGCTGGCGGCTCTCAATAGCTAGCTGGTAGTCCGTCACACGCGCGAGGGTGATCGCATGACGAACATACTTCTTCAAGATTTCGGTGCCGTCTCTGTAGTGCTCAGGTCGGAGTATCGGGCCCTGGAGGTACTTGATAAGCGTCAGAAGGTCTTCAAGGTGAATTCGGTCCAGATCTGCTTCCGTGAAGGTCCAGTCTTGCAAAACACCACGAGGAATGCCGGTCCCGTACATACGGACGTCGTACTCAAGGAATAACTGATGGCCATGTCTGTAGGGGCGCATCGCAGTTACCTTGATGAAACGACGTCTGATTCTTTGACGTCCGTGAGTGGCCCAGTTGCACATCCTCTGATGCACGTATGCAGTCCTTCTTCTCTTGTTCTTGATGTGCGAGATCCCGAAATAAACCTTTCTTGACCAGACGTGCAGGTTCTCCTGCTGGAAGATGCGACTGAAGGATTCCTCAAGGAATGGCCTGAATATGACGGATTGAATTTCTTTGAAAAATCTGATTTTTGAAAGCATGGAAAAGGAAAAGGACAAGTTTCCTTTTTAAACAACTGAAGGTCAACTTATCTGTTTAAGGATAAGTGAACCCACTTTTCACTCTCAACTTTCGAAAATGGCACAAACACCCCCTGGACTACAAGTTTCGCGAAAGTTGCAAAACGAGTCCCTGAACTTGTAACTTAAGAAAATTTTCAAAAACAGCCCCTGAACTTAAGTATTATGAGATGACAGATTTGGTCCCCGAACTTGAAAGTTCAGAGACTTGTCACATCCACCCCTTGAACTTGCAAGTTCACAAAAATGTACAAGTTCAGCCCCTAGACCTCTACGTAACGACTAACCTGGATATGTTTTCATCGGGTATTAACTGTGTAACCCCGGTATCGGATTTTGCGCGAGTCCTGATCTGATTTAATCAGAAGTCGTTGTGAATGTCCACACCTACAAAACAAAGACCAGGATGGTATCCATTGTAGTGTGGATCCGAGAACGTTAGCACAAACAAACATATGATTATACAGACACTCCCCCTCGAAAGATGCTATATATAAATGCAAGCCTCCCCCTACACACATGCATCCTAACAGATCCCCAGCTCCCCCTAGACCTTAGGCGGGAGGTCTAACATTCCTAACTTGCTTAGAAGGAAGTAATGGCGTTTCTCATCAAAGGCCTTAGTGAACAGATCAGCAAGCTGAAGGTCACTTTCCACAAAATACAGTTCAATGTTACCTTTTTCGACATGATCCTTGATGAAGTGGTATCGGATGTCGATATGCTTCGTTTTGGAGTGCTGTACTGGATTTGCGGTAATCAGAATGGCACTTTGAGAGTCGCAGTAGATTGGGATCCGGTTCATGGTGTATCCGAAGTCCGCCAGTTGGGTTTTCATCCATAGAACTTGTGAGCAACAACACGCGGCCGCAATGTATTCAGCTTCGGCCGTGGAAAGTGACACACAGTTCTGTTTGCGTGACGACCAACTTACCAACTTGTCCCCGAGGAATTGGCATGCTCCGGATGTGCTCTTCCTGTCCAACTTGCAACCTGCATGATCAGAATCTGTGTAGCCAATTAGCTCAAAACTAGAACCCTTTGGGTACCAAAGGCCAAAGTCTGGCGTGCCCTTCAGGTACCTAAGGATTCTCTTCACAGCCTTAAGGTGTGAATCACGCGGGTCGCACTGATAACGAGCACAGACACCCGTGGAGAATACAATATCAGGTCTACTGGCCGTGAGGTATAGCAAAGAACCAATCATGGCCCGATATTTCTTTAGATCAACCGGCTTGCCAGACAAGTCGGCGTCCATTTGAAATGATCTGGACATTGGTGTAGCAGCAGAGTTTGAGCCAACCACATCAAAACGCTTTAATAAATCGTGAACATATTTTGATTGGTTTATGAAAATGCCTTCAGGGCACTGACGGACTTGAAGTCCCAAAAAGAATGTCAGTTCACCCATCATACTCATCTGAAATTGTGATTTCATAGTGTGCTCAAACTCTGTGCACAACTCAGGCTTTGTAGATGCAAAGATGATGTCATCCACGTATATCTGTACAATGATTAAATCATCACCTGTTTTACGAAGGAATAAGGTGGGGTCGATTGTACCTTTCTTGTAGCCAGCTCCTAGCAGATAGATAGTAAGAGTTTCATACCATGCTCGTGGAGCTTGCTTGAGACCATAAAGTGCCTTGTCTAACGCGTAGACATGGTCTGGAAACCTCGGGTCTACAAACCCCTCGGGTTGTTCAACATACACCTCCTCACGAAGGACACCATTCAGGAACGCACACTTAACGTCCATTTGGTAAACCATCATATTCTTGTGGGCGGCGTACGCGAGAAAGATCCGTGTGGCTTCTATCCTTGCAACCGGCGCAAACGTCTCGTCGTAATCGATACCCTCTTGTTGGCGAAAACCCTTGGCGACCAAACGAGCCTTGTTGCGAATAACAAGGTTGTTTTCATCCTTTTTGTTCCGGAAAATCCATTTTAAGCCGATGATGGACTTTCCCCATGGTCGTTTTACCAGGCGCCAAACCTTGTTCCTTTCAAACTCTGCCAATTCATCTTGCATGGCTCTTACCCAGTCCGGGTCTGACAGAGCTTGATCGATTTCAGATGGCTCAAATTCGCTTAAGAAACAGGCGAAGAGACCTAAGTTATCAGATTTCTTTGATGATCTAGTTTGGACATTCCGAGATGGACTCCCGATGATCTGGGATGGAGGATGACTTCTTGACCACTTTCTTGAGTGAGGAAGAGTGACATAGGACGCTTGGTTGTTCGTTGCGTCGTTCTCATCTTGCACGACAAAGTTGCTTGACTGGATTCCTCCGGAAGGACCACCTGCATTCCTTCTCAGTGGCTCAATATTCAGAACAACTTCCAGTCTGGGCTCCCGAACCACTTGAGCATACGATCTTTGAGATGTGCTTGGAGATGGTTGCGGAGCGGCTTCAGCGACCGGAGCACGAACAGGTGTGGAATTTTGTGCTACAACGGGTTCTTGTGAAGCTTCTGAAGGTTGCTCGTTAGATGAATTCTGAGGTGGTGAGACCACTGGTTCTGTAGTCGTATTCTGAGCGGAAGTAGTAGCCTCAGATGTGCTTTCCGTCACGAAAGCATCGGACGATACAGACGTCGTGGAGTTTCCAAGTGCAGCAGGTACGATGATTGGACCAGTTAAGATCGGCAAATCATAGTCTGAAGGATCTATAAAATCTGAATCAAAGGTGTTAGGTCTAAAATCTGTGCTCGGTGGTGCATTAGGCATGTCAGGTAGAATAGCATCAGGATTACTAGAGCTAGCATCAGAGAGAGTTTCGGTTTCAGAGAAATCTACATTGGCACTTTCCAGGATGGTTTGGGATCGTTTGTTGTAAACCCGATAGGCCTTTGAGTGTGGTGAGTATCCTATAAAGATAGACTCATCAGCCTTGGGATCAAACTTTCCCAAATCGTCCCGGTCATTCAGAATATAACACTTACAACCAAATACCCGTAGATGCTTGATGTCCGGCTTGCGCTTCTCGATCATCTCATAAGCTGTCTTTCCGGTTCGCTTGATGATGAGAGTGCGGTTTTGCGTGTAGCAAGCTGTTGCTACTGCTTCGGCCCAAAATGATTTCGGAACGCCGGAATGAGCCATCATGGATCTCGCTGCCTCGACTAACGTCCGATTCTTCCTTTCCACTACCCCGTTTTGTTGAGGGGTACGCACGGCGGCGAAGTTGTGAGAGATCCCCACATGTTCAAGGAAGGATTGCAACTTAGAGTTGCGAAACTCGGTTCCGTTGTCGCTCCTCAACTTCTTCACCTTTAGATTCAAGGAAACTTGGATCCTTTTGATGAAGGCAATGATCCGATCCGCAGCATCAGATTTGGCACGAAGAAATTCAAGCCAAGTGAACCGAGAGAATTCGTCAACCATGACTAGCATGTATTTCTTTCTTGCTAGACTTTCAATTCTCATCGGCCCACATAGATCCATGTGTATCATGTCGAGTGGACTTCGACAATTTGTTTCCATCTTGGGAGGATGGGAACTTCTCTTCATTTTTCCTAACGCACATGCAGGACAAAGTGTGTCCTTGGAGAGGCGTGTCTCAGGAAGTCCACTGACCAAGCCTCTTGAGACCAGCTTGTTCATGTCTTTGAAGTTCTGATGACATAGCCGTTGATGCCATAACCAACTGTCCGCCTTGGTAGCTTTCGCGAGTAAACAGATTTTGTTGTCTGTTTTTGAAAGATCTTCAAACTGAGGATGTGATTGGGGAATGCATCTGAAGACGGTGGTGTACAGATTCCCAGTTCTGCGTGCAACTAGAACGGGATCCTCATCTTCTGTGTTCACAGTAGCTCCGTACATGAATTGCTTGCACCAGTAGCCATTGTCACAAAATTGGCTAGAACTGAACATGTTGTATGCCAAACCCCTCACATACCTCACCTGCTTGATTATATACTTCCCATCTGTGATGCTTCCATACCCCTCTATCCTTTTTGGTCTTGAATCAGCCATCTTGACGTATCCCTCAAACTTTTCAACGAAGTCAAAAAGGAAGGACCGATGACCAGTCATGTGTCGATGGGCTCCTGAATCTATGTACCACACATGACTGACCTGCAAAAGGATTAAGCTTGTTTAGGGACCCATTGCCCAATGGGTTCCTTAGGGTTAGATGAAGCAGTTAAAACACTCGGTGTAGTCTCCTTTTCGGATTGCTCCTTAGGCATAGGGGACTGTACTGAGGAGGAGGTTTTAGAATTTCTTCTTCGCCTCCTTCGTCTCTTATGAGACTTGGCATTCAAATTCTGAGCATTTAAAGAATTAGCCACACCAAAGCGCAAGAGATTATCAAACATAGTGCACATGTCATTCCTAAAAGTTGCAAAAACATTGTTCAAATTCCCATTACGGGTTACAGACAGGTTTGAATCAAATCCTACACTAGGTGGGGCATGGCCTAGACCCGCATGGTTAGGACCACGCCACTTAGGGAAAGCAGAAAAGGGTTTGTTCCTTCCTTGATCCTTTCTTGGTGGCTTCACATTCTGTCCACCATCTTCTTTCCTCCCAACTGCATTAGAAGCAATGTGTGAGTTAGAGGACGGCTTGTGTGAAATGGATTTGCCACCTTTTCCAGATGACGGTTTTTGAAAATTAGGTTTTGTGGAATTGAAAGGTTGTTTCTGATTAGGTTTGGCCCGAGAGTTCTCACCCACTTCAAAGGAGCTTGAATTGAGCTCAAGACTTTTTATGGGTTTGGCTGAAACACAAGCATCAGTAGACTTGGAATTCTTGTTCTGGAGACCTTTGGGTGCGTGAGGCTTAACTGACTTCCCTTTGTCAGTACCAACACATTTTTCACCCGCGGGTTTGTTTATCTCAGAACTGGATGCAGGTGTCACAGCGGACTCATCGGGTTTGGAAGGAACGCTTACCTTTTTCTTGGGAAAGAACCCGGAAGGATCATCCCCTTCATCTAAGAAGATCTTAACACCATACTCAACATTTGAATCTAAGACAGGTTTGGGCCTAGGATTGGCTAAACTATGGTTAAGCACGGGATAAGTCATATCATCATCTGAATCCAAAGAGTAAAAGTTTTCAAAATTCATGACTTTCTTTTTCAAAAGGGAATTAGACACGAGTTGGTTTGTTAAAGATTGGCGATACTTAATCCTCTCTTCATGAAAAAGTTCTTTTGTTAGATCAAGGTGAATGTCTGTGAGGATGTACCGAGTTTGAAGATCTGCAACCTTCGTTTTGAAGATAGTGAAAGAAGAGGTTGCAGTTTCACACTCAGAAGAGAGCCTAATTCTCTCAGCGTTAGCCTCAAGAAGGTCCTTTTCGAGTGTGAGAACCAACGTGTCCTTTTCCGAGACAATCGCTCTTAGATTCAGAATCTGATGTTGACAGGCATCTAAGTCCATGGCCTTCAACCTAAGCTCAAAAATCTCCTTCTCCAGCTTAACAAGGTCCGGACTCTTAGTTGCGGAAACATCCTTTGGGGGGATAACTAAGACATCCTCTGATAATTCCATCTCCCTAGAGTCATAGCTTGAGTTCAGGTTGGAATAATCTATGGGAGGCATCGCTACCTTAGGAGTTCTGGCTTTGATACTTTCCCAGTCTGATTTGGTATTCCTAGGGTCCTTAGCTGGAGTGAAGATAGGTCCTATGGGAGTGGGACTGGTGGGAGGACTAATGGAGGCATTATCAGATAGACTAGTAGTTCTAGTTATGACTTCTCCATTGATCACTTCACTAAAGGTCACAGATTGTCTAACAAACTCTTCAGTAGTGATTCCTCCTACAAAAGCTGGTTTAGGCTTAGATGCAGACATGTTCTCAAAGGTGTACAGGTTGGACGGTGCTTTATCTAGGATGTTCTTCTCTGAGTGTCCTAGTCCGGGTTTAGCATGATAGAAAGGATTGTTATTGGCATGAGCAGTGAGAATATGCAGAGTCTGTTCAGATTGACCCCTCTTGAGATTGTTGTCTTCGAGCTCTTTGATTTTTGAAAACAGTTTGGTTCTTTCTTCCGAAAGCAACTTAAATTTGAGCTCGAGTTCTCCATGACTACTTTTCAGTTCGTCGTGAGATGTATTGAGAGACAACATTTTGTTCACAAGATTGGTTTCTCTGATGCTAGACTCGAGAGTTTCACGATTATAACACATTAACAAGTCCTCGTAGGAGCTCTTGTACACGGCACTGTCGGTTCTGAATTTCGTGACGAGAGTTCTCTCCATTTGGAGATCTCTCTCAAGCGCACTAATTTTAGACTCCAACAGCGCTGTGCAGTCAGATATATCGGGAATAGAGGATACCTCGAAAGCGTCGTTGTTGTATTGAAGGCCGGCTTCAGTATCAAAGTCGACCACTTCGGTGTTGCCACTGTCTGGCGCTTCGAAGTCAGCCATCAAACACGGTCCATTGACCATGTGATCTTCTTCATCCGAACTTTCTCCCTCGATCACCCAGTTCTCCTCTTCCACTAACAGGGCCACTCCTTTCTCCTTCTTCCTCATGAGAGCAGCCTTCCTCTCAAAGTAAGCGGCATCTTTGTACACCGCTTTGCAGTCTTTAGCATAGTGGCCAGGCATCCCGCACTTAAAGCAGGTGGGTCCATGGCCAGTAGCCTTGCCTTGAGATTACGGTGGGGGTTGAGGATTCTGGATTTGAGCACTGTTTGCTCCCGACTGCTGTTCACTGATCTGAACTCCTTTCCCATGTGGAGGTTGCTTGGAGTGACTTCCACTGCTGAAGTTTCCTCCGTGGATGTTCTGATCACCTTGCCCGGTCCTTCCTTGATCATAGCTCCCAGAATGCTGATTGTAACCTTGTCCAGAAAGGTTTTGCCCGTATCCACTGTCTTGGTTGTTGTAGCTAGAACCATGCTGATTGTATCCAGTCCCTTGAGAGTTGCCCTGATAGATGCTTCCATTTCCTGAGTTTCCTTGATACTCCAAAAAGCTGTTGTCAGGCCTGAAGTTGTTCCCGAATCTTCCACGACCACCTCTTCCACGATCTGATGACTGAAATCTACCCCCTTGTGGGTAGTGACCTCTTCCTTGAGCAAATGAAGGTTGTCCGCGTCTTCCCGAACCAAAACGGTTTCCACCATGAGAGTTTGAACGGTTGAATCCCCGATTAGCTGTTAATCGTTGCATTTTGTGTGAGATCAATGCAAGGGATTCATTCATGTTGTGCAGTTCCTCATCAGTGACGGTGATGATCGTTGGATCATTGTAGTTATCACTGTGTGGATAGTAGTCTTGGCTCACATCATAGTGGTAGTCTTGGTAGAGTTCTTCCGGGTAGGGATTCACCGGTAAGTTTGATCCTCCATGGTGCACTGCAGCCAATGCAAGAGGGTCAATAGCTTTCCTTGGTTTGTTGCCGGTGATGTATTCCTCATGTTGCACCATCATGCTGAACAGATCATGGAGACCCATTTGTCCAAGGTTCCTGCTAAGTTGGATGTTAATGGCCAGGTTTCGCCATTCTGGATTCAAGTTCTTCAAGAACTTCACGTTCACCTCATAGCGTGATTTCTCAACCTTCAGTCTTCGAAGATCGTTGACTAGGGAGTTCAAACGCTGATATGAGTCGTGCAACAATTCACCTTCTCTCGCATGAAACCCTTCGTAGGCATTCATGGCTGATTCCTTCTGGAATTCTGAAGCAGTGTCTCCCCCTTGCATTTGTTGTTCAATTTCGATCCAGATGTCCCGAGCATTGTCGAAACTGTCGACGCGGGAATACATGTCATTTGGGAGAGACATGATGAGAAGAGACATAGCACGCTTGTCGATTTCGTGACGTTCGCGTTGTTCTTGACTATACAGGTGATAAGGTTTCTCCACCGTGTATGAGGGCAGAAGTGGACAGGTGTCGGTTTCAGGTACTTCGGCGATAGTGACTGTAGGTCTTACTGGACCTTCTCTGATTGATTTCATCAGGTTTCTATCAAGTTGATCGAGAAAATGGATCATCCTAAGCTTCCATTGAGCATATTCTCCCATGACAAGCACTGGGGGTCGTGACTCAGACCCCATGCTGACAATTTCTCTCGACATCATATCCTCACAAATAAAGATCCCCTTCGAGTGGATGACTTGGTTTTGAAAAAGTTTTCGAAAAGACTGTTCGGGCGAGCACTCGTGACACAATTAGCCTTGAAAAAATTTTGCGTTTAGAAAAATGGCTAAGTATCGGATTTGACGCGAAAATTGAAAATTTCCGGGTCAAAGAGTGCGAGACACAATTCGGGATCGTGAGATTCCCGATTTGGATCTGGCCAAGAAACCCGATTCGGGTTTTGGTAAAACCCGAATTGGTGAACAGTGGTCCCGATTCGGGTAAGTGGAAAACCCGAATTGGACAAATTTGAGCAAAACCCGGTTCGGGTAACCCGTTACCCGATTCGGGAAACCGAGGTTTTCCTGATTGGGCAACGTGCAATTCCCGGTTCGGGTGTGGGAAACTTTACCCGATTCGGGTTTCGAGCTGATGAATCAGTTCAAAATACCCGATTCGGGAAAGCTGACCAGAAGCTCCGAAAAATAGCTGAAAATCGTCAAAAACCACTTCTTGAATCAGTGAAAAATGCTCCAATTTGTGCAAAACAAGTGCAAAAACCTTTTGAAAACACTTATCACTTAAAAACAATAAGAATGGAGTGGATTTAAGGCTCAAAGTGAGCAAAAGTTGGTAAAACCAAGTTTTTCAAAAACTTTTCAAACCATTTCAAATAAGCTAAAAACTCCAAGAAATCCACCAAAGGTGTTGCTCTGATACCAAATGTGAGTCCCAAATAGAATGAGAATGAAAGATGGAGAGAAACTAAAGCTAATGATTAAGCATTGATGAACAATAAATGGTGAGAATGTTGGTGAATGGATGTAGAAGACAATATGAATAACTAGAGAATATCTTGGGATTGCTTCTCAAATAAAGTAGGCTACCAACATCTACACAAAACCCTAGGCTATAGCATTGTTTATATAGCACTAGGTATAAGGAAATTACAAGACAAGCCCTTAGAGTCTATGACTCTTTACAAAAGAGGGCAAACATAAACTAAAGTAAATACTAGAATAAGAGAAAATACAGGATAGACCCTTGACTTCTTCACAACCTCAAAGTAGGGTCTAACAATATTTCAGTTTAAGCTTGTAATTAGATGGTACCTGTCTGAAAATCAAAATAAATAGAAACACTTACGGAAAATAATTATTACACATCACTTATCTTCTCAATAACATATAATCATACAAAGTTACTCAATTATTGATAAGTGATCCATTACTTCCCATCTCGGTGTTGAACTATTAGAGCATCCACAATGGAGGTTATTCATGAGGTTTTTATTGGGATTTTTAAAAGAACCTCCACTATGGGACAAAAGTTCTTGTTGAGTCACAGGTTCTTATTGGAACCCGGGTGCTTGAACAAGAACCCAGGTTCTTGTAATACTTTCCTTTTCAGTTAGATAATAATTTACATAAACAAAAATTATGTTATAAATGAGAAAAAGGAAGTGAGGTTTTTATAAGAATCTCCATTGTAGAGTTTTAAGGAGGTTCTTCGTTTGTTGAGATGTCAATGATGTGACATGAAAAAATATGATAAATGAGATTCTTGAAGGTTCCACCACTGTGGATGCTCTTATTAATAATATCATCCATATCCGATACAAAAAATGCCATCAATTTGAAATTACTATATAATGCCAATCAAACTATATAATTACTCTTTCAAGATTTCAGGGTCTAAAACAAGATTTTTGAGTTTACTCTTATGATTTGGGTTTTCTGGTTTACTTTATAGATTGTCAAATGAGTAATACTGGGTTTTCTGGTACTATAGATTGTCAAATGAGTAATACCAATCAAATAAGTAATACCAATCAAGTTCAGAGTTTCAAATAAATTGAAAACTAATACCAAGCAAATTGTCTAGTTCGTAGTTGAAGCATTGAAGACCGAACATATATATTGTCAAGTTCATATGTCAAGTTCATATGTCAAGTTCAGAGTTCAACCATTCAAAACAAATAGTAACAAGTGAGTTGAGTTGATTTTGATTTCAAAGCAAGTTGGGTTGATTTGATTTCAAAGCATAGAGGATGACCTTGTTAAAAATGATTTTGAATTCCCAAAAAGAAACCTATATGGTTCCATTGCCAAGTCCAAAGACCCAAAACTCGCTAAGGCTACATTGCCTCTATGGATACATTGCAAGTCCAAAGACCCAAAACTCTCTATGGCTACAAACTCTTATTTAGATTGCAAGTCAAAAGACCCAAAACTCGTATTTGTCGATCGCTGGCAGTTTCAAAGACCCCAAATGAACTCGTCAAACATGGTAAAAACCCAAAATTTAAAAATCCGTAGATAACTAATGCGAAGGATACAGGAATAAACCAACATATATATATAACACAACTATTCATGCGAAGGATACAGGAATTAACCTCAAAAGATATATCAACACCAAACCATCACTGATCAAGTATTATAAAGGGTACGTCTTTATATATTATATAACACAAAAACAACACCATGCACATATATATAGCTAGTCACATGCATGATCATCCTTCACTTCTCTTGTTACTTTTCACGCTTCACTTGCACACGATATGTACCACCCTCGTCCATATCTCCAACGTCGTTGAACGTCTGACCACTCATCTGATCAGATTGCCGCAGTGCCTCCGCCGTCCCACCCACCACCGCCGTCGCCACCACCGCCTCGTCGCCACCCCCCCTTCCAGATGTATCCATGCGAGTACCCTTGGCCTCGTACCCTTGATCTTTCAAATGCATAGTCTCCAACTTCCTCCTAGCATCTTCTTCTCTCTCATTGAATGTACCCTACAAATATACAAAAAATAAATCATACTTTATAAGCTAGTACAGTCTTGAATGGACTGTAAGCCAGCTTATTAAAATGCTAGCTGGAATAACATTTCATGAGGTTTTTGTAGCATTTTCCCTAGGATACCCTTTTTAGTCATTTTTCATACTTATAAACATAGTTTTTAACCAAAGCCTAATTAAGACTAAGTTGATTACCTTATATTGAAGTAGAGAAATACTAATAAAAATACAAACCTTTGCAGCATCACCAGTTGCAGAAAGATTTTCTTTAGCTTCTTCTTTCTTTCCGGTTAAAAAGCCCATAGCTTTCCTTGCAGCATCTGCAGCTGAATCCTTCAGCTCACTTATTTTCCCAACAGCAGTATCCTTCCCTTCCTTCGCTTTCTCGGCCGTGTAATCCTTCGTAGTCGTGGCCTTCTCCGCCGTGTAATCCTTCGCTTCTTTCGCCTTCTCCACAGTCGTATCCTTCGCAGCCGTGGCCTTCTCAGCGGTGTAATCCTTTGCGGCCTTGGCCTTGTCCGCGGTGTAATCTTTTGCTTCTTTTGCCTTTTCAGCAGTATAATCTTTTGCTCCTTTGGCTTTATCAGCAGCATAGTCTTTGTACTCGCCCATCTTCTCCATCGTTGCGTCTTTGGCTTCTTTCGTCTTTTGGGCGGCTGAATCAGCTGTTTCTTTCGCCTTCTGTGAAGCGTAGTCTTTGTACTCGCCCGTCTTATTGGCAGCTTCACCGGCTTTTTGTGCAGTGTAGTCCTTGTACTCCCCAGCTTTCGCCATTGTTGTATCTTTGGCTTCTTTCGTCTTTTGGGCAGCCGAGTCCGCGGTTTCTCTCGCTTTCTGCGAAGCATAGTCTTTGTACTCGCCGGTCTTATTGGCAGCTTCACCCGCTTTCGCCTTTGTTACATCTTTGGCTTCTTTCGCTTTCTGAGCAGTTGCATCCTCCGCCTTCCGGATGGCTGATTCGTTGTTCCGTCTCTCCCGTTCAGCGGCTTCTTGGCTGACCACCGACGCCTTCTCGGTGGCTTCATGGGTCTTTCCGGTCACGGCATCCTTGGCGCTGCCAAGGGTGCCCGTGACCGTCTGAAATATGCTGCCGATGATACCCGGCCGGTTCTGATCCGTTCGGGTCTCACGGTGCTCGATCACAACTTCACGAGCACCGCCGCTACCACCACCAACCGCTCTTTGTCGGTTGATATCTTGGAGTTCATCGGCGGCGGTCCTGGCGGCCTCCTCCGCCCTGGCTTCTTTTCCCCTTATATCTTCCCTTGCCTTATCCTGTTGTGAAGACATTTTTTCTTTTCTTTAATGTGGAGATCAATATGGACTGCAATTTCAACACTTGGGAGTAAAGATATCAAAAGGAACTTAGAGAGTTTAATTGGGTTTCTTATTTTCAAGTGATGGGAATATATAAAGGGAATGAAATGAATGAAGGAAGTGAAGGAAGTGAAGGAAGTGACGTGGGAGGTTATGTTGGTGGCAGGTGGGTTGTGGGATTGGGTGACGTGTGGCATGGAAGGAAGACACGTGTCGCCCATGCAAGGTGATGTATGACATTGTATGCAGGAGAATTCACACACTAACTTTTATCTCCATTTTTCGGTTATTGATTTTGGTGTAAATTACAAAAAATTGTTGATACTTGATATTGGATCGTATAAATATTAAAGTAAAGTACAATTTTGGTCCTTGGGGTTTCTATGAAATGAATGTTTGAAAGTGATTATCGAAATCCAATAACTATAATCATCGTACTTATTAGGAGGGTAGATCCAGGAATTAAACAAAATATAGATATAGAAGTTATTTTTGGTTGACTCCAACATTTGTTTTTCTCTTTACCAGAGACTAAGTATGCTGTATTAAGGATAATCAAGGTTGAAATTTAAAATCGAAAATGACAACCATGTTTTATGTTAAGTTACAAATAAATTTGTTATTGTCCATCTCCAATTGTGTATGACTTGGCAACCATGTTTCTAGATACGTACCCCGCACGAAGCATTTCGAAATACAAACTGAGAACTCGATCAAAATGGCAATCTACTTGAATACTAAAGCAAGAAGGGAGAAAGCTTACTTTGAGAAAGACGGTGCCACTTTATCAATACTAGAAAAACAAGCATTAGCGACAAAAATTCAGCGACGAAAAATCCGTCGCTAATCTGTCACTAAAGTAAAAAAAAATAGTTTTTCCAATATATAAATTACCCACCCTTTCGATAACCATCCAAATCCATCTAAATCGGTCTAAATACGAACAAAATAAAATTACAAATTCAAATAAATAATAGCAAAATAAGATTATGAATTCAAACAAAATGAAATTATCAATTCCGTCTTTTCAATTGGTTAATTACCATCTAGGCCTTTATACATAGTTTCAACTAAAATACCAAGCTTTTTATTTAACTTGGAGGCTAAGGGCCTGTTTACTTGCTGCTTAGTAACTCTGGCCCAATAAGAGCTCTGTCCCAATTAAGAGATAGGGTTGTTTACTTCAGCCGCTTGTTCATCAAGAGGTCTGTCCAATCCTCTTTTTTTTTTTTTTTTGAAAGGAGACGGTACTCCTCGCAATATATAAAAAATAAGAAAAGTACAAGGAGCACACTAAAGACCCCACAAGCCAGGGACTTAAAGCGGTACACCAAAAAAATAACACCAAAAGGAGCAAACAAAAAGAAAAAACCCAAACCCAAGAAACAAAAAGAAGGGAAAAAACATGCTCGGTCAGTAACAAACTCCACGCTTACTGGCGTCAACGTATCAATCCCTTGATTTTTTCCGATTTTATCACCCCGTTTTTCTATATCTATGGACTTTCTACATAACAGCAGTCATCTTCTTCTACACAATATCAATCATCGTCTTCCACCCAGCAGCAGTCATCATCAGGTAGCAACGAGAAAGACATACAAGGAAAAACAATCTCCAGTGGTATTAAAAGAACTAGGGTTTTCAGAGGAAAGTAGTGCAGCATTGTGAGAGTATCCAATGGGTCTTTTCTTCTTCTCTACTTCTACTTCAAAGATCCTTAGATCATTGTATAGATCTTCAAGTTCTTTGTCTTTAAGATCATCTCCTTGTCTGAAAGAAATAGTGTAAATAGTCCATTCCTCTCCAAGAGATCTGAGGAACTTTCTATTCACATCATCTTTATCCATCTTCACATCTACAGTTGCAAGTTCTCCAATAAGCTTGTTGAATCTATCAAAGGTTTGAGTCATAGATTCATTCTTCAAGGATGTGAAGTTCTCATATTGTTGCTTTAGAATGGCCTTCTGGTTCCTCTTTGTGCTTTTGGTTCCTGAGAACCTCTTTTCAAGAGCAATCCAGAGAGATTTGGCATCTGTGTATGTACTGAATTGATGTTGGTATTCATTGGGAATAGCCAACAGCAAAGTACTTAATGCTTTCATCTCAGTTTGTCTTCTTTTTCTGTCAGCATCAGATCTGGGAGGGGGTCTTGCACCTCCTTCAGCAGCTCCTTCATCAGTGCCAGGTCCGTTTTCTACAACCTCCCACATTCCGTAGTCTGTGAGAAGCATGTATTGACGGATCCTGATTTTCCACATGTCAAACTCATTAGGTTTGAGCATGGGAACTTTAGAAACCAAAACAGTTTCCTGAGCATCCATTGTTAATTTGTTTTCTGTATCAAACTAGCTCTGATACCACTTGACAGGATCGAATATATCAAGAACAGAAAACTTAAATCAAAGAAGTTTGCGGAATAACACTTTTATTGAATTAAACAATGAATTGTAAAACAGATTTGTGTATTGAATCACAAGATTAATGATTACAACCAAAGCCCCAATCTGCTTGAACAAACTCAAACAGACGTGCAACTCTTCTCAGATGCAGGGATTCAAGAATGATCTTGAGGCTTCTAATTCTAAACAAAAACTTATGAACTCGTACCTTGAACAATGAAAACCTACCAGCTATTTATACAAGTTACAGGATTATAATAAGGAAAGTAAATCTATTCTAGATAATCTCCAAAATAATTGTATCTATCCCATATCTTCTCCAACAGAATTCTTTCCTTATCTTGATCTTCTCAGCAGTGGTAAAATAGAATCAGCAGTAATCTTCAACCAGCAGTGGTAACTTGTAACAGCAGTGTTAACACACATACTAGTAGTGGTAATCTTCAGATCAACTCTTCAGCAGTAGTAATTCCAAAGCTAGCAGTGGTGACCTTCCAGCAGTGGTAACTAGCAGTGGTAACCTCAGACTCAACATACGGGAACAACGCATCATCTATAATCAGAGCCATAACTTCCATCATTTTCAAGTCAGAATTCACAAGTCAATTGGTACATGTTCTTGCGCATTATTTTAAGTTGAAAATCTTATGCATATAGGGTGTTCGATAAAATTCATGTTTGAACTTCTGGAGTTTTAATTTAATTAACTTCTGGAGTTCGATAAAGTTTATGTTTGTAAACTTATTGAGTCAACAAAAGGGTGTGATATTGGCTAATTGGATACTCAATTTTAACACAAGAGCAAAAATAAAGTAATTGCTGGAAATATTATTGCGATGAATTGTGTATAAAGTATTTGAAGTTGTACGTTGCTTTTTAAGATTGTGGGTGAATTATATATATATATATATATATATATATAGGTTGGACATAAACCCTTTTTCTCAAAATGATAGGTCTTCTCTAAAATCAATAACATATGTGTATAGTCAAATATCCCTGCATTTAAGCCATAGTTTTGTAGTATGCAATTGTACAAAAATTTGGTATATTAGCAATATGGACACCTTCTTCCAAACCGATAACATTTTTCAATTTATAGAAAAAAAAGAAGTTTCTCATATTTTAAAGGCAATGGAGCATTAATGTGTTTATGTGTTTGATGGAAAGGGAGAAGGATTAAGAATATAATATTTTGAATTTTAGATAAACAATCTTATATCATGTAGTTGAATCCTTCTGCTAATTTCTTTAAATTATGGAGATACCATTATTGATGTCTGATTCTAGGGATTTATTGGACTGAATCATGTAGGCTACTACTCTATCTAGCAGGAGCTTTAAATAATGCTATGTTATTGTGTAAATACCCTCAAATCCAAATCCTGGAACCCATGGTGGCTAAGAAAACAAGTTATCTTTTGTTGATCTTGTTCGTGGTTCTTTTCCTACTTCACTAAAATATTTCCAAAAGCCATGACCTTTCTGTTTTTTTTTTCTCTTTCAATGTAACATGAGATGTTGTAGATATGTACTTGATTGATATGTTGTAGACATAATGCTTTAGTTTTAAAAACTTGCTCTCTTAATATGATGTGGTATTTGAAGTTATTTTTGCAACTCTTTAAAATTAGTTTATTATTTATAACTCTTCTGTTGCAACTCTTAATTTATGGTAGGTTATATAATTTAAAATTCATGATAAGTTGGTTAATGTTTCTAGATATGACAAATGTTGGCGAATCTTCACAATCGAAAAAGCCTAGAGTCAATTGGAAAAAAGAAAATGTGGTTAAAACATTTATCGTGTCTTCTTTGCATGAGATCTCCGTGAATGGACGAGAAGGGGGTAGCCTCAAGGCAATGTCTTGGAAGAATGTAGCAGAAACGCTACTAAAAACTCATAATTTTGTTGTTGAGCAACGACAAATGAAAAACCATTATGATTACCTCAAGGGAAACTATGGAGCATGGGCAAAGTTAAGAAACAAAACGGGTAATGTTTATGATGCGTCGACAAACATGTTTAATATGTCGGAAGAGGAGTGGCAGATATAAAAGAAGGTCAATTTTTGCTTTTTTTCTTTTTAGATATTTTTTTAAATACTTCTTAATTTATTTAGACTTATAATATTTTTATAAACAGCAAAATAAATTTGTTGAGAAGTTACGAACTGCACCTCTTCCTTTCCCTGAACTTTGTATCCAACTCTTTGATGGCGTTGCTTCCACCGGTATTGGAACTTGGGGACCGACCGCTACCGTTCCAAACCCTTCAAGTGTGACTTCTGAAGCTGAAGACTATGACACACAGGACTACTATGATCTAACACAAGACCCACTTCCTTCCGAAGAAGATATGCCCTTTCGTCCCCTACCTCAAAGAAAAAAACTAAGAGGAAATAAACAATCGGCAACTGATAATGATTTAGCAAAGGTTGTGATGCATGTAAAAGATATCTTGAAGAAACCGGAGGATGATGAGATGAATCTTTGCATTGATAAGTTGGAAACACTTGGGTGGGAGCAATCTCCATTGTATGATGTAGCACTCCACATTTTTGGCCAAAGCTCAGACTATAGAAAAATTTGGTTACACTTGAACAATGAGAGGTGTGAGGGGTGGGTGAGATTTACAGGCGGTGCACTCAATTTGTTTAGTTAGAAGTGATTTAAATTGATGTTTCTTTATTTTTTGTAGTGGTTGTTTGAAGTTGATGTTATATTAATGATGTGTTTGAATATTGTCATAATGTTCTTTTGTGGTTAATTTTTACAAGGTCATACAACTTGTCACATTTTGCTATTGTATGTATCCAACTTTAAAAATTACCATTTACTAAAGTTTCAAAAGCTACCATTTAGTACATTGGAAAACTTGTTGAATAGGTAACAGGTCATTCCGGCCATCCGGTCATCTTCTCCGGCGAGACTTTCTCCGGCGAGACTTTTTCCGACAAGAACCCATCTTCTCCGGCAACCTTTGACAAGAACCCATTTTCTGATGACACTTTCCGGTTACTCCACCATTTTTTCCGACGAACCTTTGGCAACCACCCACAGTCACTGGTTACTCCACCATTTTTTCCAGCGAAACTTTTTCCGGCAAGAACCCATCTTCTCCGACGACCTTCAGACCACCTCGAGATCCCTCCATTTTCCGACGCCACGATCTCTTCTTCCCAAACTCCCACAATCATATAACACTCCCCTCAGGTTCTAACGTCGGAGATACAGACTCCATCGGGGCAGAGGTTGCCGAAGCCGATGTCGAAGGAAGGCGGGAAGTCGCCGACGGAAAAGTTGTCGGAAAAGTCACCGGAAACGGGCTGTACATGGTGGTTCGAAAAGGCGCCGAAAAAGTTGTCGAAAAAGATGGTGGTTGCCGGAAAAGTCGTCAGAGAAAATGGTGGTGGCCGAAAGAGTCGTCGGAGAAAATGGTGGTCGTCGGAAAGTCATTGGAAATGATGGTGGTCGCCGGAAAAGTCGCCGGAGAAGATGGTGACCGGTTGTTGACCTTTCATAGCAAGTTACAATGTACTAAATGGTAATTTTTGAAACTTTAGTGTATTAAATGGTAATTTTTAAAGTTGGATACATACAATAGCAAAAGGTGACAACTTGGATACATTTGGGGGAATTAAACCCTATTATATATTGGTATCTAAAAAGAAGGGCATCAACAAGAATAGAAATGGTAAGAGATAACACTTCCGCTTTGACTGGACATGCATATACACAAGAACTATTAAGTGGATCCAACACGCAATGCCATGAATTGATGCGTTTATCTCGTGAAGGGTTCATAATGTTATGCAACTACTTTAAACAAAAAAATTGGTGACAATCAAGTAGGCATATAAGTTTGAAGAGAAGATGGCGATGTTTAAAGCTTGGGCACTACATAGTGGTGAACCCGAGTGTTTAAAGCTTATACATGCAACCACTTATATATGCAATGCCATGAATTGATGCGTTTATCTTGTGAAGGGTTCATAATGTTATGCGCTTATACATGCAGTTGTGCCTAGTGACCAACAAGCAAGGTATAGAGGAAGAGGAAGAGGGGATTGCTACCAAAACGTTTTAGCGATTTGTGATTTTAATATGGTATTTACGTTTGTTTGGGCTGGATGGGAAGGCATTGCACATGATTCAAGAGTCTTGAGAGAAGTTGTGTTTAACCCAACTTCAGGATTTCTGTTTCCTCCAACAAGTAAGTATTACTTTTATTTATCTTTAAAAAGGTTCTTATTTTTCTATATTTTTAGAGTTTTAAATGTAATTGCAGATAAATATTATCTTTGTGATGCTGCATATACTTGCACCCGAGGATTTATGACTCCATATCGCAATACAAGGTACTGGTTACCAGATTTTCGACGTCAACGTGCATTAACTAAGAAAGAATTGTTCAATCATGCTCATGCACAACTTCGAAATGTTATCGAACGTGCTTACGGTGTCCTGAAAGCAAGATTTCCTATCCTAACACAGATGGCTCCATATCCTTTTCAAATACAAAAAGATGTGATGATTTCTTGTTTCGCGATTCATAACTTTATAAGAAAATGCAATATCCAAGATCAATTATTTATGGAATACAACGAGAACACCATCTTTACTGATGATCAAGAACAACATGAAGGAAGCAATGAAATAGAAGTCGATGAAATGGAATGGAGCTCTCAAGACAATGAATATATGTCTAATTTGCGTAATTAGATTGCAAATCAGTTATTTCAATGCTTCAAATTAAGATTTGCAACACAAATTGTTGAAGTTTAGTTTATTTCCTTGTTTAAAAATATTTTTGTTATGCAAATTTTAATTTTTATTCATTCAACAATTATTCATACATAACATTTGGTAAATAATTATAGTCTATTTAATAATTCATCATATACAGGGTTAAAATGGTCATTTTTGGTTCGGCCAGCACCAAATCTGGAACATTTGGTAAACACTCATTTTTCATTCAGCGCTTATTTTAGACAGAGCCACTTATTTTATTCAGACCTCTTATTCCAGACAGCGCTTACCAGCTATTGTTGGTAAACAACCCCTAACTATTCTATCGAACGCCCATGTCTACATGTCTACATTCTCCACCATCAACATATCAGTTCATCCTATAAAAAGCAATATTCCAACTTTAACCAACATTCTAAAACCATATCGGGCTTCCAAAATATGGTAGCTGATAACTAAAATTGCAATTACCGATCAATCAGAAATCAACCCTGGGATGGTCAAGCAGATTAGCAGATAAAAACAGCAGCACGGAAGCATTTTGATCATCGGCAAACTGTTGTATAGACCAAAACTAATACCAAGAATGAAAAAGTATAACATCACAAGCCCTAATAAGGCAGACATAAATAAAATCAAATTTCTATAATATAATAGGACTAAATTAATTAAATGGTCAAAGAGCTCACTAGACACTTGAATCTCTTGAAGATGCATGTTGGTTCCTAAAGGTCAATGCAACTAATTGATTTGCCAAAGACCAAGTTAGATCAATTTCCAACAGAAAGTAACTGAAAGCATTAAATTCATGTACATATTTCAAAAGAATAAAATAAACAAAGGAATGCAATCCCAACATACCGATCAACACATATTTCTCTGAAATAGAATTGACAAATACCAAGTTATGAAAAATAAATAAAAGAAGGAACATCCCTTTCTCTAGATCAACTCATGAAAACCCAACCACAATTCACGACCAAATTCATTTTACAAATGCCAGATTCATTCCACCAATAAACAATTAGAAGTTTAAACCTACAAATGAAAACAATTTTATCCCATTTGGTCCTACTATCCCAGCCATAACTCTATAGCTAATTTATTGAGTTTAAACAGATTAACGCAACAAAGTAACGTTAAATTGGTTAGTTTCTATCTCTAACAAATTAAGGCAGCAGCCTTACCTTATGAATCCACAAGTTACCAGAATTTGCCAATGCTTTGATATGAATTTGAAAACCATGAAGTGCAAATAGGAGTAAACATAAGAAAAATTGAATCAAGTTCACATAACTACAAATCTACAAATGTAAAACACAAACAGAAAAAACGAAAGAATAAAAGATAGTTTTTGACTTGCTGCCATCAAAATCACCCTAATTCTCTTTTGCAAAAGTAGGAACACAAACAAGAATATAGATGTTTTATATTCTCTTTTGCAAAGGTAGGTACACATAAACAAATGAATAAACTAAAGTGTTTGGGTAAAAACTCGACATCGAACGACGACGATTAAATATCATAAGATGACTATCAGGATAACATTCCTGTATTAAGATAAGGTCCTAAGATAAGTCATATGTACCATCGAACAAACTTTATGGTGTTCAGTTTATGAATTTAATACAGGTCATAGTCGGTTATCAAAAATCAAGACAAAGCCATTAAAGACAAAGATTCTAACACATTAATGACTCGACCGTTACTACCGTTACAATCAATGAGGCAATCAATGATACGTCAGTTACAAGTGCGTTTAACTATAAATATAGACCTCGATTCAAAGACAAGGACAACACATTCAGCTCTTGGAACTCTTTACAACACTCTTTAGCTTATAATCTTTCATATTAGAGTATTTCTTTCACGATTGTAATCATTTATCTAATGTATCGTACGATCTCTATTGTAAATTTGAAAGACATTACCCCTTATCGGTGATACATAGTACAACGTCGGCTACCCTTTAGTCGGCCGCAGGTTTTTTCCTCGCACCCAAGGTTTTTCCTACGTCATCAATTGTTTTGTCTATTTTCTTTTATTTATCGCACGTTTTATCGAGTAAAGTTCTTTCTTTTGATGGTTTTGCCTCACAAATATCTTAAGATAACAACTGGTGCAATTTTTTGCTTAAACAATTTGGCACCCACCGTGGGGCCCCGTTTTAAGAAAATTTTATTCCATAAAGCGCGCCTCCGTACTAATCATTTTTCGAACAAGCCTTCTTGAGCATTTGCAGGATAATGGATAACAACCATCTAGTGGAGTTACAACAACAGTTGCAATCAGCTCAACAGCAGATCCAAAACCTAAACAATCAAGCCGCACAAGCAAATGGGGAAATCGCACGATTAAGAGCTTTAAACCCACAAGCTGCGCATCTTAACCCACCATTTCCTCCCCAACATCTAAGACCACCGTTCCCTCCTTGAAACCTGTTTAACGTGCCTACACAACTACAAAATAACACTTTTCCATAACAAAACAACGTACGACCCTTCTTCCCACCGATTCCTACAGGCCCACCTAATGGACCTCCGTTGTTTATGTAATAACCTGAATTCTAGGTTAAGATAGCGGTTAACTTTAATTGTGACCAAGTTTGTGAAATGTTTTGCTAAGAAGGGACCATTAGTGTCAATCCTTGAACTTGTGATGATTGTTGGGATTTTAAGTGTTGGTTGGGCTTGGCCTTATAGTCTAGGATATTTAAATGTGAGTATCTAGGGTTTTGGTCTTTTTGTGAAGGAGGTCTGGTGTGTGAAGTGTGTGTTGTGGAGAGAAAAGCTGCCCTCATCTTCATCATCATCTTCAGGTAATAACTCATCCCCTTGATGATTTAATGTATTAATTAGTTGATATATATATAGAATTAATCTTATCTTCTGTGGGAACATTTATTCATTTTTGTTTAAGATTTGGAGAGTGTTTCGATGAGACTTGTGCCAGATCGGATCTCCTCAGTCTGGAAAACCCTTGAGCTATTAATTTCCCAAATTAGCATGCTTGGGATCGACTTTTGTAATAAGCCGAATCCCCTCCCCTCCATTTATATCACATATCGGTTTTGTCATGTTAAGGTGTGGATTCGGCTTCTCCAAGTAACACACAATTCGGTTTTTTGTTTGAGCTTTGAATTCGGCTTTTGTAAAGCCTTAGAATCGGCTTTTGTGATGTACCTTTGCACAAAGCCGAATTCCCTCCCTTATGTTTTCCTAATTCGGCTTTTATGCCCTCCTCAAAGTACAATTCGGCTTAGTGTGTGTGCATATGATTCGGCTTTTGTATCAATCCTCAATTCGGCTTTGTGATGCTTTGGAATCGGCCTTTGCCTCCCCTACAAATCCGAATCGGTTTTTGGTACGTGATGGATTCGGCTTTTGGTTTATGTGTCAACACACATTCGGGTTTCTTGACCACCTCTCAAACCCATATCGGCTTTTGTACTCCATGCTCACACAATACGGCTTTTAGCTTCCATTGCAATTCGGCTTTTAGCTTCCATTGCAATTCGGCTTTTATCAAGACTCGAGGGCTGCGGAGGAACTATCCAATGCTGGGCCTGAGGTTGGCGGCTGTGGTTTCGCACCAAAGATTTGGGGGAACTATCTCTACGAGGCGAAGTGTCAGTCTACACCAACCATGAGAGTCTTCCGTACCTGTTCGATCAGAAAGAGTATCTTGAGGAAGAGACGTTGTTGTGTAATGGACTATCGTGGTACCAGACATCAGATCAGAGATCAAGGAACGTCAAGAATAGGCTTTAGATGAGCAACATCTGGAGTTTGAGCGGATGGTGGGAACCTCGGAGACCCTCGAAGCGAGCACCAAAGGAATTGAGATGTTTTGGGAATCAACTTGGGGATCTATGCAAGGAGATTCTGGAGAATGCATGCAAATTGAAGTACTCGGTTCACCATTGGAGCGAACAAGATGTACCGTGGCTTAAGTCAACATATTGACGGTCGGGGATGAAGAAAGATGTTGCTTGGTTTGCATGCGTAACATGTCTACAAGTAAAGACCGAGTGTTGTCAACCGTGTGGCAACTGCAACAGTTACCGTTACCAGAGTGGACTTGGGAGCATATCAGCGGATTTCGTTGCGAGACTACCCCGAAAGCCTAAGGATTTTGATTTGATTTGGGCAGAAGTCATTAGACTATCGAAGTCAGCTCACTTCCTGCCGTTGTAAAAGGCGTATCCTTGGGAAAGACTCGCGAAGCTGCATGGCGGAGATAGTACGACAACACGGTATTTCTTTATCTATCGTGTCGGATCGAGATGCCAGATTTTACTTCGACGTTCGGCAAAGCTTTCAGCGAGAAATGGGGACGCGGGTCAACTTGAGTACCGCGTATCATCCGCAGACTGACGGACAAAGTTAGCGGGCCATCCAACCTTGGAAGATATGTTGAGGGCATGTGTGCTGGATTTCGGAGGTTCTTGAGAGGATCATCTACCGTTGATCGAGTTTGCCTGCAACGACAGTTATTGCTCATGCATTGAAGCGGCACCGTATGAGATACTTTACGGGTGGAAGTGTAGGACACCACCGTGCTATAATGAGGTTGGCAAGAATCAACTTGTCGGGCCGTGAATTGTTCAGATTTCTTTTGATGAGATCAACCAGGTGCGATAGCGAACAAAGACATCTAGAGGGCGGCAAAAGAGTTATGCATAAAAGCGAAGAAAGGAATTTCAGTTCCAAGTCGAAGACCACTTACACTTTAGTATCTACCCGGAAGAGAGTGTTATGTTTTGGCAAAGAACAAGCTTAATCCACCTTATATCGGACCCTTCGAGATTGTAGAAAGATTAGATCAAGTAGCTTTCAGGCTGGATCTACTGGTTGAGACGAGAAGGATGCGCAATACGTGTCACGTGACGAACCTGATGGCATGTTTGGCAGAATCTGAGTTGCAAGCAAAATACATGTATCTGTTCAGAAAGTGAATTCCGGGATGGAATTCCTTTGAGGGGGGTGTGATGTAATAACCTGAATTCTAGGTTAAGTTAGCGGTTAACTTTAACTGTGACCAAGTTTGTGAAATGTTTTGCTAAGAAGGGACCATTAGTGTCAATCCTTGAACTTGTGATGATTGTTGGGCTTTTAATTGTTGGTTGGGCTTGGCCTTATAGTCCAGGATATTTAAATATGAGTATCTAGGGTTTTGGTCTTTTTATGAAGGAGGTCTGGTGTGTGAAGTGTGTGTTGTGGAGAGAAAGCTACCCTCATCTTCATCATCATCTTTAGGTAATAACTCATCCCCTTGATGATTTAATGTATTAGTTGATATATATAGAACCAATCTTATCTTCTGTGGGAACATTTATTCATTTTTGTTTAAGATTTGGAGAGTGTTTCAATGAGACTTGTGCCAGATATGATCTCCTCAGTCTGGAAAACCCTTGAGCTATTAATTTCCAGAATCAGCATGCTTGGGATCGGCTTTTGTTAAAAGCCGAATCCCCTCCCATTCATTTCTATCACATATCGGTTTTGTCATGTTAAGGTGTGGATTCGGCTTCTCCAAGTAACACACAATTCGGTTTTTGGTTTGAGCTTTGAATTCGGCTTTTGTAAAGCCTTAGAATTGGCTTTTGTGATGTACCTTTGCACAAAGCCGAATTCCCCTCCCTTATGTTTTCCCAATACGGCTTTTATGCCCTCCTCAAAGTACAATTCGGCTTAGTGTGTGTGCATAGGATTCGGCTTTTGTATCAATCCTTATTTCGGCCTTTCGGCCTTTGTAGCAAAGTACAAATTGGCTTTTGATGAGATTGGGAATCGGCTTTCATAGCCTATGGATCAATTCGGCTTTGTGATGCTTTGGAATCGGCCTTTGCCTCCCCTACAAATCCAAATCGGTATTTGGTACATGATGGATTCGGCTTTTGGTTTATGTGTCAACACACATTCGGGTTTCCTGACCACCTCTCAAACCCATATCGGCGTTTGTACTCCCTGGTCACACAATACGGCTTTTAGCTTCCATTGCAATTCGACTTTTATCAAGACTTGTTGGTTTCGGTTTTTGCATCATGTAGATCATGGATTCGGCTTTTCCCTCATGTGTTATCCGATTCGGCTTACGTTCATAGACTAGGGTTCGGCTTTTGCTTGTGCATATCCAATTCGGCTTTGTTTATAGGCTAGGATTCGGCTTATGACAATTGTGCATGGATTCGGCTTTTAAACCTAGTTTAGATTCGACTTTTGTCAAACAAGAGCCCTAGTATCATTTCATGTGGAGATCACCATCATTTCAAATGTTTTCATATCATATGGTCATTTCACGTATTATCATTTCATGTGAAACACCTTAACCTTATCACTTCTTGTGGGTAAAGCTTATCATTTCATGCGAATAACCCATCCTTTCATGCGGGGATACTTGCCGTTTCGTGTGTCATTCCACGTAAACCCTATTTTCTATCATTTCATGTAGACCTAAGTCATCATTTTATATGAACTTACCATCATCCTAAGTGAATTGAATCTATCATCTACTTATTTTTTCATGTGGGAACAATTGGTATTTTGGGTATCATTTTATGTAACCCTAGCCTTATCATTTCATGTGAGATCGGCTATCATCTTGAGTAGGCTTGGTTATCGTTTCAGGCAGTCATTTCTTGTGAATCTGTTCCTCATTACGAGTGAGTTTGTGTATCATTTTATGTGATGTTGATCTATCATGCCGTGTATCATCTCTTGAGGCCGTGGTACCTTGTCGTCATTTCTTGAGACATCATTTCTTGGGCAAAGCCTAATCGTGATCATTTCTTGACAACTCCAGTTGGTCACTCGAGAAACCCTAAACTATTATTTCATGTTGATTCTGATCGGATGATGATGAGAGCTAGAGGTTGTTAACTAGGAGAGAATCTTCCTAGTGAGTTGGTAATGAACTTATTGGTATTGTGTATGTAGGTGCGGATAAGGCAGAGCTTAGCTCAGTTGAGGCAGAGACAGGTGAGTTCCCTTGCCTGAATGAATGGATTGCTTTTACTGCTTT
Organism: Centaurea solstitialis; assembly: GCA_030169165.1. NCBI lineage: Eukaryota > Viridiplantae > Streptophyta > Magnoliopsida > Asterales > Asteraceae > Centaurea > Centaurea solstitialis. The sequence goes on from CM058046.1 coordinate 69,231,461, forward strand.
TATATATATATATATATCCATTCGGTTTGCAAAATGTTTTGATGATATTGCTGATTTTGTGATAACTGAGATAAATGATGAATTACATTTAAATGCATGCTTAAATGTTAATGTTTGAAATGACTTAGAGGCAGATGTGTTGCAGTATGGACATTGGGTACCTTGAAACTGCAATGTTCCTTGGGAAGTATTTACCATCTGGTCTGATCCGCCATTTGGGGGTACCTCGGGACACCGTCCCTTGGGAGAGATTTGATTGCTTGAGTGGATTTTTCTTTGTCCGTAACACATCTATTCTATTGTCTGTTTTTGTGATTTGGCCAGCGGGCCGGAACTGTTGTTTAAACTGTTTTGAGGGAATTCACTAGACCTTTCGGTCTAACCCTCATTTTCAAAACTTAAAATCTTTTCAGGGAAAGATCGCGTTGTTAGAGGCAAAGAGAAGTTGAGCACTTAGAATGGCGTAGCCGGCCAGTATTGTAGTACATATCCTTTTAGTAATCTCAGCTGTGGAGGGTTGTTCCGCATGCACTCTAAACCTTTTGCGTTTGATTTAAGTACGTTATGATTTTGCAAATTAGATCACTGGGATTTATTGTTTAAATGATTCTTTCTGTTATGGGTGTTTTTGGGGCATTACAAATTGGTATCAGAGCATTAGTTTAAGTGAATTAGGTGACCAGGATTGGGCCTAGTCTTAAACTATAGGATTGGGAGCACAACTGAGATATTAGGATTATAAGACTTTTGCCTATAGAATCATGGTTGGGTATGGAAGTGCGAGGACTAGCGTGTATCACGGGTTGGTATCTACATGTGAATATTGGCACTGTCTGTGAATCGAGTCGTTTAGAGTAGTCTAATCTTCAGATTGCTATTTGAGAACTTGGCATATTAGGAAAGAGTCTGTTTGTGTTTATGGCTTATGTCATGGTTTCGGGTGAGGAAGGTTTAAAAGTGCAAGATGTCGAGTTTGCATGGAATACCCTGAGGTGTTCCCGGTCAATCTAAGAAGTCTACCGCCTGATCGAGAGATCGAGTTTCAGATTTGCCTTGATTGTTGGAGTGACGCCTATCGCCAGAGCATCGTATCGGCTTGCACCGGCGGAGATGAAATTGGTGACGGCGCGGCTGCGAGGACTAGTCAGCCAGAGATTTATTAGCCCTAGCTCTTCACCTTGGGAGCGCCAGTTCGGTTCGTGAACAGGAGAGTCGACACCATGTGGATGTGCATCGACTACCGACAGCTCAACAGAGTCACCGTCAGGGACGAGTAACAGTTGCTGAGGATTTACAACTTATTTGACCGATTGCAAGGTGCCAAATGCTTCTCAAAGATTGGTCTGCGATCGAGTTATCATCAGTTCAAGATTAGAGAAGAAGACGTTTTGAAGGCGGCTTTTCGGACTTGTTATGAACATTATGAATCTCTCGTAATGACGTTCGGACTCACTAGCGTGCCGCCAGCATTTATGGACTTGATGATTGGAGTGCGTAAAACTATTTCTGGACGAGCTCATTATAGTCTTCATCGACGACATCTTGATCTACTCGAGGGCTGCGGAGGAACTATCCAATGTAGGGCCTGAGGTTGGCGGCTGTGGTTTCGCACCAAATACATGGGGGAACTATCTCTACGAGGCGAATTGTTAGTCTACACCAACCATGAGAGTCTTCCGTACCAGTTCGATCAGAAAGAGTATCTTGAGGAAGAGACGTTGTTGTGTAATGGACTATCGTGGTACCAGACATCGGATCAAAGATCAAGGAACGTCAAGAATAGGCTTTAGATGAGCAACATCTGGAGTTTGAGCTGATGGTGGGAACCTCGGAGACCCTCGAAGCGAGCACCAAAGGAATTGAGATGTTTTGGGAATCAACTATGGCTTCCAAAACTTGGGGATCTATGCAAGGAGATTCTAGAGAATGCACGCAAATTGAAGTACTCGGTTCACCATTGGAGCGAACAAGATGTACCGTGGCTTAAGTCAACATATTGACGTTCGGGGATGAAGAAAGATGTTGCTTGGTTTGTATGCGTAGCATGTCTACAAGTAAAGACCGAGTGTTGTCAACCGTGTGGCAACTACAACAGTTACCGTTACCAGAGTGGACTTGGGAGCATATCAGCGGATTTCGTTGCGAGACTACCCCGAAGGCCTAAGGATTTTGATTTGATTTGGGCAGAAGTCATTAGACTATCGAAGTCAGCTCACTTCCTGCCGTTGTAAGAGGCGTATCCTTGGGAAAGACTCGCGAAGCTGCATGGCGGAGATAGTACGACAACACGGTATTTCTTTATCTATCGTGTCGGATCGAGATGCCAGATTTTACTTCGACATTCGGCAAAGCTTTCAGCGAGAAATGGGGACGCGGGTCAACTTGAGTACCGCGTATCATCCGCAAACTGACGGACAAAGTCAGCGGGCCATCTAACCTTGGAAGATATGTTGAGGGCATGTGTTCTGGATTTCGGAGGTTCTTGAGAGGATCATCTACCGTTGATCGAGTTCGCCTGCAACGACAGTTATCGCTCATGCATTGAAGCGGCACCGTATGAGATACTTTACGGGCGGAAGTGTAGGACACCACCGTGCTATATTGAGGTTGGCAAGAATCAACTTGTCGGGCCGTGAATTGTTCAGATTTCTTTTGATGAGATCAACCAGGTGCGATAGCGAACAAAGACATCTGGAGGGCGGCAAAAGAGTTATGCATAAAAGCGAAGAAAGGACTTTCAGTTCCAAGTCGAAGACCAGGTTACACTTTAGTATCTACCCGGAAGAGAGTGTTATGTTTTGGCAAAGAACAAGCTTAATCCACCTTATATCGGACCTTTCGAGATTGTAGAAAGATTAGATCAAGTATCTTTCAGGCTGGATCTACTGGTTGAGACGAGCAGGATGCGCAATACGTGTCACGTGACGAACCTGATGGCATGTTTGGCAGAATCTGAGTTGCAAGCAAAGTACCTGTATCTGTTCAGCAAGTGAATTCCAGGACGGAATTCCTTTGAGGGGTTGTGATGTAATAACCTGAATTCTAGGTTAAGTTAGCGGTTAACTTTAACTGTGACCGAGTTTGTGAAATGTTTTGCTAAGAAGGGACCATTAGTGTCAATCCTTGAACTTGTGATGATTGTTGGGCTTTTAACTGTTGGGTGGGCTTGGCCTTATAGTCCAGGATATTTAAATATGAGTATCTAGGGTTTTGGTCTTTTTATGAAAGAGGTATGGTGTGTGAAGTGTGTGTTGTGGAGAGAAAAGTTGCCCTCATCTTCATCATCATCTTCAGGTAATAACTCATCCCCTTGATGATTTAATGTATTAGTTGATATATATAGAACCAATCTTACCTTCTGTGGGAACATTTATTCATTTTTGTTTAAGATTTGGAGAGTGTTTCGATGAGACTTGTGCCAGATATGATCTCCTCAGTCTGGAAAACCCTTGAGCTATTAATTTCCCGAATCAGCATGCTTGGGATCGGCTTTTGTAATAAGCCGAATCCCCTCCCCTTCATTTCTATCACATATCGGTTTTGTCATGTTAAGGTGTGGATTCGGCTTCTCCAAGTAACACACAATTCGGTTTTTGGTTTGAGCTTTGAATTCGGCTTTTGTAAAGCCTTAGAATCGGCTTTTGTGATGTACCTTTGCACAAAGCCGAATTCCCCTCCCTTATGTTTTCCCAATTCGGCTTTTATGCCCTCCTCAAAGTACAATTCGGCTTAGTGTGTGTGCATAGGATTCGGCTTTTGTATCAATCCTTATTTCGTCCTTTCGGCCTTTGTAGCAAAGTACAAATCGGCTTTTGATGAGATTGGGAATCGGCTTTCATAGCCTATGGATCAATTCGGCTTTGTGATGCTTTGGAATCGGCCTTTGCCTCCCCTACAAATCCGAATCGGTATTTGGTACATGATGGATTCGGCTTTGGTTTATGTGTCAACACACAGTCGGGTTTCCTGACCACCTCTCAAACCCATATCGGCGTTTGTACTCCATGCTCACACAATACGGCTCTTAGCTTCCATTGCAATTCGGCTCTTATCAAGACTTGTTGGTTTTAGTTTTTGCATCATGTAGATCATGGATTCGGCTTTTCCCTCATGTGTTATCCGATTTGTCTTACGTTCATAGACTAGGGTTCGGCTTTTGCTTGTGCATATCCAATTCGGCTTTGTTTAGAGGCTAGGATTCGGCTTATGACAATTGTGCATGGATTCGGCTTTTAAACCAAGTTTAGATTCGGCTTTTGTCAAACAAGAGCCCTAGTATCATTTCATGTGGAGATCACCATCATTTCAAATGTTTTCATATCATATGGTCATTTCACGTATTATCATTTCATGTGAAACACCTTAACCTTATCATTTCTTGTGGGTAAAGCTTATCATTTCATGCGAATAACCCATCCTTTCATGCCGGGATACTTGCCGTTTCGTGTGTCATTCCACGTAAACCCTATTTTCTATCATTTCATGTAGACCTAAGTCATCATTTTATGTGAACTTACCATCATCCTAAGTGAATTGAATCTATCATCTACTTATCTTTTCATGTGGGAACAATTGGTATTTTGGGTATCATTTTATGTAACCCTAGCCTTATCATTTCATGTGAGATCGGCTATCATCTTCAGTAGGCTTGGTTATCGTTTCAGGCTGTCATTTCTTGTGAATCTGTTCCTCATTACGAGTGAGTTTGTGTATCATTTTATGTGATGTTGATCTATCATGCCGTGTATCATCTCTTGAGGCCGTGGTACCTTGTCGTCATTTCTTGAGACATCATTTCAGGGGCAAAGCCTAATCGTGATCATTTCTTGACAACTCCAGTTGGTCACTCGAGAAACCCTAAACTATTATTTCATGTTGATTCTGATCGGATGATGATGAGAGCTAGAGGTTGTTAACTAGGAGAGAATCTTCCTAGTGAGTTGGTAATGAACTTATTGGGATTGTGTATGTAGGTGCGAATAAGGCAGAGCTTAGCTCAGTTGAGGCAGAGACAGGTGAGTTCACTTGCCTGAATGAATGGATTGCTTTTACTGCTTTTATATATATATAACAATTCGGTTTGCGAAATGTTTTGATGATATTGCTGATTTTGTGATAACTGAGATAAATGATGAATTACATTTAAATGCATGCTTAAATATTAATGTTTGAAATGACTTAGTGGCAGATGTGTTGCAGTATGGACATTGGGTACCTTGGAACTGCAATGTTCCTTGGGAAGTGTTTACCATCTGGTCTGATCCGCCATTTGAGGGTACCTCGGGACACCGTCCCTTGGGAGAGATTTGATTGGTTGAGTGGATTTTTCTTTGTCCGTAACACATCTATTCTATTGTCTGTTTTTGTGATTTGGCCATCGGGCTGGAACTGTTGTTTAAACTGTTTTGAGGGAATTCACTAGACCTTTCGGTCTAACCCTCGTTTTCAAAACTTAAAATCTTTTCAGGGAAAGATCGCGTTGTTAGAGGCAAAGAGAAGTTGAGCACTTAGAATGGCGTAGCCGGCAAGTATTGTAGTACATATCCTTTTAGAAATCTCAGCTGTGGAGGGTTGTTCCGCATGCACTCTAAACCTTTTGCTTTTGATTTAAGTACATTATGATTTTGCGAATTAGATCACTGGGATTTATTGTTTAAATGATTCTTTCTGTTATGGGTGTTTTTGGGGCGTTAAAGTTTACTTATGCCCAAACCAACAACGGACAAAGGTTAAATCACCACATTCTTGGGCGAACACCGCATATACCTATAGCAGGCATGCCTACCATGCAAACCCGGTTCATGCCCGTCAATGGAGAAGTTAACAGCTTTTGCTCAACAAGGGATAACCCCAACACCGGCGGATGATCCGATGAACGTATGATTAAAAATGCTGGAGGAACAGAACGAAAAGATGCTCGTTATTAGCAAAACTGCCCGGAGCCATTGTACCAGTTGAAATGGAACCCAAAACTGGATACCAAGCATCACCCAACGTTGATGAAATTGCACTCGTGGATATTCCAAAAAAATACAATATCCCTGCATTTACGATGAAATATTCAGGCATTACGGATTCAGTGGAACACGTCGCCTAATATAAACAGCTTACGTGGACTACTTCTATACCTTCACAATATGAAGAGGTTTGAATGTGTAAAAGTTTCGGATCAACACTCATGGGAGCAGCATTACAGTGGCTGATCAACCTAAAACCCAAGTCGATCGAGTATTTGGCTGAATTGGTGAATCAATTCACACGACAGTTTGTAAGCAATCGTAAAATGGAGAAACAAACCAGCGACCTGTACTACGTCGTACAAAAGACTGGTGAATCTATTCGTGATGACTTTTACAGGTTTAATGCAGAAATGATAATTGACATAAGGAACTATGACGTGAAAACCGCGATTGAAGCATACAAACGAGGTCTAGACGATACCTCAAGATTATATACAGATCTCACGAAGTACCTACCAGAAAACTTTGATGATGTACGTGTGCGAGCACTGGCCTACATGAGAATTGAAGATGATTCCATCTTTCGACTAAAGCATTCAAACGAGAAGAAGGTCTTAGGTGCTCAAAAACACGATTTTAAGCCAAAAAGAGTCAATAAGATCGAAAACTCCAGACAAGTGTCGAACGTTTGACCCGGTAAAGGTACGAATAAAACCTTTTGATATCCAGAATTATGTACTTACAATTTTGCAGGTACAACGAATGAACTCGTAGATTCTTTACGCAATATCGAAGCCAACGTACTATGGCCCAAGAAGTCCGATCAACCTGGTAAAGACAAAGATCAGACGAAGTGGTGCGACTTTCATGATGATCATGGCCATACGACCGAAGAATGCATAAGCTTGAAAAAAGAACTAGCGTACTTGAAGTCTAAAGGCCATCTTAAAGGTGTTCTTCCAGATGGCGAAATACCCCCATCGCCAGTTCATACGAAAGTCGTGAATTGCATCACAGGTGGTTCAGAAGTTTGCGGGCTAACATATTCAGCAGCCAAAAGACATGCAAGAGAAGGACCTGAAGGGTATCCTATCCCTAACGAAGCATGATCGTCGACAGAAAAGGAACTCGACGCTACGATAATCATCTTTGACCAAGACGATCTTGAAGAGCCACATCAAAAACATCATGACGGTTTAACTATATAGTTAACAATTGGAAACTGTTTAACTAAAAAAATTCTTATTGATGGGGGCAGCTCAGCCAACGTTATTGGTATCGAACGATCCGACATCGTACAACGAACAACTACTCTGGTCGGATTCAATGGAGACGCGACGAACACCCTCGGAGAAATTACTCTACCAGTATTCGCCAAAGGCGTCAACAAACAGACGAGGTTCAACATGATAGATTGCTAATCAGCTTACAACGCCATCCTCGGAAGACCTTGGATCCATGACATGAAAGCCGTTCCATCAACGTATCATCAAAAGATAAAGTTTCCTTCCCCTTGGGGCATCCAAGAGATCAAAAGTGTGAAAAAGACGGCTAGAGAATGCTATAAAATCACGATGAAGTCAGGATCCCAGGACATCTAGCAATTACAAAGCTAGGATGGAGTATGATCATACGATGATCTTCAAACAGAAGAAGTCATGCTCGATCACAAACATCCTGATCGAAAGGTTTTCGTAGGTGCAACCTTATCTCTTGATATAAAAAAATAGCATAATTTTTTGTTGCAGAAACATATAGATTGCTTCGCATGGTTGCACGAAGATATGGTTGTGATTAGTCCTGGCGTTATATCGCATAAACTCCATGTCGATCCATCGTTTAAACCTATAAAACAAAAACGTCGTAAGTTCACTCCCAAACGTAACAAGGTGATAAACGATGAAGTATATAACCTACTTAAGACAGGTAAGACCAGGGAAGTGAAATATCCCGACTGGTTGGCAAACGTGGTGGTTGTACAAAAGAAGAACGAAAAGTGGTGGGTATGCATTGACTTTACAGATCTCAACAAAGCTTACCTAAAGGATCCCTTCCCTCTACCTCATATTGACGCAATGGTCGACACAACGGCAGGACATGAGTTACTTACGTTCATGGACGCATATTCCGGATATAACCAGAGTCTAATGCACAAGAACGATCAAGAAAAAACGACTTTTATGACATATAAGGGAATTTATTATTATAAAGTAATGCCATTTGGTCTTAAAAATGCAGGTTCTACATATCAACGGCTGGTGAACATGATGTTTAAAGAACATCTTGGATGTACGATGGAGGTATACATAGACGGATGTGCTCGTGAAATCCGAATGATCAATCGACCACGTACAACATCTGAAGCAGTCGTTTGATAACTTACGACATGACAAGATGAAACTGAATCCAGCCAAATGTTCCTTCGGCGTGCGAGCCGGAAAATTCTTGGGATACATGGTCACACGACGAGGAATAGAAGCAAGTCTAGAACAAATAAAGGCGATCATAGAATTAAAATCTCCGAAAAATGTGAAAGAGGTGCAAAGACTCATAGGACGAGTAGTTGCGCTAAACCGATTTATCTCACGATTGTCAGATAAATGTCATTTATTCTACAATGTCCTACGAAAAAACCAAGGCTTTGCTTGGACGGACGATCACGAGAGGGCACTACAGGATCTGAAGCAATACATGATGTCCCCACCTTTGCTCACAAAACCTCAAACTAGTGAGACCCTACAGTTGTACCTTGTTGTCAGCATGTCTGCTGTAAGTGTCGTCTTGGTAAGGGAGGAAGACAAACAGCAACGTCCAATTTATTACGTAAGTAAATCCCTTCTCGATGCGGAAACCAGGTATACGTCTATGGAAAAACTCCTCCTAGGATTGGTAACAGTTGCAAAAAAGTTAAGGCATTATTTTGAATCTCATCATATAATTGTCGTAACTAACTATCCTCTTAAGATTGTGTTACGTAAGCCAGAATTGACAGGACGACTGGCTAAGTAGAGCATATATCTTAGCGGGTTCGACATAGAATAAAAACCACGAACGACCATAAAATCACAGGTATTATCAGACTTCGTGGCAGAATTCAGTCCCGAGCTAAAACCAACGACGCAAGCCAAAGTTAGCATTATGGAGATTCACGACAACACGCCCTGGATAACGCACGAAGGTGGTACACCTTGGGCGGGTCTTGTGAGCGGATGGTTGGTCGAGCTCACAAGCCTGATTCATTTCACCAACAAAATCCATTTTCTAATAAAAAACATTTTTAAAAAATTAAGAATATAGCCTTTACCTAACGGCTATATTTATTTTTTTAATTTTTTTTTCTAAAAATTTCACACCCATTTCATATATATATATATATACATATATAGGGGCAGGTTCAAATGTGAACCACTTTTTGGTTGTGAATGTGATGACAGCCGAGAGCGCGACACATGGCGGATGACTAGGCGCCACGTCAAGTCCACGACAGATGACTAGGCACGATTCATGGGAGGGCATTGAATTAAAGGGGGGACCACACTCAAAGCCACCTTTATTGACTAGTCTCCGCCACGTGTCACGCCCTCAGCTGTCCTCATGTTCACAACCAAAAAGTGGTTTTCATTTGAACTTTCCACTATATATATTTATATCATATATATAATTTCCAATTTCACACCAATCTCTCTTCTTTTTTACACCAACTTATCTCTTTTGAATCCTTCATCACCTATTCTATATGGGTTCACCACAACCCGCTTCATCATCCTCATCATCGTCATCCATGGATACCGACAGAAGCGGATCCAGGAAATTTTCAGAGTGGTTGCACCAACTAACAATCATAAAATAAAATAAATTTTACTTAAAAATACTATTTTATTAGCGAAAATATACAAAAGAATGAACCTCAAATATCAATAACTATTCTCAATTTCAAGGATTTTTATGTTTTTCTCTATAAAATTTCATACATGTTATGGTTGCATAAAACAAAATCTATAGTTTCATCTTTACCAAACATACAAAATTTACCCTTCATGGAACCAAATGTATGGTTGCAAGTGATACCATAGCATTTAATGTAGATCCTCCTATGGATACCGACGAAGAACTTGACCAAAGAAGAGAAATCTTTGTAGGGTTGGAAGAGCTTTCGGCACACTTAAGGGTACTTGGCAAATACTTCATCACCCGACACGAATATCACAACCAGAACGATTGACACACATTATATACGCTTCTATTATATTACACAATATGATACTCGAAGACGAAGGGAAAGCCTTTTGTAGTTTCTGTTTATGTAAAAAATTACACAAATTACTATCGTAAGATGATGTGAGGCTAATCCGTCGAGAGAAAGAATCTAACTTGATAAATAGCGCGATAAAATAAGAAAATGAACAAAATGATTTGATGACGCAGGAAAAACCTCGAGGGCGAGGAAAAAACCTGCGGTCGACTAAAGGGGATAGCCGACGTTGCACTATGTATCACCAATAAGGAGTGATGTCCTTGAGAATTACAGTGTAAATCGTACGATTATAGTGAAAGGAAATAATTTTCAAAATTAAACTGAGATTACAAAAGAATGTAGATTGCTTCTAAAGTGTTTCGAGAGCTCTAGATTAATTGTCTTTAGCCTTTGAGTTGAGGTCCTTTTATAGTTGCCTTCATTGTAACCGCTACTTCATAATGGCTCATTTATTGTAACGGTCATAACGGTCGAGAATCTTTGTTGTAACGGTCGGGCTTTTTATGAGGAGCGTATCTTGTCCTTTAATGCCTACTTGATTCTTGATAACCGTCGTACACCTGGAAGATAATGTTACCGTTAGTCGTTCGATATATATGCGATATTCGTAGGGGTATCACCACTGATGCGGTAATTATTTTATATAAAAAGCGAAACAAGTTTTAACCTCTGGTAGGGGTATCACCACTAAATTAACTAAGAACTAAGAAAGCAATTAAAAAGTTGAAAACTATATAAAGGAAAACAGTAGTACTTATCATGGTATAGTGAATCCCCACGTGGATGATTTAAACAGGCCAACGGTTTGGTTGTTTTGGTTATTGTAGGAATTTAAGTCTGAGACACCCTAACATGTGACTATTATGGCTATCAACTAGGTCTTGATCCTCCTAGTTCCAATACTTAGGTTGTTTGTCAGACAATCTAGTACCGGTCACCCAATCCTATCTCTATTGCATGGTTTTCTACTACCTGGTCGCTCTCGATCCGAGTAACCACCTAACACAACTCTCCGGAACGAAGGGTAGGTCAAGAAAGGTTGATTATCCTATCGGAGTCTATCTATCTTGGTCAAAACAGATACACCCAACCAACGAGTTCAAATAACCAAACAATACGAACCAAAACGGAACCATAACACACATTCAATTAACCAAAAACAAACCAATAAACATCAAATCATAAAATCATCATCCACAATGGTTCATCGACCACAATAAGCACCACTATAAAAGACTACTCACTAGACATAGTAAAAACAGACATTATACCGACAGTACAACGACGGATGATCGAAGATCGAACCCCGCAGCGTATCGGCACAATAATCCTCTCTCTTCCTAACACTACAGAACTCAGGACTCAATACAAATTCGACTCTCTACGTGTATGTGTCTATGTATGTGTGTGTGTGTGTGTGTCACAACTGAAGGAGGAGGCTGGTATTTAAAAGGAGAGATCAGTGCCCATTTCGCGTTCGCCAAACGGCCCTTTCGCGGCGCGAAGTACTTAGGGTATACCCTAGATTTCGAACTTGGCTAACTTGGCGGCGCTAAACTTGAAAACCCGCGATCGCCAAAAGGCTACTGGATTGTCTTTGTGCATTTTTCACGTTTTCTCGCCTTTTTTCGTACTTTTCCGTTCCACGGCCTCCAAATCCTACAAAATCAATAATAAGTCCAAATGGTGAGTGAAATGATCAGAAACGGGTGAGAAATGGGGTAAAGTCATACAATTAAGCTCAACCAAAACATGTATAATTTTGGTGTTATCAACCACATAGAAACTTCTTCGTTTCTAATCCACAATCTTTCATCGCCTTTTTAAAGTTGCTTATCCTTTGTATCGAATGTCTATTGTACCTTACGGCCCTTTGGACACATTCAACATGGTAGTTTTGGAACTTTAGCCCATCTCTTACGACAAGGTTTAAAATATGGGCCATACACCTTATTTGGAAATGTTTTCCACCGTCGTAAAGATTGGGCAACTTTTTAATCAGAAACTCAATTGCCTTGTCGTTAGAAGTGGCGTTATCCACAGTCATAGACATGACATTTTTTATACCCCATCCATGAATGCAATCTAGTAATTCCCGGTCAATATCCTCTCCTTTGTGGCTATCTATCTCCCTAAAGTTTATTATTCTTTTGTGTATCTCCCAGTTTTCATCTATAAAGTGGGCCGTGACTACCATGTAATTCACCCTTTGACAAGAGGATGTCCAAGTATCCGTTGTCAAATGTATTGTGGTCTTTGGGTTACTCAAATATTGTGTCATTTTTGTTCTTTCCTGGATGTAAAAGTTAGCTACATCCCGAGAAATCTTATGTCTCGATGGCAATGAAACGCTACCATTTAGTGCGTTGGTGTATTCGACGAAAGCCTCATTTTCAACGAACTTAAATGGTAGTTCGCCTACAACAAAAAGGTTTAATAATGCTCTTTTTATCCTTGACTTATCATGTTTCCATGTTGTCACATTAGCATCCCCACTTGTGTCTTTCTTAAGACTCAACTTGGTTTGATTTTTATCTTGTTTGTTATCTGGGTTTTTTTACACTTCTCTGCATGTTTTTTATAGCAGTAGTTCCGTTTCGGTTTGGATCAACTTTTAGTAAAGATTTGCAAAACTTACATTGTGCATACTTTCTTTCCACACCATCATCCTCCATGATCATTCTTTAATCGAATACCTTCCAATAAGGGGCTCTTTCATTGCCATCTTTTTTTCGTCGTTTTGTAGGCTTTGGCACTTCTTCTTTTCCCGAATCATCATCGATATTAGAAGGAGATGTAGGAGTAGGACCAACAAATTCATCTTCACTACCCTATAAACAAAGATAAACAAGATAATAATAAGGAACTAATCCAATTCTTTAGATAAAAATAGTATCATATATTAATAGATATATTTGTTGTAACATTTATGTTTTGATCTAACAATCTACGCAATATACAAAAATACGATCAAGAAAGTAATTGTGTAAATATAGGACCAATTTCTCTAAAGACCGTTAGATTAAATTATATTGTTAGATTTCATAAAGTTATAATCACATGAAATTAGATTGTCGGATTTATAAACTTATTCATCAAAATCAACTAAAGATTCATGATATATACATATAAAAAAATCAACTAAAGAGTGTAAAGTTTCAATTCATGAATAAATTTAACTATATAAACTATATACAAGAAAAAAGATTAACTATTTGAAAAGGTTTGAATATAGTCTGATTAATTAATATAGTTAAACAAAAGATATTATGAGAGAATAAATATGGAGGTCAAATATTGATGCACATGCTATTTACTGCGCTTTGCATAGATTAAAAAACACAATATTGAAGGCCACTATGAGTCTAGCTACTATATATCAAAATTTATCTAGATCATGCCCTTAGAATTTTGTCTTCGACGGCTACTGCGACAAAATTCATCAAAGAAACAAGTAATTAACTAACAAAAAGTTTCAAGGTTTATAAAAACAATAATCCAACTTACTTGAGTTTCATCCGAATCTTCAATCCGATTAACATTCATTCTTGAATTTGTTGATCGATCTTTTATGCGTACAAGTAATAATCGATATTTTGTGGTTTATTTTTTTCTAATGACCTATGGTTTTTAAGGGTTTTTTGATGGGCCTAAATAAGGGTTTTTTTAATTATAATAAGATACTAGATTGCCTTATAAAATTCCGGGCCGGTCCCGGTTTTTTAACCAAATATTTGGCACCGAACCCGGTTTGGAACCGGAACCGGATATAGCCATTCCTTAGAACCGAGAACCGGACCGCATAAGTAATACCGGTACCGGTGCCGGTGCCGGTCCCGGTTCGGGCCGGTTCTTACGAGCCCAATGCTCACCCCTACTCCTCCTAGAATATTCCATAGAAGGTCTTTAAACACTTCGTGAACGCTAAACCTCTGACTCCAACGCGATATCAACCAAAAAGCAGGAATCTTCTAGAATTTCCACACTTCGCGGCGCGAAGATATAAGCTTCGCGGACGCGAAAGCTCTCTGGATCACTTTTTGCACTTTTTCCCATTTTTTCACAACTTTTAGTACTTTTCCGCTCAATGGCCTCCAAAACCTATAAAACCAAGATTCAGTAGCTTTTGTGAGTAAAACATCCAAGAAATGGGTTAAAATGGGGTTAAACATTGCAAACCGAAACTACCAAAACATGTATAATTTTGGAGTTATCAAGGGTGCTCTCTCGTTCGAGGTCCAAGACTTAAAAGATGAGGCGTCGCTCGTAAGGGTTACTGCACGAGCAACCCTTATGCGTCGTTTCGTGGCTGGGAAGATCTCTTTTGAAGCGGCGAAAGAGGAGGTGACCGCTTTCGTAGAGTTGTTAGGATCTGAACAGCTGTTGGACGCGGATAACCTTAAAGATGTTGAGGTGGAAGAAGGGCGAATGAAGGAGATAAACCTAGTTGCCGGGGAGGGGGCTAGTCTGGAAAAAGCCACTGGATCCGGTGACGTTGAGGTTTCGACAGGTGGTGTTGAAGCGAAGAAAAGTCCTGCGAAGGACGTAGTATCAGATGTTCCAGCATCTTAGGTTTTTATTTTCTAAGATGTAATTGTATGATCTTATGTGAACAATTTTATTTAAATGCAAGCATCGTATGGTTTTTTTTGTATTTGTATGTTAGTTTTGTTCTTGCGTTTGTTTGTCGTGCGACTTAGGCTTTTAGAAACATTTCTGTGTATACTCGACTGAGTAATCTTGCGACTGGTGTATTGTCGTGCGCGCATGCGAATTAATCATGAGTTATAGCAGTTATCTTGCGATACATGCGTTTGTTCTGCGATACTCGCGATATTCATGCGATACATGCGTCTATCATGTGATACTTGCGATAATCCTGCGATACTTGCGATAAGAAATGGCTATGGGGTGGCCGTTGGTTTAACCAACGGCGCTCTGACGCCCAAGTCAGTAGTTTGTTCGTAAAAAGATAATCAAATAAAAAGGGTTTAGAAATAGTACCTCTTTAAGTGAGTTGCGTTCCAATTACGTGGGATTTCCTTACCTTCCAAGGTTGTAAGTTTGTATAAGGCCTTTCCCATTTGATAGAAAGTTTTCCAGCATTCAGCTCTTGTGTGTTTTGAAACACATGTCGTAGGACGTAGTCTCCTACTTGGAATACTTTGGCTCTTACTTTTTTGTTGAAGTATCTCTCGATCGTAGCTTTTTGTAAGGGCATTTTTTGAAATGCTGCTTCTCTAAGTTCTTCCAAGGCATCTAGATCGTAAGATAAATCTATTGCATTTTGTTCCATCGTATAACGTCTAGCAATTGGCACTCGTGTTTCAATAGGTAGTACTGCTTCACATCCGTAGACTAGAGAGAAGGGAGTCTATCTTGTCGATGACCTTGAGGTCGTACGATTTGCCCATAAAACGGAAGGCAATTCCTCTACCCATTTCCCTTTTGCTTCTTTTAGTATTTTTCGGATTGAATCGAATATAACCTTGTTGCTAGATTCGGCAAGTCCATTTGATTGAGGATACCTTAGTGTGGAAGTGATTAGCTTGATCACACATTCGTCACAGAACTTGCGAGTTTTTTCACTTATGAATTGTGAACCACTATCACACATGATCTCCGATGGTACGCCAAATTTGTAAATAACTTTATTTTGGATAAAGAAGATAACTTCCTTATCTCTCACTTGCGAAAAAGCAACAGCTTCGATCCATTTTGAGAAATAATCGGTAAGAACGAGTAAAAAGACCTTTTGACTTGGAGCAGGAGGTAATTTTTCTACGATGTCCATTCCCCATCGCATGAATGGCCATGGGATTAAGATAGAATGTAGGGGTTCGGATGGTAAATGTGACATATCTGAGTGTCTTTGACAAGCGTCGCACCTTTGTACGTACCTTATGGAATCTTCTCGAAGGGTTGGCCAATAATAACCTTGTCGTCAGATTCTATTAGCAAGACTTCTGCCCCCTGAATGATTTCCACATTTCCCATCTTGCATTTCTTGGAGAATTTGATTCATTTGTTCTTTGTTGGTTATACATCGTAGGATAAGTCCAGAAGTAGATCGTCGATATAATTGATCTTCGAAGATCGTATATCGTGAAGCTTTAGATCTTGTCTTTCGAGCCTCCATCTTGTCGTCAGGGAGTCGGTCGTGCTTAAGATAATTCCATATGTCAAGCGACCAATTGTAAACTTCGTCGTTCATATGTATCTCTTCCTTCGTTTCGACTGTTGGTGTCGTAAGATGGATTATTGGGATGCTCTCCAGAGTTGGTTCGCTAAATGCGGATCCCAGGTTGGCTAAAGCGTCAACTTGTACATTCAGATCTCGTGGGATCTGTTCTATCGAAAAAGACTCGAATCGTGTAATCCTTTCCTTGAAAATCGCCTCTTGAGATATGTCATCATTTTTTAGTCTTATGCTTGAAAATTGCCGTTTATTTGATTTACCACCAGTAATGAATCACTTCGTACGTGTAAATGTTTTCTCCCCAGGTTATGGGCTATGTCCAATCCAGCGATTAAGGCTTCATACTCTGCTTCGTTGTTGGTGGTTTTGAATTCGCATCGTATAGAGTACACCATATTACCCCCATGTGATGATTTCAGGACAACTCCTAGTCCTGATCCTCGTACGTACGAGGATCTGTCGACGTGCAGAATCCAAGGTTTGTTGTCTTGAATCGTCACATTGTTGACTTCATCATGAGATGGTGGTTCTATCCCGTGGCTGAATTCGGCTATAAAATTTGCCAGCACCTGTGATTTTATAGTTGTTTTGGGTTTGTACTCAAGGTCAAACCCACTGAGATAAATACTCCATTTGGCTAATCGACCTGTAAGCTCTGGCTTGCGAAGTACGATCTTATGTGGATAGTTAGTTACGACAATTATATGATAAGATTAAAAATAATGTCTTAACTTTTTCGCCACAGTTACGAGGCCTAAAAGTAGTTTCTCCATAGATGTGTACCTGGTTTCAACGTCAAGAAATGATATACTCACATAATAAATCGGGCATTGTTGTTTATCCTCTTCTTGTACGAGTACCGCACTTACTGCGTTATGGCTTACAGCTAAATATAGTTGTAAGCTTTCACCTTCGACTGGTTTTGTTAATAACGGTTGGGAGACCATGTATTTCTTTAGGTCTTGTAGTGCTTTTTCGTGTGCATGCGTCCAATCGAAACCCTGGTTCTTGCGTAAGATGTAAAACAAGTGGCATTTATCGGACGATCGTGAAATGAATCTATTTGGAGCTGCCACTCGACCAGTGAGTTTCTAGACTTCTTTCACGTTCCTCGGGGATTGCAATTCCATGATGGCCTTTACTTGTTCGAGGCTAGCTTCTATTCCTCGTCGCGTGACCATGTATCCTAGGAACTTTCCGGCACGTACTCCAAAGGAACACTTGGTTGGATTAAGTTTCATCTTGTATTGTCGTAAGATATCGATCGACTATTTTAACTGTAATACATGATCATGCGATCGTTCTACGAGCATATCGTCGATTTAGACGTCCATCGTGCGTCTTAGATGTTCTTTGAACATCATGTTCACCAGTCTTTGATAAGTTGAACATGCATTCTTAAGACAAAAAGACATTACTTTATAATAGTAGATCCCTTTGTCGGTCATGAAGGCCGTCTTCTCTTGATCGTCCGTGTGCATCAAAATTTGATTGTATCCTGAATACGCGTCCATGAATGTTAGTAATTCATGACCTGCCGTCGCATCTACCATCGTATCAATATGGGGTAAAGGAAACGGATCTTTTGGGCAAGCTTTGTTTAGGTCTGTAAAGTCGATACAAACTAGCCATTTTCCATTCTTCTTCTATACGATGACTACGTTCGCCAACCAGTCGGGATATTTTACCTCTCTGATTTTTCCCGTCTTAAGTAGGTTATCAACTTCATCGTTAATCACCTTGTTGCGCTCAGGTGCGAACTCCCGTCATTTCTGCTTTATAGCTTTAAAGGATGGATCCACGTTTAACTTGTGCGATATGATATCGGGATCGATCCCAACCATATCCTCGTGTGACCATGCGAAGCAGTCCGAATGTTCCTGCAAAAAAGACATTATGTTGTTCTTTATGTCAGGAGTCAGTGTTGCGCCTACGAAGACTTTTCGATCAAGATGTTTATGATCGAGTACGACTTATTCTAATTGAAGGTCATCGTACGATCGTACTCCACCCTGGCTCTGTAATTGCTAGATGTCCTAGGGTTTTGCGTTCATCGTGATTTTGTAACATTCTTGGGCGATCTTCTTTTCACTGACAATTTCTTGTACACCCCAAGGAGATGGGAACTTGATTTTCTGGTGATACGTCGAAGGTACTGCTTTCATGTCGTGGATCCAAGGTCTTCTGAGTATTGCATTGTAAGCAGATGGGTAATCTATGACGTTGAACTTCATCTGTCTGTTGATACCTTTGGCGAAGACAGGTAACACGATTTCTCCAAGCATACTCGTAGTGTCTCCATTGAATTCGATCAGCGTGGTGGTCTGTTGTATGATATTAGATCATTCGATTCCTATGATCTTAAGAGTGTCTGCGAAAATTACATTTGCTGAGCTGCCTCCATCAATTAATACTCTTTTGGTCAAACAGTTCCCAATAGTTAACAAAATGACTAGAGCATCGTGATGTTTTTGGTAAACTCCTGAGAGATCGTCCTAGTTTAACGTGACCTTGGTTGCGTCGAGTTCTTTTTAAGTCGTAGTCCTGGATTCATCTGGGATAGGATGCCCTTCTGGTCCTTCTCGTGCGTGCCTCTTCGCTGCTGAGTATGTTAGACCACAAACTTCCGATCCTCCGGTAATACAGTTTATGACTTTGGTATGAACTGGTGACGCTGGTCTCTTTGCTTCGTCGGGGATAATGTCTTTAAGATGCCCGTTCGATTGAAGATACGCGATCTCTTTCTTCAGGCTAATGCATTCGTCTGTCTTATGTCCATGATCGCCATGGAACTCACACCATTTGGTCTAGTCCTTGTCTTTGCTACGGTTCTCTGGCTTCTACGGCCATCGTACGTTGGCATCAATCTTGCATAGAGAATCTACCAGTTCTTTGGTTGTACCTGCAAAATTGTAAGTAGACAATTCTGGATATCTTGTTTTACCTGAACCTCGATTCGAGCGACTATTGGACTCTTGTCGAGACTTTCCAATTTTGTTCACTCTTTTTGGTTTGAAATCGTGCTTTTGTGCGCCAAGAGTTTTGTTTTCGTTCGAGTGTTTGCGCCGGAAGATGGCATCATCTTCTATTCTCATGTGAGCCAATGTTCAGGCTCGTACGTCGTCAAAGTTCTCCGGACAATATTTTGTAAGATCCAAGTATAATTCTGAAGCATTATCCAGCCCACATTTGTATACTTCGATCGCAGTCTTTACGTCGCAATTATTTACTTCGATCATTTTTGCATTAAATCTGTTAAAATAATCACGTATAGTCTCACCAGTTTTTTGTACGACGTAGTATAGGTCGCGCGTTTGCTTTTCCATCTTGCGACTTCTTGTGAACTGTCGAGTGACGACGTAGTATAGGTCGCTCGTTTGCTTTTCCGTCAACAAACGATCCAATGCTCTTAGGTTTTAGGTTGATAAGCCATTGTAGTGTTGCTCCAATAAGAGTAGATCGGAAGCTCTTACACATGCATACTTCCTGGTATTGCGAGGGATCGAGGCAGTCCACATAAGTTGTTTGTATTGTGCGACGTTTTCCAATGGATTCGTGATTCCCGAGTATTTTGTCGTAAAGGCTGGAATCCTGTTTTTGGTTCGACGAGAGTGATTTCATCGACGTAAGGCGAGGCTTGGAATCCTGTTTTTGGTTCGACTTCAACGGGTACGGCAACTCCTGGAAGTTTTGCGAGTAACAAGCATTGTTTTGTTTTGTTCTTCCAACATCTTCAATCGTACGTCCATAAGGTCGTTAGCATGAGGTTGGAAATTGCCATTAGTTTCTTGGTTACTCGGCTGATTCAAAACTTGAATTATAGGAGCTGTTACAGTTGGAATATGTGATTGTGGCTCCGGAATATGTTGGAATGGTCGCCGTCCACCATGAGGTTGAGCGTAGGTAAACATAGGTGGCTCAGGAGGTGGTCCCGATGGAGGAGGAAGAAAAAAATGGTCGGACATTGTTATTCTGGGGTGGGCGAAGATTATTTTGGGATGATTGCGGGGCACTAAATTGGTTTTGTGGAAAATGCGTTGGTCTTTGGTGCTGCATTGGGAATGGAGGATTAATATGCGTAGTTTGCTCGTAGTTGTGCGAGTTCTCCATTGGCTTGCATATTTTGATTAGTCAACTGTTGAATTTGTTGGTTAGTTGATGCTTGTTGCTGTTGTAGAGATGGTTGGAATATGTTTTCGATGATCCTGCAAGAAGTATTCAAAGAATCTCGAAGCAAATGATTAGTAGACAGGCGCTTTATCAAATGAGATTTTCTCAAAACAAGGCCCCACGGTGGGCGACAAATTGTTTATGTAAAAAATTACACAAATTAAGATGATGTAAGGCTAAATCCGTCGAGAGAAAGAATCTAACTTGATAAATAGCGCGATAAAATAAAGAAAATGAACAAAATGATTTGATGACGCAGGAAAAACCTCGAGGGCGAGGAAAAAACCTGCGGTCGATTAAAGGGGATAGCCGACGTTGCACTATGTATCACCAATAAGGGGTGATGTCCTTGAGAGTTACTATTGGTCCCTATGGGATGGCCTATAAGAGTGTTTATAGTATATTGTATTGTAGATGGGGGGTTGAAACAATCAACACAGTTTCTTCTATATATATTTTAATCTATGACTCCTATGGAGTCTTTGTATAGATTAATATAGATTGTTTGTTGATTAAGATCAAGACTATGTCAAGATCTAAAATAATCTTAGAATTATAGACACCAAGCCTTTACTTATGCACAAAGCAAGAGTAGAAGTAGTAAGAAATGTAACATCCCAATACCCATAACAAAAATAATAAAGCATAACATAAATTCCCGGTGATCTAATACGTAATAATAAGAATTCTCAAATCAAGGTACGGGTTAATAGCGCATGCGGAACATCCCTCCACAGCTGAGATTCTAAAATTAGGACAGAGTACTAACTTCTACTGGTAGAGCTACTCTAGACGTCTACCTTCTCCTTGCCTCTAGCCACGCGATCTTTCCCTGAAATGGTTTTAGATTTGAAAACGAGGGTTAGACCGAAAGGTCTAGTGAATTCCCTCAAAACAGTTAATCAACAATCCCGACCCGCTGGCCGTAAAATCACAATTTAATAATAATAATGGCAATGCAAATGTGTTACGGACAAAGAACTTCCACAAGGCACCGAGGCCACAAATCACTCCCAAGGGACGCTATCCCGAGGTACCCCCAAATGGTGGACCAGACCAAATGGTAAACACTCCCAAGGAACATACAGTTCCAAGGTACCCAATGTCCATACTTGCAACACATTTCATTCGGAAACATTTCAACAATTACATTTAAGCATGCATTAAACGAAATCCAATCATTATCCACATTTTCACAAAACAGTTCATCATCTTTATCAAAGCAGTTCGCAAATCGAATGGATATACATTTATAAAAGCAGTTAAAACTATCCATTCACTTTCAGGCAAGGGAACTCACCTGAGTAAATCTCACTGTCCTCCCGCGGACCTCGTCTAACGTGCCTGTAAATATCTACGGCATTAATAACTGCGCTCAACAAAACCCACTACTATGACATCCCTCCTAAAACCGACTCGGAAAACCAATTCGGAATACCACAATTTTCCCGATTCGGAAAATGGCATTTTCCGATTCGGAAAACACCAATTTCCGATTCGGAAAACGACAACTCGGAATTCAGCATAACGACTAGGCTAGCCTATTTCCCGATTCGGAAAAAAATCAAAGTTTCCAATTCG
Organism: Centaurea solstitialis; assembly: GCA_030169165.1. Taxonomy (NCBI): domain Eukaryota; kingdom Viridiplantae; phylum Streptophyta; class Magnoliopsida; order Asterales; family Asteraceae; genus Centaurea; species Centaurea solstitialis. The sequence goes on from CM058046.1 coordinate 69,253,626, forward strand.
GGAAAGGCAGCTGAAACACTCAAACACACTTCAAAGAATCCGATTCGGAAAACATGTTTCCCGATTCGGAAAACATGAATTCCGATTCGGAAAACATGTTTCCCGATTCGGAAAACACCAGTATTCCGATTCGGAAAAACGAGCAGAATCGCAAAAAGCTCCAAAACCCAATGAAAACTGACCCAATTGAATCCAAAGTAATACTAGAAGGTCACTAAACTTTTCCCGCATAAATCTAGATAAGTTATACGCAAAATAACGTCGATATCTTACCTCGGCGATGATTTCCCGACCTCGAAATGGTGAAAAAAATGGCTCCAACTTGTTTCTCCAAAAACACACACACTAAGCACACACTAAACCTTTCTCCAAAAATGGCAAAAATCTAGGGTTTAAGGTTTAAATACCTAGGGTTTGGGCCAAGCCCATACCTAAAAGGGTATAAGCCCACATCATTAAAGACTTTTCAAAAGTGACACATTCAACCCAAGATTCTAATTTTTCTCACAAAAAGGGTCATTTGACAGAAACTTAACTTAATTACTCTATCCAGAATTCTTGGTTATTACAAGAAAGAACTTAGAAGAATTTATAAAGAAAGAAAGTATTTGGGGTATAGAAGATGGACCAAGGTGGTTTGAGGAATAACCCAACGTTCATATTTATACCCCATGCATTAAATGCATGCCATCCCTAACTTTACATGTGTTGTGTATACATTGGGTCTGTTGTACTATTGTACCATAAAATAATGCCCTTGCGTAGTAGGGTCATGGCCTATGGTAAATAGTTACCTTATGGGTGATAAGTACGGAGGGAGCAGTAAAGAGATATCCCCTTTTGTACTATTGTCAGATAGGCAAATCAAATCCTTTTTGTTCATATAGGACAAGAAGACAAATAAGGAATTCTTAAAGTACAAGTCACTGATCAGGCCTACAGTCACTGATCCTTGGGAAGGATCAGGGAGGCACTGTGACTTGTTCTCTTGGGAACGTCATGTTTAGAGTAGTCAGCTCGCTGTCTCTGATTTCAACTTCAGATCATAAGCATCGCTGACTCTATCATCAGCTTGCATCAATAGATGTTGCTGATGGTTTCATAGTGACATGACTATTTGTCTTTAGAAAATACTTAGCCGTTATCAACTATCATTGTCATTGATCGAAGTCAGGGAGACAAGCAATCGCTGATGCTTTAGTGTGAGTGAATGCTTTGAAGGAAGAAACATTCAGCGAACAGACTCGCTGTAGTTTCTAAAGCATTTTATTTTGCTAAGTACTTTCAGTTACAAGAGATAGGATCATTGGTATTGTTGATCCAGCTCCTCTATGACTTGATGAAGTACCAATGATCCTATCTCTCGTAACAAAAAAGTACTTAGAAAAATAAAATGTTTTAGAAACTACAGCGAGTCTGTTCGCTGAACGTTTCTTCCTTCAAAGCATTCACTCACATTAAAGCTTCAAGCGATTGCTTGTCTTCCTGACTCCGATCAATGACAGCGATTTCTGATAACAACTAAGTACTTTCTAAAGACAAATAGTCATGTCACTACGAAACCATTAGCACCATCTATTGACGCAAACTGATGATATAGTTAGCGATGCTTATGATCTAAAGATGAAATCAGTGACAGCTAGCTGACTTCTTTAACATGACATTCCCAAGAGAACAAGTCATAGTGCCTCCCTGATCCTTCCCAAGGATCAGCGACTCTAGGCTTGATCAGTGACTTGCACTTTAAGAATTCTATATTTGTCTTCTTGTCCTATATGCACAAAAAGGATTTGATTTGTCTTTCTGACAATAGTACAAAAGGGGATGTCTCTTTACTGTTCCCTCCATACTTATCACCCATAAGGCAACTATTTACCATAGACCATGACCCTATCATGCATGGGAATTATTTTATGTTACAATAGTACAACAGACCCAATCTTTACATGACACGTGTAAAGTTGGGTATGGCATGCATTAAATGCATGGGGTATAAATATGAACGTTGGTCCATCGTCTATTCCCCAAATCCTTTCCCTTCTTCTAAATTCTTCTAAGTTCTTTCTTACTATTTCTTTATTTGCTTTGTGCATAAGCAAAGGCTAAGTGTCTTAATTCTATAGATTGTTTTGATCTTGACATAGTCTTGATCTTGTTCAACAAACAATCTAATATTAATCTATACAAAGACTCCATAGGAGTCATATATTACAATATATAGAAGAAACTGTGTTGATTGTATTCAACCCCCCTTCTACAATTCAATATACTACAATCTACCCTATTGGCCATCCCAAAGGGACCAACAGGTATTTCATCAAGTCATAGAGGTAACTGTGATAAGACAACAGGCAGGCAGGTTGTCTTGATTCTAGTAACTTAGAAAAAATTTCTATGTCTAGAGGTAACTGTGACAACTGCAAATTTTGACCATCAGGTTAGCTACTTGTTTAATCACTCAGTAACGTTTCCGTAGGCAAAAATGTAGTATTTAAGTTGCCCAAATAATCTAGGTTAGTTTGCGTGAAAAATTTAGGCAAAAACCTAAAAGTTCCGAAAACTGCCCGAAAAAGCCCGTACCGGTCCGAAATCATCCGAAAATCCTATAATGCCAAAATTTAAAGTCAAATTATCTAAAATAAAAGACTTTGTTAAAAATATAAGTAAACTGATCCGACTAATCCAAAAGTGCTTTCGAAAAAGTCGGTTTTCACCAAAAACGCGCCAAAACGACACTGCGTGTGAGAAAGCAGTGTTTTTATTTAATTAATTCATTCAAAAAAATAAAATAAAAGAAATATGGAGAGAGGTGGGACCCACCAAGGGGCCGGCCACCCCCCCCTACTCTCTCTCTTTTTCTCTTTTCCATAAACATTCATCATCATCCTCATTTCCAACTTCATTTCAAATCTCCATCCCTCTCTCTAAACTTTCTCTCACTAAAAACCCTCCCTAAACCTTCAAAAATCCAGCCCTTAAACATCACAAATCTGGAAATTTTGAAGATTAAAAGCAAGTTTTAAGAGTGTTTATAGTGTCATTCAAAGGTAAGTTGCATTGCATGTTGATTAAACTTCGATTTTTAACCCATTTGGGTACTTTCTTCATCTTTTGTGAGGTTTTAATCCTCTTTGTTGGATGAACATCATCCTTGATGTTTGAGGAAAAGATTTAACCATGACAATGTGCTAAAACATTCGAAAGTGGTGAAAATCTATGACTTCTCCATATAAACACAAGGTTGATGTGAAGAATCACTAGTTTTTCGTGTTTTGATACTTGTTTCGGATGGAAAATCGTTTTGATGTTGCATGCATGTGTTTTATTGTTATTCAAAGTTTATTTCATCTATTTTCTTTTTCATTATATGGTTGGGGGATTGAAGCTCATAATCATTAAACCTCAAAAATTCCAAAGTTCATGCGTGTTTTTGATGAAAAAGTGTTAGTTTGATCTTGTAACCTTGCTGTCTGATTTTGCATGTGTGTTTAGACGTCTCAAAAGCATAGTAAACTGAGGTATTTTTCTACAAAAATTTGATAGATTGAAATTTGATGTGTTAGGAAGAAAATCCATTTTGAATCACTCAAAAATTCGAAGGGAAACCCATTCAACCAACTAAAAAACTTTTTGATACTCGTCAGCTTCTGGTCAGAAAAGTTTATTCATCTTAATGCACGCATATCTCTTTGACATCTTATCCAAAATACATTATTTTTAATTCTAAACTCAAGTTCACTGAGATAGCTTTCTAAAGAATCCAAAATCACATGATTTGGAGGACTTTTGAGGGATCAACCAATGAAAACAAGTTAGTGGTGTAGGCTGTCCCTTGGTGGCAGATTGCACATGCACGACTTTAAGAGGCCATATCTCCCTCAAAAATCATCCAAATGATGTGAAACTTGTCTCATTAGCTTGGTATATGTGTCCTCTAGAAGATCTCTTTTGAAATTCGTGATTTGGTGGAGAAATGAATTCTTTATGAAGCAAACTTCCCTGACATGTTTTTCTGAAAATAAAAGGTGCCTACTGATTTTATAAAAATTCTTAAAATATGAAGAACACTTCCAAAAATTATTAAAAATTGTGGGATTGTTGCTAACATCCCAAATTACAGTAGGTAAAATTCTTGAAGCCTAACTCTCTTTGGAACTAAGTTATTTGGTGACACCTTTGCATTGGATCAAATCTGCCAGAATTGGAATTTTTCAAAAATGTTATTTTATAAACATTCAAAAATTCCCATGTGTTTGGATAATGATTTTATGTAACAAAAAGTCATTTTATATTAAAATAAACTTATTAAAATATAGTAAAGGCATTATATGGATATCGGAATTGATTTATTATATACGGACCATAAAATTTAGAACTTACGACAATTACGTTTGTGTTAGGGCATTGGTAGAATCGGAGCCGGAACTTAACCTCGCACTAATCAATCGCTTAGAAACGCTTAACCACAAGGTGAGTATTCAAAGCCCCACTTTTTACCGTTTTTACGTATTTTGGGGTGAAAAGCATGTTTATAAATGAATGTGAAAAATTGTGAAAAATATTGCGAAATGAAATGAAATGAAATGTATTGTGAGCTAAATTTTGATATGTTTGAGGCATGATATAGTGAGTCTGAAATGAAAATGTCCCCTGTAACTACTATTAACCCATAGCAATGGGCCTATGATACATGTGGATAACGCTATTTGGATTGACATACCCACCTTAAACTGACGAGTGATAGGTGCACTGTATTGAATAGAGATTCTACCCCGGTGGTATTTAGTCCCCCCCTTGAGGTAGAATAGGGGCGTAGCAATGTCATGAAATGGAGGATTGTAGTAACTCACAGATAAATATCATGCAATTAACAAATCACCCGGGAAATTTACTCGCGTTTGATACTAATCTTGAAATGCAGTGAGCAAACACGTTCACTATAAAATGGTTCACGGAAAACTGATTTTGAAAATTTAGTGAATAAACTGATTCACTATAAATGATTTACGAATATTGAGTGAATAAATGGTTCACTGAAAATGATGTTGCATTTAACTGTTTTGTGCCTATGAAAACCTGTGAATTCACCAACTCTCGTAGTTGACACTTGTTTTAACATGCTTTTCAGGAAATCCGAAGGTTTGATTTGGCTTTTATGGAATTTTGTGATCACCAATCATGTTATGCTGTTTATTTTCGTTTTGTAAAAGAATTGTAAACTTTGAATTATGGTTGGATTGTAAACTTTGTAAATGCTATTAAACTTTAATTATGAATGATTGGTGTTATTTATCTCCTATCGCTATGAAATCTGTGCTGTTGCACCTCGCGTTTCCGCTTTAGCGGGGTGTTACAAATTTGGTATCAGAGCTATAGGTTATAGAGAACATCGGTTTTTCACAAAAACCAAGTACTATAACCAACCTTTTTCTAAAATAAGTTAAAACTTTTAATTATAAGATTTCGAAGTGTAGGAGAATTTAAATACTTGTGTGATTAAGATAGGTGCTATTCTGATATATCATAGATATGCGGAGCCTGATCACCTACGCCTAGCTATGATATAAGTAGGATAAGACTTATAAATTAATCATACTGCTAGATTTTTGAAAGTTGAAACTTTCTAAGATTTCCTGAAAATGTATATTGTGTGAGTTTTCATATGGCATGTACAAAATTTTCAATAGCACTTACATGTATTGACTAGATTCTTTTATCGCAGCTAACATGTCTCAAGAGACCGACCCCTCTGAATACCAATCCCACGGGTCCCCCGAGCACCCGAGGAGTGAGAGTTGTGGTTCCCGATCCCGTACCACTGTTCCGGAACGCGATCCCTACAGCGACAGTGACGCTGATTCTCACCAGGTCCTCGCCCGGTCTGCCAGTCCGGCACGACCATTTGGACCTGAGACTCACTACGGTCTCAGAGGTAGACGCACAGCTCGGAAGAGCGTGCCTCTGCCTACTCGGATGACCTCCCGCATCCCCACTGGGATGGGGCAGGACCATCACGAGTCAGGGGCCAGGGTGGATCATCGTCATCGTCGTCGTCTTCATCGTCGGGATCTCCGCCGCCCTACCGACCCTCGTCACCGATAGCTCGAGTCGCCCGATCACCGCCCGTCACCCAACCACCGCCCGTCGCCCGACTACTGCCGATATCCCCGATTCCTAGACACCCACACATGGCTCGTGTCCCTGTCCCTTGCCTGAGAGGCATGACCCCGACTGAGCGCCAGGAGGTCGCACGTTTAGCCCGGGGCCAGGATATTCACGAGCATATGATCGATCACCACGAACATATGATCGATTCTCTTCTTGGAGTGGCTGGAGCCGATAGCCAGCAGCTGTCTCGAGTCGTGGCCCTCCTAGGTCACACTATGGACTCACTCCGTCACCTGTACACTCTGGTGTATATGGTGATTGCTCTGGCTATCATTCTGTATGGCTGGACTGTCTGGAGGGCAAGATTTTAGGAGATGGGATCTTTTAGTACACCGTACTTGATGAACCTTCTATTAGAACTGTTATTTTGAGGCGTGATGCCTAATTGTTGAACTATTTATATTTCTATATAGATGACTGTAAAACTGTTATGGTATTTTGGGTACTTTTGCTTGGATATTTAAACCCAAAATTATGCTATGATTATCTACTGCTTATGTTTATGAATGCATGCTAAATGTGGGTTGCTTGAAATGTTTAAAGAAAGTGTTATGTATATGTGATGGCATAGAATAGTATGCACTTGAATTGTGAAAAGTAAGTAGAAGCGTAACTACACTTAGATTGCGTAAGAAGTCACTAAAACGGTTGAGTATGGTATTGTTTTAGAAACATGCCTCTAAGAAGGGAAGATCCGGAACTTGCAAGGCTCGTTTTGGAGCAAGTTTTGGCCTCTCTTCCTAACATAATTAGTCAAGTGGCAACCAGACTCACCAACAACGCTATTAGACCGGGAACGTTTTCCAACGACAAGGCTAAGGGAAAAAGGAAGAAGGAGAAATCTACCAAACCGCAGTTCAAGGGAAGGTCAGGGAAGGACAGAAGAGTGACCAGGAACTATGGAATTCAGACTCAGGTGGCGGAGAAGGAAGAAGGGACATATCCGAAGTGTGACAAGTGCGGGAATCACCATACCGGAAGGTGCATCATATGTCGTAAGTGCGGCAAGGGAGGCCATGTTGACAAGGATTGCAGAAGGCGAACCTGTTATGAGTGTGGAAGCCCCGATCACTACCGAAATGCGTGTCCCAAGCAACACCAGAGGCCTCACGAAAACCCAGCTCCACCAGCAAACCAAGGAAACCGTGGAGGTCTGGCTCGAGGAAGAGCATTCGTGATTGGAGCGGGAGAAGCAAAGCAAAACCCGGATGTGGTTACATGTACGTTTCTTCTCAACAACTGTCCTGCTACTGTGCTTTTTGATTCCGGAGCAGATAGAAGTTAGGTATCGTTAGAATTCAGGCCTAAGATAAACAAGAAGTCACCGAATTGAAAAAGGAACATATAATTGAATACTCTAACGGAGAGTTAGTTAAGGCTAATAAGGTAGTCAGAAAATGCACACTAGGCTTATCAGGAAAGGAAGTTAGCATAGATTTAATCCTGATCAAGATAGGGAGTTTTGACATAATAGTTGGTATGGATTGGATGTCTAACCACCGAGCGACGATATGTTGTGCTGAAAAGATCGTTATGTTACCGCTACCCGATGGAGGTGTACTTGAAGTACACGGAGAAAAGCCAAGGAAAGACATTAAGATAGTGTCATTTATGAAAATGCGAAGCCATCTACGGAAAGAATGCGTGGCGTTCATGGCGCACGTCATAGATAAGAAAGCAAAGGAGAAGCAAATCCAAGATATTCCAGTTGTGCGAGAATTTCCTGAGGTATTTCCGGAAGAGTTACCTGGATTTCCTCCACAAGGACAAGTAGAGTTCCACATTGACTTAGTTCCCGGAGCAGGCCTCATAGCGAAGTCGCCATATCGTCTAGCACCGTCCGAGAGGCAGGAGCTGTCAAATCAACTTCAAGAGCTGTTAGATAAAGGATTGTCCGACCCAGCTCTTCACCTTGGGGAAGCCCCGAAGATACCGACAGAAATTCGACAATTTCTCGGTTTGGCAGACTACTACCGGCGATTCATTGCAAATTTCTCCAAAATTGCGCAGCCGCTGACAACCTTAATGCAAAAAGACAAGAAGTTTATTTGGGGAGAGAGACAAGAAGAAGCGTTTCAATTGCTTAAGCATAAGTTATGCAATGCACCCATCCTGGCATTACCCGAGGGAACGGATAACTTTGTGGTGTATTGCGATGCTTCACATCAAGGCTTGGAATGTGTCTTAATGCAGAACGAGAAAGTCATCGCTTATGCATCCAGACAGTTGAAGGTTCACGAGAAGAACTACACCACTCATGACTTGGAGCTCGGAGCAGTGGTGTTTGCCCTTAAGATTTGGAGACATTATCTTCACGGCACCAAATGCACCATCTTTGCGGACCATAAGAGCCTCCAGCACATTCTCGATCAGAAAATGTTGAACATGAGGCAGAGAAGATGAGTTGAGTTGCTCAGCGATTACGACTGCGAGATTAAATATCACCCAGGGAAGGCGAATGTTGTAGCTGATGCGCTAAGCAGGAAGGAACGGGTGAAGCCTACAAGGACGCGAGCAATGGGAGTGATAGTGCAGACCAGCCTGAAAAGTCAAATACTGGAAGCTCAGAGAGAAGCTCTAAAGGCTGATAACTTAAAGAAAGAAACTCTACACCAGATGGAGAAAGAGTTTGAGGAGAAAACGGATGGAGTGCGTTACTTCAAGGATAGAATTTGGATCCCAAAAGTCGATCAGTTAACGAAATCGATCATGGATGAGGCTCATCAATCGAGGTACTCGATACACCCAGGTTCTGACAAGATGTATAAGGGACTGAAGGAACACTATTGGTGGCCTGGAATGAAGAAGGATATCGCCACCTATGTGAGCAAATGTCTAACCTGCGCGAGAATCAAGGCAGAACACCAGAAACCGTCTAGACTATTGCAGCAACCGGAAATCCCAGAATGGAAATGGGAGCGGATATCAATGGATTTCATGACTAAGTTACCCAAGACTAAAAAGGGCCATGATTCGTTTTGGGTAATCGTTGACCGACTCACGAAATCTGCGCACTTTTTGCCAATAAGAGAAACTTACAGCATTGATAGACTCGCACAATTGTATGTCGATGAGATAGTTATGCGACATGGAGTGCCGATCTCGATCATCTCTGACAGAGACAGCAGATTCACCTCACGATTTTGGCAGTCACTACAGGCAGCATTGGGTACCAGCGTAGATTTGAGCACGGCTTACCATCCTCAGACCGACGGAAAGACTGAGAGAACCATACAAACATTGGAGGATATGCTGCGTGCATGCGTGTTGGAATTTGGAGGTAGTTAGGACGATCATCTACCTTTAGTTGAGTTTTCTTACAATAACAGCTATCATGCCAGCATCCAGTGCGCCCCATATGAAGCTTTGTACGGACGTAAGTGCAGATCCCCACTCAATTGGTTGGAAGTGGGAGAGAGTCGACTTTTTAGACCTGACATCGTACAGGAGACCACTGATAAGATTAAGCTGGTGCAGGAGAAGCTTAAAGCAGCCAGAGATCGCTAGAAAAGCTACGCTGATAATCGGCGAAAGCCGTTAGAATTCCAAGTTGGCGATAGAGTACTACTGAAGGTATCGCCCTGGAAAGGGCTAATAAGATTCCGAAAGAAGAGAAAATTGAGCCCTCGATTTGTTGGACCGTTTGAGATCTTGGATAGAGTCGGACCAGTCGCTTACAGATTGGACCTACCCCAGAGCTCAACTCTATTCATGACACTTTCCACGTGTCCAATCTGAAGAAATGCCTGTCAGAAGAGGCAGTGGTCTTACCTCTGGAGGAGATCCAGATCGATGAACAACTGCGTACCACGGAGGAACCAATTGAAATCCTCGATCGAGAAATCAAGCAACACCGGCGCAGTAAAATACCGATCGTCAAAGTGAGATGGAACTCCAGGCACGGACCAGAGTTTACCTGGGAGCGGGAGGCTTTCATGAGAAACAAATACCCGCATCTCTTCACAAAGGACCCCTTCGGTAGCAACAAGAATTAAATTTCGGGACGAAATTTCTTTCAACCGAGGGTAAATGTGACAACTGCAAATTTTGACCATCAGGTTAGCTACTTGTTTAATCACTCAGTAACATTTCCGTAGGCAAAAATGTAGTATTTAAGTTGCCCAAATAATCTAGGTTAGTTTGCGTGAAAAATTTAGGCAAAAACCTAAAAGTTCCGAAAACTGCCCGAAAAAGCCCGTACCGGTCCGAAATCATCCGAAAATCCTATAATGCCAAAATTTAAAGTCAAATTATCTAAAATAAAAGACTTTGTTAAAAATATAAGTAAACTGATCCAACTAATCCAAAAGTGCTATCGAAAAAGTCGGTTTTCACCGAAAACGCGCCAAAACGACACTGCGTATGAGAAAGCAGGGTTTTTATTTAATTAATTCATTCAAAAAAAAAAAAAAGAAATATGGAGAGAGGTGGGACCCACCAAGGGGCCGGCCACCCCCCCCCCTACTCTCTCTCTTTTTCTCTTTTCCATAAACATTCATCATCATCCTCATTTCCAACTTCATTTCAAATCTCCATCTCTCTCTCTAAACTTTCTCTCACTAAAAACCCTCCCTAAACCTTCTAAAATCCAGCCCTTAAACATCACAAATCTGGAAATTTTGAAGATTAAAAGCAAGTTTTAAGAGTGTTTATAGTGTCATTCAAAGGTAAGTTGCATTGCATGTTGATTAAACTTCGATTTTTAACCCATTTGGGTACTTTCTTCATCTTTTTGTGAGGTTTTAATCCTTTTTGTTGGATGAACATCATCCTTGATGTTTGAGGAAGAGCTTTAACCATGACAATGTGCTAAAACATTCGAAAGTGGTGAAAATCTATGACTTCTCCATATAAACACAAGGTTGATGTGAAGAATCACTAGTTTTTGGTGCTTTGATACTTGTTTCGGATGGAAAATCGTTTTGATGTTGCATGCATGTGTTTTATTGTTATTCAAAGTTTATTTCATCTATTTTCTTTTTCATTATATGGTTGGGGGATTGAAGCTCATAATCATTAAACCTCAAAAATTCCAAAGTTCATGCGTGTTTTTGATGAAAAAGTGTTAGTTTGATCTTGTAACCTTGCTGTCTGATTTTGCATGTGTGTTTAGACGTCTCAAAAGCATAGTAAACTGAGGTATTTTTCTACAAAAATTTGATAGATTGAAATTTGATGTGTTAAGAAGAAAATCCATTTTGAATCACTCAAAAATTCGAAGGGAAACCCATTCAACCAACTAAAAAACTTTTTGATACTCGTCAGCTTCTGGTCAGAAAAGTTTATTCATCTTAATGCACGCATATCTCTTTGACATCTTATCCAAAATACATTATTTTTAATTCTAAACTCAAGTTCACTGAGATAGCTTTCTAAAGAATCCAAAATCACGTGATTTGGAGGACTTTTGAGGGATCAACCAATGAAAACAAGTTAGTGGTGTAGGTTGTCCCATGGTGGCAGATTGCACATGCACGACTTTAAGAGACCATATCTCCCTCAAAAATCACCCAAATGATGTGAAACTTGTCTCATTAGCTTGGTATATGTGTCCTCTAGAAGATCTCTTTTGAAATTCGTGATTTTGTGGAGAAATGAATTCTTTATGAAGCAAACTTCCCTGACATGTTTTTCTGAAAATAAAAGGTGCCTACTGATTTTATAAAAATTCTTAAAATATGAAGAACACTTCCAAAAATTATTAAAAATTGTGGGATTGTTGCTAACATCCCAAATTACAGTAGGTAAAATTCTTGAAGCCTAACTCTCTTTGGAACTAAGTTATTTGGTGACACCTTTGCATTGGATCAAATCTGCCAGAATTGGAATTTTTCACAAATGTTATTTTATAAACATTCAAAAATTCCCATGTGTTTGGATAATGATTTTATGTAACAAAAAGTCATTTTATATTAAAATAAACTTATTAAAATATAGTAAAGGCATTATATGGATATCGGAATTGATTTATTATATACGGACCATAAAATTCAGAACTTACGACAATTACGTTTGTATTAGGGCATTGGTAGAATCGGAGCCGGAACTTAACCTCGCACTAATCAATCGCTTAGAAACGCTTAACCACAAGGTGAGTATTCACAGCCCCACTTTTTACCGTTTTTACGTATTTTGGGGTGAAAAGCATGTTTATAAATGAATGTGAAAAATTGTGAAAAATATTGCGAAATGAAATGAAATGAAATGTATTGTGAGCTAAATTTTGATATGTTTGAGGCATGATATAGTGAGTCTGAAATGAAAATGTCCCCTGTAACTACTATTAACCCATAGCAATGGGCCTATGATACATGTGGATAGCGCTATTTGGATTGACATACCCACCTTAAACTGACGAGTGATAGGTGCACTGTATTGAATAGAGATTCTACCCCGGTGGGATTTAGTCCCCCCGTTGAGGTAGAATAGGGGCGTAGCAATGTCATGAAATGGAGGATTGTAGTAACTCACAGATAAATATCATGCAATTAACAAATCACCCGGGAAATTTACTCGCGTTTGATACTAATCTTGAAATGGAGTGAGCAAACACGTTCACTATAAAATGGTTCACGGAAAACTGATTTTGAAAATTTAGTGAATAAACTGATTCACTATAAATGATTTACGAATATTGAGTGAATAAATGGTTCACTGAAAATGATGTTGCATTTAACTGTTTTGTGCCTATGAAAACCTGTGAACTCACCAACTCTCGTAGTTGACACTTGTTTTAACATGCTTTTCAGGAAATCCGAAGGTTTGATTTGGCTTTTATGGAATTTTGTGATCACCAATCATGTTATGCTGTTTATTTTCGTTTTGTAAAAGAATTGTAAACTTTGAATTATGGTTGGATTGTAAACTTTGTAAACGCTATTAAACTTTAATTATGAATGATTGGTGTTATTTATCTCCTATCGCTATGAAATCTGTGCTGTTGCACCTCGCGTTTCCGCTTTAGCGGGGTGTTACAGTAACAGTTAGGAAATAAAACATGTGAAAGATACTTGTTTCATTTAACTGTTAATAGTGATCTTTTTTAGTGAAGAGACAACAGGGATCGAGCAAAACTTGTATATTCATTTCATTTCATAAGTAAAGGTTACAATACAATTTGAAACAAAATATAATTCAGTGAAAGTAATTACAGAGAGAACATATCACTCAAAAGTTTCTTCTTTAACAAAAATAGTGTCTATGTCCTCTCCAGCGAGCTTCCTCTTCTGCAGCTCTTGTCGAATACCTCTGGCAAACACACGAGAGTCTTCGTCATAGTTTTTAGCGTATAAAAGGAAATTGATTAGGTGCAGTGAGGGAGAGATGGGGATCTCGCTGAATCTCTGAAATTTGAGCTTGCTGAATCTGTCTAGGAAGAACAGCCCATATTCAGGTTCATTTAGAACACGACCTTCAAAAAGAGATGGACCTTCAGGGAGAGTCAGGTTGAGGCCTGAAGTATCTTCATAGTTGTAGGGAGAGCCAGAGGAAGGATCAGCAGGGATGAACCGAGGGCCAGAGACACCACGTCTAGAAGATGAAGGCCGAGATGTTGAAGGTCTTGAACCTGAAGGGGTAGAGTCTATCTGCTGAGCCTCAGTGGTTTGATTGAACTTGTATCTCTGAACTCTTCTGACAAGATTGTCAAGTAGTTCTTCCAGCTGAGGTCTGCACTGAGATCTTGATTTCTTCAGACAGCCAAGAATCTCATACCACTCGCTCAGTCCGTAATCTTCCAGAATTCTCAGTTAGTGTGCGATTTCTCTATCATACTCCCTGAGAACCGAGATTCTTACGAAGGAGGGGGAGTTCTTCTTGGCTCTGCTTTTCTTCAGCTTTACAGAGATGATCTTCTCAGGCTTCCTCCTTTTGCTCATTTTCTCCAGGCACCAACGTGCATTAGATTCTTCAGCAGTTAGCTCCCGTTGATCTCTCAGTTTTTCAAAAGCGTTGAGGCCCACTCGTTGTGCTAAGATGGGATCAACATTAATTTCAGGATCCTCTCTGACAAACTCATCACTGAGTTGTTGAGTTGCTAGAGCATCCTTCTTAGCATCCTCGAGCTGCTTCAGCGCACGCTCGTTCTCCCTGTAGTCCTCTGCAGATATCCCTTGGGGGATTTTTATTCTTGAACGCTCAAGATGAGAGATGACCTCCTTTAACTTGGCCTCCCTATATAAATCAGAATTTTTGTCAAGAAGAGGAGAGGGTGATTTGTAGGACCTCTTGTTGTGAAGAGTCAGAATTCTCTATCTTACTTGCTTTCTAGTTTAACTTCCTTGGTTTGTAAACATTATCTTTTGTTAGTGCCCCTATTTGAGGTTTGGAACCTCGGGGGCCATTGTTGACATTTTGTGTAACTTCCTTCTACCTATAAAAGGTAAAGGATGTTTAGGGTTTTAGAATTGAATCACATTTTGCCTTTTTTGGGAAAACTCCATTTGTTGGATGCAAAATCGGATTGTATCCGAGATCACAAGTTGATGCACGAAGTGAAGACAAAGGCAAAGTCAAAGTCAAAGTTTAAAGTCAAAGTTAGTTGTTTGTTTACTTGCTTTAAATGTACTTTGTAATAGTTTTACTTTCTTAGGGTAGAATGTGTAAATGTTCTATAGTGTAAGGGTTGTTAATGGTTGGGTATAAATACCCAAAGTGAGTTAGTTTGGTAGGTGTAACATCCATACGTACATGATTGTGAATTGAGAGTGAAGAGAGAAGCCAAGAGCTTAAGTGTGTGTGTTCTTGGTGTGTTTAGTGTGTGTAATCAATTCATCAAGAATCAATGACATATGGCTTTCAAATCATTCTCTACTTGTTTGCATGTTGATTAGAACTTGAATCTGGAACAACAAGTGGTATCAGAGCTGGAAATTCACTTGAATTTGGTATGATTTCTTGAGTTTCTTTATGTTTTTTTGAAAATGGAGGTTTGAGTTTTGATTTTCTTCATTTGATCATGATTTGCATGTAAATGTGATTGTTTGTGGTTAAAATGATGTTTTTACTGTGTTAGGAAGTGATTTAGAGTCAAAATTTGGTGATTTGAGCAGTAATTTTTGAGTTTTTTTACCTTCTGCTCGGTTTTTCCTCGTTTTTCCGAATTGTGTTCATATTTTCCGAATTGGAATATTCATAAATTCCGAATCGGAAAATATAAGTTTTCCGAATCGGAATTTTGAAGTTTTCCGAATCGGAAAATTTTTTGGATTCGGAAATTGTGTTCGAAGTTAGTTATACTCATTTTCCGACTTGGTATTAGTCAAATTCCGATTCGGAAAACATCATTTTCCGATTCGGAAATTGCCCAAATACCAACTCGAATTTTTTCTCGGAACTCTTTCAAGTTTATCTTTTCCGATTCGGAAAACTACCTTTTCCGATTCGGAAAATTGAAAAATCCGAATCGGAATATAGTGTTTTCCGAATCGGATTAGTTTAAGCAAAAAAAAAAAAAAAAAAAGTTCAGTCATTTTCGGTTGTTTTTCGGGCGTTTTTTTCACGTAAACTTTTTTAGACTTCTTATCTGATTCTACGGTGAAAAAGTTCAGTCATTTTTAAGGTCATTTTTTTCCCGAAAAATGCCGGTTTTTCCGAGATTTTGGTGATTTCCGGGAGGTTGTATTTTTGGACTAAGATTTCAATTTCGCGATCAAAATCAACTTTCAAATTTTTGAAAAATATTTTTTCCGGGATTTCACTATTCACCGGTTGACTTTTCAGTTGACTTTTTGACTTTTGTCACTAACCTTATCTTTGATCAAAAGAAGTGTTCCGAGTTGCATACCTCCAGCAGTTCAAAAGAAATCTACCAGTTTCAGTGAATTATCGATCATTTTCAAGTTCTATTTTCGTATTAGTCAAGATGACGGAGCTAGTTGACCATCATACATTATGGAAGAATTATATGACATTCAGTCAGCGTGTTTTTGAGCTAAACCAGGAAAATCTAAAGTTGAGTTCTGACAAATCTTTGTTAGAAATGAAGATTGTGGATTTAGAGAAGTTAATACAGAGTGAAAAAGGGCAAGAATCGGAGAATTCAGAATTGTCAAAACAGATAACTGAGCTTCAGCAAAGTTTATCTATATCAAATGCTGAAAAAGCTGAACTAATTCTTAAAGTTACTAATCTTGAAAATTTACTTTCTAACGAAAGAAGTGTGACTACAAGTTTAAAAATTGATTTGCAAAATGAGCATGATGAACTGTTAAAACATTCTTTTGGAAATGCTCAAAACTTAAAACTTGTAACTTCTTTGAGGAAAGAAAATGAATGTTTGCAAAAGAAAGTTCATGAGTTAGATGAAGATAAAAAAGTCTTTGAGAACAAACTTATATCTTCTCATTCGAGAGTGATAGAACTTTCAAACCAAGTAAATGATTTTGAGAAAATCGTGATCATCGAGAGAAGTAACTTTGAGAAAGAAAGACGAGCTTTTGAAGCTAAGATTGGTGAACTTTCTTTGAAGACATCAGTTTTTGATGAGCAAAAAGAAAACAAGATTTTCAAAGAGTTTTCTGAATCAACATGTTATGTTAATTGTTGTTATGATGATGATGATTCCAACTCTTATGATGGAATGAATGTTTTTGATTCTCTTGAGTCTTGTACCGATTCTTGTACCAACATGACTAATGTTGTGGATAGTGAGTTGGTTAAGTTTGAAAACATGTTACAAGATGAAAGGAAGGTTTTTGAAGAAGAAAGAAAGGTTTTTGAGAAAGAGAGAAAATCTTTTGAGTTGAAAAGTGATAAACTTTCGAAGAAGATTTCTGATTTAGAGAGACAGATTGTGAATGAAAGAAAAGATTTTGAGAAAAAGAAGAATGTTTTTGAAAGTAAGAAGAAAGGTTTGAAGAAAAAGAATGTTCGTGTTGAAAAAGATAGACATGTTGAGTTTGAGTTTGAGGAAGAGAGTAAAGGTTTTGAAAAAGAAAGAAAATCTTTTGAAGAAAAGAGTGTTCTGTTTAGGAAGAAAATTGCTAATTTAGAAGTGCAACTTTCGGATGAAAGAAGTGCTTTTAAAAGAAAAGAACACCTTTTAAAGAGTGAGATAAAAGATTTTGAGCAACTGATTGTTGAACTAAAGAAACCAGCCTTTGAGAAAACTGATTTTGAAGAGGAAAAGAGGGTTTTTGAGATGGAAATAAGGAAGCTTACAAGAAGCTTATCTGAATTGTCTTCTGATATCATGAAAGAACAGATTGTGAGTTCGAATCTGAAAAAGAAACTTGATGAAACAGTTGAAGAAAAGAATCTTTTATCTGCAATGGTGAAGGATCTTGAAGATATTGTTTTTAAAGTTAATTTGAATGAACCAAAGAGTCCTGATGTTATAGTACAATCACCATATCTTGATTATGCTGATTCTGTTTGTTCATTTAAAACTGCTCCAAGTCTCTTCATGCAGATGTTTCTTCAACAAAGTGTTTCACTCCAAAGAATCAGATTCGTACTTCTAATCTTTTCTATGATTATCGGATTGATGGTTCAGGTAAGAATCATTCCAAGAAAGGTAAGTTTGTTTGGAGAGTTAAAGGGTCCACACCAAATGTAGATAAACCAAAGTTATTTGTTCCCAAACAAAATGTTCAAAAGAACAATGTTTTTAAAGCTAAATCTTTTGTTAAATCTGATCCAATTTATTCTGTAAATCATAAGATCAGATTATCTCAAAAGAAAATATGTTGTTCTTACTGTGGAACAAATAATTTTGTTCGAAAAGAATCGTCGGAAAGTTGGTATGGTACTTACAATATTCCAAACTATAAACCAACTTCTTTTAACAAAAGAGGATCCACTTTCAAGTGGATACCAAAATCTGTATGATTTTGTTTTTGCAGGTCCCCAAGTTATTATATTGCATTATTCAAGGGGGAGTGTCTAAAAACAAGTGGTTCCTAAATAAATCAGTTTAGGACCCGGATTTCAATGTATTGTGGCTTCTGAATACAACAGTTCAGAACCCGATCTTCAATGTACAAGTGGTTCTTGAATAAATCAGTTCAAGACCCGGTCTTCAATGGTCTTCAAGGTATTATTCTTACTTTGAGGGAGAATTTTAAGTAAATGTTTGATTATCCATTTGAGGGGGAGTACATAAAAGAGATATTATTTTTAGGGGGAGTGTTATAATATGCTTTAATGCTTACATATCTGAAAGACGAACAACTTTCAGGTATGAAAAATCTTTTTAAATGTTCAAACTCACTTCTCGATTCTCAAATGATTTTCTTTCGAATTAGAAGTGTGATTTTCCATGTTTTCATATCATGATGAGTTGACGGATATTTTCTAACCGTGTGTTTCCAAAGATTAATACTTGCGTATTATCTTTTCCTATACTTTTCAAGTATTCCTACACACTGGTTTAGCTTCTTTTGACTTAGTTATTACCACGTCTCTATATGACCATATTTTTCGGTGGTAATACACTCGCTTGATATTTCCTCATTGTACTTGATTGTTTCTTTGATTGGATACGTTCTTCATTGCTATATCTATATCTTGATCGTATAGATAACATTCATTCATTCTGTGTACACCAAAGCTTTTCCAGAACATATCTCACATCATATGATGAATCATTTTTCTCAAACAAGTTTATATCATTCATGTTCTTCATTTCATATACTTGTTTGAAGTAATTTTTATGCTCCTATATTGTTCATATATATTTGTTCGAACATGTTTCATATTGGCTCATTGATTCACTCGTTGAATCATTGTACTTTCATGATTAGGAAACATATTTCATGGGATGTGTGAGCTTAATAGAACTTCTATGGATTTCCAGAACCGGCAATCCTACCCAAGAAGTTATCCTTGAGAAATGAGTGAGGGGTCTACATCAAAGAGTGGGGGAGATAACTCAGGTGGTCGAGTTTCTTATAGTGATTGAGCGAGAAAATGAGAGATTGGTTAGAAGTGAGAATGCTTAAAAGAATTAGAGGGTGTGAGAACAGAGTTAAAAGAAATATAATACTCTGCACCAACCACTTCTTAGCCGGGCAACCACATAATCTATTGGTTCACATTCTTTGGTGACCGATATTGAAACAAGGCAAAGCCCAATGCCGACTCTCGTTTTACCCCACTAGCTACTCATTTCCTTCTTAACAAGGAGATGTTTCATTTCATCACGGGGACGCAGCACATAATCTATCAGGTTTTCATTTGGAAAATCGATATTGAAACAGAAGGAAGCTGCCCTGCCTTCGAACTTCATTTCTACACATCGAGTCGTGAAATGTTTTCACATTTTGAGCCTTATGAAAGCACTTGATGCTATTTTCTTTCATCACAAATACACACAAGGAATTTGTTTCTTTGTCGGAACGTTCATAGGAATACTTTTAGTGTTTGCGATGATTGAACGGAAGCCCTGGGGAGTGATCATCACTAAAGCTTCTTATATAGTGCATTCGTTGTACTGAGTTGCTTTGTGCTTCTCACAGGCATTCCAACTGATTCATGTGTTGTTTCAGGATTTTTCCCACTTCAAATCTGAATTTGCAAAGATTCGGATTACTTTATGGAATTGACGGTATTTCTTTGGAGGAACAAGGGGAATTCTGGAGTAACAAGGAGGAGATGGTTATGTGAGATGGTTTTTGATATCTATGGTGGTACTTTCACATGTTTGTATCTTTACGAGCCGAGTTGTTCTGATCATACATTTCTATAGATTTTGATGATTATTTCATATTTCATCAAAAAGGGGGATGTAGAACCCAGGTGTTGAGAAGAGTCAGAATCATCTATCTTTAACTGCTTTCTAGTTTAATTTCCTTCCTTTGTAAACAATTATGTTTTGTTAAGCCCCTGTTTGAGGTTTAGAACCTCGGGGGCCTTTATTGCCACTTTGTTAAACTTCCTTCTACCTATATAAGGTAAAGGATTTCTAGGGTTTTGTGCATTGAATGATATTACCACTTTGGGCAAATTCCACCATTGATGAACCTTTGTTAAAGCTCATATTGCATTCAATCAAATTCAAGGATTTCCATCCATTTCTTCATCTTATTTCATTCTTATTGGGACAACAATTGGTATCAGAGCCAAACTTGTTGATTCCTTTGGCTTTTGTTTTGATTCTTGAAAAGTTTTAAAGGTTTTTTAAGTTTTGAGTTTTTCAAAACTTTTGGATTTTCAATCCAAAAGGTGTTTTTAAAGGGCTTAAATTAAGTGTTAAGTGATTCCCCAATGTTTTCTAAGCATTTTCCTACATTTTGGGGGTCTAAACACTGATTTTTAAGAGGTTTTAAGTGGTTTTTTTGAGATTTTTCGGAGTTTTCTGTGCTGGTTTTCCGCATCGGAAAACGAGAGCTGAAATATCAGCTCAAATTTTCCGACTCGGAAATTGCATATTCTCCGAATCGGAGAACTCTCCTTTTCCGAATCGGAAAACACTGTTTTCCGAATCGGAAAACGAGTCTCTGACTCGGGGTCTTGCTCTTGAGAAGTTTCTCTTTTCCGAATCCCTTTTCGCCACCCAACTTTTCCGAATCGGAAAAGCTCATTTTCCGAATCGGAAAAGCTGCTTTTCCGCACCCTGTTGTTTTGAGCCAAATCCGAATCGGAAAACATCTGTTTCCAAGTCGGATTTCGCCTCTTTGAGCCGAAACTCTTGCAGTTTTGCTTCTCAAATTCGACACTAAGCTTGCTTTCAAAACCCTTTACTTTTACCAAGCTTTCTGTGTCCCGAGGCGCTCGTAACACCAGTTTTTTCAAAACCTTATCTGTTTTTAAAGCCAAGTGAATAGTACAAGGAGGTCTCATTCCTGTTTAGAGATGTCGAAGGAAATCCTAGGGATTGGTTCCGAGACTCGCCCTCCCGTCCTGGTGATGGGCGAGTACCAGCAGTGGAAGCGCCGGATGATCCACTTCTTGGACTTACTCGATGAAAACCTCATGAAGTCAATCCGTGAGGGCCCAATCCGACCGACCGTCACGGTTGCCGCAGTTCCCCGAACAGACGCATGCCCGGAACTGCCAGCTTACTCTGTCGAAAAGCCCATCGACATGTATAGTCCAGAGCAAAGAGCCCGGCACCTCGTTGACAAGCGCGCACTGACCCTTCTGATTATGGCTCTCCCTAATGATATGTACGCGAGAGTGGATAGTCTGACAAACGCACGAGACGTTTGGTTAGAAATAGAGCAGCAGATGCAGGGAGGTGACTCCGCCCTCGAGAGTCAAAAGGAGAGTGCCCTAAATGCTTACGAAGGCTTCAAAGCCAGGGAAACCGAATCCCTCAGCGAGTCTTATCAAAGACTGAACGCCTTCGTGAATGACCTACGAAGACTCGGGGTAGAGAAGTCAAAATACGAGGTAAATGTTAAGTTCCTGAAGAACCTAACACCGGCATGGCAAAATCTGGCAATCAACTTACAGTTGAGCCGAAATCTGGGGATTATGGGTCTACATGACCTTTTTAGCATGATGGTTCAGCATGAGGAATTCATCACTGGCGGCAAGTTCAAAAATACTGTTGACCCTCTGGCACTCGCGGCAGTGCCATGTGCAGGATCAAACTCAGCTCCCTTCCAGCATCAGCAGTACAACAACTCATCTCCTCAGCAGTACAACCACTCACCACCTCAGCACTATCAGGAGAACTACAACCAGGAGTTCAACGGGAACTATGGTTCAACCTACCGAGAGTTCGACTCGAACTATAGTCCAAGCTATCAACATCCAGATGATCCGCTAATCATCTCAATCTCTGATGATGAACTCTTCCATGTGAATGAGTCTCTTGCCCTCATCACTCATAACGTACAGAAGCTGAATTCCAACCGTGGATACAGCAGACCTAGGGGATCTGGATACCCCAGTAGAGGAAGGATGGGGCAAGGCCGAGGTGGACACTATCAGCAGGAACGAGTTCAGTTTGGGAATCAAGGAAGAGGAGGATACCAGCAAGGGGACAGATCTCCGAGTCAGCATTCAGGAAGATATCGGGGTGATCAAGGCCGGCATAGGGAAGTGAGAGGAAGTTACAGAGATAACACCTACCTGGACTATCAGGGAGGCCCTGGAGATCAGGGAGATTGGAGAGGACAGGTCTCTAATATCAACTATCGTCAAAACCAGAGAAACTACACTCCTGAATCAGGATACATTGATCGTCAGGGATACAGCAGCGGGTATGAAGGTGGCCAAGATGGAAGACATGAAGATGGAAGATATGGAAGATTTGAAGGCGGTCAAGGTGGTCCAGGATATGGACAAGAACAAGAAAGGAACTACCGTGGATTTGAAGGACAGACAGATCACGGGAACAGAAACTATACAGAAGGCAAACATCAGAGTGGTTCTTCTAGGCAAGCTCCGAGAGAAGGACATCAACAAGGTCCAGTTGAAATTGGTGATCAAAGGTTGAATGCTCCTCCAGCTCCAGTGAATAGTGGTGCTCCTACCCCAGCTCCTCAAAAGATCGCTAGTGCCACTACATCCTGCTTCAAATGTGGCAAGCTGGGTCACTATGCGAACAACTGCCCCGTCAGATACAAGGACGCTGCATACTTTGAGAAGAAAGCAGCACTGATGAGGAAGAAAGAGAAGGGAGTTGCTCTGCTAGTCGAAGAGGAAAACTGGGTGTGTGAGGAAGAAAACTCAGACGAGGAAGATCACCTAGTGGGGGGTCCGTGTTTGATGGCAGACTTCGAAGGACCTGAAGCTGTTGGCCCCAGCACATATCGAGACCTCGACGCTTCTGAGGTATCCACTATTCCTGACTTAACTGATGATGTGACAATGTTAGAATCTAAAATTTGTGAACTTGAGAGATGTCTCCAATCGGAACGATCTCTCGTCACGAAATTTAGACTCGACAGTGCCATATACAAAAGCTCTCTTGAGGACTTGACCATAGTGTACAACCGTGAGACTCTTGAGTCTAGCGTCAGAGAGTCCAATTTGTCCAACAAACTCAGTTGTCTTCAGAAAACCCATGAGGAACTTAACAGTGACCATGGAGAGCTCCAAATAAAATTCCAGTTGCTTTCAGAAGAAAGAACTAGACTGTTTTCCAAAATTCAAGAGCTTGAAGATAACAACTTTAAAAGAGGACAATCTGAACAGACCTTGAGCATTCTTACGCAGCATGCCAATAAAAATCCTTTCTATAAAGCCAGACCCGGACTTGGACTGTCTGAAAACCATGTTTTAGAAAAGGCACCTTCTTATCTATACAATTTTGAGGACATGGCCGCCTCCAAACCCAAACCTGCCTTTGTAGGAGGACACGTCACCGAAGAATTTGTTAGGCAGACCGTCACTTACACAGAAGTTATTAATGGTGAAACCATTACCAGAACCACAAGTCCGCCCAATAGTTCTTCAGGTAGTCCAACCTCAAGTCCCGCTCCTAACAAACCTATATTTGTCCCAGCCAATGATCCAACAAACACTAAGTCCACATGGGAAGGCATCAAAGCTAGGACCCCTAGGGTAGCTATGCCTCCCATCAACTACTCAGACCTTAACACTAGTTATGACACTAGGAAGATGGATTATTCAGAGGAGACCTTAGTTATCCCACCAGAGGATGTTTCCGCAACTAAGGGTCCCGACCTAGTCGAACTAGAGAAGGAAGTGTTTGGACTTAGACTAAAAGCCATGGATCTGGACGCATGTCAACATCAGATACTGAATCTGAAAGTGCTTATTTCAGAAAAAGACAACTTGGTTCACACTTTGAAGAAAGACTTGATCGAGGCAAATGCCGAGAGAATTAGAATGTCTTCAGAGTGCGAGACCGCAGCCTCAACCTTTACTGATTTTCAACTCAAGGTTGCGGATCTTAAGGCACGATATGTTCTCCTAAATGTTCATTCACAAATTACAAAAGAACTTAATCATGATGAAAAGATCAATTATCGTGTGGCCTTAACCAACCAACGTGTGTCAAATTCCATTTTGAGAAGAAAAGTCATGTACTTTGAAAACCTTTCAGACTCAGTTGATGATAGGACTACTCCACTCCTCAACCATCCGATAGTTAATTCCCAAACCAAATCTGTTACGGATCTAGAGGACTATTACACCCTACTGTCAGATGATGATGAACCCCTCAACTCACACCACAGGATAGCTGAACCAAAGACTATCCATGATCCTAATGTTGAATACGATCTGAAGGTGTTCTTAGATGAAGGTGATGATCCTTCAGGCTTTATTCCAAAAAGGCCAAAATCTGTTTTTGTAAAACCTGAAAAGTCTGTTGAGTCACGAGCTCCTGTTTCTGAGAACAGTAACCCTAAGGGTGGAAAATGTGTTGGTACTGACAAGGGAAAGTCAGCTAAGCCTCACGCACCCAAAGGACTCCAGAAAAAGCATTCAAAGTCTAACGATGCTCGTAACTTAGCTAAACCCATTAAAAGTCTTGACCTTAATTCAAGCAGCTTTGAAGTGGGTGAGACCTCTCAGTTAAAACCAAAGCAACCTTTCTCTTCCACAAAACCTAAATTTTCAAAAACATCTTCTGGAAAGGGTGGCAACTCTTCTCCTATTAAACCGTCATCTAACTCACACCATGCTCTTAATGCAGATGGGAGGAAGAAGGATGGTGGACAGGAAGTGAAGCCACCAAGGAAGGATCACCGAGGAAGACCCAACTCTTTTCAAGCTTTCCCTAAGCAGCATAGTCCTAACCGTGCGGGTCTTGGCTATGCTCCACCTAGCGTAGGAATTAATTCAAACATGTCTGTAAAACGTAATCAACATTTAACTCATGCTTTTGACTCTTTGCGTAATGACACGTGCTTTATGTTTGACAATTTTCTGCGCTATGGTGTTTATAATTCTTTTAAGGCTGATGTGCCTAAAATCAAATCTCGAAAGAGAAGAGGGAGAAAAAGAGGAAAGGGAAAACCTTCCTCGTCAGTGCAGTCTCCTGAGCCTAAGGAGAAATCCGAAAAGGAGACTGCATCGACCAACTCAACTGTTTCTGACCCTAAGGAACCCATTTGGCAATGGGTCCCTAAACAAGCCTAATTGTTTTGCAGATCAGTCATGTGTGGTACTTTGACTCGGGGGCTCACACACACATGACTGGGCAGCGGTCCTTCATCTTCGACTACGTTGAGAAGTTTGAGGGATACATAAAGACTGCCGATAGAACGCCGTTGCCGATATTAGGGTCGGGAAAAATCACCAATGGAAAGTACATCATCAAGGGTGTACGTTATGTGGAGGGATTGGTGTACAACATGTTTAGCTCCAGCCAGTTCTGTGATAACGGATACTGGGTGAAGACCTTTCAGTACGGAAGTGACGTGAACGATGAAGACAACAACGCTATTCTCTCCGCCAGGCGAAATGGCAATCTCTACACAACCGTCTTCCGTTCAATCCCTCAAACACACCCCAGTTTGAAGCTAAACCGAAGAATGCAATCTGTCTGCTCACAAAAGCATCAAAAGGGGACAGTTGGTTATGGCACCGCAGACTATGTCATCAGAACTTCAAAGATATGAACAAGCTGGTTTCTAAGGGTTTAGTCAGGGGACTACCTGAGCTTCGCCTTTCCAAGGACACTCTTTGTCCTGCGTGCGAACAAGGAAAGATGACCAGAAGCTCTCATCCACCGAGAATGGATACGAATTGCCAAAGTCCCTTCGACATGATACACATGGATCTTTGTGGACCTATGAGAGTAGAAAGTCCTGCCAGAAAGAAGTATATGCTGGTTCTCGTAGACGAATTCTCTAGGTTCACTTGGCTTGAATTTCTACGAGTCAAATCAGAAGCTGCTGAACGAATCATAGCCTTCATCAAACGCACACAAGTTCTCTTGGGTACCAAGGGTGAGGAAAATACGTAGCGACAACGGTACTGAGTTCCGCAACGCAAAGCTGCAATCCTTTCTCGAAGAAGTGGGGATCACTCACAACTTCTCGGCAGTTCGCACACCTCAACAGAATGGGGTCGTAGAAAGGAAGAACCGGACGTTGGTCGAAGCAGCAAGATCCATGATGGCTCATTCTGGAGTTCCTCAACAGTTTTGGGCTGAAGCCGTTTCCACAGCATGCTACACGCAAAACCGGACTCTGATCGTAAAGCGGACTGGTAAAACCGCTTACGAGATGGTCGAACAGCGTAAGCCAAACATTGACTTCTTTAGAGTTTTTGGTTGTAAATGCTATGTTCTTAATGACCGGGAGAATTTGGGTAAGTTTGACCCTAAGTCTGATGAGTCTATCTTCATCGGATACTCACATAACTTTAAGGCTTACAGGGTTTTCAACAAACGGACCCGAACTATCCTGGAAAGCTCAAACGTTGATTTCTCTGAATCTGAAACCTATCTGAATGCTAGTTCTAGTAATGTGTCTGTATCTTTCCCTGAACTGTTCCCTTCACCACCGAGCACAGATCCGTCTTCTAACTTTTCTGCTTTAGACTTTTTAGATCTCGCGGAATACGATCTGCACACTCTAACGAGTCCTATCGTAGTTCCCGCTCCAACAGGTTCGACCACAACCACAGTGACATCCGATGCCTTCGTCACGGAGCCCTCCTCCAGCACTTCAACTCACTCCGTGACACCTGAGTCCGCGGCTCCCCCATCTGAAGTTTCATCCGCAGCTTCACCGGCACCTGATCAAGAACAGACTCCGCACCCTGTTCTTACTCCAATTCCAGAAGAAGCTCCACTACCTTCCCCGAGCACAGCCCAACGATCATATGCTCAGGTAGTCAGAGAGCCCCGGTTAGAGGCTGCACCGCGGATCAATCCGGCTGAAGGCTCATCAAGTGGGAACCTACAAGAGGTCTTTGCCGTACAAGATGAGAACGACGCCACCAACAACCGACAGGCTTATGTCACTCACCCTCACACTCGCAGGTGGACAAAAGATCATCCCCCCTCCCAGATCATCGGGAGTCCCTCACAACCTGTAACCACGCGATCTGCAAAGCACACCGAAAATTTGATCCTATTCGGTGGGTTCTTAAGCGATTTCGAACCATCGGATGTTTGGCAAGCTCTCACCGATCCCGACTGGGTGATCGCCATGCAAGATGAGCTGGCCGAATTTGAGAGAAACAAGGTTTGGCGCTTGGTAGAACGACCATGGGGAAAGACAATCATCGGCCTCAAGTGGATACTCCGGAACAAAACCGACGAGAATAATCTCATCATCCGGAACAAAGCTCGCCTGGTCGCCAAGGGTTATCGCCAACAAGAGGGTATCGACTATGATGAGACGTACGCGCCAGTAGCCCGAATCGAAGCGATCCGAATCTTCCTTGCGTATGCTGCACACAAAAACATGACAGTCTATCAGATGGACGTCAAATGTGCCTTCTTGAATGGAGTTCTTCAGGAAGAAGTGTACGTGGAACAACCAGAAGGGTTCGTCGATTCTCGATTCCCGAATCACGTCTACATTTTGGACAAGGCGCTTTATGGTCTCAAGCAAGCTCCGAGGGCATGGTACGAAACTCTTACTGACTACTTACTTGGAGTTGGCTACAAGAAAGGTACTATCGATCCCACTCTGTTTCTCAGGAGGTCAGGTAAAGATTTAATTATCGTTCAGATATATGTGGATGACATTATCTTTGCGTCTACAAAGCCTGAGATGTGCCAAGAGTTTGAGAACACCATGAAATCCCAATTCAAAATGAGCATGATGGGCGAGTTGACGTTCTTTTTAGGACTTCAAGTTCGACAACGCCCTGATGGCATTTTTATAAATCAAGCCAAATATGTTCAAGACCTTTTAAAACGATTTGATTTCGGTGCTTCAAACTCTGCGGCCACACCAATGCCCAGAAATTTTCAACTTAACGCAGATACTTCTGGCAAACCGGTTGACCAGAAGAATTATCGGGCAATCATTGGTTCTCTCTTATATCTCACGGCTAGTAGACCAGATATTGTCTTTTCCACGGGTGTCTGCGCTCGTTATCAGTGCGATCCGCGTGAGTCTCACCTGTCTGCTGCCAAAAGAATCCTTAGGTATCTGAAGGGCACACCGGACTTTGGCCTCTGGTACCCAAAGGATTCTGGTTTCGAACTAATTGCATATACAGATTCAGACCATGCAGGTTGTAAGCTAAATAGGAAAAGCACATCTGGTGCTTGTCAGTTCCTTGGAGATAAGTTGGTAAGTTGGTCATCCCGCAAACAGAATTGTGTTTCCTTATCTACCGCGGAGGCAGAATATATTGCTGCCGCCTGTTGCTGCTCGCAAGTTCTGTGGATGAAAACTCAACTCGCTGACTTCGGATACAACATGCATCGGATTCCCATCTACTGCGACTCCAAGAGTGCAATTCAAATCACGGCGAATCCAGTTCAACATTCCCGGACGAAACATATCGACATTCGCTATCATTTCATCAAGGATCACGTCGAGAAAGGTAACGTTGAACTTTACTTTGTTGAGAGTGACTATCAGCTTGCTGATTTATTCACTAAGCCGTTTGATGAGAAACGTCACTTCTTTCTCCCAGGCAAATTAGGAATGCTAGACTTACCTGCCTAAGGTCTAGGGGGAGTCGGGAGTCCTTAACAGTATGCATGTGTGTAGGGGGAGTTTCTGAGAGATTGCATGTATTGAGGGGGAGTACCAAGTCTTGCTTTATTATGTGTGCTAACGTTCTCGGATCCACAACACCTTGGATACCAGTTTATACTTTATTTTGTAGGTGTGGATCTCGGCTACGACTTCTGGTTACTTCAGATCAGAACTCGCGCAAAACCTTGTCGAGACGTACCAGGTAAGTCTCTTTTCTCGGAAGTCGAGGGCTGAACTTGTAACTTTTTGTGAACTTGAAAGTTCAGGGGGCGGTAGAGTACATGTCTTGAACTTACAAGTTCGGGGACTAACTTTGCCACTTTCTGTTTCTTAAAGTTCAGGGACTCGTTTTGCAAACCTTGTGAAACTTGTAGTCCAGGGTCTGTTTTGAAAACTTTCTGAAAATACAAGTTCAGGGACTTGTTTGTAAGTTTCCACAAACTTCAAGTCCAGGGTGGTTTTTGCCAAATGGTGAAAGTCGGGTTAAGAGAGCCAAAAGGAGAGCCAAACACAGTGTTTTTGACCCAAACACAGTGTAACTCGGTAAAAATATAAATACCGGTTTTCAAGAGTTACTTTTCACAAATTTCAAATTTCTCATCTTTTCTCTCTGAATTCTCACCCGAACCCACTTCGCGCTCGATTTCGGTTTTTGCTCGTTTGTGCTCCGATCGTCGATCTTTTTGCATATTCGGATTCCTGGTAAGTAAACGATCAACCCTTGTATAGTTTTAACATCTATATCCTCTGTTTTAAGGCCTGGATCGAAGCCTAAAAGTTTTAAAACTTACCCGAAACCCAAACTTCTTGGAATGGGATTTCGGGACGTTAAAACGATCCATTGTTGCTTAAAAACTTGTTATGAACTGATTTAGGATGCATGTTGATAGTTTAGGGCTTTAGATCGATGATTTTTGAACGGTTTTTAAGTTGGAAACTCGAACAGTCACCGTTTTCCGACTCGGAAAACTTGAACATTCAAGTTTTCCGAATCGGAAAACTTGAATGTTCAAGTTTTCCGCATCTATTGACGATGAACAGTTATATTATGTTTTCCGATTCGGAAAACTATGTTTTCCAAATCGGACTTGGTCTCGGTTTTCAAGTATATCTTTTCCGACTCGGAAAACGTGGAACTACCCTTATGGGTTTCCAAGGTTTTCCGACTCGATTGAGAGACCAAGGTACAAAATTTTCTAAGTATCGTAACATTTTCCGAATCGGAAAACCATGTTTTCCGACTCGGAAAACCTACAAGCTTTTCTCTCAAATTTTTCTACGTGTAGGAGTTTTCCGATTCGGAAAACCATGTTTTCCGACTCGGAAAACTT
Organism: Centaurea solstitialis; assembly: GCA_030169165.1. Taxonomy (NCBI): domain Eukaryota; kingdom Viridiplantae; phylum Streptophyta; class Magnoliopsida; order Asterales; family Asteraceae; genus Centaurea; species Centaurea solstitialis. The sequence continues at coordinate 69,283,660 of CM058046.1, forward strand.
GTCTGTTCATAATTGTGCTATCTTTCTAAGTGTTGAGTTTTCAGAATCGGAAAACACCCTTATCCGAATCGGAAAACTCCCCTCGGGTAGTTTGCTCGTTTTCCGACTCGGAAAATACGAAACACTCTTTATTGGGTTTTCGAGGTTTTCCGACTCGCGCCTAGTCGAGGGTATAGTCTTTTCACGTCGTATTATTTCTAACACTTAATGTATTGCAGAAATGGCTGATCAACAACCAATTGCTCCTACTTCACCCGTCGCCAGTGCTGCTGATCTCGCACTGATCAACCCTGCTGAAATTCTCGAGATCCACCAGAACAACCAGTTCGTTGACTTGGCGAACTTCACTGTCCAAGATGACGTTGTTCTCGAGATTCTCCGAGCTCATCCCCTTGCATACGCGATGCAAGCCACTGCTGACATCCCGATGATATATCTGCAGCAGTTCTGGAACACTTCCCGTGTCGAGAACCGGGACGGAGTGCCAACCATTATCGGCCGAGTGGACCAGACTGATCTGGTCCTCACTATGGAGGATCTTCGCAGAATCCTTCGTCTGCCAGCTGCAACCCCGGAGGCCCCGTTTGACCCTCTCGTGTCTGGACCTGAGCTCTTCAGCGAAGTGCTCGCTGTCGGGGTCCACTACACCGAAAACAACAGACCGAAGGGAATCTCCCAGATCACTCAGGGGATGCTGCCCCCGATCTGGTACTCATTCTTTAATATCCTCAACCGCACGCTCTCTTCCAAGACCCACGGCGTGGACAAGGCATCCACCCAGTTCTGGCACATTTTCCATGCGGTCGCCTACGGGAGGCGGATCGACTTTGCTCAGCAACTTTGGGCAGACATCATCAGTGACGTCAGAGCTGGGCCAGGACGTGCGAAACACACATCCATCCCTTGGATGCGCTTCTTCAGTCTGGTCATTCGAGATCACATGAACCAGAACCGTGCTGTCCGACGCAGATCAAACCATCTCCGCTTTGAAAGCCAGCAGATCGGCCGAGCCAACAAGAAGAATCTGAGGCCTGGTCAGGTAGAGATGCATATTCCGGCAAACGTGCTCAACATGGCAGACCGTAGGTCAATGAGTGTTAGGATGTACCGTATATCCATAGGTTTAGAAGACACGTCTACGGACTCCTCAGAGCCGGGGAGCCCTGCCCAAGACGTGCAACCCGTCCTACCTAGAAGCCGTGCCTCTGGTACGGCGGGCCAGAGCTCCAGTGGGGGAGCTTCTGGCTCGGGAGTGATGAGAGTTGACGTTAGAGGAGGAGCGGGTAGAATTGTCGGTACGTCTGCCACTCCGCACACTTCTAGAGCCGGTGCATACCAGACGATGATTCAGAACCGTGCAACTCGTGCTCGCACTCCTACTGTTGTGGAGGAATCATCTGATGTCATCCGCGAACGCGAGTACACGAGTCATTTCCGGGTAAAGCAGTACATGGGTACCCTTCAGCAGTCTCCGATCCACTCGTCATCGGAAGAGCGCCGATCGCCGACGCCGCCGCAACAACCCACTGGGGAGGACGTGGAATCTTCCCCATAAGAACAAGCACACGTTCCTCCACCACCTCACTCGGCGGCCATCACTTCTCAGGGAGGCGAACCCTCAGGCGAACCATCTGGCGATGACTCCGACGGTCACGAGTCTTCCGAGCACACTCCTACGGACCGTCGTGAGCCCGATGACGAGGCAACTGAGTCAGAACAAGTTGACTACGGATCCGACTCCGAGTTTCAACTATCAGATCCACCAAAGGGCGGGAAGGCCCAAGTGATAGATTTAGATGAAGCCACCACCTCCTTCAACGACGACCGGATTTCAGGTGATCCCACTCTTATTGCGGATCTGGCGTCTGATGACCGAACTGTCGGTCAGGAGGAAGAAGGTGAGGCCGAGGTTGCTACCGGCTGGGGACGAGAAGACAGCGAAGAAGAAGAGAGAGAGAGAGGGGAGAAAAGGAGAGAGAGAGCAGAGAAAAAGAGACCGAAGACGTAGAGGTCCAGTTAAGCGAGCCTTGGGCTCAATTAGAGGAGGCGGACGTAGAAGTAGAGCCGCACAGGTTAGATCGGATATTCCTTTAACCCAGAGTCCAACCCCCACAGAGGCAACCCTCATACAGACCGGTCACTCGTTGACGTCAGGTCAAGTCGTTGGCAGCCAACCAACGCAATTGCACGCCCAAACCGACCACTCGACCATCTCTCAACAGATGGTCGTTTCACATTCACACGGGGAAATAGCTCAACTTCCACCGACCACTCAATCGGAGTCTGCCGGTGTTGAAATGAGAGAGGCTCTGCCCCACCTCTCGACTTCTTTTCGTGCACCAGTAGTCCTAGAGCCCGTTACTGAGACCTTTAGGGTCGTTCATTTGGATAGGACACTGTTGGATGCATTATCTGCCCGCCCGAGTGGCGAGGCCGGAACGGGGAGAGTTGGTGCGTCAACGGACGCCCTTCGAGGATCCACCGGAAGCCCCGACACCGTCAGCATTATACCAGCGGTGACATCGGGCCGAGAGAGCACCTCGGTAGGACTCTTCTCGTCAACTGGAGCCCAAGTGGCACCGGGTTTAGTTCTTCCGGGACCGGGTCCGACAGACTCGAGCAAAGTCTATAAAGATGCTCACGTAACACCGGGGCTTTTAGGCCTGACGGATTCGGGCGGAATCCTTAAAACCGCCCCTGCACCAACGGGACTTTTAGGTCCGACGGATTCGGACGACATCCTTAAAGTCGTCCAAAGCAGGTTACTAGCGGTGGAGAAAGCCAACCAGGCTCGTGATGCGCGGGTCGAGGCACTTGAGAAAGCCTTGGCCGAGACGGAGAGGAAGAGACTAGCTGATCTTGAGGCGTCTCGCAAGCTTCAAGAAGACCGGGATGCGGAGCTCTACGAGCTCAAACGGAAGATCAAGGGCAAACACTCAGAGGCTGCCCCGTCCACTGAAGCTCCCATTCCCAGGCCATCGGAAGACGTCCTCAGGCTCGCTCCTCCGACTACGGGCGACCTTCCTCCGATCCCAGGCTACGTCACTGAGGTGGAACACTTGATGATGGTCACCTCCTACACCACTCAGAATGACCGCCTGTCTGCCCAGGTCAGAGAGCAACAGGCCCAGATCGAGCTACTACAGCAAAGGATTCGAGAACTGGAGGCCGTGTGTCGGTCCCAGGCTCAGCCTTCGAAGAGGAGACATGATGACGCTGATGACTCCGCACCAGGTCCTCATGAGGGGGAGGTACAAGCTGCAAAAAGGCTTCGCACCGACCTCCAACCTGGTTCCGGATCTGGCTCAACAGCTCCAGGTTCCTCAGCCGCTCCCTCGAGTGCTCCCGCAGACCATTCCGATGCCGCCGAAGCTCCCTATGTCGACTCTGAGACAGAAGACATTCCGGACATGGGGAGTTGGCGATATGAGAGGATTCCGGAAGGGGAGTCAGTTCAGTTTCCCCAGATGACGGACACGGCTCAGATTGATGCCGTTCTCCCAGAAGCAGCACCGACGGATCCTTCAGAGTTCCAAATTCCGGAAGCAGCCCGGAAGATCTTGAGGTCGCTTGCACAGAGCCTAAGGGTCTATCAGAAGGGAGACGACATCGTCAAGGATCCTGACTACGCCAACCTCCTCTCAGCGCTCAAGTTTCCAACTCCAGAAGCCCCACGGACCATTCACTCCACTGATCCAGAGACCGCCGCTCAGACCGTTATTCAGCTCAACTGGAACCACACCATCATCTTCCGCCCCTTTCTAGAAGAAACGTTCACCCGCATCTATCAACAAGAGAAGCTGCACGCCTGGTCCCGAAAAGTCTACTTCGGGATCTCTCACATCAAGACCAAGAGACTAAGGACAGCCTACGTGCATCAGCGGATGTGCAACTGGGCCACTCATGGACGCTAGAGGATTCGACGTCGCTTTACCAAGGTAACTGCTATGTGCCCCTACAGACATGGCCATCAGTTATTCCTTGAATATGATGTCCGCATGTACGGCACCGGTGTCCCTCGAGGTGAACTGCAGAACTGGACCTTCACGGAAGCTGATTTAGATCGGGTACATCTAGAAGACCTTCTCACGATCATCAAGTACCTCCAAGGCCCGATCCTCCGACCAGAGCACTACAGAGATGGCACAGAGATACTGAAGAAATACGTCCGTCACGCAATCTCTCTCGCGAGAGTGACGGACTACCAGCTTGCCATAGAAAGCCGCCAGCCGAAGGTTAACCTGCTTAGACCAAACCTGCTCGTTCCTGGTATCGATGCCTACATTCCGTACATGCCAACCAGGATACCTGAGCATGGGGTTCTTTATCTGACTCGGAAGAAGAAGGAGCGCAGGTTCATGAGGTTTGGAGAGCTCTCCAAGTTCTGCGACGGGACCCTTCTCTATGTCTACAATGGCATGCAGAGCAGACTGCTGGCGGATCAGGTACCAAGTCGGAGAATCATAGACGGAAAAGGAAAGCTGCTGGAGGCAATGAGGTTGATCGAGAAGAAGCTTAAGGAACGGTTGATGTACAGACGGGCAGAGGCTGCAATGCAGATGAGAGCGCGGATAATCGGCGAATGGGAAGAGTACCTGCAGATGTCCAAGTGGGAGCCAGCACTGGAGCTTCCACCACCATTCTGACTTCTTCTCAAAGGGGGAGATTGTAGAACCCAGGTGTTGAGAAGAGTCAGAATCATCTATCTTTAACTGCTTTCTAGTTTAATTTCCTTCCTTTGTAAACAATTATGTTTTGTTAAGCCCCTGTTTGAGGTTTAGAACCTCGGGGGCCTTTATTGCCACTTTGTTAAACTTCCTTCTACCTATATAAGGTAAAGGATTTCTAGGGTTTTGTGCATTGAATGATATTACCACTTTGGGCAAATTCCACCATTGATGAACCTTTGTTAAAGCTCATATTGCATTCAATCAAATTCAAGGATTTCCATCCATTTCTTCATCTTATTTCATTCTTATTGGGACAACAGGGGAGATGGTTTAGAAATGTAAAGTTGAGAGAAGATTACGAAATATGACAAGAGATGTTTGCGAGAGATGTTTGAAGTTTGGTGATTATTTGAAGATATCTTGATTTGTTAAAGCTTCGTGTTCAAAGTTTGTTAAAGCTTCATGAAGATTTGGATGATTCTTGAAGATTATCACCGAAGCTTATCGTTCAAGGAAGCTTATTGTTGATGTTCAAAGTGTTGATGCTTTCTTGAAGACGTTTGCCTAATTCTTTTTGTGATCTCGAATCCAAAGGGGGAGATTGTTGGATGCAAAATCGGATTGTATCCGAGATCACAAGTTGATGCACGAAGTGAAGACAAAGGCAAAGTCAAAGTCAAAGTTTAAAGTCAAAGTTAGTTGTTTGTTTACTTGCTTTAAATGTACTTTGTAATAGTTTTACTTTCTTAGGGTAGAATGTGTAAATGTTCTATAGTGTAAGGGTTGTTAATGGTTGGGTATAAATACCCAAAGTGAGTTAGTTTGGTAGGTGTAACATGCATACGTACATGATTGTGAATTGAGAGTGAAGAGAGAAGCCAAGAGCTTAAGTGTGTGTGTTCTTGGTGTGTTTAGTGTGTGTAATCAATTCATCAAGAATCAATGACATATGGCTTTCAAATCATTCTCTACTTGTTTGCATGTTGATTAGAACTTGAATCTGGAACAACACCATTGTTGAAGATTTTCAAGCTTTCATATTAATCATCATCATCTCAATCTTGATTCAATCCATTTCTTCTTATTTTTCATTGATATTTGGGACAACAATTGGTATCAGAGCCATACCTTGTTGATTCCTTGGCTTTCTTTGTGTTATTCAAAGCTTTTTAAAGGTTTTTAAAGTTTTGGGTTTTCAAAACTTTTTGGGTTTTCAATCCAAAAAGTGTTTTTAAAAGGGTGATTTTAAGTGTTAAGTGATTCCATAGTGTTTTAGAAGCGTTTTCCTACAAATTGGGGCTCTTAACACTTGTTTTTAAGAGATTTTAAGTGATTTTGAGTGAATTTTCGGAGCTTCTGTGCAGGTTTTCCGAATCGGAATACGAGAGCTGAAATTTCAGCTCAAATTTTCCGACTCGGAATTTGTACTTTCTCCGAATCGGAGAACTCTCCTTTTCCGAATCGGAAAACCTTGTTTTCCGAATCGGAAAACGAGCCTCTGATTTGGGGTTTTGCTTCTGAGAAGTCACTTTTCCGCATTCAAGCCTTTTTCCGAACCCAAACCTTTCCGAATCGGAAAAGTGTATTTTCCGAATCGGAAAAGGCTGTTTTCCGCATCCTTGTATTTTGAGCCAAATCCGATTCGGAAAACTTCTGTTTCCAGATCGGATTTCGCCTCTTTGAGCCGAAACTCTTGAAAATTTATTTCTCAAATTCGACACTAAGCTTGCTTTCAAAACTTTTCAATTATCAAAGCTTTTTGTGTCCCGAGGCACTCAAAATATCCGTTTTACGAAAACCTGTTTTTTTTAAGCCAAGTGAGTCTTTCAAGGAGGTCTGTTTTAGTAAGAGAAATGTCGAAGGAAATCCTCGGAATCGGATCCGAGACTCGTCCTCTCGTCCTGGTGATGGGCGGAGTACCAACAATGGAGACGCAGGATTATTCACTTCCTTGACCTGCTTGATGAAAACCTGATGAAGTCCATCCGAGAAGGACCCATCCGACCGACCGTCACTGTTGCCGCCGTACCAAAGACAGATACTTGTCCCGAACTTCCGGCGTACGTGGTCGAGAAGCCTGTTGAGATGTTCAACCCAGAACAAAGAGCCCGACATCTCATCGACAAGCGTGCACTAACCCTACTGATCATGGCTCTCCCAAACGACATGTATGCGAGAGTAGACAGCCTAACCAACGCACGAGACGTTTGGTTGGAAATCGAACAACAGATGCAGGGAGGTGACACAGCTATGGAGAGTCAGAAGGAAAGCGCACTCAATGCCTACGAAGGGTTCAAGGCTAGGGAAAACGAATCCCTCACTGATTCTTATGAAAGACTGAATGCCTTCGTCAATGACTTAAGACGGCTCGGGGTTGAGAAATCTAAGTATGAGGTGAACGTGAAGTTCTTGAAGAATCTCACTCAGGAATGGCAAAACATGGCCATCAACATTCAGCTTAGCCGGAATCTGGGAACTTTGGGTCTGCATGACCTGTTCAGCATGATGGTACAACACGAAGAATTCATCACCGGTGGACGCTCCAAGAAAGCAGTCGATCCTCTGGCACTGTCGGCCGTGCCCTTCGGAGGACCAAGCACTGCTCCCGTACAACCAATGCCCTTCGGAGGATCATTCAACAACGTCTCTCCCCAGTACTATCCAGAAGAATACAGTCAAGAGTTCAACCCGAACTATGGAACAAGCGTACAACATCCCGATGAACCTGTGATCATTTCCATCTCAGATGACGAACTCTTCCATGTGAATGAGTCCCTTGCCCTCATCTCACACAACGTACAACGATTGAACGCAAATCGTGGATACAACCGTGGACGAGGATCCGGTTTTTCCAGTGGAGGAAGAATGGGGCAAGGTAGAGGAGGTCATTTTCAGCCAGAAAGAGGTCAGTACGGAAATCAAGGGAGAGGAAGCTATCAGCAAGGGGGAATACAGACTTACGATCAAGGAGGCTATCGGTACAACCAGGGAAGGTTCAGAGAAGATCAAGGCAGATACAGAGATCAGCCGACAAGAGACAACACCTACCTTGACTATCAAGGAGGTCAAGGTAGTCAAGGGGATTGGAGAGGACAAGTCTCAGACATCAATTACCGGAACAGCTTGAGACAATACACTCCGGAATCTGGGTATATCGATCGTCAGGGATATGAGATTGGGTATGGAGGAAGACATGAGAGTGGAAGGCTAGATCAAGGGCCAGGATACAGGTATGAACAGAATAGAAGTGATCGAAGGCAAGATGAGAGAATGGATCACGGGAAAAGCAACTTCGATGGAGGTGAGTCCAGGGGAACCAGCTCTAGGCAAATTCAGAGGGATGATCAACAGACTCAAGCTGACCAAGGAATTCAACGGTCAAATCATCCTCAGGGTCCCATAACCCAGAACCCCGCTCCTCAACAAACTGCAAGTCCCACTACCACTTGTTACAAATGTGGTAAGTTGGGACACTACACTCGAGATTGCTCCGTCAAGTATAAGGATGCCGCGTACTTTGAGAGGAAGGCCTCATTGATGAGGAAGAAAGAGAAAGGGGTTGCATTGCTGGTAGATGAAGAGAACTGGGTCTGTGAAGAGGAGAGTTCAGACGAGGAGGATCATATGGTGAAGGGTCATTGCTTGATGGCTGACTTCGAGGGATCAGAAGCCATTGGACCGAGCACTTATCAAGATATAGATCCATCTGAGGTCAGTCATGTGTGGTACTTCGATTCCGGCGCATATAGACACATGACTGGTCAGAGATCCTTCCTTTTCGACTACGTTGAAAGGTTTGAGGGATACGTGAAAACAGCCGACAAGAAGCCTAAACCAATGGTGGGTTATGGGAAAATTACGGATGGGAAATACATCATCAAAGATGTAAGGTATGTCGAGGGGTTAGGATACAACATGTTCAGCTCCAGTCAGTTCTGTGACAACGGATACTGGGTGAAGCAATTTCAATACGGAAGCGACGTGAATGATGAAGACAACAACGTCATCCTAAGTGCACGGAGGAATGGCAATCTTTACTCCACCGTCTTACGTTCAATCCCTCAGACACATCCACAGTTTGAAGCAATATCCAATCCAAGGAATGCAATCTGTCTGCTCGCGAAGGCTTCAAAGGAGGACAGTTGGTTATGGCATCGAAGACTCTGCCATTAGAATTTTAAAGACATGAACAAGCTGGTTTCGAAAAATCTCGTCAAGGGACTACCGGAGACTCGCCTTTCCAAGGATACACTGTGTCCCGCTTGCGAACAAGGAAAGATGACGAGGAGCTCTCATCCACCGAGGATGGATACGAATAGCAAAAGTCCCCTTGACATGCTTCATATGGACCTGTGTGGACCTACCAGAACCGAGAGCCTAGCTCGAAAGAAATACATACTGGTTCTCGTGGATGAGTTCTCTAGGTTCACATGGCTTGAATTCCTGCGAGCCAAGTCTGATGCTGCCGATCGAATCATTGCCTTCATTAAGCGGATTCAAGTTCTCTTGGGTCGTCGAGTGAAGAAGTTGAGAAGTGACAACGGAACCGAGTTTCGCAATGCAAAACTGCAATCCTTTCTCGAAGACGTGGGAATCTCTCACAACTTCTCTGCCGTACGCACACCTCAACAAAATGGGGTAGTAGAAAGGAAGAACCGGACGTTGGTCGAAGCGGCGAGATCCATGATGGCTCATTCTGGAGTTCCTCAATCATTTTGGGCTGAAGCAGTATCAACAGCATGCTACACGCAGAATCGGACCTTGATCGTCAAGCGGACCGGTAAAACCGCCTACGAGATGGTCGAACAGCGTAAGCCTAACATCGATTACTTTCGAGTCTTTGGATGTAAATGCTATGTGTTAAATGACCGGGATAATTTGGGAAAGTTTGAACCCAAGTCTGACGAGTCTATCTTCATTGGATACTCACATAACTCGAAGGCTTATAGGGTTTTCAACAAACGGACCCGAACCATCCTGGAAAGCTCAAATGTTGATTTTTCAGAAACTGAAACCTATTCTGTGGCTAGTTCAAGCAATGTAAATGCGGCCTTTCCTGAACTGTTCACCGCACCACCGAGCACAGATTCTTCCACTAACTTTTCTGCTTTAGACTTCTTAGACCTCGCAGATTATGATCTACCCACTCTCACGGGTCCGATTGTAGTTCCTGCTCATGCTGGTTCAACTTCTACTTCAGTGACATCCGATGCTTTCGTCACTGAACCATCTTCGAGCACATCGACAAACTCAGTGTCACCAGAATCAACTGCGATCTCCCCCCTGAAGTCTCATCATCTGCCTCACCGGAACCTGTCCGAGAACAGACCCCACAACCTGTTCTTGCACCTATCCCAGAGGAAGCTCCACTACCTTCACCCAGTTCAGCTCAGAGAACGTACGCTCAGGTAGTGCATGAGCCCCGGTTGGAGGCATCACCGCAGCATAATCTGGCAGCCGGATCATCAAGTAGAAACCAGCAAGAGGTCTTGGCCGTGCAAGATGAGAACGACGCCACCAACAATCAACAAGCTCATGTCACTCACCCACATACTCGGAAGTGGACAAAAGATCATCCCCCCTCCCAGATCATCGGGAGTCTTTCACAACCTGTAACCACGCGATCTGCAAAGCACATCGAAAATCTGATCTTATTCGGCGGGTTCTTAAGCGAATTTGAACCATCGGACATTTGGCAAGCTCTCACCGATCCCGACTGGGTGATCGCCATGCAAGAAGAGCTGGCTGAATTCGAGAGAAACAAAGTTTGGCGCTTGGTGGAATGACCATGGGGAAAGACTATCATCGGCTTCAAGTGGATACTCCGGAACAAAACCGACGAGAACAATCTTATCATCCGGAACAAAGCTCGCCTGGTCGCCAAGGGTTATCGCCAACAAGAGGGTATCGACTACGATGAGACGTACGCGCCAGTAGCCCGAATCGAAGCGATCCGAATCTTCCTAGCATATGCTGCACACAAAAACATGACGGTCTATCAGATGGACGTCAAGTGTGCCTTCTTGAATGGAGTCCTTCAAGAAGAAGTGTACGTCGAGCAACCGGAAGGGTTTGTTGATCCTCGGTTCCCGAATCACGTCTACATTTTGGATAAGGCACTTTACGGTCTCAAGCAAGCTCCGAGGGCATGGTATGAAACACTCACTGATTACTTGCTAGGAGTTGGCTACAAGAAAGGTACAATCGATCCCACTTTGTTTCTCAAGAGGTCAGGTAAAGATTTAATTATAGTTCAGATATACGTGGATGACATTATCTTTGCATCTACAAAGCCTGAAATGTGCCAAGAGTTTGAGAACACCATGAAATCCCAATTCAAAATGAGCATGATGGGCGAGTTGACGTTCTTTTTAGGACTTCATGTTCGACAACGCCCTGATGGCATTTTTATAAGTCAAGCCAAATATGTTCAAGATCTTTTAAAACGATTTGATTTCGGTGGTTCAAACTCTGCGGCAACACCAATGCCCAGAAATTTTCAACTAAATGCAGATACTTCTGGTAAACCGGTTGACCAGAAGACTTATCGGGCAATCATTGGTTCTCTCTTGTATCTCACGGCTAGTAGACCAGATATTGTCTTCTCCACGGGTGTCTGCGCTCGTTTTCAGTGTGATCCGCGTGACTCTCACTTGTCTGCAGTCAAAAGAATCCTTAGGTATCTGAAGGGCACACCGGACTTTGGTCTTTGGTACCCAAAGGATTCTGGTTTTGAACTAATTGCATATACAGACTCAGACCATGCAGGTTGTAAGCTCAACAGGAAAAGCATATCTGGTGCTTGTCAGTTCCTCGGAGATAAGCTCGTGAGTTGGTCATCTCGAAAGCAGAATTGCGTGTCCTTATCCACAGCGGAGGCGGAATATATTGCCGCCGCCTGCTGTTGCTCACAAGTTCTATGGATGAAAACTCAACTTGCCGACTTCGGATACACCATGCAACGAATCCCAATCTATTGTGACTCCAAAAGTGCGATTCAGATCACGGCAAATCCAGTTCAACATTCTCGGACGAAGCATATCGACATCCGATACCATTTCATCAAGGACCACGTCGAGAAAGGTAATGTTGAACTTTACTTTGTTGAGAGTGACTATCAGCTTGCTGATTTGTTCACTAAGCCGTTAGACGAGAAACATCACTTCTTTCTCCTAAGCAAGTTAGGAATGCTAGACCTCCCTGCCTGAGGTCTAGGGGGAGTCGGGAGTTCATTTTATGCATGCATGTGTGTAGGGGGAGTCTGTAGGAATTCTTGAGAGAGTGCATGGATTGAGGGGGAGTACTAAGTCTTGTGTTTAATGTTTAGTGTGCTTACTGACGTTCTCGGATCCACAACACCTTGGATACCAGTTTACATTTTCTTTTGTAGGTGTGGATCCTCACTACGACTTCTGGTTACTTCAGATCAGAACTCGCACAAAACCCTGTCGAGACGTACCAGGTAAGTCTCTTTACTCGGGAGTCGAGCGCTGAACTTGTAAACTCTTTGTGAACTTGAAAGTTCAGGGGGCGGTAGAGTACATGTCTTGAACTTACAAGTTCGGGGACTAACTTTGCTATTTTCTGATTCCTAAAAGTTCAGGGACTCGTTTTGCTCTTTAGTAGAACTTGTAGTCCAGGGTCTGTTTTGAAACTTCTTAAAACTACAAGTTCAGGGACTATTCTGTAAGTTTCTTGAAACTTCAAGTCCAGGGGTGGCTTTTGCCAATAGGTGAAAGTCGGGTTAAGAGAGTCATCAGGAGAGCCAAACACAGTGTTTTTCACCCAAACACAGTGTAATTCGGTAAAAATATAAATACCGGTTTCAAGATTTACTTTTCACAAAAAAATTCAAATTTTCATCTTTTTCTCTCTCTGAACTCTCCCGATACCCACTTCGCGCTCGATTCCGGATTTTGCTCGTTTGTGCCCCGATTGTCAAACAAATCACATATTCGGATTCCTGGTAAGTAAACGATCAATCCTTACATAGTTATAACATCCATATCTGTCGTTTTGAGGTCTGGATCGAGGCCTAAACTTTTCAAAACTTACCCGAAACCCAAACTTCTTGGAATGGGATTTCGGGGTGTTAGTTCGATCCCATTATGCTTCTAAACTTGTTATTAATCGTTCTAGATCATCTGTAGTTAGTTTAGAATGGTATATCGACGGTTTTTGGGTGGTTTTTGGATCTGGAAGGTGAATGGTTTCCGTTTTCCGAATCGGAAAACTTGAACATTCAAGTTTTCCGCATCCAAAGACGATAACCGTCCATGTATGTTTTCCGATTCGGAAAACCAGATAAATCCAATTCGGATTATCAGGTTTTCCGAATCCATCTTGGTTCTCGTTTTCAAGCTTATCTTTTCCGACTCGGAAAACATGGAATTACCCGTATGGGTTTCCAAGGGTTTTCGACTCGTGTGTGAACCAAGATGTTGTTTAAATTTTTCTAAGTCTCACATTTTCCGAATCGGAAAACAATGTTTTCCGAATCGGAAAACCAACCTCTTTGTATTTCTTTAAGTGTTGGAGTTTCCCGATTCGGAAAACCATCTTTTCCGAATCGTTAAACTTGTGTTTAATTTGTATGCTCAATTGTCTAAGTGTTGAGTGTTCTCCGACTCGGAAAATCACCTTTTCCGAATCGGAAAACCTCCCCTCGCGTTTTTTGCTCGTTTTTCGACTCGGAAAATACGAAATACTCGTTTTTGGGTTTTCGAGTTTTTCCGACTCGCGTCTAGTCGAGGGTATAGTCTTTTCACGCTGCATTCTGACTAACACTTTACTTATTTTATAGAGATGGCTGATCAACCGATTGCTCCCACTTCTCCTGCCGGAAATGCTGCTGACCGAGCTCTTATTGACCCGGCCAATATCGTTCAGATCATCCAGAACAACGGGTTCGTCGACCTGGCGAACTTCACTGTCCAAGACGATGTGGTCCTTGAGATCCTTCGGGCGCATCCCCTTGCATACGCGATGCAAGCCACTGCTCAGATCCCCATGATCTATCTGCAACAGTTCTGGCACACTTCGCGTGTCGAGAACCGAAACGGCGAATCAACCATCATCGGACGGGTGGACAACACTGACCTGGTCATTACTGTGGAGGATCTTCGACGAGTCCTTCGTCTACCGGCCGCCACTCCTGCGGCCCCGTTCGACCCTCTGGTTTCTGGACCCGAGCTCTTCAGCGAAGTACTCGCTCTCGGGGTCCACTACACTGCAAACAACCGACCAAGAGGGATTTCCCAAGTCGCTCAAGGATGTTGCCTCCAATTTGGTACTCATATTTCAACATACTCAACCGGACGCTCTCTTCAAAGACACATGGCGTGGACAAGGCCTCCACCCACTTCTGGCACGCCATCCATACCGTAGCTTATGGACGACGGATAGACTTTGCTCAACAGCTTTGGGCGGACATGGTTAACGACGTAAGAGCTGGACCTAGCAGGACTCGCCATACCTCCATTCCATGGATGCGGTTCTTCAGCTTGATTATTCGTGATCACATGGATCGTAACCGCGAAGTCAGACGCCGATCCAGACATCTCCGCTTCTAAAGCCTACAGATTGGCCGTGCCAACAAGAAGAACCTGCGCTCTGGACAGGTCGAGATGGCGATCCCCGAGAACGTGCTCAACATGGCGGACCGTAGGGCTATGAGTGTTAGGTTGTACCGAATATCTATAGGACTAGAAGACACGTCTACGAACTCCTTAGAACCGAGGAGCCCTGCCCAAGACGTGCAACCTGTCCCTTCTAGAGGTCGTGCCTCAGGCACGGCGGGCCAGAGCTCCAGTGGGGGAGCTTCTGGCTCGGGAGTGATGAGCGTTGCCGTGAGGGGAGGAGAGGGTAGAATCGTTGGTACGTCCGCCACTCCACACACGTCTCGAGCTGGAGCATTTCAGACGATGATTCAGAACCGAGCCACTCGTGCCCGTACACCCACCGTAGTGGAGGAAACCTCTCCTTTCGAGTCGGAACGTGAGCTCACAAGTCACTTCCGGGTAAAGCAGTACACCGGGATTCTCCAACAATCCCCAGTTCATTCGTCATCGGAAGAGCGCCGATCGCCGACACCGCCGCAACAACCTCAACCGACTGGGGAGGACGTGGAAGCTTCCCCACAAGAACAAGCACACGTCCCTCCACCACCACATTCGGCGGCCGTCACTACTCAGGGAGGCGAACCCTCCGGCGAACCCTCAGGCGATGACTCCGACGGTCACGGGTCCCCCGAGCACACTCCATCAGACCGTCGTGAGCCCGATGACGAAGCCACCGATGAAGAGATGATCGATTACGGATCTGACTCCGAGTTCCAGTTATCTGAACCAGCTAAGGGCGGGAAGGCCCAGATTATAGACGTGGATGAAGCCACCTCTTCCTTCAACGACGACAGGATCTCCGGAGATCCAGTACTAGCAGGCGATCTAGCCTCGGATGATAGAACCGTTGGTCGTGAGGAAGAAGGTGAGGCCGAGGTTGCTACCGGCTGGGGGAGCGAAGACAGTGAGGAAGAGAGAGAGAGGGGAGAAAAGGAGAGAGAGAAGAGAAAAAGAGGCCGAAGATGTTGAGGTCCAATTAGGGGAGCTTTGGGCTCAATTAGAGGATGCGGACGTAGAAGTAGAGCCGCACAGGTTAGAATCGGTAGTTCCTCATACATTGAGTCCATCCACCACAGAGGCAACCCACACTCAGACTGGTCACTCGTTGACGTCGGGTCAAGACGCTAGCCGCCAACTAGCGCATTTGCATGCCCCAACCGACCACTCGGCCATCTCTCAACAGATGGTCGTTTCATCTTTACACGGGGACTTAGCTCAACTTCCACCAACCACTCAATCGGAGTCTGTTGGTGTTGAAACGAGAGAGGAACCGCCCCACCTCTCGACTTCTTTCCGTGCACCAGTTGTCCTAGAGCCACTTACCGAGACTTTTCAAGTCATTCACTTGGATAGGACACTACTAGGAGCATCATCAGCCTGCCCGAGTGGCGAGACCGGAACGGGGAGAGTCGGTGTGTCGAGTGACGCCCTTCGAGGATCCACCGGAAGCCCTGACACCGTCAACATTATTCCAGCGGTGACGTTAGGCCGAGAGAGCACCTCAATAGGACTCTTCTCGTCAACTGGAGCCCAAGTGGCACCGGGTGTTGTACTTCCGGGACAAGGTCCGACAGACTCGAGCAAAGTCTCTAAAGATGCTCACGCAACACCGGGCATTTAGGCCTGACGGATTCGGGTGGAATCCTTAAAACCACCCCTGCACCAACGGGACTTTTAGGTCTGACGGATTCGGACGACATCCTAAAAGTCATCCAAAGCAGGTTACTCGCGGTGGAGGAAGCCAACCGGGCTAGGGATGCGCGGGTCGAGGCACTTGAGAAAGCCTTGGCCGAGACGGAGAGGAAACGACTGGCAGATCTTGAGGCGTCACGAAAGCTTCAAGAAGACCGGGATGCGGAGCTCGTAGAGCTCAAAAGGCGGATCAAGGGCAAACACTCTGAGGCAGCCCCATCATCCGAGACTCCGATCCCCCGTCAGACCGAAGACGTCCTCAGGCTCGCTCCTCCGACTTCGGGCGAACTACCTCCGATACCAGGCTACGTTACTGAGACGGAACATGCATTCGTCATCTCTTCATACACGACTCAGAACGACCGCCTCTCCGCCCAAGTCAGAGATCAGGAAGCCCAGATCGAGATCCTACAGCAGCGCGTCCGGGAACTAGAGGCCATGTGTCGGTCTCAGGCTCAGCCTTCCAAAAGGAGGCATGATGACCCTGATGACTCGGCACCGGGTCCTCATGAGGGGGAGGTGCAGGCTTCATCCAAAATGCCTCGCACCAACCTCCATTCTGCCTCTGGTTCCGGTTCTACTCCAGCTCCAGCTTCCACGGCCGCCCCCTCGAGTGCTCCTACAGAGTCTGCTGCCGCCGAGGCTCCCTATATCGACTCAGACACGGAAGATATTCCTGACATGGGGAGTTGGCGATACGAGCGGATCCCGGAAGGGGAGTCAGTACAGTTTCCCCAGATGACGGACACGGCTCAGATTGAAGTCGTTCTCCCAGAAGCAGCGCCGACAGATCCTTCAGAATTCTAGATTCCGGAAGCAGCCCGGAAGATTTTGCGGTCGCTTGCTCAGAGTCTCAGGATATACCAGAAGGGGGACGACATTGTCCGGGATTCTGACTACTCCAACCTCACCTCAGCTTTTGTTTTTCCCACTCCAGACGCTCCACGAATTGTTCATTCTACTGATCCAGAGACCGCCGCTCCAACTGTCATCCAGCTCAACTGGAACCATTCAGTCATCTTCCGTCCATTCCTTGAGGAATCATTCACCCGCATCTACCAACAAGAGAAGCTGCACGCCTGGTCCCGAAAGGTCTACTTCGGGATCTCGCACATCAAGACCAAGAGACGAAGGACGGCGTATGTACACCAGAGGATGTGCAACTGGGCCACTCATGGACGCCAGAGGATCCGACGATGCTTTACCAAGGTAACTGCTATGCGCCCCTACAGACATGGCCATCAGTTATTCCTTGAGTACGATGTCCGCATGTACGGCACCGGTGTTCCTCGAGGTGAATTGCAGAACTGGACCTTCACAGAAGCTGATTTAGATCGGGTGCATCTAAAAGATCTTCTCTCGCTCATCAAGTACCTCCAAGGCCCGATTCTCCGACCAGAGCACTACAGAGACGGCACAGAGATATTAAAGAAGTACGTTCGCCCAGCAATCACTCTTGCGCGGGTGACGGACTATCAACTTGCCATCGAGAGCCACCAGCCGAAAGTCAACCTGCTCAGGCCAAACCTGCTCGTGTCTGGTATTGATGCTTACACTCCGTATATGCCAACCAGGATACCTGAGCATGGGGTTCTCTATATGACTCGGAAGAAGAAGGAGCGCAGGTTCATGAGATTTGGAGAACTCTCCAAGTTCTGCGTCGGGACCCTTCTTTATGTCTACAACGGGATGCAGAGTAGACTACTGGCTGATCAGATACCTGGGCGGAGGATCATAGATGGAAAGGGAAAGATACTGGAGGCCATGAGACTGATCGAGAGGAAGCTTAAGGAACGGTTGATGTACAGACGGGTCGAGGCGGCAATGCAAATGAGAGCAAGGATCATCGGCGAGTGGGAGGAATACTTGCAGATGTCCAAGTGGGAGCCGGCTCTGGAGCTTCCACCACCATTCTGACTTCTTCACAAAGGGGGAGATTGTAGGACCTCTTGTTGTGAAGAGTCAGAATTCTCTATCTTACTTGCTTTCTAGTTTAATTTCCTTGGTTTGTAAACATTATCTTTTGTTAGTGCCCCTGTTTGAGGTTTGGAACCTCGGGGGCCATTGTTGACATTTTGTGTAACTTCCTTCTACCTATAAAAGGTAAAGGATGTTTAGGGTTTTAGAATTGAATCACATTTTGCCTTTTTTGGGAAAACTCCATTGTTGAAGATTTTCAAGCTTTCATATTAATCATCATCATCTCAATCTTGATTCAATCCATTTCTTCTTATTTTTCATTGATATTTGGGACAACATGATTACAGGGTTAGGGGTAGGAGGTACATATGGAATTATGGCTAAGGGATTTTGAGAAGGGATAGGGTTATCTTGAAATGGTATAGCTGAGATAGGAATGGGTTCAAGGGGTAAAGAGAAAACACCCTCATCAGAGGATATTGAAGTGGAGGTGGATAAATGAATGGTTTCAGGGATGGTAGGGCTTTTAACAGGCTTAGAAACAATCTCAAGGAGAGGGAGAGAAAGAAAAGATGACATACCAGGATTTTCTCCCCCTGAGATGTTCGCATCAGCGTCCAGGAAGAATTTTTCATCTCCTTCAGCCCTTTCCAGCGGGCTGCTGCTGGGATTCTCCCCCTCAGATGCAGCGCCCTGCGCTGAAGCTGATAGACAGGGCTGAAGGAGAGACTCCATGTTGGTCTGCACGCTTGGTTGGCAGATCAACGCAGCGACCACAGATTCCAACAGGCTACGATCCCTGATAACACCAAAATTATACATGTTTTGGTCGTACGTAATTGCTTGAATTTACCCCGTTTCTCACCCATTTCTGATCTGATTACTCATGTTTTGGGCTGATTCACACTTTTGTAGGTTTTGGAGGCCTTGGAACGGAAAAGTACGAAAAAAGGTGAAAAAGCGTGGAAATTGGACAAAGTCAACTCAGAGAGCATTTCGCGTCCGCGAAGATTTAATCTTGGCGCTGCGAAGTGAGCAATTTCTTGAATGTCCATGCTTTTCACTAACTTCGCGTTGATCTTGAAGATTCTCGCACCGTGAAGTAGGCAAAGACCCTTGATGGAAGATTCAAGAACTTGCTAAAAAATGAAAAATAGGGTTGTTTAAGGTCGGTATAATGTCTGTCTTTTATACTGTGTTTGCTGTTTTTATTATGGTTAGTGAGTAGTTTCCATTAGTGGTACTTATTATGGTAGATGAACCTTGTGGATGATGTTTTGATGTTTTAATTGATTAATGGTTTGTTATTGGTTTATTGAGTGTGATTTTATGGTTCCAGTTTGATTCGTCTTGTATGGTTATTTGAACTCGTTGGTTGGGTATATCTGTTTGACCTAGATAGATAGACTCCGTTAGGTTAATCAACCTTTCTTGACCTTCACTTCGGTAACACGGAGAGTTGTGTTAGGTGGTTAGCTCAGACCGAGAGCAGCTAGATAATAGAATTCCGTGCAATAGTGATAGAATTAGGTGACTGGTACTAGACTGCCGGACAATCAGTTTATGTATTAGGACTAGGAAGACCAACCTAGCTGACAACCATAATCATCGCATGTTAGGGTGTCCTAAGACTTAAATTCGTACAATAACCAATACAACCATACCTTTGGCAAAGTTGAATCATTCACTTGGGGAGTCGTTATTACCATGATAAGTACTACTGTTTTCTCTTATAAAAGTTTAAATCATCTTCTTTTTGTTTTCTAGATAATTAGTTGTTTATTTATTTGTCTTTTAGTTAATTAAACCATTTTCCTAAAAACCCCCCATACTTCTAGATTAATTAAACTAGTTAGGATTATTAGTCTATATAACTTGACCATTCCCAGTGGTAAGAACGATACCTGGACTATCCTAAATTATATTACTCACGATCAGGTACGCTTGCCTGTGAATGTGGTAATTGTGGTTAGGCATTAGAGGTTAAAACTTGTTTCGCTTTTTATATATAATATTTACCACATCAAGTTTTTGGCGCCGCTGCCAGGGAACGGTAGTTGTTAGATTTTTAGTCATTATTAGTTTTGTTAATCTATCCTTGTGAGGGATTCCATCCCTTGCAAGTTTTTCGTTTTTTAGTTTTTAGTTAATTATTTTATCTCTTTGTTTCCCGCAAGTTGCTCGTAATCGTTTGTTGTGGTTTTAGTCACGACGGAACTGTTAGAGGCATTTGAGGAACCGGAGAGGGAGTTCAGAAAAAGAAAGAAAAAGAAGTCAAAAGCTAACAAAGTTCGACCGCGAGCTTTAAATTTCGAAATGGGGGACGATGCACCAATGTGGACCGCCCGGAGGACCGCTCCGACTGTACCCACCAATCCGATCACGAAGCCAAACTTAGACAAGGAGATCCCGGGGAAGCTTCTTCACATGGTTAAGGATCTTACCTTCGACGGGAAAAACGATAGCAATCCTATCGTGCATTTGGAGAACTTCGTGGACATTTGTGATCTGTTCAAAACCAAGGAGAGCTGAGATGATGCGATTCGTCTTCGAGTGTTTCCTCTTACGCTCGCCGGAGAAGCAAAAGCTTGGTTACGATCCTTGGAACCGAGTTCGATCACCACTTGGGAAGGACTCCGCTCAAAGTTACTTTCCCGATTCTTCCCGCCATCCAAAATTGATAAGCTACGAGTCGAAATCCGATCCTTTCGACAAGATGACGAGGAGACAATATCCGAAT
The DNA here is from genome assembly GCA_030169165.1 of Centaurea solstitialis. NCBI lineage: Eukaryota > Viridiplantae > Streptophyta > Magnoliopsida > Asterales > Asteraceae > Centaurea > Centaurea solstitialis. The sequence goes on from CM058046.1 coordinate 69,304,302, forward strand.
CGTGGGAGCGATTCAAACACCTTCTAAATTCGTGCCCGACTCACGGATTAAGTAAGAGTGAGCAAGTCCAAACTTTCTATAATGGACTTGGTTATTCTTCTCGAGCTACATTGGATTCATCCGCCGGGGGTGTATTCATGTACAAAACTCCCACGGAAGGGTATAAGCTTCTTGAGGACATGCTGATTCACAACATAGATTGGAGGACGGATAAGCGCTTCCAAATTCCGAGAATGGCCGGGAAAATCTCAACCGACTTTGACCCATCCGATGAACTAGCCGCAATGAAAAACCAACAGGTAAAGTTTGAACGTAAAATTGAGGAATTAATAAAGTCTGTTCATGCTTTGCAGGTTGGATGTGAGGAGTGCAAAGGACCGCATTTTACAAAGGATTGCCCGAACCATCCAATGATGACACCCGAGGAGGTACACTATCTCAATCGAGGCGACTATCAAGGGAGGTGGAACAACAACCGTAACTTTATCCCAAGACCTCCCGGATTCTTTGCACCGAACCAACAAAATCAATGAACGGAGGGAGAGCCGCGTGTTTCTATTGAGGACCGACTCATCCAATTCATGGATGCGCAAAAGAAGATCAATGATGAGGTAGGTTCATATTTACGTAACCATCAAAGTACTATACAGAACTTGGAAATGCAGGTTGGTCGCATTTCACAATTGCTAAGTGAGATAACTCAAGGAGAGCTACCAACGCAAACCCAAGTCAACCCAAAGGTGGATAACGCAAAGCCAATGCTTATGATGGCTGGAGCAACATCCAAGAAGACATGGACCGATATCTACACAAAAAAGTACGTGGATAGCGATAGCGGAAGTGAACCCGACTATGCCATGGACTATGATTCGGAGGGGTTCACAATATCATTCGAGCATCTAGGACCTGAAGGGCCTTCTTTTCAGCGTTGGCCATTACAGTAGCGGCCTTAGCGTCCGCTTGGGCCTTCAGCACTTCCTCGACCTTCTGGTCATGTTGGCGCTGAAATGCTGCAGCTTTCTCTGCAGCCGCCTTCTCTGCAGCAGCTTGTTCAAGAGCTGCCTTTTTATCAGCAATCTCTTGAACCTCAGAGGTATCCAGCTGAGGTGGGGTGGATTGAGCTCTAGAGCCTGTTAAGAAAAGATTTAAGAGTAAGATAAGAAATTATTTAGAGAAATAAAAGTTTAAAAAAGAAAAAAACATGATATAGAATTTACCCAAGAGAGTCTCCTTCAAAGACTTGGGAGCCTTCTGAGCGTCCAACTTGATCTTTTTGGACTTGGTGGGAGTGGAGGAAGCAGGTCGCTTTTGAGGCAGGCCAAGCTTCAGGACAGGTACCTTCTTTTGCTTGGGTGCAGTGACCTTCTTCCCTTTAGCTGGAGCAGCAGGGATGGGACCACCTTCAGCGGGGACCAGAACATCCTTCAGCGTAATGCTGATATTGCTGGAGTCGTGGTCCAGCGCCTTGGTCCCAATTGTAGAGTAGGAGAGTCCCTTGGTAGACGCAGGGTAGTGCTCTCCTAGATGAGAGGCGATGATCGCTGAGAAGAATCTAGGGTATGCCATGTTCTTCTCCCTGGGAGACTTCTTGAACTGAGCCACCATGTCATCCCAGATGTACTTGGCGTAGTTGACCGATTGTTTGTTGATGGCACCCCACACCATCATTATAGAGGCAAAAGATGCCTGATCTAGACTGCCAACCTTGGCAGTGAGGCACTGGATGAAATGCGTCCAGATGTACGCAAAGATTGGGTTGAGGTACCACTTCTTGACGGTGGAGGCATTGCGGATGATTTATCCCTGTTCGTTTACGGACCATTCGATGCCCAAGGTCTCTAGCCAAGCAGTGATGACCTCCTTGGATGGCTCCTTGCAGTAGGCGTTCAGCGAGGGCAGTTCAAGGACACTTTGGAGTCTCCCTACTCCGAAGGTGAGGGTCCCTGGTTCATTTCCCTTTGGGCTTACGGGAAGTTTGCACTGAATGAATTCAACTGTTTTCCCCTCACTGTTCTTCAGCAGGACCACCTTCGCTGAGTGCCACAACGCACTAAGCAGGTTTCGGCATGGACGGTGGTTGATAGTAAAAGCTGTCTTCAGTGGGCACGACAGTAGGAAGTCCCTAGCTTCCTTCAGGTATTCCTTTCCAGCAGGGAGATCTATGATGGGCAGGAAGTTGTTGGCGTTCCATGTGGTGGACAGAAGAACTGACAGATTCTGGAGATCAGAGTCAGTCTCCTCTTCATCAGTAGTATTCTCATCATCTTCAGAATTGATGAGATCCTTGCTGGATTCTTCAGCAGAAGGGTTTTCTTGTACCACCACGGTTTCAGCAGAGATGGTATTGGTGGCATCAATGGGGTTCTCTTCAGTGGGAGTGGATTCAGTGACAGTGTTCCAGTCGTTGGTTTCAGAGACGTTCATGTTGAGGTCAGAAGAAGATGCCATTGATTCTGCAGAACAAGAAATAGAGAAATCATAAGAATAAGGTAATAAACAGGCATATAAGATATGATAAAGATGAAAGACTTTCAAATTTAAAGATAAAGAATATCTTTTGGGTTTTTGAAAGAGTTTAAAATCCTAGAAAGTTATGTTTTTTAAGATAAAGATGAAGATGAATGATTATCAAACACTTTGTTTCAGGAATCATGAGTTCCCAGAAACATGAGTTCTTGCATATGAAGATGCATGTAACTCAAGGTTAGTGATGACTGAGAGAGATTCAAGGTCCAGAATCAATATTTTGAAAATGAGATGATCAGAAATACATACCAGTTGAAGAAAAAGAACAAGGGTTCTTAGGAAGATCTTCGAAGGTTGTTCTTGCTGGATTGCTTGAGTGCTTGAATGCTTTGTGAGTATTCGAGAGCGTAGAGAATGAAAGTGGAGGATGAATTGATTTATATAGTGGCTTGGAGGAGAGAGAAGACGGAAAATGGAGTAATGTGGACCAATTTTCTAGGAGCAATGATGATAGAGGTTACCACGCGCCGTCAAACCGTTCCACTCGTTGTCACGCGCCTGACATAGGTTTGTGCGCATTAAATAGCACCAATGTGTCAGACCTTACAATTGACAGCTTTCTGGAATACGAATCATTTCAAAAAAAGAGACATATCCCTTTCGATGATTACCCTGAAACCTGGGAATGTGAAAGGTTATCAGCAGGAGGGTATATTAGAGTCCTCTTATCACATTTAATGTGTTAAGGTAGGTGAAGTCACTGACAGAGTTGCAAGTAAAAATTAAATGCAAGTTATCAGTGAGAGAGATAGACTATCAGTGACTTAAGGTGATCAGCGATATCTTTTCATTTCATTAAAGCAAAAAATTACAGTACACTGATTAAAGGAAAATTACATAAATAATTTACAAGAGTTAAAAGAAACCCAACTTGCTGAAGATCAAGCATCAGGGTTTAACATTCCTAGCTCACTGATGAGTTGGTTGAACCGTTTCTCGTCAAGGGGTTTGGTGAAAAGATCAGCTAGCTGATATTCCGTAGGAACAAAGTGGAGTTCGACAACGCCATTCATCACATGATCTCTGATAAAGTGATATCTGATCTCAATGTGCTTTGTCTTGGAATGAAGGACATGATTGTTGGCGATGGCGATCACTGAAGTGTTGTCACAGTGGATGGGTATCTTTGATAGCTGAAACCCATAGTCCAATAGCTGATTTCTCATTCATAAGACTTGTGCACAGCAGCTACCAGCAGCGACATATTTTGCTTTAGCGGTTGATGTGGATACTGAGTTTTGCTTGCTTGTCCAGCTCACCAACTTATCACCAAGTAGCTGACAACCACCATTGGTGCTCTTTCGATCTATTTTACAGCGTGCAAAATCACTATCTGAAAAAGCAGTTAGATCGAACCCTGACTCCTTGGGGTACAAGAGACCAAGGTTGGGAATCCCTTTCAGGTATCTGAAAATGCGCTTTACAGCTTTCAGATGGGACTCCTTAGGTTCAGCTTGATATCAGGGCGGCTCTGTTGGGTTTTGGTGCGGTCCTCGTATCGAACTGACACGAAGAACATTGTGTATCCAAAACCTAACTGGATTGAGATACACCGTAAACCGTATGATCAAACTGATCCAAAGGTTTGAACTTTATCAAACCTAACTGGTTTGATTTACGCGGAAGCGACGAATTAAAACCAGAAAAACATTCACAGATGTTATCGTTAATTTTATTAATCCTAACAATTAAAGGTTTAGAATCGTTACCTGGAAAGCTTGAGATAGATCCACCCGTGATCAACCATACGAATGCTTCTCTAGTAAAGCTAAACCCGATGACAACCCGAAAAACCGAGCTGGTTTTTGATGTGGCCAGCGCCAGTAAAGGGAAGAGGGAGAGAGAGAGAGATTTCAAGGAAAAACTGGAATTGGAATAATGAATTCCTTAAACTGGTAAAGCCTATTTATATGGAAGGAGTTTCCATATAACCAGGTTACCTTATAATTATCAGGTTATCTTATAATTATCCCTTTTCTTTTCCTCAAAGAAAAGAATATTCTGGATAATTATCAACTAATTAATTATTAATCTATTATATATTTATTTATCTAATAAATATATAATTTACTTAATTAATTTATAACCCTTTAACTTTGGGTATTCTGACTGAAATTACCCAACTGATTTATAATTAACTATTATAAATCCAATCTCTCCATTTCTGGGTTTATTTAACTTATTCGATTTATAGGTTCTCACAGGTGTGACCCTCAAGTGTCTTGTAACATTGGATGTGTAATCACTGGTTTGTCAATTTCTGCACATAATTACTAACAGACTCCTACTTGTGCAAGTTGGCAATACCGCCTTGATCACACGGACCTAAGGAGGCCCCTAGACAGGCACTTAGGCTAACCAGGTTACAAGAACTCTTATACCCAGATAAGTGATATAAACTTTTCCATCAGGAAATAACATTTATGAAACAACTGTTCATAAATTGGGTATATCTTGGCTTTTCCTTTTGCAACACGATATTTCATCTATGAGTATGAGCCTGGAATAAGTCAACTCTTAATACTCATGATTCTGTTTGTCGACTATCCGACCTCTACTGATAGGTAAACGACAAAGAACTAATCAGTTCGTTTGGGCATGGCCATGCACTTCATCAGTATGTTCAGTCAGTCAAGGGGCCCAGAAATATCTCTCTTTATAGAAGAGGTGCAAATCTCATCTTGCATATCTGCATTTGATACCACGGCTTCCACTGAATCTAGTTACACCCTTTATAGCCACCCTGTTACGGCGTAGCGGTTGAACGCACTAAGTATCCAACAGTCCTCATGATATCAAACCAAATACCTCAGGTGATAAAGACAACCACTGTGAGAGTTACTTATGACAAAATCCAAGAAGTAATCTCAACCGCGGATCACGTCCGATACTCGCTACTCTATCGAATATCTGTGCAGCTTGTGGTCTACATCACTTGTAGCTGTTATTCAATCAACTGATCATAACTACCCAAAAGCTCACAATGACTTTAAAGCCCTATCGGGTTCCCACCACGATAAGTTGTCACGGACAAATTTCGAATGAAAAAACTGGAAACTAGTTTCATTCCTGGATAAAAACATGCAAAATAAAAGTGATAAAGAAACTATTTTTGTATAGTCCATATTACACCCTGTAATAATAACAAAAATAATGGCATTTCTTAATTACTTTTATGGTGTCTATTCAACGTTTACTAAATACTGATTTAAACGAAGTATCACCTAACTTTAGTTTAAACCCTTTGATTAATGTTTACCGTATTAATCAAAGTAACAACCAAAATAATACAAGTTTGTATCATCTGATACAATTTACTTGATTCTGCTAATATATGTTTTGCAAACACTTTTAAACAAAATTAGACTCTTCTTTACCATATTCCCTGAACTTGGAGATACTGGAATTTAGAAACTCTAAGTTTCCCTAAAAATGTAAAGTTAAACTACAACTTCCCTTAGTTGTTGTGTAGACGAATGATTTCTACCTGAAATCGGATAAAATTTCCATTTACCAAACAGGCAAATTTCGGGAAATTTATTCTAGTGTTTTCAACACTTTCTAGTCTAAAAGATAATTACTATCTTTAATAATTATTCCAACACATTTTAATTATTAATTTTTCTCAAAATTCAAGTATGACTTTATTTTGTTTCAAAGTCTTTGAAACTTCTGTTCTACCCTTTTGACTGAAAAGTAGATAGTATATCTTATGAATTTACATCCTACCTGGATCATGAATTCCGAGATATACTAAATCAATAATTTTATCTTTTATTCTTTATCATAGACTAGATAGAGAATAAACTCGGCTTCCACTAACCTATATGAAAACCAACTATTACTTAAAATTAACTATTGACTTAGTCAAAACTTGATTTATTTAGTCAATTCTATTTCAAGTAATAAACACGAGAATTTTAACATTTGTAAAACTTAACTGGATTTTATTAAATCCTAATTCCGAAACTTGGAATTTTTCCTAGTTTTATAAATACTGATATTATCAACGATATCTGAGATAATATCCTAAATTCTTCTTAAAAAACATATGAGTAATAAATTTTGATCATAAAATACTTTCATAATCTTTTACTCATAAATGTTTTATTCAAAAACATATTCCTATAATTATAGTACTTCGTGTGTTTTGACAGTTTTCATATACATTACTTCAAATTATTTTGATTGAAGTAATACTGTCAGTGTAATATGCAACATCTAGGATCTAATTTTGAATCAAGTCAAATTTGACTTAATCAGATTCAAAATACCATGTATAAAGATATTTAAATCAAGACAATCATTTTAAATTTTAAAACCGATATCCAAAATTCCAAATTTTGGAAAAACAAGATTGTTTTAAATCATGAAAGTTTAAAATTGTCTTGGATAATATCTACTTGCATGTTGATCCTTGCAATCTGGGCACTTCACTTTTAATGACCACCTGCAATTAAACTTTTGCTTCTAGGTGTCAACACCCACGTAAACTAACAAGCGAAAGTGATAAACTGAAGCATTCACGAATACCTGAGGTGTTTATACCTGCTTCGTAATGCTTCGGGCAGTTATGCCTCCAATAACCGACTTCATGGCACTTGAAGTATTGAATCTTGGTCATTACTCTGTTGGACTTAACTTTCTTGCCCTTGCTCTTGCCTTTGCCATTATTACTAACCCTGGGTGCACTCAGGGTAGCCAAAACTTGTCCTTTTCCCTTACTGGTGTTCCCATGCCCACGCTTCTTCCTTACTTCACCATTCTTCACCATAAGTACATCTTTGGTCTTGGTCCCCATACTCAACTCAATGGTTTTCAATAGTGAGTTGAGTATCGTATTCGTTGCTAACTGCAACAAAACTGGGCGACCGACCCTCTCTAGGTGATCAGTGTTCCTTTTTATTTTCATGATCACTAGCTGAGGTCCCTTTGGCCATCTTGCACGCGTTTAGTGCTCTACTAGCATCATAACGCTCTGTGCGTGCTTGCGTCTGAAACATGTCCGTCAACTGGCGGATCATGTCATAGGCTTTAGTGTTTATGAGCCCCGTAAGAAAATATGGGCTCATAGTCGCAAGCATAAGATGGCCTACGTCCAACAAATCATCGGAATGTTGTTCCTGACAGTGACAGCATCATTTGCTGGAGGGGCCTTCGCCTAGAGGTTTTTCTAGGACATACCACTTTTTCTCGTTCCTGAGTACAATCATCAGATTGCGCTCCCAGACGAGAAAAATTAGACTTAGTAAGTTTGTCCTTTTTGAGAAGAGAAAGATTATTAGTGTTGGTAATAGTGTTTGCTATCTACACATTTTAAAAACTTTGGTTTTAGTAACTATGAAAGACCATTTCCAATAAATATCAATAAACCCTTAAATGATCAATTTATTGGACTAGGATCCTAATTACATACGTCCTGATGACCGGTGTGTTCACGTCCCACCAGGCCCACGTACTAATTAGGTAGGTAAGGACTTTTACCAATCATATCTAACTGACACGACTCCTAGATCTTTTCAAGACAACGGTAATTATCCATACATGTTTCAGTCCCTCTAAGTGTTTTTTGGCCCGGTACCACCCGGTAAACTTAACAGAACCATAACAGATCTCACCATTTCGGGACTTGGACACTTTACTCTGGCCGGTACTACCCGGAAATAATTCGCAGAGTCTTGTTAATCCCCTCCAGCTTTGGTTTGAACGCGGTCGTTCAAGGTGTGTTCACTTACAACGGCCGCGTACCTTATGCCGGAGGTGCCCCTAGATGGGTTGCACTACTGATCTATGATTTTCGGGGTTTTTAATTACTTATGAAAAACCTTTTAATATCCAGTACTTTGAAAAACTATAACTTTGAAAAACTGATCGTTTAAAAGGCAACTGATGTTTTAAACTAACTGTTTCAAACATGCACGCTGTTTAAAACTAACTATTTTAAAAAGACTTGCTAATTAAAACTAAATGTTTTAAGAGCATACCTGCTAATCAAAACTAAATGTTTTGATAGCACACTGGTTGAATAAAACTAACTGTTTTGTCAACTTGCCTTTTATAAAGAAAAACAATCTTTTACAATTTTCAGGTTTTTTAAATAAAATCTACCGTTTAAAAAGGTTTTTAAAAATTTGGTAATTTTAATTATAAAACCTATTTTAAAACATATTTGATAAACACATAATTATCAAATATCACGAGTAAATGTTCACAACCACGCAGTAAATATATCAACAACCACGCAGTTTAAAAAAGACTAATTATAGGTTTGCCAACTTTGTTCCTAGGGACCAATAATGACCTATTTTTTAAAGAACTTCAAAATCCTCACGTAACTCCCACTGGCTTCGGCACCTTCGATAGAACTCCGGAAAGGAAAAACTCAGTTTTTCTCGCGTAGCTCCCACTGGCCTCGGCATCCTCGATGGAAGTCCGGAAAGAAACACTAAAATTAACTATCCTAAGGTCATTTTTACAAAGGGGTTGTAAGTGGCACGTAGGCCTCCCAAAAAACAAGTCAAGGGTCTAAGTTGGCAACCTCTATAACAGATATAAAATATATACGCAAACAGGTATATTATTTAAACAACTACGCATATATATAAAGCATAAAATAAGCAATATAATAAAGCGTAAAGCAAACCTAGATCCGTTATAAATTGTCTTGTCTCATTTATCGCAAAAACTTGGTTTTAATTGATTTATAAAAACTAATTGTTTTATAAACTGAAAAAATAATATTTTATATTAAAAAGGATTTTCTTAGAATTATAAAATAAAATTTATAAACGATAAATTCATTTTATAAAACGAAAACCAGTCTTAAAAATATTCGCCTTTTATCCAAAACTATATCAAACCGGGTATTCCGGACTAACTGGTCGAAATACCAAATATTAGCCCATAAACCGTATCGAGGTTTGACCAACTGGTCAAAAATGACACCAGACCATAAAACGAGTCAAATATTTGGTTTGATAGACATAATTTCAATAAAAAATTCTAAAACAATTTTATAAGATAATATTAATTAATTTGGGTAAAAGGCCTAAAACCAATTAACCCTCTTGGGCCATAAACTTGGTCCAAGATTTCTGGGTTTTGGGCCCAACAACAAAATTGGCCCATTTAGATGAAAAACCCTAGACGTAACCCTGTGATCTAACGATAACTTACGGTTAAGCATGTGATTGCCACCGTCATGACCGCAATACACGGCTGCTGTCGCTGTTACCTGGTGGCCGACGGCAGCGATGGTAAACGACCATCACCACCGTCGCTGGTCGGCGATTGATACGTATCACCAACCACGCCATCATTGCCTTCCGAATGCCGCCACTACTCTTCTGTGGCTGGCGATCGTGTGGCTCCGGTGATGACAGTAGCAGCGACAAACTATCGCCGCCGCCTTCGCCACCGAGTGATTCACGGCAGCAGTGGCTAGCTGCCACTTGCCGTCGTCGAGGTCGATTTCGATCGCTACCGCCGCCATCCACAGCCGCGGTGCTGCGGTTGAATTATCGCAAAACGCCACCACCACCACGCTGGTGGTGCGGTTGCGGTCAAACCACAATCCGGCCATAGCCGGGTGCGGTGCGGGTCTCGCTCAGATCCGATGCGGCCATCGCCGTGTGCGATTCGGTTACCGGGGTACCACCATCGACCATTGCCACTACCACGCTGGTGGTTCGGCTTTGGTCGCCGTCGATCGTGGCCACCACCAATCTGGTGGTGTGGCCTTCGCGGTTACGGCTTGGTGGCGGTTTGGCCACCGTCTGGCGGTTCGGTCGGCCGCTGCCGCCGTTCCGCCGCCGTCGTTGTGTTATGGCCGGTGATTGGTTAGATGGTTCGGTGGAGATGTGCCTCCGTACCACCACCTATCACTATAACCCCATGAGGTTTTCCGTGCTTTCAGTTTTAAACGTGATAAACGAAAAAATAAAATAAGACTGATAAAGATTAACTGATTAATAAAACATTTACTGATAATCATTATCTAAACTGATAAGGATTACAAAAAACTGATAAAAATTTTAAATTATTATCTAAACTGACAACGATTTAAAATTTTATACGAAGGTGATAATTATCAAATCTTTATACAAAATTGTTAAAGATTAAACTAATAAAACTTAAACCCTTTTATCGAAACTGATAAAGATTTAAATTTTATACAAAATTGATAAATATCAAATCTTTTACAAAAACTGATAAAGATCTTAAACTGATAAAAATTAATTCTTTATGCTAAACTGATAAAGATTGAATTTTTATACAAAACTGATAAATATCAAATCTTTTACAAAAACTGATAAAGATCTTAAACTGATAAAAATTAATTCTTTATGCTAAACTGATAAAGATTGAATTTTTATACAAAACTGATAAATATCAAAACTTGATAAATATCCAATCTTTATCCACAAGAAATCATTTAACGGATCTAATAAACAATAGACTAAAATAAGCGATTAAACCTGTGGCTCTGATACCACTGTTGGGTTTTGGTGTGGTCCTCGTATCGAACTGACACGAAGAACACTGTGTATCCAAAACCTAACTGGATTAAGATAACACGTAAACCATATGATCAAACTGATCCAAAGGTTTGAACTTTATCAAACCTAACTGGTTTGATTTACGCGGAAGCGACGAATTAAACCCCGAAAAACATTCACAGATCTTATCGTTAATTTTATTAATCCTAACAATTAAAGGTTTAGAATCGTTACCCGGAAAGCTTGAGATAGATCCACCCGTGATCAACCATACGAATGCTTCTCTAGTAAAGCTAAACCCGATGACAAGCCGAAAAATCGAGCTGGTTTTTGATGTGGCCGGCGCCAATAAAGAGAAGAGGGAGAGAGAGAGAGAGATATTTCAAGGAAAAACTGGAATTGGAATAATGAATTCCTTAAACTGGTAAAGCCTATTTATATGGAAGGAGTTTCCATATAACCAGGTTACCTTATAATTATCAGGCTAGCTTATAATTATCCCTTTTCTTTTCCTCAAAGAAAAGAATATTCTGGATAATTATCAACTAATTAATTATTAATCTATTATATATTTATTTATCTAATAAATATATAATTTACTTAATTAATTAATAACCCTTTAACTTTGGGTATTCTGACTGAAATTACCCAACTGATTTATAAGTAACTATTATAAATCCAATCTCTCCATTTCTGGGTTTATTTAACTTATTCGATTTATAGGTTCTCACAGGTGTGACCCTCAAGTGTCTTGTACCATTGGATGTGTAATTACTGGTTTGTCAACTTCTACACATAATTACTAACAGGCTAACTGTAAGATACAGCAGTGAGCCGATCATTCCTCTGTAGAGAGTGACATCAATAGGTTTCCCATTGGAATCCTTGTCTAGTTTCAGAGGAGGTGCCATTGGTGTTTTCATTTCAGAACACGTAGTAAGTTCAAATTTTTGAAGCATTTCGTGAACATACTTACCTTGTGAGACGAAAATACCCTTTTTAGATTGCTTGACCTGAAGACCTAGAAAATAGGTTAGTTCACCTATCATAGACATCTTGTAATGTGCCTTCATGAGTGACTCAAACTTTTTACAAATTTTGGCTTTCGTGGACCTAAAAATGATGTCATCAACATAAATTTGTGCAACGAAAACATGATCCTTATACTTCTTGACAAACAGCGTGCTGTCAATTTTGCCACGAGTAAAACCTTGAGTGAGAAGATAAGTTGACATGGTGTGATAACAGGCTCTAGCGGCCTGCTTTAATCCATACAGACCTTGTTTAACTTGTAAACATGATCAGGGTGCTTAGGATCAGTGAAGCCTGGAGGTTGAGCAACATAGACTTCTTCAGTGAGTTTCCCATTGAGAAACGCACTCTTGTCATCCATCTGAAACACTTGAAATTTCATATGAGCCGCATAAGCAAGAAAGAGTCTGATGTCTTCTAATCTAGCCACATGGGAAAATGTTTAATCATAGTCTATCCCCTCTTCTTATCTATATCCTTGTGCAACAAGACGAGCCTTATTGCGAATGACAGTGCCATGTTCGTCTGGTATATTTCGAAAAATCCATTTTAGACCTATGATGGTCTTTCAAGTTGGCCTGTGAACAAGAATCCAGACAAGGTTTCTTTCGAACTCAACGAGTTCTTCTTGAATCGCTGAGACCCAAAATGGATCAGCGAGTGCTTCTTCTATTTTAGAAGGTTCATTTTCAGATAAGAAACAGACATAGAGACAGTGATTACTAGCCTGATATTGTGTCTTTACTCCAGTAGAGGGATCACCTAGAACTTGATCAATAGGATGATCTCTAGTCCATCTAAGAGCAGGAGGTTGAGGGACAGCCTGGAGTGGCTCAGCAACAATTGATAAAGATGATTCTTCAGGGATTCCTTCAAGTTGAGGAAGATTATCAAGGATTGGAGCAACTTCAGAAGAGACTGAAGTTGAAGGAGTATCTTCCTGAGATGTTATGGGAGCAACTTGATTTACAAGGACTGCAGAATAAATTGGAGTGTCCTGAGGGATTTCAGGGACATCTTCAAATCCATCAGGGATTGATGAGGAAGGATCTGCAGCAGGGATGTTAGCTTCAGGGGCTTCATTTTCAGGGACCTGAAAGTAAGATTTTGCCCATTGATCTATATCATTATTATTAGAGAATGATGGAGAAGAGAAGGGATTCGTTTCATCAAACTTGACATGAATGGTCTCTTCTATGGTTTGCCTTCGTTTGTTGAAGACACGATAGGCTTTGGATATAGTAGAGTATCCAACCAGAAAACCATCATCAGCTTTGGCATCAAACTCTCCAAGAGCATCTCTGTTGTTTTTGATAAAACAATTGCAACCAAAGATGCGGAAATATTCAATGTTTGGCTTTCTTCCTCTGAAGAGTTCGTAGGCTGTCTTCTTGAATCTCTTCACGATCAGCGACCTGTTCTGTGTGTAACAGGCAGTGTTGACAGCCTCAACCCAGAATTGAATCAAGAGACGGGCTTCAATCAGCATGGATCTTGCAGCTTCTATCAGCGTGCAATTTCTTCGTTCAGCGACTCCATTTTGCTAAGGAGTTCGAACGGAAGGGAAGTTTTGAGAGATTCCCTTGCTAATGAGGAATTGATCCAAGACACTGTTTTTGAATTCAGTGCCATGATCACTTCTCAAGGATCGAACAGTGATCTGATTTAACTTCTCCATTTGAAGAATGAAGGCAATGATCTCTTGAGGAGTGTCACTCTTGGCTCTAAGAAAGAAAACCCAAGTGTATCTTGAGTATTCATCCACAATCACCAAAGTGTATCGCTTTCCACCCATAGATTGGATATTGACAGGTCCAAATAGGTCCATGTGCAATAGTTGGAGTGGAGAGTTGATGGTAGAGACTTGCTTGGATTTGAAAGTTGCTCTAGTCTGCTTTCCCTTTTCACAAGCAGCACAAAGAGATTCTTTCGCGAAGCTCTTTTCAGGAGTCCTTCCACCAGATTGCTGATGGAGAGTTGGTTGATGGTCTTGAAGTTCAAGTGGGAGAGACGTTTGTGCCAGAGCCAGTTGATATCTGAGGAGGCCCTTGACATAAAGCACACATTTTCAGTGGACGTGTCCATGTTGATGGTGTAGACATCACGTGATCTTTGTCCTCTGAGAATGATTTTCTTGTGTCTGTTCTTCACATTGCATCCCTTCTTGGAGAGAGAGACTTTGTGATCTATATCACAGAACTGACTAATACTCAACAGATTATGAGTTAGTCCTTCAACGTAAGATACCCTTCTAAAGGTAGTCTTGCCGTTGGTTAAGGTAGCATAACCATTAGTAATACCTCTTCCTTCACCACCAAATTTGACTGAAGGGCCAGCTTCTTCTTTGTAGTCAACCAAAACATGTTTGTTTCCAGTCATGTGTTTAGAGCATCCACTGTCAAGGTACCAGATGCCCTTTTCCTGAAATAAGAAGAAGAGTTAAGTTGTCTTTGGAATCCACATAAAGTTGGGTCCATCAGGGTCAGCGAATGAGGATACATCAGGGATATAGGTGACTGAAGATTCAGCGGCCTCATAAACTACCATAGCAGTAGAAGAAGAGGCAACATCATCTGTCATATCTGAAATTTTAGTGCTGACAGGATCAGGGATGATGGTAGATTCAGCTTTGGTAGCATGAGGACATTTACTATCAATATGGTCATTTTGGCCACAATGATAGCAGTTTCTATAGGAATTATTCTTAGAGGGACCCTTAGGAGTTTTGAACTTAAGATGAGCAGGTCCAGGTCCAAGAATACCTATATCTCTATTCTGAGGAGATATTTTAGTCTTCTCCTTTAGTTTGGTCTTCAAGTGTATCTTGATTCTAGGAACAGGGCTTTGAACATATTTCTTAGTCCCTGATCCAGAAGGACCACCACCTAAGACTTTAGGAGTCATGTGGTGTGGTTTGGTAGGTTTGGGTGGATGATTAGGAAGGTTTTTGCCTTTAGAGTTCTTAGGAGGCTGAACAGAAGTAGAAGCCTCATCTTTAGAAGAAGAAGGAGAACTCTGAGAGTCAGGATCAGAGGAAACAAACATTCCATATTTTAATTTTGATTTATCAAGTTTGGCAATTGCATGTTGTTTACCTTTAACAAAACCTAGGTAGGTTCTATTTTTAGGGTTTTGCTGAGAGGAAATGATTTCATCAACTTTTTCAGAAGCATCAACCCAGCTCTTAACAGTGACCTTCTCAGAATTTAGCTCAGCGAGAGCTTTTTCTCTTTCAGTGATGGCATGTTCCCTTTCTATGCAAAGAACTTGGTTTGCATGTACTTGGTCTTTATAGTTGGCCTAAAAAACAGCGAGCTCCTTGAGTTTCTCATGACACTCTTTGAGATCAGTCTGAAGGTCAAGGTTGACCTTTTCAGCAGAGGACTTGCCATTCAAGGCATTGTACAGATCAATGGTTAAAGCATCCATCCCTGTCATGGTATTAGAAGAAGAAGGAGGGGGTACCTGAACTGTTTGAAAAGTAGAGGCTGAAGAAGTTGTCTTAGGGACTTCTTCCTTAGGGATGTCTTCGACCTGTGCCATGAGGGCAGGCTCGGTTTCTTTAATGATGGCCATCAGACGAGTGACCTCGTTGGTGTCCTCTTCATCAGAGGATTCGTCAGAAGATTCATCCCAGCCTTTTCCTTCAGCGATCAGGCCTTTGCCTTTTTGCTGGAACTTAAGCTTGCGATATTTTGCTTTCAGCTTCTGGTACTTACCATCCTTGGAAGCTGGTGTGGAAGTTTCAGCGAACTAGTTCTTCTTGTACCTGCAGTCAGTGACAAAGTGACCTTTGCCCTGACACCTAAAACAGGTAGAGGTTGCCATATCACTAGAAGGTGTTTCAGGCTTGTTAGCAATAGACAGAGGCTTGGACTTACGGAAATTTCCTTTCGGCCCAAATTTCTTGAAGTGTTTGGAGAAAAGGGCAAGAGATTCATTGAACTCTGTCTCATTGTCAGCGACAGGGTCAGAGTCTGAGTCTTCTATCTCAGTGATAGTCACTGTTGAGACAAGAGTTTGAGAAGGTTGAGGAGATTCAGTGATCAGGGCAAGAGAGTTGCTTTTCACATCCTTGGTATCTCTTATGAGATTAGACTTTAGAGTCTTGGTCTGCTCATGATTGAGCATCATACCATATAACTCGCTGAGAGTTATAGTCTTTATGTCCTTGGACATTTTCAGACACATGGTGTAGGTTTCCCAATATTCAGGAAGAGCTTCCATGAACTTGGTAACAATCTGAGAGTTAGAGTAAACAATATCATAAGTTTTCAGATCAATCAGAAGGCAGTTAAACCTCTTATGAGTCAGAGAGAGAGTTTCACCTTTAGCAGCAATGAACTTCTCATACTTACCTATGAGGTGGATCTTCCTTGATTCGATGAGAGCATCAACGCCCTCATATTGAACATAGAGAGTATCCCAGATTTCTTTAGCAGTCTTAAGCTTGCTGATAGAATGGAAAACTTCATCAGGAAGAGACATTGCTATCAGAGATCGTGCTTGGTGTCAACGTTCACCAAGCGTTTGTCTTCATCAGTCCAGTTGGAAACAAGTTTGACAAAGCTCTCTCCGGAACAGCAGCAACAACAGGAATTATAGAGGTGGGAACATATGGTCCATGTTCTAGAAAGTAGGGGATTTGAGGATCAGCACCAGAAAAGAAGAGTTCCATTCTGGACTTCCATAGAGGGAAGTTATCAATGTTGAATCTGGGTGGCTTTGCCAAGGATCCAGATTCGAAGTAGGTGTCTTTAGGAGGAGTGGCCATTTATGGATCTAGAAAATATTTTTCTTTTGTGAACGGTTAAAAGAGATTTTCAACCGCTCTGATACCACTTGTTGGTCCCTATGGGATGGCCTATAAGAGAGTTTATAGTATATTGTATTGTAGATGGGGGGTTGAATACAATCAACACAGTTTCTTCTATATATTTTAATCTATGACTCCTATGGAGTCTTTGTATAGATTAATATAGATTGCTTGTTGAATAAGATCAAGACTATGTCAAGATCTAAAAAATCTTAGAATTATAGACACGTAGCCTTTGCTTATGCACAAAGCAAGAGTAGAAGTAGTAAGAAAGAACTTAGAAGAATTTAGAAAGAAAGAAAGGATTTGGGGTATAGAAGATGGACCAAGGTGGTTTGAAGAACAACCCAACGTTCATATTTATACCCCATGCATTAAAAGCATGTCATCCCCAACTTTACACGTGTTGTGTATACGTTGGGTTTGTTGTACTATTGTACCATAAAATAATGCCCTTGCGTAGTAGGGTCATGGCCTATGGTAAACAGTTGCCTTATGGGTGATAAGTACGGAGGGAACAGTAAAGAGATATCCCCTTTTGTACTATTGTCAGATAGGCAAATCAAATCTTTTTTGTGCATATAGGACAAGAAGACAAGTAAGGAATTCTTAAAGTACAAGTCACTGATCAGGCCTAGAGTCGCTGATCCTTGGGAAGGATCAGGTAGGCACTGTGACTTGTTCTCTTGGGAACGTAATGTTTAGAGTAGTTAGCTCGTTGTCACTGATTTCAACTTCAGATCATAAGCATCGTTGACTCTATCATCAGCTTGCATCAATAGATGGTGCTGATGGTTTCATAGTGACATGACTATTTGTCTTCAGGAAATACTTAGCTGTTATCAGCTATCGCTGTCATTGATCGGAGTCAGGTAGACAAGCAATCGCTGATGCTTTAATGTGAGTGAATGCTTTGAAGGAAGAAACGTTCAGCGAACAGACTCGCTGTAGTTTCTAAAGCATTTTATTTTTCTAAGTACTTTTAGTTAAAAGAGATAGGATCATTGGTATTTAATCAAGCCATAGAGGAGCTGGATCAACAGTTACAGTGTATATCGTACGATTACAGTGAAAGGAAATAATTGTCGAAAGTAAACTGAGATTACAAAAGAATGTAGACTGCTTCTAAAGTGTTCCGAGAGCTCTAGATTAGTTGTCTTTAGCCTTTGAGTTGAGGTCATTTTATAGTTGCCTTCTTTGTAACCGCTACTTCATAATGGCTCATTTTATTGTAACGGTGATAACGTCGAGAATCTGTGTTGTAACGGTCGGGCTTTTTTTGAGGAGTGTTTCTTGTCCTTTAATGCCTGCTTGATTCTTGATAACCGTCGTACACCTGTTATAAATGAATAAACTGAAGATAATGTTATCGTTATTCGTTCGATATATATGCGATAATCGTTCGATCATTAGGTATAATCGTTCGATCATTTGGTATAATCATTCTAGGGTACATGCGGCTTATCTCATGACCTTATCTTAATACAAGATTATTATCCTGAAAGATATCTCATGATTTAAGTCGGTCGTCGTGCGATCGTAGGTTTTTACTCAAACAGTTTCAATGAAAACGGCATTAACCGGCAAATGTTCTACAAATTAGTGAGCAACAACGCGTGGCAAATGTTCTAGAAATTAGAGACAAGGAAACTCATATAAACCTTCGGGCAAATTTGGTCGAACATATTGCACGTTTCGATGTCTCCCACCTCGACAACGTTTAATTTTATTTTGTAATTTTATTTTAATTTAAATGAATTTATGAATTTATGAATTTTAAATTTTATGAATTTATTTTGTTTTAATTTATTTAAAAAATAAAAAAAATAGATATTTAGAAAAGCCCAAGTGGGGTAGTGCTACAATTAAAATGGGTGTTTGCGGATAGACAGCGAAAAGCTGATGTGACATTGATGTGACCAATCTAGGTTTTAGATATTTTGGAGAGCGGTACTCTTAGCCTTAAGGAGATAATAAAAGACTTATAATTCTGGTATAAGTTTAATAGACTCACTTCTATGTTTAATTCGTAGTGGTTGGGTGGGGCTAGGATTAGTACATGCAATAGTATCTCGTTTTTAATTTATGTCACCCATCTTCATTACAATTCTACAATAAAAAAAAATTTAACGACAACAATTCCACAATAATTGCATATACTTTTTAATGACTTCTACTATTAAAGCGCCTTAACGTATGTTGTTTATTTTGTTTCTTTTCTCAGATTTTGTTCTTTTTTAATTATGTGCATTTATCATATTGAATTATAACATGAGTTGAAAGAGATAAATGTGTTACCTTTGATATTTTTCTTTTCTTTTGGTTTGGAATATTCTATTTCATAGAGTAATTAAGATAAGGATCGGCATAAATTTTAACCATAACTTCATTTGAGATTAACTTATTTGACATTTTTTGTATAGTTTTATATCTAAGAATGGCTCGCTAGCTCTAACTAGCTAGCTAGTATGCTGTTTCTCTTTACATGCTTTTTGGCCACCATATTAATTGCTTGTACCTTAATACATCATGCCAATGTGCCCGAATTGAATATTAGACCGTGGTTGGAAAATTAGCTGATAGTTATTAACTAATAAGCTAGCTAGTAGCTGATAAGCTAGCTTATGATTATGTAAAATGACCAAAAATGATATCTTGAGGTATAATAATTAATATTAATAAGGGTATAACTGGAAAAAGTTACAAAAAACTCCTAAAACACTACTCCAGCAGCACTTCAATAAGCTATATGTAGCTTATGATCCATCCAAACATGTACTACCTTATAATTAAGGTAGCTTATTTTTACCAAACACAGCCTTAGTTGAACCAAACCACACAACCGTAAAATAGAATATAAAACTTGAAACTAAAGTTAGTTATTTGAACATATTAGAGTGTGACAATTTCCTAAAAACTGATTCATGTATGATGAAAAGCTACCTTAACATCTTTTAAGCTAATAACTAACCTAGCTAGTAACATCTAAAACTTGATTAACTAAACTAAAGATTGTTTTATGGATAAGAAGGGAGAACAGCCCAGTTGGAGTAACATGGAGTGGGCATTGCTGCCCCATCATAGTTGAGCATTTGATAGTTGCAGTCCATAGCAGCAGCGGTGTTAGCGGCAGCCACCGCCGCCTGGTGAGGGTGGTTGTTGGAGCATCTAATGGCGGCTCCACCAGATGTGCTTTCAACGGTCTCTTCTCCGGACATATCTGCGTAACCTGTTGTGGAGACTGCTCCTTGTCTCTTGCCTTGTTCTTTGAGTATGGTTCTCAATGCTAGTACCTTAATTAATCAATATTATTTTATATTAATCAATGCTACTTCAAATAATATTGACTAGAAGTTAACATGAAGTATAAACTTGTTCTTTGTGGAAACTGAAAATGAAAACACAACTCCATTTTCTGAAAACGTTTTTTAAGAAAATGAAAACAATGAAACGTACCCTGAATATCTCGAATCTAAACATGGGCGTTAGAAAGAAATTCATGGTTATTTAGAGTTAGGTCATGGCATTAATTAATCATTTGCATACCTCATCTTGAAGCTTTTGCTTCTCTCTAAAGACCGCGTCGAACTCTTGTTTAAGAGCGTCGTACAAGCGCTCAAGCTGCTTGGCCTTCCAACGAGCACGTCGGTTCTGGAACCAAACCGCGATTTGTCTTGGCTGCAGCCCTAGCTCATGTGCAAGTTTCATCTTCCTATCAGGGTCAAGTTTTATCTCCTCCTGAAAACTGTTCTCAAGTGCCTCAAGTTGTTCACTTGTCAACCTTTTCTTCTTATCCTGGTTGTTATCATAATCAAGTTGGCTCATATCCATCATTGGTAAAGATCCCTGCTGCATCATCTGATTCTTCATCTCTCCCCCTCCTGTTTTCATTCTTTCTAAAGTTAGTATTTTTAATCTAAAATTTACACAACTCTTTGCATTTATGTTGGTGCATTACTCCATATATATATATATATATATATATAATATTTAGACACACATACACATGCAGAAATCATTGTCAGCTTGTCCAATAGTGAATTTCCAAATGCACATGATTTCTGAGCAGTGAAACTTATTATTTGATATATATATATATATATATATATTTTTTTTTTTTTCATATAAGGTAAATGAGGAAAGAAACAAAATCTTATGTCAAAGTTTACTGTTACTTGCAGTTTCATCAACTACTAGATTCAAATGACTTTAATAGGTATCCATTGGGTTACCACCACCATCTAGCTAAAACACATGCAAAACAATCCACATTGAAAGATTAAATTGGTCTATGATCTCAAACAAGTTAAGATTAACTAAAAATAAACAGCGAATCTTTACAAAGAGGTGAGACTAATAAAATCAAAGTTTTTAAGATTGTGGCGTACGGGTTGAAGTCATGGGATGTGGTGGAATATCCCATCTGCCCAGGGTTAGAATCCAGGTGTACGCAACAATTGTGACCATTGCGTTATCAGGGACTGATGTCTTACGTGGATTAGTATAGACATAGCCTAGGATACCCTAAAAAAAAAGTTATCTTTGCTGTTAAAAATCATATTGGTTAAACAAATCCTATAGCTAACTATAGATTCTTCCTGTTTGTTATTTTCTTGATAGAACTAAACACGAAAAGGAAACGAAGTGAAACGAAACGATCTAAAAATATGAACTTAGAATGAATGAATTACCAGATGGGTAAAGATAGGGGTCACTGTTATAGTTGTAGAGAAAGGCAAAAGAGCTTTGTGCAGGCCGAGGAATAAAGGGTATGGGGTTGCTGCTACTCCAATCCATTTACTCCTTAATTCACAGCCTGAGTTTAACCTAATAGCTCTAGCACAATCTAATGTATATATAGAAACCTGAGGTATATATGGATATAAGGTGTTGTGGGTGATTCTTTTTTATGGAGGAAAGTTGTGTATTTATGTGGAGAAATAATGTATGTATATATAGGAAGGTATATGCCCTTAAAGCTAATGGGTGAGACAAATAGACAGTGGTAGGATTTATGGGTTTGAGAATAAGTTAAAAAGGGTATAAGAAGAAGAAAGTTGGGGGATGTGGAAGGTCGCAATCTGGTCCCCAATGGGAGTTAAGTAGCTTGAGGTCTGCATGCATCTTAAGTCTGATAATATGCCTTCTTCTCTTTCCATGCGTCCTCTGACTCATATATTACAGTTCTGCACCTTTTGAATCTCTGTCTCTTTCTCTTTCTCTCTCTATATATACATATACATATATATATATTT
This sequence comes from Centaurea solstitialis, assembly GCA_030169165.1. Classification (NCBI taxonomy): domain Eukaryota; kingdom Viridiplantae; phylum Streptophyta; class Magnoliopsida; order Asterales; family Asteraceae; genus Centaurea; species Centaurea solstitialis. The sequence goes on from CM058046.1 coordinate 69,326,429, forward strand.
ATATATAGTGAGAGACAGGTAGCTCGCGTTTGGATATATATGTATGTACAAATGTAGGAAAAGGAAAGAAAGGTATAGATGGCTTCTTGAGATGCCAACATGTAATAATTAGTACTCTCATACTATTCTAACACACCTCCTATACTAATTTAGAGAGAGGGAAATAGAGAGGGCCCATACGATAAAGAGAGGGTTGCAACCGATATCAAAGACTAAGATCCATCGATGAAAAATCGCTTAATATCAGTCTAACAGGCTGTTATGTCCAATATTATTGTATCGGAGATCACAATAAGAAAATCAATAATTTCAAAAGTCAAGTTATTCATTGTAATTGTGAAAGGCAATGTCACTATGCACAACTCATTCGAGTATCAAATAGAGAGTATCGGGGCCATCTACTCACCTTAAGTGGTGTGCGGATGGCCATTGCCTACGTCAAACACAGAGTACCTGCGACCATCCACAAGCCTTAACTAGGTAGAGTATGTGGATAGCCGTCTGCGTCTTACGTGGGCGTTGAGGGACTTTTTTGTCATCATTTGATTGTTATTGTTTCCTTATTATTTAATTGTCTAAATAACAAAGAATTAAGTCTTTTTTTCTAGTTCGTTGACATTTTCTACTCTCTGTATTTAGTCCATCAACATCCAATCCTCTCCACCCCCTCAACCAGCCCATTTAAATAAGAAAACAAAAAAATTAACACTCCCACAACCAGCGCTGGTGGAGAACGTGACCAGGAACCAGTACAAGGCGCCCTTGGACCAGCTAGGGGGCGATGGTGTTGGCTACCCAGCAGGTTAGCCAGTGCCTACGTGGCATCCTCCAGGAACTCAAGCATTAGTTTGTTTGTGTTTTGAATTATTAATAAAATATTTTGAAAAGTATTTCATATTTTCCAAGTGTTACGTTGGCAAGCTTGTTGTCGTTTAGGGTTTAGATGGCTTTCGACCCTTTCTATACTTCCCACCGCATCAATAGAGGCCAACATAATCAGATATCAAGCGAGAGCTCTATGTTCATCTTCATTCTAATAAAGAATGAATCCATTAAAACAAGACAACACACAACTATATATATATATAGGGGTGGGTTCAAATGTGAACCACTTTTTGGTTGTGAACGTGAGGACAACCGAGAGCGCGACACATGGCGGATGACTAGGCGCCACGTCAAGTTCACGACGGATGACTCGGGCGATTCATGGGAGGGCATTGAATTAAAGTGGGGGACCACACTCAAAACCGCCACGTGTCACGCTCTCGGTTGTCCTCACGTTCACAACCAAAAAGTGATTCACATTTGAACTTTCCTCTCTCTCTCTCTCTCTCTCTCTATATATATTATATATATATATATAGGACCAGGTTCAAATGTGAAGTCATCTTTCATTATAAACGTAAGGACCACTAGTATCATGCCACGTGGCGATACCGAGTCTGAATATTCATACTTTATTTCAGTCTGAATAAAGCATGATTATTTAGATGGAATGAAAGCGCATGCAAAAGGCCGAATCAGATACGATTTTACTCTAAAATCAAGTGTCATTTACGTGCGATTCACGCAATTTTGGGTGTGACTTGAGGTTTTGCGAGCCTACACACCCTTGCGTTGACCGTGTTCCATAGTTTCATATAAAATCACATTCTTGTGCTCTATTATATTCTGCCCATTGATCCTCCTATCACACTACTAAATGGAAGACCGCTAATTAAATAGGTGATTCTTGATAAATTTGTCACAAAAGTAGGTGGATAAATTATCATTAGATACTTCAAATCAGCAATAAATTACCCAACAATTCTTTGGGTGATCCATTGGTATTCTTCTCTCCAAAAACATCAAATTATGCGCAACCTTTGCTATTTTCTAGATAATATGTGTCGGTAATTACCAACGGAAATTTTGTCAAGTAATTTTTGTAAGTAAAAACCGTTTGTTTTGTAGTAATGGAGAATAATGCATGTGTGTATATAGAGGTGATCCCCCCATATATATATATATATATAGGGGTGGGTTCAAATGTGAACCACTCTTTGGTTGTGAACGTGAGGACAACCGAGAGCGCGACACGTGGCAGATGACTAGGTGTCACGTCAAGTCCACGGTGGATGACTAGGCGCCACGTCAAGTCCACGGCGGATGACTAGGCGCGATTCATGGGAGGGCATTGAATTAAAGAGGGGGACCACACTCAAAGCCGCCACGTGTCGCGCTCTCGGTTGTCCTCACGTTCACAACCAAAAAGTCGTTCACATTTGAACTTTCCTCTATATATATATATATATATATATATATATATATGTATTTATGTATGTATGTCTGTTGGGGGGGAGGGTGCCAATGAATGCATGGGCAGCAGATGGATAGATGTGATCCCCACACAAAAAAGAGGCATTAAAAAGGAAGACGTCAGTGGGCATGGCGGACCCTCCGCTATTAAACAGTGAGTAGCTTTGCATGGACAAGATGTTTGTGTAGCATATGAAGCATACAAAGTGGACACACTCTTACCCTTTTGTTTTCCTTTTCATCGACGAGTTGTTGGTAATTTAATATTACATGCTTACGTTAGGGGACCAGTAATTGAGTAGCTAGGCCATATATTATGTCATATGTATATATATATATATACATATATAGAGAGAGGGGTGGGTTCAAATGTGAACCACTTTTTAGTTGTGAACGTGAGGACAACCGAGAGCGCGACATGTGGCGGATGACTAGGCGCCACGTTAGATCCACGGCGGATGACTAGGCGCGATTCATGGGAAGGCATTGAATTAAAGGAGGGGACCACACTCAAAGCCGCCACGTGTCGCGCTCTCGGTTGTCCTCACGTTCACAACCAAAAAGTGGTTCACATTTGAACTTTCCTCTATAGAGAGAGGTTATATATATATATATATATATATAGAGGGAGGATCATACAAGAACAACTTCATTTGTAAGAATAAAAGAACCATTTTGAGCCACACATTGATGTGGGCCCATGTCCCACATATTAAAAAAATCATATATGATTTAGTGGTGGGACTCATCTGAATCATATATGATTTTTTAATAAGTGGGACCCACATGGGCCCACATCATATGTGATCTACAATTGTTCATTTGTTCTTGCAAATCTTGTTTGTTCTTGTTTGAACCTTTCTCTCTCTATACATATATATATATATATATAGAGGAAAGTTCAAATGTATGTATAATTACTTTTCTTTTAAACCTAATCCCTCCCATGTGAATTGTGATCTCTATCTAACAGAAATCCACTTCTTTCTCTAGAAAGATACTTGTACTGTTGTACATACAAACAGACCCTAATTATGTATAAATATCCAAGAATGGCACATAAAGTGAGTGAAGGTGAATATCAATCGTCAATTACAAGCCGATGGGTCTGTGCCCCATCTACTTCAAGAATCATGACTGATACTGTGATAGGTTCAAGTGGTCTAATTTGGAGATCACTTTTAACCTATACTGTATCAATGTTCTTACGTTCTCCAAATTGCAGTAATTAAATTTTGAACTTCACTACTAGAAAATTCAATATTATCAACGGCCATCACAAATTTCCGACCTTTTTTCGATGGTTTACTGACAGTTCTTTATTTATTTTTATTTTTTAATAAGTCGTCGGAAAACCGTCGAAAAAACAGTCGAAGAATCGTGGGTAACCAGTCGGAAAGCAGTCGGTAAATGAAACAGTTGGAAAACAGTCGGTAAAAGTCGTCCAAAAGCAGTCGGTAAAAGTCGTCGGAAAAACCGTCGGTGATTTTACCGACCTAGTTTATAGCGAGGATCGTTTCGTCGGATCAAAACGGTCGGTAAAATCGATTTCCAACTATTTTCCAACTGTTTCGGCCGTCGGTAATACCCTTTTCTCTAGTAGTGCGTATTCTTGTTTATGAGGACTTACTATCGTAATCTATATCTATACTATATTATAAAAGCACTTAACGGTTATTGTCAGTACATCTTCACAATTTTGTACAAGTTTTAATGCATGTTGTACAATCATTTCAAAGCACTCCTCACACTCTCTCCTTAATTTTTGTATGAAATTTCTTTTTCAATTGAATATGTTACACTTAATACCCATGTAGTTAGTTATTAATTTACTTTTCCTCTAATTTTTTTCATTTTTCATTTTATATCATTATCATATAACACAAATAATCGCGTATTGTTAGGACCAAATTGTCCTAATTAGTGAAAGTTTTATAAAGAAAGCTTTGAGAAGGATTATTTTGTAGTTAGCTAGTCATTGTAGCTAATGGGCTTGGGCTTGGGCTTGATGTAATTAGGCCCTATATATAAAGGGTTTAAGTTTGGGAAGAGGTGTGTGAAACATCATTCAATGAGACTTTAGTAAGATGAAGTGTGTGTTTTTCTTGCAACTCATGAGAGTTCTCTAATAATACAAGAACATTTCTTTTCTTCACTTGATTTATTGTTGAATCCTCTTATTGTTTGATTGTTTGGGACCAACAATTGGTATCAGAGCCAAACAAATCATCATATTTGTTTGATCCTATGGAATCATTCAAAGAGGATTTTTTTTGGGTTTTTCAAGCTTTGTTCTTGAAGAAAGTTTGAATCTGAATTTTTGTGGTTTGGATCTTGATGGAGATGATGAATAATGGGTGTTTGGGTTATGATTTGAAGCAACTTTAGGCTTGATTTCATGTATTTTACAAGTTGTTTCGTCAATTTTTTTGGATCTGAAATGGATTTTGGGTTTGAATATTCAAGTTTCCCGACCCGGAAAACTCGAATTTTCAAGTTTCCCGACTCGAAAAACTCGAATCTTCAAGTTTCCCGACTCAGAAAACTCGAATCTTCAAGTTTCCCAACCCGGAAAACTCATATTTCCCGAATCGGTTTCAAAAAAAAACCCCCCGACTCGGGAAACAGCAAATCCCGACTCGGGAAACTGCAATTTCCGAGTCGGTGAACAGTAACAAAAAAATTTATTTCCCGACCCCAATTCCCGACTCAGGAAAATGCAATTCCCGAGTCGGTGAAAAATAAAAAAAATTAAAAAAAATTAAAAAAAATTATTGTTTATGTAAAAAATTACACAAATCTAATGTCGAAGAAATTGTGTGAGGCTAAACCGTCGAGAAAAAGAAATTACAATCGGTAATAAATGCGATAATAAGTAAAATGAACACAAATATTTTGATGACGCAGGAAAAACCTCACGACGCAGAAAAAAACCTGCGATCGACCGATATTGAATCGACGTTCCACTATAGATCACCAACCAGGGGTGATATCCTTTGATGTTACAGCTTCGGTCGTACGATTACAAGGAAATAAACAATAGAATAGAACTTAAATTACAACTGATTATCAAAATAATGAGTGCAGAGCTTGTAGTATTCGAGGATGTCAATGTCAATGTGAAACGAGAGCTTGGTCTTTCTTTTATTGCTGCTTGATAGTAACCGTCCAACGGATTGTTGATCATTAATGTCTGGATCGTAACTGTCGCGGAAATCTTGCTCATAACGGTCGACCTCTTGATGATGTCGTTAATGGAAGAGTTATGATTGAAATATGACTGTTGTAATGATGAACTCCAACGAGCATAGCATAGTACTCGATTTCAGACTTCTTCAAAGGTGTACAGTTGTTGGATATGATGATCTGTTTATCTGCAACAAGAACAAACTCTTCGTACGTCAATTCATTAGTAATGTTGTACGACATGTATAGTAATATCGTTCGACTAATCGTTAGATTCATTCGACCGATTGTTGTATTTGTTCAAGGATATTTTTAAGTTCTGTCTCAAGACCCTATCTTAATACGGAATTATTATTCTGAAAGATATCTTACGATTATAATCGGTCGTCACGCGATCGTGGATTTTTACCCAAACAGTTTGCCCCAAGATTTAGAAAATATGCTATTTATTTACTAAATCTTCTTGTTTGCTGGACGAATGTAAAAATAACGTTATAAAACGGTCTTAATAATGTTGGAGAGGATGACGTCATAGAGCCGTCAGGCGACGCATGTCCTCTAACGGTTAATTGTGGACGCGTGGCAGGTTTCTTGCGATGATTCACCTTTGATTTGGTTATTATAAATAGAATGAGTTATATTGAGAGAAGATTTTACAAAATCGTTTTCTAATTCTTCGTCGATTTACCAAATCATCTCCGATCGTAATCCGTTCCATTAATTCGGCAAAGATTTCGAGCGACTAGGGTATATAAGGTACCCTTCTCTTCCCTTAGTTCATGCGTTTGAAAACCTTAGCAAGAAGTGTAATAGAGGGTTAGACGCTCTTAGGTTTACACGTTTACGAAGTAGTTTAAGCCGATTAGAATTCGTTATGTCGAGTGAGGTCAGTAGTTCGATCACAGAAAGTTTAGAAGTAGGAAAGTTAAGGGATCTTGTAGGATTGCCTGAGGATGCCCTAGTGAGGGTGGCTGGAGAAATTCGGCCGGCGGATGCTCCGACGGGGTTCTTTGCTCTGTTCGAGTATCCGTTTAAATCGGATTACGATGGACTTATTCTCCACTCTCTCGAGCTTTTATAACTCGATTCAACCTATCTCCGGGGTAACTGATGCCCCAATTCTGGTGCGTCATCCAGGTGATCGATCGGGTGACCCGGAATTGGGATCATCCTGCGTTCTCCGTCGACGACCTTCTTTCTTCTTACAGCGTGACGCGTTCTCCCTACAACCGTTATGGGTTGTTTCCCAGGGGGAAGGAATGACTCTATGCTTGTCCACGGCACCCAGGTAAACGATCGATGATGGAAATCTAGGTACGTTTTTGTCCAGACTTCCTCGGTTGTGGGTGACGAATCTTGGGTCGTTCCTGAATGGAACACAAATGGTAAATAGACGTTCGTTTGTTTTTCTTAATTTATCTCGTTAGTATGTTTTAATAATCGTGTGTTTTTCTTTGCAGCTATCGTCTTTTCATTCGAAGAATCAACCGAAGCGATCGACCATTTCTTGAGCTACAGTGTGACAGATCGTACGTTTAAGACGTTGAAGGGAAGAGACGACTGTGACGTTGAGCCCGAGGTATAAGTGATTGAAGAGGAGGATATGGAAGGTAATTATTTACGCTGTTTGCTTATAATTTTATTTCTAGTCGTACGTCTTCATTCTAACTCAAATTTTATTTCTTGTAGGTTCTGTGGGTAAAAAGAAGACGCCACAGGTGGAGGCTGCTGCAAGGGCTGCTAAGAGAAAAGCTGCAGCGGCCGAGGGTTTGGTGGCCAAAAGGACCCGGTCATCGTTCGTTGGGGGAAGCTCTCCACTTAAGGATGCCAAACGAAAGGCTGAAAGTGGAGAAGAGGCTATCCCTTTGAACTTTGCTCCTCCGGAGGGAGTAATTGGTCAATCCTCTTCGGGGGTTGACAAGGGAAAGGGTGCCGAAGGGTCTGGTCTTACGACCATGACCATAAAGATGCCCTCGAGCTTTATGGCGGACGACGTTATTAGGACAACGTCTATTTTCCCTGTTCTGGAGCGATTCCACTCTCCTGCTCAAAAAGCGCGTATGGAGCAGGTGGAGATCGAAGACCTGGACGCGTCTGTTACCGGTCTTTCTTACTTGGTAAGTTTTTCTAGTTTGTCGTACGTCGTTTAATTAATCGTATGTTTTTTAACGTTTCTTTCTCCTTGATTGTAATTTTGTAGGCCTTCCAAACTAGTCTTAGCCTCCATTCGAGGATGGCTAAGATTAATGAGGAGATGTCGGCCAACCAGGCTGACACAAAGCAGGCTAGGAAAAAGGCCGGGAAGGCCAAAAAGAAAATGGCTCAATTGGTCGATGAGGTGAACGCCAAATCGATCCAGATCGGTGATCTTGAGTCCAAGCTGGAGATAAGCGAGCATTTCTAGGCCGAGCAGCGTGAAAGGTTGAAGATCTCTCTTGATCGTACGTGATATTTGGAGAGGGAGTTGCTCGAGGTCCGTCGAGAGAAGGCCGAAAGAGAAGAGGCTCTTTTGTCGAAGATCCAGGAGCTCGAGGACGATGCTGCTCTGGTTCGAGTGGTCGCCCGAGCCGCGCTCATGCGTCGTGTGGTTGCTGGGACCGTCACTCAGAAGATGGCATCTGATGAAGTGGCAGCCGTCCGAGATCTGATGGGATCTGAGGACCTTCTGGACGATGATGACCTTAAGGATCTAGACGAGGAGACAGTCGAAGAGAAAGAGCCTGAAGCTACAGATGTCGAGGAGGAGGTGATGAAAGACAAGGCCTCTGGATCCAACACTGTAACTTAGATTATAACTGAAGAAGTCTCAGTCGTCGATCCCCCTCCTTCTGATGTTCCTTTAGAATAGTTTTCTTTTGTAATCGAACGTTTTGTAATTTGCCATTTAGGCAATTTTGAATAGTAATCGATGATTTTTTACTTTATATCGTGCGTTATAGCTTGATGTGACTTGCGTTTTAGCTTTTGTTTATCGTGCGACTTAGGCCTTAGGAAAATTAGAAACGTTTCTTTTGTAATTATAAGAGTATTCGTGCGACTGGCGAGTTGTCTTGCACTCTTGCGATATAATCATGCGTTAAAGCATTTATCTTGCGATTCATGCGATTTTAATCGTGAGATTCTTGCGATAAGCATGCAATTAAATCGTGTGATACCTGCGATGTTCGTGCGATACTTGCGTTTTGATCGTGCGATACTTGCGTTTTGATCGTGCGATACTTGCGTTGTGATCGTGCGATACCTGCGAAGAAAAATGACTAAGGGGTGGCCGTTGACTTGGCCAACGGCGCTCCGATGCTTAAGTCAGTAATAGACAATGAAAAATAAATCGTATGTAAATAGGTTAGAAATAGTACCTTTTGAGGTGATGGGCATTCCAACTATGTGGGATTTCCATACCTTCCATTGTCGTAAGTTTGTATTCTCCATTTCCGACAACTTGGGAAATTATGTATGGTCCTTCCCATTTGATGGAAAGTTTTCCGGCGTTTTGCTCTTGAGTGTTCTAAAATACATGTCGTAAGACATAATCTCCAACTTGAAAGATTTTGGCCTTTACCTTTTTATTGAAATGTCGTTCGACAGTTCCCTTTTGTGCAGCCATCGTACGTAATGCTTTTTCTCGTAGTTCTTCTAGAGCATCCAGATCGTAGGACAAGTTTATAGCATTTTGATCGGGCGTACGATTTCTGGCGACGGATATTTGGGCTTCGATAGATAGGACAGCTTTGCACCCATATATTAAAGAATATGGAGTTTGTCCTGTTGATGTTCTCGGTGTCGTTCGATTTGCCCATAAGACAGAAGGTAGTTCTTCCACCCATTTACCTTTTGCTCCTTTCAATCTTTTACGGATTGTATTGATGATGATTTTGTTACTTGATTTGGCCAATCCGTTCGACTGAGGATATCTTGGAGTAGAAGTGACTAATTTGATCCCACGTTTTTCACAGAACGTGCGAGTTTTATCACTTATAAATTGTGAGCCGTTGTCGCACATGATCTCGGATGGTACCCCAAATCTATAAATAATGTTATTTTGGATGAAGGATATGACTTCCTTATCCCAGACCTGCGAAAAAGCAGCGGCTTCTATCCACTTCGAGAAATAATCAGTAAGCACAAGCAGATATACTTTTTGTCCAGGAGCAGGGGGTAATTTTCCCACGATGTCCATTCCCCATCGCATGAATGGCCAAGGAATTAAAACAGAATGCAAAGTTTCGGATGGTCGATGGGTCATACCTGAATGTTTTTGACAAGCATCGCATCGTTGGACGTACCTTATTGCATCTTCTCGTAAGGTTGGCCAACAGTATCATTGTCGCGAGATCCTGTTAGCAAGGCTTCTGCCCCCTGCGTGGTTTCCACATTCTCCGTCATGCATTTCTTGGAGAACTTGATTCAGTTGAGTTTGACTCACGACGCATCGTAAGAGAAGTCCAGACGTTGATCTTCGATAGAGTTGATCTTCAAAGATCGTATATCGTGAAGCTTTAGATCTTGTTTTTCAAGCTTCCATCTTATCTTCAGGAAGATTGTCGTGCTTGAGATAGTTCCATATATCGAGCGACCAGTTGTAGGTCTCTTCGTTCATCTGTACTTCTTCTTTCATTTCAATTGTTGGCGTCGTAAGATGAAGTATAGGGATGCTTTCCATAAATGGATCATTGAATGCAGATCCCAAATTAGCTAGTGAACTTGTTGGTTTTAAATTTTTACAAGAATAGCCTCTGAACTTATGTTTCAGAAAATAGCATATTTTGTCCTTGAACTTGTAAGTTCAAAAACATGTCACTACCACCCCCCTGAACTTTCAAGTTCACAAAAATTTACAACTTCAGCCCCTGAACCCTTACGAAACGACCAACCTGGATATTTTCTTTGGTTATTAACTGTGTAACCCCGGTACTGGATTTTGTGCAAGTTCTGATCTGAAGTAATCAGAAGTCGTTGTTTTGATCCACACCTACAAAAGCAAACAAAAAGTAGTATCCAAAGTAGTGTGGATCCGAGGAAAATTAGCACAAACAATCAAACAAAGACAAGACGCTCCCCCTAGATTTGTGCATACTCTAAGAGGCTCGCTCCCCCTTCACACATGCATACATTAAATAAAATTCCCGGCTCCCCCTAGACCTTAGGCGGTAGGTCTAGCATTCCTAACTTTTTTTAGAAGAAAGAAATGGCGATTCTCATCAAACGGCTTAGTGAACAGATCAGCTAGCTGAAAGTCACTTTCCACAAAATACAGTTCAATGTTACCATTCTTGACGTGATCCTTGATGAAGTGATATCGGATGTTGATGTGTTTCATCCGAGAATGTTGAACTGGATTTGCCGTGATTTGAATTGCACTCTTGGAGTCACAGTAGATAGGAATCCTCTGCACGGTGTATCCAAAGTCTGCCAGTTGAGTTTTCATCCACAGAACTTGTGAACAGCAGCACGTAGTGGCAACATATTTTGCCTCCACCGTAGAGAGTGAAACATAGTTCTGTTTGCGGGATGACCAACTCACCAACTTGTCCCCGAGGAACTGACATGCTCCGGATGTGCTCTTCCTGTTCAACTTACAACCTGCGTGATCTGAATCTGTGTAGGTTATTAGTTCAAAACCAGAATCCTTTGGGTACCAAAGGCCAAAATCAGGGGTGCCCTTCAGGTACCTAAGGATTCTTTTCACAGCAGATAAATGAGATTCACGAGGATCACACTGATAATGAGCATAGACACCCGCGGAGAATACGATATCAGGTCTACTAGCCGTGAGGTAGAGCAAAGAACCAACGATCGACCGATAATTCTTTTGGTCTATAGGCTTGCCAGATAAATCAGCATTCAGCTGGAATGATTTGGGCATTGGTGTAGCAGTTGAGCTTGAGCCATCGAAATCAAAACGTTTGAGTAAATCATGAACGTATTTATATTGGTTTATAAAAATGCCGTCAGGGCGTTGTCGAACTTGAAGTCCTAAAAAGAACGTCAACTCACCCATCAAGCTCATTTGAAACTATGATTTCATGGTGTGCTCAAACTCCTTGCACAACTCAGGCTTTGTAGATGCAAAAATGATGTCATCCCCGTATATCTGTACTATAATCAAATGAGTACTTGATCGACGAAGAAATAAGGTGGGGTCAATTGTACCTTTCTTGTATCCAGCTCCAATCAAGTAATCAGTAAGAGTTTCATACCATGCTCGAGGAGCTTGCTTGAGACCGTAAAGCGCTTTGTGCAAGACATAGACATGAGTTGGATACCTCGAATCCACGAACCCTTTAGGTTGTTCGACATATACCTCTTTCTGAAGAACTCCGTTTAAGAAGGTGCATTTGACATCCATCTGGTAGACAGTCATGTTTTTGTGCATGGCATATGCGAGGAAGATCCGAATAGCCTTAATTCTGGCTACTGGCGCAAACATCTTATCATAATCGATTCCCTCTTGTTGACGATATCCTTTGGCGACTAACCGGGCCTTATTCCGGATGATAAGGTCGTTTTCATCTTTCTTGTTCCGAAAAATCCATTTCAAGCCAATAATGGATTTCCTCCATGGTCTAGTCACCAAAAGCCAAACCTTGTTTCGTTCAAACTCAGCCAACTCTTCTTGCATTGCCCGTACCCAGTCTGTATCAGAAAGAGCTTGCTGAACCTCTGACGGTTCAAAATCACTCAGCAACCCGCCAAAAAGAACCAAGTTATCAACATTCTTCGAAGATCTGGTCTGAACAGATTGGGAGGGACTCCCGATGATCTGGGAGGAGGGGTGATCTCTTGTCCACTTTCTGGTGTGAGGAAGTGTGACATATGCTTGCTGATTGTTTGACGCATCATTTTCGTCGTGCAATGCTAAGACCCCTGACTGGTTCCCACTTGAAGAACCTTCTTGAAGATTCGTCAGTGGTTCTATGTTTAGAACAACCTCCAACCGAGGCACCCGAACTACTTGAGCATAAGTCCTTTGAGAGAAGCTTGGAGAAGGTAGTGGAGATTCTTCAGGAATGGGTGCAAAAACAGGGATTGTTGTCTGTTCTCGGACAGGTTCCGGTGAAGCAACGGTTGGGGGTTCTGTTGATGAATTTTCCGGGGGAGAAACCATTGACTCTGGTGTCACTGAATCTATTGAAGTACTAGACGATGGCTCTGTCACGAAGGCATCAGATGACACAGAAGTGGTAGATGAACCAGGATGAGCAGGAACTACGATTGGTCCCGTTAGAGTTGGTAGATCGTAGTCTGCGAGATCTATAAAATCTGAGGCAAAGGTGTTAGATGCAAAAGCTGTGCTCGGTGGTGCGGTGGACAGTTCAGGAAGTAAGGCATTTGGATTACTAGGGCATGCATCAGAATATGTTTCAGTTTCAGAAAAATCCACATTTGAGCTTTCCAAGATGGTTCGCGTGCGTTTGTTGAATACCCGATAAGTCTTTGAGTTAAGTGAGTATCCGATGAAGATAGACTCATCAGACTTAGGGTCAAACTTACCCAGATCCTCTCGGTCGTTAAGAACATAACATTTACATCCAAAAACTCTAAAGTAATCGATGTTTGGCTTACGCTGTTCGATCATCTGGTAAGCGGTTTTATCGGTCCGCTTGATGATCAGTGTCCGATTTTGATGACATAACCTCCGGTGCCACAGCCAACTGTCCTCCTTTGACGCCTTGGAGAGCAAACAGATCGCATCTACTGATTGACAAAGTGCTTCAAACTGAGGGTGTGTCTGAGGGATTGATTGAAAGACGGTTGAATGCAAATTGCCGTTCCTTCGTGCACTAAGAACAACATTACCGTCTTCATCGTTTACTGAACTTTCGTACAAAAACTATTTTACGCAATAGCCATTATCACAAAATTGGCTCGAGCTGAACATGTTGTACCCTAATCCCTCGACATACCGTACATCCTTGATGATGTACCTTCCATCAGTGATCTTCCCATAACCCAACATTAGCTTTGGATTTTTTCTGCCGTTTTGATGTATCCCTCGAACCTTTCAACATAGTCGAAAAGGAAGGACCTTTGACCAGTCATGTGTCTATAGGCTCCTGAATCGATGTACCACACATGACTGACCTGCAAAACGAATTAAGCTTGTTTTGGGACCCATTGCCAAATGGGTTCCTTAGGGTTAGAGGTAGATGAAACTGTCGGTGTAGTCCCCTTTTTGGAATTTTCTTAGGCGCAGGGGATTTCACTGACAAAGAGGATTTTGATTTCCCTCTTTTCCTTCCCTTTCTCTTTTGAGAACTGATAATAGAATTTTGTGCATTAAAAGAATTAGCCACACCATAGCGCAAGAGATTATCAAACATAGAACACATGTCATTTTTAAAAGCATGAAAATCATTGTTCAAGTTACGATTACGGTTTACAGACATGTTTGAATTAAATCCTACACTAGGTGGGGCATGACCTAAACCCGCACAGCTAGGACCACGCCTCTTAAGGAAAGAAGTAAACTGATTGTTCTTTTCTTGATGATACTTTCCTGGTGGCTTCACATTCTTTCCACCATCTTTCCTTCTCCCATCTGCATTAAAAGCATGGTGTGAGTTAGAGAATGGTTTAGTAGAAATGGATTTACCACCTTTTCCAGATGACGGTTTTGAAAAATTAGGTTTTATGGAAGGTAAAGGTTGATTTGTTTTTACCCGAGATGTCTCACCCACTTCGAAAGTGCTAGAATTAAAGTCAAGACCTTTAATGGGTTTGACTGAGGTACGAGCATCTTTAGATTTTGAATTCTGGTTCTGGAGTCCTTTAGGTGTGTGAGGCTTAACTGATTTCTCCTTGTCAGTACCTACACCTTTTTCACCCTTAGAATTATTTTTCTCAGAACCTGATGCTTGTGACTCAGAAGACTTCTCAGGTTTAGAAAGAACAGGTTTCTTTTTCTTTGGGATAAAACTAGAAGGATCATCACCCTCATCTAAAAATACCTTCAACTCATATTCAACATTTGGATCTAGGACCAACATAGGTTCTCTTAACCTATGGTGAGAGATAAGGGATTCCTCATCATCTTCAGAATCCAAAGAGCAAAAATTCTCAAATTTAGATACTTTCTTTATCAAAAGAGAGATTGACACATCTTGATTAACAAAAGTTTGGCGATACATCATCTCCTTTTCATAAAAGAATTCCTTTTCTATTTCAAGTTTGACTTTGAAAACTGTTAATGAAGAGTTTGCGGTCTCGCACTCTGAAGAAAGCCTAATTCTCTCGGCGTTAGCTTCGAGTAAGTCTTTTCCCAAAGTGTCTATTAAGTTGTCCTTTTCTGAGATAATAGCTTTGAGATTCAGAATTTGATGTTGACAGGCATCTAGATCCATGGCTTTCAATATAAGTCCAAAGACTTCTTTCTCTAGCTCAACTAGGTCGGGACTCGTAGTTGCGGAAACATCCATGGGTGGGATAACTAAGGTCTCCTCAGATAATTCTATTTCCCTAGTGTCATAGCTAGTGTTCAAATCAGCATAATTGATTGGTGGAGTAGCTACACAAGGGGTTCTAGCCTTGATACCTTTCCAAGAGGGGTCGGTATTGGTAGGATCTCTAGCAGGAATGAAGATAGGTCCATTGGCAACGGGACTGGTGGGAGGGCTGCTAGCGGTGCTGTTTGACGGACTGGTGGTTCTAGTGATGGTCTCACCATTGATGACCTCGGTATAGGTGATAGTCTGTCTAACAAATTCCTCGGTAACATGTCCTCCTACAAAGGCTGGCTTAGGTTTGGATGCGGCCATATCCTCAAAGTTGTATAGATGCGGAGGTGCTTTTTCCAAAACATGATTTTCGGCATGTCCTAGTCTGGGTCTAGCTTCCTAAAAAGGATATTTGCTGGCATGCATGGTGAGGATACTCAGATTCTGTTCAGATTGTCCTCCTTTAAAGTTGTTATGTTCAAGCTCTTGAATTTTTGTGAAAAGTTTAGTTCTTTCCTCAGAAAGTAACTGAAATTTGATTGAGAGCTCCCCATGATTACTATTGAGTTCATCATGAGATTTTTGAAGAGACAACATTTTGTTTAACAAATTTGACTCTCTAATACCAGACTCAAGTATCTCTCGATTGTAATTCAATGTCAAGTCTTCGAGAGAGCTCTTATAAACAACACTGTCGATTCTAAATTTCGTGACAAGAGTTCTTTCCTTTTGGAGATCTCTCTCTAGGTCACAAATTTTAGCTTCTAACAGTGAGACAGTATCAGTTAAATCAGGAATAGAGGCTACCTCAAAAGCATCGTTATCGTAGTGAGTGCTAGGACCAACACCATCAGGTCCTTCAAAGTCTGGCATCAAGGTGTGTCCTCTCACCAACTGATCTTCCTCATCTGAGCTCTCTTCTTCGCAGACCTAGTTTTCCTTCTCTACTAGCAGAGCAACTCCCTTTTTCTTCTTCCTCATCAAAGCAGCATTTTTCTCAAAGTAAGTTGCATCCTTGTACTTCACTGGGCATTCCTTGGAATAGTGTCCCGGTTTGCCGCACTTGTAGCATGTGGGACCACGACCATCAAATTTTCCTTGACTTACAGTTTGTTGAGGAGCGGGAGTTTGGTTGTTAGATTTCTGTGGTTGACTTGACACTTGACCACCTTGGTTAGCGGGAACGGGATGATTTTCACTAAGGGATTGCCTGTTGGAGTTGTTCCCTTGATGATCTAACCCATGATGGTCACCTCCTTTGTAGTGTCCCTTTCCATGCTCAATCCTTCTGTCGGACCAGCGATCGTTTCTGCCTTACTCATACCCAAACTCAGATCCGCGATCGTTTCTTCCACCTTCAAATCTACCTCCATAGCCGCTTTCATAACCTTGCCTGTTGAATCCTGAATCATATCCTTGCTGTCTGGAATTTCCTCGAAAGTTGTAGTCGGGATTCTGTCCGTGCCAACTTCCATGATAATTCGAACCTCCTTGATAGTCAATGAAGGTACTATGATGTCGATGGTTGTCTCTGAACCTTCCTTGATTGTTTCTGCCTTGATCAAACGACTGATATCTTTCTCCATGTTGATATCCTCTTTTACCCTGTTCATTGGACTGATATCTGCCAGAAGACTGATGTCCACCTCTTCCCGGACCCATTGTGTTCCCACCTTGAGATCTGGTAAATCCCCGATTAGCATTCAGCCTTTGCACGTTGTGCGAAATCAAGGCAAGGGATTCATTCATGTTGAACAACTCTTCCTCATAAATGGTGATGATCATTGGGTCATCCAGGTGTTGCATGCCTTGGTTGAAGTTCTGGTTGAACTCATGGTTGAAGTCTTCCAGATGTTGAGGAATAGGCATGTGGTTAAGAGAAGTTGGTTGAATTGGAGCTGAATTAGGTCCTCCAAAAGGTACCGCAGTGAGTGCTAGAGGATCAAGTGCTCTCTTCGATCTGCCACCAGAGATAAACTCCTCATGTTGTACCATCATGCTATATAACTCATGCAGTCCCAAAGTTCCAAGGTTCTGGCTTAGCTGAATGTTAATGGCCATGTTCTGCCATTCTTGAGTGAGATTCTTCAGAAACTTGACATTGACCTCATACTTGCTTTTCTCCACACCCAATCTTCGGAGATCATTGACAAACGAATTCAGACGTTGGTAAGAGTCTGTCGGAGATTCATTTTCTCTAGCTCAGAATCCTTCGTAGGCATTCAGTGCACTCTCCTTCTGGCTTTCTAAGGCAGTGTCTCCGCCTTGCATTTGTTGTTCAATCTCCAGCCACACGTCCCTAGCCTTCGTTAGGCTGTCCACTCGGGCAGGTAGAGCTGGGCATGTATCCGTGCGAGGAACTGCAGCTACAGTGACGGAAGGTCTAATCGGGCCCTCACGGATTGACTTCATGAGGTTTTCATCGAGGAGGTCTAAGATGTGGATCATTCGACGCTTCCACTGTTGGTATTCTCCCATGACGAGTACTGGTGGGCGTGATTCCGAACCTATGTCGATTATCTCCTTAGATATCTTATTCTCGCAAAAAAGGAGGATCTTCTTCGAGTAGATATCTTGGTTTAAAAGAACTTTTGAAAACGCTGTTCCTTCGAGCTCCTCGAGACACAAGTAGCCTTAAAAATTTTGGATTTTCGAAAAGTAGCTAAGTATTGAATTTGAGACGGAAATTAAAAATTCCCTGGCTCAAAGAAGCGAATCCCGACTAGGAAATTGAAGTTTTCCGACTCAGAACTGGCTTAAGAAGTCCGACTCAGGAAATGGTGTTTCCCGACTCGGGAAATGGTATTTCCCGAATCGGAAAACAGAGACGGTATAAAAACAAGGGAGTAAAACCCGACTAGGGAAACCGGTTTACCGATTCGGGAAACAATGTTTTCCGATTCGGGAAATGAGGTATTTCCGATTCGGGAAATGAGACTAATAACCCGATTCGGGAAATTCAAACTGATGATCAGTTCGAATAATCCGACTCAGAAAACCAGTCCAGTAACTCCAAAAATCAGCTAAAAATCGACCAAAAACACTTAAAGGATCAGTGAAAAGAGTTCCAATTGTTGCAAAACTTGTATAAAAACCTTTTGGAACCTCTTATCACTTAAAAACAATCCTAAAAGAGCACTTTTAAGCTCAAAATGAGCAAAAAGTTTGTAATAAAAAGTTTTCAAAAACTTTCAAACCTTTTAGCAAAAACACCAAGAATCTACCAAAGAGGAGGCTCTGATACCAAATGTGGGTCCCAAATCAATAAGAAAACAAGATGGAATGACATTGTGAAAGATAAATCATGTAAGAATAACAATGGGATCCTTGAAGAATGCTAGAACACCAAAATTGATAGTTTACTTGAAAGAAAAGTTGGTGGCTACAAGGGAATGATTCTTGGGATCATAAACAAGCACTAAAAAGGAACCCTAGCCCCATACATTCTTTATATAGGGTCTAGGATACAAAAGTTACCAAACAAGTCCTTGGAGTCTATGACTCCTTACAAAAAGGACATAAAACTAACTAATGCTTAAACTAAAGAAAAGGAAATTACAAGATATACCCTTGACTTCTTCAAAATACCAAATAGGGTCTAACAGTAACAAATAAATAATGGGAAGTTTTCAACCATTAAAATTGAATTTCTCTTGTTTCCCCGACTGCTCCAGATTCTTTGAAGACGTGTCTGATTTGTAACGATTTCAGAACGACGGTGATCGGATTATGCATTTGGTTAGATTACTCAGAAGCCTGACGCTTTGCAACCATTATTCTAGAGTTTTTCTTAGATGGAATTATTCCTCTTAGGTGTGAGAGTTGAGTTTTTCCTTTGGATGCCACCTTCGGTGAATGGTACTATTATTATGTGCTCAATTCCTAACCATTTCACTGTCGTGGAGGTTTAGTTGTGATCTAGAATTTTGAGTGACGGTCGTCATGCATCTAACTAAGAAGACCAGATCTTGATCTGATTACTTGACAATTTGGAAGATTTCAGGAAATCGACTATTTTATGAGCAGTAGAGAGATCAAAGCAGAGTATCTTGTTCAGCATCTACTCCCAGTTTTTCATTCCATACGGTGTTTCGGTGATCCAAGCTTCAGTCTCTCCCAATTGTGAGATTATCAGATTTAGAGCTCCTATGCTGAATTCCTATTCAACATGCGGCCAAAGACAGATCCTTTATTTTTCTGGCTGATCCGCACTGTACCTCACACATGCATCAATCCCGTTGTTTTTCTTTGTGATTTACATAGTTGGATGAATCAACATGCTCTGGTGCAAGCTGTTGTATTCTGCGATTATCAGACGTGTCGAGTTATTTACAGGTTGAACTGTATTTTGTGCAATCAGTCGCAGTTATTGTAAATCGGATCTGGTCTTTTAGTCGAAACTGAAGTCAAAGAGCTACAATCGAGGGGGAGCTTGTAGATCAAAATATAGCCGAACGCAACTAAAGTTTTCTGAAGAAAGCAAGGGGGAGAAGATCAGAGATGCTTCCTTTATAAAACCTTAGGGGGAGATTGTTAGGACCAAATTGTCCTAATTACTGAAAGTTTTATAAAGAAAGCTTTAAGAAGGATTATTTTGTAGTTAGCTAGTGATTGTAGCTAATGGGCTTGGGCTTGGGGTTGATGTAATTAAGCGCTATATATAAAGGGTTTAGGTTTGGGAAAAGGTGTGTGAAACATCATTCAAAAGAGTCTAGTAAGGTGAAGTGTGTGTTTTTCTTGTAACTCATGAGAGCTCTCTAATAATACAAGAACATTTCTTTTCTTCACTTGATTTCTTGTTGAATCCTCTTATTGTTTGATTGTTTGGGACCAACACGTATTATGAATTAAAATGCATTAAATAGTGTTTCTTTTTTTATAAGTTATACCATCGTAATCGTCTCGTCAATACCTTTGAAATGATCCTAATATTGAATATTTTTTGATGCAATCATATTATCTATTTTATTATATAAAAAGAATATTTCATATATTTTTTCAACAATTCAATATTCAAAATTTAAAAATACCCCTTTATTAAATACCTTTTTCTTTACTTACTCTACAACTCATTGATTTCAATTTGTAACTTACATTTTACACCCTTAAAATTACTTAATTAAATTAATTTCAATCACTTACTAATAACAATAGAGAACCGATTTTCTTGAGGATTTCACCAATACAGATTAAAAACAAGTGAAGATGTAGAGAGATTATTCAAACAGAAATGCAGATAAATGAAGAACACAAGCAGTTTTAAAAATCGACTCTCATATAACTTCAAAATGCTTACAAAAATGGAAGTTGTACGGCTGGACAAATCTTACCCTAAACAATACATGACATCCTTATTTATACTAGGATTTACACTATATTAAGCCCAAGCCTATTACATTTAAGCATTTCCCAAGCCCATATAAAAATATAATAAACATTAAGCCCAATAAAGCATTCATTTACAAAACTTCTAACAATTTAGCTAGTAAAATTGCTAACACTTACTTTAAAAATTATCACTTTGTACACTTATCATAATGAGATAAATAATGTATATGAATTAAAATGTATTAAATTTTTCGTTTTCCTTTTCAAGAAATTATACTATTATAATCGTCTCAACAATAACATCAAAATGAGTTTAATATTAAATATTTTTGAACTTAATCGTATTATTAAATCATACAAATTAGTTTATTTTATATTTTTTTTTCATTTTACACTCTTATCTATAATTTATAGTTATACCTATAGTCATACTATCGTATAAAAAACTTATTTGATTTTTCTTGATCTGTAGCATCTTATAAAAAAACTTATTTGGTTATTTAATAATATATGTTATAATAGGAAGGTTAAATACACCCCATGAAAAGGTTATCTCTCTTACACCCCTAATCTTAGCCCTCCATTCATTTAGATCTACATTTAATGAATTTTGTTTTGATTTTTTTTAAAGTAATTCGTAAGGGCTGTTTTGTCATTTACATTTTATGGTTTATCTAAATGCGAATAATATGAGATTGCAATTTAAAAAAAAGGCAGTTATATTAGGGGGTTTCCTTAATGAATGGACAGTTATTTTTAGTAGATTATTAATGTTAAGCAACACAATTCCTTAATGTATATTTTGCGTAACTGTAATTGTTTAATAGTTGTCCGTGCACATGGATGGAGATGGTAACTGATTTCAATTGGAATGAAGATGCAATGAAGATTCCGTCACTGGACCTTCAAAGAAGAAACCGCCATCATTGTCGAAGAAAAAACCGTTGTCGACCGCCGGACAGTCGAAGAAGAAACTGTCACCTCATCATAAGTGAAGACGATGAACTTGCGATGAACACAATGAATATACGATGAAGGAGCGATTCATCATAAGTGAAGACACATCTTCATCCATTTATATCTACACTTCGATGAATGTATGAATTTTCCAACGCACGTCCGATGAGTATATGAATTTTTCGATGAATGTGATTTTCTTATGCACGTCTGACTAACGTATGAATTTTTCGATAAATGTTTGAATTTTCCGATGCACGCCCGATGAATGTATGTATTTTCCGATAAATGTATAAATTTCTCGATGCACGTCCAATGAATTTATGAATTTTACAATGATCATTCGATGAATTTATGAATTTTTCAATAAATGTAAGAATTTTCCAATGCATATTGGATGAATGTATGAATTTTACGATGATCATTCGATGAATGCACAAATTTTTATCTGAATAGTGTCTGATGAATATTCAATGAACAACATCATTTAGCATACCAAAGGAGTGTTAGCCTAGTGGTAAGGCTTGGGCACTACATAGTGGTGAACCCGAGTTCAAGACCTGGGGGACACATTCTGGAGGTACGGGAGCTTCGACCTCGGGCTGCATGATTAGCTGTCGGGCTTCGGCCCAAAATTGCCAAGGATTAGTCTGGGCCCTATGTAGTCTGGGATACCTCTTCCAAAAAAACATCATTTAGCATGCTGGTTTATCAATGGTGAATTCGTTGTGCTCTTCTTCATTGTCTAAAACCACCAATGAAACTACTACGTTCTTAATATTCATCATCGAAAACCATTGGTGAATTCAATGGATCCTCCTTCATCGTTTGTCGGAAAATTCATACATTCATCGGATGTGTTCGTCGGAAAATTGATGCATTCATCGGATGAGTTCGTCGGAAAATTCATCGTTGAAGATAATGCTTTGATATTGGTTGAAGATACTTTCTATTATTCTAGAGAGTAGTTGAAAAGGAAATAGAAATCATGAATATTGAGCCAAGAGATAATCACGCTGGATGATTTGATATGGAAGATAGCTTCCT
Organism: Centaurea solstitialis; assembly: GCA_030169165.1. NCBI lineage: Eukaryota > Viridiplantae > Streptophyta > Magnoliopsida > Asterales > Asteraceae > Centaurea > Centaurea solstitialis. The sequence continues at coordinate 69,348,679 of CM058046.1, forward strand.
TAATTACCTTTCTCCTTTTTCAATTTCAGTATAACTTATTAATTTCAAATAAATTTTAATTCAATGAGATTGGACATTTTTTCCCTTGAATTTTAGTTGCACGCCTGTTTAATGTGTTAAAACAAAAATAGAAATGAAATTAATAATATGGATGCATATGGATCGTTGATTACAAAATGGATGGATAAGATTTGGGATGTAAGGGAGATAATCTTTGAATGGGGTGTATAATAAAAGCCCTCTGTGTTATTATATAAAAAAAAACTTTACATTTAATTTCAAGAATTCTTGAAATTTTGAAAGTCCTATTTTTAATCATCAAATATTTTTAGCAAATATATCAACAATTTTTGAAATAATTTTTAACAAATTATATCAATATAATCGTCAAATCAAAACCTTCAAAATGAGCTCAAGTGTTATGAGTGTGAATATCCACTATCAAACGAATATTTTTCAACTTTTTTGAACAATTGACCTTGAATTTTTACCCATGATACTCAATAATTTATGTACGATTTATTATGATCAAGTATACAATTGATACGTAATTTGCACTACAATGCGCGCGGGTACATATCTAGTAACTAATAAAAAAGAGAGGTACGTTTTCTTGACCAATGTCGTGTGGGTAAATATATATATATATATAGAGAGAGAGAGAGAGAGCTAGAGAGAGAAACAGAGTCTGGTTCAAACGAGAACAATACTTATTTAAATGAACATGCGAATCAACAAAATCATATATGATTTTGCATTATCTTTCGAAAAAACCACATTGGTGACTTTGGACACAACTTGGAAAGTTATGTGAATCATATATGATTTTGTTGATTCTCTTTTTTTTTAATATTTATTGTTCTCATTTGATTTTTTCTATCTCGTGCTCTCTTTATATATATATATATATATTATATAGGCATGAATATCTTGGTGTTCTTTCCTCCTATCTTTACTCATCAAAATTTGTAATAGACATTTTCAAGAAAAGTTTAGATTTGTTGTCATGCATCAACATATTATTCACCGCTTTTTAGGTCGACCCACAATTTGGGCTACTCAAATTGTAAAATGATTTTGAAGAAATATCAAGAAAACTAATATGGTGCCCAAGATGCTCAAGAAAGGTTAGATAAGCGGTTACATAATAGGTGTCCGTTCGGTAGGCTGATCAGTTTGGATAGACTTGTGTTGTTCTTTTAAGTCGGTGTAGCTATTCTGTTTTTCAGTCTATAGGACTTTGCTAGCCCCGTTTGTGTAATAAATTTTCCGTTCGCGACATCTGTATAAAGATTTTTAATATTGGAATTAGGTAACTACATTGTCATAAGAAGAAACCTTTACAGTGCTTGTTGACTTGCATCAATGCATAAGTTAGAATGGAAATGAATATTAAAACCTCGGGGTTAAAGACATGCAATATTGTACTTGCATGATTCATTTAGAAATGATCTAACTAGTCACATAATGATGTTATGTTCATATGAAATAACCTTAAGCATATGAAAACAATAATGAAAGGTATAAGAACATAAACACATATCATAAATCAAATCAACATGGTACCATAATATAGTTTAGAGCACTCGCATTAGGTGCAATGAAATTGGTTGATGTGAAAGCATTCATCATTGTCTGTAGATCCAAGTCTTCTAAAGATATATAAGATTTACTTTAAAATGAGACTTAACTGTATGCAATATCATGTAGGCAACAAGAACTTGATCTTCTTTATTTATTGGGTATCAAAAACCAGAGACTCATCTTATAAGGAGTCCTAGTTTAATTAAGTTTATGTTGAGTCAAGATTTAAATTGTAAAGAAGTCAATGGGTCGTTTTGTAATTTCATATTTTCTAGTATTAGCTAGTTACTTGTTTGGGGTCCCTTTTGTAAGAAGTCATAGACTTCAAGGACCAACATGGTAACTTTTGTTTTGTGTTACGTATTTAAACCCCTTTATGGAAAGTAGGGTTTTGTGTGTCTTTTATCCAATTAAAGAAGCAACACTTGGCAGCCATATTTCTCTCTTCATATCTTCTACAAAACTTCAAGTTATTATTCACATACACACCACATAGTTTAAGCTTTGATGTTTATTTCACTAACAATGTTCATCTTACATCCTTACTCACTTGTTTTGGACTCACAAATGGTACCAGAGCTTGTGTTTTGGTAGGTTATCTCTAGTTTCTCAAGATTTAAAATGTTTTCAAAAAGTTTTGTAAAAAAACCAAGTTTAAAGTTTAAAGTGCTTGTTTTTTACTGTTTAAGTGATAAGAGGTTCTCCAAATGTTTTCCTTGAAGTTTGTAGCATTTTTACCTAATTTATCACTGATTTTCAGTGGTTTTAAGAGGTTTTTGAGCAAATTTTAAGTGGTTTTGAAGGTCAGCTTTTTGGGTCGGACTAGTAGCTTCTGGATCTCCTCCAGAGCTGTTCTTCACAAAATCCGGGTCGGACTATCCCCATAGTCCGAGTCGGCATTTATCTCGTGTCCCGAGTCTGGAATAGTGTTATCTGAGTCGGACTCTCCGTAGTCTAAGTCGGACTACACGTGTTCTCCGAGTCGGACCCTCCAAAGTCCGAGTCGAACTCCCATACTAATCCGAGTCGGACTACTCAATAGTCCCAGTCGGATTACCTGTTTGGTTCACCCTCGGCCTTTAACCTTCTCCGGGTCGGACTTTATATAGTCCGAGTCGTACTATACCCTAATCTGGGTCGGAATACTCCATAGTCCGGATCGGATTTTCAGTTTTCTTTTTCAAAAATCAGTATTTTATCAGGCTACTGTATTTGGGTATTTTACCTCAAAACTTTAACTTTTTCAAGAATTTCCTTCAAACTTGAGATTTTTTTTACTCGAAACAGATCCTTTAGTGAGAAAAAGATGTCGAAAGAAATCATCGGTATAGGTTCATAATCTCGACCTCCCGTCCTTGTCATGGGAGAATATCAGCAGTGGAAAAGACGAATGGTCCACTTTCTTGATCTCCTTGATGAAAACCTCATGAAATCTCTTCGTGAGGGTCCTGTCAAACCCACTATCATTGTAGCTGAAGTACCTCGAACAGACACCTGTCCACGTCTGCCTGCCTATACTGTAGAAAAGCCTTATGACATGTACCCACCTGAGCAAAGGGAACGTCATGCTATTGACAAGCGTGCACTTACCCTCCTCATCATGGCTCTTCCAAATGACATGTATGCCCGGGTAGATAGTCTTACCAGCGCTAGGGATATGTGGTTGGAGATAGAACAGCAAATGCAAGGTGGAGATGCTGCAGTTGAGAGCTAGAAAGAAAATGCGTTGAATGCATATGAAGGTTTCCGTGTAAGGGAAAATGAATCACTGATTGAATCCTATCACCGCCTAAACACTCTTGTGAACGATCTTCGACGTTTGAATATGGAGAAAGGTCGGTATGAAGTTAATGTGATGTTCCTGAAGAACCTGACGCAAGAATGGCAGAATATGGCCATTAACATACAGCTGAGTCGAAATCTAGGCGCTTTAGGACATCATGACCTGTACAGCATGATGGTTCAGCATGAAGAATTCATCGTCGGCAACAAGTCGAAGAGAACCACCGATCTTCTAGCATTAGCTGCAGTGCCCCATGAAGGACCTAACTTTATGCCGGTTCAACCAGCCTCATCTAACTTCATGCCTATGTCCCTTCACCCGAAAGATTTTCATCAAGATTTCCATCAAGACATGAGTCAGGACTTCCATCAGAACTATCAGCAGGGCATGCAGAACCTAAATGATCCAACGATCATCACAGTTACTGATGAAGAGCTGTATAACATGAACGAGTCTCTCGCGTTAATTTCTCACAAAATGCAGAGATTAACTGCCAATCGGGGATTCAACAGGTCAAACTCTCAAGGTGGTAATAGATTTCGTCCTGGAAGAGGCGAACATTAGATGTTAGAGAGATTTCAGTCAAATGACCAAGGAAGAGGTGGATACCAACAGACAGGAAGGTATCGGTCATTTGATCAAGGAAGGAATGATCAAGAAAATTTCAGAAACAACTATCGATGCGATAGTTCTTTCATTGACTACCAAGGAGGCTCGAATTATTAGGGAAACTGGCAAGGACATAACTCGAACGACAACTATCAGGGTTACTCAAGGCAACAACGGTATGGGTACGGCTATAACAATTAAGGAAACGAAGGAAGGTCTAGGAATGGCTATGATGAGGGAAGAAACGATCACCGATCAGAAGGAAATTATGAGCATGGAAGGAACAATCACAGTGGAGGTGATCACCATGGTGGGAACAACATCAAACAATCCCGAAGTGGCAATCGATCGAACTTCAACCAAGGTGGTCAGATCAAAGAACAACAGCAAGGATCCAGCAGCAGTCAAATCCCAACTCCACAACAACAACTGGCGACTCAAAGCAAATCGGATAGGCATGGTCCCACATGCTACAAGTGCGGAAAACCGGGACACTATTCCAAGGAGTGTACCGTTAAGTTTAAGGACGCCGCATACTTTGAGAAGAAAGCTGCCCTAATGAGGAAAAAGGAAAAGGGTGTAGCTCTGCTGGTTGAGGAGGAGAACTGGGTGTGTGAGGAAGAGAGCTCAGATGATGAGGATCATCTTGTTAGAGGATACTGTCTGATGGTAGACTTAGAAGGACCTGGTGATATTGGTCATAGAACTCATTACGACAACGATGCCTTTCAGGTATCCTCTATTCCAGATTTGTCAGACAATGTAACACTGTTAGAAGCTAAAATTTGTGAACTTGAGAGAGATCTCCTAATGGATAGAACTCTCGTCATGAAATTTAGAATCGACAGTGCTGTTTATAAAAGCTCTCTCGAGGATATGACACTGTGTTATAACAGAGAAGTACTCGAGTCTGGCATCAGAGAGACAAATTTGGCAAACAAAATGTTGTCTCTTCAAAACTCACATGACGAACTAAATAGTAGTCATGGGGAGCTCAAGCTCAAATTTCAATTACTTTCGGAAGAAAGAACCAAACTTTTTACAAAAATCAAAGAGCTTGAGGACAATAACTTTAAAAGAGGTCAATCTGAACAGACTCTAAGTATACTCACCATGCATGCCACCAACAATCCTTTTTATCATGCTAAACCCGGACTAGGACATGTAGAAAATCACGTTCTAGAAAAGGCACCTTCCAACTTACACAACTTTGATGATATGGTCGCGTCCAAACCTAGACCAGCCTTCGTAGGAGGACATGTTACTGAGGAATTTGTTAGGCAGACTGTCACTTTTACCGAAGTCATCAATGGTGAAACCATCACTAGAACAACCAACCTGTCAGATAGCTCCTCTAGCAGTCCTCCCACTAGTCCTGTTGCCAAATGACCCATTTTCACACCAACTCGAGATACAGCCAATACGAATCCAACTTGAGAAGGTATTAAGGCTAGAACCCCCAGGGTAGCAATGCCACCAATCAACTATGCCGACCTGAACTCTAGCTATGACACTACGGAAATTGAACTATCTTAGGAGACCTTAGGTCCGTGTGGTCAAGACGGTATTGCCAACTTGCACAAGTGGGAGTCTGTTAGTAATTATGTGCAGAAGTTGACAAACCTAAGATTACACATCCAATGTTATAAGACACTCGAGGTCACACTTGTGAGGACCTGTAAAACGAACAAGTAAAATAACCCCAGTTTGGAGAGGTTAGATTTATAATAGTTAATTATAAATCTATTGGGTGTTTTCTGTAAGAAACTCCAAAGTTAAAGGTTTCTATTATTAATTAAAAGGATTATATATTTATTAGTTAAATAAATATATAACTGATTTAATTAATATGTTTATATATATTTAGTCAAAATACAAATATATATAATAGATTAATATTTATTTTGTATATATTAGTCAAATATATATTAAAAAGAAATATTCTTTCTTGGTGGAAAAGAAAGACATATTCCTTATAGATAAATATTACAGAAAAAGGAAACTATATAGAATATGGATACTGATTCTCCATATAAATATATAGCTACGGTTAAACCTTTTTCATAACTGATTCCCTCAACCAATTAGAAACCAAAAAGCTTTCCCAATTCTTTCTCTCTCTCTCTTCCAAAATCAGTTTCAGCCTGAAATCCGAAATCAATTCGATTTCGAGTTTTATTCGATCAGATCTGTGCAACAGTTAGTTCGTGGATTTCGTAGGTTCTACCGGCTAGAAGGTCCGTTAGTAAGGTCTCATCACAGGTGGATCAAACTCGAGCAACTCAGGTAAAGTTTCCTAACTCCAGATTATGTGTAGTTCAGATAAACAAGTAAAGATTCGTATGCTTTCAGGTTGTTACACTTACGTGCTTGCACTGATCAAAGCAGCTTGGTTTGATGACTAGAAAACTGTTTGTTTTCTAAACGTGACTCGTATCAGTTTGGTACGAGGATCCCACAAAAACCCAACAGTGGTATCAGAGTCACAGTTTTTATTGTTTTATCTATTTGTTCGTCATAGATCCGTTTAAATTATCAGCATAAAGTTTTAAGCTTATCAGTTTGTCTTAAAATTAAAACTTTATCGTTTTATCAGTTTATCGATATTTGTCACAAACACTCGAGCACGACAATTGGTGGTGGAACGGCGGCAGGCAGTTTGCCCACCGAACCACCATGGCCGATCGACGTTAACACCTAATCGAGCCAATCGCCGGCCACCACGGTATCGTTAGCCTAGCGATGGCTGGATAATCGCAAATCACCAAACCGTGGGTTGCCTTGCGGCCATGCCTAGCGGTAACGGTGGTGGCGGCTGATTCGATCGATACGGCGAGGACCAACCGCCGTTGGCTGCCTTGCGGCCACACCTAGCGGCGGCGGTGGTAGTTATGTTTGTAATCGCAACAACCGAAAGGCACAATAGGTGGTGATGGTGAGCGACAGAGAAAACCAACTGCCAGCTGCCATGGTTGAAACCTAGGCGGCTGCGGCGGCGGTTTGATGTTTATTCAACCGCCGGCGACACACAGCGAACGGCGGCAGCTGTTTGCCGACGTCGCCGTCGACCATCCAGTACGGTGGTGGTAGCGGTATGATGTTGATGATCCGCAGCGATGGCGATGGCGAATCGCCACTACTGTCGCCGGTGCGAGTGTAAACTGCGGCTGTCTTCCCTAATGTATGATGGTGGCGGTAGTCCGATCGATCAATCGGGTACGGCCTTATGGCTGGTGGAAATTGTGGTGGTCGTTCCCGGAAACCGCCGGCCGCCTTGGGCAAACCCTAGGTGGCGACGGTGGGTCTGATCGGGCCCTCACGGATTGACTTCATGAGGTTTTCATCGAGAAGGTCTAGGAAGTGGATCATCCGTCGCTTCCACTGTTGGTATTCGCCCATGACAAGTACTAGCGGGCGGGATTCCGAACCAATGCTGATTATCTCTTTCGACATCTTGTTCTCGTAAAAAGATGATCTTCTTCGAATAGACAACTTGGTTAAAAGGAAACTTTTGAAAACGTTGTTCCTTCGAGCGCCTCATGACACAATCAGCTTTCGAAAGGTTGGATTTTCGAAAAATGGCTAAGTGTCAAATTTGAGACGGAAATTGAAAATTCCTGGGCTCAAAGAGGCGAATCCCGACTCGGAAAATGGAGTTTTCTGACTTGGAATTGGCACACGAAGTCCGACTCGGGAAATGGAGATTCCCGACTAGGAGAACAGAATTTCCCGATTCGGGAAATGACAATTCCCGATTTGGAAAATAGACTAGGTAAAAAACCCCGATTCGGGAAACCGGTTCACCCAATTCGGAAAACAAAGTTTTCCGATTCAGAAAACGGGTAAATTCCGATTCGGGAAACGAGACTATTATCCTGATTCGGAAAATTTAAACTGATGATCAGTTCAAATAACCCGAGTCGCAAAACCAGTCCAGTAACTCCGAAAATCAGCTCAAAAATCGACCAAAACACTTAAAGGATCAGTGATAAGAGTTCCAATTGATGTAAAACTAGTATGAAAACCATTTGGAACCTCTTAACACTTAAAAACAATCCTAAAAGTGTACTTTTAAGCTCAAAATGAGCCAAAAAGTTTGAGGAAAAAAAGTTTTCAAAAGCTTAAAAAAAACAAGAAATCTATCAAAGAGATGGCTCTGATACCAAATGTTTGTCCTAAACTAGTGAGAATCAAGATGGAAACATTGTGAAATATAAAATCAATGAAGTTTGACAATGGAATGCTTGAACACCAAAGATAGTATTTCTTGAGAATGAAGTTTGGTGGCTACAATGATAAGGAATGTTTCTTGGGATCTTCAAAATAAGCATTAACGATAAACCCTATCTCATACATTCTATTTATATAGGTAGGATATAGCAAAATACAAGAAAGACCCTTGGAGTCTATGACTCATTTCAAAGGGCATCCAAAAGTTGACTAACTAACTAAAACATAAACAGACTTAAATAAAAGACAGGATATGTAACAACCCAAAACCCATAACAATAATAATATGCATATAATATAAATCCCAGTGATCTAAGTACTCAGTATCATAAACATCAATTCAAAAGTAAGTGGTCTAAGAGTGCATGCGGAACAACCCTCCACAGCTGAGATTCTAGAGTATTAGGTACTGAAAATAAACTGACACGCTGCTCTAAGCGTTCACCTTCTCTTTTCCTCTCGCTACTCGATCTTTCCCTGAAAAGTATTTATAGTTTGAAAGACGAGGGTTAGACCATAAGGTCTAGTGAGTTTCCCCAAAACAAGTTATAAAACAGTTCCGGCCCACTGGCCATAAATCGAGTTACAAACTACCGAATGTGTGCGGACAAAGAAAAACAGGCCCAGTCCAGGTCGCCTGATAACAACTCCCAAGGGACATAGTCCCAAGGTACCCCCAAGTGGCGGATCAGACCAAATGGTAAACTCCCAAGGAACACGAGGTTCCAAGGTACCCAGTGTCCATAGTGCAACACATCAGTCAACAATCCCAGTCATAACCATTTTAAGCATGCTTTAAATGTAGTTATCGTTCACATCACGTAATCATAAAACCATGGGCAGTTCATCATTTAGAAACATTTAGTAAAACAGTATGGGCAGTTTAAATCAGTTAAAACATCTTAGCCCACTCTTAATCAGGCAAGGAAACTCACCTGATTGCAGAACTCGACTCGCGGTTACCTCAGGTCCTCCTCGTACTAAATCTGTAAAGATTCTAAGGTATTATGATTCGCGCTTAATAAAATCCACTAACTAAGACACCCCTAGGCAGACTTAGCACGGGGGTTCCGCTAACTCCACAAAGCAGGCCTCAAAACCAACATGCCAAAACCCGATTCGGGTAAAGGTAATTCCCGGTTCGGGAAATGCCAATTCCCGATTCGGGGAATGCCAATTCCCGATTCGGGAAATATATCACACTCGATCCTTGGAAAAAAATTTCTAAGTTAGATCCCCTAATCCGACTCAAAAGGAAACGAGGTCAAAATAACGACTCAACTAGCCAAATTCCCGATTCGGGAAACATAAGTTTCCAATTCGGGAAAGGCAGAAGGGAACAAAACGTAACACGAATCCCGATTCGGGAATCATAAATCCCGGTTCGGGCTACATGATTTCCCGACTCGGGAATCATAAATCCCGATTCGGGTTTTATGATTTCCCAATTCGGGAATCACGACCAGATTCGAAAAATGAACTAAATCTTGGTGAAAACTGACCCAATTGGATCCAAAACAATTCTATAAGGTTACCAAATCAATCCTATATCAACCTACATAAACTTCACGCAAAATAGCAATGTAATCTTACCTTGATTTGGTAGAATGAGCCTCTTGAAGATGATGATGATGATGAATAAATTCTCCTCCCAAAAACACTCACTTCACACACTCTTTCTCAAATCAGATTTTCCAAAAATGATTAGGTTTAGGGTTTCCATACCATAAATAGTATGGGCCATGGGCTAAGCCCATACCCAAAATAGACTAATACAACTCATTAACAATTTCCCCAAAAGTGACACCTTTAGCCCCTATAATCTATCATTCTTACAAAAGACCAACTTAACGGAGAAATTTTTACTTAAGGCATCAGATAAAATCATTGGTTATTACACGACCGTCGACTTCTTCACAACCCCGAGGGTCTAACACGACGAGAAAGACTCAGTCAAATTCTACAACAATTTTGGTTGATCAAATTCTACCACAATTTTTCTAATAAAATAACAGTTGGACTTTCTAAAACCGGTTAACATGGTCAAATAATTTGAAACATCTTAAATAATTTAAAGCACTTTCATATGTTAAATGATTGACTCACTATATTTTTTTATAAAACAAGTATAGCGTGGAACTTTCTAAAACAAATTAAATAATTTTTTATATGTAACCAATACAATAAATAAAATGTACCTTTTGCATTAGCTATTATAGAACATACTTACTTTCTCAATGTCTTGACCAATATGCCAAAAATGATAGAATCATAAATCTCAAAATCAAAACCAAGGAAAACAGTGTAATACGGCAAATATAGAGTAACACAATACATTATAGAGAGGGAGAAAGCAAAAGACAACAACATATAAAACCCGAAATTGGTTTATATTTGCATACACTCAATTTTATTACCAAAACACTTCAAAATTTTAATTGAAAAGTTGGTAGGCAACCTCAAATTCACGAATTAAGGGGTCGTTTACTAAACATTTACTTGGGTAAGCACTTATCAATATCATTTTTGCCTGAGAATTGTGACGACCGAAAATCTTTCCAGGTAAGAGACAGAACTAGAAACCAAGGACCGAAACTCTTACTAGGGTTAAAATGAATGTGAATAAATTGACTTAAAGAGTTTGTTTTGTACGTTTTTATTATCATTTATATAGTTTATTTTGCATCTTTTTCGTTTTCGTTCAAGAGTGTCTCATGCATTTTTATTACTTTTTGTATAGTTTTTCTCTTTTCGATGCTTATTACTTTGTTGTCGGTTTATATATGTTTTTGGCAAGTATTTTCGTGTTTTTGGCGAGTTTTATTTCCATTGTGTAGGTGTGCGTGGATTCGAGAAGAAGCGAAAGGAAAGGTGCGAGCGATGTGCGGAAAAGATGAAGAATGAAGATTAGAAGTTTGAAGAATGAAAGTTGGGCCTTAATTATCCTTTCTTTTCTTTTGGGCTTTTTGGCCTTTTGGCCTTTTGGCTTTTTGGCCTTTTTGGCCCAAGTATATAAGTCTTGTTGCTCCCTCATTTTGGAGGAGGAAGCCATTATTTTTCATTTTTGTTAGTTTTAGGGCTCTCCTCTCTAGTATAGGTTAGGTAGTTTTCTTTTCTTTTGGGATTTTTTTGAAGCTACTCACTCAATTTTGGAGCTTTGGAATGGTTTGAACTCATCTTTGAGCAAGGATCAATTATTTAAAGAGAAATTGTATCTTCTTATCCCTTTTATGCTTTATTTTATTTTTTTATTTGGTTTTATAGCTTAGATTATTGGGTCTTTGATATTTAGCTTTCATTTTATGCAATTAATTAGTTTATAGATCTTGATTTTTCCATTTATTTCATGTTTCTTATCTTATTAGATTTATGGTTTTTGTGTTTTTTCTATTCTAGTTGCTTCCTTCATAATTAGTTATTGTTTATTCATGTTTTAGGTTAGAATTTTGTTTCCCCCAATTAGTATTGGGTTGTTTTTAGTAATTCCATATTTGTTTTCTTTATGTTAATTTAGTTATTAGGTTAAGGTGATTTTTGGTGAAGACTTGATTTGTATCAATTGGTTGGTTTTGTGAAAAATAGTTTTCGGTAAAATAGTTGTTTGATTGTCCGACTAACGGAAGTTAGGGGTCGTTAAATGATTACAAATCGATAATTGTTGAATTTATTGTTGAGATCTAAATGGAAATTTGATTTTGACTTGGGTTAACCAATTGATGATTCTCACTACATCATGGAAGTAGTTGTTGGGAGTAATTGAGTATATATTTGTCTTGCTTAAATGCTTCTTGTTGGAATTAATCGATATGGAAATAATCGGGTTTCAATTGAGAAAGAACTTTGTTGCCTTGGAAGAGGGACAAAAGTGACAATTGATTTGGACAATACTCACTTTGAAAGCCTAAACCGATTTTCACCACCTTAGGTTAATTAGTGTAGAAACTAGCATTTTTGGTTCGTTCATGTTATTAGTATTAATTAGGTCATTTGTTTGGTTTTTATTTTAGTTATTAGTCGAGTCTCGTTCGTTTATGAGTTTCAATTGTCTTTTATAGCTTTGTTCAATTTTTAGTCTTTGTTTAGTGTGGTTAATTAGATAGTTTGTTATTTGATTTCTCTAGTTAATTAAATATTTGAAAAAATGATTTCGCGCAACTAGCTAACGCCGTGAGTAAATCTATGCTTACTCCATTGTCTCCCTGTGATCGACCCGTATGCTACACAACCGTACGCTTGCGGTATAAATTTAAAACTCAAACAAGTTTTTGGCGCCGTTGCCGGGGAGGCAAATTGAGTAACAAGGATTATAACTCATGGTGTACTAGGATGCGTTTCCCTATCTTTTCTACCCTTTGTGATATTTGGTTTGAATAAAATTAACACTCGTATTTTAAAAATAAAAGTGTTATGTTTCATCTTTGCTTATCTTTATTCCGCACGTGCTTTTAACGGTTTGTTCAATGTTGTGATCCTTAGTGGCGTTGAGTTTTATGCATTCGAGCTACTTTTCGGTTCCGAGATAGAGCTACTACAAGGAAACCAAATGCGGAAAGAATTTCAAGAGAGAAAAAAAAGGCAAGGATTGAAGAGAAAAGACTAGAAAATTATTCCAAAAAAAAAGAGAGAAAAAAAAGACAAAAAAAAAAGTTAAAAAAAAGAGAGATAAAAAGAAAAGACAAAAAAAAAGACAAAAAAAAAAAAGAAAAGTAGAAAAAATGTTACTGTTTGAGGTTTTTTTCAGTTAGCGACCGCTAACTAAAAACAAAAAAAAAACCCTTTTTTTTAATTTCTCTCCAAACCCTAGATGCTCTCTTCTCCCCTTGCAGCCGCCGGCAACCACCAGCCACCAGCCGCCGGCGGGGTCACCTACGCCGCCGCCGCTCACCACACTACGCCGGTCGCCCTACACCACCCTCGCTGCCTCCAACCGGCAGCCATACCGTCCATCACCATCACTTCTTCACCTCTAGCCACCATCTCACGCCGCCGCACCACCATTTGCCGTCGTCACCGCCGACGACCACCTAGCCACCAACCGTCGCTGCTACTAGACGCCAACCACCACTCACCATCGTCTGCTATCCCTGCAACCGTCCACCGGTCGCCCTACTACCGCCACACACCAGCGTCGACCCACCATCGCTATCTGCCACCATACGCCGCCTTCGTCGGCGCTCCCAACCACAATACCGCCATCACAGCCGACTACAACCACCGCTCACATCCACCCACCACCCTCACGCCGCCGAGAAACCCTAACCACCACCCTCACGCCGCCGAGAAACCCTAACCACCACCCTGGCGCTGCCGCCGCCCTCCATCTACAGCCACCATCACGTCCGCCCACCACACGACACCATCTCCGCCGTTCACGCCTCCTCTTCCGGCGGCGTCTACCACCAGTAACCACCTTCACAAACCGCCGCCGACCACCACTCGCAACCACACCACCGCCGACCTTGACAACCGCCGCCGTTCACTCCGCCACCACTCACTTTCAACCGCCTCCAACTACCACCACTCTCGTTCGTCGCTGCCATCTGATACTATCCATCATCACCTCACCATCATGGACCACCTCTCCGGTGCCACTTTTCTTCACCATTCGCGCCGACGACCAGCAACCATCATCCACCACCGAAGACCGTTGCCAACTGCTGCTGCTACCGCCGACTACCACTCGCTGCCGCCTTTTCACATTTTTGGGTACATTTCTTCCTTTCTTTATGTCTAGAATTACTTATCAGCAGTTTTTCTTACTTGCAAGTTGGTATCCTCTTCCTGATTGTTTGTGAGTTGAGCAATTTTTGCTTTTACTTGATTATATGTTTGTGGTTCTTGGTGTTCTTATCGTCATATTGGAAGCCTAGTCGAGTTATCTATGCTTAGTGTCTTGGACCGCCATCACTGGGCAGGCATTGGTGTGTTGCATTTTTGCTTAAAATTTTGATTTGATGGCTTGTTGGTTCATGCACTTTACACATATTTCCGTTGCCCCTTTTCACCCTCGGGTGTCTCACAACACGGATTGGCTCTTTCCCAATCCACCCAAGGGCAAGAATTTAGTCAAGAGGCACGCACTTCCGAATTGCAATCACAAATCAATGACTTATGTGCACGTTTGGATGCGATAGCAACCGATACTCGTCAACACGACTTTTGGTTGAAGATTTTCACAAGTACTTTGCCATTGCCTGTCACTTTGCTCACCGCGAGTTTTAGGCATCGTTTTTCATTTAATTTATTTTTTTATCCTTTCTTTTTAGCATTTAGAGCATTTAGTTAGTTGCATTTCGTGTGTGTGTTCTATTCCGAGCATTGAGGACAATGATCCTTTTTGCTTGTGTGTAGGTTCTTTATTTTCTTTTTAGTTCTTTCGTATAGTCTAGCTTGTTTAGGTGTTTGTGTTTTGGTGTTTGTACATTCTTACCTCCCCCCCCCCCCCTCTTAAAAAAAATCCAAAAAAGATTTTCAACGTTTTTCTACGGTTTTAAGGCTTGTAGTGACCACCTCTCACTTTACATGATTTAATTGTTAGGTTTACTAGTGTACTTTGTGTCTTATATCCATGTTGTGAAGTTTTTTTTTAAGAAACAATGTTTTACCTTAGTTTGTCGTTTACACACACCACTTTGTATATTGTTTCACGTTACCTATATGATTAGCTTCTTTATCGTAGTCCCCCTAAATTACACTCGTGACTACTTGAATGGATTACACCTTTGTGAGAATTTGGGCCGTATTGGATTGACACATTCACAATCAATCGCACTTTCTTTCTTTTTGTGTGTTACCTCCCATCGAGGTGTTTCTTTAGGTATTTGACATAATTCTCGTCTAGGATGATTATGAAATTGCATAGAGGCCATCATTTCTAAATAAACCCCCATTTTGAAAAGAAAAAAAAATCATTTCTTCTCCTTTGCAACTACTTTGAGCCGGACATTAGCCATTCGTTTCAACACCCATAGCCTTTCATTAAGTTTAAGCTTCCATTCATGGTGCAATTGTAGGCTTTTAGACTATAAATAAGCACAAGCATAGCTTGTGGGTAGTATGTTGAACCCCAAAACAAGCATAGCTTGTGGGTTCACGAAAAGAAAAAAAAGGAAAAAAAAGAATAACAAAAAGAAAAAATATAGGAAAAGAAAAGAAATTAAAAACAAAAAAAGAGAGAATAATATGCATCTTGTTCTTGTGAATAAACTGTTTATCTATCGAAACATGAGGGAAGAACCAACTTGAAAAAAAAACCTCTTTTAATTTCATTTTATCCCGTTTAACCCATCGAACAATCCTTACCCCTTTTAGCCCTTAGCCTTACCCAAAAGTCCTCATTTTTATGCAATTTATAAGAAATCTTTAGACTTGAGAATTGTTTCAAATGCGTCAAAAGTGCATTTTCTATTTCTCGATTGGGATGGCGTTGAGCGTATACACAACCCCGTAAACACATTTGAGTGAATGAGCAAAACCGTGAGCATCCATTCTTGTAGATCACTTTCCCATCCCCTAGCGACTATGGTAATGTATGCAAAGTCTTATTTGGTACGTTTTTCATGCAATGTGTTTGGTTTGGTGTTGTGTCGGCTTGACACTTTGGTAAATATTTGTTTCTTTTATTATTGTTAATTGATCACATGGAAGTAAGTTGCATTTTTTACATGGAAAACCAAAGCATTGGGTTATGTCTAGTGAGATCGTGCATTCATTCGTTTTGATAATCGTGGAGGTCGTTATTTGATTTTTTTTTCTTTTTCTTGTCGTTTATCCCGTTTATATAGACTAGTTTAGGTTCTTCCTTGGGGACAAGGAAGGTTTAGCTTGTGGGTAGTTGTTTTGTACGTTTTTATTATCATTTATATAGTTTATTTTGCATCTTTTTCGTTTTCGTTCAAGAGTGTCTCATGCATTTTTATTACTTTTTGTATAGTTTTTCTCTTTTCGATGCTTATTACTTTGTTGTCGGTTTATATATGTTTTTGGCAAGTATTTTCGTGTTTTTGGCGAGTTTTATTTCCATTGTGTAGGTGTGCGTGGATTCGAGAAGAAGCGAAAGGAAAGGTGCGAGCGATGTGCGGAAAAGATGAAGAATGAAGATTGGAAGTTTGAAGAATGAAAGTTGGGCCTTAATTATCCTTTCTTTTCTTTTGGGCTTTTTGGCCTTTTGGCTTTTTGGCCTTTTTGGCCCAAGTATATAAGTCTTGTTGCTCCCTCATTTTGGAGGAGGAAGCCATTATTTTTCATTTTTGTTAGTTTTAGGGCTCTCCTCTCTAGTATAGGTTAGGTAGTTTTCTTTTCTTTTGGGATTTTTTTGAAGCTACTCACTCAATTTTGGAGCTTTGGAATGGTTTGAACTCATCTTTGAGCAAGGATCAATCATTTAAAGAGAAATTGTATCTTCTTATCCCTTTTATGCTTTATTTTATTTTTTTATTTGGTTTTATAGCTTAGATTATTGGGTCTTTGATATTTAGCTTTCATTTTATGCAATTAATTAGTTTATAGATCTTGATTTTTCCATTTATTTCATGTTTATTATCTTATTAGATTTATGGTTTTTGTGTTTTTTCTATTCTAGTTGCTTCCTTCATAATTAGTTATTGTTTATTCATGTTTTAGGTTTTTGTTTCCCCCAATTAGTATTGGGTTGTTTTTAGTAATTCCATGTTTGTTTTCTTTATGTTAATTTAGTTATTAGGTTAAGGTGATTTTTGGTGAAGACTTGATTTGTATCAATTGGTTGGTTTTGTGAAAAATAGTTTTCGGTAAAATAGTTGTTTGATTGTCCGACTAACGGAAGTTAGGGGTCGTTAAATGATTACAAATCGATAATTGTTGAATTTATTGTTGAGATCTAAATGGAAATTTGATTTTGACTTGGGTTAACCAATTGATGATTCTCACTACATCATGGAAGTAGTTGTTGGGAGTAATTGAGTATATATTTGTCTTGCTTAAATGCTTCTTGTTGGAATTAATCGATATGGAAATAATCGGGTTTCAATTAAGAAAGAACTTTGTTGCCTTGGAAGAGGGACAAAAGTGACAATTGATTTGGACAATACTCACTTTGAAAGCCTAAACCGATTTTCACCACCTTAGGTTAATTAGTGTAGAAACTAGCATTTTTGGTTCGTTCATGTTATTAGTATTAATTAGGTCATTTGTTTGGTTTTTATTTTAGTTATTAGTCGAGTCTCGTTCGTTTATGAGTTTCAATTGTCTTTTATAGCTTTGTTCAATTTTTAGTCTTTGTTTAGTGTGGTTAATTAGATAGTTTGTTATTTGATTTCTCTAGTTAATTAAATATTTGAAAAAATGATTTCGCGCAACTAGCTAACGCCGTGAGTAAATCTATGCTTACTCCATTGCCTCCCTGTGATCGACCTGTATGCTACACAACCTTACGCTTGCGGTATAAATTTAAAACTCAAACAGAGTTTAACAAGAATAAAGTTTTACACAATAAAACATTCAATTTTTATTGAGTTTTTCTTTAAAAAAGCTTCAACACTTTTAATTAATCCTTCATAAGAACAGGGACGGACCTAGAAAAATTTTCAAACGGTGGCACCACTTGACTATAAGAAATATACATATTAAAATATTTTTTACAAAGTCTATATTGGTTTAGTGGTTTGTTTCTTGCTTTCAAACGAAGGATCGTGTGTTCGAGTCTTGTCAGGGCTAGTCCTACGGTTTTTGTCACCACTATTTAAAACTATAAGAAATAAAACCATATTATTTTTAAAAATCAATACTTGTTAATATTACTGGATAACAATATGTTTTTTGTAATACATATCTTATAATTATATAATACCATAATGAAACATCAAAACTAAATTAACTTTAGAGACGTTATATACAATGATAGTTATGCTTGAACTAATTATATACAACCACGTAACATGTTAATTTGTCTTAAAACATTAGAAAAATATAATACTTGTATCATATTTTTAAATATCTAGATATAGTTAGTTTTTAGATTGGATTTACAAGAAAAAACATCGAATATGATTGATTTTATTTATCTAAGATTAATAAGCGTTATGAAAAAACAAAAGTTGAAAAAAGGAATTATAGAAAATAAAAATGAATTCACAAGAAACGTAATTAAATTAAAGTATGTAAAAATACTATCAAATGCTATTAATAGCCTAGTGGTAAGGAAATGATTAATTGTCTTGCAGGTTGAGGGTTCAAGTCTTGTTAACAACTTTATTTTTCAGAAACATAATAAATATTATATTAAAAGCTAAAAAATTAGAAAATGTGTCTAACTAGGCTTGAACCCATGACCTTTCCAATGAAAAACAAGGAGCTAACCAACTAAGCTAAGGAAAGTTTGTATTATTATTGCAGTTTCAAAATATATATGGTGGCACAAAACAAATTAGTATAGTGGCACCTATATTTTTTTACACTGTGACAGAGCCATGTCTTTTTTAAAAGATAAGGATGTTGTTGTTGAGGAAACTCAGGACAATTTCGAAGAAGATAATTTCGAAATCAGTTTTCGAAAAGAAAATGAAAATGGTTTTCAAGGAAGTTTTATAGTAAAACAAAATATTCTTCAAAAAATTAAGAAATCAAGACTTGATTTGAAAAAAGAAAAGATATTTCACATTCCAATGTTAAATATGCTTAAAAGGAAAAATAGTATTTTTTATTTTGTCGGCACAAAAGAAATGCATGTTGACATCAAAGATACAAAAGGTTCAGTTTTTCTACCTCTTATCACAAGAGAAGAAATTAACAAGAATCTACAAAAGATAGACCCTAGAATCAGATCTACCTTAAGCGTAGTTCATTTAGGTGCTATAAAAATTCTGCTCAAATCAGAATTCCAAGAAGGAATTGATTCACCTATTAAGATGGCCTTAGTAGATAATAGAATCAATGATAAAAAAGACTGTATTCTTGGTGCTGCTAGAGGAAACTTAGCTTACCAAAAATTCATGTTCACTGTTTATCCCAAATTCGGATTTAGTTTAGGCACTAAGAATATAGATCAAGTTCTTTCTTTCGTACATCAATTCGAGAGAGAAAATTTAATGAGTACTGGAGATAAGGTCTTTAGTATAACATATTTGGTAGCTTATGCCTTGTCAAATAGTCATCATAGCATTGACTATAAAAAATCAGAATACATAGAGATTGACGATGTATTTTCTGAAATAGGCGCAATAGAAGAAAAGCAATTCTCTGATATTAATCCTTTAGATGATTCTTGGGTAATTAATATTGCAAAGAATAAACCAAGCCTAGAACAAAAGCCAAGAATGAGCTTTAGAGGTAACAATGTAGAGTTTGGTGAACCTTCCAATAGAAGGTATGAACCACCAAGTACTAGAGAAACTACTCAGAGAGATCTTCTCCGAAATGTTTCTAAGAGAGTAGATAACCTTTGTCAGAAGCTTGACCTGCTAGGTTAACTATGACAGAAAATTCTTTGATTATGCATCCACATATTTACAAAGATGGACAACTTCTTAACTTCAAACAATTGAATGAAGGAGTTGACACAAACCCTATACAATATTGTTTTAGTGGTTCTGCAGGAAACAAGAGTCTAACAACTCTTATTGCATCCGTCAATAATCTTAACCAGATTACTGGACGAACTTTACTTGGGGTTTATAATTTACTATCTTACTTCGGTATTAGTAAAGATCCCAGTGAAAAATCAAAAGCATCTAGTATTTTTAAACATTTTCAAAAAACTTTTCTTAAGGAAGATGCTGAAAGAAATGACCAAAGTTTAGAAGAAATAAAAACACTTTTAAGACAACAAGTTGAAAAAACAGATTTATTAGAAGCCCAGCTCAATAATTTGTTTACAAAAAGGAATGATGTTCCCATCTCAAGAGATGAAGTATTGGACTTTACCTCTAAATTAAATGAAATTGAAGTTTATTTAAGGAAAATCTTAGGATGAGCCTTAAGGAAATTCAAGATGATTTCAATAAAACAATTAAGCCACAGTTAGGAGAAATCCTCACTTTGCTTAAGAATTTACAGCTCAATAATAATATTGAAGCTGCAGCTGCAAAGATCATTAATGAATTAAAAACCTTGATTCAAGAATGCCCTTGCAACAAGGAAATTTTAGATACTCTTTCAAAAGAAAAAGTAACTGAAAAAGGAATCATTATTATTAAGGATGACACTCCAACTCCTAGTAAAGGACCTTGGAAATATAGTTACCCAAATCATAATGTGGGAAACGAGGATTTAGGCTCTGGCAAAAATCCAAACAGCCTTTCATGGCCTCCCAATAAGGATTAACAAAAGATTTTTTTTAATCAATCTGAGAAAAAGAAGGATCATTTTGTTCTTAAATGACTCCAATAAAAAACTTCAATGAGAAAATTGAAGAAGAAATTCAAATAATTGAATTAACAATTGAAAATGAACATCTTATTTTATTAAATGTTCAGAGACAATTGGATAATAGATTATTCGATCCTTATAGACCTAATCATAGATTAAGTCTATTAAATGAAAAAACTGCTATTTTAAATGGCATAAGAATATTAAGGCATCAAGCTTTAGTCATGGAAAAACAAGAAAATAATTTACTTTTAAAGATTCATTTCTTCATAAGAAAGATAAGCAAAAAGAAAAGAACTTTTACAAAAATGGTTATATTAAAGAATTTTAACCTTAGGGTTAAAAGAAGAATCTCTAAGCTAGGAGTTCAAGTAAAAGATTCTGAATTTTATTTAAGAATTTTGAGGAAAAGAATTTCTACATGGAATTCAAGCATCATGTTTAACAAAGATTGTCTTGTTAGATCTTACAAAACCTTATTTAAGCATAATAAGGCAAAGAAAAATTGTTTAAACAATCTTCGAAATAAAAGGATTATTTTTAAGAAATAATTTTCAGGATCTAGAAAATGTTTTTTATCAAAAAATGGAATAATCAAATCCTTGAAGAAATTAGAGGACTTGAATTTTCAATTAAAGTTGAAAAACAAAATTTTCAAATCATCGATAAGCAGTATCAATATCGTCAACCTAATCCCGGGGTTAAATGGATAGATTTGCTAGATCAAAGGTCAGCTAGCGCTAACCTTATTCATTCTCTTGAAAATGATCTTTTAGACACAAAAGAAAAAATTATTTGTTGCTATTAAAACAATAATTCTTGAGTCATAAATAACAAGATTTTATGTCAAGATATTTCTCATCTTGTCATAATTCTATTTTTAGAATTAAGGATTTATTAAACAAAATAACTACAGCATATCATGTTGGAGTTAGAGGTTTTCTTAAATCAAATAAATTGCAGGTATGCATCAAAAAGACTAGTCAGATTACAATAATGGCTTTTCAGACATGATTTTTTAAAAGAACAGAAAACTGTTTAGCAGATTTTTGACAAGAAATCTCCAAAGCAAAAAAGATTTTGAAATGACATATACTGTTCATCTTTATCTTTTGCAGGAACATCAAAAAGCCTTTATTTTTGGCTATAAAAAGAAGATGATCTTGGTTTGAAGAAATCATCCCATTTTCTTACTTACATCTCTTCTTAAAGCCTCACGCTAACAAAGGCCTCACGCCAAAAACAAAGACCTCTTATCAAAAATGGAGAAATTGATGGCTCAAAAATCAATAATCCTCAAGAGAATTCAGCTTTTACAAAATGAGTTAACACTCATTGATTCAGAAATGGATTTTGAAAGAAAATTCTCTTTCAAACAGGCAATTGTAACACCTGCGGTAGAAATACCAGAAGTTACAACTATTCCAAAGCAAACGGCTTCTGGTAAAGAATCACCAAATCCGTTGATACCTGTGACTTTGGTTAAAAGTCAAAATGAGGATTCATCCTCTGTTACGTCTGGTTCTTCTGATTTAAATCTAAGACCAAACGAGGGTATTCTACACCCAAATAAATCTAAAGAGAAAATCTTTAGTATATCCCCACGGATATTCAGGCACAAAAGCCTTTTATGTTGTGTTCAATGGTCCAAAAGCAGGTATTTTTACCACCTGGAGCATGGCAGATCAAGCAACCAAAGGATACTCTGGCATCAAATATAGGAGGTACAAATCCTATGATGAAGCAAGAATTGCAGCCAATATCTTTACTAATGAGGAGTTCAAAGCTCCTTTAAGATTGATCAACGGTTCCGAAGACCTAAAACCAACTTTTGCCAACGCTTTGACAAAAGAAAGGAGTTCTAAAGTCATTCTCGGAAATATCCCACGAGTTCAGTATCCTGTCGACAAGCTTGAAGACATGGAAGACTATGATCTAGGATCTCAGTATTCTGGATTTGCTTATCTATACAAGAAAGGAAGAGAGTCTACTGAGCACTCCTTCGTTGATGAACACTATTATACTTCAGACAAGAAGAATATTAGTTACTACAACTTCTTTCCCAATGCAGATCCCTTAATGATTCTCGAAACATACCGTTATGGGTTATTAAGCATGGTTTATCCATCCAATAATCTGTTGGAATTATCCAAATTCCCCAAGGAGTTCAGAGAGGCGATTAAAACCTATAAGAAAAAATGTCTTAAAGGTTTAGAAAAAGAGATTTATCTCAAATTCCAAAGCACTGTCATGTTTTGGGATGAAGATGAACAACCAATACAAGCATACAAGTATGTCCAGATTGGTGTTGTCAAGGAAAAAATTTATGCTCCCAGCCAAGAAGTGGAAGCAACACTTGAAGGAAAAGATCTTCAAGAAATGGCTGAACAAAAATTATTAATACTCATTAATAAAATTTTTGATATCAGCAAAGAAGATAAGCTTAAGGTTAATCTTGCAACGCCTTATTGCTTAATGACTTCTTTTTCACCAAAGCCAATAAGTGATGAAGATTTCAGCAAAATACAATTATTCAAAGAACAGCTGGTTTCGCCCAACGTTTTTGAATACCACTATCCTTCCCTTTGTCAGAAGATAAAAAAGGAATTGGAAAGCAAAGATGTTTTGTACTCTTGTGCAAAATGTTTTCCCTCCACCACAAAAGATAAAGGTTTGACAGATGAATGACGGATGGACATAAAGTAGAAGATTTCTACTTTAAAGAAAGGATCAGGCATCTTTTCTACAGGAAGCAATAAGTGCAACAATGCGTAAGCAATGACGTATTATTTTTGTACGATCCTCTTTCCTTGGTTTATAAAAGGAAGAGTTTTCATTCTTAGAAAACACCTCATAATCTCATAACCATCTAGCTATCTCTCTCCCCATCATCTATCTTTTCTTGTAATTTTTAGCTAAGCATGAGTGAGTAAGAATCCATATAGGGTTCTAGCAATGTAAATAGAGTTATCTACTCTGGATTTATCCAGAGTCCTGTATGATATCAATAAAATTTCCTTTTGTTATATTTTCATCGCAAATCACATAAGAGTTCCTGGAGGGAAGAAGTCTCCGCCGAAAGTACCGCCTAGGCAGGTGGCCGTTTAGGGAAATCATGGAGCATCCTTGGATTTTATGTCCAATTTGGTATGAAATTATTGCATTTTGTTATTTTATTGTAAGTTCAGGACCTGATAATCCTAGAGTCAGTAATCTTTTACTTGTTAGTCCTCTATCTTTAAATCTTTTAAGGAAAGTTTGTATTATTATTGCAGTTTCAAAATATATATGGTGGCACAAAACAAATTAGTATAGTGGCACCTATATTTTTTTACACTGTGACAGAGGAATGATACGGTGGCCCGTGCCACCGTGGACACCTCTTCATGTCCGTCCCTGCATAAGAATAAATTGATCCTTAAATATGAAATTTTCAAATATAGTTTCCCAACAAGATTTTCTCAAAATAATAATAAACTAGTGTTGATTTAAATTTGATCTATCTACCTTGTTTCAGACTCAATAGTTTGTTTGTTTTTGTAAATTATTATCATAACATCAGCAGCATAAGTCAGATATTATATATATATATATATATATACGTATATATCTCAGGAGGATCCTATCGTGCCAGAAATCTGGCATATGTTAGATTCACCCATGCACTCCATTGACTGACTCTATACTACAATTTTAACTTATTGGATCATAACCCTTGGCCGGTTTATAATGCCGTGAGTTTGCTTCGATTCCTCTCAAGATCGATCATCAGAGATTTTGTCGGCTGTTAAGCTTTGGGATCTTTTAAGACTCAGTCAAAGGTGTGTACAAATTACAAAATATACGGATGACCATGGTCGAAAAACCTTTTCCTTAAAGGCATAGCGGCATTGAACCAACGAACGACTATCACGAACACACACGCACGCACGCCCACATCCCCGGTGGTATCCGGCATCCACGGGCAGTCCACTAATCCGCCATTGTCTCAGTCCAGCTTACCCTGGACATAAACATCTCCAACGACCAACGGCTATGCTATTATTGATAGCATCTCCAATAGTTATGCTAAACTAGAGATATTGAAGATTTTGGATAAATTTTTGCTTTAAGCAGCTAGAGTCAACCCTGGCCGTATGCAGCCCATGCGGCTGTATAGGACATATCTGTAATTGGTTATTTATTCAAGATGCTCTTTTTGGTCATTTTACATTTTTATTAGGTAGGTTTTGTCAAAAATTATTTATTTATCAGCTACGAGTAAACTTATCGGTCAATAGCTAGCTTATGAGTTTTCAGCTGGCTTACTAGTCATCGGCTAGGTTCATCAACTAGGTTCTCAACTAGTTTGCCAACATCGCCTAGGTAAAATGAATCAGGAATGACTTCGTAAACATTCAAACAACTAAGTCGGCCCGTTTTGTCCTTCATTTATTCGAGTTTTTCAATGTTCTGTTTTTCAAGGTATGAAAGACGTTAATGGTGATGAAGCAAGATCAAAAGTTCATTTTCCCATTATACATGCTAGTGGCAAAACTACGCATTGCGCGGTAATCGGGATCTATTTTAAAATGTAATATTATGATCATGCTATTAGGTATAAACGAAGTTAATCATTTTCAATTTAGGTTTTGAAGATTGAGTTCAAACTATTTGATTAATAACCAAATATGTTGGATAAGCACATTCCAAGCGACAAATATTATTTGATTTTTGTTTTCGAATATAGGAGCAACTTTTATTCCTCTCGTGTATATCCCTTATTGATCTTTAATATGTCTAATTAATTAACATATATTGTATATGTCTTGAAGAGTTACATGTAACATTTGATAGGTAGAGATTTTATTTACATTTTGATTATAATAAGCTCTTTTTAATTGTCATAATTTTATTTATATACTTTGATTATATATTAATTAATTGTAATACGGTTTAAGTAATTTATTTTATGATTTTATTTATATGCACTGATTATATATTAATTAATTATAATAAGTATGAAGTAACTAATTGTAAATATTTTCTTCAATTACTAGGGTATACTGATTTTAAAAAATTAAATGTATATAAATAGTAAAAATTATCTACAACATATATTCATTAAAACATTTTCACAATAATATGTTAATATCAAGATTGCTATGTATATTAAAAATAAATAAAAATATTTTTAATTATATTGGTTGTAAATAATATACATAGTTATAATATATAGTTGGGAAAAGTAAAAAAAAAACCCAACAAACTATTCAGTTTTGAATGGTTAAGTCTTTAAACTATTTTTTTAAATGAAAAAACCATTAAACTTTTACATTTTGAATGATTAAGTCACTGAACTATGTTTTTGAATGAAAAAACCATTAAACATTTTCATTTCGAATGATTAAGTCCCTGAATATTTTTTCAATAAAATAAATTATCGATTTTTTTTTAGAATTTGACTAGTTATATTCATGTAACTTAATCTAATATATTTATATTTTTACTTTAAAACATTTTTAGTTGGTTGCCGGTAAGTTTTTATTTTTTGTTAAAATGATACAAGTAACCAATTTTTGAGAGTTTGATGGTTCATTTATTCAAAAGAAATTGTTTAAAGGTTTAATTATTCGAAATGAAAAGGCTTAATGGTTTTTCCATTCAAAATGATAGTTCAGTGACTTAATCAATCAAAATATGAAAGTTTAATGGTTTTTTCATTCAAAAAAATAGTTTAGGGACTTAACCATTCAAAACTAGATAGTTCATTGGGTTTTTTTTGTACTTTTTCCTATATCTATACTATATATAAAAGCAAATAACTCAATATGACAGTTTCTTTTGTTCAACATTTCATTTTACACATTTACACTTTGTACCCCCATAGTAAGTTATTAAATCTTATTTTAGTCCTTTACTTTTTCATTTTCTATTTTAAACCCTTATCATATAATCTAATTAATCATATATTATGAACTAAAATTTATATTAAAATTACGTTTTTTTTACAAATTATACCATCATAATCGTCTCGTCAATACCTTCGAAATAAACCCAATATTGAATATTTTTTATTCAATTATATTATATATTCTATTATATAAAGATAATACTTTTATTTCAATTTTCGAAATTGACTATTTAATAAACCATTAAGAGGTTAATTGATTGAACACATATGATTAAATTGATGTTTACAATGATGTATATAAAAATCGGGCAATTGATACATACTTTGCGCTGCAACGTGCGCGGGTACGTTTCTAGTAGTTATTGATACTAATTTATTAACAACTGAATGTGTATATACATATATATATATATATATATATTGATTTTGTATGAGAAATAAACAAAGAAAAAAGGAAAAAGAATACACATGATTAAAGGTTCTTCATTAAACGATATCCTAATTATATAAATATACAAACAGCAGGCGCACCGGCTCCGACCCGCCGGTGCGACCCGCCCAAACCCAAACCCAAGTTTCAAATTTTTATTTATTTCAAATTTTACATATTAGCCCCCTGAACTTATAATATTTATTCACTTTATACCTTTTACTTCTTAATATTTCATTTTACGTTTTAGTCTTACATCGTATATTGGCTAAAATATGTTAAAATCTACGTTTCAATTTTAACAAATTACGCCATTATAATCATATCGTCGACACGATCGAAATAGCCTAATATTGAATACTTTTTGATGTAATTATTTTCTTATATACTATATATTACGATTATAATAAAAATTCTATAATTCTATACTCATTTTCAAATTTACATATTAGCCTCATAAATTTATAATATTTATTCATTTTATATCTTTTATTTTTCAAAATTTTATTTTATGTTTTAGTCATATATCGTATATTGACTAAAATATGTTAAAAAAATATGTTTTAATTTTAACAAATTACACCATTATAATCGTATCGTCGATGCGATCGAAATGAGCCTAATATTGAATTTTTTTGATGTAATTATTTTATTATATACTATATATACGCTCCAACCGACCCAAATCCTATACCCATTTTCAAATTTACATTTTAGCCCCCTAAACTTATAATATTTATTTACTTTATAACTTTTACTTTTCAATATTTCATTTTATGTTTTACTTATATATCGTATATTTGCTAAAATATGTTAAAAAGTATGTTTTAATTTTAACAAATTACGCCATTATAATCGTATTGTCGATACGATCAAAATGAACCTAATATTGAATACTTTTTGATGCAATTATTTTATTATATATTATATATAATACGATTATATGAAGCCAAAACGCATGAACAACAGCTACTGACATTTGGAGAAATTATATTTTACCCCCTTAAATTTATAATATTTATTCACTTTATACCTTTTAGTTTTCTATATTTCATTTTGCGTTTTAGTCATATATCGTATATTGGCTGAAATATGTTAAAGTGTCGGTACCTATTGTTCATAAATAGTCTTTTGGCTTCCTGGTAACTGTTAGTATTATTAAAATCTCCTAAAATTAAAATTTTTTTATTTTTTGATTTCTTAAATCTTTTATATTTTATTAAACCTTTTGTATGACAACATTTGTGCAAACTTTATGTTTCATATAAATTCATGTTACTACTTACGATCAAATCTACCACAGTTTATTACACGGCGTGAAGCCCGGGCTCTTATTAGGTAACTTCCTCTAAAATATTAACATAAAATTCATGTTACTACATCAAATCTACCATAGTTTATAACCCGGCACGAAGCCCGGGCTCTTAATAGGTAATTTTCCCTAAAATACTGTTCACAACAACGGACCTTTATAATATTAACAAAACTTCCCGCAGCAAAGCGCGGGTAAACCCCCTCGTTCTTATATATATACTAGGCGTGGTTACGGCCGTCCTTAGACGGCCCGTGCCCACGGGTCTTATAATGTGTAACGTGGTAGTTGGAAACCGAATGTATTACAAGCAATAGAAACACAGTAGCTTTCCACATGGTTCATACACAGTGCTAGTGTCCACGCATTGTTGAGGCGATACATTGTATCCCTTTTCGAGCATCGCCATTGAACAACCTTCCATTTGGTCATCTTCTGCTTCGGCATGAACTTGAACTTTCTGGGACTCCATCATCATCAAGTTCAAATGATGTTACCTCAATTATGTAAGAAACAACAGTGATCAAAAGTCTCACCATTTCATCAGTCCATTTCGGGGAATTCCCCTAAATGCCATTTCCAAAAACATTTCTTGGTTCACTGAGGTTATTTGGCATGGGCTCGATAAAATGTTTGACGAAGGTTTGCCTTGGCATGACCGGTTTTGGACCAAGAAGTCGAATGGGAACACAACACCTGCATAGGTCTACAGGTAGCTCTCGACAGAAGAGTGTGAATCAGGATCAAGCGGAAACATATGAAGAATCATCTTGCAGATACCTGAATCTGTAATGTGCACCATATAGTATAACAGATTATAATAAGGCCTTAAAATTGAAGCATCTTAAGGCTCCTTTTGGAGACATTAAGGGGATGGACTACACAGCTGAGGTAAAACCATTTGATGTTATCTTTTAAAATAACATTTGGGTTATTCCGAGAAGAGAAGAGAAGAGAGAAAAACATGAGACTGAAAAAAGGGAAGTCATGATAAGTGTACCTTCTCCACATGTTGGGTTGGATCAAATTGCCCCCTCTGATAGGCAAGTAGTTGAAGGAAAAGTCCCGCAAAGACACACCTAAAGTAACAAGCAGATAAGTAGTGCAAAGAAGCTTGTGAAAACAATTATTAAAAGTATCAAGCAGCTAAGTGCATACCGTGGCTCCACATCTGAATTTCACAGAGAAAGAAAGTTTAGAGAACAAATTTCAAAGTCTCCTTTAATTATAACTGCTACAAACTTATGGGGAAGATTCAAGCACATGAAGCATGGAAGGTTACTCGATGACTTGCATTTCAATATGGTGTCCAAAAATTAATCAAACTTGATACATGTATACATAAGCACAAAGCACAAAGAGAAAATCAAGATCTAATATTCCTTTTAATATTGAACATATCAAGAAAAAACATATAAGAATGAACGTCTCTACAAATACTTGTTCCGGTCATTGATTTTGTTTATGTATTTGTTATGTCTTCAAACTTAATAACAAGAACAAAATATGTGTATGCATACATTCAAGAAAACATCTGCACAAGCGGTTTAGTAAAAAAATAAGTCTGTGGAAGGGAATTGAGGAAACTACAAAGGGATCCAAACTTATTTGTGGAGCATCTAAATAAGAATAACCTTTAACATTCAAGTAAAGCTAAACAAGATGGTTAATCTTAATCTCAACCCGGTCATAGGAAGAGGTACTGTGATGACTCATGGACAAGATAAATATTAGGAAAATAGGAAAACCACCATCTATGGGACCCACGTTGTTAAAAATGGCATAGTCACTCATCTTTGAATCCTCATTAGCATCATCTCACTTGAAAATCAGGTCATAATAATCATGCAACAATTAAATTTTGGAACTCTATGAATGACCAATATGCGATATAATAGGAAAATAAGCAGCCACCAGAATTCGAAGGCTTATAAGTAAAGCAGTGCCAAACCATCCCACGATGTAAAAGACGTATTAGAAGATACCATGTATCCTCTCAACTTGACTATTGTTTTATAGTGGAAAAGTACAACATAAATAGTGGAAATTTAAAACCATCATAACAACTGAATTATTAAAAAGTAATATCATTCAAAGAGAAATACCTATAGTACGGAAATCAATAGATTCAGATACTGAATGTTGTTCAGTAGTGGGTATAGCAATTGCTTCTTCAAACTTAAGCCGCATAACAGCTTTCTCACATTCCTTCAGTTTCTTAGATGGACCTGGATCATTAGGAGATATTCTTTTCACCTAATTTGATGTAGGTGTAAGGAAAAACCATGAGTGTACATGGTCAAGGAAGAAGAATTTCTGCAGCGAATGTACAAATTAAAGGTAGTTATACGCATTTATGATAGAGAAGTAACGCTATCAACATATACCCGATAAGCTCTTACATGATAAGAGTTGTCGATTTCACTTACCCGGGTAAGACTCTCGATTCATGTTGTCACTCTTACCGGTAAGATTCTAGTCATTTTCATGTTCGTTCCGTAAGGTAAATTGACCCAACAAGCACTTACTGGATATGCGTCTAGTAAACGGCCCCTTAGTTTCAATCCAATTAAAAATCTAGCATGTTGCATCTTCATTGAATTTAGCGATTAGTATCAAAAAAGGGAACAACAAACAAAACTTAGGCACATTAAAAAACCAAAACCAAACGAAACCTGGAAGTAGGGTCTAGGGAGGGAAGGATGTACATGTACCCTACCATCTAACTCTAAGGATAGAGAGGCTGATTCCATGAAGAACCCAGTTTGCGAAATATATTTCGGGCACATTTAATCAACCATAAAACTGGACTCACATAAAATTGGACTCTTAATGTCATTTACGTAAAGAATCACACTAAAACCTACACATATAAAGAAAAAGGCACAAAGAAGAAAAATGACACATAAGCTGACTAATATAAAAGGGAAATTTTGTTACTTCCTAACTAAAAAATCCAATAAAGATGTAATGGACCAAAATGTTTTTCATAGGAGGCATCCACTTAACTTAACTCCATGTCATATATCACAAAAATTATCCGTTTGCAGGTCACAAGTACCATAATTTTTGCAAGAAATTAAACATTCACCATCTTCTTGAGACGATTGAAAACAATACAAACCGGTTGGAAATTCTTGAGTGCTTTAAACTTTCCGATTGCAAGATTTGCAGTCACAACTCACAAGTACCATAATTTAAGCAAGAAATTAAACATTTGGCATCTCTTGAGACGATTAAAAACAATACAAACCTGTTGGAAATCCTTGAGTGCTTTTTTAAAGTTTCCCATTGCAACATATGCAGCACCACGCCGATAATAACCCTATAATTATCGATATTGTATCAATAAAGACCAATATCTTCAAAAAGATTCCTAGGAAAGGAGACATCAAAAATGAAAAATGAAAAATCATGCCTTTAATACTTGGGGTCAATCTCAAGAACCTTGGATGCATTCTGTAATGCACTACCATATTCCTCCAACTTAGTATGAGCTAGAGCTTGATTTCAGATATACCGCATGCTCACTATTCAGTTCGATTGGTTGTGTATATGAATTATAAATCAATTGCCGAGAATATTTATGGGCTGCCAAAACAATTCCTTTCAAATAAGAAAATGCACAGAGGAAACCAACAACAACAACAAGCTATTAAAAGCTAGAAAAGATACTGATAGTGTTGCAACTGAGGATTTTACATCAAAGCAGAATTCAAATGCTTACCAATTTGACGTTTCTAATTTGTTTTTTCTAACAAGCATTTCATCAAACAGTTGGCGTGCACAGTTCATTTGCAACTTTCAAACAATTTACTCCAAGCAAGTACTCCGAAGAAAACGTAAATTTAACCAAAATACCTCTTTTAACTACTTTACTCACAGATTTGATCATTATTGAAGTTTTCTTAGCACCTACAAATTTCTCGAATTTTTTCCCAATGTCGGTTTCCTTCTTCATCCACACACATGGTTATTTTTTGTTCTTATTTTCGTTATTTTCGAGTGTTGATCGAGAGTGGATACAGCCATCGTAATGATGATCGGTGGCAATGGCCTTTGGACGGTGGGAAGGAAAGGACACGTGTCCAAAAGAAAACAAATACGTGTATCATGCGAGTGAGAAAATAAGGCAAGAGACGCGCTGCAGCGTGAACTCATACGCGCTCTAAAAAGCCTTCTTTCCTTTTTATAAGATATAGATATATATATATATATATATATATATACTAGTTTTGATCCCGTGTAATACACGGGATAATTTTAAGAAATTAAGTCATGCCAAAAACCTTATATTACAAATATGAATTGTTGTGTTATTGATCTTTTAACATCAATATTATTTTTTTATCAAATACATTAATTATTAAAAAAAAGTAGAAACTTTATTTATTTTTAATTTAATTCAATTGATATCAAATTATAAACAACGAAAATATAACAAAGACATTTTATAGATCAAACTATAAACTATATTTGACTTTAAAATGACGTTAATATATACTTTCACATATAAAGAGAAAGGTATACATACAAAAGTGTACTTGGATTGAAATATAATAATGGATACGTTTAACAATAATTTGTTATAAAAATATTAATTAACTATTATATTAAAACTCAATGATTATCTTAATTATATTTAAAATGAAATATTTATTTTCTAATTGATGACGTTTATCAATTAGTTACATGAATACAAATATAAATTATTATATAATGTGGAGAAGAAAACTTAGTTATAATCAGGAGGAAATCAAAGCATATGATTTAGTTCATCATAAGAAATAACAATGACACAAATTTTCTTACCATTCTTCAAATAATTGCAAAAACAAATAATAAAAAAATTTATGCATGAATGTTCTTCGAAAAAAATGGTTGACGAACTTACCTAAGACGTTTGCAAAAAGAGTAATGGAGGAACTTGAAAAATTAAAATGGAAAAGGTAAGGTTTATAAGGTTTTTGTTGAATCTGGTTAGTATTTAAATATCAATTTAAGGAGAGAGATAGAGATATAGATGACTTCATACCAATAGATAGAGATAAAGTTTGTTATATTTAATAGATAATTTTGGATTAATTTTTAATAAATTTAAATTTTGAATCAGTGTCATGTGTCAACATATGACACATGACACATATGCATATGATGTGGCAATGACTCACCAGAGCGCGACACGTGTCAATGAGTTACTCAGAGTGCGACACTTTTTTATTTTTTATTTTTTTTTTACCAAATCTTTCTTTTCTTCGATTTGCAAAATCCCCAATTTCAACTCAAAATAAATAAATTAGAAATAACAAACACATCTTTTTTATTTTCTTTTTTTTTTTACCAAATCTTTCTTTTCTTCGATTTGCAAAATCCCCAATTTCAACTCAAAATAAATAAATTAAAAATAACAAACTGCAAGATTTCCCACAAATTTTTCACTCCTCCAAATTTTTAAAGAAATCCTCCAAATTTGCACCTTTTTCCATTCTATCTTCTTTAATTCATAAATAAATAATTAAAACCCAATTTGAACATCACAGATTTGCAAAACCCCCAATTTCAACTCAAATAATGCTTATGGAATTTAAAGAAATTCTCCAAACTTGATGATGTCATAAATTCTCCAAACTTGATGATGTCATAATTATTTTTTACTTTTTATTATTAAAATCAAGTAGATTTTATTCACATCTTTTTTATTTACTTTTTTTTTTTTATCAAATCTTTCTTTTCTTCTAATTGATATCCTATATTATCTCTTTCACTTTTATCAATATTTTGTTTTATTTCCTTTCTTTTTATTTTAACCAAATATTCCCTTTCTTCTAATTGATATCCTGTAAAATCTATATAAATTATAAGCTTTTGTTTTGTAATTCATCATTCATTCAAAAGCTCTTTCTACTAAATTTTTTATAACCATGTCTCAAGATGCGTTGAATTTCATTCATGAAATCAATACCCAAAACGATTGTTTGAAGATAAAAGTTCGAATTGTTCGTATTTGGAAGCAATCCTTTTCTCTAGACATGATTTTAATGGATGAAAAGGTAATCGTTTTGTGTTTTTTTAACGTTATATCTGATTAAATGTTTGTTAAAATAATTTTTAATTGTTGTTTATCTGTAGGGTAAAAAAAATCCAGGGAACTATTAATGTAACATCCCATTTTCCGAAAACATGCATTTAACAAAAAGTAACCATAATTCTCAAATCAAGCGGAAGCTCGTCCAATTTACATTCAAAACAAACAAGTTTGAAACTTTAACCCATAAACCATCTCGAATCTTAACGATAAAAGTTTACGAAAATTAGTAGAATATATATATATATATATATATAACATGTATTAACGAACATTTTTTAAAAATTATGTAACTAATTTAAAATGTAAAACAATTTGTTAATTTAAATAACCATTAAAAAAATATAATGTACCACAATAAATGTATTTAAGGCATTATAGAAGTAAAATAGTTTTTTATATTTGTTTTCATAAAAAGCATTTTAATTATTTTCTTGTATTATATCAAAGAATTGATTCTTGAAGGTAATGTTTTGTTTGTACAAAAAGCCTATTTATAAAAGCTGTATTTGGTACATGGGACAGGATAGGACAAGACATGACGTAACAGAACTTATCTAATTACCTCTATTGTCAATCACCATGCTTATTTTAAGAAACATTACCTCCATTGTCTCTTCCTATAATGATCTTTTACCCATATATGAATGTGTGAACACACCAAAAATTAGTGAACTGCAAGGAGTGATTATGTCCAACAATTGTTTGCAAAGAGATTTCTTTGTCTTTGGAGTGACTACGAAAGAAATTTCATTAACCACCATTTCCAATATTGGTTCATAGAAAGAAAAAAGTGGTTATATACGTATATGAGAAATAAAATGGAACATGGAAAAAATAAAGAAGTAAAAAAACTGACGTATCAAATGACATTTCATTAATCGCCATTTTAGTATTATAACTTGCAAAAAGAAGAAATGATTATATACATATATGAGAAAGAAAAGAAACATAGAAGGAAAAAAAAACAAAAAAAGACATAAGTACAAAAAATGACATATCAAATGAAAAAAAACGTCCCTTATGCGGCTCTCTCTCGCCATGAGTACCTCCTTCATTGTCTCCCCGGTTCAAGTCATGTAGAAGAATATGGATTCATGATGGAGATCTCTAATTTGGAAGAATATTATCATTTTACAATGGGGATCATAGAAAATGAACATGGTGAATTGATGATACATTATAATTTATAGTGTAAAATGATTGGGAGATGAAGAGTGGGTAAAGAAAGTGAAGAGATGGTATTTAAATACAAACATAAATACCAATCAATGTTCATGGGTTACTGTTAGAAGTTAGGAAAAAAAATGTAAAAAATAGAATAAATGAGAAAAAAGATAAATGGGCTTTTATATATATAAATGTCACCTCATTGTTGGTGGTTGTTCCTTTTATATATATAACTAGTGGCAAAACCGCGCGTTGCGAGGTAGCAAAAAATAATTTAAGGAAATAGTTATCCAAATACAGCTAAAATATAATTATTCGGTTAAAATGAAAAATATTTTTCATAAGTGGTACACACACATACATATATATATACTTAGGGCGTGTTTACTAATCTCTTATTACTTCTGACCGGTTACAACCTCTTACTCAATTAAGAGGTAACATTGTTTACCAAAAATAAATATATCTCTGACCGTAAGATAGCCTCTGACCGTCCTCTGTCTATAATAAGAGAAGAGTTTGTATCTTTCCCTGGTAAGCGATAAAATTTCCATCTTTGTCCTTCTCCAAAGTAGCTTGCAAACTCCAGCAAACCCTTTCTGTTTCTTGTTTTCTTACTAGAAAGACCAAAGATAGGGATGATGATCGTTACTTTTCTGGTCTTTGGAACCACAAATGCCCGACTGATACGAGGAGAAGCAAAGAAACAATGTCGGCTACTAAAAAAATATCTACTATTGTTGGGATGAAAATCCTAAACTTCTATCATCATCGACTTCGAAAAATATAAAAGAAAAGCAAGCAATCGATTGTTTATTTTATTACATAGAATAAACCCTTCTCTTCTCTGATGGTGAATAGTGCTTTTTCAGCTTTTGTGGTAAGAGGGGAGAGAAGAAGATGACGAATACCACATATTTGGTTTTCTAATTTTGACCAAATCTAGTGGTTTTTGACTTTTAACAAAAGGGGGCTTCAAATGTTAATTTACAATACTTAATTAATTAATTTTTATTGGAGAAGAAAAAAAGAAAAACAATTTAACAAGAATTAATATTTAAAATATTTGATAAACAACAAATTAAAGTGTTTATTTCAAATATATAAGGGTAAAATAGTCATTTTTAATGGGTCAGCGCTTATTATAAAATATATGGTAAACACCTATTTTTATCAGCACTTATCTCAATCAGATCTCTTATTTTAGTTAGACCTCTTATTTCATTCAGCACTTATTTAAAAACTTTAGTAAACAGCCCCTTAGTCATTTCTTGTACAAAATGTTTGACATGCATCGTTCATAATTTTTTTGTTATGTTTTTAAAAACCAAAGGAATGTCATATTATATAATATATAAAATATATATATATATATATATATATATAAAGATATTGATTATATTCTAACTCAATTTACATATTTAATTTGATTTAATCTAAAGTAATAATAGAGTATGAATTAATTTACATGTATTTGTGATTGTAATAAATAATTTTATACATCTAATATATTGATTCTTCTAATTTAAGTGTTTATATATTGCTTTCATATTTTCTATTACACATATTATTATGTTGACTTTATTTTTTTATTATATATTATGGTAAGTGTCTCATATATTTAGAGAACTAATAATAGTATTTAACTCTATATTGATTATAATTGTAATTATTTTATATTAATTATAACTTCATTTATATCTATTTACTAATTTTCATAAGATTTATAAGGTTTAGTATTTCTTTTTATATAATGACTTTAATTATTTATCGTATTTTTAATTTTGTAATTGCAATTTCACTTATGCTTATATAGGATTAATGAAAATAATATTTATACAAAACAATATATATATTGTATGTTGTCATCTAAATTCGCTGGCAATAATGCATCTTCGGTTATGTGGAAAAAACACTGTAACAACCCAAAACCCATAACAATAATAATAAAGCATAATATAAATTCCCAGTGATCTAATATGCAATAACAAGAATTCTCATAGCAAAGGTACGGGTTTAATAGTGCATGCGGAACATCCATCCACAGCTGAGATTCTAATTTAGGACAAAATACTAGACTTCAATCGGTAGAACCACTCTAGACGTCTACCTTCTCCTTGCCTCTCACCACACGATCTTTTCCTGAAAAGGTTTTAGATTTTGAAAACGAGGGTTAGACCGAAGGGTCTAGTGAATTCCCTCTAAAACAGTTCATAAATAGTAAATTTTATAGTCCGCTGGCCAAACATAATTAACTATCACATAGCACCAGTGTAGCATCATGAGTAGTGAAAACGTCACCCCGTGACTAACCTGGTGGTCGGATCCTCCGGATACTCAATTAAGGAGTGACGAACTGAGTTCGTGCCTCACACCACCTCACAAATACAAACCCGAGTGGCCGGATCCCCCGGATGCTCAATTATGGAGTGACGAACGTAGTTCGTGCCTCACACCACTCTACTCCCAAGGGATGTACGGTCCCATGGTACGCACTACCCACGATGTACCCCAACAGTTTCGAAATAAGCATGCATAATGATGATCATCAGAATAGCATTTAAAGTCATTTGAAGATATCAAAACATAGTAATTCAGTTATGTTCACAAACTTTAGGGCAAGGGAACTCACCTAAGCTTAACTCGCTGCTTACTCCATCTCCCGATATCTGCATAAATTCCTAAGGCATTAGTGATTCGCACTTAGTGAAACCCACAACTAGGATACCCCTAGGCAGACCCAACACGGGGTCTGAGGGGCAACGCCCCTCGAAAAAAAATTTCTTTCTAAGGGGTTAAACTACTATGGAAAATCCTTCTCTGAAAACTAACCCTAACGACGCAATCCTCCCAAAACCCGACTCGGAAAAACACCTTTCCCGGACTCAAAATCCCGATTCGGGATACTACCACTCCCGATTCGGGAAATAGCAATTCCCGATTCGGGAAACGCCAATTCCCGATTCGGGAGGCATCCAACCCGAAGTCCTGAATCAAAAGGTTGCGAGGCCAAAGTGACGACTAAGTTAGCCAAATCCCCGATTCGAAAATCATAGATTTTCCAATTCGGGAAAGGCAATGAAGGAATGAGCTTCCACCCAACACCCAAGCAAAACTCCCGATTCGGTAA
This sequence comes from Centaurea solstitialis, assembly GCA_030169165.1. NCBI lineage: Eukaryota > Viridiplantae > Streptophyta > Magnoliopsida > Asterales > Asteraceae > Centaurea > Centaurea solstitialis. The sequence continues at coordinate 69,387,247 of CM058046.1, forward strand.
TCACACTTTCTCGATTCGGGAATCATGAACCCCCGATCCAGGAACCATGATTTCCCAACTCGGGAAACGCAATCAGATCCGGGAAATATCAAAATCAGCCAAGAATTGATTCTAAGTAGATCTAAACGCTTCCTAAATCATTACAAGATAATCCTACATTATATAGCAACGATTTTACACTAACAGGGTATCGAATCTTACCTCGAACGACGAAACCCCGCCCCCGAAGATGAAGAATGGCTCTAAACTTGATTTCCACAACACGCACTAATCACCCAACTATGTTTTCCCAAAAATGGTAAAAACCCTAGGTTTATGCCTTAAATAGTATGGGCTAAAAGGCTAAGCTCATACCATTTTTGGTATAAGCCCAACTTCCAAACATTAACCTAAATGTCACAATTTACCCCTAAGGCTCAAGTTCTTTTCAAACTTGGTCATTTTTAACGAGTGACTAACTTTAGAACTAACTTTTAAACTCTGGTCATTACAAACACTGTCAAGCAAAACAACAATTTTCAAATAAAACAACTGTGCAAACATTAACAACAATATATATATATATATAATTCATAGAAAACATGATATAAAACATAAATTTTGTTACCTGAAAAATTTATGGTGAAAGAACAATAACTTCTATTTTAACGGAACACCCATGTTAACTTAGAATTGGATGGATTGCACAAATAGATCAATATATGATTGTTAACAAAATCAACAAAAAGAACAAATAATTCGTCTCAAATAGTAAGTGCGTATGTATATATATTCTCAAACGTATGTTTGATGATTTGATAGATAATAGATGATATGTTTAAAGGATGAATGAAATAGATTAAAATTTACAGAAATTGAGAAACTCAAGAAAAAAAAGAAGAGGAAATTCAAGGCATTAGGAGATGTCACCATATACATATTTCTCCTTACACATGTTGAATTTTGATGAAATGGTTACATAAGAAATGGTTACATCTTCAAGACTACAATAATTGAATCATCTATGGAAATCCTAGAACCTATACCAACTACAATACCTTGGTTCCACCATTGAAAAAAAACAAATAAAGTATATTAGCTATAGAAAGAGACAAAAAAAACTTTAAAATCCCAACAAAAAGTAAAAGAAATGCATACCTTTTATTAGTTTTCTCAAAGTTTACATGGAAAAAAATGATAACCATCAAATGACATGATGATACCTCATATTTAGGGTTTATGACTTGCAAGAGTAACCAAATATCCGTTTTGTACAAATGTTACCATGAAACTACTTTTTGTACTCAATTGACCATTGAACTCTATTTTTTGTACACATTATACCATTATGACCGGGAACAACCAGTTTTTCTTACGTGGCAATTAAATTTAATTAAATAATGCTTATGTGGATTTGACGTGGCAATGACTAGGATTCTCAATGGTATATTAAGTACAGAAAAAATACTTCAATGGTAATATGTGTACAAACCACCACCACCAAACCACCACCAAGACACCACCGCCACCACCGCCGCCGCCACCATTGGTCCACCGTCGCCGCCGCCACCACCACCGCTACCACCACCGCCACCACCATTTGGTGGTGGCGGTGGTAGTGGCGGTGGTGGCGGCGGTGGTGGCGATGGTGTCTTGGTGGTGGTGGCGATGGTGTCTTAGTGTGGTGGCAGTGGTGGACCGTGGTAGTGGGGGGCGGTGGGCGGTTGGTGGCGATGGTGTCTTAGTGGTGGTGGCGGTGGTGGACCGTGGTGGTGGCAGCGGTGGCGGTGGTGGCGGTGGTGTCTTGGCGGTGGTAGTGGTGTCTTGGTGGTGGCGATGGTGTCTTGGTGGTGGTGGCGGCGGCGGTGGTGGCGGTGGTGGTGGTGGTGTCTTGGTGGTGGTTTGGTGGTGGTGGTTTGTACACATATTACCATTGAAGTATTTTTTCTGTACTTAATATACCATTGAAGTATTTTTTCTGTACTTAATATACCATTGAGAATCCTAGTCATTGCCACGTCAGATCCATGTAAATATTATTTAATTAAATTTAATTGCCATGTAAGAAAAAAACTGGTTGTTCCCGGTCATAATGGTATAATGTGTACAAAAAATAGAGTTCAATGGTCAATTGAGTACAAAAAATAGTTTCACAGTAACATTTGTACAAAACGGCTAGTTGGTTACCCTTACAAGTCATAAACCGTCATATTTATAGTATATAACTATTGGAAGGTGTAGAGTATGTATGTAATATGAAGAGATGATGTTAAATACAAACATAAATAACATTACTATTGGAAGATGTAGAGTATGCATGGAATATGAAGAGATGATGTTAAATACAAACATAAATAACAATTGATATTCATGGATAATAATGTTGGAAATTAGAAAAAAAAAAGATAAAAAAGGGAATCAATGAGAAAAAAGATAAATGGAATTCCAAGCTTTAGGAGATGCCACATCAACCTCCTAGGTTCTTACTTTAATATATATAAATGATATAATAGATAGATTGTCCTCCACTTTTCTTTATATATATATATCTATTAGGAACTTATTAAGGGTCGTGCTAACCACGACCCACGATGGGTTGATTAGCACGACCCACGATGGGTTGATAGATCGTACGAAAAATGAAGGTAGAATGTTATAATTTGATAGATTATTTAAAGTACGATGTCGTAAGATTTTCAAATACGCAATTACACATTAGAGAACATGATATTTCGTACATTATTAACTTTAACGGTACACGATCCGCGAAATAAACGAGTTGACGGGTTGGTGGGTCAGAAAACTCAACCCAAACCCATTTATCTCCATGTCAGGTTCGTGTTGTATTTCATGTCGTTTAGAGAATTGTCACCATATGTGTGATTTTGTACATTACCGAAGTTTTTTTCTCTATATCTCACTATTATATATATATATATTTTATATAGAGTTGGGTTCTTGTAAGACCAAGCTGTTTCCGTGAGATCGGTAAGACCAACATATTTTATATGAAACTTCACATCGAAACACTGTGAAGGTCTAAAAAAAATTAATATTCATAGTAAAAATAATATAAATATTACATTCACGGTGTTTTTTGATGTCAAAGCTCGATTTTTGCTATACCTTCTCAACATTTCCGCTGTGAAGGTTCCCATTATTTATTTGTTACCTTCACAGAATTTGAGCTGTGATTGTTTCGTTTTTTACCTTGTTTTGGATTTTTTACCTCGAAGATGTTTTTAGTTATTGTTAGAAATATAATTAGTTGTGTCAATTTTATAAATACACAAACTTAGTTGCTTTTATTGTTAATGTTATTTCTCCTTACACATGTTGAATTTTGATGAAATGGTTACATAAGAAATGGTTACATCTTCAAGACTACAATAATTGAATCATCTATGAAAATCCTAGAACCTATACCAACTACAATACCTTGGTTCCACCATTGAAAAAAAACAAATAAAGTATATTAGCTATAGAAAGAGACAAAAAAAACTTTAAAATCCCAACAAAAAGTAAAAGAAATGCATACCTTTTATTAGTTTTCTCAAAGTTTACATGGAAAAAAATGATAACCATCAAATGACATGATGAGACCTCATATTTAGGGTTTATGACTTGCAAGAGTAACCAAATATCCGTTTTGTACAAATGTTACCATGAAACTACTTTTTGTACTCAATTGACCATTGAACTCTATTTTTTGTACACATTATACCATTATGACCGGGAACAACCAGTTTTTTCTTACGTGGCAATTAAATTTAATTAAATAATGCTTACGTGGATTTGACGTGACAATGACTAGGATTCTCAATGGTATATTAAGTATAGAAAAAATACTTCAATGGTAATATGTGTACAAACCACCACCACCAATACACCACCGCCACCACCGCCGCCGCCACCATTGGTCCACCGCCGCCGCCGCCACCACCACCGCTACCACCACCACCACCATTTGGTGGTGGCGGTGGTGGCGGCGGTGGTGGCGGCGGTGGTGGCGGCGGTGGTGGCGATGGTGTCTTGGTGGTGGTGGCAGTGGTGTCTTAGTGGTGGTGGCAGTGGTGGACCGTGGTAGTGGCGGCGGTGGCGGTGGTGGCGATGGTGTCTTAGTGGTGGTGGCGGTGGTGGACCGTGGTGGTGGCGGCGGTGGCGGTGGTGGCGGTGGTGTCTTGGCGGTGGTGGTGGTGTCTTGGTGGTGGCGGCGGTGGACCGGTGGAGGCGGCGGCGGTGGTGGCGGTGGTGGCGGTGGTGTCTTGGTGGTGGTTTTATGGTGGTGGTTTGTACACATATTACCATTGAAGTATTTTTTCTGTACTTAATATATCATTGAAGTATTTTTTCTGTACTTAATATACCATTGAGAATCCTAGTCATTGCCACGTCAGATCCAAGTAAGCATTATTTAATTAAATTAAATTTCCATGTAAGAAAAAAACTAGTTGTTCCCGGTCATAATGGTATAATGTGTACAAAAAATAGAGTTCAATGGTCAATTGAGTACAAAAAATAGTTTCACGGTAACATTTGTACAAAACGGCTAGTTGGTTACCCTTACAAGTCATAACCCGTCATATTTATAGTATATAACTATTGGAAGGTGTAGAGTATGTATGGAATATGAAGAGATGATGTTAAATACAAACATAAATAACATTACTATTGGAAGGTGTAGAGTATGCATGGAATATGAAGAGATGATGTTAAATACAAACATAAATAACAATTGATATTCATGGATAATTAATGTTGGAAATTAGAAAAAAAAAAGATAAAAAAGGGAATCAATGAGAAAAAAGATAAATGGAATTCCAAGCTTTAGGAGATGCCACATCAACCTCCTAGGTTCTTACTTTAATATATATAAATGATATAATAGATAGATTGTCCTCCACTTTTCTTTATATATATCTATTAGCAACTTATTAAGGGTCGTGCTAACCACGACCCACGATGGGTTGATTAGCACGACCCACGATGGGTTGATAGATCGTACGAAAAATGAAGGTAGAATGTTATAATTTGATAGATTATTTAAAGTACGATGTCGTAAGATTTTCAAATACGCAATTACACATTAGAGAACATGATATTTCATACATTATTAACTTTAACGGTACACGATCCGCGAAATAAACGGGTTGACGGGTTGGTGGGTCAGAAAACTCAACCCAAACCCATTTATCTCCATGTCAGGTTCGTGTTGTATTTCATGTCGTTTAGAGAATTGTCACCATATGTGTGATTTTGTACATTGTAACACCCCAAAAACCCAAAACAGTAATAATATGCATATAATATAAATCCCAGTGATCTAAAACACAATCTCATAATCTTTGGTTCAAAAGTAAGTAGCTAAAGAGTGCATGCGGAACAACCCTCCACAGCTAAGATTCTAAATTTAGGGTAAACACTAAACTTCTACCGGTAGCGCTACTCTAAACGCCTACCTTCTCCTTGCCTCTTGCCTCACGATCTTTCCCTGAAAAAGGTTTGAGATTTTGAAAACGAGGGTTAGACCGAAAGGTCTAGTGAATTCCCTCAGAAACAGTTTAAAACACAGTTCCGGCCCGCTGGCCGTAAGATCAGATATCTCAAATAAACAGGAAAGCATCATGAGTAATAAAATCGCAATACAACAAACCGGATGGCCGGATCCCCCGGATACACAATTTAAGGAGTGACGGACATAGTCCGTGCCTCGCACCATCCCACAATCAACCTTACGTGGCCGGATCTCCCCGATTCTCATTTAAGGAGTGACGGACGTAGTCCGTGCCTCACACCACTAAACTTCCCAGGGATGTACGGTCCCATGGTACTCATTACTCACGATGCAATCCCGAAAGGGTAAAAATAGCATGTATATGATGATCATCAATATAGCATTCACAACCATTTATAATTTCACAAATCACATTAATATCATCAAACATTTGCAAATCGAAAGGATATGTTTAAAACAATAAAAGCAGTCCATTCATTTTCAGACAAGGGAACTCACCTGAGCTTAACTTGCTGCTTACTCTAACTCCCGGTATCTGTACAAATTCCTAAGGCATTAGTGATTCGCACTTAGACAAAACCCACAACTAGAATACCCCTAGGCAGACCCAGCACGGGGGTTCCGCTACCCGGTTAGCGGACGGGGTCAAGGGGAGCCGCCCTTGCGGGGTCTGAGGGGCAGCGCCCCTCGAAAAATTTTTATTTCTAAGGGGTTGAGCTACTATGGAAAACCTTCTCCCAAAACTAACCCTAACGTTGCAGACCTCTCAAAACCCGACTCAAGAATCCCGATTCGGGACACTACCACTCCCGATTCGGGAAATGGCAATTCCCGATTCGGGAAACGCCAATTCCCGATTCGGGAAGCATCCCACTCCAAAAACCCGAATTCAAACGATACGAGGTCAAAGTGACGACTAAGATAGCCAAATCCCCGATTCGGAAATCTTAGATTTTCCAATTGGGAAAGGCAATCGAAGAAATGAGCTTCTATCCAACACCCGAGTGAAACTCCCGATTCGGGAATCACACTTTCCCGATTCGGGAATCATGAACTCCCGATCCGGGAATCATGATTTCCCAATTCGGGAATTAAGATCAGCACCGAAAAACAGCCTATAATCGACCAAAAGTCGATCCTAACAGGCCTAAACTCGATCAAAAGACTCCCAATTGGTTTTAACTTAAGCAATAATCAATAAGCAACAAATTTTAGAGCTTAAAACTATATATCTTACCTTGATTTGGTAGAATAAGCCTCTTGAAGATGATGATGATGAATAAATTTTCCTCCCAAAAACACACACTTCACACACTCTTCTCAAATCAGATTTTTCCCAAAAATGATTAGGTTTAGGGTTTCCATACCATAAATAGTATGGGCCATGGGCTAAGCCCATACCCAAAATAGATTAATCCCACTCATTAACAATTTCCCAAAAGTGTCACCTTTAGCCCCTATAATCTAACATTCTTACCAAAAGACCAACTTAACGGAGAAATTCTAACTTAAGTCATCAGATAAAATTCTGGTTATTACATCACACCCCCCTTAAAAGAATTCCGTCCCGGAATTCACTCACTGAACAGGTGCGGGTATTTTTCCTTCATTTCGGCCTCCACCTCCCAGGTACAATCCTGTCCTTTATGGAATTTCCACTGAATTTTCACTAAGACTATCTCTTTATTCCTAAGCTTACGGATCTTGCGATCCGTCACGGCAACGGGTTCCTCCACGAAGTTTAACTTCTGATCCACTTCAATATCTTGAAGCGGTATTGCTGTCTCTGGATCTGCCAAACACTTCCTCAGGTTTGACACGTGAAAAGTGTTGTGAACTCCACCTAGTTCGACCGGTAGGTCCAACTTGTACGCCACGGCTCCAATCCTTTCAGTTATCTTGAATGGTCCTATATAACGAGGACTTAACTTCCCTTTCTTTCCAAAGCGAATAACTCCTTTCCAAGGAGATACCTTAAGCATAACTTGGTCCCCGACTTGAAATTCTATATCCTTCCTACGCTTATCCGCATAGCTTTTCTGTCGATCTCTAGCCGTCTTCAATCGATCTCGAACTTGGTTGATCTTATCCGATGTGATTTGGACAATTTCTGGTCCAGCAAGCTGTTTCTCTCCGACTTCATTCCAACACAAAGGCGTCCTACACTTTCGCCCATAAAGTATCTCGTACGGTGCCGCCTCGATACTCGAGTGGTAACTGTTGTTGTAGGCGAACTCGATCAATGGTAGATGATCTTCCCAAGATCCCCCAAAGTCCAAGATACAAGCTCTCAACATGTCTTCTAATGTTTGAATGGTCCGCTCGCTTTGTCCGTCCGTCTGTGGATGATATGCGGTGCTCAATTTGACCTGCGTCCCCATTTCCCGCTGAAAGCTTTGCCAAAATGTCGAAGTGAATCTGGCATCTCGGTCCGATACGATAGATACGGGTGTCCCGTGAAGTCGAACGATCTCCTCTATGTAAAGTCTCGCGAGTCTTTCCATAGAATACGTCTCTTTCATCGGTAAGAAGTGAGCTGACTTCGATAATCGGTCTACTATTACCCAAATAGCATCATAACCCTTAGGCGTACGAGGTAGTTTCGTCACGAAGTCCATGGTAATATGTTCCCAAGTCCATTCCGGTATAGGCAACTGTTGTAGTTTACCATATGGTCGCTGATGTTCGATCTTTACTTGAAGACAAGTCACGCATCTCTCAACGAAATGAGCGATATCCTTCTTCATTCCCGGCCACCAATAACATTGCCTCAAACCGTGATACATCTTGTTTGTTCCAGGATGAACTGCGTACTTCGACTTATGTGTCTCAACCAAAATCTTCTTTCGTAGATCTCCAAGTTTTGGAACCCAGATCCGATTCCCAAGACACTTCAAACCCTCGGTGTTCGTTACTAACGTATCCAGAAATCCTACCATTCGCTCGCTCTTCCAGTTTTCCTCCTCCGACGCTTTCTCTTGCCATTCTTTGATCTCCGACTTGAGGTCCGGTACAATGCTGATTCGGTAAGCCACAATACCTATTCGGGAATCCACAATGCCGGGTTTGACTTTTCCTCCTTTTCGACTTAAGGCATCCGCTACAACATTTCCCTTCCCCGGGTGGTAAAGAATCTCGCAATCGTAGTCGCTAAGTAGTTCAATCCATCGCCGCTGCCTCATGTTGAGCTCCTTCTGACTAAGGAGATACTGAAGACTCTTGTGATCCGTGTAAATTTGACATTTCACTCCATACAGGTAGTGCCTCCAAATCTTTAAAGCAAAAACCACGGCGGCCAATTCCATGTCGTGAGTTGGATAGTTGAGCTCGTGCACTTTCAGTTTCCTTGACGCATACGCAATCACTTTTCCATCTTGCATGAGAACGCACCCCAAGCCTAACTTTGATGCGTCACAGTAAACCACGAATCCATCCGTTCCATTTGGTAGGGTGAGAATGGGTGCACTAGTCAATTTCCCCTTCAAGTTGTTGAACGCGTACTCACATGTCGATGTCCATTCGAACTTGACGTCCTTCTTTGTAAGTTCCGTAAGTGGTGTGGCGATTGCCGAGAAATGCTCGATGAATCTTCGGTAGTAACCCGCCAATCCAAGGAAGCATCGTACTTCTGAGGGAGATTTTGGCGACTCCCAATCCTTTATAGCCTCAATCTTAGCTGGATCTACTTTGATTCCCTCTTGCGTCACAATGTGCCCCAAAAACTGAACTTCTTTCAACCAAAACTCACATTTCGAAAACTTCGCGTAGAGCTGTTCCCGCTTTAACATCTCCAAGACCTTTCGTAGGTGCTTGCCATGTTCCTCGGCCGTCCTTGAGTAGATTAAAATGTCGTCGATGAAAACGATAACAAACTCATCCAAATACGGTTTACACACTCTATTCATTAAGTCCATAAAAGCTGCTGGTGCGTTTGTAAGCCCAAATGACATCACGAGGAATTCATAATGTCCATAACGAGTCCGAAACGCCGTCTTTGGAATATCTTCTTCTCTAACTTTGAGTTGATGATAACCTGATCGCAAATCAATCTTCGAGAAGAACTTAGCCCCTTGCAGTTGGTCAAACAAATCATCAATCCGCGGCAGTGGATACTTGTTCTTGACGGTAACTTTGTTGAGTTCTCGGTAGTCGATACACATCCTCATGGTGCCGTCTTTCTTCTTCACGAACAACACCGGCGCTCCCCAAGGCGAAGTACTAGGGCGAATAAATCCCTTATCAAGTAGCTCCTGCAGTTGTGCCAACATCTCTTTCAACTCCGACGGTGCAAGTCGATACGGCGCTTTAGCGATGGGCGTCGCTCCGGGTACTAAATCGATCCGAAACTCGATCTCTCGATCTGGCGGTAGACTAACTAAATCTTCCGGGAAAACCTCCGGGTAATCACGAACAACCTCGACATCCTTTACCCCTAACTTATCTTTCTTTGAGTCTACAACATAAGCCATAAACCAAACACATCCCTTTCTAATACATCGATTTGCCTTAATCACCGAAATCAAGCTAGTACTCCTATTCCTCTTAGCGCCATAAACTACGGCCGTTCTCCCATCCGGTAATCTGATACGAACCATCTTTTGCTCACAGTCTATCTTCACCTTGTTTCTAATCATCCAATCCCATCCTAAAACCACGTCCAAACTTTCCATAGGTATAAGTCTTAACACTACAGGTACTAGGCATCCTTCCAATTCTACGGTGCAACCTTTCGCAAACCTCTTAACCCACACTCGCCCATTGGCGGTGTCCGCCTCATAAGGATGGTCTAATGGTTCAAGATTTACACAACATTGTTTAAGAAGCTCAGGGGTAGCATACGAATAGTCCGAACCAGTATCAAATAACACTTTCGCACGTATAGAGTTAACCAGAAATGTACCTGTCACCACCTCCGGTGCTTCCTCCGCTTCCTCGGCAGTCATCCTGAAGGCTCGACTCCTTGCTAGAGTTGGTGCCGCTTTCCGATCATCTCGGGCCTCAGTCGCACGCCCTCCAGTCATCGGTGCTCCACCCCTCTTCAGCTGGGGACAGTCGGTCCTGATGTGGTCTGGAGAACCACATTGATAACATGATCTCCTCCCCGGACAATCCTTCGACAAATGACCCGGCTTTCCACACTGAAAACAAGTAACTGGTCCTGACTGACAATTTCCCCGATGCACACGGTGGCACTTGCCACAAGGTCTCTGACTCGAACTCTGATTCCCGCGATGCTCAAACCTCGGGGCCTTACCCCCTCTCAGATCACTAACTGGTCCAGACCACTTCCTTTTCTCTCCCATCTGTTCAGTCATCTGACGATCCTTCTCTCTCTCGATCAACTCAGCCGCGTTGATAGCAGCCAAAAAGGTAGCCGGATCTTTCCCCATAACAAACTCCCGAATGCTTCCCTTCAAACCCCAGATATACCTCTCCACCCTTCGCTCCTCAGTCGGTACATAAATCTCAGCAAATCTCGATTTCTCGATGAAACGAGTAGTGTACTCCTGCACTGACAGTGATCCTTGCTTCAGCTGAAGAAACTCCTCTTCCATCTTCTTAGTCGCGGCCAAAGGGCAGAATTGCGATCTAAACTTCGCCACAAAGCTCTTCCAAGGCATAGATCTCACAACCTCAGCCCCTCTTCCCCCGGTCTCCACGTTCCACCAGTGTAAGGCATCCGCCTTCAGCATCGATCGCGCGAACACTACCTTATCTTCGGCTGCACACTTGCACGTCTCAAATACCATCTCGATCTCTTCGATCCATCGTAAAGCCAAAACCGGATCCCGCTCTCCTTTGTAAGTAGGAGGCTTGCATGCAACAAAAGTCTTGTAGCTACACCCATGAGTCGACTTGGGTAGCTCTTCACTAACGGGTGGTGTCTGTCGCGAACCTCCGCCGATCACAGTGGCCGACGGGCTTGTCATTCCCGAATCCTCTCGATCACCATCCGATCTCGACTTCTCTTGCTGGTTCAGTAAAGTTTGTAGAGCGTCCTGAATCTTGCCCATCTCAGTCTGAAATGCCTCACGAGTAACAAACGCTGCCGGTTGACTAGCAGAACTCTCCTGATGAGAAGGTTCTGGTTCAACGGGCGGCCTTTCGCTCTGCGCCCTGCGGTTACCTCTAGTCGGTCGCCGAGTTCCTTCAACTGCCGTTGCGGCCTTACGAGCTCCTCCTCTTCCCCGACCCTTACCCCGACCACCAGCCCTTCCTCGAACCGCAGTCGTACGAGCAGGCGGCGGCGGGGCCTCAGGTTCCGGTATCACCCTGCTTCGAAGGCTACGTCCGGCCATCGATACTGAAATAGTAACATAAAATTTAGATAACCCTAAACGACTGGATTTACAGGCAGTGTGAGTGTTCACATGTATTCACCGTCCCGTGACTACACTGGCCAGGTGTAAGCACGTTTCCATGGCACACGCTAGTCCTCGCACTTCCATACCCGACCACGACTCATAGGCAAAATCCTAATGTCCTAATATCTCAGCCGTGTCCCCAATCCTACAGTTTAAGACTAGGCCCAATCCTGGTCACCTAATTCACTTAAACTAGTGCTCTGATACCAATTTGTAACACCCCAAAAACCCAAAACAGTAATAATATGCATATAATATAAATCCCAGTGATCTAAAACACAATCTCATAATCTTTGGTTCAAAAGTAAGTAGCTAAAGAGTGCATGCGGAACAACCCTCCACAGCTAAGATTCTAAATTTAGGGTAAACACTAAACTTCTACCGGTAGCGCTACTCTAAACGCCTACCTTCTCCTTGCCTCTTGCCTCACGATCTTTCACTGAAAAAGGTTTGAGATTTTGAAAACGAGGGTTAGACCGAAAGGTCTAGTGAATTCCCTCAGAAACAGTTTAAAACACAGTTCCGGCCCGCTGGCCGTAAGATCAGATATCTCAAATAAACAGGAAAGCATCATGAGTAATAAAATCGCAATACAACAAACCGGATGGCCGGATCCCCCGGATACACAATTTAAGGAGTGACGGACATAGTCTGTGCCTCGCACCATCCCACAATCAACCTTACGTGGCCGGATCTCCCCGATTCTCATTTAAGGAGTGACGGACGTAGTCCGTGCCTCACACCACTAAACTTCCCAGGGATGTACGGTCCCATGGTACTCATTACTCACGATGCAATCCCGAAAGGGTAAAAATAGCATGTATATGATGATCATCAATATAGCATTCACAACCATTTATAATTTCACAAATCACATTAATATCATCAAACATTTGCAAATCGAAAGGATATGTTTAAAACAATAAAAGCAGTCCATTCATTTTCAGACAAGGGAACTCACCTGAGCTTAACTTGCTGCTTACTCTAACTCCCGGTATCTGTACAAATTCCTACCACTCCCGATTCGGGACACTACCACTTCCCGATTCGGGACACTACCACTCCCGATTCGGGAAATGGCAATTCCCGATTCGGGAAACGCCAATTCCCGATTCGGGAAGCATCCCACTCCAAAAACCCGAATTCAAACGATACGAGGTCAAAGTGACGACTAAGATAGCCAAATCCCCGATTCGGAAATCTTAGATTTTCCAATTGGGAAAGGCAATCGAAGAAATGAGCTTCTATCCAACACCCGAGTGAAACTCCCGATTCGGGAATCACACTTTCCCGATTCGGGAATCATGAACTCCCGATCCGGGAATCATGATTTCCCAATTCGGGAATTAAGATCAGCACCGAAAAACAGCCTATAATCGACCAAAAGTCGATCCTAACAGGCCTAAACTCGATCAAAAGACTCCCAATTGGTTTTAACTTAAGCAATAATCAATAAGCAACAAATTTTAGAGCTTAAAACTATATATCTTACCTTGATTTGGTAGAATAAGCCTCTTGAAGATGATGATGATGAATAAATTTTCCTCCCAAAAACACACACTTCACACACTCTTCTCAAATCAGATTTTTCCCAAAAATGATTAGGTTTAGGGTTTCCATACCATAAATAGTATGGGCCATGGGCTAAGCCCATACCCAAAATAGATTAATCCCACTCATTAACAATTTCCCAAAAGTGTCACCTTTAGCCCCTATAATCTAACATTCTTACCAAAAGACCAACTTAACGGAGAAATTCTAACTTAAGTCATCAGATAAAATTCTGGTTATTACATACATTACCGAAGTTTTTTTCTCTATATCTCACTATTATATATATATATATATTTTATATAGAGTTGGGTTCTTGTAAGACCAAGCTGTTTCCGTGAGATCGGTAAGACCAACATATTTTATATGAAACTTCACATCGAAACACTGTGAAGGTCTAAAAAAATTAATATTCATAGTAAAAACAATATAAATATTACATTCACGGTGTTTTTTGATGTCAAAGCTCGATTTTTGCTATACCTTCTCAACATTTCCGCTGTGAAGGTTCCCATTATTTATTTGTTACCTTCACAGAATTTGAGCTGTGAAGGTTTCGTTTTTTACCTTGTTTTGGATTGTTTACCTCGAAGATGTTTTTAGTTATTGTTAGAAATATAATTAGTTGTGTCAATTTTATAAATACTCAAACTTAGTTGCTTTTATTGTAAATGTTATTTCTCCTTACACATGTTGAATTTTGATGAAATGGTTACATAAGAAATGCTTAGATCTTCAAGACTACAATAATTCAATCATCTATGATAATCCTAGAACCTATACGAACTACAATACCTTGGTTCCACCATTGAAAAAAACAAATAAAGTATATTAGCTATAGAAAGAGACAAAAAAAACTTTAAAATCCCAACAAAAAGTAAAAGAAATGCATACCTTTTATTAGTTTTCTCAAAGTTTACATAGAAAAAAATGATAACCATCAAATGACATGATGATACCTCATATTTAGGGTTTATGACTTGCAAGAGTAACCAAATATCCGTTTTGTACAAATGTTACCATGAAACTACTTTTTGTACTCAATTGACCATTGAACTCTATTTTTTGTACACATTATACCATTATGACCGGGAACAACCAGTTTTTTCTTACGTGGCAATTAAATTTAATTAAATAATGCTTACGTGGATTTGACGTGGCAATGACTAGGATTCTCAATGGTATATTAAGTACAGAAAAAATACTTCAATGGTAATATGTGTACAAACCACCACCACCAAGACACCACCGCCACCACCGCCGCCGCCACCATTGGTCCACCGCCGCCGCCGCCACCACCACCATTTGGTGGTGGCGGTGGTGGCGGCGGTGGTGGCGGCGGTGGTGGCGATGGTGTCTTGGTGCTGGTGGCAGTGGTGTCTTAGTGGTGGTGGCAGTGGTGGACCGTGGTAGTGGCGGCGGTGGCGGTGGTGGCGATGGTGTCTTAGTGGTGGTGGCGGTGGTGGACCGTGGTGGTGGCGGCGGTGGCGGTGGTGGCGGTGGTGTCTTGGCGGTGGTGGTGGTGTCTTGCTGGTGGCGGCGGTGGACCGGTGGTGGCGGCGGCGGTGGTGGCGGTGGTGGCGGTGGCGTCTTGGTGGTGGTGGTTTGTACACATATTACCATTGAAGTATTTTTTCTGTACTTAATATACCATTGAGAATCCTAGTCATTGCCACGTCAGATCCAAGTAAGCATTATTTAATTAAATTAAGTTTCCATGTAAGAAAAAAACTGGTTGTTCCCAGTCATAATGGTATAATGTGTACAAAAAATAGAGTTCAATGGTCAATTGAGTACAAAAAATAGTTTCACGGTAACATTTGTACAAAACGGCTAGTTGGTTACCCTTACAAGTCATAAACCGTCATATTTATAGTATATAACTATGTTGGGAACCAAGGGCATAAACATGCGCAGCGGATAACAAAAACTGATTCCCAATCGAGGATCCAATCCTAACCTTAACAGATACAATTAAAGTGGGTTTGATGGTTTACCTTTTGATGAATAAACTTCCAGAATGCTTGCAGGGGATACACCGCTACTGACACTTCTCGAGGAACGGTTGCTAGACCACCACCAAGGATTATTCCGCAAACGAAAATTTCGGCTCTCGCCTTTTTCTTATGATTGCCGGCGGTAGAGAGGAAAAGAGAGAGAGATTGATTTGAGAATTATCAATTCAGTTATTTTCAATCAAACCTTATGCCTTTATTTATATTAACTAATAAGGCAGTGTTTGATGCCATATGGAATACCTTTATAATTATCAACCTGATAATTAAATATATATTCCATAATTATCTCTTAATTAATTCAACTGATTAATTAATTTATAAATAAATAATTCAACTAATTATTTATTTCTTTCTCCTTTAATAAACGATTAATTATCTCTCTCAACAAAATAATCCAAACATCCTCTTATTTAGTGTGCAGCGGTGTGACCTACTAGTGTCCTATAACATTGGATACGGTAACCTTGTTACTGTCTCGCACATAATCCTAACAGACTCCCACTTGTGCTAGACATGTAACTGTACTGTTACCATTAGCCTAAGGAGGTCCCTAGCCAGACACTTAGGTTAACCAGGTTATAAGATCTCTTACATCTAGAGATACAATTCACACTTGAATTTGTACACAGGTTCATTCCTTTTGCACACGATATTTCTAAAGTGATTTAAGACATGGAGTGGAGGATTCATTTCTTAAAATCAAGTATTTCTTGACTCTGATTTCGATTGCCTGCAGTAGCGGATATTACTAAATAACCTCTGTTATTCTATCCGAGCGTGGCCACGCGTTTTCTGCCAATCTTAATCGTCAAGGGGCCCGGAAATATCTCTCTTTTGAAAGAGGTGCAAATCCCTTCTTGACTACTTGCATTTGGATCCACGGCTTCCGCTGCATCTAGTCACGTCCCGTATGGCCACCCAGTTACGGTGCAGCGTTAGTACGTGCTAAGAGTACAGTGGTCCTCGTGTTCCCAAACCAAGTATCTCAGGTCTAAGGACAACCTATCAAGTCAGTGCCTATGACTAAGGCTCCATGAAGCAGACTTGATTACTGGTCACTTCCAATACCCAAACACTCTGATGAGTATCTATAAATACTTGGTCACATCACTTGTGCTTTTATTCTCTACTTTGAACAAATCATCAAGTATTTATAATAGCGTCAAACTCCCTATTGAAATTCCCATTTCAATAAGTGGCTATGGAAATTTAGATTTCATACAAGACTTTGTAGAATCATGGATATGTTAAATATGCAAAAAATAGTTAATTTAGAACAATCATGAAATTAAAACCTCCATTTATTTCCAACACACTGTGAAATAAAACTTTACATGATTACATTGTTTCTAAATTAGACTATAGTCATAATTAATAAACTAAGAACTAGCTACTGGCTTCCAGGTACTGCATCCCAATGGAATTCGCATGTGCCTCATGCTTTACTCTCGCTAGTGACTTTGTCAGCGGATCTGCGACATTGTCTTCTGTTGGAATCTTCCATATTCTCACATCTCCTCTTCCAATGATCTCTCGGATGAGGTGATACTTTCTGAGCACGTGTCTCGACTTGTGATGCTCTCTAGGTTCCTTTGCTTGCGCCACGGCTCCTGAGTTATCACAGAATATATCTATCGGTCTCGAGATACTGGCAACCACTCTGAGATCCGATAGAAAATTCCTTAGCCAGACAGCTTCCTTTGCCGCATCACATGCTGCAATGTACTCTGCTTCTGTAGTTGAGTCTGCAATTGTGTCCTGCTTCGAGCTCTTCCATGAGATCGCACCTCCGTTTAGGGTAAAGACATACCCTGACTGTGACCTGAAGTCATCTCTGTCGGTCTGGAAACTAGCGTCAGAATATCCTGTGACACTAATTTCATCCTCAGAACCTCCAAAGACCAAGAACATTTCTTTCGTTCTTCTCAGATATTTAAGAATGTTCTTGACAGCCACCCAATGGGGTTCACCCGGATTCTGTTGGTATCTGCTCGTAACACTTACTGAGTAAGCAACATCGGGCCTAGTACATAGCATGGCATACATAATCGATCCAATTGCAGAAGCATATGGAACCGATTTCATCTTGTCCTGATCTTCACTAGAAACAGGACACTGTGTTTTACTTAACAATATGCCATGTTGCATTGGAATGAATCCTTTCTTGGATTCATCCATCCTGAATCTCTTCAGTACTTTGTCAATGTATGTACTCTGACTAAGTCCGATAAGCCGCTTAGATCTGTTTCTGTAGATCTTTATACCTAGTATATAAGCGGCTTCTACAAGGTCTTTCATCTGGAAACGTTTACTTAACCATTCCTTAACACTCTGTAAAGTTGGTACATCGTTTCCTATGAGTAGTATGTCATCTACATACAAGACCAGGAAGGTTACTATGCTCCCACTGAACTTAGTGTAAACACATGGCTCGAACTCACTTTTAGCGAAGCCAAACTCTTTGATTCGCTCATCAAAGTGTAAGTTCCAGCTTCGAGATGCTTGCTTCAATCCATAAATAGATTTTAGCAGCTTACACACCTTATTAGGATTCTTAGGATCTTCAAACCCCTCTGGTTGTTCCATATAGACGTCTTCTGTTAACTTTCCATTCAGAAAGGCTGTCTTGACGTCCATTTGCCAAATCTCGTAATTAAAGTACGCTGAGATGGCCATAAGAATCCTAATTGACTTCAACATTGCCACTGGTGAAAAGGTTTCATCATAGTCAATACCATGAGTTTGCGTGAATCCTTTTGCAACTAGTCTGGCTTTGAAGGTGTGTACGTTCCCATCCATGTCGGTTTTCTTCTTGAAAACCCATTTGCGTCCAACAGCCTTACAGTGTTGTGGCAAATCAGTCAACTCCCAAACTTGGTTGTCGTACATGGATTGCATCTCGGCCTTCATGGCTTCCTGCCATTGTTCAGACTCACTGCCTGACACAGCTTCTCCATAGGATGTTGGTTCATTTAAGTCTCCACTATCTTGAGAGACTAGGAACCCAAGATACCTATCTGGTTCTTGTCTAACCCTGCTGGATCTGCGAAGGTCCTGTGTTTGTACTTCCTCAATCGGCTCTGATTGAGGCTCAACATTGTTATGTTGAATTTCTGGCTCAACAACTGGTGTAGTGCTTTCTTCGTCTACTATCTGTAGATCTACATCCTTTCTGGTGTTCTCTAAACTGAGAAACTTTTCTTCCAGAAATTTTCCATTTCGAGCAACAAACACTTTGTTCTCTTCAGGGTTGTAGAAATAATATCCCACGGTGGTCTTGGGATATCCAACGAAGAAACACTTGTCGGATTTGGGTTTGAGTTTTTCTGAGGTAGGTCGTTTGACGTAAACCTCACAACCCCAAATTTTCAGAAAAGATATGTTGGGTTTCTTACCCTTCCATAGCTCGTATGGAGTCTTTTCTACCGACTTTGTTGGCGCTCTGTTCAGTATGTGTGCTGCTGTTTCGAGCGCATGTCCCCAGAATGATATTGGCAGCATAGAATGACACATCATCGTTCGTACCATGTCAAGTAAAGTACGATTTCTCCTTTCTGATACACCGTTCATCTGAGGTGTATACGGAGGTGTAAGTTGGGATACAATCCCACACTCCATTAGATGATTGTCAAACTCATCACTGAGATATTCGCCACCACGATCTGACCGTAAGAACTTGATCCTCTTGTCAAGTAGATTCTGTACTTCATTCTGATATTCCTTGAATTTCTCAAAGGTTTCAGATTTATGTCTCATCAAGTAGACATAACCATACCTACTGAAGTCGTCAGTGAAGGTAATGAAGTACCGGTATCCTCCTCTTGCTACATGACTGAAAGGTCCACATACATCTGTGTGGATTATTTCAAGCAAGTCAGTAGCCCTTTCATTCTCACTGTTGAAAGGTTGCTTTGTCATTTTACCAGATAAACAAGATTCGCAATTATCAAAAGGTTTGTAGTCGAAATTGCCAAGAAAACCTCCTTTTAGGAGTAGTTCAACGCGTTTCTTGTTTATATGGCCCAAACGACAATGCCAGAGGTAAGTCTGATCCTCAATATCCTTGGATCTCTTACTTATATGATAGATTTCACTATTGTTGTCTTTAAGATTTACAGTGTATAGACCATCTACGGGTGTAGCTTTAAAATAGAAAATATTATCTTTAAAAACTGAAATCATTTTATAAGAATATTTATAATAAAAGCCTTGGTCTACCAACAAATCAAAAGACAATACATTCTTAATCATATTTGGAATATAATAACAATTATCCAGTTCCAAAACTAGACCTGAGGGTAAACTAAGACTATAAGATCCCACGGCTTCAGCAATCAACGGAGTGCCTTCGCCAACTCGTAGGTTCGAACGGTCCTTCCTCAGTGTCTTTCTTCTAGTGAATCCCTGTAAATGATTACAAATGTGGTTACCACTGCCTGTATCAATTACCCATGATTCATAAGAAGTGATTAAGCAATCTATCATAAAGATACCTGGAGCATCGGGTAAACCGATATCCATCTGGTCGATGTTCATCGAGTGCTCGCAAATATCCTCGCTGCCTCATTCTGGGCAACTCAGATCTCCCAGCTCATCAATTATATCAGTGTCCATGAGATTCGCAGGTTCGGGTACTGGCTCTAGACTGGCCAGGATATCTTCATGAACTTTATCCACGTCGTTCTTTGGTTCCTTCATGTAGGCACTAGCTGTGTCCTGAACTTCCTTTGTGAGGGAGAACCACATGAGATACACTAACTCCTCCTGAGTCATCTTGTACCCCAGACGTGATAAACACTTAAAAAGCCTTCTCATATCAATAAGATGGTTTTTAACTGACTGACCCTTCTGTAGCTTCAGGGAGAGAATCTCTTGCATGATCAAAAGCTTGCCCGTGTGCTTGTAGAAACCTAACTGGTTTTCTACATTCCTTACGACCTCGTGACAGAATTTCACTCTTAAGTCTCCCGTGAACTCGGGTGACATAGAGAAAACTAGAATGGACATTACATCCGACTCATCTGCCATGAATCTGAAATATTCGGCAAATTCCTCTTCTAGGGCATTGCTTTTGGGTCGTGACATGGGCTTATTGATCACATAAAGCTTACCCTGGGCACTCAAAACATTCTGTAAGTGCAACTTCCAAACTGGAAAGTTCTGGCCCGTAAGCTTCCACTTGCCCGTAATAAGGCGAAGTGATTCCTCAGGTGAATAAAACGGAATGCTAATTGGAGACATCTACAGAAGAATATAAATTCCACTTTAGTTTATAATTATATAATTCTAATAAATTATTACCCTTAAAATAAATTTATTAGTCTAGAATCCATATTTCACATGTGTCGGGAAGCATGTGATCATGTCAAACCGACTCATGCGATCTATGGTAGGTAACACTATACCAATCGTATTCCTATCTGAAAATACGACTTCTAGATCGTCGGGACATCGGATATTAATAATCCGTGCATATTTAGTCCCTCTAGTGCATTTTGGCCTGGTACCACCCAGTGAATAAATAATTACCAAAATAGATTGCACCACCCGGGACCTGGACAAACTCTGGCCGGTACCACCCGGAGATAATTCGTAGAGTTTTATCACCTTCCAGTTTCGGTTTGAACACGGGCGTTCATAGTGTGTGCACTTACAACGCCCTATGTACCTTACACCGGAAGTGCCCCTAAAGTGGGTTGCACTTACTAATCTATGATTTTAACAAGGGTCTAAATTGCCAGTTTCTTTTTCCAAAAACTTTGAAAAAACTGGATCCAAACACTAACTGTATTTGTATCCTTACAATTTCTAAACAATCCGTTCAAAAAGGGCAATTTTATATTTAATAATTACGTAAATTAAACAACCACGCAATTTAAATATAAACAGCACAGTCATAGCTTAAACCCTTAAACTAATGTTGTTTTTGTGAGCCAACACAAAACAACGGTCTCAATCCCTAAGTGACAAAAGTCTTCAACTTCTGGCACTCCCACTGGCTCCGAGATCCATGGTCGTCGTCCTTGTCTCCGTCTCGATGTAATTAAAATAATTATTACAAATGGGTTTAAATGGCACGCAGGCCTCCCAACTAGTCTAATAAAACATTAAAATTACAAAAGGGTTGTAAATGGCTCGCAGGCCTCCCAACTATTCTAAAACGGATAAATAAACACAACCACAGGTCTAAAAGGGTTCAGCTATGACTTATCATAATTAAATAAATTAAAATACAACTGTATTTTAACCGGATAATTATAAAAAAACATAAATTAATTTAAAACAAATTAATTAAACTAATCCTGAATCGTTTTAAAACTTATCTGATAAAAACGATTCTTAATTCGAAAAAACATCCGGAAACGGATTTCAAACTGATACCCGTTAACGATAATAATGAAACTAAAAACGTCATCGAATTACCACCGATCCGCCGAAACTCGGTCGTCGATCGGCGGTTTTCAACGCCGGCGATGATGATGACCCGATCGCCACCACCGCCGCCCGGACTACCACCGCAATCGCCGCCGGCAGCGGCGACTTCGATAGCCACCACCGCCGTCACCTAAATCAACCGGCGACGGCAGCAGCTAAGGAGCCACCACCGCCGCCCACCGTAATAACAATCGTCGGCGACAGCAGCGGCTGGAAAGCCACCACCGCCGCCGCAATCGACACCATCGCCACCATAGTCCACCGGCGACAGCAGTGGACTTGACCACCACTGCCGCGGCGATCTCCGTGACGAGAGCGCCGCCACCACCGCAACTGGTGGTGCGACCGGTTCCGATTCGACAGGCAGGCGGCGATCGCCGCTGCCCCCAAATCCCTCCGATCGATCGCCACCGCCTAGGTGGTCGATCACGGCTACCTTTCGCCGATCATCGGCTTGGGTTCGATCGACACCACCGCCACCACAATCGGTGGTGCGGTGGTGGTTCTTCGTTCGCGGTTTACTACGGCCGACGCCACAACCACCAAGCGGGTGGTGTGGCCGGCGACTACCATGACAGCCGGTACCGCAGCCACCAATCGGGTGGTGCGGCCGATAGAGAATCGACGGCGATCGGCCTGGAGGTCCGGCCGGCTAACTGCCGCCGTTCCGCCGCCGATCGTCGTTTCGTTAGGTTTACAAAAAAATCAGATTTTTTTTAACAAATCAATGATTTTATAAAACCTAATTCACTAACAAACATCTTAAACCTGATCTGTTAGGTTTAGGAAGTGGCTCTGATACCACTGTTGGGAACCAAGGGCATAAACATGCGCAGCGGATAACAAAAACTGATTCCCAATCGAGGATCCAATCCTAACCTTAACAGATACAATTAAAGTGGGTTTGATGGTTTACCTTTTGATGAATAAACTTCCAGAATGCTTGCAAGGGATACACCGCTACTGACACTTCTCGAGGAACGGTTGCTAGACCACCACCAAGGATTATTCCGCAAACGAAAATTTCGGCTCTCGCCTTTTTCTTATGATTGCCGGCGGTAGAGAGGAAAAGAGAGAGAGATTGATTTGAGAATTATCAATTCAGTTAATTTCAATCAAACCTTATGCCTTTATTTATATTAACTAATAAGGCAGTGTTTGATGCCATATGGAATACCTTTATAATTATCAACCTGATAATTAAATATATATTCCATAATTATCTCTTAATTAATTCAACTGATTAATTAATTTATAAATAAATAATTCAACTAATTATTTATTTCTTTCTCCTTTAATAAACGATTAATTATCTCTCTCAACAAAATAATCCAAACATCCTCTTATTTAGTGTGCAGCGGTGTGACCTACTAGTGTCCTATAACATTGGATACGGTAACCTTGTTACTGTCTCGCACATAATCCTAACAAACTATTGGAAGGTGTAGAGTATGTATGGAATATGAAGAGATGATGTTAAATACAAACATAAATAACATTACTATTGGAAGGTGTAGAGTATGCATGAAATATGAAGAGATGATGTTAAATACAAACATAAATAACAATTGATATTCATGGATAATTAATGTTGGAAATTAGAAAAAAAAAAGATAAAAAAGGGAATCAATGAGAAAAAAGATAAATGGAATTCCAAGCTTTAGGAGATGCTACTTTAATATATATAAATGATATAATAGATAGATTGTCCTCCACTTTTCTTTATATATATATATTAGCAACTTATTAAGGGTCGTGCTAACCACGACCCACGATGGGTTGATTAGCACGACCCACGATGGGTTGATAGATCGTACGAAAAATGAAGGTAGAATGTTATAATTTGATAGATTATTTAAAGTACGATGTCGTAAGATTTTCAAATACGCAATTACACATTAGAGAACATGATATTTCATACATTATTAACTTTAACGGTACACGATCCGCGAAATAAACGGGTTGACGGGTTGGTGGGTCAGAAAACTCAACCCAAACCCATTTATCTCCATGTCAGGTTCGTGTTGTATTTCTTGTCGTTTAGAGAATTGTCACCATATGTGTGATTTTGTACACTACCGAAGTTTTTTTCTCTATATCTCACTATTATATTTATATATATTTTATATAGAGTTGGGTTCTTGTAAGACCAAGCTGTTTCCGTGAGATCGGTAAGACCAACATATTTTATATGAAACTTCACATCGAAACACTGTGAAGGTCTAAAAAAATTAATATTCATAGTAAAAACAATATAAATATTACATTCACGGTGTTTTTTGATGTCAAAGCTCGATTTTTGCTATACCTTCACAACATTTCCGCTGTGAAGGTTCCCATTATTTATTTGTTACCTTCACAGAATTTGAGCTGTGAAGGTTTCGTTTTTTACCTTGTTTTGGATTTTTTACCTCGAAGATGTTTTTAGTTATTGTTAGAAATATAATTAGTTGTGTCAATTTTATAAATACTCAAACTTAGTTGCTTTTATTGTAAATGTTATTAAAGGCCCATTGTTCAAGGCCCAATTGTTTAAGCCTTTTTAGCCCTTTTATTGTTTAGTATAAATAGGTGATACATTCATCATTTGTACCTTCTTGCTTCTCTCACAATCTTATGGAATGCAAATCTCTTTTAGATCTTTGTACTTAGCATATACATCATCTAGATTTAAGTGTTCTTGATTTGATTGATTTGGCACCCACAATTGGTATCAGAGCTTGCCACTTGCTCTTGATCCGTTGTGTTCTGGTTCTGGTGAAAAAGCTTCAGGTCCAGACCAAAGCTTCGGGTACTGGGTCTTCGCTCCAGACTTGGATATTAGGCATCAAGTGTGATCTTCAGAATTTCTCTAAGTCAATTCAATACCAATACCCACCACTACACTTAACCTTCAGATCTGAACCTAACCTCCAGATCTGGACCCAACCTTTAGAACTGAATCATTTTCAAGATTTTCACAAGTCTTGAGATTTTTCACCAACCAAATCATCTGATTATTCTAAGTGGTTTAAGATCTACAATCAATCTTTAATCATGAACACAAGAGAAGCGTTGGCAATCGGGTCTGACACTCGACCTCTAGTTCTGTTCAGAGGTGACTTCTCCCAATGGAAATCACGTTTCATAGACTTTGTCACCAAGCAACCTCTCGGCAAGCAAATCATGGAATCCCTCAAGAATGGACCCGTGAAGTATTACACTAAAATTTCAGCAGTCCCTGATGGTAATCCACCTATTGTAGGAGGAATAGTGGAAAAAGATGAAACAAACTTCACTCCTTAAGAAGCCAACCGAGTCAGAGGTGACATTCTTGCCAAGTCATATCTCATTCAGAGCCTGCCCAATGAGATATATGCTAACATTGACTGCAACGACACCGGAAAGGCTATGTGGGATGAGATCATTAGCCTAATGCATGGGACAGAGAAAGGCATACAGATGAAAAGAACTAACCTTCTGACTAACTTTGCCACCTTCAAAGGTTGAGAGGGAGAACTACTAGAAGATACTTATCATAGGTTTTACAATATGATCAATGAGCTCCGAAAGAACAACCTCAAGAAGTCTCAGTTGGACATTGATAACACCAAAATTATACATGTTTTGGTTGCGCGTAATCGTATGACTTTGCCCCATTTCTCACCCGTTTATGATCATTTCATGCACTAAATGAGCTTATTATTGTTTGTGAAGGATTTGGAGGCCGTGGAACGGAAAAGTACGAAAAAAGGCGAGAAAACGTGAAAAATGCACAAAGTCAACACAGAAGACACTTGGCGATCGCGAAGTCCTCATTCTGGCGCCGCCAAGTGCGACTGAATTGCAGATTAGGGTTGATTTAAGTGTTTGGCGTCGCCAAGTCAGCCATCTTGCGATCGCTAGATGGAGCCTGGTCGTTTTTCTTTAAATATCAGCCTCCTCCTTCAGTTCTAAACATGTTCGATGTCCGATACACGAGGGAAGTACAGAGGAACGAGAGTGAGAGTACGAAAGGTGCCGATACGCTGCGGAAGTCGATCTCCGATCATCTATCGTTGTGCTGTCGGTATCATGTCGATGTCTACTTTTGTTTGTGTTCTTGTTTTCATTATGAGTGAGTAGTCTATTAGTAGTGCTTGTCATGATAGATGAACCTTTATGGATGATACTTTGCAATTAATGTTTATTGGTTTGTTTTGATTAATTGAATGTCGTTTATGGTTCTTTTCTGATTATTGTTGTTGTGACGATTTGAATTCACTTGGTTGGGTGTATTTGTTAGACCAAAGCAGATAGACTCTGAAAGGATAATCAACCTACCTTAGCCTGACTTGGACCATAGAGTTTTGTTAAGGGGTTACTTTGACCAATAGTGACCTATAGTAAAAGAGCCATTACAATATTGATTAGGAAGGGTTTATCGATTCTAGATTGTGGACCAAACGATTTAGGATTGGAATTAGGAGGACCATATCCTAGTTCATAGCCATAAATTGCACATGTTAGGGTGTCCCAGACTTAAATTCCTACAATAGTCAAAACAACCAAACCTTCGACCTATTCATATCATCCATATTGGGGATTCACTTTATCATGATAAGTACTGCTGTTTTTCCCTTATTATAATCTTAAATCATTATTTTAACCGCTTTCTTAGTTTTACTTAGTTAATTACCTTTTTCAGTATTCAAACCTTTTTCATACAAAACCCCCTTTTTAGATTAATTAGACCGATTCAGACTTTAGTCTACGATAACTTGACCGTTCCCAGTGGTAGATACGATACCTGGACTTTCCTACACTATATTACTCACGATCAGGTACGCTTGCCTGTATATGTGGTAAGACGGTGGCTAGGCATTAGAGGTTAAAACTTGTTACGCTTTTTATATACGATAATTACCGCATAAAGTTTTTGGTGCCGTTGCCGGGGAACGGTAGTTGTTAGATTTTAGTCTAATTAGTTTTGTTAATCGATCCTTGTGAGGGATTCTTTCCCTTGCAAGTTTTTCGCTTTCTAGTTTAATTAATTAGTTTCATCTTTAGTTTATTTTTATCTCTTTGTTTCCCGCAAGTTGCCCGTAATCGTTTGTTGAGTTGTCAGGATGACAGACGATCGACCCATGTGGGATAAGCGATCTGAGGTCCGGTTTACTCCGAGATCCGCGATCAAAAAGACAGATGGTAAAATGGTGGAAATCAATAAAGGACTCATCAAAATGATCAACACCATTTCGTTTGACGGAGAACCAAGCGGAAATCCTTACCAACACCTTGAAGCATTCGAGGACATCTGTGAATTAGTCAACACCAAGGAGGATGAGGTAAAACTTCGAGTATTCCCTTTTACTTTGACAAAAAAGGCAAAAGACTGGTTTAAACAACTGCTCCCGGGATCCATCACAACCTGGGACGATTTGAAATCTGCCTTTTTGTCAAGGTACTTTCCCACTTCCAAGGCTCACAAAACAAGGAAAAGATAGCCTTGTGAAAGCTTAGGGAAGGTATAAGAGTTTATTTTTAGTTTTTCCAAACCATGGTATTGATGATAGAGAAATGATAGATGTTTTTTATGCTGGATTGACTAACGATTCTCGGTTAAGGTTGGATTCATCTTGTGGAGGTATTTTTCCGTATAAGACAGTGAAAGAAGCGCGTAAACTCTTGGATGACATGGAAGAACACTATCTGGATTGGTCTACCGACGAGGAACAAGAGGAGACCCAACCAACGCATCTAAATGTAGTGTCGTCATCCGAAGAGCACATCTATGCAACTAAGGACTTCACCGAGACGCCAAATCCTCTTTTCAAGCCATATGGCGGGGTAATCAAACAATTATTCCATCACTTCTCCCAAGAGCAAGAAAAGATGGGTGCGGATGTCGAACAGAAAATGCAAGGGTTTGTAAACTTTATTGCAGGATTATATCGAGGCGTGGATCAATTCCTCCGAGACGTCAAGGAAACATTTCCTCATATGGAGGCGGAAGCACAGGCTGAAGTGTTCACAACCACAAGAGGAGGTAAGGTAGTTGTAGGACCACCTATGCCTCAAACTAATCAAATTCCTAATATGCAGGTTGTTGAACCAGAGGTGGAATTGCCATCACGACCAACAAAAGAGGTCAGGGAGGAAGCAGTCAGACCAAGGGAATCTACAACACCACATGTGCCTACAAGAGTACCATACCCTGCACGACTACGGAAAGAAAAGAAAGAGGCCCAATATCGTTAGTTTATTGACTTGATTAAACGAGTAGATATTAATGTGCCTCTTGTGGATTTAATTGCAGGTGTACCGAGTTACGCAAGATTTCTCAAGGAGTTGGTGGCTAATAAAGCAAGAATGGGAACAGAAGAAATAGCCTTCCTGAATGCCGAATGCTCAGCTACACTTTCAGACACCCTCAAAAAGGGTGATCCGGGGAGTTTCATTATCCCTTGTTATTTTGGTAAAAGTGTTTCATGTAGAGCCCTAGCAGACCTAGGAGCCAGTATAAACCTAATGCCATTATCCTTTTATCAAAAGCTGGGATTGAATGATCTAAAAAGCACAAGAATGACTATCCAACTAGCTGATAGATCCATAAAATACCCTGTAGGAATAGCTAAGGATGTCATAGTTCGGGTAGACAGGTTTGAATTCCCTGCCGACTTTGTGATCTTGGATATAAAGGACGAGGTTAAAGTACCTCTAATCCTTGGTCGTCCGTTCCTCAACACGGCCAGTGCCATTATTCATGTAGCCGAAAGAGAACTTAGTCTAGGAATTGGTGAAGACCGAATCACACTTTCCATTGACGGGATTCTGGACTATAATGACTCTATAAATACTCTAGACAGTATAGATGACTTCACCGAATCAGAGCCTAATGAATATCTTTTTGAATCAGGTGAATGGGAAGAAAGCCTTGCTATTGAGAAAAGATGGGATGAAACCGTGGAGGAAGAAGAAGAGGACTTCGAGGAGCTAAAGCAGGAAGACAAAGTCAGAGTAAAGACCTCTTTGGAGGAACCACCAGATTTGGAGTTAAAGGACCTTCCCGAGCACCTCGAGTACCAGTTTCTTGAAGGTAACAATTCTCTCCCGGTAATTATCTCTTCCTTGCTAACAGCCAACGAAAAGGATAGACTTATTGAGGTTTTGAAAAAACACAAAAAGGCTTTAGCTTGGAAAATTTCGGACATTCCCGGAATAAGCCCTTCATTTTGTACACACAAAATTTTAATGGAAGACAATTTTAAACGATGTGTGCAAAAACAAAGGAGGCTTAATCCGAAAATGCAAGAAGTTGTGAAAAAGGAGGTTATCAAACTGCTTGATACCGGGATTATTTACCCCATTTCTGACAGTCCTTGGGTAAGCCCTGTTCAAGTAGTTCCCAAAAAGGGAGGACTCACAGTTGTCACAAATGATAACAATGAGTTAGTTCCCACCCGTACTGTTACCGGGTGGAGAGTTTGCATAGACTATAGGAAGCTTAATGATGCCACTAGAAAAGACCATTTCCCCTTACCCTTCATTGATCAAATGCTTGAACGCTTGGCGGGAAATGAGTACTATTGCTTCCTAGATGGATTTTCGGGATACTTCCAAATCCCCATTGATCCTGAAGACCAGGAGAAAACGACCTTTACTTGTCCCTTTGGAACATTTGCCTATAGGCGTATGCCTTTTGGGTTGTGCAATGCACCCGCTACTTTTCAGTGATGCATGACAGCCATTTTCCAGGACATGATAGAGAATTGTATGGAAGTCTTTATGGATGATTTATCTGTTTTCGGTAACTCTTTTGATGATTGTCTAAGCAGCCTAGACAGGGTACTAGCTCGATGCGAGGAATCTCATCTAGTTCTCAACTGGGAAAAGTGTCACTTTATGGTAAGGGAAGGTATAGTTCTTGGACACAAAATCTCAAAAGATGGTTTAGAGGTGGATAAAGCTAAGATAGACACTATATCGAAGCTTCGCCCACCTACAAACATAAAAGGGGTCAGAAGTTTTTTACGTCATGCCGGGTTTTATAGGAGGTTTATACAAGATTTTTCAAAAATATCTCGACCTCTAACCAAACTTCTTGAAAAAGATGCGCCTTTCATTTTTGATGAGAAGTGCATCTCCGCTTTTGAAACTTTGAAACGGCATTTGACCAATGCCCCTATCATGGTTCCACCTGATTGGGATCAACCTTTTGAGATTATGTGTGATGCGAGCGATTATGCCGTCGGTGCAGTTCTTGGGCAACGTAAAAAACAATTATTTTCAACCGATTTGTTATGCAAGTCGAACTCTGAACGATGCTCAAGAAAACTACACCATGACAGAAAAAGAGCTTCTGGCGGTAGTTTTTGCCATTGAAAAGTTTAGATCTTATCTTGTGCTGTCCAAAATCATAGTTTACACGGATCACTCTGCCCTTAAATATCTCTTTGCTAAGCATGATGCTAAGCCCAGACTCATACGATGGATACTTCTGTTGCAAGAGTTTGATATAGAGATAAGAGATAAGAAAGGCGCTGAGAATTTGGCTGCCGATCATTTATCTCGTCTGGAAAATCCATACATGGATTCCGGAGGTAGAGAAGTTATCAGGGATAAATTCCCCGATGAGGACCTTAATATGATTAAGACCGTAGGAGAGGACCCTATACCTTGGTATGCAGACTTTGCAAATTATCTGGCCGCTGGTGTTCTTGTCAAAGGTATGACTTATCAACAAAAAGGTAAGTTTTTCTCGGATTTAAAGTATTATTATTGGTCTAAACCTTATCTGTTCAGAATAGGACCTGATAGGATTCACCGTCGATGTGTCTCCGGCCCTGCTGCTTGGGACATTCTCACAAACTGTCACAAAGGCCCCACGGGAGGCCATTTTGGAGCCAATCTGACTGCTAGAAAAGTCCTCGAGTCCGGATTTTATTGGCCTACAATTTTTAAGGATGCTCACACTTTAATAAAATCTTGTGACACTTGTCAAAGGGCAGGCAACATCACAAAAAAAGATGAGATGCCCCAACAGAGCATCTCCGTCAGTGAAGTGTTTGATGTTTGGGGAATCGATTTCATGGGACCTTTTCCCGACTCTAGAGGCAACAAATACATCCTTGTGGCGGTTGATTATGTTTCCAAGTGGGCCGAGGCAAAGGCTTCGCCCACGAATGATGCTAAAGTGGTTGTTGACTTTGTGAAATCTCTTGTGTGTAGGTACGGATGTCCAAAGGCGATCAGCAGTGATAGAGGAACTCACTGTGCAAACTATCTATTGGAGAAGACCTTAAAAAGATATGGAGTGCATCATCGATTCTCGACTGCCTACCATCCGCAAGCCAATGGACAAGCGGAAAACACCAACAGGGCGTTGAAACGAATCTTGGAAAAGACGGTCGATAACAACCCGAAGATATGGTCACAAAAGCTTGAAGATGCACTATGGGCGTATCGTACGGCCTACAAGACCCCAATTGGAAGCACTCCTTATCGGATGCTTTACGGGAAAGCGTGTCACCTTCCATTCGAGTTCGAGTACAAAGCGCTGTGGGCACTAAAGAAAGTTCACTTGGATGACATTGCGAGCGGAAGAGAAAGATTGATAAGCTTGCACGAATTGGAAGATCTTAGATATCTCGCTTATGAGAACTCGAAGATCTACAAGGAGCAGCGAAAGAAATGGCATGATGCGCATCTCAAAGAAGTGAAGGTATTCAAAGAGGGGGACAAGGTATTAATGTATCAAACTCGTTTTAAATTTTCCCCCGGTAAGTTGAAATCACGATGGATAGGTCCATATGTCGTTTTAAAAGCTTATCCCTCGGGATATGACCTAATGACCGAAAGAGGATCATTTAAGGTAAATGGCCATACACTAAAGCTTTACAATGAGAACGACCCTGTCAGAAATGGCGAGGTCTGTCATTTTTCTAAAGAGCCAATTACTTGCGTGTGTATGTGTTTTAATCAATTTTGCAGCATTAGCCAAAGGAAATTGCAACCCGATCAAATTTCAGAAGCAACCAAACTGTAGGCATTTCGCGATCGCGAAATCTTGAATTTCGCGCCGCGAAGTGAGTGGCCCAGGTAAGTCCGAATTTTGAAAATAGTGAGCGATAACGACTTCGCGACGC
Organism: Centaurea solstitialis; assembly: GCA_030169165.1. NCBI lineage: Eukaryota > Viridiplantae > Streptophyta > Magnoliopsida > Asterales > Asteraceae > Centaurea > Centaurea solstitialis. Next base: position 69,419,216 of record CM058046.1, read on the forward strand.
GAAAACCTTTATTTCGCGACACGAAGTTCGAGACGAGAAGGTTTAAACTGTTTTCTAAAACCCTATTTTCAATATTCTCCTTCTTCCTTTGTGTTTTTCTCTGCAATTCTCTTCCCATCCTGCAAATCCATGGCGACAAAGGTATGTATTCCTCCTCTATTTGCTCTAAGTTGAAAGAATCCTACAAGCCCTAGTTGTTTAAACTTGTATATGATCCTTAAAAAAGGGGTTTTATTGGGTAGGAAAATCTGTAATGTTAGAAGGAGGGAGGTTTATTGCTTTTGATCTGCTTAAATATTACACACTTGAGTTCAGATCTGTAAATGTTGTGATATGTTTCAACTCAAGTGTGGGGAAGAGAGGTTATGATTTTTGTGGTGATTAATATACAAGTTTTGTTTGTAGAGAGCTTCATCTTCCCACAATGTGCAAGACCACCCTTGTTTGTCTTTCGATTCTGACAACATCCTACGTAGTGAGAAGATGTCACTGATGATAGAACTTGATCGCTTGAAAGCGGGAGGTCGAAGTGGGTTCGATTGTTGATTTGCAATTTGTCGAGAAGATTGGATTTGGGGATAGGCTTTCAAGCCTTTTGAGGAGAGAGTACCGCGATCAGTTTGATGTTCTTCGCTTTGTGAGCAACGATTGGGAGAAAGCACTGAAAACCCACGAGCCGATCTACTATGAGCTTGTGTTGGAATTTCTGGCCACCTTTAGCTTTGATGTGGAGGCGTACGATGAAGATACACTTGAGGGCCCTTGCATTCGATTCCGTTTGCTTGGAGTATGGTATGGGATCACACTACCACGCTTTGGAGTGTTGCTCGGATTTTTCACGGCAGCTCAGTCAAGATCCGGGTACTTTTCTCACTACTTCTTAGCCGGTGCTTGTGAACCTAGTGCCGAGTTTGTGGGCACGGATTTTTGGGCTACCACCGGATTGGGACCGTATTTACAGTCCAACACCAAGGAAAGTTCTATCACTCTACCCGAGCATCGTCTCCTTCATCGGATGCTTGTTCACTCTTTTGCTTACCGGAAAGCTATCAAGGAAAAAGTTCCGGAAGGGGATCTTTGGCTTTTTTCGCGATTGGTTAATCGGAATGCCATAACCAATCTTTCTTATGTGATGGCTAACATGTTCCAAAATGCCAGAAAGGTGCACAATAAGGCCGGAACGGGCCTTTGTGGGGGACATTTCATCACGGTTATAGTGGAGAAGTTGGGAACTCTTACACCAGAAGTTTGCGGAACTCTCACCAAGTTGTCTCCTATGGGTTTTATCGATAAGGCTCTTTTTCGCTCCATGAAGTTGCTTGCACCGGGACCTCGGCGGGGTACTTTTGTGTGGATTGGGGATATTACCCCAATGAAGAGCCGGTTGGTACGGCTACTTCACCGCCTCAACCAACTTTCCCGGGGCAATCAAGCAACCCTCAACCGGCAAATCAACAAGGATCGGGATCTCTTCATGAAGCTATTCAAGGACTATCGGAACAGATGGGAGCAGAGCATCACGAGATGATGGAAAGAATGGACCGGGTCTCATATGACATGTATGGTGTTCGGCGGGAGTTGTCTTGGGTCGCCGCATCGATGGGAGAGTACTTTGAGAGCGTGGGACATGCTCCCTCGGCTCCTCTTGAACCTCATCCCGAATGGCGTGATAGTGATGACGGTCCTGCTGGCTATTCCACCTATGATGAATGGGCTTTTGAAAACCGTAACTAAGCGGTTTTATTTTATTCGATTGGGTTGTCTTAAACAATTTTATTTTTTCCTTTGAACTGCGTGGTTGTGTTGAACAATTTTATTTTTCTGTTTGGATTGCTTAGGATTTTAAGTAGTTTGATTTGGTTTATTTTCATTTGTTCGTTTTTACTTTTCTTTTTTCTTTTTGTTGGTAGATATGGCGATTTATGATCGAGCACGAATTTTATGCACCACTCTCAGATCAGAACAGATTTCGTCACATAACCCGGGAAGTTTCTCTTTTTCCCAATTACTCCTTAATTGTGTTAATTGTTGCATTGAGGACACTGCAAATTTTAAGTGTGGGGAGGGGGTTATTTAGACTTATCTGTTTAAATGGGTTCACTTTTTGCTTATGGATTGTCGTTTTTCAAACTTTTGAAAGCTTTGAGATTTGACCCCAATTTTTTTCGAAATCTGAGATTGTTTTTGAGACTGAGTTGCTTGCATAGGAGAACACTGAATAGAATTAGTTGAGTAAAAGGATACCTTGGAATACTGATTACCATGAGTGCCTCACCCGATTCCGTTGAGAGATTGAGCCTTAATTGTTATATCTGTTTATTTTGTGAGGAATACCGACTTTGACCCAAGGTAGAACTTGTCATTTGAATGCTTGTCGAGACCACATAAGAGAAGTATTTATCACCATTGCACTGATAGAGGCCTTCGTTTCTAACCCTTTTAGTCTTCGTCAGATAACCTCATCATAAGGTTATTTGATTTGCCTAGCCTTTGATTGAAAAGTGTTCAACTTTTAACACTTTACCCCTGAAACCACTTTGAGCCTTAGCCTTTTCATTTCATTACCCACTATACACTTTATCCTTGACCCTAATTGTTTATCTATCTTTTGGCCGTGACTCAAATTTGAATCTTGAGAAGTTTTGATCTAGTTTTTCATATCTGACAGTTTTTATGGGATTGAGATTTGAAAAGAGCCCAAAAGCAACATAGTTGCTGCTCTGAAAAAGGAAAAAAAAAGAGAGAGAGAAAAAAAGAAAATACTTGAGACTCAGAAAAGAAAAGAAATATCAAAAGAGTCGAGAATACAAAAAAGAAAAGAATGAGAGCTGAAAAGATTGAAAAAAAGAATTTGTGCCCCAAATAAGCCATAGGCTTAGGCCAATTCAAAGAAAAGAGAGGAAATACTCATCCCAAAAGTCTTACTGTTCGAAAGTCAGATTGCTTTACTGTTTGGATCATTACTGATTGAGTTTTCAAGTTTTTGTTGCAAAACCCTTAGTCACTTATATATCCTTTATCCTACCCTTAACCCTTAACCTAACATTACAACCCTAAAGTCCTCTTGACGGTTGACAACTTCTCAGTGGTGGAGATTAGATTTGGTGACAAGCTTATGCATGCGGGAATTAGTCGAGTATTGGTGTGATCACTTACATATACACTTTTACCCCTGAGAGATACACTTTATATTGTTATTTATATTATGTAAGGGTAAAAGGTTGGCATGGGTATCCGATTGCTTGACGAGTCTTGTTTGTGTGTTCAATTGTGTGAGTATACTTTGTTCTCTTTGATGATCTTGGGTGGAGATAATTTTGGAGTTATCTTTCTCATCTTTCAGTCTTTTGATTGAGGACAATCAAAGCTTAAGTGTGGGGATTTTGATAACACCAAAATTATACATGTTTTGGTTGCGCGTAATCGTATGACTTTGCCCCATTTCTCACCCGTTTATGATCATTTCATGCATTAAATGAGCTTATTATTGTTTGTGAAGGATTTGGAGTCCGTGGAACGGAAAAGTACGAAAAAAGGCGAGAAAACGTGAAAAATGCACAAAGTCAACACAGAAGACACTTGGCGATCGCGAAGTCCTCATTCTGGCGCCGCCAAGTGCGACTGAATTGCAGATTAAGGTTGATTTAAGTGTTTGGCGTCGCCAACTCAGCCGTCTGGCGATCGCCAGATGGAGCCTGGTCGTTTTTCTTTAAATATCAGCCTCCTCCTTCAGTTCTAAACATGTTCGATGTCCGATACACGAGGGAAGTACAGAGGAACGAGAGTGAGAGTACGAAAGGTGCCGATACGCTGCGGAAGTCGATCTCCGATCATCTATCGTTGTACTGTCGGTATCATGTCGATGTCTACTTTTGTTTGTGTTCTTATTTTCATTATGAGTGAGTTGTCTATTAGTAGTGCTTGTCATGATAGATGAACCTTTACGGATGATACTTTGCAATTAATGTTTATTGGTTTGTTTTGATTAATTGAATGTCGTTTATGGTTCTTTTCTGATTATTGTTGTTGTGGCGATTTGAATTCACTTGGTTGGGTGTATTTGTTAGACCAAAGCAGATAGACTATGAAAAGATAATCAACCTACCTTAGCCTGACTAGGACCGTAGAGTTTTGTTAAGGGGTTACGTTGACCAATAGTGACCGATAGTAAAAGAGCCATTACAATATTGATTAGGAAGGGTTTATCGATTCTAGACTGTGGACCAAACGATTTAGGATTGGAATTAGGAGGACCATATCCTAGTTCATAGCCATAAATTGCACATGTTAGGGTGTCCCAGACTTAAATTCCTACAATAGTCAAAACAACCAAACCTTCGACCTATTCATATCATCCATATTGGGGATTCACTTTATCATGATAAGTACTGCTGTTTTTCCCTTATTATAATCTTAAATCATTATTTTAACCGCTTTCTTAGTTTTACTTAGTTAATTACCTTTTTCAGTATTCAAACCTTTTTCATACAAAACCCCCTTTTTAGATTAATTAGACCGGTTCAGACTTTAGTCTACGATAACTTGACCGTTCCCAGTGGTAGATACGATACCTGGACTTTCCTACACTATATTATTCACGATCAGGTACGCTTGCGTGTATATGTGGTAAGACGGTGGCTAGGCATTAGAGGTTAAAACTTGTTACGCTTTTTATATACGATAATTACCGCATCAGACATCAATATCCAATTCATCAACTCACTCAGGTCTGAATGGAGGAGATTTGCTTCCAATCTTCAACAAAATCGCAACTTGGAAGATCTCGACATTCATGAGTTGTTTGAATTGCTGAACCATAACCAAGATGAGGTGCTTGAAATACTTGGTACCGAGAAGAAAGCATAAAAGTATACTGATCCACTTGTCTTAGTCGTTGACAGAAGACAATACTCATCTGGGAGATCATCAAGATATGAAGAAGACTATGATATTCCTTCCGACATTGGTGAAAGAGGAAGTGAATCTGATGAGGAGATGAGTGATATGAAGAAAGCATTGGCATTGATCACCAGATCAATGGCCAAAAGAACTTCAAGGAAACCTTTGTCTTCCAACAACCATAGGTATTTCAGTGGCATAAGGTATGAAGCTCGGGATAGGTATGAACCAAAGAATGATGCTCGAAGATATGAGAGGGCAACTGAGACAGATAACAGGAGGCATGAAGATTCTAGAGAGCGGAGGTATGAAGAGCGGAGGGAGAGAAGATATGAAGAAATAAGGTTTGTTGATTCAAGGGATAAGAGGTTTGAAGAAACTAAGAGGTATGAGCCAAGGAGGTTTGAACAAGGTGGTAGAGCTGACTACCAAAAGCCTGAGGAAACAGCTAAACCAGAAGACAAGGGCAAAGAGGTGAAGAAAGTTGATGGTGGACCAACCTGTTTCAAGTGTGGAAAGCCTGGTCACTTTGCTAACAGTTGTACCAATCATGTCTCCAAGTATGACTACTACAAAAACAAGAAGAACCTGGCCAAAAGACAAGACGATGGACATGCCTTGTTAGCTAAAGATGAGGCCTGGTTGCAAATGTCCAGTGACGATGAAGAGAGAGGTCTCGTATGCATGCTAGCCCAGGATGAAGCATGGGATCTGGATAGCAATGATGAAAAGGAAGATCAACTGTGCCTGATGGCAAATCACAGTGAGGAGGAACAATATTCAGAAGACAGTGATAGGGATTACAATTGTAAGTGCAAGAAACAATGGATCAAACAATAGATTTCTTCATTCCATGAACAAATTGATACAAGATATTCAAGATCTACTTTCTCTCTCTAGATTCTCTCTCTAAATCTCACTAATGAATATTACAATTAAGCTCCTTACTAATTACCACTAACTCACTCCTATATATACCAAAGACTAATTAGTCAAACACTCTAATTACAAGACTTTGACTTTACACATTTAATGCTTTGACTTTGACTTTGATGCTTGACTTTCTTCTTTGACTTCCATCCTTTGACTTTGTTTGACTTTCTTTGACTTCAATATTATTTCCTCATCTTGTGATCTCGGATACAATAATATTTGCTCTAACAATCTCCCCCTTTGTATTCGAGATCACTCTTTAAAATGAACTTCAGCTTTAACGATCTTCTGACTGCAAGTCAAGCACACTTTGTCGGTTACATAAGCCAAACAACTAACAATCTCCCCATTTATACAAGCATCATCTTCAAAGCAAAGTCTTTAAACTTGAAAACTTCTTCAGAAAAACAAATCATTCTTCATTATCATACTCAACTTGATATCAATCTTTAAATCCAAAGGCTTTTCAACCTCATATTCAAAAGATTCAAATTCAGACTTCTCTTTAGCTCCTCCTTAACCCTTACTTTCTCCTCCATTACTGATATGTCCCACTTGCTTTACAAATCATTTATTCACAAACCAAATCAAATTTTACTTTCAACTGAGTACATCTTCGAATCTTGATACTTTCATCATTTCTTTCACAATATCAACTCTTCATTGTAATTTCCTCTCGAACCACATCAAAATATTCTTCAAATGATTTTCATCTTCAACTCCTGACAATTTCATCAACACTTGAAATAGAATCAATATTGATACTTGATTTACCCAAACATCTTGAAATCTTCAATAAACCATACTTGATATCTTGAACTCTTCAACATATATCATTTTGAACTTTTACACATAGTTCCCATACCTTCATTGTGTCTTTGCATATGTCTTTGATGAAACTTCTCCCCCTCATGATGATTAGGAGAATCCTGAGCATCATGAACAATCAAAGACACCATCATCAAATAGCTCATTCACAGGAACTACTCCCCTCAAAAGTTGGTTTACCATTCAAAGAACCATATGTCCTCCTCAATCAAATATCTCATCCATATCAGAGAGCTCCCCCTCAAATCCAGCTCAAGTTGCTCCCCCTCAAATGATGGGTAATCGGCTAACATAGAAGCACATTTAGCAACTATTGACACAACAACTCATAGAATCGTGTGGCCTATTTTCAGTGTTGGCAACAGGGTAGCACTGATAGGACTTCCAGTCATCACTGAATCAAAGTTATAAAACTAAGTTCTCAGACTGTTCCGGCAATATCACAAAGATATGCAATTGGAATCACAAAGACTCGTGCAAGTGTCAAAGAAATATCATCATATCAATTAGGCTCAAATATTGATTCAACCTGGAACGCAGATTGAAAATCAATGACTCTTGTGCATAGAATATGAAGTTCGGAGACCGGAGAGGATGTCTTCCTTGTTTCAATACCTAAATCTTCCGAGTGAAGATTAGATAGTTGATGTGCTAATTCTCCGTGAGAATTGAAACAAACATCTTTTAAGAGATATTTGAGTAGCTTGGTGGGGTGACACGAGTTATCGACACTGGGTCCATGTCGTGTTTCAATATTCATCTCCAAAGAATCGAGAATGAATAGATGATGTGGTTACCCGGATAACTGTATAGGTTTAGGAAGGATCTTCTTTTATTCTTTTTGATCCTGTCTCACTCTCACCATTTTCTTTTAACTCCCCCTACACTCAAGCTCTCGGCATTTTACCTCATGCACACCCTCACAAACTAGGTCTAACCTAGGGATGTGTTTCTTGGGTAGATCCTCCGGCTCTGGATTGATCATAGAAACTTCTATATCCTATCACACATAAGTTGATATCATGAAATGATATTCTTGGAAACGTTGAGTATATTCATACCAGAACGTGATATGATGGTGATTCATATGTGATACAATATGTATATGGGGAACATATGTTGAACAGAAATGGGGAACAAATATTGAAGATATCATATGTTGATGAGAACATATGTTGAAAAAATCATATGTTGACGAGAAACATTCAATAGCGTAAACAATGAATGATTGATTTTAGAAATCAAAACTAATGATGGTGAATTCCAATGAACAAAATTCAAGCGCAACTTAGAATGACTCAGTAAGCACAGTGTATTCAAGAAATGAATCAATGATTAGAAAGTTTAATTGTGAAGAACAAATCACAATTAATAATCTGAATAAAAATTGAATCATTGAAATGAAATAACGTGAATGAAATCAACTTGGAATTCAAGCGAGGGTATTTCCACCGAATAATTTCAACGAATATATGAGATGTGAAAATAACTATGTGAAGAAAATTATAACGCGTGGTAATTCGTGAAACGATGTAAAATCGGAAAGAAACTAACACAAGTAAGTTCCTTATGATGAATCCCACGGTTAACACAATTAAGCGCAAGTTCTAAGCTAAGGATTTAGAGGGATACTTACATTGAAGCGCATAAATGAAGTACGGGTCCTAAATGTTTAGAAGCCACTAATCATTGAAGATCGGGTCCTGAACTGAATTATTCAGGAGCCACTACCCTGCAAAATAAAAATCAAACAGATTTTGGTATCCACTTGAATGCGGATCCTCCTTTGTTAGACATAGATGATTTGTAAGAATAAATTTTGTAAATTCCAAATCTATCATCTATATAATCATCACAAACAAAATCATTTCTTGGAGAGTAAGAACCATATGATGTTCTTTTGGAAAGACTAAGAAGTTTACTTCTAGAATAAACTAACTGAGACTTACCAAAAGATGTATCATGAAAAAATTTGTTCTTTTGAACTGTCGATTCCGAAGCAAAAGATTTTGTATGATTTACCTGTGCATTAGATCCCTTGACTTGCCAAACAAACTTACTATTTGAAAAACGATGATTACCTGAATAATCAACACGACGATCATAGAAGAGATTTGAAGTACGAATCTGACCAGTTGAGTTGATATTACTCCGTGAAGCACTATCCACATTGCTTGAATCATGAGCTTTGAAAATTGTCTTCTCAAGTTCCTTCACTTTGGAAGAAAGCTTATTTCTCTCTTCAAAAAGATCATTAAGCTTCTTCTGTTGATCAGATCGCATTTGTTGCTCATTCATGATGTCAGTTGATAAGCCTGATAACTTGCTTGTAAGTTTGTTTATTTCAGCTTTAAACGCTTCCTTTTGATCCGCAAAATCTTTCTCCACAAAAATTGGCTTTTTAGGTTCAGCGATTATCTGTTCTAAAACATTCTTTTCATGTCGAAGAACCTTCTCTTTTTGTTTAAATTGATGTCTTACATCAGATACCTGATTTTGTAAGTCAACAATCTGCTTTTGAAGCTCAATACTTTTCTTGTCATCAACTTTCCTTTCTGATTTAACAACATGGATCTCTTCTTCAAATTCATGCATCATATTTTGATATTTCCCAGCACGAATACTCGGTTTCTTCAAAGAATTCTTCTTGTCTAGGATAATCTTCCTCTCTAACTCAGATATTTTCTTTGAAAGATTAACACTTTTCAAATCAAATACCTTTCTTTCTTCTGTTAAAGTATTTTGAAGATCAGAAACAGTCTTTGTAAGCTGCTCAATTTCTATTTCAAACATGTGGCTTTCTTTTGCAAACTCTAATTCCACATTTTGCTTCTCCTGTCCACCTTTGTCTTCTAACAATTTCTGAAGATCAGCCACTGTCCTTTGAAGCTCTAAAATCTCTTGAACATATTCTTTTCTGTCTTTTGCAAACCTGTTTCTTTCATTAACTAGATCATGCTCACTTTCATGCACAACTTGTTGTAGAGACTGGATTTGCTCAAGAAGCATATCTCTTTCAGCATTGTGCTCATTCTTTTCTTTGAATTTGAGAGATTCATACTCAGATTGAGTCGTTTTGAGAAGATTTTCAAGATCCACAATCTTCTCTTCTAAAACCAATGTAGGAACATAAGGTTTAGCTTCGACATCTGATTCTTGAGATGAATTAATATCAGGATAAACCAGAAAATCAGAAGAATTAGACGAGTCTTTTGATTTGATTCTCAGAGTGTCTGAATTATATACAAACTTGACCCTATGATATTTAGGATCATAATATAAAGGATCATGTTTTTTCATCTCTTGCATTTCTGAGAATTCTTCCTTCATTTCAAAACCTTTTAAAGAAGGAAATCTGGTGCTCATTAACATACTTGAAAGATCATAAAATGCAGATTTCTCCTGAAAAGCCTTTTTCAACAAATTTGGATTCTCATATCCTAAACCCCATTTAACATCATAAAAATCTCTGAGTGCATTGGGTTTGTTTAGAAAAATTGTCCGTTCAGATACACCAATTTTGTGAAGCTTCTCATCTAAGAATTGAATTATCTTGCTTGACTCCTTAATCTGCTTTTTACATTGAAGCTTTGTCTCTGCAATCTGTTTTTCAAAATCAAGCTCTTTCTCTTTGATCTGATTTTTCATTTGAAGCTCTTTCTCTTTAATCTGATTTTTCATTTGAAGCTCTTGTTCTTTGATATGATTTTTCATATGAAGCTCTTTTTCTTTAAATTGAGCAACTGGTTTTGCAAGCTGTGTTGTAAGACTAGCCTTCTCACGTTCAAGTCTCTTTGTTTTATCCCAATCTCTTTCATACCGTATTTCATCATCAGAATCCATTGTTATCTGCACAGAGGATAATAAGGATCGTCAACAGAAACTTCGATTAGAAGTATGAATAGTGCACAAACGATTTATAAAGGGGTAAAAATAAACTTGAAGGACTAAAAACGACAAAACATGAAACTTAAACGACTCACAAACTTGAAATCACAAGTACAAGGACTACAAGTGTAAAAATGTGAAAAATTTCAAGTTCAGGGACTAAAAATGATAAACTTTGAAAGTTTAAAAGTCCAGGGGTTGAAAATGAAACTTTTTGAAACTTTAAGTCCAGGTACTAAAAGTGACAAAAGTTGAAAGATAACAAACTAACGGACTTAACTGAAACTGGACTAAAAATGTAATAAAACTAACGAAAAAGATAACGGAACCTACAAAAGGTTAACAAAACACTACCGAATGACACCGAAAAAATACAAAACAAAAACCAACATATAACCAACTTCCTTCTCTAGCAACCCGTAACACCGAACTATGAACGAAACGTCTCTAGGTAGTCCCGAATTGAGCTCGAAAAATGTGAGAAAAATGTTTCTCGTATCACTTTTAACGCGCGTCGAACAACGTCGAGAACTCGCTGATTGGACCTGAAAATTTCACGAGACAATACTCTATCAGTCAAAATTTCAAGAAAAACAAAAATGATTTCCCGGCAAAAACCGCTTGATCATCGAAATCGTCCCGCAAAATGACCGGTTGTCATGAATTTCACATAAAATGATGAAATTCGTTGCGAAGGCTTGACTTGAGATCGCTCGAAACCTTATCAGTTAACCTCGAAAGTACCCGAAAATCACTTTTCTCTAAAGATTTCACGACACTCTACGTCTAGAAAATAAAAATATTTCCCGGCAAAGTCATCTCGAGCACCGAAATTATCCCGCAAAATCAACGTTTGTCACAAACGTCGCATAAAATGATGAAATCTTTTCCATAGGCTTGACTTGAGAACACTCAAAACCTTATCAATTGAGCTCGAAAAATTACGAAAGATACTTTCCTCAATAGCTCTCACGATACTCTAGGTTCAAAAAATAAAAAGTAGCTCTCGGAAAATAATCATGACCACTAAAAACACACCGAAAGTTTAACGTTTTGACTCGAAAATGAAAATTCTTTGACTTTTAAACAATTGAAATGAGGACTCGAGATAACCTGCCATCCATAACACACGCCTACAAAGTTTGACCGATTCTTTGCTGTTGACCAATGTCTCGAGCCTACAAAGTTTGACCACTAATTGACTTAGTTGACCGAAAATACTCCTTCTACTAACCAATCTCACTAGTCGAGACATTCACCTCACAACTACAACAAACAATTTTAGTATTTTCAATTTTAAGATCAAACCCACATACAAACAACCTTTTATAAAATTTCTACAACAATTTTGGATCAAAATCCAAAATTTTATCTTCTTCACCAAGAACACCTAAAGAACACCAAGAACATCTTCAACCCAAAAATTTCAAAAATGGAAGATAGACCTTAAAACTTGAAACAAATGATTGAATTATGTCTAAAAACACATTTTAGAAACAATTTTCCCAAAAACGAATCAAAAACTCATCAAATCACCAAATCACTCATGAAATCTCAAGAACACAAACTCAAATCTTCAAGAACGATTTTCGCAAATCTTCACCAAAAACGTTAAGATTCGGATATGTTGCTCACTTTATGATTACAAACAACTTTTGTGAAGCCACAATCACGAAAATCAACTCAAACTCATCCAATTTGATAAAAATTTCAAAACCTCCATGGATGAACTTATGAGTTCTTGGTAAAAATTTCCAAAAATCAAATCTCAAAATTGAGATACAAATACATGTAGAAAGATTGGAGAAGATTAGAAAACACAAATGACATACAAAAGCACAATCAAATCTACAAATCTACAACAAAAATCTACAAATCTACAAAAAATCCTATAAAACCCATTTCTTCAAAATTTCTTCAAATCTCTTCAAATTTCTTCAAATCTTCATCAAATTTGTGCACAAATCTTCTGCCATAGCTCTGATACCAATTGTAAGTGCAAGAAGCAATGGATCAAACAATAGATTTCTTCATTCCATGAACAAATTGATACAAGATATTCAAGATCTACTTTCTCTCTCTAGATTCTCTCTCTAAATCTCACTAATGAATATTACAATTAAGCTCCTTACTAATTACCACTAACTCACTCCTATATATACCAAAGACTAATTAGTCAAACACTCTAATTACAAGACTTTGACTTTACACATTTAATGCTTTGACTTTGACTTTGATGCTTGACTTTCTTCTTTGACTTCTATCCTTTGACTTTGTTTGACTTTCTTTGACTTCAATATTATTTCCTCATCTTGTGTTCTCGGATACAATAATATTTGCTCTAACAACAATGATCTTGACTCAGACCATTCCGATTCATCCTCTGAGGTACATCTTGACCCTTATATTGAACTTGAAAATCATGTCAAGGATCTTGGTCTTAAGGTTTCTGAGTATGAAAATAAAACTAAAAAGGCAAATAGCCTGACAGCAACTACAGAATCCAAATTAGCTAGTGAGCATGCCTTAGTTGTAAAATTCTCAATTGAACTAGCTCATTTCAAAGAAAAAGTAACCACTCTTACTCTTGCAAACAAAACCTTAGAAGATAAAGTTGCTAGTCTGAATGATAACATCTTAGACTTGCAAAAGAAGCTTCATGAGGCTGAAGTTTTGAGTAGAGAAAGTTTACAAAAGTATGAAGTGATTTTTGCCCAAAGAACAAACTTATTTGCAAAGATAAAGATATGGGGGACAAGTTCCTAAAGAGAGGCAAGACTGATCAAACCATTCACATGAACCAACTCAAAGAGTTCAATTATTACAATCAGGAAGGCATTGGATATGAAAGTCCATGCTATCTTAAGCGTGCCATATCCAAGACTCCTACCTTGTATGATCTTAGGTACATGAGTCTTGGATACAAAATCATTTTCATGAAAGAGTCTGATGATCCTGAACAGTTAAAGGAAATTGAGAAAAAGGAAAAAGCTAGAAAAAACAAACAATCATTTCTCTTCAACTATTCATCTCTCAATGCCAGTTATGCAACGCGTGAGATTCCTTTGTCTAAGGACTACACGCCGAGCTATACTGAGGATGAGATGAATCAGGAAGTTCCAATTCTTGAAAAAGTTTACAAAGATAACCAAACCTTTTATGAGAAAAGGATTGCTAAACTTGAGGCTGAGCTAGAGGATGAGAGGCGCATGAGCCTTAGGGAAAAAGACCTATTTTTGAGTAAAATCAATGAATTGGAGGAAGCCCTCAAATCCAAAAGCACACCAAAAGCAAGTCAATTCACCTTTGGAACTCGTGATAACTCACGTCATCATATCACCATACATGGAATGTGAATGCGTTAGATTTTAGACCTTCAAGTACCTCTTTCACAAACTCACAATCTATGGTACTAAGGTCTCCAATCTGCACCACCATTTCATACATGGAAGACTTAACTTATATGGCACCTAAATCAACGGTACAAATTTCTGAAATTGTATCGGATGATTGTACCAATAGGGTTGGTAAGAACGGTAGATCATCAGGCCAGTCTAAACCAGGAAACATGGCTCCTCCTAAACTATCCCGGAAAGACAAAGGGAAGGACAAATTGGTCACCCCTGAGTCTGAAGTTGCGAGTTCATCTCGTACAAATGTGAATGTTCCTAAGAAAAACAAAGGTTTTCGAAAATGAAAGAATGCTACCAAACCAAAGGTACACTCACACAACTTCACTCCAAAGAAAAACACCTCACATACTCATTCTCCAAATGTCAAAGGTACTAATCGTGGTTCTTCAAATGTGACAGATCAAAATGTGAGAAATGGTAGGCGTAAGAACAAGGAGAGTGGATCAAAAGAAGGCAGTCGTCCGAAGCCATTTGCACATAAGCCTAGTTTTATAAAAAACAATTTTTCCAAGTTTGTATATCATAGAACTAATAGGCATGTACCACGAACTCCATTTCAATGTTATGAATGTGAACATATTGTTTATGGATGTCATAGCAATTTTCGTTGTCAAAATCAATTTAGATTCGGGTATTGTGCAAATGCTTTCGTGAATGATTACTTTGTTCCTAACTATCATGGATTCTTCAATCGTGGTTATCATCATACTCATAACAAGAAACCTAATCCAAAACCCAAACAAAAATGTCCACCTAAACGCAAACAGGAACCTGTATCCAAACCTGCTAATCCTAATCAGAAAGGACCGATTCCCAAATGGGTACCTAAAAATGTTTATCCGTGATTTTCCAGGATGGTCATGTGTGGTACATGGATTCAGAGTGTTCCAAGAACATGACCGGAAGGAAGGAACTTCTCGCTAACTTCAAACAAAAATATGGCGGGAACGTTCGGTTTGGGAATAAGCTTTCAGCACCAATAATGGGATATGGTGATATCCTCCATCATAAAATTACCATCAATAAAGTAGCCTATGTAGAAGGGTTGAGTCACAACCTGCTCAGCATTGGAAAGTTCTGTGACAAAGGACTTGAAGTTAACTTTCGAGAGACAAGATGTTGTGTCATGACATTTGAGGGACAAGAACTCATTGAGGGTACTCGCAAGTCAAATCTCTACACAGTCAATTTCCAGAAACAACGCCCATTCACAGAAATATGTCTTCTTTCTAAAGCATCTTTCAATCAGAACATGTTGTGGCACCGGAGACTATCCCACCTGAATTATGCTACAATTAATCAACTAGCTAAGGCAGGATTGGTGACAGGTCTCCCCTCCTTGAAGTTCACCAAAGAACAATTGTGCTCAGCATGTGAGATGGGGAAGATCAAGAAATCTTCGCACAAGCTGAAAGTGGAACACAACACCTCCAAACCACTTCAGCTCCTCCATATGGACTTGTGCGGACCAATGTGTGTATGTACTGGTAATTGTGGATGACTTCTCAAGGTATACATGGATGAACTTTCTCAGAAGTAAGGATAATGCTTCAGAGATCATCATTTCTTTCATCAGAAGTGTGCAGGTCAGACTACAACTTCCTGTTCAAGTGATTCGCACCGACAACGACACTGAATTCAAGAATCGCACGCTTAACTCATTTCTTGATTCTATCTGCATTACTCACACCTTTTCGGCTGCCCGAACACCTCAACAAAATGGTGTTGTTGAGAGAAAGAATCGTACGCTAGTGGAAGCTGAACGCACCATGTTGGCATTCTCCAAGCTTCCACTACACTTCTGGGCTGAAGCCGTCGCGTCTGCCCGTTTCACCCAAAACCGGTACCAAAAGGTTCATGAAGACTTCGTATGAATTGATGTACAATCGACCTCCCAGCATCAAATTCTTCAGAGTTTTTGGTTGTGAATGCTACGTAAAAAATGATAAAGACAATCTTGACAAGTTCAGTCTAAAGGGTGATGAGGGTGTTTTCATTGGGTATGCCATGGACTCTCCGTCCTACCGCGTGTACAACAAGAAAACAAGACATGTGGTTAAGCACAAATGTGGATTTTGAAGAAGGCCTTGAAGAAGACTCTACACCAGCTCCAGTTACACCAGGAATCTCCGGTGTTCTGGCTTCTGATCAACTTCATGGCAATCCCATGACCTCTTCTTCACCGGCGAATAAACCATCTTCTGCTAACTCTAATACTTGTGATTTGGATGAATTATTTGAATTCTTTTATAAAGATTTTCCTGCACCTTCTAATGTTGCTCTTCCTATTCCTGTAGTTGTACAACCAGCACCTCATGTCATGGTCTCTACCACTGACATCTCATCATCCATCCTTCAAGGCAATTCATCATCATCGTCTGCATCAGCATCACAAAGTTCTAGAGTATCTCCTGCATCTGTTGAGGGGGATGTAACGTCCCAAATTTGGATTATTATTATTATTAGTTAAGTTATTGTATTATTTTAATTAGAGGTTAATTGGAGTGGTAATTAAATTAGGAAGTGTTGTGGGCTTACGATTAGGAGTGGGCTTAGCCTAAGAGAGAGGCCCGGCCCGGGTTTATAAATACCCCCAATTCTCCTAATTAGTCCTCATAATCTCATTCTTTTGCTTGGAGAGAAAGAAAGAGAGAGAGAGAGAGAGAGAGGGGAGAGAGAGAGAAACCGAGAGAAAGAAACCAAAAGAGAGAGAGAGACAAAGGGAGATCGATTTAGAAGAGGTTGATCGAGGGTTGGATTCGAGTTCCGATCGCATAAGGTGAGGTTTCTAATCTCGTTGTTAACCGATTTCGTAAGTTAGGGTTTTGATTTGTTGATGTTTCGAGATTGTTTATGGTTGGGTTTTCGATGTTAATCGAATTTAGGACTAAGTATTGTTGGGGTTTTGCTTTGAAATCGATTATAATGAGTTTGGGGTTAAATTTCGAAATTGATGTCAGGATTGCACAGCCGTGGCAGATCGGCTCGTTCTCCCTCGTTAACCGTCGGATCGTCGTGAAATTTGGACAGCGGCTTTACGACTCATTGTTCTTCAATATGACCGGAGGGATCGAGAATTGGAGGCTCCAGTAAGGAGCAACAACCAGCCGAAGTTGGCTGTTTTCCAGGAAAAGTGAATTCGGTAATTTAGATTATTAAGCAGTGTGTGCGATTTTCAAAGGCAAACGACGGAGAATCAAGTGTGGTTGTTAATCGATCCCAAGGTAAGAATCTTAAGCATGTTGTTGGTTTAATTGAAGTGATTATCGAGTAATCGATAGGCTAGGGTTTAATGTTGTTTTTGAACCGTTAATTCGTTGCTAGAAGTCGTTTAATGTTGGTTTTTGGTATTGGAATGGATAGGGATGTTATAGGATAGCAATGTGTGAATTTTAGGGGCAATTGGACTAGTCTAGCTACATCTAAGACCCTTGTTTCGGTATCGAGTCTTCGTATTGATTTGATAGTAAGTAATGTGCTTTACGATTGAATTGTTTAGGTGAGTTAACTTGCTATCGTGAGGATACCGAGGAGTACCCTAAGCTGCTATAAGGTGAGTTACACTGTGCTTGTTTTATATTTTTTCGTGTGTATGTATGCATGATTCTGTGTGAAGGGAACCCCATGCCCTTGATGAGTTGTGGAGGCAGATCCGTGTCCTAAGCAAGCGGAAATTTATATTCTCATGAGAATGGTTTATTATTTGGTTGAGTCACTTTTATATTTGTGAGTGGGTTTTACGTGCGTTGTGTTATAACATGTATATATATATGTGTGTATGTTGATGTGCTCGATGGGCCAGGTCGTGGGATGATCCGAAGAGTGGGTAACCACTGAGGCCGGGTCGTGGGACTATCCGAAGAGTGGGTAACCACTGAGGCCGGGTCGTGGGACGATCCGAAGAGTGGGTAACCACTAGGGCTGGACTACGGGGTGGTGTGAAGAGCGGGAAACCGTTAAGATGTGGATATGAGGTGATTGGTATGTGTGATTGTGATGGCACCGGTTGTGGTATGTGCCCGCGTGGCAGTATGAAGTAGGTATAATGCTAGCTTACTAAGCGTTTTCGCTTACCCTTTCGTTGTTTACCTTTTTTCAGGTTCTGGTTTGGAAGTGGATAAGGGCAAGGCCCCAGCTTGATTTTCGTGTGGATGACGGTTCTAGCGACACCTTGGCATTTAATTGTGGGTTTTTATTTTATAATTAATGGGATTTTTAGTTACTTATTTTTAGTTGACATTTATTGAGCCGGTTGGCCGTGAAAACGTACTTACTTCGTAATAAATTTATTTTTAAACTCTTTTTATTTAAAATCTTTAAAAATCCCATTTTTTAAAAATTGGATGTTACAGGGGAACCTTCCCACACCTTCCAGCAACAGGCTCCGGTGGTGAATGTTCCAAGTCCTCAGAGTGGTGCTTCCTCCAATATGCCTACTACAAGTCAACAACAAGGCATTCCTACTCCTGCACCACAAGTGGCAGGTCCCAGTACAAGCACCGCTCAACCTGCTCCACAAGCTGCTGGTCCCTCTGATGTCTCCTCAGACACACTAGCAGCTCCTGGTCCCATTGTGGTACAATCTCAAGTGCCACCTACTGCTACCACTCTAGCAACGACAAGACGTGAACCCGAGTTCTATATCGATCTGAGGATAGAACCTTTACCCCCTCCAACCTTACCCCATACAACCAAGTGGACCCGAGCTCATCCACTCCATCAAGTGAGAGGCAGCACGTCCGCGCCAGTCAAGACAAGGTCTGCAACTCAAAATGAGTGCCTATTTGCAGCTTTCTTATCAAGACATGAACCCTCGCACGTGACGGAAGCCCTTGATATCTCTGACTGGGTGACCGCAATGCAAGAGGAGTTGAATCAATTTGAACGCCTGGGTGTCTGGAGACTTGTACCTAGACCAAAGAACAAGGCAATCATCGATCTGAAGTGGATCTTCAAGAACAAGAAGGATGAAGATGAGATTGTAACCAGGAACAAAGCTCGTCTAGTAGCCAAGGGATACAAGCAACAAGCGGGAATTGATTATGACGAGACATTCGCACCGGTGGCCAGAATTGAGGCCATTCGGATCTTCTTAGCCTATGTCGCTCACAAGAACTTCACTATCTACCAGGTGGACGTGAAAACTACCTTTCTCAACGGCGATCTGATAGAAGAAGTTTATGTCTCTCAACCTGAAGGCTTTGTTGATCGTACCAAGCCTAATCTTGTCTACATCCTAGACAAGGCTCTCTACGGGTTGAAGCAAGCTCCCCGTGCCTGGTATGATCATCTCTCCAATGTGCTACTAGAAAATGGTTTCTACAAAGGTAAAATCGATCCTACTCTTTTCATCAAGACCGAAGGTAATGATATCTTGTTAGTTCAAATTTATGTTGACGACATCATATTCAGTTCTACTAACTCAGATATGTGCACTTGGTTCAGTGATCTCATGACCACCAGGTTTGAGATGAGTATGCTCCCGGAGTTGTCCTTCTTTTTAGGACTTCAAGTTCAACAAAAACTTGATGGCATTTTGATTAATCAATCGAAATACATCGGTGATCTTTTAAAACATTTTCACACGGACAAATCTTCCGTCGCTAAAACTCCCATGGCCTTGGGCACTTTGATCGGGGCTGACCTAAAAAGGAAGCCTGTTGATCAAAAGACTTATAGAGCCATCATTGGTTCTTTGTTATATCTGACTGCTAGTAGGCCAGATATTATGTTCGCTACTTGCTTTTGTGCTCGTTTTTAGGCAAACCCAAAGGAATCTCACATGATGGCTGTCAAACGCATCCTCCGGTACCTGAAAGGCACACCCAACCATTGGTTGTGGTACCCAACGGAGTCTGGATTTGAGCTCGTCGCGTTTTCGGATGTGGACCATGGAGGTTGTCAATTGGACCGGAAAAGTACTTCATGCCATGTCCAGTTCTTGGGTGATAAACTTGTCAGCTAGGGTTCAAAGAAACAACATTGTGTTTCCACATCCACAGCCGAGGCAGAGTATGTCGCTGCCGCCAGCTGTTTCTCACAAGTGTTGTGGATGCGGACCCAACTCAGAGATTATGATTACAATTTCAACCATATACCCATCTACTGCGACTCCAAAAGCGCCATAGCCATCACATGCAATCCGGTTCAACACACTCGCACTAAGCATATTGATATAAGGTATCACTTCATCAAGGACCATGTGGAGAGAGGTACGATTGAACTTTACTTTGTCAAAACCGAGTATCAACTTGCGGATCTTTTCACTAAGCCTTTGGATGAGAAACGGTTTAATTTCCTAATCTCCAAGCTTGACATGTTTGATCCTCAAGAGTGATCATCTCTCAACAACTCAGTCCCTCATAATCATGACTCAGTGTTCAGACCCATGCTTTTGACCACTGTGTCATTGTTGTCTTGGACTAAGTCTCTGATAGATTAGGTTTTGTCGTTCTAATTTCTGTATCTATCTCTTTCGTTTACTTGTCTGTGTTACTAATATTTTGCCATGAGTGTGCACTTGTCAAGGGGAACGTTCCCTCCCCATGCCTGTTTCGAGGGGGAACGTTGTCTGCCTCCGCCTGATCTGAGGGGGAACAGGTAAGCACCGCAAGTAAGTGTTCTATTCCCTGTAGGCTTTTTATAGTTTTTTATTTTTATTTTATTTTTCCTTTTATTGGTTTAACTCTTGAACCAAAAAAAAATACTAATTTTATATATCTATTTTTGTCCTTTTCCTACTCTTTCTTTTCTCCAACTTCATCTTCTCCATAATTTTTCCCCAATTTTTTTTACCTTCAAATCTTCCAAAAAAAAAAAACTCAAAGATTTCATCAATTATTTGTTTATCAAGGTAAGACCCATCATTCTCCATCTACTTTAGTCCTCTTATTGCATATCTTATTCACATCTAAGCTAGATTTTGAGAACCCTTTTTAGAAAATTTTAAGGGTTTATCAAAAACCCAAACTCACTAATCTTTGGATTTTGAGTTTTTGGGTTGGATTTTGTGCTAAATGTGGTTATTAAAGTTGTAAATCGCATCTAGAGCTTTATCTTCATAGATATTATGTTTGATTTGGTACAACTTTGTGTTTATGTGAGTTTACACCATTGTTGGTGTTCTTGGAGGTTTCTGTAACACCCCAAAATTTGGAGTAAACAAAAACTTTCATTTACGAAAGGTGGGAACACAATCTACGCCACAGCGTAAGCTCATCCCAAAAACAGGGGTATAGAGTGTTGTGTAATTACATGTTTGTAATATCGACAAGCAATAACAATAACCAACTAATCTATTCCTACTCTAGGAAAAGATTTCAAAAGGGTTATCGTTCTATAATCGCCAAAGGTCTAGAGGACCGGTCCCTTCACACATCCCCCAAGCTCACTCTAATCCAAGCTCCTACTTAGGAGCGGCGTCCCTAGTACCTGAGAGACAAATCGACACCAATCAAGTGTTAGGCCAAAGGAGCCTAGTGAGTTGTAACAACATAACACAATTCATAAGAATTCATATCAAGGCATACGAGATACGCAAGTATAATGAAACAGGAGGGTGATGATATTGAAACAGGAGGATCCCTGTCTCGATCCCCACCTTTCCTTCATGTGCACCAGAGTCTAGTGCCCGATACACATTTAGGTACACATACTACCAGTCTGTGTGACGCAGTCTCAGCTCCACCAGTCACGATTCTTAGTGACGTGACCGGAACCCCGAGAGTGGTGTCCACGACGGACATTTCACGAGGACCGGAGGGAAGACCTACCACGGCTATCATCACGCCAACCGTGAAAGTAGGCCACACCGTTGACTCAGCGGTTGTGCAAACGGATCGTCTATGTGACACCGGTGTTACTTACCCAGCATTTGTTGTCAGGGAGATGATGGACAGCGCCCTAAAGGCTGTCCGTGAGGAGTTTGATGCAAAGTTTGCGGCACTTGAGGCCCGGTTAAAGGGCAAAGGGAAGGTGACTAAGCCTGAGCGAGATCCAACACCACCTCCTCAATCATCATCCCCACCTCCGAGATCTACCGCTCCCGTTTCCTCTAGCGATGACTTACGGGACCTTCTTATGGCATCCTTACTGTCTCGGAGTGATCTCAATGAACATGAGGTCAATCTTCTGGGGTACTTGAAGCGTTTCACCGATCCATCACTTCCCGCGAGCCGTCCCG
Organism: Centaurea solstitialis; assembly: GCA_030169165.1. Taxonomy (NCBI): domain Eukaryota; kingdom Viridiplantae; phylum Streptophyta; class Magnoliopsida; order Asterales; family Asteraceae; genus Centaurea; species Centaurea solstitialis. The sequence continues at coordinate 69,441,359 of CM058046.1, forward strand.
AGCCGGCTACCTCCTCTTCTCAAGAGGTAGTCTTATCTATCCAGAGGCTCGAAGGGAAGCTTGATGCCCTGAAGATGGAGGATTTAGCTGAGATCAAGGGCTCTATTTCAGACATGCAGACTCAGATCCGAGCCCTTGAGACTTCTTGCCATGCGTCAGCCGAGCCACCAAAGCGCAGACACGACGACCGAGATGACCCTGATCGCCGTGAGGGGGAAATCCATAAGAAGGCTCGGCTTGGCTCCTCAGTTCTAACAGGAACATCTTCGGGCGTCGCTCCTTCCGGTACTCGTATGGGGACCGGTGCCGATGTTTCTCATTCTCAGCCTGTTCAGAACCCGACGGCAGATTCATTGGAGGGTCGAGAGATTGTCATTCTTGTCAACCCAGAAATCTCTCACCCTGACCGCATAGCCGCTTCAGTTGATGTTCCTTCAGATAATTATGAGTCATGCATGGAGAGCTATAGTTCTGACTCTCCTCTTCTGTTATCACATCAGTCGCTTCTGGGTATGGAGATGTACAGTTCTGACTTCTTCTTCACCCCCTATGTCTCCACATCATTCTCCTACATATGATACACCTTCACCACATCGGTCTCCTCTTCCTCTTACGCCATCTCCTACATATAGAGGTTCTCAACCAAGGGTACCGCCTCGTTCTCCATCTCCAGTTCAGGATGATTCACCCTCTCGCACTCCCTCTCCACCAGTCAAAGCTCCTCGTACCAACATATGCCATGCTCCAATCAACCCTGTGACACATGGCCCTCAGCGACCGATTCATGGTCAATGGAGGCAGCCATCGGTATCACCTCCCAAGGTGATCTATACAAGGGAGAAGGGTGCACTTTCAAATAGCAGAAAGTATGTGGAGCCGCTAAAATCAGTCAAGTGGGATAGAGAGAGAAGGCGTGGCAGTTACCTTGAGGATATTCATAGATCCATCTTCACTGACAAGGTGGAGAACTTGTCTCTGGAGAAGTACTACGACATCAACAGTCTGCCGCCACAAAAGCAGACCAAGTATCTCTATTGGATGGATACCCAAGCCAAACCCAAAGCAGATGTGTTCTTCTATGATAACCCGATCATTCGAATCAGTGAGGTTTCATCCGTATGCTTCTAGAGCTTATGGTTCTCAGTCTTTTCTGTCATCCGAAAGAGAAACGGGGAGTTCACATTCACCGAAGCTGATTTTGATAATGTACATATTGATGACATAGACACATTATACACTGACTTAAAGACACTTACAACCCGACCTCAGGAGACATTCAAAGGACTAGAAGCTGTTAAGCACTTTATCGAGAGGAACCGGAGGAACTCAGAGATTCATGACTTTCAGATCGGGTTAGAGAGTCATCAGAGCACGATCAATCTCTCTCCGCCAAATCAAGACCTCCCAAACATCGATCGCTATCCTCTCTACCAAGTCCTCGAGAAACCGGCTCTTGGGGTAGTGTACCAAAATCAGAAGGAAGAGAAGAAGTTTATGCGATGCGATGACGTCCACAAGTACAGCGATGGGACGCTCCACATCATCAACAAAGGGTTGGCTACCGAAAAGAAGAGGCTTGAGCTTCAGGTGTTGAAGACTAAGCACTGGATAAATCACTCCATCCTGATAGACGATGTTTTCCAGATCATCGAGCATCGGCTACAACATCGCATTATCCTACGAAGCCTCGAATCTTATTGTGGTCTTCGGAAGATAGAGGGACCGGTCAAAAGGCTTGAGGAGAGACCGCCGCCACCATCATCACGAAGAAGAGAAGGATCATCAAAGAAGCACAAAGAGACTGAAGCGTCAAAGAAGAAGTCATCAAGTCATCATCAAAAGCGAAGAAATTGACAAAAAGGGGGAAATTGTTAGAAATATAATTAGTTGTGTCAATTTTATAAATACTCAAACTTAGTTTCTTTTATTGTAAATGTTATTAAAGGCCCATTGTTCAAGGCCCAATTGTTTAAGCCTTTTTAGCCCTTTTATTGTTTAGTATAAATAGGTGATACATTCATCATTTGTACCTTCTTGCTTCTCTCACAATCTTATGGAATGCAATTCTCTTTTAGATCTTTGTACTTAGCATATACATCATCTAGGTTTAAGTGTTCTTGATTTGATTGATTTGGCACCCACAGTTATGTGTATTCGAGTTTTATTTACCTTCATGGTGTTTTTTGTGAAGTTATATACGTTAGGTCTTGGCCTCATGCGGTCTCACGGAAACAGCTTGGTCTCATGCGAACCCAAGTCTATATATATATAGGAGAGTAATTTTGTTAACCACTCAAATTGTGTTAACCGTGTTAACTCATGGTTACATACGTAAATCAATGAATTTTTTTTTGTGGAGTTGTTTAATATGATGAAAATGTTTCATAAACTTCAATTTTTTATGAAATTGTTTCATATTTTGGTGTTTTTATTCCTATGAAATTTTTCTTATTCATGTAAAACTTTTTTCATTTCTATGTAAAAAAACACCTTCATATGAAACAATTTCATCAAAAAAAATTAGTATATGAAACATTGTCATCATATTAAACAACTCGACAAAAAAATTCATTGATTTACGTATGCAACTATGAGTTAACACGGTTAACACAATTTGAGTGGTTAACAAAATAACTCTCCCTTATATATATATATATATATATATATATATATATAAATGGGCTAAATAATTGATTTAGATGAAGGTTGTATGGGTTGTAACCTTTTAAGGGGATGTATAATAATCGTGGCCTATATATATATATATATATGGGTTAATTACATTGGTGTGTATCAAACTTGTCACGTTTTTTCATTGTATGTATCCAACTTTTAAAATTGCCATTGTATGTATCAAACTTGCTAGAAATTGCCATTGTATGTATCCGGTTACCTACTAAGAAGGTAACCGGTAAAAGTGCCACATAGGCTGCCACATCATTATTCTTTGAGTAAATTACAGATTTAGTCCCTCTAGTTTATTTATAGGGTTCAAGGACCTGTTTTGCCAAATTAATATAATGTCACCCCCACCACCACCACACCCACCACCACAACCACCAAACCACCACCACCACCACCACCTACCACCGAAAGACCACCACCACACCCACCACCATCACCAAACCCACACCCACCACCACCACCTACCACCGAAAGACCACCATCACCAAACCCACACCCACCACCAACACCACCCCTTCTCTTCCATAGCCGCCGCCGTCGGCATACTACCGGCAGCCGCCGCCGTCGGTCGTTCCTCTCCACCGGCCTTCCTTCTGTTCCCCGGTGACCCACATCTCGGCGTCGTCTTCTCCATCTCCCATCGAGTCTCCACCGCGTACCTGCCGCGCTGAGTAACCACCGTCGAACCGCCGCTCGTAATCGCCGCTCGTAACAACCGCTATAACTGCCGTCGAACCGCATCTCGTAATCGCCGCTCGTAACAGCCGCTGTAACTGCTCGATCGGTAGCAACGGTTGGGTGTTCAACATCGTGAAAGAGAGAGAGAGAGAGAGAGAGAGAGAGAGAGAAGGGGGGTTATCGAAGGTGGTGGTTACGGGGGTGGGATGGCCGGAGACGAAGGTAGAAGACGGTGGTTGGCCGGAGACGTCACCGGAGACGGGGAAGAAGATGGGTTAAGTACAAATGTAACCCTTCTACTTTCATTTTTTTTAAAGAAAAGTTCAGGGACCAAATTTGTAGTTTACTCATTTTGAAAATAAAAAAAAAGGAAATTCCACATCAGATATAACTTGATATGTCAGCATTTTTGTAGGTAACGTACATACAATGGCAAAGTTTAGCAAGTTCGATACATACAATGGCAAAGTTTCGCAAGTTCGATACATACAATGGCAAAGTTTAGCAAGTTCGATACATACAATGGCAAAGTTTAGCAAGTTCAATACATACAATGAAAAAACGTGACAAGTTCAATACACACACATGTAATTAACCCTATATATATATGCTTAAATAAATAAAAATTATAATATGACAAAATTAGGTGAATTCTATCCCCACCCCTTTATAGGGGTGGAAGTTGATGGTGTAAATACATTGAAAGAAATGTAGAACGCAGTTTTCTTTGGGAATTTAGACAAAAACAGATAAACAAGCAAAATACAGAGAGATTATTGAACTGAAATGAAAAACACGAAGAACAAAAAACGAAGAAGATAAACAATTCAAAAAACGAATCTCATGTATATTACCTTGAAAGAGTGTACAGCTGATTACAATATTGAAAGGGTTCAAGATACCCTAAATGTACACTAACTCCCCTATTTATACATCAGAAAATGGATCCTAAGCCCAAGCCCCTTACATATTAAATTCCCAAGCCTAATACTACAAAGTTTAATACATACACACAAATTGCTTACATTTATAAAACTTTTTACAAAATCAGTCCTTAACTGAGCTAACAATCTCCCCCTAAGTTTTATAAATGAAGCATGTCTTGAATCTTCTTTCCAACTTCAAATGATAATAGCAGAACTTTGAGGTCATCCCATCAGAGAATTGCACTGCAGAGGCTCTGTGATGTTGGTCAGAGGCTCAATAGAGATTTGACTTGCATTAACCTTCAAAGCTTTACCATCAGAGATATGTGTCCTCAGAGTTCTGTATTCGAATGCATAGGTTCATCTTCTGCAGAACTTTTCAACAAGAGCAAGCAGTGAGCAAACAGATTCATGAGCTATACTTGTAGCAAGTTGAGCAGATTGGCAGAGAAATCATCTTATAACTTTGAATGCATCAGAGGCTCTGTGATGTTCTACAGAGTCTTTGAGATGATCGACAGAAGCTCTGTGACTTTTGACTTGTGCGACTCTGAATCTTCATCTGAGTTCATAAGAGTAAAGAGGCTCTGAAATATGTTGCAGAGGCTCTGTGACAAGTTGTTACAGAAGCTCTAAAATATGTTGCAGAGGCTATGTGATACTTCTACTTTATCTGGATTTTTATCTTCTGAGATTCATATGAATGATGAACTCCCCCTCGACTTGTACTCTGTGAATTCTTCACTTGTCAAGAAGCATTGCTCTTTCAACTTTTGCCTCAACTGATTGCATCCCAAGCAACTCAGCGTGAATGACAGAGATTCTGCTTCCTGTAGAGTTTAGACTTAGCAGATAAACAAGTGATGGATCTTCGATTCTTCATATTGGACAAAGAGAAGTAGCAGAAGATTCTTTTCCCAGCTCTGTAAGTAAGTTCCGTCTAGTGAACTCTTCAGACTCACTATATCTCAACAGAGGGCAGAGAAATAGGAGTGAGTTCATGCAGGCTTAATTAGGAAACTTTTGTGGACATTTAAGATCTTTGCTGGGAGGGTTGACATGGTGTTGTATTTTAAATAAGGCTGGGTTCAGAGGGGTGGACATGGATGTTGATTTAGGGGAGGTTTTTGTCTTCTGTGAAGTTCAGGGAAGTTCAGCGTTCGAAACTGAACTAAGTCCTCTGTGGATTTGTTGGATATGGTCTTTCAGAAAAATCTTAGATTTGAGAAACATCTGAAGACATAAATTGGGATCAGAGGAAATACCAGAATGGAGGTTCTGTGAATTAAAAAGGATAGAGCGAATAAGATCGAACAGAGTCTCTGTGAGGGAGGATAGAGATTTAACTTTTACAAGATCTTTTCAACAAGTTATAGACAGTGAGCAGAGAATTCGGGAGCTATGTTTCTAACAAGTTGAGTTGACTAAACAGTTATCTCAACGTTAAAAAGAAAACGGACAGAGACTCTGCGGTGGTGTCAGAGGCTTATGAGAACAACTGGCAGAGATTCTGACAAGTCCATCACATGGCCTCTCTTTTGATAGAGACTGTAAGAACGAGCAACCAAGAAGCTCTGTGATGTCTGCCAGAGGTTCTGTAATTTATCTGCCTCTGAGGTTGGTTCTAGTTTGAATTTGACACATTCGAGTAGGTGGTGACACTCATTTGGGGTAAACCACCTACTGACTCTTGGAAACCAACCTTAGTATCCTTATTGAGGGATAGACCACCTTGTGTGATATCCTTTTTGAAAATCACACAGAATCAGAACCTGGAACAACTCTGATCTGAACAATTTTATCAACACCTGAAACTCAAGAACACGTTGAAGAACGTTTTTTGAAAGAAAATTCCTAAATCCAAAACCAACAGTCTTCGAAGAAACAAATTTTGAAGACGAAACTGTTTGAAGAATGGACTCAGAAATGAAACGATACATATCAAAAACGCTAAATTTCCAGAAAATTTCCACGAAAACTTGTTCTATAAGGATCGAAAACGAATACTGTTGATTTGTTCCCGCTCTGATACCAATTGAAAGAAATGTAGAACGCAGTTTTCTTTGGGAATTTAGACAAAAACAGATAAACAAGCAAAATACAGAGAGATTATTGAACTGAAATGAAAAACACGAAGAACAAAAAACGAAGAAGATAAACAATTCAAAAAACGACTCTCATGTATATTACCTTGAAAGAGTGTACGGCTGATTACAATATTGAAAGGGTTCAAGATTACCCTAAATGTACACTAACTCCCCTATTTATACAACAGAAAATGGATCCTAAGCCCAAGCGCCTTACATATTAAATTCCCAAGCCCAATACTACAAAGTTTAATACATACACAGAAATTGCTTTCATTTATAAAACTTTTTACAAAATCAGTCCTTGACTGAGCTAACATACATATACGGGATCCAAAGATGAGACCCAATATTTTTATGTGAGTGAAAAAATGAGAATAGCTAACTTTAAAATTATTGCCCAAAATCAAACCAAAAAAGTAAAAAGCAGAAAATTCAAAAATTTTGAGAAAAAGATCTAAGTGAGTTTTAAATATTGAATACATTATTTTTTTTAAATATATTTATTTGGTAATATAAATAATTGTGTTGACAAAATTTGAAGAAAAAAAATCTAAGTAGGAAGGTGTTTAAACAAATCTTCATTCGGTACGATGATGGAAAACACGTGCAAAATCCTAACATGAGTTTGGTGGAATAATGAATTAAAAACAAATCTTTTATATATAGTAATGATTTTCCCAAACTAGTTCACAAGTCATCTTGTTCAAAGAAACATTTTTCTTTTTATTTTTAAAATAATATTTCTAAAAACACATTCGTCTTATTTTAAGAAACATTTACATATACAAATAATGAAATTGTTTGCACAAAATCACGGATTGTCCGTATTATAAATGTTAGTCATAGTTATGATTTTTGTTGTTTATAACTATTCATGTTGACATGGCATTTAATTAATTTTTAAATTGCGTTCATAGATTGAGATTGACTTGCACATTATTTTTCAACTTGTGTGGCATCAATTTTATGTAACTTTCCATTTCAACATGAGAGTGAGCTGCAAATTTAACTAGGTTTCAAGCCCCTTAAAAAAGAGTATATTGTGTTTGCTAAAGTTCTACCCGAGTGCACTTTTTTAGCCCTCAAGCATGCATCAGAAACCTTAGGATTGACTCTACAAGCAATTATGATACATTGTATGCTAAAATAGAGCAAAAAAACGGTAGAAATATCTAAAATTAGACAAATCTCTAAAACTCCATGTATAAGAGAGAAAAATGATATTTTATTATTTATCACCAATAATATACCTTGATATTGAATGTTTAAGAGAGAAATATAATTTTTTATTAAATGTAATGAATTTTTCAATAAGACAATTAAAAATAGAGTAGCTTTTGAAGTTAGATGTAAGACATTGTTTATTTGCTGCCGACCCATCTGGCTCGGTCAGTAATCAGCTTGTTTACCAGACACATGAATCTGACCGATTTGCTGACCGAGATCTTACCTGGCCAGCACCAATTTTGCGTTTACCCGAGTTAGATTACGAGTTTCCATCGAATGCCCTTCCATTTCGTCAGTTGACGTTGGTGGCAGGGTGGTGGTGGCGTTCGGCGCTAGTGGCGAGTTGGTGGTGGCGTTTGACGTTGGTGGCGGGGTGGTGGTGGTGGCGGTGATTGAGGAAGGGAAAATAAAGGAGAGACAGAGATTGAGAAGAAGAGACATCGGATATTAGGTTTGATAGCCTCTCATTTTTATTTAAAAAGTTAAAAAAAATTCTATTAAACAAATTTATAATCAGGTATTATCTTATTTAAAAGTTAAATTTTGTTTTTCTTTTTCTATTAAACATTGTTTATATCAGGAATTATCTTTAAAAAATAAAAAAATTATTATTAAAAGTAAAAAATTATTTTATTTTATAGCATCTAATTATTTACAAAGTATTGAATTATTATATTTATAAAAAATGTTCTTACAAAAGGTTAAAATACTTTTTTTTGTGGGTAAGCACTTATCGAAAATACTTGGTATACGCTCTGACTTAAACAACATGTAACACCCTTATCTTAAAAAGCACCATAATTAACTCAAAGCAACCATTCCAAATAGTTCAAACAAAATCTTTAAAATTTTCAGAAGCTTGTCAAAATCCAACATTTAAAGCATTGATAAGTAGTAAAACTAAAACTTGAGCCAAGTTAAGAAAACATAAGCATCGTACTTAAAGTAAACCAACTTAAGAGTTTGCATGCCAAAAACCCCAAAACAATGGCTTCTTCCTTTCAACTAACAACCTTCCAAATCTCATACATTGACTGAACTGCTGGACTGCCGGAGCCTCAACCGGAAATTTTCTCCATTCCCTTTCGGGAAGTACCTGACGCTAAAAAGGATAAACAACAACGGGTAAGCATAAAACTTAGTGAGCACACACCTACCTACTTACCATCGTGCACATACAATTACAAGTACATAGCAACTACATACATGTAAAACTCACACCTTCCTTACGGCTCAATACCATCAAGTAAGGATTTTATGACACTGGTACCAGACCTCTGCCTCCAATCTTCCCTAGGGGTATTTCTACCACCATAGGTACTATCCGTGTTGTCCGCGAAGGAACACATGCACATAAATGCATTTATAATCATACACGCATAACAACAAGAGTTAATTAGAGTACTCACCTGACAAGATGCTAGCAAATCAAACACTTCACAAGCTAACACAATCACTTCGTACCACATAACTATACACAGGCACATAAACATATCAAACATAGCCCATAATACTCATTCCCGACTCACTATCGCGAAATGACCAAGCTACCCTCGACCAATTTCCATGAAACTTCACGTAACATCTAGCTACACTAGCCCTTAGGGGTCTATAAGCAAATGAACCCCAAACGAGCCCAATTAGAACAAGTCCAAAAATCGAAACAACATAAACGGCGGGTTGGCCGCGGGTGGCTACCCGTCGACTACCCGCGGTTACCCGCAGATAACTCTCCCAGTCGCGGGTTGCGACTTCAGCCAAGGGTTTTCACCCTAAATCACCAATTTCGACCCAAATGTGCCAAAATCACATATCTACAACATCTATGGTCGATTTCTAACAATTTTATACACTTAATTTCACGGTCTTCATACCAAATGATGATCAATCGATCACTATTAGATATTTTGTTAAGTTGTGTCAATTTGTAATTCTTTAAAAGTTAGTTTCCTTTTATGTAAATTGTGGTTGAGGCCCATTTGTTTAGGGCCCATCCATTTCTAAAAAGCCTAGTCCATTAGTGTTAGTATAAATAGTTGTCTTTCACTTCAGTTGTAGTTTACACTTTCCAACTTTTCTAATCATTTTGAGAGATATTTTGTGTTGATTTGGAACCTACAATCACCACTTCCAACCCTTAACCCTAACTCAAAACACTAACTCATAATTAACATCAATGGACATAAACTCACAAAAAGTTCATACCTTTGATGTACTAACGTGATTACTTCAACGATTAATCAAACACAACCTTCGATAGCTCCTTCTTGCTTCCAAATTGCAACCTTTCTCTCTCTCTCTCTCTCTCTCTCTCTCTTCTCGATCTCCAAAGTCGTCCAGAAAGAAAAAGAGGATTGGAACCCTCAACTGCCTGAGTTAACCCTTCTTAATCCACATTTACACTCTAGCCCCTCAGCTCCTGAGAAGGCATCATTTGTCACGCATTAACTTAAACTTGACAAGACTCGTTAACTTAAGAAAATAGATATCGGGGCGTTACACAACATTTACCTGTATTAGCACTTACCCGGTTATATATTTTAATATTTCATACTCTATTTTAGAAAAATTATAACATAACCATTGGAGATGCTCTAAACCTTCAAGTCAAAATTTGAATCTAATAAAACATCGATAAGTTTAATAAAAAGCAAACATATAAAGTTATATACAATACTTGATAATATATATATATACTAAATACGTGCCTGCTTGCATTGTTATGTGAATCATCGATAGTGGGTATTCATACTCATAAAAATTTGAGTTTATTTTGAAGGTTTTGATTTGATGGTTATAATTGTATAATTTGTAACAAAATATTTTTAATACAATCATAATTAACATAAGATTATATATAATGATAAAACCATAACGGAAAAAAAAAAAGAAATATCAAATAAATTAAATAACTACATATAAGAGAATAAAATATAATTTATATATAAAAATAATTTTATTTTTTATTATGATATTAAACATGGGAGTTGTTTAAAACTTTTAAACTTATAAGATAGTATAGATATAAATTAAGATAAATGTGTAAAATGAAAAATGTAAATGTAAAAATATAAAATAAAATAATTTGAATGTATTTTTGATATTTAATAATATGATAAATCCAAAAGTATTCAATATTATGCTTATTTGGAAGGTATTATCGAGACGATGACAATGATATAACTCATTGAATTTCTTTTGAAAATTTTAATACATTTTAATTCATATACATTGTTTATGTTAATAATATAATGGTAGAAATTGGAAAATAAAAAAAGTAAGTTTTTTTTAATGGCAAAATACAAACACACCCAACTAACCTACTCCTAAAATCTACTCCTAAATCTACACCACCGTCCACGACGGGACTCGAACCCACAACCACAAGGGAATGGGACACCTTAACACCACTCCAAATGCCGCTAGGCTACAAGACCATTGCCATAAAAAAGTAAGTGAATAAAAATAGTTTAAATAACTAATTATAGGGATATAAAGTATAATGTTGAAATATTCTTTTATATAACGTTGAATTATATTATATAATCTATTATAATATATATATATATATATATATTATATGTATAAAGATATGTATATCTATTAAAATATTATATTTTTAGAAGTTAAAAGATAGTTGAATATTATTAAAATATTGTGTTCTTGTAACTTGAATGTTGAAAAATAACTAACATATTTCTTTTATAGAATAAAATATATATATAGGAAAAATTTCATAGAATAGTAATCAAGTTTCAAGTTTGTTCTATCAAAGTCACTCATACTTTGAATTCACTTAACAATACTAATCAAGTTTCAAAAGTGTTCCAATGTTATGTAATTTACCTACTACTACATGTTACCAGGTTACCTTGTTTTATTTTTAGTTTAAATTGATTTAAGAAACCTAATTAATTAATTGATAATCTAATTATTATCTCAAAATAATTTAGGCCCATTTAATTACTAGATATAATTAATAACTAAGTTAATAATTAAACATTTAACCTATTTTTCATTAGATACATACTACAATAACTAGGTTCACTTAACACATCATTTTAACAAAACAATTGATTAGTAATCCATTCCATCGAGTTATTCCGGCAATTCTTTGTCTAATCTTTTCAAAACTTAAAATAAATATTCCATCTCAATATGATTGATTAGTAACCAAGTTCGTAAGCACAATATTAGAGTATGTTTCAGAATAGTAACCAAGTTGGATTGCTTGATAACAAAAGTTTTTTTTTTTGTAGAAGGGTGTCCAGGCGAAAGCCCGACTAATCCCCGAGAATTTTAGGGGATAAACATGGCCCCACTTAAATGTCCCCAAGTATGCACACGGAAGGCTCGAACTCTGTTAGGGTGCTATGAACCCCTCGAACGATAACCAATCCGCTGCAACACTGGAAGACTAACATGAATTCGATTAGGAATGAATGAAAGACTAACCGGTTATATACGAAATCGACTACCAAACTCGTTGATTAGCAATGAATTGGCAGATGCCTATTTGCAGATTACCAAGTTGACCAACTATGAAGTTAATTTGGATATTACCGTTGGCAGGAGTTGAAAAACAGGAAGGAGACGACTTTGTTGGTAAATGAAATTAAAAGACCTGAATTATTTTGAGATAATAAATAGATTATTAATTAGTTAATGGGCAATTATTTTGAGATAAAAATTAAATTATAAATTAATTAATTAGGTTTTTTAAATCAATTTAAATTAGGAATAAATGAGGGTAACTGTAGTTGTAGGTAAATTACATAACATTGGAACACTTTTGAAACTCGATTACTATTGTTGAGTAAATTCAAAGTATAAGTGACTTTAGTGGAACAAACTTGAAACTTGATTACTATTCAATGAGATTTTCCCAATTATATTATATTATTCTTCTTTTGATGAAATTGTTACATATAGGGTCAGGTTCAAACGAAAACTCGTTTTTCATTGCGAGCGTGAGGACATTCGAGAGCGTGTCACGTGGCATATTCACTTTGAATAATCATGTATTATTCAGAGTGAATAGTGTTGAATAATACAAGATGTTATGTTATTCAGTGTAAATAACACTAAATGTTGTGTTATTCACTATGAATAATACACGGTTATTTAAAGTGGATATGTCACATGGTGCGATCTTAATGGTTCTCATGTTCACAATCAGATTTGAGTTTCCATTTAAAGTTTAGTTTGTATATACACATACATATATAGGCTTAGGTTCAAATGTGAAATCATCTTTCATTGTGAACGTGAGGACCACAAAATCGCACCACATGGCAATATTCAGTTTGAATATTCAATATTATTCAGTCTGAACAAAGCTTTCTTCAGTCTGAACAAAGCTTTATGCGGTCTGAACAAAGTTAGGCGCGCGGTGCATGATATTCATACTGAATAAAGCTTAGACGCCAATTCAAATTGACACGTGGTGCGATTTTAGTGGTCCTTTCGTTCACAACTAAAACTGAGTTCACATTTGAACTTTCTTCTACATATATATCTCGTATGTATATATATAAGCTAGGACAGCCCCTAAATTTAACATACCACAATACTTGTTATAACATCAGCAAGAAGGTCCGGTTTTGATAGCAAAACACTCTTTGAAGAAACTACTCAACCGTACAACTATGCACAAGATGCCAATATGCCAATATGCCTTGCATATAGTGCATGTATAAAACCAAACCAAACAACCCCAACATATCCTAGTTGGAGCTTTAGGGGGCGTTTGGTTCGCAGAATGATTTGTGTAGTAATGGAATCTGTCAAAGGAATTATAATCTAGAAGGAATTGGAATGGAATGTTATCAAGTTTGACCAAGTGTTTGGCTGACGGGAATGGAATGTAATTTGTCAAAGCAATCGAAATATGTCTGTTTGGTTTGCTAGGGAATTGGAATGGAATGCTGAAAATGATAAAAATACCCTTTTATGTTGAATGGTAGTAGTGGTCGGTGGCGGTGGTGGTGGTGGTGGTCGGAGGCGGTGGTTGTGGTGGCGGTGGTCGTAGGCGGTGGTGGCGGTGGTGGTGGTGGTGGCGGTGGCGGTGGCGGTGGCGGGTGGCGGTGACTGGAGGCGGTGGTGGTGGCGGGAGGTGGCGGTGGTGGTGGCCGGTGATGGTAGATGGAGGGCATTTTTGTCATTTGGAAAATTTTGAAGGGAATGGAATTGAATTTCATCACTTCTTGGAAGGAATCGTGAAATCCATGGATGAAGGAATTCATGGAATTGAATTTCATTCCATTGGTAACCAAACAATCTAATGAAATTCGGTCAATGGAATTGACCATTTCAATTCCTTCACATTCCGCCAGATTCCGACGACCCAAACGCCCCCTTAGAGATAAGATTTGGAAAATGTATGATATATGCAAACTTGACATCTGCTTCTAAGAATGTACGATGTATGCAAACGTGAGTCACGTGACCTCCACTCCTAAGAATAGAGCAATTGTTTTTATAATGACATAATAAATATATACATATATATACATCTAGGGTTAGGTTCAAATGTAACTCAATTTTGGTTGTGAACATGAGGACGAATCTCAGCCACACATTTTCGGTTACGGTGGACGCGATCACGGAGGATTGACGCGATTCATGAGAGGGTGGAGATTATTAAAGGAGGGGACCCGGTCAAAGCTATCTTTAATAATCGAATGAGTGGCTGAGATTCGTTCTCATGTTCACAACCAAAATTGAGTTCAGAACTTTCCTCTATACATCTATCAATATATATATATATAGATGTTTGTATCATTTTCCCATATCTAAAAAACAATACATACATGATGCATGAAATGAAACAAGTCCTTAAAATGAAATGAAATGAAGAAGAATCTATTCCAAAAAGGGTTTTCCTGTAAAGACAGTGAAGTAGAAGTGGTACATAATGAGCTTGCAACTAATGTAGTTCATATCATAAATGACCCTGCCAACCATTGCTTGTTGCGATCACACACACATATACATGCATATCTATACATATACAAATACATAGGACATTAGTACTTCAATGCAGACATATACATACATAGTACATTAGTACCTCAATTCAAACACATGCATACATATATACATGTATACATAGTACATTGGTACCTCAATCCAAACAAATGCATAGATAGTGCATACATAATACATTAGTACTTCAATTCAAACACTGCATCATATATATATATATATATATAGGGAAGTTATTTTGTAAACCACAAATAACGTGTAAACCGTGTAAACTCATGGTTGCATAGATTAAATCAATAAAATTGATTTATGGAGCTGTTTAATATGATGAAAATGTTTCATAAACATCAAACTTTGATGAAATTGTTTCATATTTTAGTGTTTTTTATTCATATGAAACTTTTTTCTGGTTTCAATGAAACTTTAATTTCTACGTAAATAAACACCTTCATATGAAACAATGTCATCAAAAAACTTTAGGATATGAAACATTTTCATCATATTAAACAACTCTACAAAAGATTTTTCATTAATTTATTTATGCAACCATGAGTTTACACGGTATTTTTGGTTTACAAAATAATTTCCATATATTATATATATATGATTTTCATAGAAAGGACATAGATGATGGTGATGATGCCCCACCATAATTTATAGCTATTGATCCTTATCAATGAGACAATAGTACCATAATTTACATACACCTATTTCATCTATTGTTTTACACCCAACATTAACCCGATTTCAATTATGACCCCCAACCCAACCCACCATTATTTATTTATTTATTTATTACATCTGCCACCTCCACCACCACCACCCCACCTCACTCACCTCACCTCTGATAATGCTTAATGGCATCAACAATCTTTTTCTAACTAGAAAGTGCAATATCCTCATAACAAGTAAAAACATTGTATACTTTACTTGCCATATGGGTTAATTAAAATACAGGTCTTTTAATTTATGCTGTATAACTACAGAATATTGATTTTGACAGCGACAGTCAAACATGTCTGTCCATGTAAGAGTTATTATTAAGGTACCCCTAAAAGAGAATCAATCAGAAGATGGTAAGAAGGACTGCTTAACAACTATTATCTTGGGTTAAGAGAAGGAAGAGTAAAACAATTCCAAACTCCATTTCCTGAGAGCTAAATAAGCCAAATTCACAGCAAAAAAGAGTACAGTAACCTGTACTTCCAGCAGTGAATCGTGTATTTTTCTCTGTATTTTTACAACTTCAGGTCTGAATAGAGCTTTTTTGGAGTACAACTTTGATAAGGGTGCCCAAGAAAAGAAACACTTCACTTGCAAGTTGCAAGCAACGACATAACGAATTCATATTTTCTCTTCTCATACATACTTCTTCCCATGGCTATCTATCTATGCAGCTGCTGAGCTGAGAGATCTATAAACACACAAACGGGTTCAAACGAGAACACCACTATTTTACAAAAACGCGAGATGTATTAATACACATGTAATTTGGTGGTGGTGGGGTTCTCATAGATGGTGGTGTTTTCGTTTGAATTCACCTGTGAGTGTGTGTGTGTGTGTGTATACGTATCAGACAAACAGAAATGGATAACTTGTACGTACAGATAGAAAAGGGATGTATGCAGAAGATTAAGTGCATAATGGTCTAAACAGATAATCAAATCATGAAATGAAAAGCTGAATGCTGATTTAATTTCTAGAGAAAATTGCCAATTTTATAAGGGAAAATGACAAACTACAACTTTATTTTAAGGCACCAAAAATGAAAGTAATAACATTCGTGTATAGATGCATTCAATTTCTAGTGCAACTATTCAAATATAATGACTGATCCTCCACCACAATGAAAGAGAGTATAATCTTATCCGGCCATCGGAAGTCCAATAAGACCACACGATCGATGTTTTCTAAGACATGATATAACATCTTCACCCAGTATATGAACGAAGTTAAAAATATATCCAACTGGTTATATCATAAAAACTACAAAAATAATGAAAATGAAAAATCTTCCGTTACATTAGCTATATGCCATGATATAAAACAAACTTTCACAGATAGCAATATTCTGGAGGTTCACAGATGCATGTAATGCATTACAATTTTGCATTTATTCAGGTAGGTTACAAGATCTACATAGAACTATGAACCTAGATATCTACATAAGTTAAAAGATCTACTTTAAAATTCAATTTGGAACCTATCTATCAAGGTGGAGGAAGTGGTCACCATTCTACCCCTCCATCCCTCTTGCCACGTCAGTTTTTTACCCCCTCTCTTCCACCATTGTACCCCCTACAAAATCCCTATATTGATCACCATTCCATCCCTGCATCCCACTAACCATTTAAAAAAAAGAAAAAAAGAAAAAAGAGAGGCTTTCCCGCAGGGGTGGGCGGGTGGCCATG
Organism: Centaurea solstitialis; assembly: GCA_030169165.1. Classification (NCBI taxonomy): domain Eukaryota; kingdom Viridiplantae; phylum Streptophyta; class Magnoliopsida; order Asterales; family Asteraceae; genus Centaurea; species Centaurea solstitialis. The sequence continues at coordinate 69,458,363 of CM058046.1, forward strand.
CCCGCAGGATGGTTTCTTCAAGCAGGTGGGGACGGGGGCGGTGTTCACCCACCATCCCTGTATGGCTTCTATGCTGAGCGAGGTTACTGTTGGGATGTAGGCTTCGGCCCACTTAGATAAGACAAAGAGAAGGAGAGACGCAGAAAAAAGGGGTCGGCCCTAACTCTCTATTGCCTTGTTTGATTAGGAGATTTACCCTAATCTTGTTTCCTTAATTAGTAGATTGTTAGTCTATAAATTAAACCCATTGTACTTGTTCTTAACTCTTAACAATACTCAAAATAACATAGTCTTAGTTCTTAACTCTTAACAATACTCAAAAGTCAAAATAACTTCAAACTTTAAAATAAGATAACAATATTGATAAATAATCACTCATAAAGTCATACAGATCAATTAAATTAGGGGAAAAAAGTACCAAATCGATGTGAATCAAAATGAAGCAAGATGAAACAAAAAAAGTACCAAATCGATTTGAATGGCAGCAACTGCAAGTGGAAGGGTGGTCGGGCGCTGGAAGGGCGTCGTCGGCCGGTAGGTCGACGCCATGGTGGGTCCGCAACAGGTGGGTCTTCGAGGGTTAAGGCAGAGTGCGTCAATGTGTGTGCGTTGGTAGGTTGACAATAGTTTTTTTATGTGGTTTTCTTTCCCTAGAACCTTAACAACAGAAAGGTTTTAGACCTAAAATTAAAAGGTTTTCCATACATAAAGGGGTAGTTTGAAATTTTTTGAATATGTCATCAAAATCATAGGATCGGTTCGCTAGCCGAGCCTACGAGCTTACGAGCCGACTTTACGAGCCTATGTGAGTCTACATCTGAACGAGCCTATTTACCAGTCGGCTAGTTTTCGTGGGCTAGGCTATTAAACTCTTACGAGCTTACGATCAAGCTCGCGAGCTTAACAACCTTGGCTGGAACCTCTAAACTCACTTTTGAGGGCATACATGACTTCATCCTAGGAGAGGACATAAGAAGACAAAGTTCTCGAGAATCATCTAGTGCTTTGCTAAGCACTGAAGGGAGAGGTAGAAGAACAGAAAGAGGTAAAGAAAGAGGCAGATCAAAGTCGAGAAAGAGGAGCCAGTCAAAACCAAGGAAGGATATCCAATGTTGGAAATGCAAAGAAACTGGGCACTTTAGAAATCAATGCCCTAATCAGACACATGGAAATAGAGAGGTGATTATAGCAACTGATGATTCAGAAGACGCCCTTGTTTGTTGTGTTGAAACTTCAGCAAGAGTCTTGGATCTTGGACTCTGGTACATCCTTTCATGCCACTTACAACATGAAGATTGTCAAGAATCTATGAACAGGTAAACTTGATAGAGTTCGTTTGAATCATCATCATACTCTTGACATCACAAGAATAGGTGATGTTGACATAAAAACTTCTTTGGGTACTACTTGGATACTGAAGGACGTTCGGGTCATTCCCAGCCTTAAGAAGATGTTAATTTCTGCCGGGCAGTTGGACGACCAAGGGTATTGGACTACTTTCAGTGGAGGACAATGGAAAGTTGTCAAAGAAGACCTTGTAATCGCCAGGGGTAGAAAGGGAGGCACCTTATACATGGTGGAAATTCCTGATGATGAGGTGAATACAGTGACCAACGAGCTGAAACCCTCCAGACTGTGGCATCAACAACTCAACCACATAAGTGAAATGAGAATGAAGATGCCTGTTGCAAGAGGAAAGCTCCCAGACTTAAAGAAGGTGGATTCAGAATTCTGTGAATCTTGTGTTCTTGGCAAGAAAAAGAAGGTATCTTTTGTTAAGACGGGCCAGACACCAAAAACTCAGAAATTAGAGTTTGTCCACACGGATGTTTATGGAACGACACCAGTTTCTTCTTTGGGAGGATCGAACTACTATGTGACCTTCATTGATGATTCAACACGCAAGGTATGGGTTTATTTTCTTAAAAATAAGTTTGATGTTTTCAATACTTTTAAGAAATGAAAAACTGTTGTTGAACTGGAAACTGATTTGAAGGTAAAGTGCTTGAATTCGGATAACGGTGGGGAATACATCAGCACGGAGTTCACCGACTATTGTGCTGAACATGGCATTCGGATGATAAAAACAGTTCCAGACACTCCTCAGCAAAACGGAGTGGCAGAAAGGATGAACAGAACTTTGAATGAAAGAGCCAGAAGTATGAGACTCAATATCGAGCTTCCAAAGACATTCTGGGCCGATGCAGTTAACACTGCAGCTTATCTTATCAACCGAGGATTATCGGTACCGTTGGGCTTCAAGATACCCGAAGAAGAGTGGAAAGGTGAAGCTGTGACCTATGATCATTTGAAGGTGTTCGGATGCAGTGCCTATGATATGATGAAAGACGGTGCCAAGTTAGATGCAAAAGCCAAGAAATACACCTTCATTGGATACAGTGTAGATAGTATAAGCTACAGGCTTTGGGATTTTGAAAGCAGAAAGGTAGTCAGAAGCAAACACGCAACATTCAACGAGGCTGAACTTTATAAAGACAGAAGCACGGGAAACTCACAAAATCAGAAAGTACAAGTTGAGTTTGAAAGTGATGACATCAGAATCAGAGGGTCAGAAGATACTCAAGATAGTGGGAGTACTGAGCCTGATGTTCAGAATGATGATGAATCTGAAGATGTTCACGAAGATGCTGTCAACAATGAAAGCTCAGAGGATGAAGAAGAAATAAATTCTCCAATACAGCCTTAGTCAGCTGAATGGAATTGGGTTAGGAGATCCACCAGAGTCTCTAAACCTCCTGAAAAATACGATCCATCAGTCAATTATCTTCTTTTGACTGAGAATGGTGAACCAGACAGTTACTCTGAAGCAGTTAAGCTGAAAGATTCGTTGCAGTTGGAGCATGCATTGAAAGAAGAAATGGGTTCTATAAACAAGAATAAAACTTGGGTTTTAACCAAGCTTCCTCAAGACAAAAAGGCTTTGCAGAATAAGTGGGTCTTCCGAATCAAAGAAGAGCATGATGGGTCTAAACAGTTCAAAGCCCGTTTAGTGGTCAAAGGATTTCAACAGAAAAAGGGAATCGATTATAATGAGATCTTCTCTCCAATGGTGAAGATGACCACCATCAATTTGGTCTTGATTATTGTACCAGCAGAGGGCTTACATCTAGAGCAGCTAGATATCAAGACGGCATTCCTACATGGTGATCTTAATGAAGACATCTACATGGCACAACCTGAGAGTTTTCAAGTTGCTGGTAAAGAAGATTGGGTCTGCAAACTGAAGAGGAGCTTGTATGGTCTGAAACAAGCACCCAGGAAGTGTGGTACCTAAAGTTTGACAACTTCATGGAGAGGACCGAGTACAAAAGATATGAGATGGACCATTGTTGTTATGTGAAGAAATTCAAAGACTCATATATCATCTACATACATATATCATTCTACTTCTGTATGTAGATGATATGTTGATTGCAGGATCGGATATGAAAGAGATCAGCAAGTTGAAGAAGCAAATGTCTAAAGAGTTTAAGATGAAAGACTTGGGTCCAGCCAAATAGATACTCGGTATGAGCATTGCCAAAAACAAGAAAGATAGATCTTTGACAATATCCTAGGAGAAATACATCAGGAAAGTGTTGGAAAGATTCAAGATGAACGAGACGAAACCCAGAAACACACCTTTGGGAAGTCATTTCAGGCTTACCAAAGATCAGTCTCCTAGATCAGAAGAAGAGAAATCAGATATGGCTGATGTTCCTTATGCATCTGCTATTGGTAGTCTCATGTATATGCCATGGTTTGCACGAGACCAGACATAGCCCATGTCGTCGAGGTTGTCAGTCGCTTTATGTCAGATCCAGGGAGAGAACACTGGGAAGCAGTCAAATGGTTGTTCAGGTATTTGAAGGGTACTCCTAAGGTGGGATTATGTTTCAAGGGTAAAGACTCGATTCTCAGAGGATATACCGATGCTGATTTGGGTGGATGCAAAAAGACGTTTAAAAGCACTACAGGGTACGTTTTCACAGGGGGAGAGACAGCAGTTAGTTGGATGTCCAAACTTCAGAAAAGCATGGCTTTATCAACAACAGAAGTTGAATACATGGCAGTCGCTGAAGCCAGTAAAGAGCTAGTGTGGTTGAAGACTTTTCTTAAAAAGCTTGGCAAAAAGCAAGCTGATTAATTGTTGTACCGTGTAACGAAAGTGCGGTTAAACTTGCTAAGAATCCGGTCTATCATGGGAAAACAAAGCACATTGGGATGAGGTATCACTTTTTCAGAGGACTGATCAGTGATAGTACAATGAATTTGATGAATATCTCATGTGCAAAGAATCCAGAAGATATGTTTACCAAATCTGTGGTGCTGGATAAGCTGAAGTTCTGTATGACTTCAGCTGGCCTTCAGGAATAGTGTTGAGAAGGCGGTGGTAACTAGGGGAAGCTCAAGCTCAGTTGGTGTTTACAAAAGTACAGAGGAGCGCAGGTGAACGTGTTTCGAAGTCTCCAAGTGAGAGATTGTTGGGATGTAGGCTTCGGCCCACTTAGATAAGACAGAGAGGGAGAGACGCAGAAAAAAGGGATTGGCCCTAGCTCTCTATTCCCTTTTTTGATTAGGAGATTTACCCTAATCTTGTTTCCTTAATTAGAAGATTGTTAGTCTATAAATTAAATCCATTGTACTTGTAAACATTAAATGTAGCACCTCAATAAGAAAGAAAACCTAGTTGCCCACGTGGACTAGCACGATCACCCCGGTCGTCTGAACCACGTAAAATCTCTCGTGTTCTTTCTCTCGCTTTCGGTTTATTGCTTTGCGTGATTGTGTGTGTGTGACGTTTAAACCCTAACAGTTACCACACCTTATTCCCCCAGTATGAGATCTTAATTAGTTGCTAGGATCATACAGAATTACAAAGCGCATAGCATTTTATATAAATATCTTCATAACCCAAAAGACCAAATTCAATATATAAATATCAACACAAAAACCCCATGGTTGTATAGTGAAAGCTAATCATATATATCAGTATAAACAGAAATGGAAGACGACGACAACAATATTTAAATTTAGACAAAACCGCTATTTGAATATGAAATTACGCTAAAAAAATATGTGATTAAGAAAAAGCTAAATGATCCAAACAGATAATCAGACCATTAAATGAAAAGCTAAATGCTGATTTACAGAGAAAATTGCCAACTTTGGAAAATGGTAAACTGTAACTTTATTTAAGGCACCAAAAATGGAAATAATACATTTGTTGTTTTAGAACTAAAAAACAAAAAATGCATAATCTTCCCAGATTCTTTTAACTATATGCCATGATATAAGACAAACTCTCACAGATAGCAGCAGTCATTGAGCTCGGGTGCTTAATGCTAAATTTCATCTCAAAACTCTAAGGCCATGGTTACACAGGTTGGGCAGGATCAGCTCCAGCGGGCTGGGCGCGGGGCTGCCAGTACTAGCTCGGCGGGCTGGCGGCTGCAGTGTGACCGGCCACCCCGAGCTTGGAGGGTTCAGGTACTAATCGAGAGGGCTCTTGAAGGCTTATAGTGGGTTTATGGTAAAACTTACGTGGCGCTGACGTGGCAGAGGGTTCGGGTACTGATAGCCTAATATCATGTAAATATGCAGGTAGGTTACAAGATTTACATAGAGCTCTGAACCTAGCTAGATATCTACATAAGTTAAAGGATCTATATACGTTAAAACTCTCAATTTGGATTCTAGCTATCAATATGATGTCTTAATTAGTTGTCGGTATCATGTAAGAGCATAAAGCATTTTACATAAATGTCTTCAACCATAAGACATAACCCAAAAGATCAATTAAAAACCTACACATTTACCAAATGTGTAATACTATTCATAAGCTATAGTATTTGCTTTCTTTTTTTAGTTTTTTCATACCCATTAATATTCAATATCATTTTTCTTTTATTTTAACATATTTTATTATGATACTATTTATGTATGTTTCTTTTATTTAAATTTATTGTCATTCAATAATATCTAATCTTATATTTTCTTTTTTTATTTAACATATGTTATTATCTATACGTAACATTGAACAATTGTTTATTAATAATTTTACGTTTCCTTTATTAGGGTTCATCATACATTGATCCAAAAAAATTAACGTTTAGATATGGACTATTATATTTTTAATAAAAACAAAAATCAAAATACACCGTAACCTCCTTCGTATCAATCGTATAGGTTTTATTGATTAAGGATGTTGATTGGTTCATACGCGGTATATACTCTTTTTTTGGTTCACAAATGATTCTCTTTCTTGGTACATGAATATTGCTCTTTAATAATCTTATGTTTCCTTTATTAGTACTAATTACATGTTTGATAAAATTTCAAACCAAATATGTTCAATGTTATCAATCCTATTGTTCATTCCCAAATGTGTTGGATGTTATGTTATAATCTATACGAGAGAAATCAAAGGATGTAAACATTTACCAAATGTGTAATACTATTCATAAGCTACAATTATTTGCTTTATTCTTTTTAGTTTTTTCATACCCATTAATATTCTGTATCGTTTTTCTTTTATTTTAACATATTTTATTATGATATTATTTATGTATGTTTCTTTTATTTAAATTTATTGTCATTCAATAATATTTGATCTTATATTTTCTTTTTTTATTTAACATATGTTATTATCTATACGTAACATTGAACAATTGTTTATTATTAATTTTACGTTTCCTTTATTAGGGTTCATCATACAATTGATCCCAAAAAATTAACGTTAAGATATGGACTATTATATTTTTAATAAAAACAAAAATCAAAATACACCGTAACCTCCTTCATATCAATCGTATAGGTTTATTGATTAAGGGTATTGATTGGTTCATACGCGGTATATACTCTTTTTTTGGTTCACAAATGATTCTTTTTCTTGGTACATGAATATTGCTCTTTATTAATCTTATGTTTCTTTTATTAGTGCTAATTGCATGTTTGATAAAATTTCAAACCAAATATGTTCAATGTTATCAATCCTATTGTTCATTCCCAAATGTGTTGGATGTTATGTTATAATCTATACGAGAGAAATCAAAGGATGTAAACATCTACCAAATGTGTAATACTATTCTTAAGCTACAGTTATTTGCTTTCTTCTTTTTAGTTTTTTTCATACCCATTAATATTCAATATCATTTTTCTTTTATTTAATTTAACATATTTTATTATGATACTATTTATGTATGTGATTAAGAAAAAGCTAAATGATCCAAACAGATAATCAGACCATTAAATGAAAAGCTAAATGCTGATTTACAAAGAAAATTGCCAACTTTGGAAAATGGTAAACTGTAACTTTATTTAAGGCACCAAAAATGGAAATAATACATTTGTTGTTTATATCATTAGAACTAAAAAACAAAAATGCAAAATCTTCCCAGATTCTTTTAACTATATGCCATGATATAAGACAAACTCTCACAGATAGCAGCAGTCATTGAGCTCGGGTGCTTAATGCTAAATTTCATCTCAAAACTCTAAGGCCATGGTTACACAGGTTGGGCGGGATCAGCTCCAGCGGGCTGGGCGGGGGCTGCCAGTGCTAACTCGGCGGGCTGGCGGCTGCAGTGTGACCGGCCACCCCGAGCTTGGAGGGTTCAGGTACTAATAGAGAGGGCTCTTGAAGGCTTATGGTGGGTTTATGGTAAAACTGATGTGGCGCTGATGTGACATAGGTTCGAGTACTGATAGCCTAATATCATGTAAATATGCAGGTAGGTTACAAGATTTACATAGAGCTCTGAACCTAGCTAGGTATCTACATAAGTTAAAGGATCTATATACGTTAAAACTCTCAATTTGGATTCTAGCTATCAATATGATGTCTTAATTAGTTGTCGGTATCATGTAGAGCATAAAGCATTTTATATAAATGTCTTCAACCATAACACATAACCCAAAAAACCAATTAAAAACCTACACATTTACCAAATGTGTAATACTATTCATAAGCTACAGTATTTGCTTTCTTCTTTTTAGTTTTTTCATACCCATGAATATTCAATATCGTTTTTCTTTTATTTTAACATATTTTATTATGATACTATTTATGTATGTTTCTTTTATTTAAATTTATTGTCATTCAATAATATCTAATCTTATATTTTCTTTTTTTATTCAACATATGTTATTATCTATACGTAACATTGAACAATTGTTTATTAATAATTTTACGTTTCCTTTATTAGGGTTCATCATACAATTGATCCAAAAAAATTAACGTTAAGATATGGACTATTATATTTTTAATAAAAACAAAAATCAAAATACACCGTAACCTCCTTCATATCAATCGTATAGGTTTTATTGATTAAGGGTGTTGATTGGTTCATACGCGGTATATACTCTTTTTTTGGTTCACAAATGATTCTCTTTCTTGGTACATGAATGTTGCTCTTTATTAATCTTATGTTTCCTTTATTAGTGCTAATTACATGTTTGATAAAATTTCAAACCAAATATGTTCAATGTTATCAATCCTATTGTTCATTCCCAAATGTGTTGGATGTTATGTTATAATCTATACGAGAGAAATCAAAGGATGTAAACATTTACCAAATGTGTAATACTATTCATAAGCTACAGTTAGTTGCTTTATTCTTTTTAGTTTTTTCATACCCATGAATATTCAATATCATTTTTCTTTTATTTTAACATATTTTATTATGATACTATTTATGTATGTTTCTTTTATTTAAATTTATTGCCATTCAATAATATCTAATCTTATATTTTCTTTTTTTATTTAACATATGTTATTATCTATACGTAACATTGAACAATTGTTTATTAATAATTTTACGTTTCCTTTATTAGGGTTCATCATACATTGATCCAAAAAAATTAACGTTTAGATATGGACTATTATATTTTTAATAAAAACAAAAATCAAAATACACCGTAACCTCCTTCATATCAATCGTATAGGTTTTATTGATTAAGGGTGTTGATTGGTTCATACGCGGTATATACTCTTTTTTTGGTTCACAAATGATTCTCTTTCTTGGTACATGAATATTGCTCTTTATTAATCTTATGTTTCCTTTATTAGTGCTAATTACATGTTTGATAAAATTTCAAACCAAATATGTTCAATGTTATCAATCCTATTGTTCATTCCCAAATGTGTTGGATGTTATGTTATAATCTATACGAGAGAAATCAAAGGATGTAAACATTTACCAAATGTGTAATACTATTCATAAGCTACAGTTATTTGCTTTATTCTTTTTAGTTTTTTCATACCCATTAATATTCAATATCATTTTTCTTTTATTTTAACATATTTTATTATGATATTATTTATGTATGTTTCTATTATTTAAATTTATTGTCATTCAATAATATTTAATCTTATATTTTCTTTTTTTATTTAACATATGTTATTATCTATACCTAACATTGAACAATTGTTTATTATTAATTTTACGTTTCCTTTATTAGGGTTCATCATACAATTGATCCAAAAAAATTAACGTTAAGATATGGACTATTATATTTTTAATAGAAACAAAAATCAAAATACACCGTAACCTCCTTCATATCAATCGTATAGGTTTTATTGATTAAGGGTGTTGATTGGTTCATACGCGGTATATACTCTTTTTTTGGTTCACAAATGATTCTCTTTCTTGGTACATGAATGTTGCTCTTTATTAATCTTATGTTTCCTTTATTAGTGCTAATTACATGTTTGATAAAATTTCAAACCAAATATGTTCAATGTTATCAATCCTATTGTTCATTCCCAAATGTGTTGGATGTTATGTTATAATCTATACAAGAGAAATCAAAGGATTTAAACATTTACCAAATGTGTAATACTATTCATAATCTATATGAAAGATGTGGAGACATAGGGGGTGAATACTCAGAACTGTACATCTCCAAACCCGGAAGTGACTGATGTGGTACCAGAAGTGGAGAGTCAGAAGTTAGCTCTCCATGCCGCCTGACTCATAATTATCTGAAGGATCATCCTCTTCTTTCACTTGAGGCTCTGAGACTGGAAACTGAGTGAGTTCGTCATCGAAGAAGAAATATCATCTGTAGCGGCTACACGGTCAGAGTGAGAGATTTCCGGGTTGACAAAAATGACAATCTCTCGACCCTCCGCTGAATCTACCATCGGGTTCTGATCAGGCTGAGAAAGAGATACATCGGCACCGGTCCCCATATGAGTACCGGAAGGAGCGGCGCCGGAGGATGTGCCTGTCTGAACTGAGGAGCCAAGCCGAGCCCTCTTACGGATTTCCCCCTCACGGCGATCAGGGTCATCTCGGTCGTCGTGTCTGAGCTTGGGTGGCTCGGCTGACGCATAGCAAGAATTCTCAAGGGCTCGGATCTGAGTCTGCATATCTGAAAGAGAGAACCCTTGATCTCGACTAGAACCTCTGTCTTCATGGCATCAAGCTTCCCTTCGAGCCGCTGGATAGATGAGACTACCTCTTAAGAAGAGGAGGTAGCCAGCTCGGGATGGTGCACGGGAAGTGATGAGTACGCAGATGCTGTAGATAACCCAGAAGGGTGGTTTCATCCTCGTGGAGATTCCCACGGGAGATCAGTTTCGCCATAAGAAAATCCTCAACTTATCACACTAGTAGTCGGATGCAGTCGGTCTCGGAGGTGGTGCTGGAGGTGGTGAAGTATAAAATCCTCATGGATAGCCTTTAGGGCGCCATCCATCATTTCCCTGACAACGGATGCCGGGTAAGTAACTCCGGTGTCACATAGACGTTCCGTTTGCACAACCGCTGAATCAACGGTGTGGCCTACGTTCATGGCTGGCGTGATAGTGACCATGGTAGGACTTCCCGCCGGTCATCGTGAAATGCCCGTCATGGACACCACTATCGGGGTTCCGATCACGTCACATAGACTCGTGATGGGTGGAGCTGAGACTGCGTCACATAGACTGGCAGTATGTGTACCTAAAAGTGTATATGGCTCTAGACGCTGGTGCACATGAAGGAAGTGTGGGGATCGGGGCAGGGATCCTCCTGTTTCAATATCATCACCCTCCAAGTGAGGGCTTGATAGCCGTTGTGCTTTGTCCCCGTGGAATGAAACACCCACCTTTTGAGAGATGGATGAGTGGCTAGGTGGGGCGTGCAATTGCACCTCTGGGTGGGAGGTGTCTTCTTCAATACCCGTACTCAACACATGTGTACGAGTAGCAGATGTGGCTGCCCAGCTTCTACCTAAGGATAGGCGAGGACCGGTTAAAACCTTTGGTCCTGTCTCCCACTCATCAATTCTTTTACTTCCCTCGCTCTGCTCACTTTCTTCGACTGTTAGGTCTCCCTCAAACCTTATGTCGTCCTCACCCTCAGATGGGTGGTCATCACCGGAGTCATCAGAATCATAGTCCACCAAAGGGTAAAGAGAAGGGCTTTGGTGACTGTCAAAAGCTTGAGAGGTATTAACTCCGGAGCGATCATCATCACCGCCTAATCTACCCCATCATCTCCCCCCGACTCCTCATCTTCACACCCTTGGTCACCACCCCCAGGTGAATGACCACGCTCGAGACCCTCATTCACGCTCCTAGAGGATACCTCCGGGGTGCCAGTCTCCGGCTCTGGAGATGCTGGTAGAGGTGATAAACCTAAGTATTCTCTCACAACCGGTGAATGATGATCAACAGCATCAAGTGGTATTGCCAGCGGTGTATCATGGGTCTTTTGGGGTTGCCATAAGGAGTTTGGGGTAAGGCATAAGGAGTGATGGTATTGGTATAGGGAGTGTTGGGTATGGCATCAGGATACTTGGGTATGGCATATAAAGTGTTGGTATCCAAAAGAGGTGTGGTGATGGTATCCATGATAAGTGTTGGTATCAAAGAAAAGTGTTGGATGCCTTCAGACAGGGCCTGGATGCCATTAAGAGAGGTTTGGATACCATTCTGAATCCTATTCCGAACTCAAATACCGAATTTCCATTTATATATATATATATATTTTTATTATTTTTTTAATATAAATAGATATATATATATATATATATTTTCGTCTGCTATGTCCTCCGGTGGATTGGGATGAAGTGGTGATGAGATTATCATCAGAATGATGAGGGTTTGCCCTTGTACCTGAAAAATAAAAAGTTAGTAATGAGGTAAAGGCAAATGTGAGATATAAGGCACACATCATTGAGATGTGTTATTGTGTACAAAATCAAAAGATTTGGTACAGAATAACACAACACATTGAGTGTGAATTTTTCTCAAGTCTGGTGGATGCACAATTCAAAAGATCTTACCAACCCGAGACTTGATGGTGAACACTTAGGATAATTCGGATGAGGTGGTATCATGACATGGTGAACCAAGTAACCAAGTATAACAATTAAGACTAATGGAACACGCATAATAGATATTCAAGCACAGATAGGACATGATCCATCAAGTAATCCAAGCATGCATGAATCATATATCAATAACAACCAGGCAATCTCACAACGAAATTCAGAAACAAGTGATTCGATTTCTCATTTAAGCAGGGAGAACAAAATTCTAATAATAAGAAACAACCCAAAAAAAATCAAAACACAAAACAAAGAAAAAATGACTAAGTAAAAATAACACAAAAAAAAACATTAAAAAAAATCTTAAAAGGAAATAAAGAAAAAAAGAAAAAATAAAACAAAAAAATGGGTCAGATAAAGGGCCCGGTCAGATGCAAAACGAACGGGTCAGATGAGAAACAGACGCTCGGTCAGCGAGGAGGAAGTGGTCAGCGCACGGGTCAGAAGCAGTCAGAGCTCGGTCAGCACCTCTGACCGAGCATCTGACCGAGTGAGAATAGAGGAGGGCGCGTGTCAAGGCGCGTTGGAACGCGTTTCTGGCGCGTGTAGGCGCGTGCGTGGGAAGCGCGTTCAGAGCGCGTGGGGACCGTCTGACGCGTAGAGGACAGCTGGTACGCGTTGGGTGGCGTGTTGACAGCTCCAAGCGTGTTTTTCAAGGTTACCTCTTCTTTTCTTTTTGATTTTCAAGATGTGAGAATTAAAACAAACACACAAACGAGAGCACAGCGCCAAAAAAAGTTAAAGGCTCTTTGATTTACAAGAATTAAAGGCTGTTCTCTCCTCTTTTTTTCTTCACAAATCTGAAAACCAGAGCACAGCACCAAAAAAATTAAAGGCTCGGTTCAAGGTTGGTTCGCCGGAAATTGTTCCGGTTCCGGTGACGTCCGGTCCGGCGAGGATTCGGTGCCACACACACAACCTCGTACTCCGGTCGCCATATCTTGGTCTCCGGCCACGTTATAACTCAGATCCGGTCGAGAGAGGGTTCGGTCTACACAACTCCGGTCAAGGTGAGAGCTAAGGTTCGGTTCCGGTCGAGTTTGGCAAACAAGGATGTTTTAAGGAAGGAGATTCGGTCGCCGGAAAAACATCCGGTTCCGGCGACGTCCGGTTCCGGCCACGACTCTTCTTCTCTCTTGTTTCAAGATTCGGTCAAGAAGTTGATTCGAGTCCGGTGACATCCGGTTCCGGCGACATCCGGTTCCGGCAATGTCCGGTTCCGGCGAGGTGGTTTGGTTGACAAGGGTTCTCGAAAAACAAACACTCATAAACTGACTTCAGATCCGGTTCCGGCGACATTCGGTTCCGGTGACACTCTTCTTCTCATTTTCTTTCTAAAAATCGAACAAGGCTTTTTTTCCGGTCCGGTTCCGGCGACATCCGGTTCCGGCGAGTTCCGGTTCCGGCGAGGTCTCCGGTCCGGTTCCGGAAAGAAAGAGACTTGGGTGGAATTGAGGTTTGACTTCCGGTCAGGCTCCGGCGACATCCGGTTCCGGCGATGTCCGGTTCCGGCGAGGTCTCCGGTCCGGTTCCGGAAAGATAGGTTTTGGAATTTAACAAGGGACTTTGGATGGACAACATAAAAGATCCGGCTCCGGCGACATCTCCGGTCCGGTTCCGGCGAGATCCGGTCGCCGGATTTTTCTCCGGTCAGGACATGGAGTCTTGGACAAAAGACAAGTTGATGGAAGAGGGAGGTGATGGACACAAAATAAAAAACAAAAATAAACTAAAATAAACTAAAAGAAAAAATAAAAAGAGAGTATAAAAAACCTGATATTTATAAAATCTATCAAGAAAAAGGAGTAGAAAGAAAAAAGAAAAGAGAAAAAAAAAACTAGTTATATAAAATCTGTTTTTTTTTTTTTTTTTTTTTTGATCTAAGTTTAAGATAAAAAAAACTTAGATAATAAAAAAACTATTTTAAAAGTAAAAGACTATTATATATATATATATATATATATATATAGATAAGAAGTAGAAAACTTACCTGGGGTGCTTACCTGGTCCCCTTCTGATCAGGCGGAGGCAGACAATGTTCCCCCTCGGAACAGGCATGGGGAGGGAACGTTCCCCCTTGACTGATGCACACTTAAGGAAAAAAAATAGTAAAAACTCACAAGACCATGAAAAGCAGATACAGAAGAAATTAAACTAAACAACACCTAATCTATCAAGAGTTTAGTCCAAGACAACGATGGCACAGTGGTCAACCATTGGTCTGAACACTGGGTCATGGTTCTGAAGGACTGAGTATTGATAGATGATCACTCTTGAGGATCAAACATGCCAAGCTTGGAGATTAGGAAATTAAACCGTTTCTCATCCAAAGGCTTAGTGAAAAGATCCGCAAGTTGATACTCGATGTTAACAAAATAAAGTTCAATCGTACCTCTCTCCACATGGTCCTTGATGAAGTGATACCTGATGTCGATATGCTTAGTGCGAGTGTGTTGGACTGGATTGCATGTGATGGCTATGGCGCTTTTGGAGTCGCAGTAGATGGGTATGTGATTGAAATTGTAGCCATAGTCTCGGAGCTGGGTCCGCATCCACAACACTTGGGAGCAGCAGCTGGCAGCAGCGACATACTCCGCCGCAGCCGTGGATGTAGAAACACAGTGTTGTTTCTTTGAACCCCAGCTGACTAGCTTATCACCCAAGAACTGGACATGGCCTGAAGTACTTTTTCGGTCCAGTTGACAACCCCCATGGTCCGCATCCGAAAACGCGACGAGCTCAAATCCAGACTCCTTTGGGTACCACAACCCACGGTTGGGTGTGCCTTTCAGGTACCGGAGGATGCGTTTGACTGCCATCATGTGTGATTCCTTTGGGTTTGCCTGAAAACGAGCACAAAAACAAGTAGCGAACATAATATCCGGTCTACTAGCAGTCAGATACAACAAAGAACCAATGATGGATCTATAAGTCTTGTGATCTACAGGCTTCCCTTTTGGGTCAGCACCGATCAAAGTGCCCGAGGCCATAGGAGTTTTAGCAACCGAGGAAGTGGCCATGTGAAAACGTTTTAAGAGATCACCGATGTATTTCGATTGATTAATCAAAATGCCATCAGGTTTTTGTATAACTTGAAGTCCCAAAAAGAAAGACAACTCCCGGAGCATACTCATCTCAAACCTGGTGGTCATGAGATCACTAAACCAAGTGCACATATCTGAGTTAGTAGAACCAAATATGATATCTTCGACATAAATTTGAACTAACAAGATATCATCACCTTCGGTCTTGATGAAAAGAGTAGGATCGATTTTACCTTTGTAGAAACCATTATCCAGTAGCGCATTGGAGAGATGATCATACCAGGCACGGGGAGCTTGCTTCAACCCGTAAAGAGCCTTGTCTAGGATGTAGACATGATTAGGCTTGGTACGATCAACAAAGCCTTCAGGTTGAGTGACATAAACTTCTTCTTTCAGTTCGCCGTTGAGAAAGGCGGTTTTCACGTCCATCTGGTAGACAGTGAAGTTCTTGTGAGCGGCATAGGCTAAGAAGATCCGAATGGCTTTAATTCTGGCCACTGGTGCGAATGTCTCATCATAATCAATTCCCGCTTGTTGCTTAAATCCCTTGGCTACTAGACGAGCTTTGTTTCTGGTTACAATCCAATCTTCATCTTTCTTGTTCTTGAAGATCCACTTCAGATCGATGATAGTCTTGTTCTTTGGTCTCGGTACAAGTCTCCAGATACCCAGGCGTTCAAACTGGTTCAGCTCCTCTTGCATGGCGGTCACCCAGTCAGAGATATCGAGGGCTTCCGTTACGTTCGAGGGTTCGTGTCTGGATAAGAAAGCTGCAAAAAGGCACTCATTTTGAGTTGCAGACCTTGTCTTGACTGGCGCGGACTTGCTGCCAATCACTTGTTGGAGTGGATGAGCTCGCGTCCACTTTGTTGTATGGGGTAAGGTTGGAGGGGGTAAAGGTTCTATCCTCAGATCGATATAGAACCCAGGTTCACGTCTGGTCGTTGCTAGAGTGGTAACAGTAGGTGTTTTGGTAAAAAATTACACAATTTAATATCGTAAGATGTTGTGAGGCGAATCCGTCAAGAGAAAGAAATTTGGTTCGATAAAACGTGTGATGAAATAAATGACAAGACAATTTGATGACGCAGGAAAAACCTCGAGGTCGAGGAAAAAACCTGCGGCCGACTAAAAGGGTATAGTCGACGTTGCACTAAGTATCACCAATAAGGGGTGATGTCCTCGAGAGTTACAGTATAGATCGTGCGATTACAATGAAACAAGATGTAAATTACAAAGAGCAATATCAATATTGTAGAGAGAATTTTCTAGCTTCAATGTAATCAGATGTCTTCAAATGATGTCTTTGAATTCCTTTTATAGCTGATCAGAGTGTAACGGTCGTCCATAATTGTATGTTAAATGCAACGGTCATAACCGAAGCTTAATCTTCGCATGTAACGGTTGGAGCTTTATGAGGAGCGTATCTTGGTCTTTAACGGTCATTTGTTCTTCAATGTTTGTTGTTTACCTGTTACAAATGATTAATCTCAAGATATACTTAACTGTTAGTATTATATCGTGCGATATCGTACGTTTTGTCGTACAATATAGTATAAAGATCGTTCGACAATTGACTGTTATCGTTCGAAGGTATATTTGTCCTATCTTAGGACTTTATCTTAATACAGGATTATCATCCTGAAAGATATCTTAAGATTTTAAGTCGGTCGTCGTGCGTCGTGCGATTTTTCACCCAAACAGTTTGCCCCCGAGATTTAGAAAAAATTTTGTTCTAAATATTTCTGAATCTCTTATCTGCAAAAGCTGATCGTTAGTTATGCTTGAAGAATAATCAATTGTAAGTAAATGAATTTCATTTAAATCAAATCGAATATGAAACGGTTTTAGTGACGTCGTCGTGATGACGCGTTTACGACAGCTGTCGTCTCAACGGTTATGACTGAATGCGTGTCGTTGTACGACTGGACCTGCAATACTTGGGGAGAAATTCAGTTGCCATATAATAGATAATTTTAATTTGGATTAGATACATATCTCTTAATTTGTTAGAGCAATCGTTTCCCAAAATCAGTCCTTTATTTTCGGCAAGGATTTGAGCGACGATTATTTATAAGGTACCCTCTTCTTCTTGCTTTTTCATGCGTTTAAAATCTATAGCCGAAAAGAACCCTAAGAATTTCGATTTGCTTCGTTTTAATCGTCTTAGGAATAGTTTGAATAGGTTAGAAGTTGTTGAATCAATGGAAGTTAAGAGTACTATCAAAGATTCTTTAGAGGTTGCGGCCCTTAGGAGTTTAGCAGGATTGCCTGATAGTGCGATTCTGAAGGTGGCAGATGAGATTAGACCAGCGGATGCACCAGCGGGGTTTTTTGCTTTGTTTGAATACCCGTTTAAGATAGGTTTTAGATGGCCTTATAGTCCTCTTTCGCGTGCTTTCATGAGCCGCTTCGATCTTTCTCCTGGTCAACTAATGCCCCAATTCTGGAGGGTTATTAATGTCATCGAACGTGTGACGAAGGACTGGGGTCGTCCTGCATTCTCTGTCGACGACCTTCTTACAGCGTATACCGTGAAATCGACGGATTATGATCGGTATGGTTTGTTTCCAAAGGGTAGAGGGGATTCTATGTTAGTACACGGCACTCAGGTACACGATCGTGGGTGGAAGTCCCGATATGTGTTTGTACGATCATCCTCAGTCCTGGAGGAGGGTGGATGGGTTGCGCCGGAGTGGAATTCGTTAGGTATAGGTGTTTCTTTTGATGATGTCTTTTTTACAATCTTTTAATTTGCTGATCTAATGTTGGATTACCTTTTGCAGAGATTGATTTCACGTTCGAGCCTACTGAAGAGTCGAAAGCCGCAGTCGAACGATTTTTATCGTACAGCATTAGCGAACGCTTTTACTCTACCCAGAAGGCTAAAGAGATCGTGGTAGAGTGTGAAGAAGAAGCTACTCAGGTTGATCCCGAAGTTCAAGTGATCTCAGAAGAAGAGATGGAAGGTATATCGTACGTTTTATGTCGTACGATAATTCTTCACTACTTGCTTCTCATATATCTTATTTTTATAGGATCGTTGAAGAAACCGTCGAGGAGGGCTGAACAGTTGGAAGCCGCTAGGAGGGCAGCTTTGAAGAAGAAGGAGATGGCTGGAGGTGAGCCTCCAGCGAAACGTACGAGGTCTACGTCTGAGACCACTAATCCATCGCATGAAGCTAGGCAAAAGGCGGATGATGCGATTAGTGTTTCGCCGATTAGATCTGCTCCTCCTGAAGATCAGTCGAAGGGAATCAAAGCAACGAAGACTCCTGTGAAGGCGCCAAAGAAGACGTCGTTCGATGTTGGTTCATCCTCGATGAACATAACTCTGCCCAAGGGTTTTCTGGAAGGGGATGTCGTGAGGAAAGAGGACATATTCCCAGCCATCGAGCAATTTCTCCTTCCCTCGCAAAAGGAGCAGTTTTCCAAATTGAGGTTCGAAGAAATTGATGCTGCTGCTGTGGGCCTCTATTTCTTGGTAAGTCTTTTATCTGTCGCATGATTTATTTTTGAATATTGTACGATTCTAATTAATTTTGTTCGTTTTCCAGGGCTTTCAAGCCAGCCTCGGTCTTCATTCTCGGATGGAGACCATAAAAAACGATATGAAAGCCAAGATGGCCAGTGAGAGGGCTGCTGTAAAAGAAGCCGACAAAGCCAAGGAGAAAGTTTTCAAACTTGCGTCCGACTTGGAGGCAAAACAGGTCAAGATCGATGACCTGGAGTTGAAACTCGAAGAGTCTGAGCGTATGAGGGAAGAGCAACGATCCCGTATGAAGATCGTTCTTGATCGTGCGTCCAAGTTGGAGGAAGAACTGAAGGCTATTCGACTGGAGAAGGCAACGCGGGAGGAGGCCTTATCGTCCGAAATCCAGGATCTGAAGGACGAGGCGGCGCTAATAAGGGTTGTAGCTCGTGCAGCCCTTATGCGTCGTGTGATAGCTGGAACTCTCACCGTTGGGATTGCCAAGGAAGAGGTGGAGGCATTCCGCGAGCTTATGGGATCTGAAGATCTTCTGGATGCTGACGATCTTAAAGACTTGGACGAGGAAGTCGGAGAGAAGCCTGTCGAGGTTGCTGCCGTTGGGGAGGAGACTCAAGATGAAATGGTCTCTGGATCCACTCCAGCGATCTTGACTACTGAAGAGGTTCCTCCTAAGATCGTGGGATCTACAGACGCTGTTGAAGGATCGGGCGATGATGCTGGAGTTGTGGGATCTGATGCCCCTCTTAGTACTTAATTTTATTTTGTAATCGTACGATCTTTTGTCTAAGTACTCTTTATTTGTTTAAGTACTTGTTTATTTTGAAATGAATGGTTTGGTTTTATCGTACGTATCAACTTGTGTTTTTTTAGAACTCAGTTTTTTTAGAAACGTTTCTTTGTTTTGTATCGTGCGACTGGCGTTTTATCTTGCGCGCGTGCGTATTATGATCGTGCGTTATAAGCTTAGGTTATTCATGCGATACTTGCGATATTCGTGCGATACATGCGATCATCGTGCGATACCTGCGATAAGAAAAGAATGGCTAAGGGGTGGCCGTTGGTTTGACCAACGGCGCTCCGACGCCCAAGTCAGTAATCGTTCGTAATAAAATAGTAGTAAAAATGAAAAGGTTTAGAAGTAATACCTCTTAAGATGTGTTGCATTCCAACTTCGTGGAATTTCTTTTCCTTCGATGTTTGTAAGCTTGTATGCACCATTTCCGATAATCTTAGAGATTATATAAGGTCCTTCCCATTTGATGGAAAGTTTTCCTGCATTTAGCTCTTGAGTATTCTGGAATACCTGTCGTAGGACGTAATCACCTACTTGGAAAATTTTTGCTTTAACTTTCCTGTTGAAATGTCGTTCGACCATGGCTTTTTGTAATGCCATTTTCTGGAATGCCTTTTCTCTAAGTTCTTCCAATGCATCTAGATCATAATATAGATTTATTACGTTTTGGTCCATCGTACGATGCCTTGCTATCGGAAGTTGAGATTCGATCGGTAGTACTGCTTCACATCCATAAACAAGGGAGAAGGGCGTTTGTCCTGTTGAGGTCCTTGGAGTCGTACGATTTGCCCATAAGACTGAAGGTAATTCTTCGACCCATCTTCCCTTCGCTTCCTTTAGCCTTTTTCGAATCGAATTAATGATGACTTTGTTACTCGATTCTGCTAGACCGTTGGATTGAGGGTATCTAGGTGTCGAAGTAATTAACCTAATTCCACGTTCATCGCAGAACTTACGAGTTCTTTCGCTTATGAACTGTGAACCATTATCGCACATGATCTCCGATGGTACTCCAAACCTGTATATAATGTTAGTTTGGATAAAAGAAATAACTTCCTTATCTCTTACCTGAGAAAAAGCAGCAGCTTCGATCCATTTGGAAAAATAATCGGTGAGAACAAGCAAGTAAACTTTTTGTCCTGGAGCAGGAGGTAACTTTCCTACGATGTCCATCCCCCATCGCATGAATGGCCATGGGATTAAGACAGAATGTAGGGGTTCAGAAGGTAAGTGGGACATACCTGAATGTTTTTGGCAGGCGTCGCATTTTTGTACGTACCTCATAGCATCTTCTCGAAGAGTAGGCCAATAATAGCCTTGTCGTGAGATTCTATTTGCAAGACTTCGTCCTCCAGAATGGTTTCCACATTCTCCATCGTGCATTTCTTGTAAGATCTGATTCATATGCTTCTGACTCGTTATGTAGGGGTGGCAGTTTCCGACACGACCCGCCAACCCGACACGACACGACACGGAAATTTCGAGGGTTGGGTTGAGGTTTTCTGACCCTCCAACTCGTCAACCCGCCAACCCACCAACCCGCCAAATTTCGCGGGTTGACCCATCGGGTTGGTGGGTTGACCCGCGAACCCTTTTGTATTTAAATAACACTTTTATATTTACATATTTAGTTATTATTATATTAAAAAAATAAAAAACTAAAGAAATTACAAATCAAAAATCAATTTAATTGAAAATTGAAAACTAGCGGCCAATTAACCCTAAATCGTCTTCTCTTCCAGCCACTCTCGCTTCATTTCACGACTTCTCTCTCCCTCTCGCTTCAGTTCACCGGAGTTCAAACGTCCAGACACCGGCCTTCTGCGGTTCAGTTGCCGTCGCCGGCCTTCTGCGGTTCAGTCGCTACGAATTCCAACAAACTCTAAACTTGTTTAAACTTGAAACTTGGTTTATTTGAACTTGAAACTTGTTTGGTTGTATTTGGTATTTTGGTACTTGGTTGTATTTTGTATTTTGGTTGCTTTTGGATGTTGTTTACTTGTTTTTATTTGAATTACATAAAGTATGAGCTTTGACCCGTCAACCCTTTTATGACCCACCAACCGATTTATGACCCACCAACCCGCCAATGACCCGCCAACCCGCCAACCCTTGACACGACCCACGACACGACCCTTCGTGGGTTGGGTTGAAGAACTCGACACGATTAGTTAAATGGGTTGGGTTGGGTTGAGGTTTTCTAACCCTCCAACCCGCCAACCCGTGACCCGCCAACCCTTCAACCCGCGAATTGCCACCCCTATCGTTATGCATCGTAGGATTAATCCAGATGTGGATTTGCGATATAGTTTTCCTTTGAAGATTGTATACCGCGAGGCCTTCATTTTGGTCTTTCTGGCTTCCATCTTGTCGTCGGGAAGTTTATCATACTTTAGATAATTCCATATATCGAGCGACCAGTTGTAGACTTCTTCGATCATTTGTACTTTTTCTTTTGCTTCGATGGAGGACATTGTAAGATGAATTATTGGAATATTCTCCAAAGTTGGCTCATTGAATGCGGATCCCAGATTAGCCAAAGCGTCAGCTTGAACGTTCAAATCTCTTGGGATTTGTTCTATCGAGAACTTTTCGAATCGTGCGATGCTTTCTTTAGCGATCTCGAGATATACCATAATTTTCGAATCTTTTGCTTGAAAATCACCGTTAATTTGATTCACCACTAGTAACGAGTCACTTCGTACGTGCAGACATCGTGCCCCCGAGTTATAAGCTATTTCCAATCCAGCAATTAAGGCTTCATATTCTGCTTCGTTGTTGGTAGCCTTGAATTCACATCGTATTGAGTACACCATGTTCCCCCCGTGTGATGATTTCAGGACAATTCCTAATCCCGATCCTCTGATGTTGGAGGATCCATCGACGTACAGAGTCCAAAGCTGATTGTCTTGAATCATCACATTGTTTATTTCATCGTGCGATGGTTGCTCTACTTCTGGACTGAATTCTGCCACGAAATCTGCCAACGCTTGAGATTTTATCGCCGTTCTGGGTTTGTACGTGAGATCAAATCCACTTAGGTAGATACTCCATTTGGCTAATCGACCCGTAAGTTCAGGCTTACGGAGTACGGTCTTGAGAGGATAATTGGTTACGACTATTATATGATGTGATTCGAAATAATGTCGTAACTTTTTAGCTGCTGTCACGAGACCTAAGAGCAATTTTTCCATCGATGTATATCTGGTCTCAGCATTTAGAAAGGATTTACTTATGTAGTAAATCGGATGTTGTTGCTGATCATCTTCTCGTACGAGGACTGCACTTACCGCATTGTTGCTGACGGCTAAGTATAATTGCAAGCTTTCGCCTTCAATCGGTTTTGTCAACAATGGAGGGGAGGCCATGTAGTGCTTCAAATCTTGTAATGCTTTTTCATGAGCCTCTGTCCAGTTGAAGCCTTGGTTTTTACGTAGTACATTGTAAAATAGGTGGCATTTGTCAGATGATCGTGAGATGAATCTGTTTAATGCCGCCACTCGTCCAGTAAGCTTTTGTACTTCTTTCACGTTTCTTGGGGATTGTATCTCTTTGATGGCCTTGATCTGTTCTGGACTTGCTTCTATCCCTCGTTGAGTAACCATGTATCCGAGGAATTTTCCAGCACGTACTCCGAAGGAACATTTCGTAGGATTGAGTTTCATTTTGTATTGTCGTAAGATATCGAACGATTGTTTCAAATGATCAATGTGATCATGTGATCGTTCGGATTTTACCAGCATATCGTCGATGTATACTTCCATCGTTCGACCAAGATGTTCTTTGAACATCATGTTTACGAGTCGTTGGTACGTTGATCCTGCATTCTTGAGGCCGAAGGGCATCACCTTGTAGCAGTATATCCCTTTATCCGTCATGAAGGCTGTCTTCTCTTGATCGTCTGTGTGCATCAGGATTTGATTGCATCCAGAATAGGCGTCCATGAATGTGAGTAATTCATGACCTGCCGTTGCATCGACCATCGCATCGATGTGAGGTAGTGGAAACGGGTCTTTTGGACATGCTTTATTTAAATCTGTAAAGTCGATACAGACTCGCCACTTTCCATTCTTCTTTTGCACGACTACCACGTTTGCCAGCCAATCTGGATACTTAACTTCTCTAATCTTTCCTGTCTTCAGTAAGTTATCGACCTCGTCGTTAATAACTTTGTTGCGTTCTGGCGCGAACTTACGTCGTTTCTGTTTAATTGGTTTAAAGGATGGATCCACGTTCAGCTTGTGCGATATGATGTTAGGATCAATCCCAACCATGTCTTCGTGCGACCATGCGAAGCAATCTGAGTGTTCCTGCAAAAAAGATATTATTCTGTTTTTTATCTCAGGGGTTAGTGTTGCTCCCACGAAGACTTTTCGATCAGGATGTTTTGGATCTAGTACGACTTCTTCAAGTTGAAGGTCATCGTACGATCGTACTCCATCCTGGCTCTGTAATTGCTAGATATCCTGGGGTTTGGTCTTCATCGTGATCTTGTAGCACTCACGAGCAATTTTCTTTTCACTGACGATCTCTTGCACGCCCCAGGGAGATGGAAATTTAATCTTCTGATGATAGGTTGATGGTACGGCCTTCATATCATGGATCCAGGGTCTTCCGAGTATTGCGTTGTATGCTGACGGACAATCTATGACGTTGAATTTAGTTTGCTTGTTGATTCCTTTGGCGAAGACTGGCAATACTATTTCTCCGAGTGTACTCGTCGCGTCTCCATTGAAGCCTACTAGAGTTGTAGTCCGTCGTACGATGTTGGATCTGTCGATGCCCATGATCTTTAAAGTATCTGAGAATATAACGTTAGCGGAGCTACCCCCATCCACCAATACTCTCTTGGTCAAACAGTTTCCAATGGTTAACTGTATAACTAGAGCATCATGGTGTTTTTGGTTAACGCCCGATAGATCGTCTTGATCGAACGTTAGTTTGGCTGTATCGAGTTCTTTTTCAGCTGCAGTCTTTGAATCTTCAGGAATAGGATATCCTTCAGGTCCTTCTCGTGCGTGTCGTTTGGCCGCAGAATATGTCAAGCCACATACTTCGGATCCACCAGTAATGCAATTGACCACCTTGGTATGGATCGGAGATGCTGGCCTTCATCACCGATAATACCTTTTAGGTGCCCATTTGTTTTGAGATAAGCGATCTCCTTTTGAGGCTAATGCATTCGTCCGTCGTGTGTCCATGATCAGCATGGAACTCGCACCATTTAGTCTGATCTTTGTCTTTGCTAGGATTCTCCGGCTTCTTGGGCCATCGTACGTTTGCATCGATCTTTCGCAGGGAATCCACCAGTTCTTTGGATGTACCTGCAAAATTGTAAGTAGATAAATCGGGATATCTAATTCTTCCTGTACCTTTGCTCGTGCGAGTTTTGGATTCTTGTCGAGAGTTTCCAATTTTATTTACTCTCTTAGGTTTAAAATCGTGTTTTTGTGCGCCCAGATTTTTCTTTTCGTTCGAATGCTTCCGTCTGAAGATGGCGTCGTCTTCAATTCTCATGTGGGCTAACGTTCGAGCTCGTACATCGTCAAAGTTCTCTGGTGGATATTTTGTGAGATCCGTATATAATTCCGAAGAATTATCGAGCCCACGTTTGTATGCTTCAATTGCGGTTTTTATATCGCAATTCTTGACTTCGATCATTTCTGCATTAAACCTGTTAAAATAATCACGTATCGTTTCTCCAGTTTTTTGTACGACATAGTACAAGTCACTGGTTTGCTTTTCCATCTTGCGACTGCTCGCGAACTATCGAGTGAATTGGTTCACCAATTCAGCGAATGATTCGATACTCTTTGGCTTTAAATTTATAAGCCATTGTAGCGCGGCTCCTGTTAGAGTAGATCCGAAGCTTTTACACATGCATGCCTCCTGATATTGAGATGGGATCGAGGCAGTCCACATAAGTTGTTTGTATTGCGCGACATGTTCCACTGGATCTGTTATCCCCGAGTACTTGGTTGTAAAGGCAGGAATGTTGTACTTCTTGGGTATTTCCATAAGAGCAATTTCATCAACGTAGGGTGAAGCTTGAAATCCTGTCTTTGGTTCGACTTCAACTGGTACGGCTGCTCCGGGAAGTTTTGCGAGCAATGCGAGCATTGCTTTGTTTTGTTCCTCTAACATCTTTAATCGTACGTCCATAAGGCTTTCAGTAGGTGTTACTCCAATATTTCCTTGATAATTGGGTTGGACTGGAATATGGGTTACGGTAGTATTTATTGTTGGTATGTGTGGTATTGGTTCTGGGATTGAATAGAAAGGTCGAGGAACACCTTGAGGTTGAACGTAGGTAAATACAGGAGGTGGTCCTGATGGAAGAGGAGGAAAAATGGTTTGGGATTGGTTATTCTGAGGTGGACGTACGTTGTTTTGAGATACTTGCGTCATTACTGGTATTTGAGAGGTTTGAGGCATTGAAGGTGCTTGTGGTGTCCTGAACTGATTTTGCTGAACGGGAGGTGGTCTAGGGAGCGGTGCTGATATCGCAGGATTAGTTTGAGAAACTTGAGGGTTTAGACCCCGCAATCGTACGATTTCGTTATTAGCTTCCATGTTTTGATTAGCCAACTGCTGGATTTGTTGCTGAGCAGCTGCTAGTTGTTGTTGCAGAGTCGGTTGGAAGTTATTCTCCATAATCCTGCAATGAATACTCAAGACAACTCGAAGATTAGTAGACAAACGTTTTATCAAACGAAATTTTCTCAGAACGGTGTCCCACGGATGGCGCCAAATTGTTTTGGTAAAAAATTACACAATTTAATATCGTAAGATGTTGTGAGGCGAATCCGTCAAGAGAAAGAAATTTGGTTCGATAAAACGTGTGATGAAATAAATGACAAGACAATTTGATGACGCAGGAAAAACCTCGAGGTCGAGGAAAAAACCTGCGGCCGACTAAAAGGGTATAGTCGACGTTGCACTAAGTATCACCAATAAGGGGTGATGTCCTCGAGAGTTACAGTATAGATCGTGCGATTACAATGAAACAAGATGTAAATTACAAAGAGCAATATCAATATTGTAGAGAGAATTTTCTAGCTTCAATGTAATCAGATGTCTTCAAATGATGTCTTTGAAATCCTTTTATAGCTGATCAGAGTGTAACGGTCGTCCATAATTGTATGTTAAATGCAACGGTCATAACCGAAGCTTAATCTTCGCATGTAACGGTTGGAGCTTTATGAGGAGCGTATCTTGGTCTTTAACGGTCATTTGTTCTTCAATGTTTGTTGTTTACCTGTTACAAATGATTAATCTCAAGATATACTTAACTGTTAGTATTATATCGTGCGATATCGTACGTTTTGTCGTACGATATAGTATAAAGATCGTTCGACAATTGACTGTTATCGTTCGAAGGTATATTTGTCCTATCTTAGGACTTTATCTTAATACAGGATTATCATCCTGAAAGATATCTTAAGATTTTAAGTCGGTCGTCGTGCGTCGTGCGATTTTTCACCCAAACAGTAGGTGGTATTTGAGATTGTACCACACTGGGACCAGGAGCTGCTGGTGTGTCTGAAGAGGCAAGTGAAGGGCCAGCAGCTTGTGGAGCAAGTTGAGCACTTGTACTGGACCTGCCACTTGTGGAGCAGGGTGAGTAGTAGTACTAGGACCTGCCACTTGTGGAGCAGGTGGAGTAGTGGTACTAGGACCTGCCACTTGTGGAGCAGGTGGAGTGGTGATACTGGGACCTGCCACTTGTGGAGCAGGTGGAGTGGTGCTTGTACTGAGACCTATCACTTGTGGAGCAGGTGGAGTAGTTGTACTGGGACCTGCCACTTGTGGAGCAAGTGAAGGAATGCCTTGATGTTGACTTGTAGTAGGCATTGTGGAGGAAGCACCACTCTGGGGACTTGGAACATTCACCACCGGGGCCTGCTGGAAAGAGTGAGAAGGTTCCCCCTCAACAGGTGCAGGAGATACTCTGGAACTTGGTGATGCTGAAGCAGACGATGATGATGAATTGCCTTGGAGGTTGGAAGATGAAATGTCAGTTGTGGAGACCATGACATGAGGTGCTGGTTGTACAACTGTAGGAACAGGAAGAGTAAAATTAGCAGGTGCAGGCAGTTCTTTATAAAAGAATTCAAACAATTCATCCAAATCACAAGTATTAGATTTAGAAGAAGATGATTTGTTCGCTGAATAAGAAGTCATGGGATTGCCATGAAGTTGATCAGACGCCAGAACACCAGAGATTCCTGGTGCAACTGGAGCTGGTGTAGAGTCTTCTTCAATGCCTTCTTCAAAATCCACATTTGTGCTCTCAACCACACATTTTGTTTTCTTGTTGTATACGCGGTAGGACGGAGAGTCCTTGGCATATCCAATGAAGACACCTTCATCACCCTTTGGACTGAACTTGTCAAGATTGTCTTTATCATTCTTCACGTAGCATGCACAACCAAACATTCTGAAGAATTTGATGCTGGGAGGTCGATTGTACACCAACTCATACGGAGTCTTCATGAACCTTTTGGTAATAAGGGATCGGTTTTGGGTGAAACAGGCAGACGCAACGGCTTCAGCCCAGAAGTGTAGCGGAAGCTTGGAGAATGTCAACATGGTGCGTGCAGCTTCCACTAGGGTACGATTCTTTCTCTCAACAACACCATTTTGTTGAGGTGCTCTGGCAGCCGAAAAGGTGTGAGTGATGCCGACAGAATCAAGGAACGAGTCAAGCTTGCGATTCTTGAATTCAGTATCGTTGTCGGTGCGGATCACTTGAACAGGAAGTTGTAGTCTAACCTGCACATTTCTGATGAAGGAAATGATGATGTCTGAAGCACCATCCTTACTTCTGAGAAAGTTCACCCATGTATACCTTGAAAAGTCATCCACAATTACCAGTACATACTTCCTCCCGTTGATGCTTTGTACACGCATTGGTCCGCACATGTCCATATGGAGAAGCTGAAGTGGTTTAGAGGTGTTGTGTTCCACTTTCAGCTTGTGCGAAGATTTCTTGATTTTCCCCATCTCACATGCTGAGCACAGTTGTTCCTTGGTGAACCTCAAGGAGGGGAGACCAGTCACCAATCCTGTCTTAGCTAGTTGATTAATTGTAGCATAATTCAGGTGGGATAGTCTCCGGTGCCACAACACGTTCTGATTGAAGGTTGCTTTTGAGAGAAGACATACTTCTGTGAATGGTCGCTGTTTCCGGAAATTGACGGTGTAGAGATTCGACCTGCGAGTTCCCTCAATGAGTTCCTGTCCATCATATGTCCTGACACAGCATCTTGTTTCCCGAAAGTTAACCTCAAGTTTCTTGTCACAGAACTTTCCAATGCTGAGCAGGTTGTGACTCAAGCCTTCCACATAGGCTACTTTATTGATGGTGATTTTATGATGAAGGATATCACCATATCCCATTATCGGTGCTGAAAGCTTATTCCCAAACCGAACGTTCCCGCCATATTTTTGTTTGAAGTTAGCGAGAAGTTCCTTCCTTCCGGTCATGTGCTTGGAACACCCTGAATCCATGTACCACACATGACCGTCCTGCAAAATCACGGAGAAACATTTTTAGGTACCCATTTGGGAATGGGTCCTTTCTGATTAGGATTAGCAGGTTTGGATACATGTTCCCGTTTGCCCTTAGGTGGAGATTTTTGTTTGGGTTTTGGATTAGGTCTCTTGTTATGAGTATGATGATAACCATGATTGTAGAATCCATGATAGTTAGGAACAAAGTAATCATTCACGAAAGCATTTGCACAGTACCCAAATCTAAATTGATTTTGACAACGAAAATTGCTATGACATCCATAAACTATATGTTCACATTCATAACATTGAAATGGAGTTCGTGGTACATGCCTATTAGTTCTATGATATACAAAATTGGAAAAATTGTTTTTCATGAAACTAGGCTTATGTGCAAATGGCTTCGGACGACTGCCTTCTTTTGATCCACTCTCCTTGTTCTTACGCCTACCATTTCTCATATTTTGATCTGTCACATTTTGAGAACGATGATTAGTACCTTTGACATTTAGAGAATGAGTATGTGAGGCATTTTTCTTCGGAGTGAAGTTGTGTGATTGTTCCTTTGGTTTGGTAGCATTCTTTCGTTTTCGAAAACGTCTGTTTTTCTTAGGAACATTCACATTGGTACGAGATGAACTCGCAACTTCAGACTCAGGGGTGACCAATTTGTCCTTCCCTTTGTCTTTCCGGGATAGTTTAGGAGGAGTCTTGTTCCCTGGTTTAGATTGGCCTGATGATCTACCATTCTCACCAACCCTTTTGGTACTATCATCCGATACAATTTCAGAAATTTGTACCGTTGATTTAGGTGCCATATACGCTAAGTCTTCCATGTATGAAATGGTGGTGCAGATTGGAGTCCTTAGTACCATGGATTTAGAGTTTGTAGAAGAGGTACTTGAAGGTCTAAAATCTAACGCATTCACATTCCATCTATGGTGATGATGACGTGAGTTATCACGAGTTCCAAAGGTGGATTGACTTGCTGTTGGTGTGCTTTTGGATTTGAGGGCTTTCTCCAATTCATTGATTTTACTCAAGAATAGGTCCTTTTCCCTAAGGCTCATGCGCCTCTCATCCTCTAGCTCAGCCTCCAGTTTAGCAATCCTTTTTTCATAAAAGGTTTGGTTATCTTTGTAAACTTTTTCAAGGATTGGAACTCCCTGATTCATCTCATCCTCGGTATAGCTAGGCGTGTAGTCCTTAGACAAAGGAATCTCACGCGTTGCATAACTGGCATTGAGAGATGAATAGTTGAAGGGAAATGATTGTTTGGTTTTTCTAGCTTTTTCTTTCTTCTCAATTTCCTTCAACTGTTCAGGGTCATCAGACTCTTTCATGAAAATAATTTTGTATCCAAGACTCATGTACCTCAGATCATACAAGGTAGGGGTCTTGGATATGGCACGCTTCAGGTAGCATGGACTTTTATATCCAATGCCTTCCTTTGGATTGTAATAATTGAACTCTTTGGGTTGATTCATGTGAATGGTTTGATCAGTCTGGCCTCTCTTTAAAAACTTGTCCTCCATGTCTTTTATTTTAGCAAAAAGGTTTGTTCTTTGAGCAAAAATCACTTCATATTTTTGTAAACTTTCTCTACTCAAAACTTCAGCCTCATGAAGCTTCTTTTGCAAGTCTGAGATGTTATTATTCAGACTGGCAACTTTATCTTCTAAGGTTTTGTTTGCAAGAGTAAGAGTGGTTACCTTTTCTTTGGAATGAGCTAGTTTAGTAGAGAATTTTACAACTAAGGCATGCTCACTAGCTAATTTGGATTCTACAATTGTGGTTAGTTTGTTAGCTTGTTTGATCTTATTTTCGTACTCGGATACCTTTTGTGCGAGACTTTTTACTTGATTTTCAAGTTCAATATAAGGATCAGGAAGTACCTCAGAAGATGAATCGGAATGATCTGAGTCAACATCATTGTAATCCCTATCACTGTCTTCTGAATACTGTTCCTCTACATCAGCCATCAAGCACAGTTGATCTTCCTTTCCTTCATCACTATCCACATTCCACGCGTCATCTTGAGCAAGCATGCAAACAAGTCCTCTTTCCTCATCATCACTGGACATCTGCAACCAGGCTTCATCTTCAGCTAACAAGGCATGCCCCTCGTCTTGTCTTTTGGCCAGGTTCATCTTGTTTTTGTAGTAGTCATACTTTGAAACATAATTGGTACAATTCTTAGCAAAATGACCAGGCTTTCCACACTTGAAGCAGGTTGGTCCTCCATCAGCTTTCTTCACCTCTTTGCCCTTGTCTTCTGGTTTAGCAGCTTCCTCAGGCCTCTGGTAGTCAGTTCTACCACCTTGTTCATACCTCCTTGGCTCAGGTTTTCTTTCATACCTCTTTGGTTCATCAAATCTTCTATCTCTGGGATCCTCATACCTTCTTTCTTCATATCTTCTCTCCCTCGGCTCTTCATACCTCCGCTCTCTAGAATCTTCATACCTCCTGTTATCTATCTCAGTTGCCCTCTCATACCTTCGAGCATCATTCTTTGGTTCATACCTGTCCCGAGCTTCATACCTTCTGCCACTGGAATACCTATGATTGTTGGAAGACAAAGGTTTCCTTGAAGTTCTTTTGGCCATTGTTCTGGTGATCAATGCCAATGCTTTCTTCATATCACTCATCTCTTCATCAGATTCACTTCATCTTTCACCGATGTCGGAAGGAATGTCATAGTCTTCTTCATATCTTGATGATCTCCCAGATGAGTATTGTCTTCTGTCAACGACTAAGGCAAGTGGATCGGTATACTTTTCTGGTTTCTTCTCGGTACCAAGTATTTCAAGTACCTCATCTTGGTTATGATTCAGCAATTCAAACAACTCTTGAATATCAAGATCTTCCAAGTTGCGATTCTGTTGAAGATTGGAAGCAAATCTCCGCCATTCAGACCTGAGTGAGTTGATGAACTGGATATTGATATCCAACTGAGACTTCTTGAGGTTGTTCTTCCGGAGCTCATTGATCATGGTACAGAACCTGTGATAGGTATCTTCTAGCAATTCTCCCTCTCGACCTTTGAAGGTAGCAAACTTAGTCAAAAGATTAGTTCTTTTCATCTGTATGCCTTTCTCAGTCCCATGCATTAGGCTAGTGATCTCATCCCACATAGCCTTTCCGGTGTCATTGCAGTCAATGTTAGCATATATCTCATTAGGCAGGCTCTGAATGAGATAGGACTTGGCAAGAATGTCACCCCTGACTCGGTTGGCTTCTTCAGGAGTGAAGTTTGTTTCATCCTTTTCCACTATGCCTCCGACAATTGGTGGATTACCATCAGGGACTACTGGAATTTCAGTGTAGTACTTCACGGGTCCATTCTTGAGGGACTCCATGATTTGCTTCTGAAGATGTTGCTTTGCCACGAAGTCTAGGAATCGTGACTTCCATTGCGAAAAATCTCCACGGAACAGTACCGGAGGACGGGTGTCGGACCCGATCGCTAATGCATCACGTGTGTTCATGATTAAAGATTGATTGTGGATCTTAAACCACTTAGTATGATCAGGTGAATTGGTTGGTGAAAGGTCTCAAGACTTGTGAAAAATCTTGAAAAAGATTCAGTTCTGGAGGTCAGGGTCTGATCTGGAGGTCAGGTTCAGATCTGAAGGTTGGATGAAGTGATGAGTATTGGGTGCCGGGTGATGAAGGAAGACTTAGAGAAATTCAAAAATCCAAGTCTGAAGAAAACACTTGAAGCTCAAAAATCCAAGTCTGAAGAGTAGACCCGGTACCCGATGCTTGAGGTCTGAAGAATCGATTTCACCAGAACCAGAACACAACGGATCAAGAGCAAGTGGCAGGCTCTGATACCAATTGTGGGTGCCAAATCAATCTAACAATCAAGAACACTTAGATTTTATATGATATATATGCTAAGTACAAAGATCTAAAAGTGATTGCATTCCATTCAATGATGTAAGAACCAAGGTAGAAGAGAAAGTACAAATGAGGTAAAAGACTCCTATTTATACTAACTCTATGGGCTAGGCTTTTAAGAAATAAATGGGCCTAAACACTTGGGCCTTTAATTGAAAATTACATAAATGACAACTAAGTTTAGACAATTACAAAATCGACACAACTAACAAATATTTCTAACAATATTTTATTATGATATTATTTATGTATGTTTCTTTTATTTAAATTTATTGTCATTCAATAATATTTAATCTTATTTTCTTTTTTTATTTAACATATGTTATTATCTATACGTAACATTGAACAATTGTTTATTATTAATTTTACGTTTCCTTTATTAGGGTTCATCATACAATTGATCCAAAAAAATTAACGTTAAGATATGGACTATTATATTTTTAATAAAAACAAAAATCAAAATACACCGTAACCTCCTTCATATCAATCGTATAGGTTTTATTGATTAAGGGTGTTGATTGGTTCATACGCGGTATATACTCTTTTTTTGGTTCACAAATGATTCTCTTTCTTGGTACATGAATATTGCTCTTTATTAATCTTATGTTTCCTTTATTAGTGCTAATTACATGTTTGATAAAATTTCAAACCAAATATGTTCAATGTTATCAATCCTATTGTTCATTCCCAAATGTGTTGGATGTTATGTTATAATCTATACGAGAGATATCAAAGGATGTAAACATTTACCAAATGTGTAATACTATTCATAAGCTACAGTTATTTGCTTTCTTCTTTTTAGTTTTTTCATACCCATTAATATTCAATATCAATTTTCTTTTATTTTAACATATTTTATTATGATATTATTTATGTATGTTTCTTTTATTTAAATTTATTGTCATTCAATAATATTTAATCTTATATTTTCTTTTTCTATTTAACATATGTTATTATCTATACGTAACATTGAACAATTGTTTATTATTAATTTTACGTTTCCTTTATTAGGGTTCATCATACAATTGATCCAAAAAAATTAACGTTAAGATATGGACTATTATATTTTTAAGGGAAAAGTTCAAAAAAACCCAACAAACTATTTCATTTTGAATGGTTAAGTCCTTAAACAATTTTTTTGAATAAAAAAGCCATTAAACTTTTTTATTTTGAATGATTAAGTCACTAAACTATTCTTTTGAATGAAAAAACCATTAAACTTTTTCATTTTGAATGATTAACTCCCTAAACATTTTTTCCAACAAAATAAATCATTGAATTTTTTAAAATTTGCTACTTATATTTGTTTAAACTAAACTAACATAGTTATATTTTACCTTTAAAACCTTCATAGTCGGTTACATTTAATTTTTTTATTTTTATTAAAATGGGGTAAGTAACCAAATTTTGAAAGTTTAATGGTGTATTTATCGAAAAGAAATTGTTTGGGGACTTAATCATTCAAAACGAAAAAGTTTAATGGTTTATTCATTCAAATAAATAGTTCAGTAACTTAATCATTCAAAATGAAAAAGTTTAATGGTTTTTTTCGTCCAAAAAAATTGTTTAGGGACTTAACCATTCAAAATGGAATAGTTTGTTGGGTTTTTTTGTACTTTTCCCTATTTTTAATAAAAACAAAAATCAAAATACACCGTAACCTCCTTCATATCAATCTTATAGATTTTATTGATTAAGGGTGTTGATTGGTTCATACGCCGTATATACTCTTTTTTTTGTTCACAAATGATTCTCTTTCTTGGTACATGAATATTGCTCTTTATTAATCTTATGTTTCCTTTATTAGTGCTAATTACATGTTTGATAAAATTTCAAACCAAATATGTTCAATGTTATCAATCTTATTGTTCATTCCCAGATGTGTTGGATGTTATGTTATAATCTATACGAGAGAAATCAAAGGATGTAATACAGATATGTTTCGTAATAGAAAATGTGGAGATTTTTGGTGTAAGTTTCTAAAAGTTCAAAAATAATCATCCTCATTTTAATTGTTATAGTTAACCAGAGATTTCACCAAAAAAAGTTGCATTAACTCGATTTCAGTTTTATATTTCCTCACAAAATTTTCTTTTCTACTTTAATAATGAATCGCCGTTTGCACCATTGTTTCCCCATGATTTATGTTATATTTCAACGGTTTTTTGTTGATTACTTGATTTATATCGTTATAACTTCCCCCCCCCCCCCCCCCTCTCGGGGCAACGCGGGGCAAAAAAACCTAGTTCAATAAATAAATATCAACACAAAAACCCCATGGTTGTATAGTGAAAGCTAATCATATCTCAGTGGTGAGGCATGATAAAACACAAACGGAAGATGGCAACAACATTTAAATTTGGATTAATGACTTATTAGGGTAAGAAACTATTCGTTTTGTACAAAAAATACCATTGAATGTTTTTTTGCACTCGATATACCATTGAACTATTTTTTTGTACACATTATACCATCGCAACCGGGAATAGCCGGTTTTGACATGGATTTGTACACATTATACCATTGAACTATTTTTTTGTACACATTATACCATTGAACTCTTTTTTTTTACACATTATACCATTAACCTTTGATATGTTTACAAAAAATGTGGCAATGACTAGGCAATGACTTTCTTCAAGACACCACCACTACCACAACCACAACCACTACCACCACCTCCCTCCTCCTCCTCCACCACTCTGCAGTTCTCCTTCGCATACTAAAATCCATTTCTCCACCGGAGTTCCTTAACGACGAAGACATACTCATGGACTTCTTGCCGGAAAAGGAAAAACCCACCACCAACAACAGCAAGGGCTCTTCCACTGGGTTTTACGGGTTCGGGTCGCATCTGAGTTCCCCGGTAGAGTTCGTCATGGGTTCCACCGAGATAGAAAGCGACGAAGAGGATTACCTCACCGGGTTGACTCGAAAACTCTGAAACAGCACTCTTTTAAGGCGATTTATGGAAATCATATTTCAATTTCAAGGTATGCATAAAACATATGTTCAAGGAATTGTCACTTTTTTTGTAAGCATATCAAAGGTTAATGCTATAATGTGTACAAAAAAAAAAGTTCAATGGTATAATGTATACAAAAAAAAAAGTTCAATGGTATAATGTGAACAAATCCACGTCATAACCGGCTATTCCCGGTTGCGATGGTATAATATGTACAAAAAAAAATAGTTCAATGGTATATCGAGTACAAAAAAACATTCAATGGTATTTTTTGTACAAAACGAATAGTTTCTTACCCTAATAAGTCATTAACCCTTTAAATTTCAACAAAACCGCTATTCGAATATGAACATTACGCTAAGAAAAATCGAATCATAAGCACATCTACAACAATTATTCATGGACATGAATGGAGGACACATACCTAATTGCAAAAATCAATCAAGATGACATCCTCCTTATAGCAACCAAATGCTTTCTCAAGTATATATAGACTGCATATTATATATATTATATAATATAATATTTCCTAACTAAAACAAGTAGAAAAAGCTACACACAACTTACTTCAACACCATTCTCCTTCTACCCGCTTTAAGATCGCTGGGGATTATAGATACTGAATCCACACAGATGCCACCTTTTGAATGCGTGCAGTCTATCTGCTTCATCGAGAATCGAACTTCAGTGGCTAGATTGGACTCGTTTACAATGAACTCCCCGACCTTGTAATCTATCCAGCAACCCCGTTTGTGGCATCCGTTTGCCTCATCTTCAGCACAATCATCTAAAAAACATTCGGTGGATGCTTCTTGATCGTCTGATGTGGACAAATCAAACCTTACGGGTTTTATATCCCAACCATGGGTGTGTTCAAAATAGCAAACACGTCGACCGAGTCTTTTGGAGAATCTTCCGAGGTGTATTCTGAATGATAAGGTATAGATATCTGCCGGAAGAGGGAACTTCACAAAACCATCCACCTCAAACCACCATATCTGCTGCAAATAAGCCACAATATTGAACCTGCAAACACTAGCAGAATCAATATGTTCTCCTTACCTTAAGCAGCCATTAAACTAATATTATTATTAACTGTAAAGTACAAGATATATCAAATTGTGGCATTTCATACTGTAATACATTTTCGACAACTGCAATTAAGCACTTGCAGGGAAGAAGCATTTGAATACACAGAAATAGCAGAAACTATGAAAAGACATCAATATTGTTCGAAATACTTTACTTACCCAGAAAAAGACATCAAAGGATATGTTTGCGCATATTCCGAGTAATTTCATTTTGATTATAGGGAAAGAAAAAGCCATCTATTTTCATTGTTCAACTCTTTAACAACACGAAAAAACCATTGCTCAACTCTTTGACAACATGAAAAACCAAAAGCTCTGCCCTCCCTCTCTATCTATCCAAGGGAAAGTCAACATGGACACCTCCATTTTGAAACTATCTCTAGAGTTGGGTTATCCATGGTTGCTTGTTGGCTATATAGTGATCCTTAGATTCTAATGCTCACTCTTAGCTCATAACTTTTTCTGCTCCAGAAAAAGCACAAGGCTTATGATACTTAATCCCAGTGGCCTTGTCCAATGAACTTATCTGGCAATCTAAGGAGACTGTTGCTATTGTCCAATACAAGTACTGCAATTGATTCTAAGCTTAGAATTAAATTAAATTGAGCTTTCTATGATGATAGGACATCCATCAGAATTCCTATTTTCTGATCCACAATCGTATAAATCCTAATAATCTGGTTATATGGCAGAAAGATGCTCTCTTTTACATTTCACATCATCAATACATTAGTAAAAAATACCTGCTATTTATCCCTCAAACGTGCTCAAATGATTTGGACACACCTAAATAAGTGTCAAAGTCTAATAAAATGCGCTACATGGCAACATGACATGATAGCCGAGAATAGTGGAAAATTAATGCATATATTTCTGCATGAGCATATATGATTTGGAGGGGAGAGAAATAGCAAATCGACTCGGAACTAGCTGTTCTGAACCCAAAATGAACCATCCAATAAGTTCAGGTCAAATAAAAGAATAAGATTGAAGATGCATCAAAAGCTAGCAATCCCCAAAGTCGCCAACTTGCAACATTTTCTTTTTTGTAGAAAAGACATGCGAGTTTATACATGTTTTCTGTCCTCAAGATAACACCCTCTCTATCTCTCTCTCTTCTCACTAAAAAATGGTAAATATGACGGTAAATTTTTTGTACTCTAAATTAATATGTTAACCTAATGACAAGTAGCTGATGTACAATTGTAAATAGCATAGTAGCCCAGTTGTTCTTCCAAGATAGAAATCCACAATCTTCTGTACCGAGAAACCTGGTAAACAGATCTAATCCACATGAGTACACCCCAGCTATCACATCAGTTATCACGTTTGTCCTATTTGTCAAAACAAAAAAACCATAAAGCCATTGTTAACCATATAAAACTTCCACGACTCCAAATCCAAACTGCACACGGGATTAATGGCAATGGTTACTCACCCGCTCTCTCCCGCTCACCCCAACCCCCCCCCCCCTCCCCCTCTCTCTCTCAAACAATTGAATTCAACTACAAAAATTAGCTCAAACTTTCTCAAACAGGGTCAAAAGAACCCAATGTAATTAATTGCATGCTTCGCCATAAGTAGATATACTAAAGTCTTATGCACTGTCCATGAGACTCCCAATGAATACAAGAATGAAAATAAAAGCAAAAGTTCCTCTTTACTATCCATCCAAATTCAGATCAGAATTCTGTCTTCACATCATCCCTCAATACCAATCAGCTAGTAAGAACATCCATAGGACATGATAAAATTAACAGTCCAAGAAAATCCGCAAGAGATAACATATTAGTAAATCATATATCACAATATGCAAGTCCAAATTATGAACCTTCGTTCTTCAATTTGAGCCACTAATGTGATCTATGCCAACTGAATGGATAATCCATAGACCAATCCTAGACTTGGCTACATTTCTGTCATCCTGTACACACTTATTTTTTTCATTTTACTCAGAATGTGGATACACAGGTAGTCATGATTATTTAGTTATAACTTTATACCATTGGGTAAAATATTGAGCCCACTAGCCAATGAACCTCTTCTTTATTTAATAATCCACTTGTGGCTTAATTTAATGCAATAAGCCCCTCCAATTTCACCATGAATAGCTAGTAGCAACAATCACATGTTCATGATAAGGACAAAGATCAGTATCATTGATGTTGATAGCATTTTCATCTGAAGGCTTAAAAAGTCAACTTCCACTAAAAGAAGGATAATTTGAACTTAAGATAGAATCCAAGCTATGATAGCAGTAAACTGTGAAAAGATAAAAACAGGTTTCTGCCCCATATGGCCAGGGCCAAACCTAGCAAAATTATCCACCCACCCTCTTCCATGGATTTACAAATGCTTTTCAAAATCCCTTTAGTTGTGGTCTTCACATAAATATGACCAATGTATTTACTTCATAGAAGATGCCCCCATAATCGATTATTTTTGTTCCCGAAAAAAAGAGTTAATGATATGTTCATATAAAAGAAGAATTTTATGAAGCCTGCAAAAGTGACCACCAATACAAGTCAGGCTAACAAATACAAGTGATGAGAATAGGAAGAAGATTAAGCACTCAGCAAAATCTTTAACAAGCATGCCTATCATAAAACTTATATAGATAATATCTTTAACAAGAAGATTAACCCATCATTTTTTGTTCATTTTCCTTTTTTCTTTATAGATAAAACTTATATATCAAATCGCCTTCCTTGGAGTGCAAACATTGGATCCTAACATGATATGCAGCCTGCTGCTATATTTCCTACATGGGGAAGTATCCGTTGCAAACCACCTAGATTGTGCAAACTATACAAACCTAATCTTAACCATTGATTTTCTATTTATTTCCATTGATTTTGTGTATCCCTAATTTTTAGGCAGTTTTTTTAAAATGTGGTTGAGAGAATTTAGGAACCTAATTAATCTACACCATTGATCATGTAAATGTATGGTTGAGATTGGTTTGTATAGTTTGCACAATCTAGGTGGTTTGTAACGGATACAACCCCTTTCCTACATTATCTATATGTATCTTATCAAGCTTATCAAGTCATTGCTTGCATTATTGTAAACAGCTATGAATTACAGAAGCATATGGTATGAATCCAACCTAGATTCTTCGGTGGAAACCCAATTCCAGTATCTCCGGTCTTCTATTCCAGTTATTGACATTGACTTGGCGGACATTGACAAGCAAACTCTTCCGGTAACCTTATCCAACCATACTTCCTGCAACATTCCAGTATCCCAAAGTTCAAATTGATGCATATTAACAAATACCCAGCATTTGACATGCAATGTAAGGCTGCTCTATTACAAATACTTGCCAGTTGCCATTCTCCAATAAAAAGAAAAACTAAGTATAGATAGCAAACTAAACGAAACTCTAGCCTTGATCACAAGTCAAACTAAAGTAATAAACTAAATGCCTTACATCAATTCTTCTAGTTGCTTCCTAAATCATTCAAAATACAACATTTAACCCAAAAAGATGCATATTTAGAAGTATTGATATAATCCATAAGACTTGCAAGATTCCTCAATTCTGTGAATTACAAAGTTATAAGCATTTACTAGAACCTTAACCCAACCATGCTACTCTAAAATCAAGCAGTCGGTTCCACATAAATACAGAGTGAAAGTGAAGGAAACAAAGTAAAGTAAAGAGAGTGATAAATAAAAGGAGCTGTATTTATTTTAAACAAGCCAACTTCCTCAAGAATACAGCTCGCAATAATATATCCTAAATCTTGGTCAATTATGGAAATTGGAAATTATTTATGGAACCAAGATAGATAATAGTGATTATGGGGAGTTAAACTGATACTTAATTGCTTTAACAACTCCTGGAAACTAGTATTTAAGAGGAATTAGCTAATGATCATTAAATTCAACCATTCCTGGAAACAAACAAGATGATATACTCCTACCATAAACTTCATGTTAATAAGTTATAACCATAGTTCAATGTAAGTAGGTTTCAACCCCAATTGGGTAACAAAAACCCTAATTCAAAAAAATCAAAATTGAAAAAGCTTCTTGCCTTATTGCCATCATCGAAGGGAACAGGACGAGAAAGGAGAGCAAAGACGTCTTTTTTACAGAGGTTCTGATACCTCTCTGGAGGCAATAGGTCGAGCAGATGGTGGTAGTTTTCTGGAAGTTTCGATTCCCACACGGCGTCGGAAGATGCCGCCCCACGGAAGGCCCGGTTGAGGCGAGCTAGGTTACAGATCTCCGGCGGCGTGAGGTACAAGAAGACGCAGGCGACGCAGCTCTCCGGTATGTCGCCGAGGCCTGGTCCGGCGCCGGCGATGGGGCCCCACTCAGTCAAATTGGACAACGAGGCTCCCATGGCGGATTATTATCAAGTCATAATTGGAGAAGAAGAAGAAGGTGAAGGTGTTGGAGTGGTGGAGATTTGAAGAATAAAGGAGGGTTAGGGTTAGGGTTAGGGTTTTGATCGATCTTCTTGGGAGGGTGATGATGATGATGATGATAGCTTGATTTCCCCCTTGATTTTTTTGTCTGTAATTTTTGGAGTGATTAACTGAAATGAAACAAAGATTTGGGATTCTATCCATTTTGGGGGTTTTGGATATTGGGTCCACACGCTATTTGGATAAACTTGACATATGGGTCGGGTTATGACCCGAATACCATGTTTGATAAAAGATATGTTTGTTATTTATGAATGGTATCTTTGGGTGGGATATCCATGAGTTTGGGTTTTGATAGGGAGATAGCTTTTGGATTTTCTAGGTGGAGAATTGAAAAGTAAAAAGAATTTCTTTAATTTAAGAAATAGGGGACAGTGTTTTTTGTATATTTAGGGTTGGATATATTTAGGGGAGGTTTGGTCTAGCAATTTGAAGGTAGAGAAATAGAAATAGATGTGAATATTTTGTTTTGGAGAATTAGCATTAATTTGGATGGAGAAATGGAATTTTCTGAGAATTCATTGTAGTGTAAAAATAGAGAAATGTAATTCTCTCTATTTTGAGGAGAATTGGTGAGAGTTGGCGTTTGACTTATTCAATTTCAAACCCAAGCTGACTTCTCATCTCAATCTCACTCATGTCTCACCTGCTACCTGTGACCTGCATCGGCAACGACCATCAAACACCTGCATCAGCGACAACCGTCGAGGACAGCCAACCAACTACGTCGGCGCCAACGACCGACGACCACCTGTATTGGCGACGACCGCCGCCCAATGTTGCCATCCGGTGACATGAGCCACCATTTCTCCGTTTCATTTCTCTGATGATACCAAACAAGGGATCAATTTTAATTCGGGTTAATTACACGGGTGTGTATCGAACTTGTCACGTTTTTTATTGTATGTATCCAACTTTTAAAATTGTCATTGTACGTACTAAACTTGTAAAAAATGAGCATTGTGTGTACTGTGTTACCTCCTGAACCCTTAGCCCGTAATTTCTTTTATTTTTTTATTTTTTTGTTAAAGAAAATCTGATGTGGATGCCATCTGGACTTCATTTAATGACATGGCAACTAAGTAAACCAACTAGGCGGATATATCCAAACCCGACCCAAAACCCAACCCAAACCCGATTCCAACCCATACCTGACCCAGACCCATACCCTCTTCTTCATATCAGCCTTACGACGTATTTTCTTCCTCATAGCGCCAAACTCAGCACCGAAAACCCTGATTCAAGTTCAAAATTGAATATCGATTTTGCCCTAAAATCGCAGGTGGATGGTTGTAGGTATGTTTATTTGACTGATGATGGTTAATTTTGTATCTTAAACTTACTTTGAACTTCAAAATTTGGACTCATTAGATCTGTGCAGGACTTTGATTTTTTTGTAAAAGTTTCAAAATTTTGCTACTTTTTTAGTGTTTTAGCTACCAAAAACAGAGTATTATTGCAATGTAGTTATATTAGTTGTTTGTTTATACCTAAAACTCATAGGCTTTCTTTGAATATAGGATGGTGAAAGGGTATATGTTTACAGTTCATGTGGATGGATGTTTTATGTACGACCCCCTAAGGTATGATCATGGGTTTATAGTGGATATCCATATTGATAGGATTCTACTTGATGAAATTGTGACCTTTTTGGAGGAAGAAACTAAAACAGTGACTTCATGCCTTTATTGGGTTATTCCTGAGAATGATTTTGAAAAAGGGTTGGTTAGAATAGGTAATGATACTGACTTGCAACAGCTATTTGATACATGTGATGATTATGGCCACATACACATATATGATGATCACTTTGGCTGTGATATGAGGAGATACATAGTAAACAGTGATGATGGTAAGGATGATGAAGGTATGGATGATGAAGGTAAGGATGATGAAAGGGATGATGAATATATGGAAACTGATGAGGATGATGAGGATAGTGATGTTAACTCCCTAGATCACTTGTCTGGAGGAGAAGATGAGCTAGCAGAAGTGAGGAGAGAAAAAGCTAGTGCTAAGAACCAAAAGGCAAAAATAAATTGCCAAAGCTAGGAGTTGGGAGAAAGAGTGAAGAGATTGACCATGAGGATTTGTTGGCAGAACATGATGAGTTCATGG
Organism: Centaurea solstitialis; assembly: GCA_030169165.1. Lineage (NCBI taxonomy): Eukaryota > Viridiplantae > Streptophyta > Magnoliopsida > Asterales > Asteraceae > Centaurea > Centaurea solstitialis. The sequence continues at coordinate 69,502,046 of CM058046.1, forward strand.
AGGAGTTGTTAAAGGCATTAAAAAGTGAAGATCATGATGAATCAGCTGCTGATAAGGACAAGTTTCCAATCCATGATCCTACAAGACATTGGAAACTTAAGAAGCCAAAGGTATGTTATCCTTTATTGAATAAAAAGATGGGTTAAGTTCAAAAAAATGTATCCAATATGTCATATTTTTATCATTGTATGTACTCATCTTAACTACCATTTTGACAGTTAAGAGTGTATTTTGTATGCACTAAACAAACAGTTTGATACATACAATGAACAAAAGTGAAAAGGTTGGATACATTTTGTGAACTTTAGGAATGTAACTTGGATACATTTTTGTGTGCTTAACCAATGTTAAATGGATACATTTTTGTGTACTTAACAGGTAGGGGAAAAATATGAATCTGCAAAGCAATTCAAAGAGTGTGTTACATACTATGCACTTGCCAATGGTTACTCCATTTGGTTTGAAGTGAGTTCAAGAAAAAAGATGATAGCTAAGTGTGGCCAAAGACCTGAAAGGGTAAAAGACACAAAGAAAGGAAAAACAACAAAGAATGTTAGATATCCCCCACAGCAGAAAGATGGTCAACAAAATTTGTGCAAGTGGAGATGTTATCCAAGGTGGATGAAGAAAGAGGGCTCCTTTCAGGTTATATCTTTAGATGATGTACACACATGTTCTAGAAATTTCAAGTATGGTTCTTTGATTAACTATAAGTGGATAGGCAAGGAGTTTGGTAGTAGGATTAGAATGAACCCTGACATCAAGTTATTTGAGATAGCAGATTTAGTGATGAAGAAGTACAAGTTGTAACACCCAATTCCAAAATACCGATTTTTTATAATTAATCTTAAATAAAACCATTTTTATAGCCAAAACTCATATGTCATTAAATAAAAATCAAAGTATGATTCATATAACACAAGGAAAATCCTTTAATTTAACATCTCAAATAAACGGATAAAACTGTTTATATCAACTGCCGTCAAAGGTCTAGTCGGAACTGTCATCGCGCTCGGAGTCAAGTCGTGGCCTCACCCTTATCCACACCTGAGCCAGATCCTGGAAAAAGGGGAAACAACGAAAGGGTAAGCGAAAACGCTTAGTGAGCTAGCACTATGCCTATCTCATACCGCCACGCGGGCATATACCATAACTGGTGCCGTCACAATCACACATACAAATCACATCACAACAATAACATCATAACATGTCACCACATCAATAGACTCAACAAACACCCGACTCTCATGAGATCGATATAAATCTCCCGTCAGTTTGGACACGGGTCGGCCCCCACAACTCACCAAGGGCATGTGGTTCCCTTTCTCTCGCCTGCTTAGGACGCGAGTCCGCCCCCACAACTCATCAAGGGCATGTGGTTCCCTTTCACACGCAATCATGCATACATACGCACATAACAATATAAAATAAGCACAATGTAACTCACCTTAATCCAAAAGCTAACCGGAAGCCTGAACTCGTAAATTGAACGGTATATAATTCAACCTACAAAAACTTACGTCTGATTACTCGACTGCCTGATAAAAATACACACACCGATTCGCTTTTTGAATTAATCCCATGACACTAAAGTATCATGGTTCCAAAACCCACTTTTTGCGACCCTAGCAACCCACTCCTCTTAACTGTCACTAATAACTCATATATATATATATATGACACTTCATAATAAAACCATGCATGCATTTACATTAAAAAAATATCATCTCAATCTTAATACCACATGCCATACATACTGCCATCTTCTTAAATTCTTTCTATTATTTTAATAATTTATTTTCTTCCTCTTTTAACTAAGAGAAGCATGCATACACGACAATTTTTGAAGACAAACTATGATATATATATATACACACATATATATATAGCACTTCTAATTAACCTACCCATGTCGAAAGGCTATATTTATTCAATCTCATTAAACAAGTCAAGCTAGATGATATAAAACTGAATACTCGATATGACGAACTTATATAACACGAAATCCAACTCGATCGAACCTAATTAAACTGATAACTTACTTGGGCGAAGAAGAAAGACGATCGATGCGTAATTAAACAAAGATGATACGAATAACCGAAACTCAAACTGGTTTGGATCGCGGCAGGGGACCAACAATCGCTAATACCTACACACAACGGCTCACACGCTAGGAATAGAACATCAACTGCCGGCGTCGACATTCAAACGGTCGAGGATGGTGCGGCGAAAGTGTGATCAACGGTGCGATTGATCAACCAAGGTGGTTGTCGACGGCAATGGAGGGGGATATCGGCTGGAAATATTTCAGAGAGAGAGAGAAAACATAGACTAGGGTTTTATGCTTTTTCAATTCATTAATGAGACTTTACAACTTAATATATAACTAGTTTTTATTTGAGTTGTAATCTGATACCAACAACTTAGATGATAAGGATAACATCTTCATAAATAGCCCCTCAGTTCCATTTAATTAGCAAAACAATCCCAAACTTCCACCATTAAGCAATATAAATTTAAACCACTAAAATTCCTTAAAGTAATCTAGCTAGAGACTTACGAAAAAGATTTAAAAAAAAAGACAAAAGAAACGGGATGCTACAACTCTACCCCACTTACAGAATTTCGTCCCCGAAATTCACTCGGAGAATAGCTCTGGATAACTCTTCCGCATCTCCGACTCTGGTTCCCACGTCCATCCTGATCCTTGTCGATGCTGCCACTGCACCTTTACAATTCCTATCTCCTTATTCCGCAACGTTTTCACCTTCCGTTCCAAGACTGCAACTGGCCTCTCAATGTAATTCAAGCTCTCTTCAACCTGAATATCATCTGAAGGCATGTGCGCTGTCTCGTCCGCCAGACACTTACGCACCTGGGACACGTGAAAAGTGCTATGAGTCTGCTCCAAGACTTCTAGTAGTTCTAAACGATAAGCCGCCTTCCCAAAGCGAGTAAAAACCGCGAACAAACCAAATGCCGAGGCCCATACTTGCCTTCCTTCTCAGACGGATCACCTCCTTCCAAGGTGAGACCTCCAACAGAGTACGGTCACTTACCTGGAACTTTAAGTCTGCTCTTCAACTAGCCGCATACTCCTCTGTCTACCGTGGGCCGTCCGCAAACGTTCCATGATCCTCTTAATGCTCTCGGTAGTCCTCTGTATTACTTCCGTACTCCCAAGAACACCCCTCGCCCCAACAGATCGGGGTTCAGCATCTCCTCCCGCAAGCATTACGTACGATTGCGCCCTAAAGCTCGAGTGAAAACTGAGGGTAAATGGGAACTCGGCTAAGGACAAGTACGTATCCCAACTATCACAAAACAAAAACACATGCCCGCAGCATATCTTCCAAAGTTAGGATCGCCCACTCGCTTTACTCATTGGTATGCGGATGATAAGCGGTACTAAAATGCAGCTTAATACCCAAATCATTATGGAACCGCTCCCATAACTGATAGGCTAAACGAGCATCTCTAACCGAAATAATCGACACAGGCACCTCATGCCCCACCACCACTTCTCTCATAAAAGTATCCACCAACTGCTCTGACGAGAACTTTCCCGAAAGGCTAAGAAGTGGGCACTTAAGGTTAACTAATCTACTATCACCCTGAACTGGTGATTAGATCCATGGTTTTACCCTCCTACTTCCACATCGGAACTTCCACAGTCTGCATCTTGCCGTAAGGCTTCTGATGCTCGGCCCTAACCTTCAGACAGGTCAACACGACTCCACATATCGGCTACATCGCGCTTCATTCCCGGCCACCAGTAATCGATCTCCCGATCCCTATACATCTACGTGGCCCCGGGATGAATGGAAAAACCTCGACTGGTGAGCATCCTCCAACAATGACTGTCGAGAACTACCTGCGGGTGGGACCCACACTCGGTCATCTCGCCCGGAAGCTCCCTGCTATCTCTATTCATCCACGGCTACTGACCTATAACCCATTCCTTGTTTGGTTCCAGTCTCGACTAGCTTCTTCTTGCGCTTGACGAACCATCTCAAGGAATGTCATAGTCATGGTCACCTTAAGGAGCGCTATCCGAAAGGGACACACTACTTTGCTTACGGCTCAACGCATCGGCCACTACGTTGGCCTTGCTCGGATGGTGAAGGATCTCGCATTCAAAATTTTCAACCACGTCGAGTTGTCTCCTGTCAGTTTCTAAGCGTAAGCTAATACCCGACTTCTCCACGTAACAACACCACCAAAACAAAAGGTGACGCGTCGCAATACTCCTTCATCTCCTCGACGCCCTCGGGAGGCATCAAAATCAACGCCTCTTACAACTTCGCTGCAATTCTCGAATCGATTGCTGATCTGCACCCCAAACACCTAATCCCGACAGTCCCCACTCGACCCTTGAAGCCTACGAGTGTAACCACCAGTGCAGGAAACACAAGCGTCAAGTAAGACTAGTCTGGACCACAACTCGACCTCCACAAATCCCCCATACCTAAACTTCTTCCGACCTCAAATTTTGTAACAAACAACAACTTCACACGAACAAGCGTTCGTTCCATGCTTTACTATAGTAACATTCGAAAACTATCATCGATCTATCCAGCATCGGCCTACAGACCCGGTTCATAAATCCACCAATGCAGCTTGGCAGCAGCGAGGCCGAAATGCCTCGCCAAGAACTCACAGTGCCCGCATCTGGCTCTGAACGCTGTCTTGTGGATGTCTTCCTCCTTCACCTCAAGCTGGTGCTAACCTGGAGAAAATCAAACTCGAAACCACGCCGCTTCCTGAAACTGCTCAAACAAATCACCAATTCTAGGTAAGGGATACCTGCTCCTGATGGTAACCTTGTTGAGTTTCTGCTAGCCATTACACATGCGATGACTCATGTCCTACTTCTTCACGACCCGTAGATGGCGCACCCCTATGCTAGCTACTCGGGCGGATAACCCTTTTCTCTGAGAGCTTATGCAAACCTGATAGCTCTTAGAGCTCAAGTGACGCCAAAAGACCGGGGTCCTCGCAACTGGTGCTGATCCGCGTATCACGTCAAACCCAAACTCAACAGGTCTACCGGTCGGAATTCCGATAGTTCTCCCGAAGCACAACCGGAGATTCACTGACTACCGATACTTCATCTCAACTGATCGTCCAAGGCGTAAGCTAAACAAACCGTGCACCCTCGCGACAGGTACCGTCTCATCATCGCAACCGAACAGAACGCCGTCTTGATTCGCTCTCCGTCGCCGTACATGACCAACTATCCCCCACTTGGGCCCTGGATACTAACCAACTGGCCTATACAATTCGCAATCATTTAGTCCCAACTCAACCAATCCGTATCAATCATCATATTAATTTCTTTCATGAAGCTTGATATGAGATTGACCCAGAACTCGACTTCAAAGGTTTCTACAGCGTACTCCTTGTGGACATTCTCCACCTCCTGGTTCCTCTCGGCTATAAAAGCCACTTAGAGTAACCTCTGATTGAGGATGCTAACCCATCCAAACGCAGCTCCAAGCTCCTCTTATCTATTCTTCCATAAAAAAAAATTAACAACTACTTTCATATCTAATACTGGCGTGGGGAGCGTCTTCCGCTCCTGGTATCTATCACGTAGAAGATCACCGGTCCTCCTTTCCTTTAAATAGGGTATTTGGAAACGCTTCGACGTTCACATAGCTGCTTCCTCGATCCTGCCTCTGCTGTAGGCCTTGGCTTCAAGATTCCTAACTACTAGAGCTATCTCGATCTTCGGTTCCATCATCCGACTAACATCCTTCTTCAACTAGAGAGACTATCCTATCCACGACCGTTGGAGTGTCTCTCCAACCTTAAACATAAACATATATCCTTAAGTCAGAGTTTACTGTCTCTAGGGAAACCCCTTCTATTGACCACCAAACTAAATCCACTAATATATACTCCTAGTACCATGTCATACGACATGCACTAAACACATTCTCAACCGTTATACTCTAGGATCATTGTCAACTAACTGAGTGCTCTAAAGCGCAAACTGCTCTCCAAACGGTCACTATAGATCAACTATCCTATAGTGCCAGACCGACCTCTATACCGTCTCTATAAGCCAGACTCAACCTATAGTGCAACTGATCTCTAACCCGTCTCTATAGGCCAAACTCAACCTATATCATATCCATACCACGCATTCACTCCCCCTCCAGGTTCTCAGGATCCCTTATAATTCCAATCAAAATCCAATTTGATTTTTAACTTCACCACTAGGCATCCCGATTCACTGAAGAGTCGACAAAATCTACTCATCATATGTACGCGACCTATTCATACAGTCTTATCACTTCTCCTCATACTAGGACACCCTATGGTCCACAACCTATACCAATCCAAGTAACATAACACTTTAAAACAGACAAATGCACCATAAAAGACTAGGAGTTGATTACCATAAGTCCCATCCATTTTCGCTGCTTATCTAGTTATGCACAAGCAATTTACAGATACAGAATATATCTTTCATCTTACACAAGTCGCAACATACACAATCCTAGTCACATAAGTCATGCTAACAATCAACGCACCAATAAATCCCTTAACTGTCATCAGCCATTTGGAATTCCCAGGACTTAATCAAATGCAATTTCATACTAACGTTTATAGTAGTACTATTATTTGGGCCCGTACTACTATAACCGAGGCAGAAATCGGGTCTAGGATCATTAGGCAACAATCAAACGAGAACATGCCCAACAACCCCTTACCAAAATCCAACCGTGTATGTATTTGCGTTTGATACCATCCTTAAGCATCCCAATTTGCCGACTAGCTAGGTAATTAATTGGTTAAATAACATCATCAAAACCAAACGTTTACATCATTCTCATGATTCAATTAAAACAGTATCACCAATACCGCATTCACAAATGAGGGTACACAATCTATCATGCAATTCTATTACTTCTGTAACTCAACATATCAAAAGCATAGTAAAGTAACATATATCAAGTACTGCTTACCCCCGTCTTGAAGCTCCAGCTGACAGTTCCAAACCTTAACCAATTTATTTTTATTTTATTTATTTATTTTTTTCCCAAAATCTCCTGGTTTAAGTCCAACCACACACACACTCGCGAGTGCATGTGCTGATTCTCTTAAACTCAGGCTCTGATACCAAGTTGTAACACCCAATTCCAAAATACCGATTTTTTATAATTAATCTTAAATAAAACCATTTTTATAGCCAAAACTCATATGTCATTAAATAAAAATCAAAGTATGATTCATATAACACAAGGAAAATCCTTTAATTTAACATCTCAAATAAACGGATAAAACTGTTTATATCAACTGCCGTCAAAGGTCTGGTCGGAACTGTCATCGCGCTCGGAGTCAAGTCGTGGCCTCACCCTTATCCACACCTGAGCCAGATCCTGGAAAAAGGGGAAACAACGAAAGGGTAAGTGAAAACGCTTAGTGAGCTAGCACTATGCCTATCTCATACCGCCACGCGGGCATATACCATAACTGGTGCCGTCACAATCACACATACAAATCACATCACAACAATAACATCATAACATGTCACCACATCAATAGACTCAACAAACACCCGACTCTCATGAGATCGATATAAATCTCCCGTCAGTTTGGACACGGGTCGGCCCCCACAACTCACCAAGGGCATGTGGTTCCCTTTCTCTCGCCTGCTTAGGACGCGAGTCCGCCCCCACAACTCATCAAGGGCATGTGGTTCCCTTTCAAACGCAATCATGCATACATACGCACATAACAATATAAAATAAGCACAATGTAACTCACCTTAATCCAAAAGCTAACCGGAAGCCTGAACTCGTAAATTGAACGGTATATAATTCAACCTACAAAAACTTACGTCTGATTACTCGACTGCCTGATAAAAATACACACACCGATTCGCTTTTTGAATTAATCCCATGACACTAAAGTATCATGGTTCCAAAACCCACTTTTTGCGACCCTAGCAACCCACTCCTCTTAACTGTCACTAATAACTCATATATATATATATGACACTTCATAATAAAACCATGCATGCATTTACATTAAAAAAAATATCATCTCAATCTTAATACCACATGCCATACATACTGCCATTTTCTTAAATTCTTTCTATTATTTTAATAGTTTATTTTCTTCCTCTTTTAACTAAGAGAAGCATGCATACACGACAATTTTTGAAGACAAACTATGATATATATATATACACACACATATATATATATATATAGCACTTCTAATTAACCTACCCATGTCGAAAGGCTATATTTATTCAATCTCATTAAACAAGTCAAGCTAGATGATATAAAACTGAATACTCGATATGACGAACTTATATAACACGAAATCCAACTTGATCGAACCTAATTAAACTGATAACTTACTTGGGCGAAGAAGAAAGACGATCGATGCGTAATTAAACAAAGATGATACGAATAACCGAAACTCAAACTGGTTTGGATCGCGGCAGGGGACCAACAATCGCTAATACCTACACCCAACGGCTCACACGCTAGGAATAGAACATCAACTGCCGGCGTCGACATTCAAACGATCGAGGATGGTGCGGCGAAAGTGTGATCAACGGTGCGATTGATCGACCAAGGTGGTTGTCGACGGCAATGGAGGGGGATATCGGTTGGAAATATTTCAGAGAGAGAGAGAGAAAACATAGACTAGGGTTCTATGCTTTTTCAATTCATTAATGAGACTTTACAACTTAATATATAACTAATTTTTATTTGAGTTGTAATCTGATACCAACAACTTAGATGATAAGGATAACATCTTCATAAATAGCCCCTCAGTTCCATTTAATTAGCAAAACAATCCCAAACTTCCACCATTAAGCAATATAAATTTAAACCACTAAAATTCCTTAAAGTAATCTAGCTAGAGACTTACGAAAAAGATTTAAGAAAAAAAGACAAAAGAAACGGGATGCTACACAAGTGTATGTTGACACCAAGTCAGTGTAGAAGGGCTAAGATGTGGGCACTTAATGTGTATGAAAAGTCACTTGTTGAACATCATGGATTGCTCAGAGCATATGGTGATGAATTGTTGAGAAGCAACCTTGGGTCCACAGTAAAGTTAGGAGTGACTACCAACCCTGATGACCAAGTCTACTTTGATAGATTCTATGTCTGTTTACATGGTTTAAAGGAAGGTTGGAAGAAGGGTTGTAGAAGGATCATTGCTCTAGATGGTTGCTTCTTGAAGACTGTTTGTCAGGGGAGTTGCTAACTGCAATTGGTAGAGATGGAAACAATCACATCTTCCTTGTTGCTTGGGCTGTTGTCAATGTGGAAAATAAAGACAATTGGGAGTGGTTCATAAGACTACTTGGTGAAGATCTGGATATACCTCATGGTGAAGGGTTGACAATAATGAGTGATCAACATAAGGTACTATGCACTTACTATTTTACACTTAACAGGTTTTACACTTTCCATCAAGATGACACTTAACTGTTTTACACTTACTATTTACTTGACACTTAACTGTTTTACACTTACTGTTTTTACTTGACACTTAACTGTTTTACACTCATGCATTACACTTAACAGTTTTACTTGACACTTTTACACCTTTTTACTCTTAGGACTAATGAAGGCTGTTAAAGAAGTCATGCCTTTTGCAGAACACAGGCAGTGTGCTAGGCACATATATCAGAACTTTAGGAAAGTGTATAGTGGAGTAGAGTTTAGAAACCTTTTTTTGGAAAGCATCTAAAGCCTCATATCCACTAGAGTTTGATAGAGTCATGCATGAGATGAAGACAACAAATCCTGGTCCTTATGACTACTTGATGAAGAGAGACCCAAAAACATGGTCAAGAGCCTTCTTTGAATTTCATAGTGTATGTGAAGCTGTGAAAAATGGCTTCAGTAAATGCTTTAATGCCATAATCCTCAAAGTAAGGACCAAACCCATCATCACCATGTTAGAATTAGGCTCATCTTGATGGAAAGGATGGAAAGAATGAGGAGAATAAGTGCATCATGGACTCATGACATCTGTCCAACAGTGATCACAAGAATTGAAGCTGCCATGAGAAGCCAAAGGTAATGGTTCTTTCATTTATGTCAATTTTTATCATTGAAAGTAAAGGTTCTAACTTTGTTTTTTTGTTTAGGTATTGGCATGTCCTACCGGGGGGACCTATGGTGTTTGAGGTGAGACAACAAGAAGATGCATTCATTGTGAATGAAGTTAACAAGACATGTACTTGCAGGATGTGGCAACTATCAGGCATCCCATGCCTACATGCAGTTGCAGCAATCTGCTTCATAAACAAGCATCCACAAGATTATGTGCCTGACTGGTTTAGAAAGGTTAAGTACCAAGACACATATGCATCCCACATCTTAGTAGTTCAAGGCATTAATCAATGGCCTCCAAATGAGTTGAATAAGCCACTGCCTCCTAAACCAAGGACAATGCCTGGTAGACCAAAAAAGAAGAGAAAGAGGGCGATACATGAACCTACTCCTCATGTGGGTAGAGTATCAAAGGTTGGGACAATCATCACATGCCACAACTGTGGGGGAGAAGGCCATAACAAGAATGGTTGTAAGGAAGCAAAAAACAAGGGAGCTGTTGTGGAAAAGCCATCAAAAGGTACTTGTTTTAACTGTTTCTGTTTGTTTCATGGCTGTTTGGTTCTTGTTTTTGTTTGGTGCTTGTTTCATGCCTATTTGGTTCTTGTTTCTGTTTGGACAGCAAAGGGAAAGGGAACTGCTAAAGCCAAGGGGATTAATAAAGGCAAGGGGATAGATAAAGGCAAGGGGATAGCAATGGATACTGGTGATATAACATAATGGAGCCAAACTGTTGGAGGGTTTATGAAAGATGCAAGGAAAGGATTGAGGCCATCCCAAGAAGGAACAAAGTCTGATGGGGCACAAACTGTGGCATCAAAACAGGAGGTCAAAGGGACTGAAGGGATCACTAAGAAGGTGAGGAAACAAAGGGTGAAAGGACAGATGCCTACAAGAAGACAAACACAAGCCAGAATCTCAAAGATCAACATGCAGAAAAAGGTTCCAGGACCTGGAAACACAAGAGATGATGCCATGCTTGTGGATTAGGGTGGTTTTTTTTTGGTGCATGAATTAGATGGTACATTTGTCCATGTTTTGTATCTACACCTTAGGGTGGTTTTTTTTGGTGCATCAATTAGATGGTACATTTGTGCATGAATTAGATGGGTTTTTTTTTGGCATGAATTGCCATGGTACATTTGTATCTAGTACACATTAGGGTGGGTTTTTTTGGGCATGAATTAGATGGTACATTTGTATCTAGTACACATTAGGGTGGTTTTTTGTTGGTGTATGAAACAGATTAAACAGATGGTACAATTGATGAATGAAATTCAATCCTTAGTTTTGGTGCCTTTTTGTTGTCATTTTGAATGCCATTTTGTCCAACTTTTGGTTTGATTGGTTTGAATGCCATTTTGGGTCCACATGTTTTGAATGCCATTTTGTCCAAGTTTTGGTTTCATTTGGTTTGAATGGTGCCATTTTGGGTTCTGTTTTGCTGCCATTTTGCTACCATTCTGTTTTTGGTACAAACCATTCAAACCATTCAAACCATCTGTTTGCTGCCATTCTGTTTTTGGTACAAACCATTCACACTATTCAAATCAACAGGTTCCATTAAAACCATTCTAACCATTCATGACCATTCAAACACACAAACAAGTATTAGAGACCAAATACCATCTTTCATATCATAATAAAGCCACAATTACAGCAACTATGCTGTTTACATGCTAAATTCCTTACAATTAAGCCACAAATGCAGCTACTACAACAACTAAACACATTACTACAACAACAAAACACATCATCAGCCTATCATAAACCTTCAGTTTGGACTTTGTGATGTTCAAATCCTCCATGATCTTTAGTAGTTCATTTTGAGTGTCTTCATGTTCAGTTAAGTGATTCTCATTGCCAATGCTTGATCCTCGAAGATGCAACTGATAAACCAAATCCTTGTAATGCTGATTTGGAAGCTCATCATCCAGAAAGTGAAACATGTTGCATTTTTGTAGTGAACCCTACAAATCATTATGGAAAATTATAAATTATGGTAACACATAAATTAGGTTAGTAATTAGGAACAAATTACTTACATAATTAGGGCAGCTAAGAAACCTCCTTCCAGGATTTGCTTTTGTCCATGAAGTTCTTACATTCATCTTATCACCACAGTAGCAAACCAAATTAGGAGTATGAGCCATACCTCTTGAATTAGAGAACGGATTTGATGAGGAAGACGACATCTTCTGTGAATTTGATTTGGGTTTAGGGTTCCGATTTGCCTTCAGGTCTAGAATTGGGGTTTAGGGTTCTTATCGCAGGTCAATTTTGGGGTTTAGGGTTCGTATATCAGCCCCAATTCGTATAGGGTTCTAATTGCAATTTGGGAGTTTTAAATTGGGTATGCCACATCAGATGCTGAGTTGGTAAAAAAACAATTGCCACATGGGATTTAACTTGTTACACGTCACTAAATTGCAGGTAACAAGTAACACAGTACACACAATGCTCATTTTTTACAAGTTTAGTACGTACCATGGCAATTTCAAATGTTGGATACATACAATGAAAAAACGTGACAAGTTCGATACATACCCGTGTAATTAACCCATTTTAATTCTCCACCCCATTTCCATTTCCAATTTTCTCCAAATCTTTTCTCTGTATTAAATACACCCTACGAGTTAGAACGGAGATTTCGTATATTCGCTTAATTGATTATTGCAAGAAAAGGAAGAAAAAAAAGAACAAGATATTAAAGAAATGTATCCACTTACATGTGAGTGTGTCCTTAAATATTCGAAAACCATAACTTATATGAGCAACTTGAAATCGGTGAGATAGCTCTTGTAAATTAGATAGAAGGTGTTTTGCCTCCAAGAGGTATTAGGTTTAAGTGTTACTTGTAGTCAGTGTTCAAAATGGGGGGCATGGGGTGATGTGGCACAAGACATGTCCTAGTCGTTACAAAATGATTCATAGCGTTTATGTAAGACGTGGTTCACGTCATGGCGTGCCACGACATGTGTTTTTTTTGTAAGGTGTGACATTTCTTCAAAAATAAGATTTTTTTTGGTGTTTTACATTTTTAACTTCAAATTTTACGCTTTTGTAAGTTTATCCAATCATATCATTCATAGTTTCAAGAACTTACAAACGTTATGGTTTCAAAATTAAAACGAAGTGTCTTTTTAAGTTTATATTAAACATTCAATTAAAAGTTATTTTTCTAATTATAAAATCTATATATATGTACACTTTTTAATATCATTATTTGATTAGAATAATACACATAAACAATATATGTGTATATATAATTCTTTATATGATATATAAATTTATCGCCTTATATAATGCCTTGGAAAACGGCGGTGAGTAAGGTTGAGGCTTGACCTTGCCGCCACGTCATGCCTCACGCCATTTTGAACATTACTTGTAGTTTAATTTCTTTTTTATTGCAAATGGTTTTATTATAAGAACTTTAAAAATAGAAGGGTGTTTGTTCAAATATTGAAGTTCGATTTCACTTTATGTATTATATTCCCCAAATTGACATAATTAACTTTTACTAGGTCAATCGTGATGACGTCTCCACGCATCAACGAGGATTTTAAGACTCTTTAATCAACCTTAGATGTGCACTCGCTCAAAATAACTCATGGATCCGCCACTGACTATGCTTAGTTTCAGAATATTCAAAGACACATAAACTAAAAAAAAAGAGTGAGATGTATACTCTTTCAAAATGGTTCTATTTGAGATCCCTAGGAGGTTGGCCTATGATTCAGTTTGCCTTCAGACAAATGTCAAGGATCATGGATCCATTGCACAATAGCACTTTAACGAGGCAACAATAGAAAACATGATAGATCTTAAAATAAAAGACGTTTGATAAATTCAATCCTACTCTAAATAAAGGGCGTAATCAACATTCTTCGAATACATTTTCAAAAATCGTATATCAATGTTTGGTAGAAAGTTAAGCCAATTGTCTAATAATTGAGGTAACAGTAGGGATCTTCATAATGTATTTAACTTTGATTTATAAAACATATACTTTCAAATAATTTATCTCCTCTTGATATTATTGATCCATAGTAATATCTAAGAAGTAATGTTCTCATTCATTACCATTTTAAGAAAATTATAGAAAGTATAACAATGTTAGTTCAAAAACATAAAGCATAAACTTGAATTATGTATTCTATTTATAGAAGTACACAAAATACATCAACTTTTAACTCACACCTTTAATTATGAATTTATGAATTTTTTAAATTAATCTATAATTACTAAATAATTATAGCATAAAATCATTTTTTGAATACGGACACCCAACTAATGCTCAAAGACCATGAACTGACTCGAAAGCTAAATAGACAGGGATGTCATCCATGATGGTCATGCAAATTAATAATAGTAAATAACAAATAACCAAATAGTAGGAATTATTGAATAAACCAATATCAGTTTATATGAACTTCATCTCTCAGTAAAGTAGAAAAAGAAATACTTACCAGGGATTGACATTTTTGTTGAGGATGATGTCGTTGATTCCTTTCTCTTCACGGAATGGTGCTGATAACTCCAAAATTATACATGCTTTGGTCGTTACGGTTTGTAATGTTTTACCCCATTTTAACTCATTTCTTGGATGTTTTACTCACAAAAACTACTGAATCTTGGTTTTACAGGTTTTGGAGGCTATTGAGCGGAAAAGTACTAAAAGTTGTGAAAAAGTGGGAAAAAATGCAAAAGTGATCCAGAGAGGTTTTGCGTCTGCGGACCTTATAGTTTCGCGCCGCGAGATGTGGAAATTCTAGAACATTCCTGCTTTTTGGCTGATTTCGTGTTGGAGTTCAGAAGTTTAGCTCCCCGAAGTAAGTGAAGACCCTCTATGGAAGATTATAGAATGAGCTGAAAATGAAAATTAGGGTTCGTTTAGTGTTTTGCGCCGCGAAGCTGCAGCTCTGCGATCACGAAGTGAGTCGGGCTGCTTTTATAAATACTGGCTTCCATCCTGTTTTGAAGATATAGAGTCATAAATTAATTAGTTTTATTCTTAGGGTCAGTAGTCAGTCAAAGTGAGAAGGAGAGAGATTTTTATGAGTGTTGAACGTGAGCGGATTGTTACCCGGAGTTGCTTGTCCGGTATTCGATCATCTCCCGTTTCACGGTCGGTATAAAGTCTTTTCCTTTATTCATGTTTTCTGATTTAGTCATGTCTAGTGAGTAGTTTTATTTGTAGTACTTATTGTGGTTTTGGTGAACCTTATTGGATGATGTTTTGGTATTAATTGATTAATTAGTTATGTTTGGTTTATTGAATGTTTGTTTTTGATTCCGAAGTTAATGTTTTAAATGTGGCTATCTGAACTTGTTGGTTGGGTGTATCTATTTTTCTGACAATAAGATAGGTAGACTCCTTCGGGTTAATCAACCTCCTTTACCTCTCATTCTGGTGACGCAGAGTAAAGTGGTAAGTAGTTTGCTTGGACCAAAAGTAGACTATTTAGTAAGATCCCACGACCTAGCATTGATTAGGGTGACTTTTGCTAGACTTCTTAACAACCAGTCCTTGAAATTGGGCCGGGAGACCAACCTGGTTTATAATCAGAGATAAAACATGTTAGGGTGCTTTTAGCTTAAATTCTTACAAAAACCAAATAAATTATACTTTTGTGATTTAATTAATTCATCCACAAGGGGATTCAGCCTAAACCATAATAAGTACTATCTTGTCTAGTAATTGTCTTAAATAAAGTTTTAATCTTTTTAGTGTTTTAAAATAGCTTTTCAAAAGAAAACCCCCCTTTTTGGTTAATTGAACTTTATTAGATTTTTCTTGAATAACTTGACTGTTCCCAGTGGTAAGAACGATACCCAGACTTTCCTAAACTATATTGCTTTCGATCAGGTACGCTTGCTTGTGAGTATGGTGATTGGTTAGGTTAATTTGTGGTTAAACTTGGTTTTGTTTTTATATATATAATTTACATCATCAGGTGCCTTAGATGATTATCTGATGGATTGATAATGTAACGCCCCGTTTTCCATATTAAGTGTTAACGATGTCTGATTAGTTAATTAACCCAGTTAACCGTGTTTGAAGGAGTCAAGGGACCAGAGTGTCATTTTGGAATGTGAAGGGTATGAGGTAGAGGCATATGAAAAGAGAAAAACCCTCAACTCTCTTTCAGTTTTCTAGAAACGTACGAGAGAGAGAGAAAGGGGGCGTTCTTGAGAGGTTGAAGCCAAGGGACATCAATCGAAGGTGTTGTGAAGAACTTGTTGTAGGAATCACGTTAACTACAACCAAGGTATGAATTTTACGTCCAATTGGTGTCCAATTGATGTTAATTTCGAGTTAGGGTTGGGTTATGGGTGAGTATTCGTATGACCACCAAATTGGTGTATTTGTTTGGTGAATTGTGAAATTGATGTTGAATGATGATCATACAACTATCAATTGGTATGTTTTGGGTCGAATTACTCGCATATAAGTGTTAGTTATAGACCCTAGTTGATGTAGAAACGTAGTTTGGATTGTGGTAGTCGAGACTTGAGTTTTTGGTGCGTTTTTCGAGCAAAGTCGCGTGATTGGTCGAGCCAGGAGAATTACACGACCTGGCCCGTGACCTAAGGTCGCGCAACTCTCTATTGCGTTTTTGGCGTTTTCGACATTTTTCGTTTGCGGTCATTTTTGGAATTTGACTTTGGGCTTATGTTAGGGATGTTATGAGATAATGTTGGGTAGATTTTGAGGGCAATTGGACTAGTCTAGCTATGGCTAAGACTCGTATTTCTGTATGGGGTATTAAAAGGTCATTTTGAGCTATGTATTGATATGATTATGCATGTAAATGTTTAGGTGACTTGCCTTGAGCTTTATACGTGTATTGTGAGTAACAGTAAGCTACTATCAGGTGAGTACTCTGTCTACATCGATTGTGGTTATGCTATATGATTGATATGCATATGTGGTTATGTGTCATGTTGGTTATGTATGGTCATGATAGTACCTAGGGAGGTATTTGTTACCCCTAGGGAAGATGTTACGGATCAAGAGGCCTGGTACCAGTGTCATGGATTAAGTTATGTGCATGTGATGACATTGTATCTTGGTTATGTATGTATGATTATGTATGACATTTTTCGAGCAAAGTCACGTGATTGGTCGAGCCAGGAGAGTTACATGACCTGGCCCACGACCTGAGGTTATTTCACTAAGCGAAAGCTTACCCGTTGTTATTTCACTCTTTTAGTGTCAGGTACGACTTTGGGTAGCAAAGGGAAAGCTCACGTGTGATGGCTCGGATCGCAGCGGCTCAATCTGATATGGGATTATGGGGCTTTTGGAGTTATGAAACATTTTGAAGGAACTTGTGTTTGAGGATGTTTAAGTTATGTTGCTTCAATTAAGACTTGTTTAAAAGCGAATGTTTTCCGTTACATTTGAACAACTAGACTTTTGATGGGATGACGTTGGTTTAAATGTTTTTATGAGTTCTAGTTATAGCTTCCGCTTGTTTTAAATGATTTTTCCTTAAATCTATGATTTGATAAAATTAGGTGTTACAGATAATTTCACACTTGATGGTGTTTATGTAGGGTAGGGGTGTGCAGAAATCAACCGATCCAATTACCAACCGACCGACAATGATTGGATATCCAATTGTAATTGGATTGGATTGGATGAAAAAATTGACATCCAATTGGACCGGTTCGGTTCTTGGACGGTGGTCCAGAACCGACCAAAACCGACCGATTCGATCCAACTGACCATCCAATGTCAACCGACCGGACCCATCCAATTACATCCAATAATAATATAATACATTAATTTTTAAACAAAAATAAACATTATGCCATTGTATGTTTAACTTTTTAGTGTTACTTAATTGAATAGATGGAATGGAACTAAATATTATGTCATTCTTTGGAATTTTTGATTATTATATGAAATTATGAATTATTTGTGAAATGAATTAAAACATTGGATGAATGATCGGATGGATTTGGTTAGATCATCCATCGGATGCCAAATGGATCCGATCCGATCCGATTTATATTGGTTGGATTCAATCCGATCCAATGGATATCCAATAAGAAAATCCAATAGATGGAACCAAAGCGATCCAATCATCCATTGGATTGCAAAAATCCAACATCCAATGGATGATTGGATCGGTTCGGTTGAAGAAATCCAACATCCAATGGATGATTGGATCCCCTCAAATCTATTGAATGTCATCCAATGCACACGTTGTAAGCTTTCCAAGGGATGACCCTTCAAGTTTCAAAATGTTCATCCCTTAATGTGTATTCATTCATCATGATTGCACCTTATTGATAAATTAAGAAACTACACAAATTTAATCCCTTAAGTTATAAACAAATGTCATATCCATCATACTACATATAATTAAGTCTAGGGACCTAGAATGTCATTATGACAAACGTTATGGTACAATATATAATATTACCCAACATGTGATAATCATTACAGGAATAGTCCAAAGGCCACCCTAACGGATTATTTTCTAACATTCTCCCATTTAGCCGAGTGACCATCTGTGTACACGTTTCGTAAGTTCTTTATCCAAGTTAGATTTATCTTGTTTCATATTAGTACCAATTGCAGAAAGTACAACCTAACGTGTCGTTTTAGACACGGAACCCTCACTGATTATACTTTGATATTTTCACATGAAACTTTTGATTTATGAGCCAAATAACTTTAAAATTAAATGGTAACTTTAAAATTAAGTGGTAATGTAGTATATTTGTTTATATAGAAAATAATATGCTCAAATTATTATATATGCAAATTGTATATAAAAAAGGAATAATAAATCAAGTACTTGATGATTAAACATCAAGAGTTCCAATAAAACACCATGCTAGGATTACATCATACTAGGTCAAGCTTTAAACCCATATTGACTACACGTTGTTGAAAGTCGAAATACTTTGAGTGGTAGACCTTTTGTCATCAGATCTGCTAGCATGTTGTTCACGCTAATGTGTTCGATACAAATATCATTCTCCTCCACTCGTTCTCGCACGAACAAGTATTTTGTATCGAGGTATAAGTCAACCCTACTAGAACTATTGTTACTTGAAAAGCTTACAACGACTGAATTGTCAAAATAGATTTTCAATAGCGCCTCTACAAAATTCACAATCATGAATTCTTTTATCCAATTTCTCAACGGCAGCCCATGACAGGTTGCATCATAAATACTGGTTTACATGGTTTACAATCTTTATTAGGTTTATGAAAAAAGATCTCTTTATAAAGTTTACAATATTGAGTTGCATTGAGAATTGCCAAATTTGGTGAGAAGCATAAAAAAGTGTTATTGGTTTAAAAGTGATCGACGACACTTATTACCAAAAATGGCAATTCTATATATATACATATATAGAGAAAGAGAGAGTGGGGGATCAAACGAGAACAATAAGTATTTAAAAGAACATGCAAACTAAAAAAATCATATATGATTCATATACGAAATCACATATGATTCACGTAACTTGAGTCACTGCCAAATTCACCCGAGTGGACTTTTTTACAAAATCATTCATATGTTCTTTTAAATAGATATCGTTTTCATTTCAACTAAACACTATATACACGTGTGTAGAGGTAACAAATAGAAACCGCAAATGCACAACAAAAGAGTTCTAAAACACAAGTTACATACATGTGGACGGTTTAGCTGCTTGATAAACACCCCTGATAGTGTGATACCACCTAATGTATCTTTTAAATTGATGCATTCTATGAATTTTAACATATAAAAACCGCAAGTGCACACCCAAAGAGGTCTAAAATTCTCATTTAACGCTATTGAGCAAAAACAACCCTTCCGAGACGACCCCCAACATAAGAAAAATGTGTGAAAGAAAAGGTAACGAAACGGTAAGAAGCCAAATAACATAAACAAGGAACGAAAACCCGTTTTTATTAATTATATGTGGACCCCAAAACAAACAGTGAGAGGAGCATTTATACAAGAAGATGGATTTTCGGATGGCGGTTATTTCCTAGAACCAACATTTTGCCCTGTTTACCAATCGTATATTATGCATAAAACACGAAGTTTCCAAACGCTAATAGACCTTGCATTTGGGGGCGATATATCCAACGCCTGCTTCCAAAAATTAGGCCAAAAAAACGGATTAAACGTGGCACCAAGCCATTACCAGCTCTCTAGTCTTCGAGCTCGATAATTTTAACAACGGAAGCATCTCCGACTTTTTGACAAACCACCACTCGATCATGTGACTTGATTACTCCTGAGGTCTTTCCGTGGTCAAGTGCGACTTTTAGGACCGACTCATTTGTTGCACTTGTGGATTCAGCCTGAAAGTAATGTTGGGTTAAACTAGTATATCGTCAAAATAAGACTTGAATATTATTTCACTAGAAAAATAGCCTAGCATCAAGGGTAAATTTGGAAGTGACAAAAATATGAACCCTAGTAGTTTCTATTGCACCATACATATCATGATTCATGACCATTTTCAAATGAAAGTGTACCAAGTGCAATGCTGCAAAATGTAAAATTTAATTGTAAATGGAAAAACTGAATTTATGGCATTTATCTCAAACTAAATATTAAGTATGATCGGTAGAAGTTTTATTAGGGGGGTCAGAATGAATATTACGGCATTTATCTCAAAATGAATAATTTAACAATATAATTAATTGTGTAATCTCCAAAATGGAGAATCTCTTGGAGATAAAGGTCATTTTTTTGGAGATTTTGATTTTTTTCTTTCTCCATTTTGGAGAAACTGTTGGAGATGCTCTTAGAAGAATTCCCTCAATAAATTAGAAGATTCCTTGTTTAAATTTGAGGATTAATTACTACCATGATAAGAACATTCTGGAACTTGAAGACTAGGGTTCCATCTGGCGTGTTTTTCGACATTTTCTATATCCTCTTTTAAATCCAGAAGAAGCATAACAGGAACATAAGATTAAATATGTTGTAAACCTAAAACAAGCATAATAAGGTAACAACTTACGGGATGTCGAGGATCAGCAAGCATGGGGAAAAGACCTCTGACGATGAGTGATTGCCTTGCCTGCCCATTCATTTACATTAAACAAGTCATTAGCTTAATTATCAAAGAAATGGCAGGTTTCTTCAAAAGCAATGTGACACCCACAAAGTGACAAACCTAAGAGAAAACTCCACAATTTCAACCGAATGCGTTTTCTAAAATTTTCATAGAAAACTAAAAATGAAAACTCAACTCCATTTATTGAAAACGTTTTCTAGAAAAATGAAAATAGTTTTCCACAAACAAACACATCCTCGATGTTTTTATTTTTTTTATAATTGCCGGTGTCCAGATCAGCTCGAGTGCGGCTAATCCTACTGGGCCTTCAAGTTCAAAACCAGGAAAACCTCCGGTGGCCCAGAAGTTCATATTTTGTCCTTTCCTGAAAAATTATTTGGTTTATTGATAGTACTATCATTTACTTTGCATGCTACCAGTAGAACAGCCCACCTGCCCGCCACAGTTTGCAGGGGGATGGTTTGGTGTTGCATTAAAAATACCACAAATAAGAGATTACAGGCTTCTAGACATAATAATTTGTACCTCAAATGCGCCACTGAAACTCCACCGCAATTGATTAGTCCTTAGCCTGGGAATCACAACTGATATAACTGGCATCGTTGGCCTATACTTGGCAATCAATCTGCATTTAACAAAAAAATTAGTTAGGTTGTTCAACTGTTACCATGTTATGTACTCCCCCTTTTACCTTTAATGCCCCTACTTGTTTTGATCTTTTTTTAATGTTGTTTATTGTGCGTACTTGCTCTACTCCTTGGGATTACTAACAAAGGTTGCATACATCATTACCCTCCCCAGGCCCCATCCCGTGTGGGATTTACTGAGTTCATTCAGTTTGGTTTTTATCTTGTAAGACCAAAAGACCATATCATTTCATTAAAGCAATTATGAATCAGCATGAGTTTGTTTGAGATTTACACGGGCAACACGAGAGATGGGTAATAAATATAAACAAACTGCACCACAAAAAGGATAATGGACAATATCTAAAAAAAGAAAGGAAGTCTGGCACGCATAAAGCCAGCACTAGATTTATATATATACCTTGCAGCCCTTCCAGAAGATGTGAAGCAAATAATGACAGATGCCTTCACCTTAATAGCTGCACGTACCTGAGAAAAACATATTTATACGATCAGGTTGCTTCACCAAGAGCACCCCAATGGAGTTTTTTGAAGATTTTTTGCCATCTCAAAAGGCACTGAAGAAAACCCATCTTATTGCTTGTGCATTTACAAGCTTTCAAGAAGCTTGTATTTTGCTTGTGGGTTCCACTTTTTGGAAAATATTAGAGAAAGATCTAATGAAAAAAGTCCACCATAAGTCCATAATAAACCCAATTAACTCTGTGAACTCTGAGCAATATTTAATGGAATACCGCAGATGAAGCAATTGATTCCAAGTGGCTCATTGGCTCTCCAACATATTTGACAGTCTTCTTGAAGTACAAATCTTGATTAAAAACCTTCTCTGCCTGCAAGTAGTATCCAAAAATCCATGTATTATCATCAACAAATGTTTGTGTCTCTAAGAAAAGAGATACAATATGAAACGTATTAAGATCTCTAAGTAATGCTGGTTAAGCCATTCTGTACCAACACAACAAAAATTAGCATGTCAAAAATATCTTTTCCTCGTTGTTTTGTGTGAGATAGCATACGATCAGCAAATAAATGAAAATGACATGAATTGGTTGGGTGCATCTGGTACACAGACGAAACTTGACAGGACAGAACGGACTGGAGCTGGAACAGATAGAACTTGCCTTGCGAGAGTGAGGTAGGCAGGTGAAAGAATTGTTGAAGGCTTTAGGGTTTTAATTTGGCATGGGTAGTTTAGTAATTTACCAATATTGTCTCATCTTCCCCAATTCGTGTTCCACCAATGTTGGTGGGGCAGAAATAGTGCATTATAGTCTCACTCTATCCCGTCATATCCCAATCTAATGTCGTATAACATGGGAGAAGAGGTTTTTGTTTCTAATGTATCTCATCTAGTCATTTTATCCCACGTGTCAAAGACAAATATGACTACAATTAGCGAACAAAGTCACGTCTCCCAGTCATAATTCAATCTTGAAAAGAAACGCAAATGCCAATTAATAAGAGGTTACCTCGGCACAAATTTTACCAACAATAGATATTGTTTCAACAGGGTATAATCCACGTAGGGTCTCAGCACCAAGAAGAATTGCATCACTTCCTGCAAATTGTGAAATTAAATATCAAGGATCCACATTTAGCGCCACCTTAACATAAAACTAGAAAATTTGCTTTAACAATGAGGGAATAAGCAAGATTCCAATCATATATAATTACAAATATGGACAACGGAACATAATTACAAATGAACCCATTACGGTTTGAACAAGCAACTCACCATCTAGCACAGCATTAGCAACATCAGTTGCTTCTGCACGAGTTGGTCTTAGATTGTCAGTCATGCTGTCCACAACACGTGTAACTACTGCTGGTTTACCAGCCATGTTACACTTGTAAAGAGCAGTTTTCTGGAATAAAAACACCTGCAGAAAGATTTATTGATCAAGTAAAGGCAGAATATGAACATAAAACAAAAAAGGCTGTGACTTCCATCAAGAATACACGATCTTTTTGCTATTGTTTCCTTAAATTCCATATTCTTTAAGAAATAACAAATTGCAATCTTTTGAGATTATGCTCCACCAAATAGGTAAAAGTGTATGAGCTTGAAGACTGATTTTTCATATAATGTTACACATGACCAAATAAAATAAGAAAATGTTTCTTTATCTGACCCATAAAATACAGGTAACTTCGAAATATAAAATTTACCTTTACTGTTATTTTTTTAAATATGATTTTTTTGAGACAATGAGTTGTAAAATGAACTCTTTTTCCAGGGAGAGAGGAGTACAAAACAATGAAAGAATAAGCAGTTGAAAGACACCCATAAAATTCATTCTTTCAAATGCAACTTATAACATAAAAGATATCAAGAATTTTTTGTTTTGCAAATAATCAAGAAAGATCATTTGATGGTTTTGACTGTGTTACCTAAGAAAGCCTAGTGTTTTTATACTTAAAGGAAGTCAGAACACAGATATCGGAAATTCGGAAAAGAGAAATTGAGAAAATAAGACTGCAATGACATCAATAGAAGCAATTAAACGACCATGCTTTTAAACATGATTGCTGATACATGCAACAAGACTGGTCAAAAAACATCCATGGTTAAAACTGTCAGGGTTTCTCATATCTGAAAGACTGAAACTTGGACATCAAATTTAAGTTCCAGATGCCTTTATTCAAATTCAGATTTGTATGTC
Source organism: Centaurea solstitialis (assembly GCA_030169165.1). Taxonomy (NCBI): domain Eukaryota; kingdom Viridiplantae; phylum Streptophyta; class Magnoliopsida; order Asterales; family Asteraceae; genus Centaurea; species Centaurea solstitialis. The sequence goes on from CM058046.1 coordinate 69,526,505, forward strand.
TCAGCTTTAGTTTGGATTTGAACTTGATATAAACAAGGAGTGTCTATATACTATATGAATCACAAGTTAGTTTAGATCATTCTACATTGTGTGTGTATATTATCTATTATATATAAGCCTACATCTCTATCGCCTACTAATAGTATAATGTATCTCAACTAACTGACTTGTTGACCATTTTACACCTGTACCTTGGAATAAGTATGATTATACATAAGTTAAGAATCCAAACACAAAAAAATACTAATATTACTCGATAAATTTTTTGAGGGTGTACCTTATGTTATTCTGTTAAATTATATTTTTAATGTTTTATCAATTTGATAGGCTCCGTCAGTTGTATCTTAGTGATTTGGTTAAATTTTGAAAATTCCCTTGTTTCGAGATTTAGATTAGAATTCAGATCATTTTTAGAACTATGCCTTTTGGATTTTGCTTTGCTCATGGATATTGTATTTCGGCATGCACTGATTTTCAAATTCGGATATGCCTATACTTGATTCAGTTATCATGTCATTACAAGCTTAGCTATTAACATTAATTCAGTTACTTTGTTCAGTTTGTTGTCAACTAGAGACCATTGTGGGTCACTAACTTGAACTTGATCGATTGTTGTGCGACCTAGGACATTGTTGGGTGGCAACCACATGGGAGGATGATGGAGGCTTGGTTCTAGTTGGGTGGAAATGGAAAATTGAGTATACATAATAAACTACATTTCCCAACACAGAGGATCGAGAAATAACCCCTCCGCCAGCAGTCAAGATGGTGTTTTTAAAGAAAGGAGATTCTTTGACGAACTGTCAATAGTGCATCAAACATGCTACACCAAAGAATACTACATTCCATTTGGAATGCATTTCCAATCTATTACAATGTAGCATAAGATTTCATTGATATCATGAATAAATCTCTGGTTATACTTTTTGTGAATTATCTTCACTTTTCTTAGGCTTCTTTATTAATACATGGCACAAACTCAAAATGTTGAAGTTTCTGGAAGGAAAATCATGCACATCAAGAAGTTCGGACCAAAGAAAGGGATGCCGACCAAGAAGTGTAAACATGTGCAATGACAAAGGAACAGAAGCAATTCAAGTTCTCTGGGCAAGAAACATGGTGTAGACTGACGCGACTACACTTGACAGGCAGGAATTGACTCAAGAAAAACAAGCCAAACATATGCCCCATGTTTCTTGTCATAAAAACATTATCCAAGACATCTACAGCAGTTGACATACACATTAACCAAGTTCTAATGCACACGGAATCCCATATCAGCAAAAAAAAAGACATCTTTAGGAATCTATATAAGAACCCTTGGCAAGCCCTATTCATTATACATTGTTATCATAATTGGCTTAGCATGACATGCGAAATTTCTTTTTGATGCTTCTTATTTGAGAAAGAACCGTTTTCCTTGATCAAGCTGGTTCTTCCAGGAACTGCAGCATTATTTGACCCTTGAGGGATTAACCATATTTTTAATCTGTAAGTGTTTACAGTCTGATTTAAAGAAATTTTTATCCTGCCTTGTTTTATCTCTTCACAAGCACCCACTCATCCATTGGGTTCCAATCTCGAAAGTTGCATGTTAGTATTAGCTTCATTTAAGTTTTGTTTACCAAATTACCCAAATTACATTTGAGCAGGTTTGATAATATGAATCGATAATACATCCCCATGGGAACATCTTGCGGTTTAAAAATCATTATCGACCGTTGCACTACTGTAGCAAGTGGCAACCGGGAAGTGTTTGCGTATCAAAGGTAGATGGGAGAAATCTAAGTTATTCATCCAATTAATATATCATAGAATTCCATAATAGCTTCAGATGACCTGTACTAGGAGGAAGTATTATTTGGGACTGTAGTATAACCAGGCAACCGTAAATAATGATACACCCTCTGTCTCAAAAAAGTACAACGTTTGTCATGTTATTTATTTAGGGGGTGTTTGGTTGGGGGTATTGAGGGGTCAGGAATGGGAATGATAATGAAAACTGCTATTTGGTTTGATATTATATAATGGAATCATTCCTGCAGATTCATTAAGGGGGTGCTTGGTTCATTTTAGGGAATGGGAATGGGAATGAAAATTTCCATTCCTGACCAAATTGGGGGGAATGAAATTTTTATTTCTACTTGGTTCTTTTTTCCATGCATTGTTCCATCTATGAATGTTAAATGAAATATCTTTTGTATTTTCAAGTTGGAAAAACATATTTTTTTAATATGAAACAATTTTTCATTGATTATATTGGGTTAACCAAACAGCACCAATGCACTCATTCCTATTCCTATTCTACTGCATTCCCATTTTCATTTTCATTCCCATTCCCTAAAATGACCAAACGCCCGTTAGTCTTTAATTAATGATCAAATACCAGCTATGGGTTCTCAACCCCTGCGGGGATGGAGTGACAAAAGTTTTAAGAATTCAAGTACATTTATACAAAACTTCTACCCCGAGCAGACGCAATGGAACTATAGCCAGTCAAGTGAAATCCTGTCCACAAAATAATTTGATCTACGGACAGCATCATTGCGTCAATTAGGACTTAATTACCTTAATGGGCCTCACGTTTACTTGATTTTGGTAGTGGCTTAATGATATAGAAAGTGGTTGATTCAGTAAGCTTCTAGGGGGAGCTCTATGTAGAAGCATTTTCCAAATCTATCACTCCCAATCAAAAAACATGCTCCTTCCATCTATGAAAAATCCTCCCAAACAAAAAACCTTCCCAATCGATACAGATGGATTAATCCACACATACAGCTTTATATGGAACACCAACCAAATAACCTCTTAATAAGACATAACTAAATGACCTGGGGAACCAAAATCAATTTCCCCAACATCTCGTAAATGATTGTTGATGGAAAAATTAGTAAATTAAGTTTAGGATCTTGCTAAGAGCAGGATATTGCTCGTTTTTGTAGGACAACCCAAATGAAAAACTGCAATCTTAGGGACTGAGGGAGTGTACTGATAACAGAGACTACTAAACCAAAAAATTATCCCATTTGTTGAAAGGAATGATCCTAATTAGAAAAAAGTTTCTACTTAATTGAACATCTAATAGAACCAACCATTAGAAATATAATATCCCTTGTAAATTTAGCCTTGATCACCATTATACTACAGCCCAAAAACATGGATAATAAGTAGTTGCAAGGCTGATCGACTTCCCTAATGTCAATCTATTTCTCATTATAAGTAGACAGAGGCCATATTTAGGAACACCCAGAGAAGGGTTTGGTGAGTAACAATCCTGTTCCATTCAATTCCTCGTCCAAAGAACCCACAGAAACTAACTGTAGCATTAATTGACATTTTGATTTCTACGAATCAGAGCAAGGATCTTATGAATCTTGCAAATCTCACCTACCGGTTACCACTACAGGTTCATGAGCATGCATGTGCTGAACGTGGCTTGAAGAATCATAATTTTGGTATTAGGGTGTGGAAGAGACTACTTTTACACAGATTAATGCTATTATACCTTCTGCTAGATAGACATGTTCCCCAATAAACAAGTTTACAGAAAAAGGATTACTTGACTAAACTTTATATAACTTACTTTCTCGGGTGGAAGATCAATGCCAAGATTTCCACGGGAAAGGATAATACCATCTGCCTCTTTCAGAATCTCATCAAAGTGAGTCAAACCCTGCCAAGAAATGAAGAAATCAATAGAGATAACCTCCAACATAACTCAACTTTTTAGTCATGATAAAGAGCTTAAATTTGTGAATCAAGCTCCATCCAAAACAAAGACAATCACCTCTATGTTCTCAATTTTTGCAAATATTTGGGTTTGACTAAGATCACCATGCTTAGAAAGAAATTCTCGTGCCTGCATATGCAAATAAAATGATTAAAAGTGATAATGGAACATCAACACACAGGTAATAACAAGAGAACATAAAAAAGTGTAGTACATGAGCATTAACGAGATAAAGACATCAATAAAAGTAAAAGCACACTTACTTCACGAACGTCTTGAGCATGTCGTGTGTATGATAATGAGAGAAAATCAATTTTGTTTGGAACTCCCCATGCACTGATGTTCTGAAATAAGAAAAGGCATAATCATCTGGTTAACTTTCTAATTGACAATATATACAGAATTTACATAAATAAAACTATATTTAAAAAATATTATAATAGCAATGAAAACTCACAGCACATGACAAAGGAACTGTCATATAAAGGCAGAGTGAATCATGCATTTAGAGACTAGTACTACCATTATACAGATATACATATGCCAAAACCCGCTTTTGATAACAGGACCACACAACACCTGCTTTTGATGACATGACTGCACCACTAGAAAGAAAGCTTCGATACATCTCAAGAAACTAGAAAATACAGCGTCTTTTCAACTTGCCAAGTAATAATTGTCTGATGTGGTACTTGGCAAATGGCAAGTACAAAAAAAAATATAAATAGATTGAGAACAAATTCCTATCAACCAAAGGAGTGTTAGCCTAGTGGTAAGGCTTGGGCACTACATAGTGGTGAACCCGAGTTCGAGCCCTGGGGGACACATTCTGGAGGTACGGGGGCTTCGACCCCGGGCTGCATGCTTTAGCAGTCGGGCTTCGGCCCAAAATTGCCAAGGATTAGTCTGGCCCCAATGTGGTCTGGGATACCTCTTCCAAAAAAAAAAAAATTCCTATCAGAAAGTACACACTGCACGCTCTTCATACAAGGATGGCAATTAGTTTCCTGGCATAAGTGAGGAATAAAACCACTTTATCAAAAAGAACATAAAAACCGAAATATATTAGTAGGAAGTCTGTTAAAATGGAGTTCAGCAGTCAGAAAACTGGTTCAACATTTCTAGTAAACACTGACCGATCACCCGTAAGTGCCCTATCATGACTTGATTATAAGTTTATAACCCAAAAAAAAACTATTCATAAGCTTTTGAGACAAATTAGCATCAAGGAATAAAAAATTTATAAGCTGAACCTTAACTTCAAAAATAACCTCACCTCTTTATCCTTATCGGTCAGAGTAGGCAGATCAATATGAATTTGAGAGGCGTGCAAAGTAAACAATGCACCAGCCAGGGTTGCAGAATTCTTTATCTTGCAAATAACATCATTCCCTTCGATTTTATCAACCTGCTCAAATTAAAGTCCAGTGATAAATAAACCATACTAAGTTCAGAAAAAACTCGTTTCAAAAAAGAAAGTTCAGAAAAAACTGTTTGCTTTCAAAAAATTTAAATGTATTTCTTTGTTTATAGTGGATCGGGATAAGAAATATTTGTAACTAAAACATCAAATATGCATCAGTGCAACTCACATGCGTAGCATCTAGGTTCTAACTAGTTCCCAAAATTCAATATTAACATATGACTACATGAGTTATAACAAAAATGACGCTATGATTACACAAGAAAACTCTTGCTCTTACCTCCAGCCAAACAGAGGTTGTTTCACTTCCTGTGAACAAGTATTGACCAACAAAAATGGTGTCTCCTGCTTTCACAGCCTGCAAATACCACATAAACAATTTCATAAGCATAGAGGGACCTCTAGAAATACTCAAAGCTACTTTTCAAGAATTTTCCATGCTAAGCACACAACAAATGTCTTAATGAGACAATAGAGGCCAGTAGCGCTTGTGAAGTATTAGGTTTAAGGGAAATTTTTTATGTTTTGTATAATTTTTTTTTTACTTTAATAACTTTCCCATACACATCAGAGTTTAGTCCATTTTCTAGTTTTTTTTTGGAAGAGGTATCCCAGACCACATTGGGCCCAGACTAATCCTCGGCAATTTTTGGGCCGAAGCCCGACTGCTAAAGCATGCAGCCCGGGGTCGAAGCCCCCGTACCTCCAGAATGCGTCCCCCAGGGCTCGAACTCAGGTTCACCACTATGTAGTGCCCAAGCCTTACCACTAGGCTAACACTCCTTTGGTATCAAGCAACATAGATCATGATTTACATTAAACAAACATGGTACAGCATCTGACCTTGGCTAGTCCAGCAAAGTTGATTGGCAGTAATTGAGAAGAAGCTTCCTGATTTTCATTAGGGGTCAGAATAACAACATCGTCTTGTTGCAGTGAAATGGCCTTCTCACTTTTATTGACAACCTGCATCTCAGCACCAACTGTGTCGAGCATTACCTGGATGTAAAAGAAGCTGTTAAGTAAACCAGTATCATTGCCTTGGTGCTGAATACGTACAGGTTTGCATCAGTAAGATAACCATGTCATAACTTGATAACTACAAAACTGGCACAACTAAGTAGCCTCTAGAAGCACCAAATACAGCAACCATTTTAAAGTAGCCTGGTAAATCATCATTTGACCTATTTCTGTGCCTTAAAAGGGAATTATAGTATATGAGTAATGAGCTGCACAAACAATGATTTTCAGTATACTTTTAGTGTTTTCCTGTTCTTCTTTCTCTTAAAAATAAACCTTTGACGTCAAATATCGGTGAAAATCAAAGACAAACTTCGCCCTTGATAGTTGATACAATTTACAATCAATTTGATATTTATCATAGTATAATAATTAAGCAAAGCAAAAAAGCTAATACAATAGTACATATTTTCGCCAATGGCGCATAGCTCAGTTGGTAATGGATGGGGGTAGAGTTTGTCCATCATCGAATGGTCCTGGGTTTGAGCCCCGGGCGCTCGCATAGCCACAACCGCTGAATGAGTCAGGTATGCCCCCCATATTACGGAATTGGCAGACGACGATTGTGGGCCGGTAGGGGTTGCCGGTATCAACCTTTTGTCGAAAATAGCACATATTTTTTTCAAAAAGACAAATTTCAAAATTTCATCTACTCCTAAACTATATTTGTAACCAGTGAGAAAGGGGTAACAAAGAAACAAGAACATACAGCACAGAGCTTCTTAGTGCTCTTGACAGCAGCCTTGAGATTCTCCAAAGTCTCTTGATGATACTCACAGTTCCCCCATGAAAAATCAAATCTAGCAACTGCCACATCCAAAACAATCAAATCACCAAAAAGAAGTCGTGTTTTTTTTAACTTTTCCAACCAACAATAAGCAAATAAGCATAAGTCATTTTAAATAAGCAATCCCAAACACCCTAAGTCTAAGTTTTTTTATGATCACTAAATCAGAGTTTGTAACAAGTGCTAGAAGATAAAAAAAATTAACGTTTCTATTATAAATTTGTAACAACATCCACATAAATGATCATTTAATAAGTAAGACATAAAAAATTAACAAACTATGATTATTTGGTTTCTAAACAAGAGAATAGTAATATATCTTAAACACACATGAAAAATTCAAAAAAAAAAAATCCATACCAGACATGCCAGCTTTGAGGCAACCAGAGATGACATCGACAGATCGAGAACGAGGTCCTAAAGTTCCGACGATTTTGGTCATCGCAGGGAAAAAGCTCTATCAAAAAATCATCAATTTTCAACAAAAATTAGATCTAAAACATGATAAAAGAAACAAAAATGGATCGATTAAAACGGAAATTAAGATACTGACAGCTTTAGAAGGCTCGAGGATGGAGGCCATCCTGATAGGTTCTTCAAGAAGGAGATGATTTGAGTGCATTTTTAGGCGATTAGAAGAAGCAGTTTCAATATGGATGAATTTTTGCAGAAGAAGAAGAAAAGTGATCTGAATGAATGCAGAGAGAGAGAGAGAGACCGACGGAGGAGAGAAGAAGAAGCCAAAGCCAAACCAAGGTGGCGTGAATAGGCCGTAGAATTTGATAATTATAGTTTTTTTTTTTTTTTGTTTATGAAAATATAAGAGTACCAAAAACGACAATAGATTTTGATTTTCACGTTTCTATAAATCAAGTGTACCAATAAATTTACATTTTTGGTCTATTTCATTGTGTTTTCTGCTATTTATAGATGGAGAGTTACATGTTTAGTAGCACCTCCTTGGGCTCGGTCACCCTCGTGGTGGGCTCGGCGGGTTGGTGGTACGCCACATGTGGGTTCGGCGAGTGGGCTCAATGGGTTGGTGGTCCCTGTCTGTATAATTATATATTATGTATTTTAACATTTTGTGTTCCTAAAACGAAATATCTATGAATTTTATCTTTATGGTTTGCATTTTAGGCCATCCGTTGTGGGAGTGGCAAGACAGCGGCAAGGGGGCCGAACCCGTTGGCAAGGGGGGTGAACACCATAGTGGGTGTTTCGGTTTGGGAGTGGCAAGATAGCCATCGGTTTGTGCAAGCCGATGCAAACCACCCTCACACCCCACTTCTCTCTCTACTTTGTCTGTATCTCTCTCTTCTTTCTCTCTCTTCTTTTATTATTTTTTTTATTTAACTTTTAACTAAATGGTTTTGGGTTGATAGTGGATGAATTGGGTAGTTTTGGGTAAAATAGTGGAAAGCTGATGTGGCGCTGATGTGGCAGTTTAAACAATTGGGTTGCAGTGGGTCGACAGTGGATGGCCTTATAATGTACTAGGTTCTTAAATCTAACTTGGTTGTCCATTAAATAGGTTAAGTACAAGAGTACTTTAGTCATTCTATTTTATTATATTATTAATAAAATATATATGTAGATCTTGAAGCTTAAAGGCACACATAATCTTAAGGGTGTGCATGGTGTTTGGGTAAAATTCTACGCAACGTACGACGATGACTCGAATCGTAAGATCATAATCCTGTATTATAATAAGGTCCTGAGATAAACCTAGTAATGCCCTCGAACGAATGTAATAAGATATCGAACGAATATTGTGCACATATGTCGTACGACATCCGTATAAAGACGTACGATATTTGACTAACGATAACCTTTGTCTATAGTTTCTTCATTGATTGCAGGAGATCGTCGGTTACCGGATATCTCTCCCTCCCGTTAGAAACCAAGTCAAGACATTCAAGACATGGAATCAATGTCATTTAATGCGTCGACCGTTATAACCGTTGAAGACATTAATACTCGACCGTTACTATTATCAATGCACGACCGTTATGAAAGAAGCTATATAAACAACACTGGACTACGAACAAGGAGAGACAACTCGAGAAGCAACTATTATACTCACTGTAGCTTAGAATACATCACAATACTTGTAATTTACTTTCGATCGCACAAGTATTTCCACTGTAAACGTACGATACTCACTGTAAACTTCAAGGATATCACCCCTGTTTGGTGATGCATAGTGCAATGTCGGCTATCCCTTAGTCGACCGCAGGTTTTTTCCTCACTCTTGAGGTTTTTCCTGCGTCATCAACTGATATGTCTCTTTTTCTTTTCATTATCGCACGTTCTGTTAAATAGAATTACTTTCTTTCGACGGTTTTGCCTCATAAACATCTTACGACGTACTTAGTGCAATTTTTGGCATTAACAGTTTGGCGCCCACCGTGGGGCTCCGTCTTGAGAAAAATTCTGTTTGATAGGACGAGCGCCAGTTACTAACCGTTTCATTCGAGTTGTTTCTGAGTCAACTTTGCTGGAAAATCGTTCGTCATTTCCTAGCAGGATTGCAGCAACAATTGCAATCTGTCCAATAGCAGATCCAGCATTTGACCAATCAAACCGCAAAAGCTAATGGAGAAATTGCAAAATTACGAGCCTTGAACTCTCAAGCAACACATCCGACTCCTCCATTCAGCACAACTTCGGTTGACTACATGAGGCCACCAATCCAAAATCCTCAAAGCTAGTTCAACGTAACAGTACAACTACAAACAGCCTAAGGCCTCCACACAGCAGAATAACTTATGATCAATATTTCATCCGCCACCTGTACCCTCGATATTCACGTACGCCCAGAACCAGACTAGTCCAAGAATGAACCATTTCATTCTAGAACCTCCATCTAGGCATACACTTACTCCCTCCTAGCAAACGGAAAAGCGACCAACTTCGCACTTCAAAAAACTAATTAATCGAACGGTCCCATGTGCGTACGATGAAGAATGCTCGAAGAACGAAATGAAAAAAAAGCTGTCTTTACTTGCAGAACTACATGGAGCAGCAGTAGCCGTCGATGTGGAACCTCGAACACAATATCAGGCGTCGCCTTAATGGCTCACGACGACATTCCAGAGAAATACAATATCCTGGCAATCACGACCAGGTTCAATGATCAACAAAACTTCGAGGACGTACGAACACGGATATTAGCTTACACGCGTATCGAGGACGGCGACCTATTTCAAAAGAAACATTCCAACGATTCTATGTGCCCAGAAGCACGATTTCAAACTCAAAAGGGTTAACAAAGTTGACGTCGCTCGAAAAGCATCAAAGTCTGGTGAGACCAAAATTGTACGATATCCAAAGTTATCTATTAACAATCTTGCAGGTACATAAAGAATTCATAGATTTTCTACGAAATATCAAAGCTAACATACGATCAACCTCGGAAAGCATTTCGATCATACATTTCACGACACCCTCTATTGGAGTCAAAGTCGTGCATATGGAAGCACGAAAAGATTCAAAGCATCCAAGTATATGATCTTCAGTGATCAATTGTTCAGACGTTCGACAACAGGGCTCATCTTAAGATACATGACTTTGTTCATTTACACACATCTTAAGATTATTTTAACTGGTTATCCATCTTAACATTTAAGCCAGAATTGACAGGATGATTGCTTAAGCGGAGCATAAACCTTAGCAGATTAGACAACGGTAAAGTCGCAAGTATTTACAAATTTTGTGGCATAGTTCAATTCTGAACTAAAACCAACGGCACAAGCCGAAGTCAGCAATGTAATGATTCAAGACAACACACTATGGATTATGCATGTCGACAGATCCTCTAACATAAGAGGATCGGGTCTAGGTGTTGTCTTAAAATCATCGCAAGGGGCAATGTGATATACTCCGTACGAATGCAAATTCAAAACTACCAACAATAAAGCAGAAATCCTCCAAGAAATGCACGATGGCGAATGTGGGAACCATTCATGGGGCAGAAGCCTCGCCAATGGAATCTAACGACAGGGGTACTACCGCCCTACTTTACGAGAAGATTCAATCAGGTACGTTCGAAATTGTAATGCTTGCCAACGACACGCAGGTATGACACACATACCTTTCGAACTCTTACACTCGATGCTCGTATCTTGGCCATTCATACGATGAGGAATGGAAATCGTAGGGAAACTACCCCCTGCACTGGGACAGAAAATATTTCTACTTGTTCTTTCCGAAATGGATTAAAACCGCTACTTTCTCGCAAGATAGGGATAAAGAAGTCATATCTTTTATCCATACTAACGTTATATGCAGATTTGGTGTACCATCCGAAATTATGTGCGACAATGGCACTTAATTTACTAACAAAAGAACTCGTAAGTTCCGCAACGAATGAGGAATCAAACTGATAATATCAACACCTCGATACTCACAGTCCAACAGGTTGGCCAAATCCAGCAATAAGATGATAACAAATACAATCCAGAAAAGGCTAAAATCGACCAAAGGAAGATAGGCCGAAGAGCTACCATCCGTTCTATGGGCTAATCGTATGACTCCAAGAACATCCACAGGTCAGACTTCATTTTCGTTAGTATACGGTTGTGAAGCAATACTACCGATAGAATCGCAAGTACCAATTGAAAGACATGCCAACGTCGGTCGAAACTCTGTCGACCTCGGCCACGATGTGGATGCCTTAGAAAAACTCTGAGAATCAGCATTACTTAAGATGCTTTCACAAAAAAGCATAGTCGAACGATATTTCAACAAAAACGTGAGAACCAAGACCTTCCAAGTTGGAAATTATGTCTTACGACGTGTCTTCTAAAACACACAAGAGCTCAAAGCAGGTAAGTTATCTACCACACAGGAATGTCCCTATCGAATTTCACACGTTGTAGGAAATGGTGCTTATAAACTTAAGACCATGAATAACAAAAACATTCCATGGAGTCGGAACGCAACACACCTCAAAAGGTATTACTTCTAATTCATTTTTTACACACGATTATTTCCTACGACCATTACTGACTTAAGCATTGGAGTGTTGTTGGTCAAACCAACGGCCACCCCATAGCAATTATATGTTTTGCAGGTTTCGCAAGATCAACGAATGCTATAACGAACGCATCACAAGTTTTGCAAGAACAACGAATGCTATAACGCATGCACTGCAAGTTTCGCACGACCAACGAATGCTATAACGCACGCATCGCAAGTATCGCGCGACCATCACAAGTATCGCACGATTATCGCAAGGATCGCAAGATTAAAATTGCATGAATTGCAAGTTAAATGCTCTAAACGCACGATTATTTCGCAAGTGCGCAAGTCAACTCGCCAGTCGCACGAATACTCTTATGAGTACAAAGAGTTTCTAAAAACTCCTAAGGCCTTAGTTACACGATAAAGCTAAAACGCACGACATATCACTTGAACGCACTATTTGCTTGAATGCAAGGTTCGCTTGAACGCAAGATTCGCTTGAACGCAAGAGTCGCTTGAACGCAAGATTCGCTTGAACGCAAGATTCGCTTGAACGCACGATTTGCTTGAACGCAAGATTCGCTTGAATGCAAGCTTCGCTTGAACGCATGGTTCGCTTGAACGCATGGTTCGCTTGAACGCACGGTTCGCTTGAACGCACGGTTCGCTTGAACGCAAATTCACTTGAAATGCACGATTCATTCACATTTGCTTGATTTATTGTGCTTCAAATGCATAAATAATTGCTTGAAACATACGACTCCATATGTTATTTAATACCCATTTTACAGGAGTAAAGTCACTCAGTTGCCTTAGTCGCAATGGTGCTAATCGCACGATCTAAAAGTATCTTTACTTGAATGCCTCATTCACAAAAGTGTAAGACTAAAGTATTTGACTTCTTACTTAAAATACTTTAACTGAATGAGCAGAATACTTCGAACATGCATTATTCTGAAAAGCCTTGTCGCAAGAATATACGATTCAAAGCAGATCATATATTTTTGGTCTTGAGAACCAATTTCGATCATGACATAAGTTACGCATGCTTTGCACTCGAGATGCGCATGATTCACATGACAGATATGCATGATATGCATAACAATTATAAAATGTCACTTGCATCAATATTACGAGTGATACGATGCAATTAAAACAGGGGGCTAACTGTTATGGTCCAATTCTAACGCTCGACCGACGACGTTATAAGATTAAATATTACAGGACAGGTCTTGTATTTAAACAGAGTTATCAAGATCGTATACAACAGAAATAATCGTCTTAGGAATACATCACTCGTCTTACGATGATGTCCTATGACATTTTAAGATTTTATCACTCGTCTTACGATTTTATCATCCGTCTTAGGATTTCGTAAGACCGCGATTATCTAATATATTACTGCTACTGTAATGTCTGTAGGATTAAAGCCATGTAATCGACAATCGTGAGTAAAACACAAGTAATGGCACTTGACCATTTATTGTCGTTAAGAGCTTTCACACTATAAAATGATATTCTAAAGATCCCCGACAACCGACATCCGAATCAATAACTTTATCTCTCGAAGTCATTCATACTTTGACATTTATACATAAGAGTCATACTTAAGACGCACGTTATTCTCGTCTGACTTGTGTTTATCTCTTTTATAGCGTAAGACATGCTATTATACTACGAATGACATCACCCCTGATTGGTGATATATAGTTCTACATCAGCGTGATGAGTCACGATCCGCTAACAACTGATATGTCTCTTTTTCTTTTCATTATCGCACGTTCTGTTAAATAGAATTACTTTCTTTCGACGGTTTTACCTCACAAACATCTTACGACGTACTTAGTGCAATTTTTGGCATTAACACATGGTTTGGACGAAAACGAATAAACCGGTTGAACCAAACCAATTTTTCGGTTTGGCCGGTTTAGCCATCAGTATTCAGGCCCGTGGTTTGCATTTTTTATAAACCGTTAATATGGTTTGTTTTGTGGTTTTAGGGACAAAACCGGCCGTTTAAACCGGTCCAGACCGAGTATGCGTGGGTATATATAATTATATTATTATATATTTTTTTGGATAAGATTCACCTGGATTTGCCCAGACTACATCCTTGGTAATTATTATATATATAATTATATATATTGTATATTACATATATTGTATATGATTAAATATTATGGATTTGGTTTTTTTTTTTTTGCAAGAAGCTTTAGTTATGCTCTTAAGCAAGGTTGTCAAACTCGCGATCAAGCTCGTAGACTCGTATGAGTTTACGATCCTAGCCTACAAAAACTAGCCGGCTCGCTTATAGGATCGTTTTTAGGTAAGCTCGTGTAGGCTCGTAGGATCGCATCGTAAGATCGTAAGCTCGGCTCGGATCGTAAGATCGTGCAGACTATGTTATTTTAAAATTTTGGAGCTATTTTGAGTTTTTGACTATGTTATTTTGAGTATTGGTAAAAGTTAAGACGTATGACTATGTTATTTTGAGGATTGTTAAAGCTTAAGAGTTAAGACTTAAGACTATGTTATTTTGAGATGTGGATGTATGTTATTTTGGATGTGGATGTATGTTAATTTGAAATTTAGATGTTGAAATATGGATGTATGTTTTCGAAATTTGAAGTAGGATCTGATAAAATTTATACTGACTTGCAGTAGGTAGGATCTTACGATCCCGAGCCCGAGCTTACGATCCGAGCTTGCAAAGACAAAAACGATCCTAGCTAGTATCCCGATCTTAACAACCTTGCTCTTAAGTTTTATAGTTTTTGACTTTCTTATTGGGTTATTCTTATGCAATTTTGTGGTATTCTTAATAAAAACAAATCAAACTATCAAACCAGCCAAACCAAACCGGTTTATATTGGTTTGGTCGGTTTGGTTTGACACAATAAATTGGCCGGTTTGGTTTGATAAATTATCAGACCGAGGTTACCGGCTTGGCCGAGATTTTAGCCTAAAACCGGCCAAACTGGACCATGCACACCCCTACATACACGTAGGGATCCTCCCCTTCATCTTCCCAAATCTGGTGACCACAACCCTTTAATGAACACCACTATTGTCATCTGTGGCAACCACGGCTAGGGGTGAGCAAAAATCGGGAAAAACTGAAAAACAAAAACCGGAAAAAGATCGAGCCAAAACCAAAAACATAAAATCCAAATGATTCAAGTTCGATTTTTGCTTCCTTTCCGACTGAAAAACTGAACCAAACTGTTTTAAATTATATTATTTTTATATTTTATTTATATGTGTTTATATAAATATACATATAATAATTTCATTATTTAATTAATAAATATATTATTTGATTGTTTAATTATTTAATATAAGAAATTGATAAAGTTGAAAATAAAAAATAAATATAAAACAAAACCAAAAACCAAAATATTTTATATCATTCGGTTTAAAACCGAACCGAGCCAAGTAAAAAACGAAAACCGAACAGTTTGGATTTGTTCATTTTCAATTTGTTTTGGCCCAAAATTGACCCGAACTGAACCATGCTCACCCTAACCACAGCCCTCCAACAAACACCGCCACCGTCTTATATAGGGGTGCTCAAAAACGCGATCAACCCAACCTAAAGCAACCTGATGTTTAATCGAGTTGTAAAATCTTCAAACTGCATGTATTTAGGTTAAAATCGAGTTACGATCTTTTGAACCCAACCCACCCCAATGAATACTTTCTTTCTTGCCTCACTAATTACTCATTATTTGAAAAAAACCCTCATCTCCAAACTTCTTCTTTCATGCATCAGATGATCCACTTTGTCTATACATTGAAACACCTCTTCACAAACCCAAACTTCATCATATTCCATAGCAAATCATCTCATGAATATTCAAAGAAAATTTATAGAAATAAGACATGCCTAATCCAGTTCATATTGTTGGATGCAAAATCGGATTGTATCCGAGATCACAAGTTGGTGCTTAAAGTGAAGTTAAAGGCAAAGTCAAGGCTCAAGGCTCAAGGTCAAAGTTTGGTTAATGCTTTAGTTGCTTTATATGTACTTTGTAATAGTTTTGTAATATTAGGGTAGATTGTGTAATTGTGGTAAAGTGTAAGGGTTGTAAGTGTTTGGGTATAAATACCCAAAGTGAGTTCATTTGTTAGTTACGTGCTTTATTGTAAATGAGATTGAATTGAGTTAGTTGAGAGCTTAAGTGTGTGTGTTCTTGGTGTAACTAGTGTGTGTAACCAATTCATCAAGAATCAATGATATATGGCTTTCCAATTCATTCTCTACTTGTTGCATGTTGATTAGAACTTGAATCTGGAACTACAAGTGGTATCAGAGCTGGAAATTCGTTGAAATTTGGTATGATTTCTTGAGTTTTTTTATGTTTTTCGAAAATGAGGTTTTTGAGGTTTGATGTTCTTCATTTGATCATTATTTTCATGTGAATTTGGTTGTGTATGGTTAAAATGATGTTTTTACTGTGTTTGTGAGTGATTTGGAGTCAAAATTTGGTGTTTTGAGCAGTAATTTTTGAGTTTTTTACCTTCTGCTCGGTTTTTCACTCGTTTTCCGAATTGTGTTCATATATTCCGAATCGGAATATTCATAAAATCCGAATCGGAATTTGTAAAAAATCCGAATCGGAATTTTTGAAGTTTTCCGAATCAGAAAATTTTTGGATTCGGAAATTGTGTTCGAAGGTAGTTTTACTCATTTTCCGACTTGGTATTAATCAAATTCCGATTCGGAAAACCTCATTTCCCGATTCGGAATTTGACCAAATATCAACTCGAAATTTATCTCGGAACTCTGTCAGATTTGTTTTTCCGATTCGGAAAACCACATTTTCCGATTCGGAAAATTGAAAAATCCGAATCGGAGTTTAGTGTTTTCCGAATCGGATTATTCTAAGTTTTTTTTTAAAAAAATCCGAATCGGAGTTTAGTGTTTTCCGAGTCTGGAAGCGTTTTTCGGGCATTTTTTCACGTAAACTTTTTTAGACTTCTTATCTGATTTTACGGTGAAAAAGTTCAGTCATTTTTAAGGTCATTTTTTCCCGAAAAATGCCGGTTTTTCTGAGATTTTGGTGATTTCCGAGAGGTTGATTTTTTTGGACTAAGATTTCAATTTCGCGGTCAAAATCAACTTTCAAATTTTTGAAAAATATTTTTTTCTCGGGATTTCACTATTCACCGGTTGACTTTTTGGTTGACTTTTTGACTTTTGTCACTAACCTTTTCTTTGATCAAAAGAAGTGTTCAGATTAGTTACAGATCCTCAGATTTGCATACCTCCAGAAGTTCAGAAGGAATCTATCAGTTTCAGTGAATTTTCGATCATTTTCAAGTTCTACAAAGATGTCTAGATATCTATTGAGTATGGGTTCGAAGTCAAAGCCTCCGGTTCTTCAGATTGGCGAGTATCCTCAATGGCGTGTGAGAATGATTCAGTTTCTTAACAACATCAACAAGACACTCATGGTGAGCATCCAAGAAGGTCCGATTAAGCCGTACGTTGATGTTCCGGGTACACCCGAGACTGCCACTACTCCCCCAATTGAACCAAGACGTGTGTTCAAACTCTTTCGGCATTTCAATGAGGTTGAAAAGTTTAGAGCTGAACTTGATGAAAAAGCTCTTACTTTACTCACGATGGCGATTCCGAACGATTTGTTTAATCGTGTTGATAGTCGCAATACGGCAAAAGAGTTGTGGGATGAGTTGGAAAAACAGTTTCAAGGGACGGAAAGATCAATACAAGCGAAGTTAAACCAAGCAATCGGAGCTTATGAAGGATTTAAGGCATTAGAGGGAGAAACACTTGCTGATTCTTACAGTCGATTCAACATTATTTTGAATGATCTGAGAAGAAATGGAATGCAAAAGTCTACTTCCGAGATAAACTTCAAGTTCTTGAAAAATCTCAATCCAGAATGGGATCACTACTCGGTTAATCTTCAAATGAACAAGAACTTGGCGGAAGAAGACTTACATGATCTATATTCCATTCTTAGTCAACATGAAGTGAAAGTCAAAGACATTGTGACGAAGCAAAAGAGTATTTCTGATTCGTTGGCTCTTTTAACTGAAAAGAGTAAGAGTGTTCTCTCGAGTAGTTCAAAGAAGAAATGTCATTCAAAGGCCTTAGTCACCGAGTTGTCTGATTCTGATTCGGAAACTGTTGAGGATGATAGCTCAGAATCTGATGTTGATTTGAAGAGAGTTGCGGATAAACTTGCTCTTTTGTCTAGTTCCATCCACAAGAGGTATGGGAAGAAGAAGTTCTATTCTAAACCCAAGTTCGAGAACTACAAAAGAGACAAGTACAAGCCAAAAGAATATGAGAAAAGGCCGGAGAGGAAGACTTATGAGAAAGGCAACCCAGATGAGAAAGGAAATGTATGTTTCAATTGTGGCAAACCAGGCCATTTTGTCAAAGATTGTAGAGCGCCGAAAGTTAGGGATTTTGACTACTACACTAAGAAGGCTCAACTTGCTAAACGCAAGAGTGAAGGTAAAGTTTTGATGGCGGAAGAGGAATGCTGGTATGATGATACTTCTGATGATGAGGACTCTGCTCATTTCACACAAGTTCACTACAATCTCATGGCAAGTGTGGAAGAAACCATCAACCTTCACAAAGAGACCGAAGAAACAAATGAGGTAAGTCAAACTCTTTCTGACTCTGATCTGTCTGATAATGAGAATGCTCTTTAGAAGAACAGTTTTTAATTTTAAAAACTGAATTTGATGACTTGAAGGAAACGATTAAGTTCGAAAGAGCTCGAGTCATTGAATTCAGTAATGAATGTGAGTTATATAAATGTTTAGCTGATGATCGTGAGCTTGAAAAGGCTGAGATTAGGAAAGAGAAAGCCAAACTAGAATCTCAAATTTCTGAGATGAAAAGTGCTTTAGTAAATTTGGAGTCTGAAAAAGCTGAATATATGATCAAATATGAAGTTTGTTTTCAATATAGATCTGAGGCTTATGCCAAAATCAAACAGTTGGAGGATCTTAATATCAAAAGAGGTCAGACTCAACAGACGCTTAAGCTTTTGACAAATAATCTAAAGGATACTAGATTTTACAATCCGAAAATGGGGTTAGGTTTACCTGAAGTTGATGTTTTAAAGAAAGCCCCTAAAGGTCTTTATCAGTTTGATAACTTAAGTTTTCCAAAATTGAATGAGACCTTTGTAAAATCTGGTAGTTCATTATCCGATTCTTCGGATAAAGGTAAAGAAAAAGTTGTTGATGACTCAAGTGATAGTTTTTCAGATTCAAAGCCAAAGAGAAAGAATAACTTTGATTTCACATGTAATTTTCAATATGATGATTTAAATCAAAGTTATCAAACAAGAAAACCCGAGTTTTCTCATACTCAGTGTGTCTCTTTGTATTCTCAAGATGTAAAGTCTTTTTCAACTGAATCTGAAAAGCTTAGTAAAGATATTGAAAATGAGTCAACGACTACAGAATCTACTTCTAAATCTGAAGATAAGACAAGTGAACTTGAAAAAGAAACGGATTGTGAAAATCTTTCTGAGTTTATACAAGTTAATTCTCTTTCAGATAGTAAAAGCGTTTCTCATTATGAGTCTGATTCTGATTCTAATGAGACCAAACCATGTTTTCATTCTGATAATGATGATGACATCGAAGCGGGTGTTGAGGAAGAAAAGATAAATTTTATTTCTAACCCCATGTTTGAGTCTCAAGATACTCCACCTTGTTTTGATCAAAGTATGAAGCCTGAAGTCACTGATTTTATTACATATGCTGTTATTGATAAAGATGGTTATCTTGTGTACAAAAGTTTAGATAGTATGGTTGAAGGAGATATCCTTAAATCAGAACTCAAACTACCAGATGTGGAATTTGGTGCTGTTTTTGAAAAACCAAAGTCGAGTACACAAGATAAACCAAATGTTGTAAATGTTTCAAGTGATAGTGGAATTTCCAAAGATGAGAAATCCTCGTGTACTTTGTCAAAGTCTGGAACTTGTTCAATTAATTTTGATGCAAGTACTTTTGAGGTAGGAAGTACTTCTTGTGCTACACTTGAAACATCTTCAAAAGATTCATCTGATGTATGTTCAGTTCCTAAGACACCTATTAACTCAAGTTCTTCTGATTCTACAGATTAAAAAGTTTTAAACGACATGGCCTAAGGTGGAAGAAGAAAGATTCAAAGAAGAAAAAGCATTTTGCTACAAATGAGAGTTTTGTTAAAAAGTCATCTTTTGACAATGCAAATAAATGTAATCTGAATGTTAGATTCAATAAGTGTCAAAACTCATTTGAGTCTGCTTTGATGTTTTTTGCTATGCAACGTTTGCATTGTACTCATTGTGGTGATAATTCTTTTTCTTTGAACTCTAGGGATGTTAAAAAGAAGAGATCTAGTGGTGTTTCTCATGATAAATCTCGTGCTTACTCGTTTGATCATCGTGCTAAAGTGTTTAGTGCTAAAAAGAAAAATCTTTCAAAAGCAAAAGATAAATCAGTAGATGTGAAATTTGTGTGCAAATGGATTCCTAAAGATTTATTGAATGCACAAATTTCAAAGTCTGGTATAAACTGTAAGATTTTAGGTTCATCTTCTGATTTGTTAAAGATGTATGAGACTAACAAGAAAGGACCCATTTGGATATGGGTTCCCAAGATGAACTAACATGTTTCTACAGGCCAGGCATATGTGGTATGTCGATTCCGGTTGTTCAAGACATATGACTGGCTACAAGGAGTTGTTGCACAATTTTGTGGAACGACCAGGAGGAACAGTTAGTTTTGGGAATAAGACGACTTGGGTCATCAAAGGTTACGACATTCTTACAAATGGTAAGGTATCCATAAAGAAGGTACTTTATGTTGAGGGGTTAAGTCATAATATTTTTAGTGCAAGTCAGTTTTGTGATGGTTATAACATTGTTCTATTTTCTATCATTAACTGTCTTATTATTAATAGTGATGGTGTTGAGATTTTTGAAGGGAGACGGTTTTACAATCTCTATGTGGTTGACTTTCCGGTGATAGATTCGTTGCAACCAGTTTGTTTGTTTTCAAAGGCAACAAAAGGCGAAAGTTGGCTATGGCATAGAAGATTTTCTCATCAAAATTTCTCAGATATTAGCAAACTAGCTAATGGTGGATTGGTGAAAGGTCTTCCAAAGTTGACATTTGATAGAGATTCTTTATGTACGGCTTGTCAAATGGGAAAGATGAGAAGTTCTCACAAGTCAAAGACAGAATCTTCGTGTCAATCACCACTCGAAATGCTCCACATGGACTTGTGCGGACCGATGAGAATTCAATCAATTAGTGGAAAGAAGTACATTCTAGTTATGGTTGATGAATACTCACGGTACACGTGGCTAGAATTTCTGAGAATGAAATCTGAAGCTCCCGAGTTGATCATAAAGTTTATCAAGAGGATCCAAGTTCTTTTGCAACTTCCAGTTCGAAAGATTAGGAGTGATAATGGCACTGAATTTAAAAATGCTACTTTAGATGCTTATCTAACATCTGTTGGTATTTCTCATAATTTTTCAGGTGATTATACTCCACAACAAAATGGAGTTGTAGAAAGACGAAACCGAACCTTAGTGGAAGCGGCACGAACGATGCTAGCTTACTCCGGATTACCTCTAACCTTTTGGGCCAAAGCTGTTTCAACAGCTTGTTTTACTCAGAATCGAACCATCATCACTAAGCGCTTCAAGAAAACTCCTTGTCATATAATCAACCGTAGAGTTCCTAATGTCAAATTTTTTCATGTTTTTGGTTGTAGGTGCTACATTCTCAATAACCGTGACAATCTTGGTAAGTTTGACAAGAAAGCCGATGAGGGATACTTTCTTGGTTATTCGCTAACGTCAAAGACTTTCAGGGTCTACAACAAAAGAACCAAGATGGTTATGGAAACCGTTTATGTGACCTTTGATGAAGCCGTGTCAATGACTTCTGAACATAGCAGTTCAGAACTCAGAATTCATAGTCAAGCTTCTACTACGACTTCTGATTCTATTACTGATCCAAATAATTCAGAACTTGATTTACTGTTTATGGATGCTTTTCTGGATATTTGTGCAGATAATGAAGATCCAATTCTTTCCAGAATTCCAAGAGTTGATATTCAAGATGTCCCAGAACCTTCAAGTGTAAATGATTCCGGACCATCGGAGAATATTTGTTCTACTTCTAACTCTGATCAGGCCATACCAGTTCCAAGTGTTGAGCAATCAGAGTTAACCCCGATGATCAATCAGAGATTCCTGCAATCATTGATGAAAATGATAGTCAGAACAATCTGGATGATCTTGCAATTCTTCCTGCTCAGTTGAAATGGACAAGAGCACATCCACTCTACAATGTGATTGGTGATGTCAATGATGGTGTTAAAACGCGATCTGCATCTGCAAATTACTGCCTATACAAAAGTTTCTTGAGCGTAATTGAACCAAAGAATGTCTCTCAAGCATTAGAAGATTCTGATTGGCTTTTAGCAATGCAAGAAGAGCTTCTACAATTCAAAAGAAACAAAGTGTATCGCTTGGTTCCGAGACCGCAAGATAAATCAATCATTAAAACCAAGTGGATCTTCAGAAATAAGAAAGATGAATCCGGATTGATTGTCAGAAACAAAGCGCGATTGGTTGCTAAAGGTTACTCTCAACAAGAAGGTATTGACTACGATGAGACTTTTGCACCGGTAGCGCGGATCGAGTCAATTCGAATCTTTCTAGCCTATGCAGCTCACAAGAACATCAAGGTATTTCAAATGGATGTCAAATCTGCGTTCTTGAATGGAGTCTTGCATGAAGAGGTCTATATAGAGCAACCTGAAGGGTTCGTCGATCCAGATTTTCCCGATCATGTATGCATCTTGGACAAAGAATTATATGGCTTAAAACAAGCTCCAAGGGCATGGCATGAAACTCTGACTAATCATCTCTTATCCAAAGGATTCAAACGAGGTACGATCGATACAACTCTTTTTCTGAAAAAAGAAGGTGATGACTTGCTTTTAGTTCAAATTTATGTTGACGACATTATTTTTGGTTCTACTAATCCAGAGTTGTGTACAAAGTTTTCTAAAATCATGGAGACCGAGTTTGAAATGAGCATGATGGGTGAATTGAATTTCTTTCTAGGAATTCAAGTCAAACAAAACCCGGATGGCATCTTTATAAATCAGTCAAAATATATTAAAGATATGTTGAAAAAGTTTCACATGACTGATTGTTCTCCACTTAAAACACCAATGCCAACTGGAAATCTTTTGGGTCCTAATTTAGCCGGTAAATCCGTTGATCAAAAGATTTACAGAAGCATGATTGGTTCTCTTTTGTACCTCACTGCGACTAGACCAGACATTATGTTCGCCACATGTTTTTGTGCTAGGTTTCAAGCTAATCTAAAGAGTCACACCTTGCGGCAGTTAAAAGGATCTTACGGTATCTCAAAGGCACTCCCGAGATGGGTCTTTGGTATCCGAAAGATTCTAGTTTTGAGCTAATATCTTTTACAGATTCAGATTATGGTGGTTGTAAACTGGATAGGAAAAGCACTTCTGGATCGTGTCAGTTTTTAGGTGATAAACTTGTTAGTTGGACTTCGAAAAAGCAAAATTGCGTCTCAACTTCCACGGCCGAAGCAGAATATGTTGCCGTCGCAAGTTGTTGTTCGCAAGTGCTTTGGATGAAGACACAACTACTAGACTATGGCTACAAGTTGAAGAGAGTCCCTATCTACTGTGATTCGGAAAGCGCCATTGCCATAACGTCAAATCCGGTTCAGCATTCCAAGACCAAACACATCGACATTCGTTATCATTTTATCAAAGATAATGTGGAGAAAGGTAATATCGAAATGTTCTTTGTTCAAACAGATTACCAACTTGCTGACCTTTTCACTAAACCTTTAGATGAAAAGCGTTTTAACTTTTTGGTTAGCAAGCTTGGCATGCTTAGTCCTACTTAAATCTGTTACGGATCTTAATTTAAGGGGGAGTTGTTTAATTATTCTGGATTGGTTACTATCTGACTAACATCTAAGGATTCATTTTCAATGAATACCAATTTCTACTTTGTTTTGCAGATTATCCATTTGAGGGGG
Source organism: Centaurea solstitialis (assembly GCA_030169165.1). Lineage (NCBI taxonomy): Eukaryota > Viridiplantae > Streptophyta > Magnoliopsida > Asterales > Asteraceae > Centaurea > Centaurea solstitialis. Next base: position 69,550,529 of record CM058046.1, read on the forward strand.
AGTTCTTAAAAGTGATATTCTTTTTAGGGGGAGAGTTCAAATAAGCTTTAATGCTTACATATTTGAAAGATGAACAACTTTCAGGTATGAAAAATGTTTTTCAATGTTCAAACTCACTTCTCGATTCTCAAATGATTTTTCGAATTAGAAGTGTGATTTTCCATGTTTTCATATCATGATGAGTTGACGGATATTTTCTAACCGTGTGTTTCCAAAGATTAATACTTGCGTATTATCTTTTCCTATATTTTTCAAGTATTCATACACACCGGTTTAGCTTCTTTTGTCTTGTTATTACCACGTCTCTATAAGCTCATATTATTCGGTGGTAATACGCTCGCTTGATATTTCCTCATTGTACTTGATTGTTTCTTTGATTGGATACGTTTTTCAATGTTATATCTATATCTCGTTATAGATAACATCATTTTTTGTGTGAACCACAGTTTTTCAAGAACATATCTCACCACATATAATGAATCAGTTTTCTCAAACAAGTTTATATCATTCATGTTCTTCATTTCATATACTTGTTTGAAGAAATTCTTATGCTCCTATATTGTTTATATATATTTGTTCGAGCATGTTTCATATTGGCTCATTGATTTACCTGATAAATCATTGTACTTTCATGTTTAGGAAACTTATTTCATGGGATGTGTGAGCTTAACAGAACTTCTATGGATTTCCAGAACCGGCAATCCTACCCAAGAAGTTATCCTTGAGAAATGAGTGAGGGGTCTCCATCAAAGAGTGGGGGAGATAACTCAGGTGGTCGAGTTATTCTCATAGTGATTGAGCGGAAAAATGTTATATGAGAGCTTGGTTAGACGTGAGGAAGTTTAAAAGAATTGGAGGGTGTGAGAACAGAGTTAAAAGAAAAATAAAACTCTGCACCAACCTTTTCTAAGTCGGGCAACCACATAATCTATTGGTTCACATTCTTTGGTGACCGATATTGAAATAAGGCAAAGTCCAATGCCGACTCTCGTTTTACCCCACTAGCTACTCATTTCCTTCTTTAAAACTCGACGTCAATCTGGTAACGTCCGTCTTTATGTTAATTTCATTTCTGAAAATGAACCTAAAGAAATAGATGATGCCTTGCGTGATCCTGCCTGGGTCTCAGCCATGCAGGAGGAGCTAGAAGAGTTCATCAGAAACAATGTCTGGCTTCTCGTCCCTAGGCCTCGAAAACGTACTATCATTGGTTCCAAGTGGATTTTTCGAAATAAGCTTGATGAGATTGGTACGATTATTCGAAACAAGGCTCGCCTTGTGGCTCAGGGATACAGGCAGGAAGAGGGCATTGATTACGATGATACCTTTGCTCCTGTGGCTAGGCTCGAAGCAATTCGACTTTTCCTGGCCTTTGCAGCACATATGAACTTCAAGGTTTTTCAGATGGACATCAAAAATGCCTTTCTAAATGGAAAACTTAATGAAGAAGTCTATGTGGCTCAGCCTCCTGGCTTTGTAGATCCTAAGTTCCCTGATCACGTCTACAAGTTAAACAAGGCTCTCTATGGGTTAAAACAGGCTCCTCGTGCCTGGTATGATACCCTGTCAACCTTTCTTCTCTCTAAAGGTTTTGTTCGTGGTAAGATCGATAGCACTTTATTTCTTAAGAAATATCCTAAGCATATCCTTCTTGTCCAGATATATGTCGATGACATTATCTTTGGATCAACCAATCCCAAACTCTGCGAAAAGTTTGAGTTACTCATGAAATCTGAATATAAAATGTCTATGATGGGTGAACTCACATTCTTTTTAGGACTTCAGATCAAGCAATCTGAAAAGGGAATCTTTATCAATCAAGGTAAATATGTACATGAGATGCTGAAGAAATTTGATCTCACATCCTGTACACCGATGAAGACTCCAATGGCTCCTCCTCTATCACTTGACAAGGATTCCAAAGGGAAACCTGTTGATGTGACTCTCTATAGAGGAATGATAAGCTATCTGCTGTATCTCACAGCTAGTCGCCCTGATATCATGTATTCTACATGTTTATGTGCTCGTTATCAGGCTGAACCCAAAGAATCCCATCTGACCGCTGTAAAACGAATTTTCAGATATCTGAAGGGAACTCCTAATCTGGGTCTTTGGTACTCCAAGGACTCAGGGTTCGATCTAACTGCTTATTCTGATAGTGACTTTGCAGGATGTAAGATCGACAAGAAAAGCACCACAGGTGGGTGTCACCTACTAGGTGGCAAGTTGGTGAGTTGGACTAGCAAGAAACAGAACTCTGTATCCACATCAACTGATGAAGCTGAATATGTTGTAGCAGGAATCTGTTGTGCTCAAGTCCTATGGCTGAGAAATCAACTTCAGGACTATGACATACAACTTTCTAAAATTCCTATCTACTGTGACAACACTTCAGCAATCGCCATCGCTAACAATCCTGTCTTACACTCCAAGACAAAGCACATTGAAGTGAGATATCACTTCATCAGGGATCATGTGATGAATGGTGATATTGAACTCCATTTTGTCCCTACTGAATATCAGCTCGCTGACCTCTTTACCAAACCACTGGATGTAACGCGTTTTAATATGCTCATCAGTGAACTTGGGATGTTAAATCCTGATGATTGAAGTTTATCAGAACAAACAGTTGTTAAATCCTATAGAATAACTTTTCTCAGGACTCTTTTCTTCACAACTCCTGAATAATACTCTCATCAGGAGATAACTCTATTCAGTACTTACAAAATCTTGGTTCAAAATCCGAATACTGATGATTCTCAGGTAAGTACCTTTGCTCCTGAAACCTTATCGCATTAAATGTGATAAGAGGATTTTCCTAAAACAGTACTTATCTGATAAGTACTCTAATTCCAAGAAAACTCTTCTTTCATCAAAATGGAATTATCCCCTGAAAAGGTGGTTTTTAAGTTTTCAAATAAAACAAACTTTTCATCTGCACTGACACGTAATGGGACGTTTCCTGTTCCCCACGACGTGTGTCAGGCGCGTGAACGCGCGTAGAATTTCCTTTTTCATCATTACGTTTGAAATTAGCCGCTCTTTTCTTTCTCATCCATTTTCTCTCTCCTACCACAAGGTATAAAAACCTCATTCGTAATCCATTTCACTCTTTACGCTCACATTTCTCTCTCAAAGAACTCAAAGCAAGCAAGAATTTTACTCTCGAATCTGCATTCTCAAGAACACCAAGAACACACACTCACCACATTCTTAACATAATCATCGTAAGTGTCTCTATATTCTTTGTTCTTTCTACAAACTAAGTTGATCTTTTTCTATAAAACAACTTATTTTGATAAACGTTTTTCCAAAAACCCTAAGATCACTTCGTTTGATCTTAGTTTTCCCAAAATCTTCTTAGATTTTTGTTAAAACAGTTTATATGATTTTTCTTATTTCTTTTAAGAACAATCATAAACTCCTATTTTGATATATCTTCATCAAAATAGAAGTTCTCTTTTATACCAAAACACATTTCTTTTGTGCATTTTGGTATCCAATCTATTCCAAGTATAAAGGATTTCACCACTTTTATGAACATATTCTGTGTTCATTGAAAAGTGAAGAAAAATGCATATTTTGGATTCTTAATCGTCCACATATGTTATTTTTGTTTTTAACAGGATGGCTGCTACTACTTCTACATCACTAGACGCCCAGCTCTCCTCTGAGGCCACCACTCTACTCACTGCTACTGGAAGCCTGCCGGTTGTCATCCCTCAGCATGACATCCTATTCAAGGCCAACAATCTCATTGGCCAGTTCGACATACCGGCCAGCAAGGCCTATCTGAAGCCTGCTAGGGACTTTCTTCTCAACTGTCCCCTGAAGACGGCTTTCACCCTCAACCCGAAGCCAAACAAACCTCTGCTTCTCCAGCTGTGGTCAACTGCCACAGTAGCCCAGGAGAGAAACTCCAAGGGCAAAATGCATGAAGTGATAAAATTCCAGATAAAGGAAGACATCATTTCCTTTGGAATTGGGACCCTGCGAAACGTCCTCCAATTCCCCAAGAAGAAGAAATTTCCTCCTCCTCCTTCCTCTAACGAAGTCATCTCTCTGCTCGATGCTATTGGCTACAAGTGGCCTGAGAAGGAAGGTGTCCCTCTCGTCAAGACTGCTGCTACTGTCCACAAGACAGGGCTGAACGCTACGTTCTACTACATATGGAACACGTTCGGTCTCTGTCTTACAGGGAAGACGGGAAGCACTGAATAGTTTCCCACTGTCATCCAGAACATGGTCTACTCCGCTATTAAGAACCGGAAGTTTGACTATATTCGCTGCATCTAGGATGACATGGTCAAGAAGATCAAGAACAGAACCCGGGTGGTCAACGTCCCTTACACTCGGTTCTTCTCGGCTGTTCTGGAACTCCACATGGGTCCTGCCTACCCAACTGAAGGCAATTTCAACAACTACGCATTAGGACCGAAGTTCCTGGATCAGGTTCCTTCTCGTCCTGATGACGTACCACTCTCTGCGGTTCTGGTTGTTCCTGAACCCACACCAGACGCAGATGAGCAGCTCGCCTCCCCTCCTGACCAAGGTATGTCTTCTCTCTTCTCATCCAAACCATCTTCTTCTCTTTCCCTGCATGCTATGTCAGTAACTAACCCATTACTGACTTCCACAGCTGCAATCACTTCTTCCGCGCTCCTGAAGCGCCCACCTCCTTCTGTATCCACTCCTCCTCCTCAACCCAAACGCGCCAAATCTAAGGCGCAGAAGAAAAAGAAGCAGGCGGCTGCTGGTAAGAAATATTACCTCACTCTCCCTGCAATATTTAATAGAACCTCTCATTTATCTAAATCTTCTCTACCCGCAGATACTCCTGCTCCTCAACAATTAGAACCTGAGGTTGTTCATCTGGAACACTCAGAGAATATGGATGGCAATCGTTCTGATGCCGTTCAAGCCTCAGGTAATATTTTTAAGCAACCTATTGCCATTTATTCTTCTGTGAAAGCTATTGAGTCTTCTAGTGCTCATTTAGCTACTACTTTTACAGGTTCTTTTGGAGCTGCTTCTCAGGGACATCCTCAGCTTCAGGATGATCCCTTCGACGAGTTCGTCTTCACGGACTCCGAGCGACAGCTGAATGCAGCCGAGCTCCGTCGTTAGTCCGCTGAACGACAACTCCAGGAGGCTCGCACAGCACTCCAATAGCAGGAGGATGCGCACCAAGCACGTCTCCAGGCCTTGGAGCTGGAGCTTGCCTTGGCAAAGGCCGCTGCAACTGCTGCTGAAGCCGCCGCCGCTACTGCCACCGCTACTGCCACAGCTGCCACTCCGCCGCCAACGGCCGTGACGTTGACGATTCCTTGTCTGGATACTATCCATGACAAGGTCTCCCAGGTGGCCACTTCCTCCACCTCCCTCCAGGCGTCCATCGACGACCTGAAGGCCACCGCCCTACCTGCTCTCTCTACTGCTGTCACCAACAGCACCAACTCTCTCACCACTTTTCATAGTACAGTGGTGCAGAGGTTGGATGCTCAAGAAGCAGGGCTCCGCGCTCTCCAGGAGCAGGTGACTGGACTCACCACCGCCGTCAACGCCATCACCACTGCACCTCCGCCACCAGCGTTCTCAAACGCTGACAGGGATCTGCTTCAATCCCTGGTCAGCTCCACCATCGTCTCCGCCAAGCTTCAAACAGATATGGCCTCTCTCCTCCAGAGGTGTATATCAACAGCTGCCTTTTCCAGGGCACCTGTTGAGGGGGAGAGACAGCCTCTGCGAGACCATTCCGTTTATTCCCCCTCCACCAACTGGAGAACAAATGAACAAGGGGGAACGAACGAGGATGATGATGAAGATGATGATGATGATGAGGAAGACGACGACTTCATCGTCCAGAAGATTCCTGCATCAACGCCCACTCCAGGGCCTGCACAGTCTCAGGGGGAGAACCCCGGTGCACCTGGTATGTTACCTCAACCATCCTCTCCCTCATCTTCTGATAAGCTCCCCATATCTTCTCTTCTTAAATCTAAACCTACCCCTGAAACCATTACCCTTACTGACACCTCCTCTGAAGACTCACCCCTGAAACCATTACCCTTACTAATCAATCTCTTAAAGAGACTGCAAATTCTTCATGATTCACAGATAAAGGTTCTGAGAAGTAACAATGGGACTGAGTTCAAAAATGCAGTTGTAGAAGAGTACCTAGCATCAGTTGGAATCACACACAACTTTTCAGCTCCGAGAACTCCTCAACAAAATGGTGTAGTTGAAAGGAAAAACAGAACTCTGGTGGAAGCAGCAAGAACAATGTTGAATGCATCTGGACTTCCACTCACCTTTTGGGCTGAAGCAGTCTCTGCAGCTTGTTATACTCAGAATAGATCTCTTATTGTCAAAAGATTTGAAAAGACACCATATCATCTTTTGCATAACAAAAGACCAAATGTTAAATTCTTCCATGTTTTTGGATGCAAATGCTATGTACTCAATGATAGAGAACCAATTGGCAAATTTAATCCAAAAGGAGATGATGCAATTTTTCTTGGTGACTCTTGGGATTCTGCTGCCTATAGAGTATATGTTCCAAGATCTGGAATTGTGGTAGTAAGCACTAATGTAAGGTTTGATGATAGCTTTCAGGTTATTCAAGACATGTTCAAAGAAGAGCTTAAGATTCAAGCTGATAAATCACCAAATGCCACCAGCACAGAAGACTTAGAGCAGTTATTTCATGAATGGTATGAAGATGATCCTGATCCTGAGAGAATCTCTGTGACTGACACCAGAGCCTCTGCTGACGCTGTCAGAGCCACTGAAGAAAACCTCCAAGACACAGAAGCAAGTCCACAGTCTATCATCATTTCTGGTCCTTCAGCTTCAAATACTCTTCCATCTATACCAGAAGCTTCTCCAACCCAAGTTGTAATCACTTCTGAACAACCATCACAAGAGGATTGTCCAGTAATACCTGACCCTACACTCTCTCTACACTCACTTGAAGAAATTGCTTCTTCTGTTCATCCCCCTCATACCACAAGATGGACCAAAGATCATCCCCTTTCTCAAGTCATTGGTAACATCTCTGAAGGTGTTAAGACTAGAGCAACTGCAAACTACTCTTTGTTTTCATGTTTTGTTAGTCAAACAGAGCCTAAGAAAGTTTCAAATGCCTTAGTTGATCCATTTTGGGTAAAAGCTATGCAGGATGAGTTGACACAATTTGACAGAAACCAAGTGTGGACTTTGGTACCTCTACCAAATGGAAAAATGACAATTGGCACAAAGTGGGTGTTCAAAAACAAAAAGGATGACCAAGGTGTTGTTGTTAGAAACAAAGCTAGACTTGTGGCTCAAGGATACTGTCAAGAAGAAGGAATAGATTACGAAGAAACCTTTGCTTCTGTAGCAAGACTATAAGCTATCAGAATATTCTTAGCATTTGCCGCTCATAAAGGATTCAAAGTGTTTCAGATGGATGTCAAATCAACAGTCCTTAAGGGTGTTAGAGCAAATATTATTGTATCCGAGATCTCAAGATGAGGAAACAATATTCAAGTCAAACAAAGTCAAAGGATGGAAGTCAAAGAAGAAAGTCAAGCATCAAAGTCAAAGTCAAAGCATTAATATGTAAAGTCAACGTATTAGTTAGAAAAGTCAATGTTAGTAAGTGTTGAGGTCAAGGGTATATATAGTGTGTTAGAAGGAGTTAGTAGAGAGAGGTGATAGAAGGGAGGAGCTCATTTGTAATATTCATATGTGTGTGTTTAGAGAGAGAATCTAGAGAGAGAATGTTCATATTGTAAACATTTAATCATGGAATAAAGATTTGATTGTTTAATCCATTGTTTCTTGAACTTACAAGTGGTATCAGAGCTTTGGCAGATCAAGATTTGGTGCACAATTTGATGAAGATTTGAAGAAATTTGAAGAAAATTGAAGAAATTTTGAAGAAATGGGTTTTATAGATTTTTTGTGTAGATTTGTAGATTTTGTTGTAGATCTTGTAGATTTGTGTGTGTTTTTGTGTTTCTAGTGTGTCTTTTAATCATCTCTAATCATTCTAGATCAAATTTGCTTCAAAATTTGAGTTTTGATTCTTGAAGATCTTCAAAGTTCATCAATGGAGGTCATGAGTGATTGTGAGATTTAGTGTGTTTTTGATTCGTTTTTGAGTGGATTTGTTTCTAAAAAGTGTTTTTGGACATGAATCTATCATTTGTTTTTAGTTTTAGAGGTTAAATTTGTGTTTTTAAAATTTTTGGGTTGAAGGTGTTCTTCATGTTCTTGAAGTTTTCTTGAGAAAGAAGATGAAAATTTGAGTTTTTGATCCATTTTGGTTTAGATTTCTTTGAAAAAAAGTGTTTGTGGGTTTACTTTTTGAATTTTCGAGCCACTTTATTGTTATCTCGAGCCATATAAGCCAATTTTCAAGCCATAATTCAAGGAATCAGCTCGAGTCAGAGGTCAACTCTCGAGTCAGAACTCGAGTCAGCAGTCAAAAGGCTTTAAAGGCTTAGTCAGAACTCGAGTCAGAGATTTGTACTCGGTCAGAGCTCGAGTCAGAGCTTCTATTCTCGGTCAGAAGCCTCAGTCAGCAATCAGCGCCGGTCAGATCTCAATCAGCGCTCGGTCAGAAGGCGCTGACCGCTTCATGACGTCAGCATGACGTCATCGTGACGTCAGCCCTACTCGAGACTTCAGACGCGTGGCCGCGCGTGAGGCGAGTGATCCGCTCGAGTTGGAGCGCGTGACAGCGCGTGGCTCATCTTTCTGGCGCGTGTGCGCGCGTGAGAGGCGCGTGGAGCGCGTGGCAAGCGCGTGTGGGCGCGTGTATGGTGTTTTTCGAGCCAATTTTTCGTATTTCGAGCCATTTTTCTTCCCTAGCTCGAGCCATGTGGTGTAACTCGAGTCTTGTGCTTATTTTTAGTGTTTTTAAATGTGTTTGAGCTATTTTTGAGCTTTTGTGCTTGCAAGAATTATTGTTTTTCTTTTATTTCTTTCTTTTTCCTTTATTAATTAGTTGTTTTGTATTTTCTTGTCTGTTAATTTTTTAGTCCGTGTACGTGTGATTTCTAGTTTGTGAGTCGTTTATGTTTCTTGTTTTTTTTTTGTCATTTTTAGTACTTCAAGTTTATTTTTTACCCATTTTCTTTGGAATTTTTGATTTGTTTGACATAAATCATTTGTGCACTACTCACACTTCTAATCGAAGTTTCTGTTGACGATCCTTATTATCTTTTGTGCAGATAACAATGGATTCTGTTGATGAAATACAGTATGAACGAGATTGGGATACAACAAAGAGACTTGAACGTGAGAAGGCTAGTCTTACAACTCAGCTTGCAAAAGCAGTTGCTCAATTTAATGAAAAAGAGCTTCATTGGAAAAATCATATCAAAGAACAAGAGCTTCAAATGAAAAATCAGATTAAAGAGAAAGACCTTCAAATGAAAAATCAGATCAAAGAAAAAGAGCTTGATTTTGAAAAACAAATTGCAGAGACAAAGCTTCAATGTAAAAAGCAAATTAAGGAATCAAGCAAGATAATTCAATTTTTAGATGAGAAGCTTCACAAAATAGGTGTTTCTGAACGGACAATTTTTCTAAACAAACCCAGTGCTCTCAGAGATTTTCTTGATGTTAAATGGGGTTTAGGTTATGAGAATCCAAATGTGTTGAAAAAAGCTCTTAAGGAGAAATCTGCATTTTATGATTTTTCAAGTATGTTAATGAGCACCAGATTTCCTTCTTTAAAAGGTTTTGAAATGAAGGAAGATTTCTCAGATGTGCAAGAGATTGACAAACATGATCCTGTATATTATGAACCTAAATATCATAGGGTCAAGTTTGTATATAATTCAGACACTCTGAGAATCAAATCAAAAGACTCGTCTAATTCTTCTGATTTTCTGGTTTATCCTGATATTAATTCTTCTCAAGAATCAGATGTCGAAGCTAAACCTTATGTTCCTACATTGGTTTTAGAAGAGAAGATTGTGGATCTTGAAAATCTTCTCAAGACTACTCAATCTGAGTATGAATCTCTCAAATTCAAAGAGCAGAATGAGCACAATGCTGAAAGAGAGATGCTTCTTGAGCAAATCCAATCTCTACAACAAGTTGTACATGAGCGTGAGCATGAACTGGTTAATGAAAGAAACAGGTTTGCAAAAGAAAGAGAAGAATATGTTCGGGAGATTTTTGAGCTTAAGAAGACAACATCTGAACTTCTGAAACTGTTAGATGACAATAGTGAAAAGGCGAACACGAATGTTGACTCAACGTTTGAGGAGCTTACAAAGAATGTTTCTGATCTTCAACATACTTTAATAGACGAAAGAAAGGTATTTGATTTGAAAAGTGAAACGCTTTCAAAGAAAATATCTGAGTTAGAAATGAAGCTTGTCCTAGAGAGGAAGCAGTTTGAGAAGCAGCTGAAGAACTCTTTGAAGAAACCGAGTCTTCGTGCCGGGAAATATCAGAATATGATGCATGAAATTGAAGAAGAAATCCAAGTTGTTCATTCAGTGAGGAAAGTTGATGACAAAAAACGTATTGAGCTTCAAAAACAAATTGTTGACTTACAGAATCAGTTATCTGATGTAAGACATCAATTTAAACAAAAAGAGAAGGTTCTTCGACATGAAAAGAGTGTCTTAGAACAGATAATCGCTGAACCTAAGAAGCCAAGTCTTGTGGAAGCAGATTTTGAGAATCAAAAGGAAGCGTTTAAGGCTGAAATAAGAAAGCTTACAAGCAAGTTATCTGAATTATCGACTAATATCATGAATGAGCAACGAATGCGATCTGATCAGTAGAAGAAGCTTGATGATCTTCTTGAAGAGAGAAACAAGTTTTCTTCCAAAGTGAAGGAACTTGAGAAGACAATTTTCAAAGCTCATGATTCAAGCAATGTGGATAGTACTACACCGAGTAGCATCAACTCAAGTGGTCAGATTCGTACTTCAAATCTCTTCTATGATTGTCATGTTGATCGTTCAGGTAAACATCGCTATTCAACTAGTAAGTTCATTTGGCAAGTTAAGGGATCTAGTACAAAGGTAGCTCATACAAAATCATTTGCTTCGGAACCGAAAGTTCAAAAGAACAAATTTTTCCATGACACATCTTTTGGTAAGTCTCAGTTAGTTTATTCTACAAATAAACTTCTTAGTCTATCCAAAAGAAAATCATCTGGTTCTTACTTTCAAAGAAATGATTTTGTAAGTGACGATTATATAGATGAACGATTTGGAATTTACAAGATTTCATCTTATAACCCACATTTCACTAACAAAAGAGGATCCACATCCAAGTGGATACCAAAATCTGTTTGATTTTGCAAGTTGTTGGCTCTTGAATAAATCAGTTCAAGACCCGAGCATCGATGTGTTAGATGAGCGTTATTGTAAGTATCCCTCTAAACCTTAGTTCATAACTTGCGCTTAATTGTGTTTAACCGTGGTGTTCATCTTCAGGAACTTACTTGTGTTCGTTCCTTTCCGATTCTAAATCGTTTCCCGAATTACCACGTGTTATATTTTTCTTCACATTGTTATTTCCACATCTCATATATTCGTTGAAATTATTCGGTGGAAATACACTCGCTTGAATTCCAATTTGATTTCAATGCACGTTTATTCAGATTATTAATTGTGAATTGTTCTTCACAAGTAAACTTTCTAATCATTGATTCATTTCTTGAATACACTGTGCTTACCGAGTCTATCTGTTTCGCGTTTGAATTTTGTTCTTTGGTATTCACGATCAAGATTTTTGATTTCTACAATCAATCATCACTTGTTAGAGCATTTGAATGAATTTCTTCAACATATGCTCTCTTCAACAAATGTTTTCCATTTCTGTTCAACATTTGTTCCCCATATACATATTGTATCACATATGAATCACCATCATATCACGTTCTGGTATGAATATACTCAATGTTTCAACGAATATCATTTCATGATATCAACTTATGTGTGATAGGATATAGAAGTTTCTATGATCAATCCAGAGCCGGAGGATCTACCCAAGAAACACATCCCTAGGTTAGACCTAGTTTGCGAGGGTGTGAATGAGGTAAAATGTCCGAGAGCTTGAGTGAAGGGGGAGTTAAAAGAAAATGGTGAGTGTGAGACAGGATCAAAAAGAATAAAAGAAGATCCTTCCCAAACCTATACAGTTATCCGGGTAACCACATCATCTATTCATTCTCGATTCTTTGGAGATGAATATTGAAACAAGACATGGACCCAGTGTCGATAACTTGTGTCACCCCACCAAGCTACTCAAATATCTCTTAAAAGATGTTTGTTTCAATTCTCACGGAGAATTAGCATATCATCTATCTAATCTTCACTCGGAAGATTTAGATATTGAATCAAGGAAGACATCCTCTCCGGTCTCCGAACTTCATATTCTATGCACAAGAGTCATTGATTTTCAATCTGCGTCCCAGGTTGAATCAATATTTGAGCCTAATTGATATGATGATATTTCTTTGACACTTGCACGAGTCTTTGTGATTCCAATTGCATATCTTTGTGATATTGCCGGAACAGTCTGAGAACTTAGTTTTATAACTTTGATTCAGTGATGACTGGAAGTCCTATCAGTGCTACCCTGTTGCCAACACTAAAAATAGGCCACACAATTCTATGAGTTGTTGTGTCAATAGTTGCTAAATGTGCTTCTATGTTAGCTGATTACCCATCATTTGAGGGGGAGCACCTTGAGCTGGATTTGAGGGGGAGCACTCTGATATGGATGAGCTGTTTGATTGAGGGGGACATATGGTTCTTTGAATGGTAAACCAACTTTTGAGGGGAGCAGTTCCTGTGAATGAGCTATTTGATGATGATGTCTTTGATTGTTCATGATGCTCAGGATTCTCCTAATCATCATGAGGGGGAGAAGTTTCATCAAAGACATTTGCAAAAGCATGATGACGATATGGAATATGTGTGCAAGAGTTCAGGATGATATGTGTTGAAGATTTCAAGACATCAAGTATCGTTGATTTGAAGAGTTCAAGATAACAAGTATGGTCGACTGAAGATTTCATGATGTTGGTTCATTCAAGTTTTGAGGGTTTATGTGAAGAAATGTGTTGTGAAGTAACAGTTAAGGGAAGAAAGCAAGTATTAAGGGGGAGCTAAAGAGAGATCAAAGTTTGAATCTTTTGAATCTAAGGTTGAAAAGCCTTTAGATTTAAAGATTGAGTTCGAGTTATGAAGGTTGATGAAAGAATGGTTTGATTTGCTGAAGTTGAGAAAGTGGTTTGAAGAGTTTGAAGATATGATGGATTTATATTGAGAAGGTGAAGAGCTTAGTACACGTAGTGTCAAAGCTCAGAATCTAAATATCCTTGACCATTGGCTTTGGTTACCTCAAGAAGGGTTTCTGGATTTGACCTCAAGAGGGAATTCTGGATTTGATGAAGACTGCTTCAAGTTGAAGAGTGTTGATTCAAAGATGTTATTTGAAAAAGGGGAGATTGTTATGTGTTGAGCTTATCTGGTTGATTGTGATGATCTGATTTCAAGATTGAAGACTTTGTTCTGAAGATGATACGTGTATAAATGGGGAGATTGTTAGTTGTTTGAAATTTGTGACCGAAAAAGTTTGTTTGACATGAAGACAAAAGATCGTTAAAGCTGGAGCTCATTTTGAAGAGTGATCTCGAATACAAAGGGGGAGATTGTTAGAGCAAATATTATTGTATCCGAGATCTCAAGATGAGGAAACAATATTCAAGTCAAACAAAGTCAAAGGATGGAAGTCAAAGAAGAAAGTCAAGCATCAAAGTCAAAGTCAAAGCATTAATATGTAAAGTCAAAGTATTAGTTAGAAAAGTCAATGTTAGTAAGTGTTGAGGTCAAGGGTATATATAGTGTGTTAGAAGGAGTTAGTAGAGAGAGGTGATAGAAGGGAGGAGCTCATTTGTAATATTCATATGTGTGTGTTTAGAGAGAGAATCTAGAGAGAGAATGTTCATATTGTAAACATTTAATCATGGAATAAAGATTTGATTGTTTAATCCATTGTTTCTTGAACTTACAAAGGGTCAGTTGAAAGAAGAGGTATATGTCAAGCAACCTCATGGGTTTGAAAGTGCCAAGTATCCCAACAATGTCTACTTCTTGGATAAGGCTCTGTATGGTCTAAAACAAGCCCCCAGAGCCTGGTATGAGCGTTTGTCAACTTTTCTTACCTCAAATAGATTTCGCAGAGGTACAACAGATATCACTCTTTTCTACAAGAATCATGATGATGATATTCTGCTTGTTCAAATTTATGTTGATGATATTATCTTTGGTTCAACTGATGTTTCTATGTGCAAGGATTTTGAATCTCTTATGCAAATAGAATTTGAGATGAGCATGATGGGATAACTTACATTCTTTCTTGGTCTTCAAGTAAAGCAATCTTCAGAAGGGATCTTTTTAAATCAATCCAAATATGTCAATGATCTTCTGAAGAAGTACAAATTGCATGATGCTTCTCCAATGAGAACTCCAATGGCCCCTAACCTTAAACTTCACAAAGACTTGAGTGGTCAATCTGTAGAGTGTAAAGTTTACAGAGGAATGCTGCAAGTAGGCCTGAAATCATGTTTTCCACTTGTATCTAAGCTAGGTACCAAGCCAACCTAAAGGAGTCTCATCTTAGTGTTGTAAAAAGAATTATGAGATGCCTGAAGAAAACACCATCTCTTGGTCTCTGGTACCCTCTGAATTCACCCATGGACTTGGTAGCATACACAGACTCTGACTATGGAGGATGCCAAGTGGACAGAAAAAGTACCTCTGGTAGTTGTCAGTTTCTAGGAGGAAAATTAGTCAGTTGGTCCTCAAAGAAACAAAATTGTGTATCTACTTCAACAGCAGAGGCTGAATATATAGCTGCTGCAAGCTGCTGTTCTCAGGCTCTATGGATGCAGACTCAACTCAGAGATTATGGGTAATCACTTGACAAAATCCCCATTCTATGTGACTCCAAAAGTGCTATTGCCATCTCTGCCAACCCTGTCCAGCACTCCAAAACTAAGCACATTGATATAAGGTACCATTTTCTTAAGCATCATGTAGAAGAAGGTAATGTGGAAATGTTCTTTATTACATCTGAATATCAATTAGCAGATCTCTTCACCAAAGCTCTTGATGAGAAAAGATTTAACTTTTTGGTTGAAAAGATTGGCATGTCCTATCCTGACTCTTAAAGTTTTTTTTTTCTTCTGTAAATATTCTTTTTGTTTTCTAGATTAACCTTTACTTGTTCTTAGCTACAGAGGTACTCTATGCAAAAGGATAGCATGATCCTAGGGGGAGTAGGTTTGAAAAAGATTAAAATATGAAGGATAAGCTCAAAAATCTTTTAACAGAGTATCTGTCTCACAGAGCCTCTGTGACCCATCTTAGAGCCTCTGTCAGCATAATCTCTGTGACTCTTCTTACTCTGGATTTTTTTTAAGGTTTCTTGTTTTCAGAAGCTATGATAGCTTCTAGGGGGAGTTTCCTCAAAATAAGTTTTATCATCACAAAACCATTTAGATCATGCAAAATCTTTAAATGATATAATTTAGATCTGTTTAACCAACAGTTTATCTAGATATTTATTCATGACTCTATTGGATTTTCAAATTGTTTAGGTAAAACAAGGTGCAACATTTATACCCCGCATGATTCACAGAGGTTTTATGAAACCCTTAGACTTCTGCAAAGTATCAATCCCTTATTCTTTGAATCTGGATCAGTGCGAGTGGTTGTGGATAAGGGTAATAACTGTCACACACGCCTGTCATAAATTCAGGGCGCAAGCCATCAATCGTGCGTCTCTCAAGACCACGCGGCATATTCTAATTGGCTATAGCCCCACCGAAGCCGTTTTTAGACTATCATCACGATCCTTAACTGTTTTCCCACTCTTCCTTTCAAAACCTTCAATATATATACCTCCTTTTGTCCCAAATAAAAACCTTTCACAATCCTAAATCTCGCTCAGGCGATTCCCAAGCAAACCTGCAACTTCTTTTACATCCCAAAAATCATGTCTTTCTCTGGTCCTGTATCTGGAAACAGGAACTCTAATGATGAAGAAGTAGATCAAACTAAGGTATCTACTCTCACAGCACAATTTTTGAACAGCGGGTATGATAGGGTTACGCTTCAACTCAAACCGAACAATCAGTACCTTGCTCCTAAACCAAAGGGATTTCCAGACTATACCGACCTCATGATTCAGGTTCATCGAAACCACCATCTAAGCTTTGCTCTACACGCCACTGTCCCCATCCCTGAAACCTATGCAACTCAGTTCTTGATGAGTTCATATGTTTGTAACCTCGAAGAATATGGCCTCTGCATCATTGGTTATGATTTTCATCCTGAAACAAAAGCCTATGCCACCCTTCACTTGAATGTGGAACTACTTCGTGCAAGTCTTCATCTTCTAGATCTAGAAGCTCTGGCACTAGATGAGTTTGATACCGTACCTTCTAAAGAAGAACTTGTGGGGTTTCTTCGCTTTCTGAACTACAGAGAGGACTCAAAGCATCCTATGAACAAGCGAGGTGACTTTAGAAGGATGGGTCTTCCTCCTCTGTGGAACACATTGTTCAGCATATTGAACTTTTGTCTAACAGGCAAAGTCGGAGGCCATGATCAGTCTTCAAAGTCTCTTCTGGCCATCATGTATGGGATCTACTTTAATCTCAACTTAGACTTTGCAGAGCTAATCTTCGAAGACATGGTTAATCTGATCAAGAAGAAGCATGCTACTCAATCCTTAACCTCTAACAAGAGGAAAGAGCCTACAAATCTGGTTCTTCAAAGATTCTTCGGACTTTGCTTTGGTGCTCAACTAGAAAGAGAGCTTGGTCAAACCTCTGCTAAACCTGCAAAGTTCTATCCTCTAGAAAAGTTCAATCCTACCATCCATGGTCTGGGATATGAGAATCCAAGGCCAATGTCCAAAGCTATGTTCAACCACCTAGAGAGTTCCAGTAGGAAGGCATGCAAGCGTGCATACAGGAGGCCAAAGTCGGTCCCTGGAACCCCTGCACGCATAGGTTATCCCCTAGGTCAGAGTGATTCTAGGACAGAGGGAGAACAGGAGGAGCCTGAAATGGCTGGTGAGACAGTGTTAGAAAGTGAGGAAAACATACCAATGAGAGTAGATAGAAGTGAGGATCCCCCAGTTCAGAAACCCAAAAAGAAGAAGTCCAAGAGAAAGGCCGCAAAAGTTATTGCTCCAGAAGAACCATTCACAGAAGCTCCTAACCCATAGGAACAACATCTAAAGAAGAAGCATAAAAAGTCCAAGAATAAGCCTTCTGAGATTGTTTCCGAACAGTCTCCAAAGAAAAAGAAGTCTAAAAAGTCAAAAAGGACCAAGGATACTTCTCTAGAGGTAAAAACCTCTAATGCTGTGGCAGCAGAGGTTGAGACATCCTCTCCTATTCGTAGAGTTGAGAAATCTTCTGGTGCTCTCTCTCCTATTCAAGAGCATGCTCCTCTCTCCTCACCTGCGCAGAAGCTAAACCGCATCCGCAAGGCATTAGCTCTTGGCTTTGAAGATCTTTTTCAATTTAACCCTCCTCAATCAACTACTGCTCTAGCACATGATCAGACTCCAGAAGCTCTGTTTGAAATGGGCATAACTGATGTCCTAGATGTTCCTCAAACATCTTACCCAGAATGGCCAATTCCACATAGGCTACCCTCAAAGCTGCAACCTCAATCATAAAGCATGAGTGCTTTTGCCACTGCAGAATCTCACTCTTGGGCCATGGCAGGTCATGAGACAGATCTTCAGGATGATCTGTTAAGTAAGGAAGTTGTGATTGTAGTAGAAGATGATGATGAAGTTCAGCCTCTGGGAGAATGTGAGGGAGTAAAAGATGCCTCAGGCCACAACACAACAAACCAATCCCCAGTGCGACCCACATTTCTAAGGGCCCTGTTCAAGAGGGACCCCTTATTGAAAAAGGAGTGCACACTCCGATCCCAACCCCACCTAGCCAACCCAAGGGCGCTTTTTGGTCCTTCGGTCCACATTTATCTGGGAAACCTCTATTCCACCTTCTTCCTCCCAAAAGGATCTGGGTGATGAAATAAGAGCCCCCTCTCCCAAGGGCTTGGCCGACATTAGCACAGAAGCACTTGTTGCCTCTCACTCACTTCTAGAATTAACCAAAGGTGTTTCAGAGACACCTCTTAGGCACACAAGGCTTCGGTTCTTGAACAACCCAAGTCTCCACTCAATCCCTCTGTACCTGTTGGCTCTGAACCTCTTGTACACGACATTGACAGAACTCTGGTAGTTTCTCCCTCTGAGGAGATTCAAGGATCTAGATGAAGTCCCCAAGATGGTGTAGATCAAGCAGCCGCTGAGGGCGCCTTTCACTCCAAGGCTACTAAGTCTCAAATAGACTTAGAATCTCAAGGAGACTATCTAACAAAGGAGGAGTTTAAAACCTTTGTCACAGAGGTCTTCACCAAACTGGAATCCCTTCAACAACCAACCGTTCCTTCAAATGAGATCACAGAGGCTCTCAAAGCAAATACTGAAGCTCTCAAGTCACTCACAGAGGTCACACAAAAGTTGCGTTCAGAGGTTCATGATGTTAAAGCCTCTTCCATTACCAAAGAAAGAACTCTCTGCCGCTCTGGTTTCATATGTCCCGTCTGCCAACCAATTCCATAAATTTCAGGATGAGCTTTTCTCTGCCATTCGCAATATGGTAACTGATATCATTGAAGCGGGATACTCTAATTATTCCTCTCTGGAAGAAGATATCAAGAGAATGGTCAACTCTGCAATAGTTATGGGTCAAGCTTCCAGTTCTTCTCAAGCTTCCCTCAACCAACTTTGCACTAAAAGAGATTTTGAAACCATGGTACAGTCTCTGGCTCAAACTGTTACTAGACAGAATGAGGCCATCACCAGAGATTTTCGTAGATCTCATCGAAATACTGGCAAATTCATACAACAAGTCTCCACCAACCTAATCACAGAGGGTGTTCGTCCTCGTACCACAATAAGGAACTATGTTGTAGACATACATTTCTTCTCCCATCTCAACATCAACTCAGCTATTCTCTCTGCAGAGGAACTCATCACACGATTGGAGGCTACTGTTCAAGGAATCCTAGACAGTATTCTAATCCTCAACCCCACTACTTGCTCTGCAGAGGCTACACAACAACATGATAATCAGGGAGGTGATGACCCTGATGATCATGAGGGGGAGAATCGTCAATAGCCTCTGGCACCAAAGCATCCTTCATCAACAGCTCCTCTTCCTCAGTCTAAAGCTTCGGATCAACCTCCTCACTCTAAGAGCAAAGATAAAGGAAAAGAGAGGACTCGGCCTCTGGAAAAGGGCATCAAAATTGGTGAAGCCTCTGTTCCCAAAAAGAATCCTTCTTCTGCAGATGCAAAGAAGAAGAAGAAAGACAAAGGGAAAGGAATTGCCAAAGCTCCTCTGCCAGACTCAAACTCAGATGATGATGAGATAGACACTGGTGCCCTCTCTGATCCAGAGGATGCTAAATTGATTGCAGCATTGAAAGAATCCAAGGCAATGGCCTCTGGAAAGATTCCTCCTCATCGTCCCCCAAAGGAAGGTGAAGGTCCCTCAACCAAGGTTCCTGTAGTACTTAAATCCTCTGCGGATACTTTTGACAATTTAGGGGACTTTGTACAGTTGCAGCCCGTAGGAGACACCCCAGCAGTTGACAACAGAGTTCAAGCAATAATTCAAGGCATGCAGACTTTAATGCCAGCAGAGCCAAGATTTGTTGACCCTCTGAAGACTCTGGAAGAAGAATACCACTGGCTGTACTCTAAAGAAGACTCTGAAGCCCCCTTTGACCCAGAATGGGTAGGGTTAAATGCTGAACAGAAGTTCAAGCTTTCACAGAAGATAAAGAATGCAGATATGGTGGCTTCCAACAAGGCAATCACCAGGTTGAAAAGGATCTCTCCACGGACTCTCTGTAAGCAAGATCATGCTTACACAGAGTATTGTGTCATAAGAGAGGACATAACTGAATATACCTTTCTAATGCTGATCTCCACAACCTGAATCCATATGATCTCTCCTATGTGTTTGGTATCTTGGATAAAATGCTTGAGAAGAAGAACTCGTATGCTATCTCCAGAAGAAGGGTAGCAGAGGTCATGAGAGCTCATGTCATGCTTAAGTCAAAAAGACTTTCACATGGCTCTCTACCTTGGACAGAGTAATTTCAGAACCTCTGCCCCATTGATTCGGCCTTCTTGGATTGACTCTGTTCCCATTAACAGAGTTATTGAAAAACCTTTGCATGGATTCACTTATGTCGATGAGAATGGTACCAGAAAGTTTTTCAGTCCTGCAGATGCCCACAAATACTCGAATGCCACGTTAGCCAAGATCTTTGGAGAAATGATGAAAGAGTTGGACGCCAGAAGATAAACTAGAGAAGAGCTTGAAGGAATAATTCAATCCATTCTTGTGCAGGTTGAATTCAGAAAGCTAATGGTGAAATTCTACGACTTGTTGAAGAATGACTCGCAGAATCCAATCAATGATTTTCCAGAGGTTCAGAAGTAAAGAGGCTGAAAGATTAAATGTTTTTTGCAATTTTCTTCTTGTAGAATAGATTTCTCTGCTTTGTAAAGTTCATTTTTCCATACTTAGGGGGTGATTGTTGACTCCTGTCTAGTTCTGTATTAAAAGTATGAAAAAATGCCTTGAGAAGTTCTTTGAAAGATCCACGGAGTTTCTAGAGGAAGAAACAACTTTTTGCAAGAACATAATGATAGAGCCTCTGGAGGAGTCGACAGAGGCTCTGCGGATGCAACCTCAATGAAAGACTAACTTTGCTCTTTCTTCCACTACCTTCTCAGTCACATGATCAGCACATGAAGTTAGTTACATCTTGATTCTCAATCAAGGGCTGGGATTGGTACACGTGGAAAGGTGTCCCCTAGTCGGTTTAGAACTAGTATAAATAGCTAGTCCAGTCTTTGTATTTAAATATAGGTTATCTTGAAAATTCACTGTTCCAATTGAAATCAATGTCAATTTTGTATTCATATTCTCCATTATGAATCAAATACATTCTGGGTGCATTTCCAGTGTAACTTTCATTTCATTTTGGTAAAGTTTATTCAAACTGTTCTTCTTTAATCATTCCGCTGCATTTACTCTGGTTTAGAACAAGTTTGTGTTATATTCAATACCAGTTTGGAACTAATCGATCCAACATTTCTCTATTGAGGGTTTCGAGTCTTCCTTAGGACAAAAAGATTTACCCTTCCTCCTAGCCCATTTACAGTCACCACAAAGGCATCCGTAATAGACACCGATCAACCTTCGTTTTGGTCACGTGAAGCCGTTGACAGCCAATCAGCACAATTGCACACCTCAGCCAGCCACTCCACCGTCTCCCAACAGACGATGGTTTCAGTTTCTCACGGGGATTTAGCACAACTTCCATCGGTCACTCACTTGGAGTCGGCCGGTGTTGTACATAGCGAGCAGCTGCCCCCACTCGCGCCTTCTTTGAGAGCACCTCGTGTCATAGATTCACTGGACTTTACATTAAATATGTCTTCTTTCGCTAGGACACTTTTGAAGGTATCGACCGCCAGGAGCCTGAGTGGCTCGGCCGGAACAGACGTAGTTCTTGTGTCTTCGGATGCAGTTCAAGGATCATTCGGAAGACCTACCTTAGCTAACATCACGCCAGCTTTTGAAGTAGGCCGATAGTCATTCTTCATGGGTGTCATGTCGTCAACCGGTATTCTAAGTGAGCCGGGCGTTAGCTTACCTGGATCTGTTCTAAAGGAATCGGACGGCGCCTTAAAGGCTGTCCATGACAGATTGGCATTTTTGGAGAAAGAGAATGAGGAGCGAAAAAGGGAAAACGAGGAAAGAAAGAAAGTGTACGATGAGATCAGACGCCAGATGAAGGGCAAGTTTGTACCCACCGAAGAATCCCTACCATCTCAGAAAACCATTCCTCGAGTCACTTTTCCTCTACGTCTAGCCCGACCGACACAGACTGATCAGCATCAGATTCCAGGCTATATAGCCGTGGCTGACTTCAATGCCTTGGTTTTATCTTTTTCAGCAGAACAAGAGAAGTTAGCAGCAAAGCTTCGGGCAAAGGAAGAACAACTACAGATTGCCCTAGCTCGCATTCAGGACCTCGAGGCAACCTGTCGTAATAAGTCTCAGGTTTCGAAACGATGACATGATGACACCGACGGCTCGGGTCCTCATGAGGGGGAGGAGCACGGGTCAAAGAGACTTCGCATCAATCTGGCTTCTACTGCATCAAATTCTGCTCCAGCTTCAGGGTCAGCTCCCACGGGATCCACTATTCATAATGTGGAGTCCCTAGGTGACTTAGCAGACCAGCCCCTCGATATAGAGCTCAACTTGGGTTCTCACTCTCTCGACGCATTTATACCCGCAGATTTTCAGCCAATAGACGACGAAGTAAAAACCGCCCCGTGTGATGTGATCAACATAGATACCACTGACTACGAGTTAAGCGAAGAAGCTCGGGAACTACTCCGACAGCTAGCCGTCAGTTTTGGGGTCATTCAGCCAGGGGAAGAGGTTATCACCGATGAAGAGTATGACAGGTATCTCGAGTCGGGTCCACCAGTTCAGACAGATGCTCCACGCCAATTTCCAGATGTTCCACTAGTCATCCAGCTACAGTGGGACCATTCCATCATCTTCAAACCCTTCTTGGAAGAGACCTTCCCGAGGATCTTTCAAAGAGGGAGCATTCACGAATGGTCTCCCGCTGTGAAATATAGGATTTCCCACATCGAGCCAGAAAGACGTCGAATAGCCTACATCAGCGATCGAGAAATCAGTAGAGCCACGATTGGAAGCGAGAGAATTAAGAGAAGATTCGTCAAAGTGAAGGATATCAGACCCTACCGTCATGGCGAGCACTCTTTTTCCGAGTTCTTCTGTTTGATATATGGAGACATCAGATTAAAAGAGTATAGCTTCAAGGAGGCTGATCTTGACTCAATAGACCTGGAGAATATAATGTTCCTCATCGATTACCTCCATGGTCCCATTCTCCGCAACAGGTTCTTCATCAACGGACTTGAAGTGCTCAAAAAGTATATACGCCACTCCGTCAACCTTGCTCGAGTCACATATTATCAGTTAGCAATCGAGAGCAGATCTCTTTGGGTAAACCTTCTACCTCCGGTTCTTTTGCTTGACCAGATTCATCAGTATTATCTCTTCTGTCCAATCTCATCACCTGAAGAAGGGATTGTTTAACCAAACCGCAAGGGTGAACGTCGTCTCATGCGCTATAGAGAAATTTCTCACTTTTGTGACGGCACTCTTATCTACATACTCAACGGCTTGAAACACAGAATGAACAAGAGTGATATGCCAGGTGCAAAGTGGGAAGACAGACTGATAAATTTCAACGATGGTGTAAAGAGGATCGAGAAAAATCTCAAGGAAAGAATGATCTGCCGTCGGGTTGAGATGGCTCTGAGGCTTCGACAGAGGACTATCACGACTTGGGAAGAATATCTACAGCTGTCCAGGTGGATTCCTCTTCTGAGCACTCCACCTCCTTTCGTGTGATACTTTTGCTGCCCCTCGAACTTCTCTCCAAAGGGGGAGATTGTTAGACCCAAAATACATGTTGTCAAGAAGTTCGAGGGTCCTTTTGTAATTTACTGCTTTCTAGTCTAGTTATTTAACCTTTAGTTCCTTTTATGTAAGTTTTTGTAAAGCCCAAGGGGCTATTTTGTATCCTCCCTTTATGGACCTATAAAAGGAATATGTTGGGTTCCATTTAGGGTTACGTGAATGATATGTCAAATCAGTAGTAAATGAAGCAACCTTTATTCTCGCAAGAAACATTCTTCTTGTTCTTCTCATTCTACTTGATTTCTTTACCCACAAACTTTGTTCTTCACTCATATTTGGTTAAATTAAGTTTGTAGACATCTTCTTACATTTTGAGATTCACATATTTTAACTAACATTTTTATTCTATATGCAGACAATAATGAATATTAAATATTCTTATTCAATATTCAATAACAGTCTTATTCAGTCTGAATAACATTTTTAACTAACATTTTTTTAGTATTTTATTCGGTATGAATAATAATACATTTCATTCAATAAACGCAATCTAAAGAAAATACTTTATACTTTATTATTCATTCCTAATAAGAATAACAACTAAATTAACAAGCTATATTTTATAACTTGTAATTAATATTAACATAGATAATTGTAATTTATTTTTATTAATAAAGAAGCATTTCAAAATGTACCGTTAAGAACGTAATAGGTCATGTGTAGAAACTAATAGCTACTTCACTGTTCCATGCATTCTTAGCATCCCTTGCGCAATAGCATATGTACTTGCACCAATTAATCATCTTGAAATCTAGCTCATTTGGTAGAAATGATAGAATTGATGTGTTCAGAATCCCCATCTTTGACGTTTCTGCCATCGAGTTTATAAACAAAATGATTAAGTTTAACTAAATTCCAGTCATCTTTTTCTGACTCTGTTATCTTCTTTTGTACATCATTAGCTCTGACATATGGTACATTGAACTGTTCTTTCCAATCTTCTATTCTCTTGTTCCACTTTTCTTCTGTTACAAAAGATTTAATATCTAAACCTTCATTTTTCAGCCCAAGTATTTGACTAACTGACTCATCAGTGACTTTTATAGTGCCGTATGATGTTTTGATGAGCATCTCTTCACTATCAAAAGCATTGACAATACCATATGCCAATTTAGATGGTATTGTTTCAATATTTAAGTGAATAATACTTCCTAATCCAATTTCTTCGACCCACTTCTTTTGTATCGCTCTTAGGGTCCTCTTTACTATCATTAAGTTCTTAGGTGAAGTTCTTAATGACAGACTTCTAGCTTCAATGTTTCTTCTTGGCATTCGTTGTACTTGTTTCTTTCCTACTACAAAAATTGTTTATAAAAAAAATATATTATGTACTACATATTAATAATATGATGAATTTATTGAGAATTAAGGAATTTTAGTGCCTTTTTTAATCCTCTTGCATTCTTCTTTTGTTTCAGATGAGCTAGCAGTTGCTTTTAGAACTTCTTCTGGTTTTTGTTACGAGTTAATGCATTTTAAATGCTAACTGTAAGTAAATAAAATATTAAAGAATAGTAAAACTATTTAATTTTTTTATATAAATACCTTTTGTATCATCAATGCTTCTGCAAACCTTTTTAGAAACTTTCTTCGTCAATATCTGCTTCTTAGATCTCTTCCATACTTTGATTTTAAATGAAACAGTTAGCTATATAAGTTTATCTATTCATAATGCATATAAAAACCTCATATAAACCTATATAAGTAAACAAACATTGTCATCCAGTCTGAATGAAAAGCACATAATCAATGTGAATCCGTTTTTTGTAAAAACAATTAGCTATATAACTTTATCTATTCAAATTGTATACAAAAAGCCTTGAATGAAAAAACATTGTAATCTAGTCTGAATGAAAAAACACATAATAATGAAAAAGCACAAAATCCATGTGAAGCCGTTTTTTGTAAAAACAGTTAGGTATATAAGTCTATCTATTCACAGTGCATACAAAAACCTCATATACCTAACTGTTATTCATAATGAATAACTAAATACACATTGTTATTCATAATGAATAACAAAGCACACTATCCAAATAACCTTATTCACAAAAACAACTAGATCTAACATTTCTATTCACAATGAATAAAAAAAATTATGAGGCATATAAGTAATACAAGTATTTAACCTTATTCATAGTTATACATGCTATTCAAAATGAATACCACATTATAATACAAGTATTTAGCCTTAAAATTCTAGTACAATAGTGACTAGTTATCATTAGAAAGCGAATAAAACTAGTAATCTTATCATTCGTTGATTTAATGAATGTTTATTGATAAAACTGCACTAAAACCCTAAGTACTGAAACTTTGAAGATATATATTCAAAAAAAATTACCTCCTCCGAAGCTTTTACTGAGTGGAAGATCATCCATTTCATCGTCGTTTTGTTGAGACATTTTGCAGAATTTCGATTTCTTCTTCAACTGTTAATAGTGGTTCTACAGAGTCGATGGTTTTCTAGAGAGAGAAAAAGGAATCTTATAGTATGAGAGACGTTTTGCAGGCTACGTGAAGATAGTGATGGTGAACGCTATGTATTCTGATATGAACCATCTTTGAGTTTCCTATTTTACCCCTAACCGCTTTAAATTATTTAACCCATTCTCTGAATTTTCAATTAATTTTCAAAAACGCCACCATCTGTTTTAGCCTTAGATTCAACATCCAAAATTTTGATCAATAGTCTACTTTAGCCTTAATATTCATAACCAATAATTATTTCATTCATAATGAATAAAACATTAAAGACAATTACCAAAATAAGTTAAAGAAAACAAAATATGAAAAATATATATAAAATCTTAAGTTAATTTTTTTTCATTCAAGAAATGAATAAAAACATTAACACTAATTAACATATAAGTTTAACAAAAGCAAATATGAAAAATATATATAAAATCATCGGTTAATATTTTTACATATAAAACACAACAAACTGTTTTACAATACATAATCAACATACATTAAAAAAAACCAGCATAACTATCAAAAGATAAATTAAATGTTTTCAACCAACATCTAGCCAAAGTACACCAAAAATATAAACAACCTACATAACTATCCCTCCGTGTATACATTAAACCTATTATAAATCATCGTTTTTGCATTTTCAAGAATTTCTTTCTGCTTCTCTATTGGATATTTTGCAAACTTATCCATCCCGTTAACAACCAAATGCTTCTTAACATTTAACTCTGATAAAAGCATCTTTCCCACATATTTGTGTCGAAGATTTACTAGTTGTGACTTTTGAGTCGCACCTTAATTAGCAAAACCACAATCCCATTTCTTCATAGTCTCTCCCATATAAGTCTCCATATATCTTATCATGAAAATTGCATAATCCACATGATTTTCTGTTGTCCTCCAACTCATCTTTTCCCTTTGGGGATTCGCTTTATTCAACTTCTTACTCTTCCATCATCAAGATGTTTGAGTACATTCACAAACACCTTTTGCTGCATAATTTATTAAATAATGATAAATATTTAAACAATATGAAGAAAAATTTTAACACTTAATCAAAAAATCAACATAAATAAGTAAATTTTATTCAGTCTCAATAACATGTTCAACTAGTTGTTTATTTAACAACTAGTTGTTTATTCACTGTGAATAACATGTTCATTTACTTTTATTCAGTCTGAATAAGAGGTTCACGTATTATATTTTTCCTATTATTTATTAACAATAACAAAACTTAAATCTACTATTATTAATAACATTGTAGTCTAACTAGTTGTTTTTTCACTGTGAATAACATGTTCATTTACTTTTATTCAGTGTGAATAAGAGGTTCACGTGTTATATTTTTCCTATTCTTTATTAATAAGACTTACATCTACTATTATTAATAACATTGTAGTCTAACTAGTTATTTATTCACTGTGAATAACATGTTCATTTACTTTTATTCAGTTTGAATAAGAGGTTCACGTATTATATTTTTCCTATTCTTTATTAATAAGACTTACATCTACTATTATTTAATAACATTGTAGTCTAACCAGTTGTTTATTCACTGTGAATAACATGTTCATTTATTTTTATTCAGTCCGAATAAGAGGTTCACGTATTATATTTTCCCTATTCTTTATTAATAAGACTTACATCTACTATTATTAATAATATTGTAGTCTAACTAGTTATTTATTCACTGTGAATAACATGTTCATTTACTTTTATTCAGTCTGAATAAAAGTAAATGAACATGTTATTCACAGTGAATAAACAACTAGTTAGACTACAATATTATTAATAATAGTAAATGAACAAAATAAATAACAAAGGTATTATTGACATAAATAAAAACATTATTTTTTACTTACCACAGTCATTGGAATTTTGCCATATTTGCGGTAAACGGTACATCAACAGCACTATTGTCAAATATGTGTGTTGTTCTTTCTTTCAGATTAAAACATATCAGATAGTAATGAACATGGCTCACTACTAGAAAAAAAAAACCTACAAGAAAATATATTTAGTTAGTTAATTTTTATATAAAGTAAAGATAATAACTAATATATTTATTTTAATACTACAAGTTACATACCAACTCAAACTTCTTCAAATCCTGAATTTGTCCATATCTTTCTACAATCCAATAGAATTGTCCCAAAACAATGCATTGTTTCTTTCTTGGTTAGACTTTTCTTTAAATATATGCCCTGGCTGTTGATAAAAAAAACTAACATTATACAAATTCAATATTTAAAATAATGTTGTAAATCCACTACTATTTACGTTAAAACAATAAACAATTTGCTAATCTTACAATGATATCTGTTGTGCAAAAAAATCTTTTAGGAGATTCTTCATTCTTCATAGTTCAGCAACATTGACCATGTGTCAATTACATTGTAAAATGTCTCACAGTCAGGAATCAAGTTTTCCATCATAAACCGTGTATTTTGAAACCCATCCATTGTTTCAAAAACATCACTGCAAAAAAATTCAATGAATAAAATAAAACAAACTGTAATAATGCATATTCAAAATGAATAATAATATATATTTAGTCTAAACAATGCTTATTTCCAATAAAGAAACATTTTTTGTACTCAAAATTAATTGAAACAAATAAAATATATACATTTACATTTCCCTATTACTTAATGACTTACCTCTTATCTCCTTCAAAAGAAAAAAGTCCTGTTAGCAACTTTTGATTCCATCTCATTTGCTTTTGAAATTTCATTGACTTTACTTTCAATAACTTTTATAACTTTTATTGACTTTACTTTCATTTCTATAACTTTTAATAGATTTAAGAACAAGATTTACTAAAATGCAACATCAATATCTTTAATTATACAACTTTAATCTATGATTTAACTTTTAAGAGATTTCAGAACAAGTTTACTGAAATGCAACATCTATATATTTGATTATATAACTTTAATCTATGATTTAACTAAAAAAAATGAAACCCTAACTAAACATAATCGGATGATTTTTTTTTTAAAAAAACTTACTTATAATCGGATGAAGGTTTTCCAGTTCGTTTTCACTTGATTCAACCATTTCTATATAAAAAATCAAGTAAAAAACGATCTTCAATGGAGGTTTTCTTCCAAGTAATCCTCGATTACAGAAACTTTGTAGAGAGAGAAAAGCAAACGAAGAAGGTGAATCCACAATTTACTCTTTGTTTTATTAACTTATTGTGATAAGTACGTTGTACAAGTACTCAAGTCTATGCATAGTATATATAAAGCATAAACATGTAAAGGAAAATTCAAATGTGAACCACTTTTTCATTGTGAACGTGCAGGCAGCCGAGCGCGCACCACGTGGCAATCCGAAAAACACGCGACTAATCGTTATGCATATCATTCAGACTGAATAAAGTTTTACGCAGTATGCATAAAGCTTAGTCGCACTCTGACATATGCGACTTAGCGCGCGAGTTAGCTTATTCAAGCTGTATTGGGTTTGCATAATAGCTTTATGCAGTATGAATAAAGCTTGAATGAAGCTAACCCGCAGGCTTTATGCAGACTGAATAAAGCTAAGCCGCAGAAGTAAGATTGCCACGTGGCGCACTCTCGGCTGTCCTCACGTTCTCAATGAAAAAGTGGTTCACATTTGAACCTGTTGTCCCACAAATCAATACATAGAGGAGAAATGGATAGAAATCATATCATAGATGATGAACTTGAAGCTTTCATGAATAACAATGGAGGTTCATACAAGATAGCCAAAAGGAGTAAATATTTGATTCAACCTCACAAAAACCCTAATCCATCTCTTACCTTTTATAGGTAAGAGGTAAAATCACAAATGTTCACAAACGGCCCCCGAGGTTCCAAACCTCTAAACAAGGGCTTACACAAAGTTAATGTTTAAACAAACTAACTGATGTTTTAACTAGAAAGCAATAAAGATAGATTTTTCTGACTCTTCACAACACGAAGGTCCAACAATCTCCCCCTTTGTGAAGAAGTCAGAAAGGTGGTGGAAGCTCCAGCGCCGGCTCCAACTTTGACATCTGCAAGAATTCCTCCCATTCTCCAATGATCCTCGCTCTCATCTGCATCGCCGCTTCAACACGTCTGTACATCAACCTCTCCTTGAGCTTTCTCTCGATCAAGTTCATGCCCTCCAGTATCTTTCCCTTTCCGTCAATGATCTTCCGCCCTAGTATCTGATCAGCCAAAAGTCTACTCTGCATCCCATTGTAGACATAGAGAAGGGTCCCGTCGCAGAATTTAGCAAGCTCGCCAAAACACATAAATCTGCGTTTCTTCTTCTTCCTAGTCACATAGAGGACCCCATGTTCCGGTATCCTGGTTGGCATATACGGAAGGTAAGCATCAATACCAGGTACAAACAGGTTTGGTCTGAGCAGGTTGACCTTCGGCTGGCGGCTCTCGATCGCGAGCTGGTAGTCCGTCACCCGCGCAAGGGTGATCGCGTGACGAACGTACTTCTTCAGAATCTCGGTGCCGTCTCGGTAGTGTTCGGGTCGGAGAATTGGACCCTGGAGGTACTTGATGAGCGTGAGGAGGTCTTCTAAGTGCACCCGATCCAGATCTGCTTCTGTGAATGACCAGTTCTGCAACTCTCCTCGAGGAATGCTGGTCCCGTACATGCGGACGTCGTACTCAAGGAATAACTGATGTCCATGTTTGTAAGGGCGCATCGCAGTTACCTTGATGAAACGACGTCGGATTCTTTGGCGTCCGTGGGTGGCCCAGTTGCACATCCAAACCTCTAAACAAAGGCTTACACA
This sequence comes from Centaurea solstitialis, assembly GCA_030169165.1. Taxonomy (NCBI): domain Eukaryota; kingdom Viridiplantae; phylum Streptophyta; class Magnoliopsida; order Asterales; family Asteraceae; genus Centaurea; species Centaurea solstitialis. The sequence goes on from CM058046.1 coordinate 69,581,449, forward strand.
AAGTTAATGTTTAAACAAACTAACTGATGTTTTAACTAGAAAGCAATAAAGATAGATTTTTCTGACTCTTTACAACACGAAGGTCCAACAGAACCCACTGTAACACCTAACGCATATCACATATCAGTCGTGAACAAAAGTGATGTTGGGTGTTATAAGTAATATTTTGGCATTCCTAACAACCATAGTTGTCAGTAACGAATACCGCAAAATAACGATGGCTTACAGATATGTTACATAACGAATAACGATAAATATCAACAGTTATTTATAAAATAACGATATTTTTTAAAATATAAATTATATATTTATATATTAATATATTACCTTGAAAGTCTCCAAAAATCATATATATTATAAAACAAAACATAATAATAAGTTTCTCAAGACTTAATCTATTATATATATATTAGATAACAAAAATACCAATTTTTACTAATTCTAAAAATAAATAAAAAATACAAAAAAAAGGAATATCGGTATTTATCGGTATAAGACCAATACCGAAGTCTGGTCGATATCGATATCGATATCGGTATTTATCGATATTTATCGATATTGACAACACTGCTAACAACAACGCATTTTGGTGCCTAATGCACATCGGGTTCTAGGAACGTTGTAGTTAAGCGAGCTAGGGTGGGAGTAGTACCAGGATGGGTGACCCCTAGGAAGTTTCTCATTAGGTTGCCAAAAACAAAGCCGTAAGCTACGCGTTGGTTAAATCCAGGGGCAAAGCGACCAATATTGTTGTTCAGGTAAGATGGGATGTCACAGATGATATCAGAGCCACTCTTGTGTCGTTCGAAATATGGGGCAAACCTCATCAACGACGATGAGTCCTTAGGGGGGGGGTTGTAACACCTTAGGTGTATCCCATATTGACCGTAGACAAGAGTGATGCTGAGTGTTATAAGTAATATCTTAGTCTTCCTAACAACAACACGTTTTGGGGCCTAATGCACGTCAAGTTTTGGGAATGTTGCAGTTAAGCATGCTAGGGTGAGAGTAGTACCAGGATGGGTGACCCATTGGAAAGTTTCTCACCAGGTTGCCAAAAACAAAGCCATGAGCTACACGTTGGTTAAATCCAGAGACAAAGCAGACAATTTGTTGTCAAAGTAAGGCGATATGTTACACCCACCCCTAAACATGTATATATATATTGCATTATTTTATATTATAACATGACAGTTAACTAAATATTGGGTTTATGGTTTATAATTAGGGGTGTTCATTTTCGGATATCCGAATTTCAGATATCCGAAAATTTCGGATAGTGAAAATTAATATCCGAATCCGAAATTTCGGATATCCGAAATTCCGGATTCGGATACCGGATAATCCAAAAAATCCAGAAATCCAAAATATTTGATAAAATGTCATTTTTAGCTAAAAAAACCAAAAAAAAAGACATCATTCTTCGTACATAATAATCGTCCAAATGTTTCCAATCATCAACAAGCTAATACGACATCAAATACTTAGTTTACAAGTTGGGATGGTAACTGGGCGGGTTTGGGGCGGGTACCCCCTTACCCGGCCCCGGCCCCGCTTTTCAGTACACAGACCCGGCCCCACCCCCTCCCCCGGCCGGGTGCGGGAATCTCAACCCCATCCCCGGTTCGTTGCCCGGTCAATCACCCGATACCCGGCCCGTTTTAGACCCGGTCCCCGACCCGTATACATAACAACATTTACGATGTTAATTTGCATACATATATAACACTTCAACGGACACATATAAACTCTAACATCACAACAATAACGATAATATCACTGGTTATTGTCTTGGTGTAACATGAACTAAATAATAGCAGGATAACATAACATACAAGAAAATAGAAATTTAGATACTTATCTTAGAATTTGGACAATAGTTTACGATGTAAAAGATAATGATAAACAAAGATGAAGCTAGATTTCACCTCATAAAAGCTTACACACATAATACAAAATGGAAATTTCGGCAACTACAGAGACTTAGCAGAGGATACGACTACATCTAATTACTTCATATCACTCTTGTTACAATGTTATAGAAAAATATGATATGTTATATATACCGGGTCCGGGCGGGCCGGGGGACCCGGCCCCGGCCCCGCTTTGACTACACCCGGTTTCCCCGGCCCTGGCCCCGGAACCCGTTTTGGCGGGGAATCCCCGGGCCCGATCGGGTCGGGTGAACCGGGTTCCCCATCGGGGCGGGGCAAATCACCATCCCTATTTACATGTCTTAAATAATAATAGGGGCGGATTTAGAAAAATTTTCAAACGGTGGCACAATTTAACTATAAGAAATGTATTTAAAAATAATTTCACAAAGTCCATATTGGTCTATTGGTTAGTTCATTGATTTTTTATGATAAAGGCTCAAGTTCGAGTCTTGTTGCAAACATTTTTTTTAAATAAAGTTAAAGCTAAAATTTAGTAAAAATGAGTCTAACTAGGCTTGAACCCATGACCTCAAGTTTGAAAAGTAAGGAACTTACCACTCTACCAAAGAAACTTTGTGTTTTTATTACAGTTTCAAAATATATATGGTGGCACAGAGCAAATTAATACGGTAGCACCCTTCACGACCCCGTAACTTTTTATACTACGACGGAGGAATGAAACGGTGGCACGTGCCACCGTAGGTCCTTAGCTAGGTCGGCCCAATAATACGAAAGTCTAAAGTAACATAATAACGTAAATTAAAAACATATATTAAAAAGTGAAAGGTCAATACTTGTGTTGAGAGATGAGGTTCTAATTTTTAGAAAGTGAGATAAAAAGTTAACATATATTATTAATTTTTTAATTTTTTAAAATAATATATATAAAAATCGGATATTTCGGATATCCGTATATCCGAAAATTTTCCGGATATTTTCGGATCGGATGTTTTCGGGTATTCGAATGTCGGATCGGATTCGGATAAGTATATATCTCCTAAGCCTCACCTCGTCATGGAAAAACGTCTAAAGGCTTAGATTCCGTCTTCTAAAAGACTAAAACTATATGTATTTCCGTATATATTGCTCGTAAATATATTTTTCACAAGTGATAAAAAAAATAAAAATAAAGGGGTGTTTGGGACTACCTATGATAGTGTTTATCTCCTTGTCTCCTTTTTCAACAAGTTAAAAATTTTGGACTTCAAAAAAGAACTCCTTATTAGCTTTCCCTGAAAAGAGTTAACCTAATCCAAACACTTCATAAACAACTTACGTGTTTTCCTGAAAATAGATAAGTCATAAGCATTTTCAAATAAACACGCCCAAACACCCCTTAAATATTCATACGAAAAGAACCTCATTATTCAATAACTATATAGATATAACCAAGATGATTCTATTTATCTATAAACCACCATCCACCCCACACCCACCAAAGGGGCGTTTGGAAGTGTTTATCCGCTTATTTCAAAAGGCACTTAACTGTGTTTTCAAATAAGTAGATCTCTTTCTACTTGTTTAAAATTGCTTATTTACGTTTTCAATCCGTGATAAGTAGAAAAAATAAGCAATCCCAAACACCCCCAAATATATGAATTAAAAAACCCTAAAATATTTAACAAGTAGCATTGATTTGTTATAAATCTTACAAATATCAATCAAATTTGAGTAAAACAAAGCAACAACTAACTGGGAATGTGAACTAAACTGAAAAATACAATAAATGAAATATATTTACCTTTAGTATAACAATTCCGAGACCCCCCATTCCAACAATCAACGTAAGATTAGTGTATCTTTTTTCTAGGTTTGTGAAAAGAAAACAATTCCATCCCAGAAATTTGTAAGTTGTTAGGTTGATCCAAGCAAACAACCGGATAATATCTGGATAATAACAGCGGTGTAATAATTTAAGGAAAGAAATTTGTTAAGATTGAAGGTGAAAAAGGAAGGCTGAACATATATATGATTATAAATTTAGGGTAAACCGCATTTATCTTCATTATAAAATTTATCTTTTTTCATTTTTTATTTTACTAATTCTTCTTCATGGTTAAATGGAATAAACTTCCTTCTCATGAAATATTATTATATATTTATTGTAAAATAAATACGTATATAGTTATTTTAGTTTGCATTAAAATAAGTATAGATTTTTATAAGTAAATGTTTACTTTGTTTTTTATTCTTTATTAAAATATAGAGAAATTTTGTTTGTCTATTATTAAGGGTAGACATGTAATAATGACATATTTCTAAAAATTAGGTACCCAAGTAATGCGACGAGATCTAAAATTTTAATAAGGGTAGAATACAAATGGGATCATATAAAATTGCTTTTAAGGATAATAATCCAATCGATAGACAAAAATAGTCCTCCAAAGTATATGCATAAAAAAGCAATACCTTGCCTTTTGCAGTGTGTTTTTAAAACTTTCAGTAGGAAAAATTGTAGCCTCAGCTATTGATTGATTACGTCAAAAGCATGACAACAGTTAATTTATTCTAGTTTTTGAAGTCGTAACTTATGAATATGCAAGCCGAAAGATTTAAAGCAACATAAGGATAATCCATCAAAGATGGTCTAGCCTAGCAGGGTGGAGGTAACACCTTTGTGCCTTCAAGGGATGGTATCCTCAGTTGGCCAAGGTTCGAACCCGTCAGGGGACGACTTGTTGCAATAACAGCTGCATCGTTGGGGAAGAAATCGAGAGGGAGGATATCGCCGCCGGAAGGGAGGAGGTCGCCGCCAGGAGGTCTTGAGGAACGCAGGTCGCCGGCAAGATAGATTCACGAGGCCGCCGAAAAGTGAGAGGTACGTGGCTGCCGACGAGTGAGAGGCACGAGGTTGCTGTAGGGAGGTCTTGAGGAACGCAAGTCGCCGGTGAGAGAGATTCACGAGGTCATCGGCAAGTGAGAGGGACGATGTCGTCGGCGAGGGAGAGGCACAAGGTCGCCGGCGCAAGAGAAGTCTGAGAAGGGGTGAGGTTCTCGACGGAAGGTAGATTGAGAGAGAGCTGATATTAAGGTTTTCTTATTTCAAGGGTAATTTGGTCAGAAAAACCTTGTTCCATTGAGTTCCATGGGTAGAGGGGTGGACAAGTTTGTCTCATGCTTGGCCAAGCTTGTTCTTCCTAGTCCAAGGTTAGGGCGCACTAAACACAGGACAAGGTTGTCATGTCCTGTCCTGTCCCATCCTGTCTAGTGCACCAAACACACCCTAAGGCCTGTTCAGGGGCGAGTTTAGGGTCGGTCTATAGGGCTGGTTCATGGGCGCAGAGGATTAGTCGATGCCAGTTTGGATTTCTGATATGGAAGTTAAGACGTGATTTTTGGATTTTGAATTGCTTCGATTTCGGGTTCATCGGGTTTCAGGTTGATGCTGATCGAATTCAACTATTATTATAATGAAAAATTATAAAAATTCGACCGATATTGAGGATGAATTCAACCAACTGGGAGAGATTGATGAAATCAATACTAACTAGTAAGTTAGAGATTTGAAAACATTTCAACCGATTAAAATTTATGATTTTAAAAGATAATTCGATGAATAAATAATGTATATTGTTTTGGGTTTTGCATGGGTCGGGTGACCAATGATGACACCCAACCCAAGAATATTATGAATAGAAAACCTAAAACAAAGTTTATATATTCTAGAAATTTCCACTTTAAATCCTTCAACTTTTTGAAACCACTAATTTTGAAGAATTCCAACAAGCAAGGTATAACAACTTTCCCATAAAACAAAAGTTAAGTTATGAAAAATATGAAAAGAAGTTGTTTGTATACATAGAAATGTCATGATGTTTAAGCTCCTCCTACTTGATTAATAACAACTTTCCCATGAAACAAAAGTCAAGTTAAGGAGATAACCAAGAAGGTTCGAGAAATAATTGTAGAGTGAAGATATCATACCTTGTGTTATATTATAAGGAAAAGGTTAGCAGTTATCTTTTGTGTAGGTCACCTCGTACAAGCAGGGTGTGTCTACTGTCTAGTATGTAGACAGGAGTGGACATGAGAGAGTGAGATAGGAGGGTGAAGAAATTATATAAGGTTTTAATTCAAGGGTTAAGTTCACGTGAGACCAAACTTTTTCCGTGAGACCGCTGAGACCAAAATATTTTACATGAAACTTCACAGAAAAACATTTGTGAAGGTAAAATAAATTGAACATTCATCATAAAACATACTAAAAAACACTATCGAAGGAAAAAATTCCAAAAAAAGGTTAAAAAACGAAACCTTCACAACATTTTTCATTGTGAAGGTTCACATTATATATATAACCTTCACAACATTTGAGCTGTAAAGGTTTCGTTTTTTACCTTGTTTTGGATATTTTTTGCATCGAAAGTGATTTTTAGGTCTGCGTATTCAAGTTTTATTTACCTTCACGGTGTTTTTTTCTGAAGTATCATACATTAGGTGTTGGTCTCACGGAAACAACTTGGTCTCACCTGACCCTAAGTCTTTAATTCAATATGGCAACATCTCCCTAATTTTTCTTACACCTATTTTGGTGGCTAAGGCCATCCACTGTCGACCCACTGCAACCCAATGGTTTCAGCTGCCACATCAGCGCCACATCAGCTTTCCACAAAACTACCCAAAACAACCCATTTCATCCACTGTCGACCCACTGCAACCCACTTCATCAAAATTCATTTTAATTTAAAACAATTCTAATATTATATAAAAATTAAAAATTACGTTATAAAATTTTAATAAAAATAATTCTAATATTAGAAATAAAAATAAAAAATTACATTATAAAAATTAAAAAATTAATTTCGGGATGCCCAATAGTGTTCCGTTAAATCGGCTCGTAGTTGGAGGTGTTTATCACTATTTTTGACTTCGTTGACGTTTTGCGCTCGTTCTTCTTCGGATATATCTACTTCGATATCATCAGTTGTAACCCAACTTTCATCAAAAGGATAATTTGCAAAGCCTTCGTCTTCACGAATCATGTTGTGCAAAATTATGCACGTGTACATTGTATACCTTAATTTTTTCTTTGTCCACGCCCGTGCCGGATACTTAACAATGTGCCATTTTGATTTAAGCATCGCGAATGCACGTTCGATATCCTTCCTAGCCGATTCTTGACGCTCCGTAAACGCTATCCGTTCGGGTTCCGTTGGATATCTATACGCTTTGACAAAAGTCGTCCACTTTGGATAAATCCCGTCCGCGAGATAGTATCCGTGTTTGTATTGTCTGCCATTCACTGAAAACGAGCTATCGGGTGCTTTGCCTTCGAACAAATCGTTGAATATCGGTGATTGGTTTACAACGACTATGTCGTTTACGGCACCCGGGGTTCCGTAATATGCGTGCCAAATCCAACCATCGTACGATGCTACCGCCTCTAAAACAGTTGTCGGTCCTCCATGATTACCTCGATGGTATTGACCCCTCCATGCTACGGGACAATTTTTCCAATCCCAATGCATACAATCTATGCTACCAAGCATGCCGGGGAGGCCGTGTTGTTGCTCATGCAATGCGAACAACAACTGAACATCATTTGCGGTAGGCTTCCGTAAATATCTTCGCATATAAAGATGTATAACACCTTCACAAAAATTAGTAAAACATTCCCTTGATGTCGTTTCGGACATTTGCAAGTACTCGTCCGTGGCATCAGCAGCAGTACCGTACGCCAATTGTCGGATAGCAGACGTACATTTTTGAAGCGGAGAGAACCCCTTAACTCCTCTTGCATCATGAGTCCACCTAAAAAATTCGTACTCCCTCTCAAGATCCTCAACTATTTTAAGGAATAGTCGTCGTTTCATACGAAACCGCCGTTCGAAATCGTTATCATCATACACCGGATTATCTGAAAAGTAGTCGTTAACAAGTTTCTCGTGTGCCACTATACGATTTCGACTTTTTGGCGTCCTCCTCGTTTGTCGACTTGAAGTTGCTTCGTCACCGACAATTAGTTTGACCGCTTCGTTCACGGCGGCTATGGCCGCCAAGTGGTTGAGCTCCAACAAATCGTTAGCGTCGTCATCGTAATTCGGGTGGTAAATTGATGAGGATGATGCCGATGATGATCGTGATGATGACGATGAAGACATTTTTTGGAGAGAAAAGTGGAAGAGATGAAGGTTGTGTTTGAAAAATTGAGAGTTGTGTTTGTAAATTGGGGTTGGAATATGATATATGTATATGTAAATATAGTAAATTAAATTGAAAAAAAAAAGAAAAGAAAAAAAAATTGAAATATAGCCGTTGGGAGTGGGGGGGGTGGGTGGTGGTAACGGTCACTATGTCTCGGTTTGGTGAAACCGTTTGCATTTACCCGATGGGGGGGCGCGGCGGTGTTTGGGTATTTACCCGACGACTTCAGCCAAGCCGAACCCCAACCCGATTACAAAACCATCCCACAGTGGATGGCCTAAGCAGTTAATAGCGACTAGAGTGGTGCTATACCGACGAAATAACGATTGCGGTCCGTAAATTGGCTGTTTTTTATTCTGGTACCGCAAATAGCGCTCACTATTACTGCTAATGACTACATTAGCAATTTTACCTTTAGGCTTCTTGAACTCCTTTTTAGATCAACTTACAAACAATTCTATTTGGGATCTTGTTGTCTCATTTGTGTGGGCAATTTAGAATAAAACTTACTCCAACAAACAAAAAGGGAGCCTATATATTAAATCAACAAAAGATACAATTAGGTTGACCTTTGGTATTAATTCCAAGTCCAAAGCTATATGCTTACTGGTTCCAAGTCCAAAACACTTTAAACAACTCAAGTTTTCTTCTTGATTTATCAATTCGGTTCCATGGGTCTATGCGTTTTCTCATACATTCTTGCTCGAGTCAACACTCCACAATTCATGCTCGATTAAAACTAGAGCCCACAACTCCTACTCTATTACAATTTTTCTTGTGCTGACTTGAATCGTTGTTAGACTTAATACTATTCGGCTTTATTAATTCCATAACTATTTTAATTTTTATATGTATATGTATATGTATATATATTAGTATTTATTTTAGGGTATAGTTCTCTAAAATGTATCAAACTATACACGAAATGTTATTGTGTGTATCCACCTACCAAAAATGTTTTTTGATGTATCAAACTTATATTTTTTGCTATTATGTGTATCAGATCACTTGCTACCGGTTGAACCGGTAAACCATCGCCGGAGACTCAAAACCGGTAAACATTACCACCCCCAACTCAAAACCACCGCTGCCTCCGCCAGGAACCACCATCGTTGTGGAGAACCACTGCTGCCGCCGCCGGAAACCACCATCATCCATCTCCAACCACCACCACCACCATCGTCCATCTCCGATGTCCGACCTCCAACAAAACCACCGCTGACGCCGCAAACCACCATCGCCAACCTCCAACCACCACTATCGTCCATCTCCAACCACCACCGCCACCACCACCACCACCATCGTCCATCTCCGATGTTCGACCTCCAACAGAACCCCGCTGCCGCCACCGAAGCCACCATCACCAACCTCTAACCACCACCATCATCGCTCATCTACAACCACCACCACCACCACCATCGTCCATCTCCATGTTCGACCTCCAACAGAACCACTGTTGCCTCCGCCAGAAACCACCATCGCGACATCCAACCACCACCATCGTCCATCTCTGACCCAAAACATCACCCAGAACCACCATCGCCACCCCCAACTGTGAGATTGTGGAAAACCCGATGATTAGGGTTGCGTGTATTGATACCAATAAATAGATACAAAAGATACAAGAGGGTCCCTGAACTATACAATATTTAACACACCCCCGTAGTTTGATCGGGAGGTAAACGAATGTTCAAACTATCTCTAAAATCGAGAAACAAACTCGTAGGTAGACCCTTTGTAAAAAGATCAACATACTGATAAGCGGACGGAACATGCAAAACACGCACATGACCAATCGCAACACGCTCCCTAACAAAGTGTAAATCTATTTCCACATGCTTGGTTCTCTGGTGCTGAACAGGGTTAGATGCTAGATACATGGCACTGACATTATCGCAGAAGACAACAGTGGCACGAGAGAGAGGACAACACAACTCGAGAAAGAGATTTCGTAACCAAGCAGTTTCAGCAACTACATTGGCTATCCCCCGATACTCGGCCTCGGCACTAGAGCGGGAAACAACATGCTGTCGTTTGGAGGACCAAGATACGAGATTGTCACCCAGATAGACACAAAACCCTGAAGTGGACCGACGTGTGTTAGGACAACCGGCCCAGTCGGCATCCGAATAAGCAACCAAGCGATCAACGGCTGACGCCTTAAGATGAAGACCATGAGACAGAGTACCCTTTAAATACCGTAGAATGCGTTTAAGCGCATTAAGATGCGGAAGACGCGGATCATGCATGAAGAGACAGACCTGTTGGACGGCATAGGCAATATCAGGACGAGTAAAGGTCAGATACTGCAGGGCACCAGCAAGGCTTCGATATAAGGTGGGATCAGGAACAGACTCACCATCAACAGCAAGCTTTGTTTTGGTGTCAGCCGGAGTGCTGCAGGGATTGCACGAGACCATATCAGCTCGTGCTAGAATCTCCTGAGCAAAGGCAGATTGAGAAAGAAAGAGTCCGGACTTGCTACGCGACGCAGCGATTCCTAAGAAGAAGGATAACGGACCCAAATCAGACATGGGAAACTCAGAAGATAACTTAGAGATAACCATGGAAATAAGAGTGGGAGAGGAGGCAGTAAGAATAATGTCATCGACATAAAGAAGGAGGTAGATAGTGTCAGATCTGCGATGATACGTGAAAAGAGAGGTGTCAGTCTTACTGCTAAGAAAACCTAAGGAGGAAAGGTAGACAGCAAAACGATGATACCACGCACGGGGGGCCTGCTTAAGGCCATAAAGAGCCTTGCGTAGGCGACAGACATGATCGGGAAAAGAACTGTTTACATAGCCAGGAGGCTGACGCATGTAAACAGTCTCAGTGAGATCACCATGAAGAAAGGCATTCTTAACATCAAGCTGATGAATAGGCCAGTTGCGGGATATGGAGATGCTAAGGACCGTGCGAATAGTGGCAGGTTTGACAACGGAACTGAAAGTGTCATCAAAGTCCAGACCGGGTTGCTGCGAGAAACCCTGAGCAACAAGACGGGCTTTGTAACGCTCAAGACGTCCATTGTCGTCGAACTTATGGCGAAACAGCCAACGATTGCCAACTATGTTAGCATCAGAGGGTTTAGGAACAAGATCCCACGTGTAGTTAGAAATAATGGCAGACATTTCAGCATCCATGGCGGCCCGCCAATGAGGGTCACACATGGCCTGAGCAGCAGACCGAGGAATGGGAGAGATATCACTAGTGACGGAAAGGTTGAAGATCTGTTTAGGCTTAAGGGAGCCTGTGCGCGAACGAGTAGTCATCGGATGACCGGAGGTAGTAGCCGGAGCAGGGGGCTGAGAAGGCTCAGCAGAGGAAGAAGATGAGGTAGTAGTACTAGACATTAGTGACGAAAAAAAACCATCACTAAAAGTATAAAAAGCGTCACTAAAGCTGTTCAGATCATCTCCCACCGAAAGAAAAAGTCCTAAATTACTCCTATATTCTTCTAAACTTTTAAATTACTTCCATATCCTTTTAAACTTATAAAATTCTCTTATATGTCCAAATGCCTAATTAATAGTTATTAAATTATTTAAATATCAATAATCATTATGTGAAGTGGAGGGTATTCGTGGAAAGTGAAGATCGAAAAAGTCGGTAAAATTTAATGTTTCACCCATGGATGGAACAGAGTTATTCGAGATTCACACTTGGATTTTGGGTATTTTCTTGTGTTTAAGTTGGTTAATCAATCAACCTTTACAGTTTCCATCTTTTCTCCAACTGGTGTGAAGAATTTCTACCCTTTTCGATAACCAAGATTGATGATGATGACGACGATGAAGATGATTATGATGATGACTGTGGCAGAGTGGACACCAAAATCACCTATATCTGCTCTCCGTGAAAGTAATTGTATAGAATAATGCATTTTAAATGAAGTATGTTAGTATACAAGTTTGGATGAGGCGTTCCCGGCCGGATGGTTAAAGCACTGATCCATTCTTGCAGCACATTTCGCTACATTCCAGTCGCTGAATCTCCTCATCCACGCCGTTATATCTCTACACGTGATCTTCTCGTTTTCGGCAAAAAACCACGCTGATCAGTCCCTCAATTGGTTCGCCGAGAGAGTTGGATACGGGTTGTAGAGGGTAAAGAGAGGGTAGGGAAAAAAGCTGATGTCAGCTGATATGGCAAGTTAGGTTGAGAGGGTTGGGAGGATTGGGAGGGTTGACTACTGATAGCCTAACATCATTGTAAAAAATATGTTTTTGTCTATTAAACTTCTCTAATAACATCGGTATCTTGTTTTATATAATTGAAAAAGCTTCAAAATTTTCTAAAACCTCGGTGTACATTTGAATTTTCTAATCCCATCAATAAAACTAAATCTCTATCATTTTATATATATTTGAATTTTTATTAAATGAACTGAAATAATAAATAAATAAAAAAAACTTGTTATATACGCCACATTAAAAACTTTCTGTATACGCCACAAGTTAATAAAGTAATAAACAATATAAATAAACAAATCTTGTTCCCCCTACCCTGCATCCATTTCCAGAAGCCAACCATGGCTACCACCATTGAGGAAATCCCAGATCATCTTATATGGAACATCCTCATTCGGGTCCCGGCGAGAAACCTTGCTCAAATGAGGTCCGTTTCAAAACCCTTGAATGCTTTATTATCCCTCTTCCATTCAATCCCACCTTCATCGTTCCATCAAAACCAACCATGAGATCCTTCTGGTTTTTAAGGATGATGTATCAACCGAAGTGACGGCACAGCCTTCTATATCTCCCAATTTGGAACTCTCTAATTTCATTCAACTTCCTATTTATGATGACCCAGGAACATTCGGATTGCTTCGCATGGTCGCACAAAGATATGGTGGGGATAGATCCTAGTAGGCTAGTATCATATCGCATAAGTTGAACGTGGATCAAGTATCCGGACTGGTTGGCAAATGTGGTCGTCGTACAAAAGAAAAATGGAAAATCAGAGAACACTATTTATTCATTAATATTAGTGGATGAAACTTGTAATATAGGATACAAAATTCATTGAAATGTTAGACTAATAAGAAATGATTAAAAATTCAAAATATCAAAAAAAAAAAAAAGATAATGAATAAATATACCTTGTAAAATTCTGATACAAAATTCTTACCCTGTATACCAAACAATCACAAATGTATTTATAGGTAGCCTAAACAATGATAAGTGAATAAACATTTTTACTTACCAATATGGGGCATCTGTATAATAAACCCCCATTTCTTTTGTATGTATTACAGTAGCCTTGACCACAACGACACATTCGGAGCCCATCCTCCCATCGAAAATATCCACACTACATAGTAAGCTTATGTATTACATTTGTAAGGAAATCATAAGAGTTGTCTTATCCTGACACACAACCTAAATACAAAACTTTTGATTGTTCACCTTTGCAGGGCATGCATAGTAAGCTTTACCCGGGTTATCATTAGAATTTGATATCTTACGATGTACGTCCCCTTTCCCACAGGGGCACGGAAAAGTTTTGAATTGCTCCATCTGCATAAGCCACAAAACTGGTGTTATTTGTATTTGAATTGGTCACTATCGGTCCTATTCCTAGGGGTGAGCATCGGGCGGGTTAGGCGGTTTTGGTTTAACAAACAATAACCGAACCAAGAAATCTCTAACGATTAATCAACCAATTTCAAAATCAAATCAACTACAGATCCACAATGCCAATATTTCACTCCAATGCTGGTCAATTTTGGTGGGTCTTCTAAATTTAAACAATTTCACATCCAAGATAAGCATTGAATTGATACCAGAAATTTCCTTTCCTTGATATTATACAGCAACCACCAAACAACTCAATGTTGGAAATAATTGAAGGTTGGAAGTTTCTTCCATCCCACATTGGTAAGACAAGAATTTTGAGGGGACTCAATGAGCCTCTCCACCATCCATTGGATTATGAAGAACCAAAAAGTGGTTCACATTTGAACCCACCCCTATGTATATATATCTAATAATAGTATTAAAGTTTCAAAATATATTAATAGATGTAGCTTATATTATAAGGTTGTTTTATCACTTACTAATAATACATAATTTACACTCAAGTCACCTTAATCATATGTATATATATATCCAATGTGGGAGACTAAACCGAATAGGAGGTCGTGAAAGTTAATCATAGGAGATGATGTGTAAGGAGAACTGCAGAAGAAGAACTCGTAAAGGGCTGGAGGAGACAAGCATGAGAGAGCAGAGAAAAACCTACATAAAAATGTTAAAGTGTAAAGGAGATGATGTGTATTTTTCATCTAACAAACTTGAGAGACTGCTATTGTATGCAATTCATAACTCTATATACATGACCCTGACCAAATAATAGAACAAGTTGACAAACTATAAGCTCAATTTGACCAAATAACAACAAACGGGTCAAGATACAAAAAATGCAAATATACAAAAGTGGCAACAATAGCTAACTTCACTTGTGACATTACATTGTTGTTCCAACTTCACAAATTGCTCATATGCTTGATGTAATTCTTTCTTTGTGTAATTGTATTAGTATCTTGGTTTTGAAAGGCGCCAGGCGCTCCGTGGCAATTTACTTCCCAAGAGCCTCAAATTTTTGAGGCGCTTTGAGGCGAGGGATTCACGTACGTGAGGCGCTTAAGTTTATAAAACATTTTAAAATATTTTATAACTCATACATCAAACACAAGACAACTTTATTAATTAACTTAATAAGCAAAAACACATGAGTAAAAACATCATCAACAATAAAAATCACCAAGACCCAAATTAAATTATGAACTTTTAACCAAAACTCGTATCTAACATGAATAAACAATACCCAAATAAAATTATGGACTTTTAACCAAAACCCAAATCATAAACCCTAAAACTAAGATGAATAAACAATACCCAAATCAAAGATAATCAAGAACAGATTCACCCAAATCAAATTATGGACTTTTAACCAAAACCCAAATCATAAACCCTAAAACTAAGATGAATAAACAATACCAAGAACAGATTCAGCTTCAATTTAAACCCTAAAACCAAGAACAGATTCAGCTTCAATTTAAACCCTAAAACCAAGAACAGATTCAGCTTCAATTTAAAACCCTAAAAACTATAAAAACTTACTGGCAAAGGTTGTGCTTGGAAGACTCACCGGTGAAGGTTGTGCTTGGAAGAGTTCCGGCAATGAGTGACCGGCAATGACAGAGGAAGTCTGTGGCTGTTTGTCGCCGGTGGTCTGTGGCTGTTTGTCGCCGGCTGTAGAGAACTCGCGAGTTGGTAGTTAGGACTGATCTAACTCGTAAATTTAAAAATGAGTAAATTTCATTTTTCGTCCCTGAACTATGTGAGTTCTAACATTTTTCGTCCCTAAACTAACGAAAGGCGCATATCGTCTCAAAACTACGCATTTGTCATTTTGGTTTTGGTCCCTCTCACTAACATCCGTTAAGTTTTTCCGTTGACCCCAAATATTTAGGGGTTATTTTACCCGTTTTACCCTTTTT
Organism: Centaurea solstitialis; assembly: GCA_030169165.1. NCBI lineage: Eukaryota > Viridiplantae > Streptophyta > Magnoliopsida > Asterales > Asteraceae > Centaurea > Centaurea solstitialis. The sequence goes on from CM058046.1 coordinate 69,597,037, forward strand.
ATTTATTTGTGGTTTTACAAAAAACCATCTAAGCAATAATAGAAGTTACCCTACAACAACAATGATGGATTGAGATGGAAAGGGATAAGGCTGGCGGTGCTTTTATTGATTGATTGGATGGATAACCAATGGGGCTCAGATGAGTCTAAAAAGTTAAAATAATATAGTATGTTAATTAAAACAATTTAAAATTAATTATTGTATAGATTATAGAAACAAAATTTAAGTTAGTCACTCACCTGTAACATCCCGCATTCCTCAACACACAATATTGTCCGCTTTGCCCCATTGGCTCACGACTTTATTTTTGGCGACCTAGTGAGGACTTCCCAGGAGGTCACCCATCCTGATCCTGGTACTACTCCCACCCTAGCACGCTTAACGGCGGTGTTCCTAGAACCTGCCGTGCATTAGTCCCCAAAAACGCGTTGTTGTTAGGAAGGCCAAGATATTACTTATGTCAGGATCAAAATAGCTCAAACACAGATAAACTCAGATTTTGTTAAAGAAGTTTGCGGAATAACACTTTAACAAACAATTATGAAAAACACAATGAAGCAGTAAACAATTATAATAAAGCAATCACAAATAGCATAAAAGGAATTTGTATTACCAATCTGTTTATCATCAAAGCCCCAATCCAAAGAATGAATTCCTCAGACGTGTGATACTTATCTATCACAAGGATCTGAAAACCTTGAGGTTTAATTCTAAACAATAGATAGTTATAATGTCTCTAACAATACAACCCAACATATCTATTTATATTGTTTACCAACTAAGATAATGACTAACATTAATTTCCTAATTATATGACTAAAACGTAAAATTAAATATTGAAAGTAAATGTATAAAGTGAATAAACCTTATAAGTTCAGGGGGCCAAAATTATAAAATTGACAATGGTTATACCGCTTGGAGGAAGCGCGGTCAGGGCGGGTCAACGGCGGGGTTTGGGTAAGAAAGGTAGAGAGAAAAGTCGGATTTGGGGCGTGGGTCAGGTTACAGTTTGGGTGGATGCTTGGCGGGTCAGACATCCTAATGATTGTATATGTTATATATAGACTTAGGATCATGTGAGACCAAGCTGCTACCGTGAGACTGCGTGAGATTAATACCTAAAGTATGAAATTTCACAAAAAAACACCGCGAAAATATGTTAGTCTCACTGCTCTCACAGAAAAAGTTTGGTCTCACCAAACCTAATCCATGTTATATAATATATAATTTATAAGTTAAAAAAAAATTCATCAGTTTTTCTTAAAAAAAAATCACCCGCCACAATCTTCCCCCCTTTTTTTACCAAAGTTAGAGTTTATCCTCGTCAAGTTCTCTCCCATCATATACCTGGTTCTTCTCCAGGACCTTCCACTCCCGTTGTTTCCTATTCTGGATCTGCAGGAGTCTGGAAAACGTTCTCATGGACGTGACTGCTCAAACTGCAAGCTTTTGTCTATGCAGATAAAGTTATTGAAGGCAAAGCTGGATGTGCTAATGCATCCTGAGGACCATCCTCCTTCTCAATCAACTGCGGTGCTTCATGAGCTATTTGATGGACTTTTAGTTGAGGATGAATGACCTGCAGTGCTTCATGAGCTATTTGATGGACTTTTAGTTGAGGATGAATGACCTCTTTGTTCGGTACTGGAACCTTTTTAAAACAAATTCTGTTTCTAACACATTTTTGTTAGATTTCTCATTTAGGCATCATGCTTTGCCTAATTGTGTTTTCTCGAATTTTAGGACGTTATCTTGCCAGCTCCCTGCATTTGAACCCTTTCATAAGCCCATCTCGGTAGTTAGATGTCAAAACATCCTTTATTTTACTTGATTACGTCAAAATTAACAATCACTTCATACAAATTCATGTTAAATTATGCAAATCTCATAGATAAACGAGCAATTTTAAGCGTACGTACCATCGTTTGGTGTTACTGCAAGAGAAACATAAATCATAAAGCATATGTTGTTGTCTCTTGCATTTTGTACTATCTATCACATATAGTATTATAGACATTATAGACTAGCAAGTATAGACATTATATTAAATATAGATTAGCAATATAGACGTTATATACAAAAAAAGATAATAATATTTAATAAAACCTATTTTTATATTATTTTAAGGTGAAGTTTGATCACCACACAACGTGCTGTAGCAAGTATATATTAAGGTTTCAAGGTACGGAAATAATAATAATAGTAATAATAAAAGAAAACCACCACCACTGCTACCGCCACCGTCACCACCAGCACCACTATCCCACAATCACCCGAGTTTTAACTCACTGTTTTAATTTAAATATTTGTACTAGAATCAAATGTTTTAACTTATCAGAAATGTCCCATAATCATCTACATCAATAACTTGATCAAATCCTTGTTCATAATCCCTGCTTCTGATTCCACCGATCACGATTACCCACCTCGCGCTGTGAGACCCCACCTGCTGCCCGAACGAGACTGCTGCACTTAGCCGAGCCAAACCAAAACAGAGCTCGTATCATTACCGTTACTCACGTTGAGTCCCATGATTTTAGAGCAGACTCCTTCTATGACCAAGACTTCTATCTTCGACAGCCCCTGCATCCAGTGCCTACACCATCTTAACACTTTCTTTATTTGCTGCGTTCCAACTTATAAAAGAAACTAAAATACATTTTTATCAATTTATAGCTATAAAAAATATGTTTTCACTATATTTTAAAACATAATTAAGACAAATCCTATGAAATCTCATGAATACCAATAACCACCATTGTATTTCTAAATCTCGTGTTTGTAGGATTTTAGTGAAATCTTAAGATTTCAAATCCAAGTAATATTTCAAACCAAACATACCTGGATAAATTTATTCGGATATCACCCTCCCTCAAGGCACGAGACCAGACATTGTGTTCAATGTAGTGAACCAATTTATGTATTCTCCTTATGTGTCTTTCTACAATGTAGTTATACATGCTCTTAACATAACTAAAAACTCCTCCTCTATGCAAAATAGGTGCATAGATTAACACATTCCTATTTTCTAACATACATGCTCCAACTTGTTGATATGTGTTAAGACATTCCTATTTTCTAACACATTCCTACTGGGCAAAAAGTTTGAAATTTTAAGTAAATCTCATTGTCATATATAGGGTTTTGATTCCAATTCACCATCATTATATTTATTCATGATCATAACTGGTAATTCACATTATATATATAACATTTTACAGGAACATTTCTACTGTTCATTCAACAGTAAGCTTAAGGATAAAAGTACACTTTTAGTCCTTATAGTTAGTATTTATAACATTTTTGGTCTTTGATTTGTAAAAATTGTTTTTTAATCCCTATAATTTTTATTTTTATTTCATTTTCATTCCTCTATCGAATTTTGTTAAATTAAGAAGACCACAGCTTGATCAACGATTCGGCCACCACTATAATCGCACCCGGTTGTAACAACCGGGTAGTATTTAGAGTTGTAATCGTACCCCCTTACATAGAACCCGGTAGCATTATGCTTGGCAACCGGGTACATACTTAAAATTGGCGTTTTAGAAAACGGGTGTTACAGCGTTGGCATGAGATTGTCTTAAAATCACGGAACAAATATAAATTGTCTTAAAATTACGGATACGTGGGGCAACGGACTTCGGTTTCTTAGACTTCCGTTTCTTGGACTTGGGTTTCTTGGACTTCAGTTTCTTGGAGTCGGCGATTTCATTGTCTTGCAATCAACAGATAGCCGTCAAGCACAGACAACCTATAGTCCGTATCTCCATCAACAAAAACTTGCTGACGCATCTTGCTTTTGCTTACATATTCTAATAATCCGTCAACCTCATTGAAGCCCAAATTACGAGCACGTACCACTTCAGAAATAGCTCGTCGCAAATCCGCCTTCGTTACTCCACCTGAAACGTATGATAAGCATAGTCAAGTCGCCTGATATTATAAATTGACTCACAACTTTTTTTACTTGCTTATACACACCTGATCCTCTAAAGGAGATGCTCCCTCCTGACTGTGAACCCGAACCCCTCCCTGTTGATGTGGTTGGAGTACAACCATCAAAAATAAGAGCCAATTGACGATAATATGTCGACCTCGAAGGGATTGAGTTGGACTTCTGCATGCATAACCAATGTTAAATCAAAAAAAAAAAAGAGAGAGAGAGAAAGAAAAAGATTTTACCTTCAAGCCGTAGTACTTCGATTTGAGCTGGTCGCAATGTTGTTGACACTTAAGTGGCATTCTTTCGTCATAAGTTATGCCGACTTTAATACAGAATTCACAAGCAAATTGCTTCCGGAAGTGGTCTCTTTTTCTTCCGCTACACTTTCCCATGGTCTGGTCTTGACCATTGCAGACGTTTGCCAACATTTCCACATGTGATATCATTAACCCTCAGTAAGTCAATGATGGCATGGTCTGGTCTTTTATTTGTAAAACCTGTTTTTTAATCCCTATAATTTTTATTTTTATTTCATTTTCATTCCTCTATCCAATTTTGTTAAATTAAGAAGACCACAGCTTGATCAACGATTCGGCCACCACTATAATCGCACCCGGTTGTAACAACCGGGTTGTATTTAGAGTTGTAATTGTACCCCCTTACATAGAACCCGGTAGCATTATGCTTGGCAACCGGGTACATACTTTAAATTGGCGTTTTAGAAAACGGGTGTTACAGACTTGGCATGAGATTGTCTTAAAATCACGGAACAAATATAAATTGTCTTAAAATTACGGATACGTGGGGTAACGGACTTCGGTTTCTTAGACTTCCGTTTCTTGGACTTGGGTTTCTTGGACTTCGGTTTCTTGGAGTCGGCAATTTCATTGTCTTGCAATCAACAGATAACCGTCAAGCACAGACAGCCTATAGTCCGTATCTCCATTAACAAAAACTTGCCGACGCATCTTGCTTTTGCTTACATATTCTAAGAATCCGTCAACCTTATTGAAGTCCAAATTACGAGCACGTACCACTTCAGAAATAGCTCGTCGTAAATCCGCCTTCGTTACTCCACCTGAAACGTATGATAAGTATAGTCAAGTCGCCTGATATTATAAATTGACTCACAACTTTTTTTACTTGCTTATACACACCTGATCCTCTAAAGGAGATGCTCCCTCCTGACTGTGAACCCGAACCCCTCCCTGTTGAAGTGGTTGGAGTACAACCATCAAAAATAAGAGCCAATTGACGAAAATATGTCGACCTCGAAGAGATTGAGTTGGACTTCTGCATGCATAACCAATGTTAAATCAAAAAAAAAAAAGAGAGAGAGAGAAAGAAAAAGATTTTACCTTCAAGCCGTAGTACTTCGATTTGAGCTGGTCGCAATGTTGTTGACACTTAAGTGGCATTCTTTCGTCGTAAGTTATGCCGACTTTAATACAGAATTCACAAGCAAATTGCTTCCAGAAGTGGTCTCTTTTTCTTCCGCTACACTTTCCCATGGTCTGGTCTTGACCATTGCAGACGTTTGCCAACATTTCCACATATGTGATATCATTAACCCTCAGTAAGTCAATGATGGCATTGTTAGACATCTACACATAACCATAAAAAATATATTGGAATTATCAAAATTGTACTCCTATAGTCCTACATGCATAAAATATATAATTGAAATCTATGAACTTACATCGACAACCCTCAGAAAGCAATTGAAGTCATCGTCAGACATCTACACATAACCATAAAAAATATATTGGAATTATCAAAATTGTACTCCTATAGTCCTACAGGCATAAAATATATATTGAAATCTATGAACTTACATCGACAACCCTCAGAAAGCAATTGAAGTCATCGTCAGACATCTACACATAACCATAAAAAATATATTGGAATTATCAAAATTGTACTCCTATAGTCCTACAGGCATAAAATATATATTGAAATCTATGAACTTACATCGAACGAGGCCTGTATTCTTTGTCGCTTCTTTTGTAAAAATGGAAAAATAAAATAATTTAAAATAAAAAGAATGCCAGGCCCTTAAAGAGGTAACCCGACAGTTAAAGGTAACCCGACATTTAAAAAGTGTGATTTTAGACAGTTATTGTGATGCTTTTAATTTACTGCTTAATAAGGTCCAATTGCCAGAAGAATATACAGTTAGTCTGTTTATGGAGGGCCTGAAACCAGATATTAAGCCCCACATTCGTTTGTTTAAACCCCAAACATTGAAAGAAGCATATTCGTTGGCAAGGTTACAAGATCAGGCTAATAAGGCATTGGGTTCCAAATCTTGGAGTTTTAGAATGAATAAATTTTGAGGCTAATTACCTCAAAATGTGAGAGAACTTGACGTCGATGATCAGACTTTTTTTTGGAGATTTTATATAAATAATTTGTTTTGTCATGTCCAGTCCAGTCCAGTTCTGTTTAGTGCAAACAGCCCCGAAGAACTTACCCGTGTCATAATATCAACTAATTACATTAAAAGAACAAACATACCCTTCTAAAGTTTAGGGGCCGAAAGCGTCAAGTCCTAAAGTTCAGGGATCAAAAGCATCAATTTCAATCTTTTGAGACCAAAAGCGTCAATCCCTAAAGTTCAGGGTCAAAAATTGACAACTCCAAAAGTTCAAGAGCCACATAGTGCATTTTCGTAACCATTAAACATTCTCTCTAATTTTTTTAAGATTTATAAACTAACATAATTTATTTAAGATAAAACATTGTCTAACATTTTTAAATAACAATTATCTAACCATACAAATTCAAAATCATTTTTAAATAACAATTATCTAACCATACAAATTAAAAAAACATTTTTAAATAACAATTATCTAACCATATAAATTCAAAAACACATTTATCTCCTTAAATGTAAACAACACAAACTTATCTATACAACATATATACGTAAGAGGGAGGTTCATACAAGAACAACTCATTTTAAAGGAACAAAGGAACCAAATGTGAGCCACACATTATGTGGGACCCACCCATTAATTAAATCATATGTGATTTAGTGGTGGGACCCACCAGAATCATATATGATTTAATAATGGGTGGGTCCCATATGGGCCCACATCATGTGTGATCCAAAATGATTCCTTTGTTCCTACAAAATGATTTTGTTCTTGTTTGAATCTTTCTCATATACGTAAACATACCAACAAACATATATAATGTAAACTTTTAAAAACAAGTATCAAAACACTTTTATAAACACTTCAAATACACCTTTAAACAACATATAACATATATAATTTAAACAACTAAATTTTAAAAAACACTAGTCTCCAAAAACATATAAAATGTATAATGTAAAACTTATAAACATTTTCTTGACATGAAACAAAAACGAGTGTCAAAACAAAATCTATACTTACAATTAAAATACCTAAAACAAACATACCCTTTTAAAAAATTCTAAATAACATGTATAATCTAAACAAAACTAATAAACACTTTCTTGGCATTAAACAAAAACGAGTGTCAAAACAAAATCTATACTTACAATTAAATACCCAAAACAAACATACACTTTAAAAAAATTCTAAATAACATGTATAATCTAAACAAAACTTATAAACATTTTCTTGCCATGAAACAAAAACGAGTGTCAAAATAATAAATCTATACTTACAACTAAATTAATCAAAGCAACAACAACGTAAACAGCATATGTCCAACAAAAATAAAAAACAACTTACTTGATTTGCCATGAAGAACGACAATGAAAAAACGAGTTGATGAAAAAACAGCTTCACCACCAATAGCCGACAAACCCACTTGACTTATCCGACAAAGTTTTTAACACTTTGATTTAACAAAGATTTGTTGTTTGGTCCCAACAAATTAAAAAGATTTAACAAAGATTTATTTCGTCCCACAAAGATTAATTATTGTTCTAAAGAAGAAGAAGAGAGGAGAGGAGAGGAGAAGAGAATTCGATGGGGGTGGTGTGGATGGGGAGTCTTTGTCAGCTGATATTTAAAAAAATTTAGGGTTAGGGTTTCATGGGGACACGACACGTGGGGCAATCAGATTGGTCCACATCTGCTGGGCCGCTCTTCGCGGGTGGTTTGGGAGTAGACCACGTGGACAAGGGCGGGCCAAGGGGGCGGTGACGTGGCGTGACGTGGCCCAATGAGAGGCTGGCACGTCACGCGGGCCGCTCTTCGCGGGTGCCCCGGTAGCGGGCCGACCAAAAACATGCCAGATTCTTGGTTTTCGCTGGATAGCGGCTGCCCGCGCCAGATAACGGCCGACCGGTGGCGGGTCGATGGGTATTTTGATGAACGGCCGTAGAGATTGGGTAGGAGATTAAGTAGCTATTTTTTTGGCTAGTTTAATTATTTTCTCATTTTAATTTTATAATTATACACATAACAATTTTTACACCTAAAACTATACATCTAAAGTTATACATCTAAAATAATACACATCTCAAAATTTTCAACTAAAATAATACAACTAAAATAATATAGACATCTTCACAATTTTTAAAATTATACACAACACATTATACATCTAAATAATACACGTCTCAAAATTTTCAACTAAAATTATATAGACATCTCCACAATTTATAAACATAATCAACATAACAAATTATACATCTAAAATTATACACATCTCAAAATTTTCAACTAAAATTTTTCACCTAAAATAACACAACTAAAATTATATAGACATCTCCACAACTTATAAACATAAATTTATATACACATACAAAAATTTACACTGATTTATATACACAACTTTATATAATTAAATGATTTATACAAAACGTTTTTAAAGTTTTATATAGACATCTACACAATTTATGGACATAAATTTATATACATCTACACAATTTAAAGTGATTTATATCCACAACTTTATATAACTAAATAAAGTATACACACGATTTTTAAAAAATTATATAGACATCTACACTACACATCTACTTAATTTATAAACACATGATGGTACAAGAAAAAAACATTCTCTAAAATTTCTTTTATATTCAAACTAACTATATACTTATGTGTAAAACCTACTTCATGAGCCATTGATGGTAACCACGTGCGTTTCCTTCAAAGTTGAAAGTGATGGATGAAAGAAATAAACACCGTGCAATTTCCTTAATGACCTTCTGACAAAAGATTGTCCCCACTTTATAATGTTAAGAAATAAGATATTATGAATGTATTTAATAGAAGAGAACGGAATAGAAAGAAGATGGGTATAGGAATTTCTTAAGAAAGATAGTAATTTCTTGAGAAAGATAGTAAAAAAGATTGAGAAAAAAATGGGTAAATTTTGAGAAAGAGAGAGTGAAGTGGCTGGAGAAGGAAGAAAGAGACGTTTCTTTTAGGGTTAGGGTTTAGGAAGGTGGGGGCCGGACACGTGTTCATCCATTAGAATTCAAACCCGCCCCGAGGCGAGTTGTGTGGGGCGGGGTAAGTCAAGGGACAAAATCTGTCATTTCTTAAAGTGTAACGAGGGACCAGAATTGTAAATTGCCTTAACCCGCCCTAGGGCAACAACTAACCGGGCGGGTTTGTTGAATTCTTCGCCGGCGGCCTCTTTTTTGGCCGGAAATGCTGTCGTCGGGCGGAAAAACTTAAACTCGCCCTGGGCAGGTTATTTGGGGCGGGTTTGATGCTTATACCGGTTAAGTGAGAGAGAGAGAGAATGGTTAGACGGTATATCTTTATTTTCTAAATGGCTAAAAGAATAAATTACGGCAACTTACGACTTCTTGAAAAAAAAAGTCATAAACACCTTAAAATAAAGACTCCCAAACACCCCCTAAATATCCATGCGAAAAGAACCTCGTTATTTAATAAGTATATACATATAACCAAGATGATTCTACATATCTATAAACCTCCATCCACCTACACTCATCATAGGGTGTTTGGAGTGCTGATCTTTTAAAAAAGCACTTGACTGCGTTTTCAAATAAGTAGATCTCTTTCTACTTTTTTAAAATTACTTATTTACGTTTTTAACTCGTGATAATCATTTTTACCCAAACATTTAAAATTGCTTATATGTGTCTTCAAAGCAGAAAAAATAACCAATCCCAAAGACCCCCAAATATATGAATTAAAAAACCCTAAGATACTTAACAAGTAGCAATGATTTGTTATGAATCCTACAAATATCAATCTGATTTGGGTAAAACAAAGAAACTAATAAATTTGAATGTGAACTGAACTGAACTGAAAAATATATTGAACAAATTAAATTTACCTTTAGTATAATATTTCCGAGACCACCGATTCCAACAATCAACATAAGATAAGCGTATTTTTTTTTTCCTAGGTTTGTGGAAAGAAAACAATTCCATCGCAGAAATTTGTAAGTTGTTAAGTTGATCCAAGCTCAACATGATATAAAGATCGCAAAAATTTGTAAGTTGTTAAGTAATATTTTGAGGGCAAGAAATTTGGTGAAATTGAAGAGCAGAAGGAAGGCGGTGGAAGACGGCAAAAAAGAAGAAGGTCGGCGGAGTGTTTTTTTAGGGTAAACCCACATATATGAAATATAAGCATCTTGATTATAATTTTACTTTTTTCTATTTTTTTATTTTACTGACACTTGGGTTTAGAAAGAAGCCATTTTTTTATTGGTATTTATATAATTTCTTTGCAAGTTCGATTTATATCATTCTTATTTATTGTTAAATTGAATAAAATTCCTTTTCACAAAAGATGTTATATATCTATCAAAATAATTTTAGCTTTTCTTAGAGCACGTATCCATTTTTATTAGTAAATGTTTACTTTCTATTTTTAGTCTTGATCATGATATGGGAAAATTTTATTTTTCTATTATTAAGCGTAAAATTGTAATAGTGGCACATTTCTAAGAATATATCTTTTTTTATTGTGGATATTAATTTTGGACGGATTAAAGTATGTGAGGGAACCGAATGAATGATAGTATGATATTACCTTGTCATTTAAAGGCATTCAAATGAGATTTCGATTCGAGATATTTGACTAATGTTGATTCTTGTAAGTATCATCATATGGTTGAGAGAAAAAATGAAATCTTTGAGTGATGGATTGAGAAGATGCAAGAATAAATAAAATAACAAAATTTGTGAATATTGTAAATTATGTTTATAAAGTGTTTGAGAGGAAAATCTAAATTCTCAAGGAAAAAAGTTCAAAAAGAACTTAATGATTTATTAATTTCAAATTTGAATTTTGTTTGGATGATAAATAATTTAATTTATTTATTTTGAATGATTATTAATGAATATTCTTTATTTACTTATAAATTATCAGGTTTTTATAATTTGCTTACTAGTTAAAAATTTCTTAAAGTAAGAAAAACCCAAAACCAGTTTACTATTCTTAAACCCTCACACTCAATGTTATCGCTCCCCCTCAGCACTCCATTCTGGTTTGGCGCTCTTTGTCATCGCCTGTTACCATTGTTGCTTGTAACATCCCGTCTATATTTATTTCTTTTCCTACTTGTTTAGTTATTATTATTGTATTATTTATTAGTATTAGTAATATTGTAGTTAGAAATAACAATAATGATGTATGGATGATGAGGTAAGGGTTTGTGGGCCAAGTTTGACCTAGTGTAAGTACACACCATTAATTGACCTAAGGCCCACATGTCTCCTATTAAACCAACAAGTGTAGGTTTAGGTTTTCTTGCTTTTGAGAGTTATCTGCCATCGAGAAAAGAGAGGAGAGGGAGGCCGATAAAACAAAGAAAAAGGGGAGAAAAAGAAAGAGGGAGTCTGGAATAAGAGGACGCCGGAGTTTCGCCGGAAAACAGGTAATGGTCGTAGTTCCTCTTCTCCTTCGATCTGGACACGGTAGTGGAGCGGTGGCTGCCGGCTTTGGCCGGTCTTGGCCTGACCGGTGTCTCCAACAACCGCCGGCGACAGCCGGTGATGCCTAGAGGTCCTGGAGGCGAACGGCGGTGGCGGTGGCCTCACGCCGTCGTCGCCGCTGTTGTCCCGCCGAGAGCACACAGCAGTGGTGGTGGTTCACGCCGCCGCTACTGTTGCTGTCGTAGTTGTCATGTCGTATGGCCGGCGGTGGTGGGGTTAATCAATCGCCGCCGTCGCTGCTGCATTATTACTCGAGCCACGGTGGTGGCGGTTCTCTCAAACGCCGCTGCCGTGGTTGTTTTTGTTATTGCTGCTGATTCCGGCGACCGGCGGTGGCGGTGGCCTTGCGCCGTCGCTGTTGCGGTTGTCGCGAGCGTGTGTGCGTGTTTTGACGGTGGTGGCGATACACCAGCCGCTGCCGTCGCTATTGTAGATGGCGAATGGGGCCGGCGGTGGTAGTGGTCATCCACGGTCACCATTGAAGCCGTTAGGATCGATATATGCGGGTTGCATGGGACGGCCTCGCGCTTTAAGAGTGGTGTATTATTAGGTCTCGGATAACTCCGTAGGGTTGGTTCGCGTTATGGGTAGGACCTAAACTGGTATATGTTAATTATGATTTTCAGAGTTGCGGGAAAGGTTCGAGTTGACTTTTCGGTTGTGATTTTATCCGTGGTATATTGAGGTGAGTGGGTTTACCTGCGATACCTTATGATTTTATGTGTATACGTGCTATATAATTACATGGTGATGTTTCGGGTTGCGTGATGACCCAACGGGCGGGAAACCGCGGAGACCGGATTGCGGGATGGTCCGGTAACGGGAAACCGTTCAGCTGTTATGTGGATGATGTGTATGTGCATTTAAATTGTAAGGTGTTGTATGTGACTTACTCACTAAGCTGTTGAGCTTACCCCTCGTGTTTTTATATTTTTAGGTACGAGTTCGGGTGTCGATAAGGGCAAGGCTCCGGCTTGAGGGTTCCCGGCTGATGGCGTTCCGATCCGAGCAATACTCTACAGTTGACTTTGTTTGGGATATTTATGTGTTTGACTTGGGATTTTGTCGTAAGGATGATTTGTTTACAATAAATGCAAGTTGTTTTGGATGATTGATTAGTTTTATCAAAAGCAAAGGTTTATCCAAATTTTTAAATTAAAGTTTTTCTTAAAAATTTCCAATTGGGTTTGGGTGTTACAACTTGGTATCAGAGCCTAGGTTTAAGAGAATCAGCACACGCACTCGTGGGTGTGTGTGTGGTTGGACTTAAACCAGGCGGTTGAAAGTAATTGGATGAGATCGGAACGGCCAGCGGAACCGTCAAGACGGAGGTAAGCTTTAAGTACCTTAGTTGTTAGATCGTTATATGTGTTTGTGTAATACTAATTACTTGTAATCCCATGCTAAATTATAAGATTGCATGTGGCTTGTTGGGAATGAAGCTGAGCTGTATTCTATGATTTTATGTGACTGTTAGTCAGTAGGATTAGGTCTAATTAGGACGGTATCAAGACCAAACGTAAACACCTTGGTACGTCGGGGATGGGTCGTCGAGCATATTCTTGTCTGATTGTTGCTCGGTGGTCTTGATCCGGCTACCATGCATGGTTGGTTATAGTAATACGGCGCCAATAATAGTGTTACTATAAACGCCTGTGTAGTGTTGGATTTGATTAAGTTCTGGAGACTTAAAACTTATTGATTGCAGTTAGGATTCTAGCATGCTATGTGTGATATATATATATATGTGGGACGGTCTGTTTTAGCATGCGCGATAACAACTAGCCTTAGGGTTAGCATGATCACTAATAGTAGGGTTATGTGTGAGTACCGTAATAGTGCTTAGTGACACTTCGATAGCTGTGGACTAAGGTGTTTCTTAAACCTTCAGAATGGTGCAAACTAGGAGCCATACTGATGATGAGGCCGGACAGTCCGACCACATTGCTGCCCAGATCACTGAGACCCTGCAGCAGATGCTGCCGGGGCTGTTTAACCAGATGAGAGACGAGCTGATCCAAACCATGGACCAGCGCATTGACGTGGCCCTCACGGCCCGTAGCTTAGGTACTGGGAGCTCGAGTCAATCCCCGCCTCGTGGGATCACCTTTAAGGACTTCATGGCGTGCCAACCGCCATTGTTTGACGGGAAGAAGGATCCCGTGGCTTGCTACCGCTGGTACTCGGCGGTCGAGGGAGCCTTTCGCACTTGTGGGTGCCCTGATGGTTCGAAGGTTCTATTTGCTGTGAACCTTCTTCGTGGAGCTGCAAAGGATTGGTGGGAGCTGACGCTCAAGAAATACACGGAGGCACAGATCACTGCGCTGACCTGGGGGGATTTCCGGGCCTTGTCCGACGAGGAGTTTGCACCTCGCATCGAAAAGGAGCGGATAGCATCAGAGTTTTTAAAGCTGACTCAGACGACGGAATCAGTGAACGAGATTACTGCGCAGTTTCTGGAGAAGCTGCTGTTTGTACCGGGGTACGCGAACGACGAGTCGCTGAAGATGGCTCGATACTTGGGAATGCTGAAGCCGGAACTCAAAAAGGCGGTGGCCACGGGGAGGTGTAAAACCCTCAGTGACATGCAGGAGGTAGCGAGGTCTCAGGAGCTAGTCTTGGAGGAACTGCAGCAAGGAAAGAGAAAGGCAGAGGACCAGTCGGGACCAGCAAAGAAGTTCAAGGGAGCCAGGACTGATACCAGGAGCGGGACCCCGAGCTGCCCAAAGTGTGGGCGTTACCACCGGGGTGAGTGCAGACCGCGGGAGTTATCGTGTTACAAGTGTGGCAAGACGGGCCACCTCAGCAAGGACTGCAAGGAGACTGCTAGGCTTTGCTTTCACTGCTATCAGCCGGGGCATATCAAGCCCGATTGCCCTCAGCTGAAGAAGACGCCAGCCCTGGCCCCTGCACCAGCGACGCTTAGGATCACCGACGGCACTACCCAGGGGAAGAGTGGAGCTACCACCCGTGGGCGAGCCTTTCAGATGACTGCCGAGGAAGCGCAGACGGCGCCTGATGTGATTACAGGTTTTTCTCGTTATATTTTCGTACGATTACTGATAGTATAGCATATTTTATGTGTTAGTGATAAAATAGTGTATCTGCCGTTAAATGTGAACTTTAGGCATATTTCCTGTCAACTCGAAACCGGCTCTAGTACTTTTCGACACGGGGGCCACGTGGTCCTATGTGTCGCGTAGGTTCTGTAAGGACTTCCAGATCGAGCTCAGTAATCTGGATAGTCCTCAGGCAATCGACGTAGCGGCGGAGGAGGTGCAGGTGGTCGAGCATGTGTACCGGGGATGCAGTATCGAAATTTTCGGAGTACGTTTCAGCATCAACCTTATCCCCATTCCATGAACGGAGTGGACGTAGTTGTCGGAATCGACTGGATGTTTCCAAACCGGGCGACCACGGACGTTGCAGGGCAGTGCGTACGCATCCATAACCCAAGTGGGGGAGAATTGGTTGTGTACGGTAAGGGAAGAAGGATATCTACATCCTTCTGCTCTATCGCGAAAGCTCAGAGGTACATTCAGCGGGGGTGTACGGGGTTCTTGGTTTATGCTATGGCGGATCAGACGAAGGAGAAGAAGCTGTCGGTAGCGGAGGTGCCAGTGGTCAGCGAGTTTCCAGACGTGTTTCCAGAGGATCTGCCTGGCCTTCCACCTGATAGGCAGATCGAGTTCGGCATCGACTTGGTACCAGGAGCAGCACCGATTGCGCGAGCTCCTTACCGTCTGGCTCCGCCGGAGCTTCAGGAGTTATCGGAGCAGTTGCAGGAGCTCTCAGGGAAGGGGTTTATCCGCCCGAGCAGCTCACCGTGGGGTGCACCGATTCTGTTTGTGAAAAAGAAAGACGGGAGTCACCGTATGTGCATCGATTACCGTGGACTCAACAAGGTGACCATCAAGAATAGGTATCCTCTACCTAGAATTGATGATCTGTTCGACCAGCTTCAGGGGGCTTCGTGGTTTTCTAAGATCGATCTTCGGTCAGGGTATCACCAGCTGAAGGTGAAGGAAGCGGATGTCCACAAGACCGCTTTCCGAACCCGTTATGGCCACTTCGAGTTTTTTGGTAATGCCGTTCGGACTTACCAATGCTCCAGCAGCTTTCATGGACCTCATGAACCGGGTGTGCCGCCCGATGCTTGATCGGTCCGTGATCGTTTTCATCGACGATATTCTAATCTACTCGAAGACGAAGGAGGAGCATGTGATGCATCTGCGGGAGGTGCTTGAGGTGTTGAGGAGGGAGCGTCTCTACGCCAAATTCTCGAAATGCGCCTTCTGGTTGGAGGAGGTTCAGTTCTTGGGCCATATCATTAACCGGGAAGGCATCAAGGTGGATCCAGCAAAAATCGAAGCAGTTATGAATTGGGAAATTCCGAAGGCACCTACCGAGATCCGGAGTTTCTTGGGTTTAGCCGGCTACTACCGACGGTTCATCCAGGATTTCTCTAAGATTGCGGTACCGTTGACGCGTCTGACGAAGAAGAGTGAGCCGTACGTTTGGGGTTCTGAGCAGCAGAGGGCTTTCGACACGTTGAGGCAGAAGCTGTGTGAGGCTCCGGTTCTAACTCTACCGGAAGGGGTGGAAGACATGGCAGTTTATTGCGACGCATCTCGGCTGGGTCTGGGTTGTGTTCTGATGCAGAGGGGGCGGGTGATAGCCTACGCTTCGAGGCAGCTGAAGCCTCACGAGGCTAATTACCCCACGCATGACCTTGAGCTCGCGGCGGTTGTTTTTGCCCTTAAGTTGTGGAGGCACTACCTGTATGGGGTGAAGTGCACCATTTTCTCAGATCACCGTAGCTTGAGGTACTTCTTGGAGCAGCCAAATCTAAATATGAGACAGCGGAGATGGCTTGACGTAGTCAAGGACTACGATTGCGAGATTCTCTATCATCCGGGCAAAGCCAATGTGGTTGCTGACGCTTTGAGTAGGAAGACGGAGCACGCGCCGCTTCGTATCTCACACCTGAAGATGGCGGTGACTACCTCCTTCTTGGACTTGGTTCTACGGGCCCAAGAGGAGGCGAGTCGGGAGGAGAACCAGAACGGGGAGCGGATTCGGGGACAGATGGCCGCAATGGTCAGAGATAGTCGTGGGTTGCTGACGCGATTTGGGCGAGTGTGGGTTCCTCGTGCGGGTACGGCACGTCAGACCTTGCTAGAGGAAGCTCACAAGTCTAGATTCTCAATTCATCCGGGAGCTACAAAGATGTATCGGGATCTGCGGACGGGTTACTGGTGGCCAGAGATGAAGAGAGACGTGGCGCGGTATGTGGAGTCGTGTTTGACCTGTCTTAAGGTCAAGGCGGAGCATCAGAAGCCTCACGGCAGAATGCAACCTCTTGAGATTCCCGAGTGGAAGTGGGAAAACATCACTATGGATCTGATCACCAAGCTTCCGAAAACCCCTCGGAAGTTTGACGCGATTTGGGTCATAGTTGATCGTTTGACCAAGAGCGCTATCTTCCTTCCTATTCGGGAAAGTTCGACTGCGGAGCAGCTGGCAAAGATCTACGTGGACGAGGTGGTGTCGAGGCACGGAGTGCCAGTATCGATTATTTCGGACCGGGACGTGCGTTTTACTTCTCGGTTTTGGGAGAGATTTCATTCGGAGTTGGGTACCAGGTTGCACTTTAGCACCGCGTACCATCCTCAGACAGACGGTCAGAGCGAGCGGACGATTCAGACCTTGGAAGACATGCTACGAGCTTGCGTTCTGGATTTCGGTGGCAGTTGGGATACGTACCTGCCTCTGGCAGAGTTCTCGTATAACAACAGCTACCATTCGAGCATTGGGATGCCGCCATTTGAAATGCTTTACGGGAGGAGATGTCGTACTCCTATCTGTTGGGGTGAGGTAGGACAGCGTGTTCTTGGTAGCACCGAGGTGGTCCAGAGGACTACGGAGGATATTCAGAGGATCCGGGAGCGGTTACGGACGGCTCAGAGTCGACAGAAGAGCTACGCTGATCGACGCAGGTCGGATTTGGAGTTCCAGGTGGGAGACCGGGTTCTACTCAAGGTTTCCCCTTGGAAGGGAGTGATTCGGTTCCGAAAGAGGGGCAAGCTGGGGCCTCGTTACATCGGACCGTTCACGGTTCTTGCACGTGTTGGGAAGGTAGCTTATCGTTTGGAGCTGCCTGCGGTACTAGGCCAGATCCACAGCACTTTTCACGTTTCGCAGCTGCGTAAGTGCCTCGCCGACGAGACGGCTCATATACCTTTAGACGATATTCAGGTGGATGAGAGCCTGAATTACGTTGAGAGGCCGGTTGCAGTGTTAGACCGGAAGACGAGGAGGCTACGGAACAGGGAGATCTCAATCGTGAAGGTGCAGTGGCAGCATCGGAAGGGTTCCGAGTGGACCTGGGAACCGGAGGCAGAGATGCGAGAGCACTACCCGGAGTTATTCTCAGATTGATTTCGGGGACGAAATCCTTGTAAGTGGGGGAGAGTTGTAACATCCCGTCTATATTTATTTCTTTTCCTACTTGTTTAGTTATTATTATTGTATTATTTATTAGTATTAGTAATATTGTAGTTAGAAATAACAATAATGATGTATGGATGATGAGGTAAGGGTTTGTGGGCCAAGTTTGACCTAGTGTAAGTACACACCATTAATTGACCTAAGGCCCACATGTCTCCTATTAAACCAACAAGTGTAGGTTTAGGTTTTCTTGCTTTTGAGAGTTGTCTGCCATCGAGAAAAGAGAGGAGAGGGAGGCCGATAAAACAAAGAAAAAGGGGAGAAAAAGAAAGAGGGAGTCTGGAATAAGAGGACGCCGGAGTTTCGCCGGAAAACAGGTAATGGTCGTAGTTCCTCTTCTCCTTCGATCTGGACACGGTAGTGGAGCGGTGGCTGCCGGCTTTGGCCGGTCTTGGCCTGACCGGTGTCTCCAACAACCGCCGGCGACAGCCGGTGATGCCTAGAGGTCCTGGAGGCGAACGGCGGTGGCGGTGGCCTCACGCCGTCGTCGCCGCTGTTGTCCCGCCGAGAGCACACAGCAGTGGTGGTGGTTCACGCCGCCGCTACTGTTGCTGTCGTAGTTGTCATGTCGTATGGCCGGCGGTGGTGGGGTTAATCAATCGCCGCCGTCGCTGCTGCATTATTACTCGAGCCACGGTGGTGGCGGTTCTCTCAAACGCCGCTGCCGTGGTTGTTTTTGTTATTGCTGCTGATTCCGGCGACCGGCGGTGGCGGTGGCCTTGCGCCGTCGCTGTTGCGGTTGTCGCGAGCGTGTGTGCGTGTTTTGACGGTGGTGGCGATACACCAGCCGCTGCCGTCGCTATTGTAGATGGCGAATGGGGCCGGCGGTGGTAGTGGTCATCCACGGTCACCATTGAAGCCGTTAGGATCGATATATGCGGGTTGCATGGGACGGCCTCGCGCTTTAAGAGTGGTGTATTATTAGGTCTCGGATAACTCCGTAGGGTTGGTTCGCGTTATGGGTAGGACCTAAACTGGTATATGTTAATTATGATTTTCAGAGTTGCGGGAAAGGTTCGAGTTGACTTTTCGGTTGTGATTTTATCCGTGGTATATTGAGGTGAGTGGGTTTACCTGCGATACCTTATGATTTTATGTGTATACGTGCTATATAATTACATGGTGATGTTTCGGGTTGCGTGATGACCCAACGGGCGGGAAACCGCGGAGACCGGATTGCGGGATGGTCCGGTAACGGGAAACCGTTCAGCTGTTATGTGGATGATGTGTATGTGCATTTAAATTGTAAGGTGTTGTATGTGACTTACTCACTAAGCTGTTGAGCTTACCCCTCGTGTTTTTTATATTTTAGGTACGAGTTCGGGTGTCGATAAGGGCAAGGCTCCGGCTTGAGGGTTCCCGGCTGATGGCGTTCCGATCCGAGCAATACTCTACAGTTGACTTTGTTTGGGATATTTATGTGTTTGACTTGGGATTTTGTCGTAAGGATGATTTGTTTACAATAAATGCAAGTTGTTTTGGATGATTGATTAGTTTTATCAAAAGCAAAGGTTTATCCAAATTTTTAAATTAAAGTTTTTCTTAAAAATTTCCAATTGGGTTTGGGTGTTACATTGCTCATGTTTTCAATCTCTCTTTTTTTGATCGATTCTTTATGTTTTTCAATTATTTCTTATATATTGATCTCCCTCTTTTTATTGATTTTTTGTTTTTTCAATCATCTCCACTTTTTATTTTCCCTATTTATTGACCATTGTTGTCCATATTATCGATCTCCCTTTTTCATTGGTTTTTTGTTTTTCAACCCTTTTGTATTTTCTCTTTTTGATAAAATTTTAATCGAGTATAAACACCCATAAAAATAGGGACAATCGAAAAAGGGAGATTAAGATACTAGATAACTACCATGATGGACTGTGATAAAGAACGAATGATGATGGGTAAATATGCAAATGAAAATAATAATATAAAATTGTTACTGATAATATATACGATAAAAGGTCTTAAAAATCAATAATAATAAGAATATGACCCTTGAAAATTTTTAAGAAAATGTTAATAAAATGATTCTTACTATTTTTTAGAAGATAAGGAAAAATTGTTTATTTTTCTTAGGTAAGGGTATTATAATGCAAAAGGTATATAAACTCAACCTACTTTGAGAATGAATTCATTCGATTGAGAGATTGATGAAATCAATAAGTTAGAGAATTGAAAACATTTCCACCAACTGGAATTTATAATTTTGAAAAATAGTTATTCATATATTTATATAATATTTAAAAGGGAAAAGGGAAGGTGTGGCTATTATGTACCTAAGCTTGGGTACAATTCACATCAAAACTACGTAGTTTTGATTAATATCCAATATAAAGAAAAAAAAATTAAATCTCCCAAATCAGGACTCTAATCCACAGATCCAATTAGACTTCATCACCAAAAGCCGAATCCATCCTATTCCATCGTCAAAATCAATTCCATCCAATAGAATGATTTGAATCGACTTCCAATTTTTTATGGAGTTCCTTGAATGCAACATTTATCTACTGCAACCATTATTCTCACTTAATTTCGTTGTCAACAAATTTGTTTGCAAACCTGCATTTCATGGGCGTAATCTCCATTACGAATACAATGATATTAAATAAGTAAATGTGTTTCATAAAATTGACAGAAAACAAAAAAGCCCACTTCATAGGTCACTCATCGATACCCATTGTAGCTTATCAGACCATATATTAGCATCTTGTGAAACAATTTGCATTGGCAATTACTTATAAGACCATATGGCAATTCCTATTGAAAACTATTTGCTTATAAAAACCTCATTAATTTTTCCACAATAAGACCATATGACAGTTCCAATCAAATTTTTTGTCAACATAAAAAGCTCATTAATTTTTTCATGTGCTCATCCTTTGTCCTCTGTTAACCCTAGATCAATCGAATATGGAATTGATAATAGAGGTTTTAAATCGATTTTGAAATCAATCGATTTGGGCTGAATTCGATTTCGGAATTTTGAATATGGTTGGGTTTTGTGCTGTGAATGAAATTCGATTTTTAGATTTTGTTGTAATTGATGTTGGTTGCTGGGTTGTGAATCGAGTTTGGAAATCGATTTTTGGCTTCTGTTGGATGGAATCGAGTTTGGAAATCGATTGCTGGATGGAATCGCTTCTTGGTGGATTCGATATTGGATGGAATTGATTTTTAATGGAATCTATATTGCTGGATGGATTTGGGAGATTTAATTTTTAGTCTTTCTATTGGGCATTAATCAAAACTCCGTAGTTTTGATATAAATTGTACCCAAGCTTAGGTACATGATAGCCACACCTTCCTTTTTCCCTATTTAAAATACAAATGTATAATATTTTGAATTTTTGAACGGATCATAATCACCCAACCCGAGAATATTATGAACAAATGACCATAAAACAAAGTTTATATATTCTAAACAATTTTCACTTTAAATCCTTCAACTTTTCGGAACCGAGCTCCACTAACCTTGAAGAATTCCAATAACTAGTGAGGTGCAGTCCTCAAACTTGATTAATAACAACTTTCCTATAAAACATAAGTTAAGTTAAGAAACTGTCAAGATAGATTAAAAACAACATTATTTTAACAAAAGTTGCATCTTGTGATGTACTTCAAAAGAAGTTGTTTGTATACATAGAAATGTCATGATTTCACTTAATCGTCGCTTTTTGTATAAACATGCATTTAAGGAGATAACCAAGAAGGTTCAACAAATAATCATAAAGTAAGGAGATATCACACCATGTGTTAGATTTTAAGGAAAATGTTAGTAGTTATCT
Source organism: Centaurea solstitialis (assembly GCA_030169165.1). Lineage (NCBI taxonomy): Eukaryota > Viridiplantae > Streptophyta > Magnoliopsida > Asterales > Asteraceae > Centaurea > Centaurea solstitialis. Next base: position 69,619,145 of record CM058046.1, read on the forward strand.
TTTGTGCACCTAATATTCGCATATACGATGTAAGTAATGTTCTTGTGGCATAGCACTCCGTATTTCGCAAGTTGTAACGATTAGAAATCTTGATTGTAGTAGTTATTTGTAAGACTCGAATGTACAAATGTTATCTTGGCAAGAATATGCTTTATGTTGTTCAGTTATGGGATGTTACATAATATGAGAGATTAGTATATTATGTGATATGATAGATGATATGGTTCAATTTTACTGGTAAACGCTTACCGGGTAAGCGTTTACGTAAATGACCTTTTATCAACAATCTTACTATGCCTTTTTAATTTTTTGATTGTCAAGAATCTTATATAAGTGAGGGTGGTGAGCTTGGTAAAAAAAAAAAAGCCCCTACGTCTTTCTTTAGAAATTTAAAGAAATAGTTAGTTTGGCCCTAACTTTAACATTTGCCATATCTATCATTGCGAACCTAGTAATATGTTGCCATAACTATCATACTAGTGCAAAGTAATATGTTGAATAGCTATTAGATAATATATGATCCCGTAAAATCTTCATAAATTGGTATAACATACAAAAATCTCTCTAGTTGACGTATTCATATGTAATTCAAAAAATTCAACAATGAATTCTTCTTTTCTAGTTGCATGTTGACCACCTCATACACGTTGGGTGTGTAAGTCTGGTATGGTAGCCAATATTGGACAAGGGAGAGTGAGACACTAGGGTGAAGAAATCATATAAGGTTTTAATTCAATATGGCAATTAAACACTTTACCATTTTTTTCTCATCTCCCTGATTTTTCTTACACATGTTTTGGTGGCTAACCAATTAATACTTAATAGTGCTATACCGGCGAAATAACGATTAGTTGTCCATAAATTGTGGTGCATTATAGTGGTACCGCAAATAGCGGCCACTATTACTGCTAATGACTGCAATTGTGATACAAAATAGTCGTCGTCACTATTAGCGATTTTTCCTTTAGGCTGTTTTGAACTTTTTTTTAATTAACTTTTAAACAATTCTATATGGGCTCTTGCTGTCTCATTTGTATGGGCTATTTAGACTAAAAGCCTATAAACAAAAAAAGAAACCTATTAAAACAACAAAAGATACAATTAAGTCCAGATTCCAAGTCCAAAGCCCTACGCTTATCGGTTCCAAGTCTAAAATGCTAAGACAACTCAAGTTTTCTTCTTGAGTTATTGGTTCGATTCCATGGGTCTACAGGATTTCTCGTACATTCTTGCTCGAGTCCACCCTCCACAGCTCATGCTCGATTTATGCTAGACTCCACAACTCCTTGCGCTGACTTGAATTGTTAGACTTGATACTATTTGGCTTTATTAACTCTATAACTATGTTAATTTTTTTTATGTGTGTCTATATATATATATATAGAGAGAGAGAGAGAGAGAGTAAAGTTTAAATGTGAACCATATATATATATATATATATATATATATATATAGAGGAAAGTTCAAATGTGAACTACTTTTTGGTTGTGAACGTGAGGACAACTGAGAGCGCGACACGTGGAGGAGTCTAGTCAATAAAGGCGGTTTTGAGTGTGGTTCCCCTCTTTAATTCAATGCCCTCCCATAAATCGCGCCTAGTCATCCGCCGTGGACTTGACATGGCGCCTAGTCATCCGCCACGTGTCGCGCTCTCGGTTGTCCTCACGTTCACAACCAAAAAGTGGTTCACATTTATATATATATATAGTCACCTTATTTTACAAACTCGTTAATTTGTGCAAACTTTGCAAACCATGTTTACACCAATCAGAATCCATTGGTTGGTTATATTTTTGGATAAGATAGTGTGGTTATATTTTTGGATGTGATCATATATGTGCATGTAACCTAATTCCCTAATTTTTAGCAATTAATATTGTCCATTAATATTTTCATTGAACGGTTTAGATGAGTTTGCAAAGTTCGCACAAATTAATGAGTTTGTAAAATAAGATGATATATTCGTATTTATTTTATGAACAATAGTTGTTCTAACACTATACCAATGCCATATCACCGTGATAACCACTATTAACTCCTTATTTTGGTGGAACAAAAAAATATTCTTTTTTGTCCCAAACACTTTTTGTCACATCAAGCATTCCCACTCTAATGTAACTTACAAGCTTTCGTTTTATCTTGTCTGGTTTTATAGCGGAAAACTCTCCTTCCTAGAAAGTAGGTTTAGCCCAACGCAAGGAGAAAACACAAGTTGTTAGGCACCAGACTTCGCCAATTTGGCTCCCTTTGGGGTTTGATCATCACATTGCTAAGACATAACCAGTCAAATCAAACACCCCGTAACTACTAGGGTGGCTTATAGTGAGAAGTTGAGTTAATGTGAGAAGTCTAAAAATTGGTTATCAACCTTTGGATGTATGTTAGGATGAGATGCACCGAATCAGACCCCATATCAACCACGATTCGTGGGTGGTCTTGAAATTAAAAGTGATCAAGGGTTTAGATCCAGTTCTCATGCTTCTTATGTTAACTCAACTTCTCACACGATCCTTTGTCCTAATTACTAACACATAACCAAGCAAATCGAACCATTAGAGGGCATTTGGTTTGATCTTAACAACTACGTAGTGTCACCATGTGGAATTATTGATTCGATAAAGAAAGGAAGTTGGCATGTAGTTTCCTTAGCACACATCATCGTACTTCAATCCAATTGTTTACAAATTGAACTTCCAAAGACGACAGGACCACATGACTCATACGATTTAGATGAGTGGGTCTCACACCACTCAATCAGTAGTCACGCAAGGCAGCTTATTCAAATAACATGTTCACTTTCAAAGTACACCTTATTTCTTCTAATTTGTATGAATTTAAACTCTTATAGTGCACCTTTGATCTCCTTAATTAATTAGTCTATGGGATCCAAATCCATTGCCCATCTCATTATCACGTTACTAACGTATAACCGATCAAATTAAATCCTCATATTACATCCACTGGAACCCAAAGACCGTGTTCTTCTCTTCTATAAGCATAGTGATTTTTAATACACGGCAGCCGGCAGGAGCAGGACCACCCACCCGTACAATAAGATATTTTGATTAATCCGCTATTCCACACTCTCAAGTGTCATTACATACAAACTATAAGAAATCATTTAGACGTTATGAACATATAATTCCAATCAAGATAGACGTATCTTTCTTGTCCCACCCCCGGGGGCGGGAAAGAAAAAGAAAAGAAACTGGACCACTTTGTTCAACATCAAAGGACTACTTCACTATCAGAGTGAAACCTGATTTTCAGCTCCTATTCTAAATAATTACATTATCTTAATCAACTTCATTCAAAGGTTGACATATGCAAAAGACTAGTGCACTATTCAGTATATGTATGTATATATATAGTATTAGGTTCAAATGAGAAGTGCTAAAAAGTGAGAAGTAGAGAAGTGATCTCCACCACTCATCCGGTCAATAAAGGCGGCTTTGACTGGGTCCTCTCCTTTAATCATCTCTACCCTCCAATGAATCGCGTCAATCCCCCGTGATTGTGTCCACCGTAACCGGTCAAACCCACCTTTATCTTCTCCACTTTGTATTTTTTTTAGCACTTCTCATCTGAACCTTTCTCTCTCTCTTCTCTCTCTCTCTATATATATATATATATATATATATATATAGAGGAAAGTTCAAATGTGAACCACTTTTTGGTTGTGAACGGGAGGACAACCGAGAGCGCGACATGTGGCGGCTTTGAGTGTGGTCCCCCTCTTTAATTCAATGCCCTCCCATGAATCGCGCCTAGTCATCCGCCGTGGACTTGACGTGGCGCCTAGTCATCCGCCACGTGTCGCGCTCTCAATTGTCCTTACGTTCACAACCAAAAAGTGGTTCACATTTGAACCCACCCCTATATATATATATATATATATAGGGAAGTTCAAGGGAAAAGCACAAAAAATGGAAAAACCGAGGAACACTTTCGTAGCCTTCCATCTGGACTGTATGCACTTGTGCATATGGGTAATTTGAGTTCTTTTTGGGTTTTTATGCACAATTGCATTATGCACCTATGCATATGCACGTGTGCATAGTATAAAATTACCCCTATGCACAAGTGCATACGGTACGTCCAGATGAATGGCTACGAGGATGTTCCTCGGTTTTCCGTTTATTTGAGGTTTTCCTTTAACCCGACCCTATATGTGTGTATACCTGCAGAGAGAGGGAGATGTTTTTGATGGTCACTTGGTATTGTTAGGAGTTCTTGTCATCAAAATAGCAGTCATCTTCGAATATGAAAGTTAATATTCATCCAAGCTAAATCATTGACTCAATAAGAAAAAAAAGTCTGTATGAATTATTAAGTATCCTTAACACCAATCATTGTACCTCAATTCAATTGTTAACTAATTCAACTTCAACTATATTCTTACTACCATCCAAACAAATCTACACCATCATAGATTACTCACCCAGATCCAATCAGTGGGACTTACTCAAATAAGATTCACTTTCATTGTACTATCACCTATATTATAACACAAAACCAAGATTGTGTACAGTAGATTTTTCTATTGTTTATCTTGCAGGTTGTTTTCGAAAACCACGACTTCTCTTCTAGATTATTGTTTATCTAACTTCATCCAAAATATACTCTATCTTTGCCCCTAAATCTGGACCACTTTTTTGATATAATTAAACTAATGCATCACACCAATCCAAATCTTATAAGACGCCCACAGATTTCAACCTGTCAACTTGTATGCTGGACCATCGGGGAGCCAGATATTATATTCAGTATCGATCAGAATCAAACCAACTCAATCAACCTGTCCATGATGTTGTCACATGGTCCATGATGTTTTTTAAGCTTACAATAGTTTTCATCCGTACGTGGTCCATGATGTTGTCACAGAAAGCAAAGGGTAGGACGGCCATTGGCAAGACTAGCAGGTTTTTGTATCGATCGATTTCCGCGAATAACGAAAAAGAACAGAAAGAGTTGCGTCCTTGGATTCCTTCCTTAACATATAATGTTGGATTCCTTAAACATATATAATATGGACGAGTAATATAAAAAAGCAAATCCAGATGGTTAGGTTGTGTTTAGTTGTGGAAAACTGTTTTTGTTTTCCAAGAAAATGAAAACAGAAAATAGAGTTGATTTTTCATTTTCAGTTTTCTAGGAAAATTTTAGAAAACTTGTTTACTTGAAATCATGGAGTTTTCATTTTCCATTTTTAGAAAATTAGAAAACTCGTTTAGTTGTGCATTTTTCATCACTTTTCATTTTCCATTTTTCCAAATATTGCAACGGCGGCGGTGACGGTGGTCACAACGGCGGCGGCAGCGGAGGCGGTGGGCTTGGTGGCGGCGGTAGTGGCGGTGGCCTCGGCTGCAATGGCGGTGGCTTCGGCGGCGACGGCGGTGGCCTCGGTGGCCTCGGCGGCCTCGACGGTGGGGGCGGTGGCCTCGGTGGCCTCGACGGTGGTGGCGGTGGCCTCGACGGCGACGGCGGTGGCCTCGGTGGCCTCGGCAGTGGTGGCGGTGGCCTCGAAGGTGGGGGCGGTGGCCTCGGCAGTGGCCTTGGAGGCCTCGACGGCGATGGCGATGGCGACGGTGGCCTCGACGGCGACGGCGGTGGCTTCGGCGGCGATGGCGGTGGCCTTGGGGGCCTCGACAGTGGTGGCGGTGGCCTCGGCGGCGACGGTGGTGGCCTTGGCGGCGATGGCGGTGGCCTTGGAGGCCTCGGCAGCGATGGCGATGGTGGCGGGGGCCTCGGCGGCGACGACGGCAGCGGCGACAGTGGGGCAGTGGTGAGAGGGTGGTCGCGGTAGTGGGGCGGCGGCAGTGGTTGAGGCGTGCGGCGATGGCGGCGAGAAGGGGACGACGATGGTCGCGGCGACGAGAAGGGGACGACGGTAGCGTGACGACGACGGTGGCGGCGAGCGGCGATGGCGGGGGCTGGTGGCGGCGGCGGTAGTGGCGGTGGCCGACGGTGGCGGCAGGCGCGGCGGTGGCCGGAGACGAGAAGAGGACGGCAATTGAAAATGGAAATGGAAAATGAAAATGAGAATTGGAAAACTATAAAAATTAGTTTTCTAATTCAAGTGTTAATTTTGAAAATGAAAATTTTGTTTTCTTGGAAAAGGTTTTCTAAATTGAATCAACTAAACAAGTTTTCTAAATTTTCATTTTCCATGGAAAATTTTTCTAGAAAACAAGAAATTTTTCCACAACTAAACACACCCTTAAGGTTGTGTTTGACAAAAATAAGTTAGTTGATAAGCTAGCACGTATTTAGATGGACCATTAATTGGGTTATTGAAATGCTACTCCATGAGCTTTTTGTAGCTTTTTCCAATTATACCTGTATTAATATATTATACCCAAGATACCATTTTTGGGATGTGTTTGGCAAAAATAAGCTAGCTTATCAGCTAACTTATAAGCTACTTCATCCAAACATGTACCATAAGCTAGCTTATAGCTTATTGAAACACTACTTTGAGTGGCGTTTTGGGAGCTTATTGTAGATTTTTCCACTTATACCCTTATTAATATTAATTATTAAATTCAAATACATCATTTTTGGTCATTTTACATACTCATAAGTTAGTTTTTACCAAACATAATTTGTTCATAAGTTAGCTTACCAGCTAGTTTACCAAACATAGCCTTGGTCATTTTATATAATCATAAGCTAGTTTTTGTCAAACATAATTTATTCATAAGCTAAATTATCAGCTACTAAGTAGTTTATCAGTTAATAGCCAGCTTATCAACTATTAGCTACTGGCTAGCTTATCGGCTAGTTTGCCAAACACAGCCTTAGGCTTTGTTTGGCAAGCATAAGCTAGCTTATAAGCTAGTCCATCCAAACATGTACCAGGAAGCTAGCTTATCAGCTAGCTTATAAGCTAGCTTTTTGAAACGCTACTTTGAGTAGCTTATGAGAAGCTTATTGTAGCTTTTTCCAATTATACCCTTATTAATATTAATTATTAAATTCAAATATACCCTTTTTGGTCGTTTTACATACTCATAAGCTAGTTTTTGCCAAACATAATTTGTTCAACAGCTAGCTTATCAGCTACTAGCAAGCTTATCAATCAACAGCTAGCTTATCAGCTATCCGCTAGCTTATCAGCTACCAGCTAGCTTATAAGCTATGCTTGCCAAACATAGCCTTAGTAACGGTTACATCGGCTCTTCTTTCAACAAAGCGCTTGCTAGATCAAATCAATAGCATTCATTCCTTCAATTGCTAGCCATTTAATAATTATAGAGATTATTTAACAGATCTAATAGCAAATTCAATGAGATGTAGAATTAATTATAACAGAAATCAAGTAAATAACACTAGAAAACACAATGGTTGAAAAATCATATTTCGAGGGTGTTTGGGATTCCATTTTGAGGGCAAAAGTGCTTTTTACCAAAAGTCCTTATTAACTTATGGTGTTGGGGAAAAGGAATTTTTAAAAAGGTGTTTGGATTAGCTTTTTGAGATGGTGAAGCTAATAAGTCAATAAGTTGTTTTCAAAAAAGTGTTTGGCTTTGCTTATATGTGTAAAATGACCAAAATGGACATGCTTACATATGAGGAGGGCAAATGAGGAGGGCATAAATGTCTTTTAGCATTGGAAAAGGAGTTTTCAAATTAAAAAGTTAGGATCTTGCTACTTTTTAAAAATCCCATTTCCTTCCTTATAAAAAAGGAGCTTCAAAAAGTCCTTTTAGATTGCCAAACAACTTTTTAACTTATTAACTTCTTGGAAAAGTTAATAAGTTAAAAAGGAGCTTTATAATGGACTCCCAAACATCCTCTTCATTCTATGGCCAAGTGATAACGATCGAATGTGTATGTTCTGAAAGAAGATTCCTATTAAGAAAAACCAGGAAACAGTAGAAACCTGAAACTTGGAAGCATATAAGGATGGCAAATATGGTAGGGAAGAACGGTTGTACAGTACGGTCCTGATAACCGGAGACCGCCGTTGCTCCGCCCTTCCCTATCGCCATTTTTAACCGTAAAAACCATATTTTCGGGGTGTTTTATCTAATCAACTTATGAATTTCGGTAAAAGTGGTTAAGTTTTATAAAAGTGGTTAAGCTATTAAGTTGTTTTTTAACGGACGTTTGGGAGTGTTCATCAACTTATCTCCTTCTACGAAAGAAAAGAATTCCGGAGAATTGGAAATGGAAATGAGGAGGAAAAGAAAGTGGGAGAATTGAAAATTGGGTGGAGAATTGGAATTGATCCCTTGTTTGGTATTATCAAATAAATGAAATAGAGAAATAATGACGACAAGGTGTAGGTGGCAAGACGAAAGGCGGGCGGCAAGGGTGGACGTCAAGGTTAAGGGCGGACGACAAGGGTGGACAATTTCTCTACAACACTAGACCATTTCCTGGGAATTCAATTCTCCTTCCAAAATTGAAGATCAATTCTCCCAAACAAGATAATTTCATTTCCCTCATTTCAAATCTCTCTCTACCAAACACCCCTAAAAGAATTTGGCTTCCTAAAAATCTTCTTATTAGCTTTCCCAAGAAGGACATAAGCTACTCCAAACACTTTAAAAACAACTTATGACTTCTTCATGAAGAAGATAAGTAGCACCTTTAAATAAGCCTTTAGCAAATTTAACTTATTTTTGTAAATTGATCAAAATGGACATTCTCCATTATTAATGAGTTGTTTGTTCTTTTAACTATAACAGTTAATTTTTCATCACTTTTAATAAAATCTAGGGTAGGCAATTCAGATCAAGTGTTCAGGTTAAATGGGTCGTGTTATTTTCAGTTCGGCCATTTTCGAGTTATTTTCGTGTCGACCCATTTTTGACCCAAATTCATTTTGTGTCAGGTTCAGTTCGTGTCACTTCCATTCGTGTTCGGTTCGGGTTGTGTTTCGTGTCGACCCAATTTACTACCAGGGGAAAAACTGTGTCAAGTTTTGTGTCGACCCAAATCCTTTTTTTTTGAACCAGCTTTCTTTTGCCAACAAACAACAATTCCACTTTCTTACTGTTAGAATTAGAGAGAGAGAGAGAGAGAGAGAGAGAGAGAGAGAGATGGCTGAAGGCTTTGAAGCCGTATATTATAGATTGATAATGAAAGGTTACAATACAGAGAAAAGTAAACCTAATCTATTTATACATAGGTTACTAGAGAAAGTACTAAAGCCCTAAAGCGCTAAAGCCCATGGGCTTATATACAATAATACACTTAACACCCCCCTTCCCCTCAAACTTAATCAGGGGAAGAATGACCCAGATTGAGTTTGGAAACAAGCTCCCGAAAATGTCCTGGAAGGTGAGCTTTGGTGAAGATATCTGCTGGTTGATCATCTGTGGAGATAGATTGGAGTTGAATTGTCTTGCGCACAATATCTTGACGAACAAAGTGGCAGTCAATCTCAATATGCTTTGTGCGCTCATGAAAAACATCATTGTGAGCGATCTGAATAGCACTGGTGTTGTCACACCAGAGCAAAGTTGGTGAAAGTTGAGGAGCACCCATGTCGGAAAGAAGCCAGCGGAGCCAGATGAGCTCTTGAGAGGAACACCCATGTCTGAATAGCACTGGTGTTGTCACACCAGAGCAAAGTTGGTGAAAGTTGAGGAGCACCCATGTCGGAAAGAAGCCAGCGGAGCCAGATGAGCTCTTGAGAGGTGTCAGCTAGAGCACGATACTCAGCTTCGGTACTAGAACGAGCAGTAAGGGACTGCTTCTTGCTACGCCAGGAAATGAGAGAGTCACCAAGGAAGAAGCAGAAACCCGTAGTGGAACGGCGATCAGTCATATCACTGTCCCAATCCGCATCAGAAAATCCTCGTAGAATTAAGGAAGACGTGGAGGAGAACATATAAGCCATGAAACATAGTCCCCTTCAGGTACCTTAAAATGCGTAGAACAGCAGCATAGTGATCTAAGCACGGTGCAGACATAAATTGGCTGACAATGTGAACAGCATAGGCAATATCAGGTCGAGTAACTGTGAGATAAACAAGAGACCCGACCAATTGGCGATATAACGTAGGATCCTTTAGTGGAGGACCTGCATTTGGTGTCAAGTGAAGATTCGGCTCCAAAGGTGTAGAGACCACCTTTTGATCAGTAATACCGGCGCGAGAAAGAAGATCAGATGTATACTTGGCCTGACAAAGGTAAGTGCCTCTAGAGTCAGATAAGACTTCAAGACCAAGAAAATAATGTAGTTTACCAAGGTCCTTAATCTCAAACTGGCACTAAGAGATTGTTTGAGAAGTGTGATGCCTGCAGAGTCACTGCCAGTAATGATCATATCATCCACATAAAGAAGAAGTAGAATCGTGCCAGCATCAGTGGTACGAGTAAACAACCCAGAATCATAGTTACTCACAGAGAAACCCAAGGAGAGGACCGTGCTGCTGAATTTCTCAAACCAAGCTCAAGGAGCTTGTTTGAGACCATAGAGAGATTTTTGAAGCCGACAAACATGCCCTGTAGGAAGAGAGACACCAGGAGGAGCAGTCATATAGACTTCTTCAGATAGATCACCATTCAGAAAGGCATTCTTAACATCCATCTGAAATAGTGGCCATCTTTTGGTAGCTGCAATAGCTAGAAGGCTGCGAACAGATGTGACACGGGCAACAGGTAAAAATGTCTCTTCATAATCAATGCCGTATTCTTGATTGAAGCCCTTTGCCACTAGACGAGCTTTGTACCGATCAATGGAGCCATCAGACTTGGTCTTGATTTTGAATACCCACTTAGAGCCAATCGACTTCTTACCAGGGGGAGAGGAACAGAGTCCCAAGTCTGAGCTTTATCAAGAGCTTGAAGTTCCTCCTGCATAGCTGCCTGCCAGTGTGAACTAGAAGAAGCTTCCGTGTAGAAAGTCGGTTCATGATTGGATAAAAGTGTGGCATAACAGTGATAATCACGAAGGTGAGAAGGAACCTGTCTTACCCGGTCTGAACGTCGTACATTCTCAGATTGTGAAGGTCCAGGATCCGCAGATTCCACAGATGTCTTAGGTGTAGGATTTTGAGATGTTGCGGGTGATGCAGTCGGATGAGGTATAGGAACAGGTTCAGAAGAGGTTACTAAAGTAGGAACGGTAGTAGTAGGGACATGAAATGGTACATCTAAAGATATCGATGAGTCAGTGAAGAAAGGAGTAGGGGATGGACTGGAATCTGAGTTTGGCATGTTGAAGAAGGGAATATGTTCCCAGAAGGTAACATGACGAGAGATATGTAAACGCTTAGAGATAGGATCCCAAGAACGATAGCCTTTGTGTTCAATACCATACCCAAGAAAACAACACAAACGGCCACGAGGCTCAAGTTTAATGTATTCATGAGATTGTAATTGAACGAAGCATGCACACCCCCATACTTTGAGAAGTTCATAAGCAGGAGAGACTCCATAAAACACTTCATAAGGAGACTTGTTATTGAGTATAGGTGTTGGATGTCTGTTGATGGTATAGATAGATGTGAAGGCAGCCTCACCCCAAAATCTTTCAAGGCATTTGGCTGAGATCAGGAGTGTTCGAACAATGTCAAGAATGTGTCTATGCTTTCGTTCAGCACGACCATTTTGAGGAGATTTACCAGGACAAGAGTATTGAGATAGAGTACCCTGAGATTGAAGAAACGAGAGGAGAGAGGATTCTTTGTACTCCATAGCATTATCTGCTCGAAGAATCTTAATAGGTTTGGAGAACTGAGTGAGGACCATACGAACAAAAGTGATATATATACGGGGTAACTCAGAACGATGTTTCATAAGATATATCCAAGTGAAACGTATGTGATCATCCATAAAAATAACAAAGTACCGAGCACCACCCATGGATGGATGTGGTGCTGGACCCCACACATCAGAATGAATAAGATCAAAAGGTAAAATAGAAGTAAATTCATTATTGTCAAAAGGAAGGGCATGGTGTTTGCCAAGTTTACAAGATAGACAAGAAACACTTTCAGATGAAACATTTCCTAACGACCCTGAACTAGCTAACACTTTTATTCTATTAGGAGATAGGTGACCAAGGCGACCATGCCATAGATCAAAGGAAGCTATACTAGACACAGTAGCAGCAAAGGTGGATGATTGTAAGGGAAGACGCATGTAGACGACTTCAAGCACCCGTCCAACTCTACGACCTACACCAAGGATCTGCTTGGTCTTTGGATCCTGCACAAGACAACCAGAGGGATGAAACAAAATTAGTAGACCGAGTTCCTGAAGTTGAGTAAGTGAGACTAGACCCACGGCTAGCCGTGGCACATGTAAAACCTCAGGTAATTGAACAGTATCAGTGGAAAAGTTTCCACTAAATAAGACAGGTAAAGGAGAAAGATCTGTTGTTCCAACAGAGGACAATGGATATGGTTGCTTAGTGAGAAAACCATCATGACAAGGTGTCATGTGGTTAAAACAGCCAGAATCAAATACCTACATAGTACCCGATGTCGAAGACTATGGAGAGTTCACACCCAGAGAACCTGTCATGAGTTGTTCCATAAGCTCTTGATTTCTACGCATGAGATCCATCAGATCTGGGGATGAAGATACCGATCCTGCAACGGGTACAGTCAAGGGGTCACTCGGAGTGACTGATCTGGCAAAGAATTGGTTTTGATAACTTCTTGGCTTCGGATTTGGATTCTGAGGACAATTAGATAGGTAATGGCGTGGATGCGTAATTCCACAGTAACGACATTGGCGAATGGGGCAATCCAAGAGACGGTGAGATGTGGAGTGACAAAAATTACACTCATTGGAATTGGGCTTCCATTCATTTGCATTCTGTCTCCCTGCAGGCTTCGCATTGTGATTAAGCTTACCAGGATTATTGTTAACTTTACCTTTTGGCTTGACAGATGAAGGAGTGTAGAAGATTGTCTTAGTAGGTGCAGGAGGCTTGAGTTGAAGACGAGTCTCTTCACTCAGCAGTTCTGTAATGGCATCTTCAAGAGTGGGTAGAGGATGCCTGTGGAGAAGAGAGGCACAAACATTTTGAATTTGTTAGTAAGGCCCATCAGTATAGTGATGAGATGTAGCTGACTGAAGTAAGCTTGAAACTTGTGGGCGGTCTCATCATAAATTTGAGGTGCACCAAGGTTCAGATGATCACGGATAACCTGCATCTCTGAGATATAAGAACTCACGGACTGATCAGGAAGCTGTCGTTTGTTCTGAAAACTTGTCCACAGCTGGTAATGGTGGGACAGACCAGTAGATGTGTATTGCTTAGCCAAGAAATCCCAGAGACTCTTAGCCGTAGTGTAGCCGAGAAATTGCTGATTTATCTCAGCTGTGGTTGAGGTGTTGATGAAACCCAAGATTTTGGCGTTGTTGATGTCCCACTCATTTGTTCGTTTGGCAAACTGGACTTGGACTGGACTTGGGAAACTGGACTTGGGAAACTGACTTGGGAAACTGGACTTGGAAAACTTGACTTGGAAAACTCGGAAAACTCGACCTGGGAAACCGACTTGGGAAACGAGATTTGGGTAAGGATAGATCTGGTGTTCGATCTAGGGTTTCGTAAGGCAGCAAGTATGGTGCGGAAGAAAGAACTAGGACGGCTGCCGCAATGGGTAGTAATCCGGCAGAAAGAAGTAAGACGGCAGTGGCGGTGATGCGATCGGCGGTAACACAATCGGTGGTAGCAACGGTGATGGTGGCGGAAACAACACAATCAGCGGTGATGATTGTGATGATAGTTTCACGGAAGCGACGACGACGGCGGCGATATGACGGCGATGATGACGATACGGAAGCGACGACGGAATCGACAGAGAGCAACCTAATGCTCTGATACCATGTTAGAATTAAAGAGAGAGAGAGAGAGAGAGAGAGAGAGAGAGAGAGAGAGAGAGAGAGAGAGAGAGAGAGATGGCTGAAGGCTTTGAAGCCGTATATTATAGATTGATAATGAAAGGTTACAATATAGAGAAAAGTAAACCTAATCTATTTATACATAGGTTACAAGAGAAAGTACTAAAGCCCTAAAGCCCATGAGCTTATATACAATAATACACTTAACACTTACAAATTAGAATAAGTCAGTAAGATAAATCATAAATCCAAAAATTCAATTCCCACCCTTTTTCTTTCAAATTGGAAACAAAAACAAAATGAAATTTTCAATTCCCACCACTTACTCAAATAAATTAAATTAATAATTAAAACTATAGATTTAGTAATTTGATTTGGAATTGGTCTTGGAGCAATATGGCGGAGGCGGCTAGACTGGGGGAAAGGATACAGGAGCTGCAAAGTCTGGTGCATTCTTTAACGTTAACGGAGAAAGAGGATTTGTGGCGTTTGGAAGGGGATCCGAGTGGCATTTTTTCGGTGAATCCCTAAGAGTCTTAATCTATAATACACTAATTCTCCCTTTGCAGGTCTTTGTTTCTGGAATAAGTGGCTCCCCCCCCCTCGGGTTAAATGTTTCATTTGGAGGCTACTGCTCAAGAGATTACCTATGAGGACTAAGCTGTGGTCTAAAGGAATCAATATTTCTTCGATTATCTGTCCGTTTTGCGAAGTCAAAGAGGAAACCGTGGATCACTTATTCCTATCTTGCCCAAAAGTACAAGATATTTGGACCTGGTTGTTTAATTGGTGTGGTTTAACCATGGGTCGATTACTCTCCGTGGATCAATTAGTACTCGATGTTTCGGACCAAGGGATGAACAAAAATAGGAAAAAACTTCTGGAGGCTGCTGTTGGAGGAGTACTGTGGCATGTTTGGAAAGCTAGGAACGACGTGGTGTTTAATGGTAAGAAGCTTTCAGCCCCGTTGGTGATGGATGATGTTCAAGCATCCCTTTTTACTTGGCTTAAATATAGGGTGAATTGTAAATCTTTGATTTGGTCGACGTGGTGTTGTAACCCGGTTTCATCTTTTTAAGTGGTGTATGCTTTTGTCTAGCCTCTCGCTAGATGTTATTAATAAAATTCTTCTTTGGATTTCTTGGCTTGGGTGATGGCTTTGTCGTATCTCTTACCTTGTTTCCCTTTCGCTGTTCAAAAAAACTATTTAATTATTTATTTAATAATTCGAGTTAATCGGGTCATTTTTAGGTAATCAGGTTTTACCTTAACCCAGCCCATTTTTTTCGTGTCATGTTCGTGTCGACCCATTTTATACCCATTTTAATTTCGAATTAGGTTCGTATCGACCCGTTTCGTGTTGGGTTCAGTCGGGTTCGGGTTTGTGTCTCATATTTATCAATTCTCATGCAATCATATCTCTCATTGCACTTGGCATTTGGTTGTATGATATATGCACTTAACTTAAGCACGACTTTCTTGTCCAAACATTTTCGTGTCTGTTCCTTAATGTTCTTCTCTATATTTCCCTATCCAACCTTATTAAAGTGACTACCGTGTTTATTCCCATTTCACATCTCATTCGTGCACAAATCGACATAAACCATCAAGGTACTATGATCCCAAATAACTTTTGGCTTACACTTTTTAGATGTATCACTAGTAACAATGTTACTGTTCGTGTCCATTTCCTGATAACAAGTCCTCATGAATTCAAAGAAAGAAATACATATAACTTGTTTAATTATTCCCAACATAAAAAGAATCGGATCAGTGGCGGATCCATAAATTTTGGTTACAGGTGTCGGAATTTTCGGAATTTTCGGAATTCAAATGACATAATATAAGTTGGGCAGTATTAGGATAATTATTACTACTTTTACCGGCTTTGAATGTTACTATTTTTCTTTTCAAGAAATCATTTTATTTTTCTGGTAAAATAATAAAAGTTAACAATTAGCCACAATACAATCTATAATTACGCATAATGAGAAATTGAAATTTTAACATGACACAATTAGCACCAAAGCATTAACAACTATATATGAAACTCCTAACAAATTTTGTCAGTTAACAGTTAGGCAAATTGACAAATACTTAGGCATCAAACAACAAAACATTTAACAATTCTTAACAATTAACAAAAAAATACATCAACTTCAAGGAAACTTGGGATGTTTATTAAATACTTATCCGAGTAAGCGTTAACTGATATCATTTACCTTACGATCGATCCTTACCAAAAGAACATCGAAACCGTTGAGAATTTTGTCCGATAAGATCCATAACAAGGGTTGAGAGTCTTTCCTAGTAAGCGGTTATCATGTCGAATACATTTATTATGCCAACAATTAGTTTTGATAGTCTAGAATGTTACATGATTAGGTAAATTTACCAATAAATGTTTAACCAATAAGCATTTGATAAATGACCCTTTAATAAATAATGCAATAAGTCTTGTTAGTTAATCATTCTAATAATTAATATGATTAAAAATTTACAATAAACAAGTAATATGAAATTAAGCACTTTCTCTTTCATGGGTTAGAATATTTTTATTGGGTGTCAGACCCTTGGTTGATGGGTGTCAAACATAAACAAACCTTAGGCTATCAGTATCCCAACCCTCTCAATCCTTTCAACCCTCCCAACCTAACTGCCACATCAGCTGGCACATCACCTTTTCTCCAACCCCCTGCAAGCCCTCTACAACCCTCTATAACCTGTACCCCAACCCTCCCAACCCTTTCACTTTTTAATTTATTTAATACAAATAAATAATTAAATTAAATATACATTAAATTCTAAAATACTAAAATTAAATGTTCATAACATTTAAAATAAAAAATTACAAAACAATAATATTAAATTACAAATCTATATCGAGACGCCAAATATGTTGGATCAAATCCGCTCGAAGATTATAGTGAGTCTGTCTATTTCTCACTGCGAGAACATTCATTAAACGTTCCTCCTCAGTGAGTTGTGCCGATATATAATGCGGGACAACATAAATGGCCTTGTTTTTGTTTTCGAGTATCATATTGTGTAATATGATACACGCGTACATAATGTGTCTCAATCTACCTATCTCCCATGTTCGTGCAGAAGTTGTTTAGACAATCGCATGATGTTTTTCTCCCATGTGGACGTACTCGTCAAATGCGTCGCCGGATATTCCGTACGCCATTTGTCTAATTGCCGCCTTACACTTTTGTATTCGAGAAAAACCCGGGTTCCCCACAACGTCGGTTTGTTGTTGGAAATATGGATACCGTGTGCTTAAATCATCAACTATTCGTAGGAATAGATCCTTCCTCATCCTGAAACGTCGTTTGAACATTTCATCCGTGTACGTCGGGTAATCGCAAAAGTAGTCCGCCATTAGCCGTGCGTTTGCTTCTACCCGACCCCTGTCTATGTTTGGGGCCCTCGAACGGGGAATTGACGGTGATGCGGTCGCTTGTTGAACGAACAACGCAAACATTTGCGCATCTCGTTCCCAATCCTCGTGGTATCCGTAGATGATGATGACCCGGTCGAGTAATCGGGTTGTGCCATAGTGTGTATGGAGAAGAAGAAGAGATGAAAGTTGGTGTATAGAGAAAAAGGGATGTATAGAGAAGAAAATGTGTGAGTCCCAAAAATCAAACAAAAAGAGGATAAAGAAGAGAAATCAACAAGATGGAAACGAAAAACTTCTTGTTTTATTATAAGAGCTCTCATGAACACAAGAACACACACACTTTCACCTAATCGACTCTCATTGAAAATGATTCACACACTTCCTTTCCACACCCTAACCCTTTATATATAAAGGGCCTAAATACAAAAGCCCAAGCCCAAGTCCAATAACTAACTAACTAACTAGCTAAACACTAATTATTTCTTCTCAAAGCTTCCTTTATAAAACTTTCTAATTAGGACAATTTGGTCCTAACAATCTCCCCCTAAAGTTTTGTAAATGAAGCATCTCTGATCTTCTCCCCCTTGCTTTCGTGAGAAAACCTTAGTGGCGTTCGGCTACATTTTGATCTCCAAGCTCCTACTCGATTGTAGCTCTTCATCTTCAGTTTTAACTGAAAGACCAGATCCGATTTTCAATAACCGCGACTGATTGCACAAACTACAGCTCAACCTGTAAATAACTCGACACGTCTGATAACCGCAGAATCCAACAGCTTGAGCCAGATCATGTTGATTCATCCAATTATGTTGATCTCCAGCCAAGAGAAACAAATTAAGGGATAGATGCATGTGTGAGTTACCGTGCAGATCAGCAAGAAAAGTAAAGGTTCTGTCTTTGACCCCTTGTTGAATAGGAATTCAGCATAAGAGCCTTAAATCTAATAAGCTCACAACTGGGAACACTGAAGCTTGGATCACCGAAACACCGTATGGAATGAGAAACTGGGAGTAGATGCTGAACGAGATGCCCTGCTTTGATCTTTCTACTACTTAGAAAATAGTCGATTTCCTGAAATCTTCCAAAATGTCAAGGAATCAGATCCAGATCTAGTCTTCTTAGTCAGATGGATGACGACCGTCACTTAAAATTCTAGATCGCAACCGAGCCTCCACAACGGTTAAATGGTTAGGAATTGAGCACGTAACAATAGTACCATTCACCGAAGCTGGCATCCAAAGGAAAAATTCAACTCGCACTCCCAGGAGGAATAATTCCATCTAATAAAACTCTAGAAAAATGGTTGCAGAGCGTCAGGCTTCTGAGTAATCTAACTAAATGCAGAATCCATTCACCGTCGTTCTGAAATTGTTACAAATCTAACATGTCTTCAAAGAATCTGGAGTAGTTGGGGAAATGAGAGAAATTCAATTTTCACGATTGAAAACTGAATTTGGGCTAAAAACCGGGCTGATGTGATCTTTACGAATCAATTGGGAAAGAAAGGTGGCTATTTAAGCGTAGGGGTTTTGAAGCGTCACATGTATTTGAATTTGGATGGGTCTAGATCGCAGCGGAATATGATCTTGAAAGCTTATCTGAAGATGATACCCAAGTCGGGAAATGCAGTTTCCCGAGTCGGAAATGGAGTTGGGAAATTTTATCAAAAATTGAACATAACCTTGACTCAAAAGCGAGTCGAGAAACCTTGAAAACCCGAAAGGGGTATTTGATGTTTCCCGAGTCGGAAAATAAGAATAGCAAGGTACTTCAAGATTTTAACAAAATTTGAAAATACCCTCGTCTCAAGAGCGAGTCGGGAAACCTAGAAAACCCGAAAGGGGTATTTCATGTTTCCCGAGTCGGAAAAGGAGAACAATAAAGTACTCCAAATTTTTTTTATTTTTTTTAATTTTTTTTTATTTTTTTTACTATTCCGATTCGGAAAAACACTATTCACCCAGTTCGGAAAATGATGTTTTCCGATTCGGATTTTTTTTTACTATTTTGATTCGGAAAAGCACTATTCACCCGGTTCGGAAAATGATGTTTTCCGATTCGGATTTTTTTTTGGATTCGGAAAATATGAGTTTTCCAACTCGGAAAACTTCAATATTCAGCCCAAAAATTCATACCAGATCCAAACAATGAAGCAACTTGTAAAATTCATGAGATCAAGCTCAAAGTTGCTTCAAAACATAACCCAAACATCCATCTTCATCATATTCATCAAGATCCAAACCCCAAAAACCCCAAAAATTCAAAATGAAACTTTTTCAAAAAAAGTTTCAAAAACCCAATAAAACATCTGTAATTGAATGATTCAATAGGAACAAACAAATCTAATGATTTGATTGGCTCTGATACCATTTGTGAGTCCCAAAAATCAAACAAAAAGAGGATAAAGAAGAGAAATCAACAAGATGGAAATGAAAAAGTTCTGGTTTGATTCCTAAGAAAATGAAGTATGTTGTTTTAAAACCTGAGAAGCCTGCTGAGCCACAAACTTCTGGTTCTGAGAAAAGTAACCCCAATGGTGCAAAAAGTGTAGGTACTGACAGGGAGAAGTCAGTTAAGCCTCACACACCCAAGGGACTCCAGAACAAGAAATCCAACTCTAACGATGCTTGTGCCTCAGTCAAACCCATCAAAGGTCTTGACTTTGATTCGAGTACTTTCTACGTGGGTGAGACATCACGGGTAAAACCTAATCAACCTTTTAGTTCCACTAGACCTAATTTTTCAAAACCGTCATCTGGAAAAGGTGGCAAATCCATTTCTGTTAAACCGTCCTCTAACTCACCCCGTGCTTTGAATGCAGATGCGAGGAGGAAAGATGGTGGAAAGAATGTGACGCCACCAAGAAATGATCATCAGGAGAGAAACAACACTTTTTCTGCTTTCCCTAAGAAGCGTAGTCCTGGCCGTGCGGGTTTAGGCTATGCTCCACCTAGTGTAGGATTTCATTCGAACATGTCTGTAAATCGTAATCGCAACTTAAACGATGCTTTTGATATGTTTCGTAATGACATGTGCTTTATGTTTGATAATTTCTTGCGCTATGGTGTGACTAATTCTTTTAATGCTCCCAAATCTAATGTCAAATCTCGAAAGAGAAGGGGAAGAAAAAGAGGAAAAGCTAAATCCTCTTCGTTAGTGGAGTCCCCTACGCCTAAGGAGAAATCCGAAAAGGGGACTGCACCGACTATTTCATCTATCTCTAACCCAAAGAAACCCATTTGGCAATGGGTCCCTAAACAAGCTTAATCTGTCTTGTAGGTTAGTCATGTGTGGTACTTTGATTCTGGAGCTTATAGACACATGACTTGTCAGAGATCCTTCCTTTTCGACTATGTTGAAAGGTTTGAGGGATATATCAAAACTGCGGACAAGACACCGAAGCCGATGTTGGGTTATGGGAAAATCACGGACGAAAGGTACATCATCAAGGATGTACGGTATGTCGAGGGATTAGGGTACAATATGTTCAGCTCCAGTCAGTTCTGTGATAATGGATACTGGGTGAAGCAATTTCAATACGGAAGTGATGTGAATGATGAAGACAACAATGTCGTACTCAGTGCACGGAGAAACGGCAATCTCTATTCCACTGTCTTCCGTTCCATCCCTCAGACACACCCTCAGTTTGAAGCACTCTCTCAACCGATGAATGCAATATGTCTGCTCTCTATGGCGTCCAAGGAGGACAGTTGGTTATGGCACCGAAGGCTTTGTCATCAGAACTTCAAGGACATGAACAAGTTGGTTTCAAAATTCCTGGTCAAGGGACTACCGGAGACTCGTCTTTCCAAGGATACTCTATGTCCAGGTTGTGAAAAAGGAAAGATGAAAAGACGCTCACACCCTCCGAGGATAGATACAAACAGTAAAAGTCCCCTTGATATGATACACATGGATCTGTGTGGACCAATGAGAGTTGAGAGCCTAGCCAGAAAGAAGTATATGTTGGTTCTTGTTGACGAATTCTCAAGGTTCACCTGGCTTGAATTTCTCCGAGCCAAATCAGATGCTGCCGATCGAATCATTTCCTTCATCAAGCGGATTCAAGTACTCTTGGGTCACCGGGTGAAGAAGTTACGAAGTGACAACAGAACCGAGTTTCGAAATGCTAAGCTGCAATCCTTTCTTGAAGATGTGGGAATCTCTCACAACTTCTCTGCTGTACGCACTCCTCAACAAAATGGAGTTGTGGAAGGGAAGAACCGGACGTTAGTCGAAGCAGCACGATCCATGATGGCTCATTCAGGCGTTCCTCAACAATTCTGGGCTGAAGCCGTCTCAACAGCATGCTACACGCAAAATCGGACTTTGATTGTTAAGCGGACCGGTAAAACTGCATACGAGATGGTCGAGCAGCATAAGCCAAACATCGATTACTTTAGAGTTTTTGGATATAAATGCTATGTTTTAAATGACCGAGATGATTTGGGAAAGTTTGAACCTAAGTCTGATGAGTCTATCTTCATTGGATACTCATAACTCAAAGACTTATCGTGTTTTCAACAAACGGACCCGAACCATCTTGGAAAGCTCAAATGTTGACTTCTCTGAAACCGAAACTTATTCTGATGCAAGTCCTAGTAATCTGAATGCCTTATTGCCCGAACTCTCCACCGCACCACCGAGCACAGATTCTGCTACTAACTCTTTTGCTTCAGACTTTATAGACCTCGCAGATTACGATCTACCTACTCTCACTGGTCCGATTGTAGTACCTGCTCATACTGGTTCAACCACTACTTCTGTGTCATCTGATGCCTTCGTGACAGAGCCATCATCTAGTACCTCAACAAACTCAGTGACACCAGAGTCAGCGGTCTCTCCCCCTGAAGCATCAGCTGCTGCCTCACCGAACCTGTACAAGAACAGACACCACACCCTGTTCTTGCAGCAATACCGGAAGAAGCTCCACTACCTTCACCGAGCTCAGCTCAAAGAACCTATGCTCAGGTAGTGCGCGAGCCCCGGTTAGAGGCAGCACCGCAGACTAATCTGGAAGAAGGATCAACTAGTGGGAACCAGGCAGAGGTCTTGGCAGTGCACGATGAGAACGATGCATCCAACAATCAACAAGCCTACGTCACTCTTCCACACTCAAGAAAGTGGACAAGAGACCATTCCCCCTCCCAGATCATCTGGAGTCCCTCACAACTTGTCAAAACGCGATCTTCAAAGAATGTCGAAAACCTAATTTTATTCGGCGGGTTCTTAAGTGAATTTGAACCTTCGGATGTTTCGCAAGCTCTTACCGATCCTGACTGGGTGTTAGCAATGCAAGAAGAGCTAGCGGAATTCGAGAGAAACAAGGTATGGCGCTTGGTGACCAGACCATGGGGAAAGTCCATAATCGGCCTGAAGTGGATATTCCGGAACAAGAAAGACGAGAACGACCTCATTATCCGGAATAAGGCTCGATTGGTCGCCAAAGGTTATCGCCAGCAAGAGGGTATTGATTACGATGAGACGTTTGCGCTCGTAGCTCGGATCGAGGCTATACGGATCTTCCTTGCGTATACCGCACACAAGAACATGACGGTATATCAGATGGACGTCAAGTGTGCCTTCTTGAACGGAGTCCTTCAAGAAGAGGTGTATGTCGAGCAACCGAAAGGATTCGTCGATCCCAGATATTCAAATCATGTGTACGTGTTGGATAAGGCACTTTACGGTCTCATGCAAGCTCCTAGGGCATGGTACGAAACTCTCACTGACTACTTACTAGGAGTTGGCTACAAGAAAGGTACAATCGATCCCACCTTGTTCCTTCGAAGATCAGGTAGTGTAGTACAGATATACGTGGATGACATTATCTTTGCATCTACAAAGCCTAAGATGTGCCAAGAGTTTGAAAACACCATGAAATCCCAATTTAAAATGAGCATGATGGGCGAGTTGACGTTCTTTCTAGGACTTCAAGTTCGACAACGCCCTGATGGCATTTTTATAAATCAATCAAAATATGTTCATGATTTATTAAAATGTTTTGATTTCGGTGGTTCAAACTTTGCGGAAACACCAATGCCCAAGAATTTTCAACTAAACGCTGACTCTTCTGGTAAACCGGTTGACCAGAAGACTTATCGGGCAATTATTGGTTCCCTTTTATATCTCACGGCTAGTAGACCCGACATTGTATTCTCCACGGGTGTCTGTGCTCGTTTTCAGTGTGATCCTCGTGACTCACACTTGTCTGCAGTCAAAAGGATCCTTAGGTATCTGAAGGGCACACCGGATTTTGGCCTTTGCTACCCAAAGGATTCTGGTTTTGAACTAATAGCCTATAGAGACTCAGACCATGCAGGTTGCAAGCTTAACAGAAAAAGAACTTCCGGTGCTTGTCAATTTCTTGGAGATAAGTTGGTGAGTTGGTCATCCCGGAAACAGAATTACGTATCTCTATCCACTACGGAGGCAGAATATGTGGCCGCCGCTTGCTGTTGCTCGCAAGTTCTGTGGATGAAAACTCAACTTGCTGACTTTGGATACACAATGCAGAGGATTCCCATTTACTGTGACACTAAGAGTGTGATTCAAATCACGGCGAATCCGGTTCAACATTCTCGGATGAAACATATCGACATCCGATATCCATTTATCAAAGATCACGTCGAGAAAGGTAATATTGAACTGTACTTTGTAGAAAGTGACTATCAGCTTGCTGATTTGTTCACTAAGCCGTTCGACGAGAAGCGTCACTTCTTTCTCCTAAGTGAGTTGGGAATGCTAGACCTCCCTGCCTGAGGTCTAGGGGGAGTCGAGAATTTATTTAATGTATGCATGTGTGTAGGGGTAGTCTTTGAAAATTGGCATGAATCTAGGGGGAGTGTCATGTCTTTATTTGCTTGTTATGCTAACGTTCTCGGATCCACAATACCTTGGATACCATTTTGAACTTATTTTTGCAGGTGTGGATACTCACAACGACTTCTGGTTAATTCAGACCAGAACTCGTACAAAACCCAGTTGAGACGCACCAGGTAAGTCTCTTTGTTCGAGGATTGGGAGCTGAACTTGTAAATTTGCGAACTTGAAAGTTCAGGGGGTGGTAGTGTCAATGTCTTAAACTTACAAGTTCGAGGACTATTTCTGCCATTTTCTGAATTATATGTTCAGGGACTAGTTTTGCACTTTTGTGAAACTTAAAGTTCAGGGTCTGTTTTGAAAATTTTCTTAAACTACAAGTTCAGGGACTTGTTTGTAAGTTTCTTGAAACTTCAAGTCCACGGGTTATTTTTGCCAATTGGTGAAAGTCGGGTTAAGAGAGCCAAAAAGAGAGAGCCAAACACAGTGTAATTCGGTAAAAATATAAATACCGGATTCTGAGATTTCTTTTTCACGTTTTCAAAAATCTTCATCTTTTCTCTCTGAACTCACCCGATAACCACCTCTCGCAACTGATCTCGAAGTCGCTCGTTTTTGCTCCGTTCTCAAATCCGAATACATATCTGCAATCCTGGTAAGTTTACGAGCAACCCTTACGTAGTTTTAACGTCTGTACTTATCGTTTAAAGGATCGAATCGTAGCCTAAAGTTTTTAAACTTTACCCGAAACCCAAACTTCTTGGAATGGGTTTTCGGGACGTTAAATCGGTCCAAATATGCTCCTAAACTTGTTTATTACTGATTTAGATTGAATGTAACTAGTTTTAGGCTTCAAATCTGTGTTTTAGGGACGGTTTTGGCGAAGAAAAAACTCAACAGTTGCGGTTTTCCGAACCGGACTGTTCATGTTTTCCGATTCGGAAAACTTGAATATTCAAGTTTTCCGAATCGTGCCCCTTAGAACACTTTATCAGTTTTCCGATTCGGAAAACCAGATAAATCCGATTCGGATTATCAGGTTTTCCGAATCCAGACTTGGGCCATGAGTTTCGTTTAAGTTTTCCGATTCGGAAAACATGAAAAATACCCTTTTGGGTTTTCGAGGTTTTCCGAATCGTTTGTTAGGCCTAGTCTTTTTTTTTTTTCTAGTTTTCAATTCTCTAAGTGTTAGATGGTTTCCCGATTTGGAAAACATGTTTTCCGAATCCGAGAACACCCCCTTGTGTGCTTACTCGTTTTCCGACTCGGAAAACACGAAATACCCTTTTTGGGTTTTCGAGGTTTTCCGACTCGCGTTTAGTCAAGGGTATAGTCAATTTTTCCTTAAGTGTTTGGAAATCTAGTGAGATTCGGAAAATGCTCTTTTCCAAATCGGATTATCTCATTTTCCGATTCGGAAAATGATATAATCCGAATCGGATTTTAGCATGTCCTACTCTCACCAATTTTCAACACTTAGCATTTTTCCGGACATCTACTAACTTAATGCTTCGTTTTGTTTTGACAGAAATGGCTCGTCAGCAAAACTCTCCACCCTCGCCGATCAACAATGCTGCTGATCGCGCACTGATCTCTCGGGAAAATCTTCGCCCGATCTTATAGAACAACGAGTTCGTCGACCTGATGGACGTCGTTGTTCAAGACGATGTTGTGTTGGAGATCCTCAAGGTGCACCCGGTGGCATACGCTATGCAAACCACCGTCGACGTGCCCCTCCTTTATGTGCAGCAGTTCTGGCACTCTTCTCGAGTGGAGACCAGAAACGACGTACTGACCATTGTGGGAAGCGTCGATCAAACCGAGATGACGGTCACTCTGGAGGACCTCAGGCGAATCCTCCACCTACCTGCTGCTACTCCCGAGGCTCCGTTTGAGCCACTTGTATCCGGCCCCGAACTCTTCAGCGAGATTCTAGCTCTCGGGGTCACGGCGAACCCTACTCAGGGACTCAACGGAATCTCCCACGTCACTCAAGGGATGCTGCCACCTCTCTGGTTCATGCTCTTCAACCTGATGAACCGATGCTTATCGTCGAAGACTCACGGTGTCGACCGTGCATCTACTCACATGTGGCACGTCATCCACTCCATCGCCTACGGGAGGCGAATCGATGTCGCGCAACAACTGTGGCAAGATATTGTCAACGATGTTGTGGTAGGACCTGCGAGGACTCGCCACTCATCCATCCCTTGGATGAGGTTCATCAACATCATGATCCGTGACCATATGGATCGCAACCAGACAGTCCGTCGCATATCCGGTCATCCTCGCTTCCAAAGCAAACAGATCAACCGGATGAACCGACGTACCTTGAAGCCAGGACAAGTGGAGATGCCGATCCCGGAGAATGTTCTAGACATGGCGGACTAGAGAGCAACGAGTGTAGGTATGTATAGGGTGTCCATAGGACTAGAAGCCGCGTCCACGGACTCCTCAGAACCGAGGATCCCTACCCCGGACGCGCGACCCGTCCCTCCTAGAAGCCGTGCCATCGGCACGGCGGGCCAGAGCTCCAGTGGGAGAGCTTCTGGCTCGGACGTGATGATAGTTGACATTAGGGGCGAAACGGGTAGAATAGTCGGGACGTCCGCTACTCCACACATCGAAGGAGCTGAAGATTACGAGAGGGCAGTCGAGCACCGAGCTCGCCGGGCCCGTACTCGAACATACGTTGAGGAATCAGCACACATCCTCCCTGAGCCAGATCACTTGCTAGGCTACCGAGTCAAGCAATACATCAGGGTACTTCATCAATCCCCCCAGACCTCCACCTCCAACGAAAGCCGAACGCCGTCGCCGCCGTAACAAACCGATCAAGCTGAGCTTCCCCACAAGAACAAGCACACTTACCCTCACCACCACAAGCGGCCGCGGCTCCTCGCCAAACGGGCGAACCTTCAGGAGATCCTTCCGGAGACGACTCCGACGGTCATGAATCTCCCGATAACACTCCTTCTGACCGTCGTGAGAAAGACGACGAGGCTACCGAATCAGAGAAGGTTGATTACGGCTCCGATGAAGAGTTCACGGAGTCCGTACCAGTGAAGGGCGGGAAGACCCAGCAGATTGATGACGACGAGGTAACTTCCTCGTTCAACGACGACAGAATGTCAGAGGATCCCGTTTTGGCTGGGGATCTAGCTTCAGATGACCGAACTGTCGGTCAAGATGAGGAAGGCGAAGCTGAAGTGGCCACGGGATGGGATGTTGATAGTGGCGATGAGGGCGAAAGTGAGGGTCTTGAAAAAGAGACCGAAGATGTAGAGGTCCAATTAGATGAGCCTTGGGCTCAAATCCAGGAAGCGGTCGGAGAAGAAGAGCCGCCTAGGAACTTTGTGAGGTCCAAACAATCAAACAACGAGATGAAAAGAAGAGAAATCAAAAGATGAAAATGGAAAGTTCTTGTATTTTATTATGAGATCTCAAAAACACCAAGAACACACACACAAACACCTTTCTTAGACTCTCATTGAAAATGATTTCACACCCTTCCTTTCCAAACCCTAGACCTTATATATAGGTCCATTACACAAAAGCCCAAGCCCAAGCCCAATAACTAATTAACTAATTAATTAAACACTAATTAATTCTTCTTAAAGCATCCTTTATAAAACTTTCTAATTAGGACGATTTGGTCCTAACAATCTCCCCCTAAAGTTTTGTAAATGAGGCATCTCTGATCTTCTCCCCCTTGCTTTCGTGAGAAAACCTTAGTGGCGTTCGGCTACATTTTGATCTCCAAGCTCCCCCTCGATTGTAGCTCTTCATCTTCGGTTTCAACTGAAAGACCAGATCCAATTTGCAATAACCACGACTGATTGCACAAACTGCAGCTCAACCTGTAAATAACTCGACACGTCTGATAACCACATAATACAACAGCTTGCACCAGAGCATGTTGATTCATCCAACTATGTTGATCTCCAGCCAAGAGAAACAAAGGGATAGATGCATGTGTGAGTTACCGTGCAGATCAGCAAGAAAGATAAAGGTTCTGTCTTTGACCCCGTGTTGAATAGGAATTCAGCAAAAGAGCTCTAAATCTGATAAGCTCACAACTGGGAAACACTGAAGCTTGGATCACCGAAACACCGTATGGAGTAAAAAACTGGGAGTAGATACTGAACGAGATACTCTGCTTTGATCTCTCTGCTGCTCAGAAGGTAGTCGATTTCCTGAAATCTTCCAAAGTGTCAAGTAATCAGATCCAGATCGAGTCTTCTTAGTCAGATGGATGACGACCGTCACTCAAAATTCTAGATCGCAATTGAACCTCCACAACGGTGAAATGGTTAGGAATTAAGCACGTTACAACAGTACCATTCACCGAAGCTGGCATCCAAGGAAAAACTCAACTCCACCGGACAGGAGGAATAATTCCATCGAGGAAAAACTCTAGAATAATGGTTGCAGAGAGTCAGGCTTCTGAGTAATCTAACCAAATGCAGAATCCGATCACCATCGTTCTGAAATTGTTACAAATCTGACATGTCTTCAAAGAATCTGGAGCAGTGGGGAAAATGAGAGATTCAATTTTCACGATTGAAAACTGAATTTGGGCTAAAAACGGGGCTGATGTGATCTTTACGAATCAGTTGGGAAAGAAAGGTGGCTATTTAAGCGCAGGGGTTTTGAAACACAAAAGTATTCGAATTTGGGTGGGTCTAGATCGCAGCGGAATATGATCTTGAAGGCTTATCTGAAGATGATACTCGAGTCGGGAAATGCAGTCTCCCGAGTCGGAAATGGAGTTGGGAAAGTTTAACAAAAATTGAACATAACCTTGACTCAAAAGCGAGTCGAGAAACCTCGAAAACCCGAAAGGGTATTTCATGATTCCCGAGTCGGAAAATAAGAACAGCAAGGTAGTTCAAGAGGTTAATAAAATTTGAGCATACCCTCGTCTCAAGAGCGAGTCGGGAAGCCTAGAAAACCGAAAGGGTATTTCATGTTTCCCGAGTCGGAAAATGAGAACAAAAAGGCACACAAAATTTTTTTTTTTTTTTTTACTATTCATCCGGTTCGGAAAATAGGGTTTTCCGGTTCGGAAAACACTATTCATCCGGTTCGGAATTTTTTTTTTGCTTTTCCGATTCGGAAAATAGGGTTTTCCGGTTCGGAAAACACTATTCATCCGGTTCAGAATTTTTTTTTTATTCGGAAAATATGAGTTTTCCAACTCGGAAAACTTGAATATTCAAGTTTTCCAACTCGGAAAACATGAATTTTCAGCCCAAATCTTCATTCCAGATCCAAAAAATGAAGCAACATGAAAAATACATCATTTCAAGCTCAAAGATGCTTCAAAACACAACCCAAACACTCATTTTCATCATCTTCAACAAGATCCAAACCCCAAAAACCCCAAAAGTTCAAAAATTGAAACTTTTCAAAAAATGAAGTTTCAAAAACCCAATAAAATCATCTCTAGTTGTTTGATGCAATAGGAACAAACAAATCTAATGATTTGTTTGGCTCTGATACCATATGTGAGGTCCAAACAATCAAACAACGAGATGAAATAAGAAGAAATCAAGAAGATGCAAATGGAAAGTTCTTGTATTTTATTATGAGATCTCAAAAACACCAAGAACACACACACAAACACCTTTCTTAGACTCTCATTGAAAATGATTTCACACCCTTCCTTTCCAAACCCTAGACCTTATATATAGGTCCATTACACAAAAGCCCAAGCCCAAGCCCAATAACTAATTAACTAATTAATTAAACACTAATTAATTCTTCTTAAAGCATCCTTTATAAAACTTTCTAATTAGGACGATTTGGTCCTAACAAACTTAGAACCAACAGTCCCCCTCAGCCCGAGTCAAACCCACACAGAGGCGACCCACATCGAGACCAGGCAGCCTACGCTATCGGCTCAAGACGCTAGCAGCCAACTAGCGCATTCGCACACCCCTGCCAGCCACTCGGCCTTCTCCCAACAGATGGTCGTTTCTGTTTCACACGGGGAATTAGCACAACTTCCACTGGCCACTCATTTGGTGTCGGTCGGTGTTGAGCAAAGAGAGGCCCTGCCCTACCTCTCGACATCTTTGAGCGCACATCGAGTCATAGAGCCAATCCCAGGGATCTTCAATATCTCTTCTATTTTTAGGACACATTCGAGGTTCCACATGCAGAGATCCCACGGGACTCTGCCAGAACGGAGGTAGTTGGTGCGTCCGGAGACGCCCTTCGAGGATCCTCCGGAAGTCCTCACAACAGCGGTGCAAACAGGCCGAGAGAGTACCTCTTTAGGTCTCTTCTCGTCAACCGGAGCTCATGAAGCACTGGGATTATTATCATTGGGACCGGATCCGACAGACTCGAGCAAAGTCTCAAAAGATGCTCATGCAACACCGAGACTTCTAGGTCTGACGGATTCGGGTGGAATCCCTAAAACCACCCAAGTAACACCGGGACTTCAAGGTCCGACGGATTCGGACGACATCCTTAAAGTCGTCCAATCACGACTTCAGAGCACGGAGGAGGCCAATGCGGCCAGAGATTTGAGGGTCGAGGCATTGGAGAAAGCCTTGGCCGAGACTGAGCGAAAGAGAAGAGAAGATCTAGAGGCATCCCGGAAGCAACAAGAAGACCGGGATCGGGAGCTTTATGAGATCAAGCGTAAGATGAAGGGCAAGCACGTGGAAGATGCCCCGTCAACCGAAGCTCCGATTCCCTGCCAATCCGAAGATGTCCTCCGTCTCGCTCCTCCGACCTCGGGCAACTTACCCAACATTCCCGGGTATGTCACAGAGGCGGAACATGCCATTATGATCTCTTCGTACACAACTCAGAACGATCGTCTATCCGCCCAGCTTAGAGAGAGAGATGCACAGATCGAGATCCTCCAGCGGCGCATTAGGGAACTAGAGGCTGCATGTTGGTCTCAGGCTCAGCCTTCCAAAAGCAGGCATGATGACCCTAACGACTCGGCTCCGGGTCCTCATGAGGGGGAGGTGCAAGCTACCAAAAGGCTTCGCATCGACTTCCCTCCAGCCTCCGGTTCCGGTTCCTCCTTAGCTCCAGCTACCACCACTACTCCACCGAGTGCTCCGTAAGAGTCTGCCGCCGTTCCGTATGAAGATTCTGATACGGAGACTCTAGATGTTGAAGGTTGGCACTACGATTCGATTCCGCTAGATGAGGTGATACAGTTCCCTCATGAGAAGACTACTGCTGATGTAGACATCATCCTCCCCGAGTCGGCATCGACGGATCCGAACGAGCTACAGATTCTAGAGGAAACTTGAAAGATCCTAAGGTCGCTTGCTCAGAGCCTACGGATCTACAAGAAGGGGGATGAAATTGCGAGCTCCAACGACTACAACAGTTTTCTCTCTACGGTCGACTTTCCCACTTCCGATGCGCCGCATACGATCACAACCTCCGCTCCTGATTCTCTAGCTCCGACAGTTATCCAGCTCAACTGGAATCACTCAGTCATCTTCCGACCGTTCCTCGAGGAATCCTTTTCGAGGATTTATCAGCAAGAGAAGCTCCACGTGTGGTCCCGAAAGGTGTACTTCGGGATCTCACATTTCAAGAAGCTCTGATACCATTTGTGAGACAAAAATCAAACAAAAAGAGGATAAAGAAGAGAAATCAACAAGATGGAAATGAAAAAGTTCTTGTTTTATTATAAGAGCTCTCATGAACACAAGAACACACACACTTTCACCTAATCGACTCTCATTGAAAATGATTCACACACTTCCTTTCCACACCCTAACCCTTTATATATAAAGGGCCTAAATACAAAAGCCCAAGCTCAAGCCCAATAACTAAGTAACTAGCTAAACACTAATGAATTCTTCTCAAAGCTTCCTTTATAAAACTTTCTAATTAGGACAATTTGGTCCTAACAATCTCCCCCTAAATTTTTGTAAAGGAAGCATCTCTGATCTTCTCCCCCTTGCTTTCGTGAGAAAACCTTAGTGGCGTTCGGCTACATTTTGATCTCCAAGCTCCCCCTCGATTGTAGCTCTTCATCTTCAGTTTCAACTGAAAGACCAGATCCGATTTGCAATAACCGCGACTGATTGCACAAACTACAGCCCAACCTGTAAATAACTCGACACGTCTGATAACTGCAGAATACAACAGCTTGAGCCAGAGCATGTTGATTCATCCAATTATGTTGATCTCCAGCCAAGAGAAACAAAGGGATAGATGCATGTGTGAGTTACCGTGTAGATCAGCAAGAAAAGTAAAGGTTCTGTCTTTGACCCCTTGTTGAATAGGAATTCAGCATAAGAGCTTTAAATCTGATAAGCTCACAACTGGGAACACTGAAGCTTGGATCACCGAAACATCGTATGGAGTGAGAAACTGGGAGTAGATACTGAACGAGGTACTCTGCTTTGATCTCTCTACTGCTCAGAAGGTAGTCGATTTTCTGAAATCTTCCAAAATGTCAAATAATCAAATCCAGATCTAGTCTTCTTAGTCAGATGGATGACGATCATCACTCAAAATTCTAGATCGCAACCGAGCCTCCACAACGGTAAAGTGGTTAGGAATTGAGCATATAACAATAGTACCATTCACCGAAGGTGGCATCCAAAGGAAAAACTCAACTCTCACTCCTAAGAGGAATAATTCCATCTAAGAAAAACTCTAGAATAATGGTTGCAGAGTGTCAGGCTTCTGAGTAATCTAACTAAATGCAGAATTCGATCATCGTCGTTTTGAAATCGTTACAAATCTGACATGTCTTCAAAGAATCTGGAGCAGTTGGGAAACGAGAGAAATTCAATTTTAATGGTTGAAAACTGAATTGGGCTAAAAACCGGGCTGATGTGATCGTTACGAACCAATAGGGAAAGAGAGGAGGCTAATTAAGCTCAGGGATTTTGAAGCATCAAAAGTATCTGAATCTGGGTGGATCTAGAGCGCAGCGGAAAGTGATCAATCATTTGGGCCAAATTAGCATCAAAGCACATTAAGAAATTGTGGCCCAAAAAAAAACTCAAAAGCTCGATTGATCGTATTATCTTGAAGAACTTGAGAGTGCATCTGAAGATAATTCCCGAACTGAATTTGAGCAATTTAGCATCCTTGAAAAAATGTTCCGTCAAATAGTCCCAAACCTCGAAACCACAAACTCAAGGGACCAAAACTGACAGAAGCTTCAAACTTGTTATGGAATAGTCCAAGGGCTGGCAGCGTCAAAGTGTCTAAACTTGGCCATTGAAATGTCAAATTTTCAAAGTTTAGGGGCTGGCAGTGTCACAGCTCCAAACTTGAAAATTTAAAGTGTTAACCAAAGTTGACAAATGTAATCAAACCTTGAAATTAATTCAAGTGCAGCACGTGAGAAGGATTTGTTTTGTTTCCATATGATTCGGAATTCAATCACGTGATTCGGAGAATTCAAATCACATTCAAAAAGCCGATTTCAAACTTCAGGTCGGGAAACAAAACCCGATTCGAAAAACCACAAAACCCAAATTCCAAGTCGGGAAACAATGAAAATCTGAAGTAGGGAAATTTCTTAAGTCGGGAAACACATATCTGGAGTCGGAAAACTTGAAAAATCAAAGGTTCCACTCAAGAACGAGTCGGGAAACTCGAATACCCGAGTCGGGTTATTCATGTTTCCCGAGTCGGGATATTTGAAGATCAAAGGTTCCACTCAAGAACGAGTAGGGAAACCTCGAATACCCGAGTCGGGTTATTCATGTTTCCCGAGTCGGAATATAATCACAACCCAAACATCAATCTTCATCATCTCCATCAAGATCCAAACCCCAAAAATTCATATTCAAACTTTTTCAAGAACAAAGCTTCAAAACCCAAAAAAAAAAAAATCCTCTTTTAATGATTTCATAGGAACAAACAAATCAATATCTGATACCATTTGTGAGTCCCAAACAATCAAACAACAAGAGGATTTGAGAGAAGAAATCAATAGACAAAAGATGAAAGTTCTTGATTTTATTATTGAGAGCTCTCAAAAACTACAAGAACACACACACTTTCTCTCTTTACTAGACTCTCATTGGAATAATGGTTTCCCATACTCTCTTTTCCCAAATCCTAACCCTTTATATATAGGGCCTAATTACAAAAGCCCAAGCCCAATAGCTAAACTAACTAGCTAATTACAAAATAATTAACTCAAAGCTTTCTTTATAAAACTTTCATTAATTAGGATATTTGGTCCTAACAAAATGAATGTTGGTGTATAGATTAAAGTTTGGGTATATGGTGATTAAAGTTGGTGTATATGAGGAAGAAGATGATGATAGTTTATATAAAGTAGAAAAAGGAAGAAAAAAAAGGGATAGAGCCGATGCTCAACGGCTACCACAGCCCGTGGACCCTTGAGCCCGGGGGTTGGTGCGGCAGCGTACCGCAGCCCGCCAAGCCCGCTGAGCCCGGCGGGCTCCTACCCTCTCAGCCCGTCTTCGCGTTACGCATAGCCTTGTATAACCATGAGATGTGTAAGGAAAATATTCTTGCTATAAATCCCCCCTGAATGGGATCATGCATTCAAACAAACACAGTAACTCAAAAAATCAGTTTGTCTAACACTTTGTTTTTCATTAGCTCCTAAAGAACCAAATTCTTTACAAAAGAATTCAAGAGTTGAAACCACCATAATTAAATCACCAAACATACAACATATTAGGGGAACTTGACAACAGATTGAAAGCAACAAAGTAACAACATATTAGGGAAACTTGACAGCAGATCAAAAACAACAAATTAACAGCAAGCATAAATCAAAAGCAACAAATTAACACGAAGTATATGTGAATAGGATCCTGTAATATGTATATTTATGTAGTAAATTAGCAAAGTAGCAGGGGCGGAACAAGACTTCTATAATCTGGGGGCCGGAATATAACATGACAAAAAATTTAGAGATATCCATGAGGCGCATATGTAAGTTGTCTTTTATTCGATATCCATGAGGCGCATGTAAGTTATCTTTTATTCTCTTTTTCTATGATCTAGCTTTAAAGAAAACTTGATAATATAATATTAAAGGGGTTGTGTACCTTACCTGATAAATATAGTTAGGACCAAGAATCTTACCAAATAAGAGCGATGGTAGAAATCAAGTGTCTTAGATTATACATGAGTACATATGAAGATTCTTACCCCTTAACGCTTACCAGTTTAATTGTTGTATATGATCCATTTTAATGAATACTTACCCAACAAGATAAAGTGATAATATTAAATCTTACCGGTAAAACTCTCTAAAAACATCTTTTAAAATAAAGAAAACAAGAGAAAGTGTTTGAATTCTCTAAATTTATAGAACTTTACACAAATTAGAAATTGGAATATTTTGGACAAAGAAAAAATATTTTATCAAATGTATGTAATATTAACAGTTCCACATATTAGGGGAACTTGAGCAGATCGAGAGCAACAGATTATCAAGGACGAAGTACATGTCCGTTCGTGAAGCAAGTCGGCGACGCTGGAGCAGGTCAACAACAGTGTTGGAGCAGGTTAATGGTGTGGAGAAGAGAACAACAACTTCTCTTTTGAACGTTGGAGGCGAGCTGTGCAGAAGAGAACGACATCGATTTGTGTAGCGCAAAAAGAAGGGGTAAAAACATCATTTGGTTGCGAGAGGGGATGGAAGTCTGATAAGTTATTTTTCAAAAGTAAGTCCAAAGTGACTTTTCAAAATGGGTTTATCTCCTTTTCGGAGAAGTAAATAAGCTACTTTTAGAAATGTTGATACAAACACTCCTTTTTTACTTTTTATGTTTTCCACGATAAAATAAGTTATAAGCACTACCAAATAAGCACTCCCCAAACACCCCCTTTATTTGTCTTTATTCTAGGGGTGAGCAAAGGCGGGTACACGACCAAAATTTATGGAACTAAAACGGGAATCGGAACCGACGGTTCCTAGGATAAAGGAACCAGAATCGGAAGTGGTTGAACAGGTTCTTTATATTTTGGAACCGGTCTCGGAACCGCCGGTTCCAGTTTCGAAACCGGGTACCTGCTGTCTAACTTTTTAAATATTTTTTTATCGTTTTATGCTATAAAAACTAATTATTAGTTATTATATAGTCCTAACGTAACGTAACGAAACAAATACTACAAACGATGAAAACCTATCCGATAAACTAAAAGCTAATAATTATATGAATAATAACGAACATTTTTTAAAATGAAAATAAAGCAAAAAACATAACTTGAATGATAAATATGATATAAAAATACCCAAAAAAGATAATGTGGGTTCCAAATCAACCACAATGAACACTTAGAATTTATATGATAAAAATACTAAGTACAAGATCTAAGAGTGATGGAGCAATGATCGTGATAGAAAATATACTAAGTGTAAAAGTCACCAAATGATTGATTAGCTCTCAAATGATTGTAAAGGAAGTGGAAAGTACAAATGAAGAATTAAGCTCCTATTTATACTAAACTAAAAGGGCCAAAAGGCTTTAGAAAGCATGGGCCTAAACACTTGGGCCAAAATAACAAAGTTACATTTAAGGAACATAGTTTGAATTAATTACAAATTGACACAACTAACAAATAATGTTGGGATTTTGTGGGATCCTCGTATCAAACTGACACGAGAATAATTGTGATCTCAAGCCTAACTCGTTTGAGGCACACGACAAAACCATATGAAACAAACTGTTCCAAAAGGTTTAAACAATCAAACCTAACTGGTTTGATTAAGCGGAAGCATAATGATATAAATCCCGAAAAACATCACAGATCTTTATAGTTTATTTTATGCAATTAATAATAATAGGTTTAGGATTATTACCTGGATTGCTTGAGATAAATCCACCCGTAATCGACCAAACGGAATTCCTTCTAGTTGGATCTAACCCCGAACTCCTCACGAACAAACGGTACGCGAAGAACACGATCGAACGAAACACGAAACCCGATCTGGTTTCTTGTTTGAGATCGACGAGAGAGAGAGAGAGATAGTATGGAGAGAGAAAGGTTTCTTGGTAAATATGAATTAGTTGA
The DNA here is from genome assembly GCA_030169165.1 of Centaurea solstitialis. Classification (NCBI taxonomy): domain Eukaryota; kingdom Viridiplantae; phylum Streptophyta; class Magnoliopsida; order Asterales; family Asteraceae; genus Centaurea; species Centaurea solstitialis. The sequence continues at coordinate 69,656,202 of CM058046.1, forward strand.
TCGAATAATGAATGAATAAACTAATGGCCTAGCATATCTTATTTATATGGAAAACCTTCCATATATCAGATAGCTTCCATAGTTATCTGTATTCTTTCTTTTTCTCCAAGAAAGAATACTTTCCATAATTATCTCTTATTCTTTCTTTCTTTCTAAGAAAGAATATTTTACTATTATTATATTTTCCATATAATAATTTCTAGATAATTATAAACCAATTAATTTATTATATATTTATTTAACTAATAAATATATAACCTTAATTCATTATCTGAAACCTTTTACTTTGGGGTTTATACAGAAAACCCAACGGTTTTATAATTTACTATTATAAAACTAAACTCTCCAAACTGGGGTTATTTTACTATCCGAATTATAGGTCCTCACAGGTGTGACCCTCAAGTGTCTTATAACGTTGGATGTGCGATCAAACGGTTTGTCAACTTATGCACATAATTCCTAACAGATTCCCACTTGTGCAAGTTGGCAATACCAGATTGATGACACGGACCTAAGGAGGCCCCTAGACAGGCACTTAGGCTAACCAGGTTATAAGCACTCTTATACCCAGATAGGTGATAAAACGTTTCCTAAAGAAACAACATTTATGAACAAACTGTCCACAAATCGGGTATAACTAGGCTTTTCCTTTTGCATCACGATATTTCAATTTTGAGTATGAGCATGGATATAGTCAACTCTGAATACTCAAAGATTATGTTTCTCGACTATCCGACCTCTACTGATTGGTAAACGACAAAGAACAAATCAGTTCGTTTGGGCATGGCCATGCACTTCATCAGTCTTTTCAGTCAGTCAAGGGGCCCACGAAATATCTCTCTTCGAAGAAGAGGTGCAAATCCCATCTTGCATATCTGCATTTGTCACCACGGCTTCCGCTGAATCTAGTTACGCCCCGTGTGACCACCCTGTTACAGCGTGATGTTAGAACGTACTAAGTATCCAACGGTCCTCGTAATGCCAAACCAAATACCTCAGGTGCTAAGGACAACCTCTGGGAGTTTTACTCATGACTAAATCCATGGAGTAATCTCAACCGGCGGATCACATCTGATATTCACTGCTCTATCGAATATCCGTGTAGTTTTTGGTCCACATCACTTGTAGCTGTTATTCAACAACTGATCATAACTACCCAAAAACTCCAAGATGACTTTATAGCCCTATCAGGTTCCCACCTTGATAAGTTGTCACGGATAATTTCAAATAAAAACTGAAACTAGTTTTTATTCCCGGATCAAAAACATGCTAAGTGTAAAAGAAACAAAGAAACTAATTTCGTATAGTCCTCCATATTCCACTCTGTAATAATCACGAAATTAATGGCATTTCTAAGTTGCTTTTATAGTGTCTACTCAACGTATACTAAAAGCTGATTTAAACGAAGTATCACCCTTCTTCAGTTTAAACCCTTTGATTAGTGTTTACCGTACTAATCAAAGAAAATAACCAAAACAGTACAAGTTTAGTATCAACTGATACTTTCCACTTGACTATGCTAATTTTGTTCTTGCAAACACCCTTAAAACAAAATTAGACTTTTATCATATTCCCTGAACCTGGAGATACCGGAATAACTCCTGGTTTCCTTGAATATGAAACATCAAACTGCAACTTCCCTTAGTTGCTGTGTAGATACATGATTTCGACCTGAAATCTAACAAATTTCCATTTACCAAATCCAGGAAATTTACCCTAGTGTTTTATAACACTTTGGAGTCCAAAAGATATTTGATATCTTTAATTCATTCCAACACTATTTAATTATTGATCATCTTAAAGTCAATTATGACTTTATACTGTCTCAACATATGAAACTATTTATCTATCCTTTTTAACTAAAAGGTAGATCTTATATCTTATGAATTTATATCCTACCTGGATTATAATTCCGAGATATTAAATCAATAATTAATACATACAGACATATATACTTATATATATCTTTTATTCTTTATCATGGAACTGGATATAGAATAAACTGGGCTCCCACTAACCTATATGAAAACTGACCATTACTTAAATTAACTATTGACTTTAGTCAAAACTTGACTTTCTAGTCAATTCTATTTTAAGTAATACTAGAATTTAACATTTACAAAACTTAACTGGATTTTATCAAATCATAATTCCAAAACTTGGAATTTTCTAGTTTTATAAATACTGATGTTGTCAACGTCATCTGAGACAACATCCTAAATTCTTTCCAAAACACATGAATAATTAAATCTGACTATAAAATATTTTATAATCCTTTTACTCATGTATGTTTTATTCTCAAAAAACACATTCCTAAAATAATAGTACTTCGTGTGTATTTGACAGTTTTCATATAACTATTACTTCAAATCAATTAATTATAACATTGAAGTAATTCTTGTTAGTGTAATATATGACATCTAGGATCTATTTATTTGAATCAAGTCAATCTCGACTTTAAACAGATTCAACAACATCATCATCCATAAGATATTAAATCAAGACAATAATTTTAGAAGTTTAAAACCCATTTTAATAAACCATAAATATCCAAAAGATCACAACCATTCAAAAAATGTTTTAAAACCACAAACATAAATTAAAATTGTCTTGATAAATATCTATTGATAAACTAGCACGTAGATCCTCGCAATCCTGGGCTCCTCACTTCTGACCACCTGCAATTAAAATATTTGCACTAGGTGTCAACATACTTGTAAACTAACAAGTGAAAGTGATAAACTAAAGCAATCACAAATACCTGAGGCGTTATTGCCTGCTTTGTGATGCTTTGGGCAGTTCTGCCTACAATGACCAAGTTCATGGCATCCGAAACACCTATTCTCGGTCCTGGCTTTGTTAGGCTTCACTTTCTTGCCCTTGCCCTTGCGTTCGTCATTGTTCTCGACCTTGGTCACACTCTGGCTTGCCTGAGGCTGGCTTTTGCCCTTACTGGTGTTTCCATGCCCACGCTTCCTCTTCGCCCCACCATCCCTGACCATGAGCACATCCTTGGTCTTGGTCCCGGTCCCCATACTCAACTCAGCAGTTTTCAACATGGAATGCAACTCAGCAATTGTCTTTTCCATGTTATTCATATTATAGTTAATTACAAACTGCTTGTAATCCACAGTCAATGAGTTGAGTATCGTATCCGTTGCTAACTGCAACGGAACTAGGTGACCAAGCCTCTCTAGGTGATCAATATGTTTCTTCAATTTCATGACGTGATCACTGACCGAGGTCCCCTTGGCCATCTTGCACGCGTTCAGTGCCCGAGTGGCATCATAACGCTCTGTGCGTGCTTGCGTCTGAAACATGTCCCTCAACTGGCGGATCATGTCATAGGCATTGGTGTTCATGATCCTTGTTTGCAGATCTGGGCTCATAGTCGCAAGCACGAGACAGCCAACGTCCAACAAATCGTCAGAATGCTTTCTATAAGCATTTCTCACATTGGCAGCTGCATTTGCTGGAGGGGCCTCACCTAGAGGCTCTTCTAGGACGTACCACTTCCTCTCGTGCCTGAGCACAATCATCAGATTGCGCTCCCAGTCGAGGAAGTTAGCTCCAGTGAGCTTGTCCTTTTCAAGAATGGAGCGAAGAGACAGGTTATTAGTGTTGGTTACAGTAGTGTTGGTTACAGTGTTTGCCATCTACACATTTAAAAGATTTGGTTTTAGTAATTGTGAATAGACTCCCAACAAGTATCAATAAACCCTTAAATGATAAGTATTGGGCTAGGACCCTTATTTCATACGTCCTGATGTACGGCTTGCTCACGTCACACCAGGCCCGTACTATTTCGGTAGGTAAGGACTATTACCAATCACATCTAACTGACATGACTCCTAGATCTTTTCGGGACATCGGATAAAACCGTACATGTTTTAGTCCCTCAGTGCATTTTGGCCCGATACGACACGGTGAATTGTTACAAAACCAAAATAGATCGCACCATTTGGGATTGGTGTACTTATCACACCCCTTTCAACTTGGGGTTTGAACGCGGACGCCCAAGGCTTGTTCACTTCCAACGTCCGCGTACCTTACGCCGTTAGGTGTCCCAAGTAGGTTGCACTACTGATCTATGATTTTCTTGGGTTTTAACTAAGTTTTGAAAAACCTTTTATTTTCCAGTATTTTAGAAAAAACTATGCAATTTTAAAACTGACTGTTTTAAAAAGGCAACCAATGTTTAAAAAACTAATTGTTATTTAAACATAGACGCTATTTAAAACTAACTGTTTTAAAAGCACTTGCTAATTAAAACTAACTGTTTTAATAGCATGACTGCTAACCAAAAACTAACTGTTTTTGAAAGCCCTCTTGCTGACCAAAACTAACTATTTTATCAACATGCCTTTATAAGAAAACAATCTTATAAACATAAGGTTTTAAAATAAAATCTACCGTTTAAAAGGTTTGGAAAAACTGGTATATTTAATTATAAAAACCTAATAAATTTCATGATTGAAAAGTTTTAAAACTCTCTCTAAATTTTAAAACGTTTGATAAAATAAACATGCAATAATTATCAACCAATCATGAGCAAGCAGTTAAACACATCCACGCAGTTAAAGATTAACAACTACGCAGTTAAAACATCTAATTATAGATTTGCCAACTAATTCCTAAAAGACCAAAAATGACCTATTAACTATAAGTCTTCAAACTCCTCACGTAGCTCCCACTGGCCTCGGCACGTCTGAAGGAACTCCGGAAGGGAAAAATATTTAAAGTTTATCCTAAGGTCATATACATTACAAAGGGGTCGTAAGTGGCACGCAGGCCTCCCCAAAATTAAACCAATGGTCTAAGTTGGCAAATTCTATAATAGATACAAATATATACACAACAGGTATAATTCATGCAATTACATAAAGCAATAAAAACAATCCTAGATCCGTTAAAGATTATCTCGTTTGGTTTATCGTAAAACATGGTTTTTAACTGATTTACAAAACAAACTGTTTTATAAATCGAAATTAATATTTTAATCTGAAATTGGTTTTATAAGATTACCTAAGATTTATAAACTATAAATCTATTATATAAAATAAAACCAATTTTCTAAAATATTCGCTTTTATCCAAGACTACATCAAACCGGACATTCAGAACCAACTGGAATTTTAGATACTGGCCCAAGAACTGTGTCGTGGTTCGACCAACTGGTCAAACATGACACCTGACCCATTTGACCAAAACTGAGTCAAATAACTGGTTTGATAACACACAGGGATGATTATTAACTAATAAAATCCCTTAAACAATTTTATAAGATAATAAATAAAATAAAATTAACTTGGATAAAAACCTAAAACCATTTAAACCCTTTTGGGCCTCAAACTGGGTCCTAAAATTTCTAGGTCTTGGGCCTCGAAAAAGTTAGGCCCAATAAAACGAAAAATCCAAAAACACGATCTCGTGATCGATCGACATCTCGTCGTTGATCACGTAATCGCCATCTTCGGTGATGATAACAACAAACGGTCGCTACCACTACCGCGATTATCGCAACACCATAAGCTGGCGATGACGGCCGCAAATGAATCGCTACCTTCACCTTCGGCGATTTCAAAACAAACACCGCCGCCGTTGCCACCATGTGGCCGGCGGTAGCAATAGCAAGCCGCCATCACTACCACCGCTGGCCGAAACACCAACCAACATCGCCGCGATCAACGCCACAGCGCCGCCGCTGCCATCTGGTGGCCGGCAGCAGCAATAGCAAAATCGCCATCACCACCACCGTTGGTCGGCTAACGCAACAAACCACCAACCGCCGCCGCCATCGTCTTCTGACGACAGCAGCAGCTACGATCGACGCCACCGTCGCCGGTGGCTTTCGGCGATTGAAAACTACAACCATCACGCCGCCACCGCTATCGATTGCGGCAGTCGGCTTGTGCCCGACATCAACAAACCACCGCCATTGCCGGCGGTTGGCGACAGAATCACCGCCACCGTCTGGCGATAGTAGCGGCACCACCGCTTGGTGGCTTCGGCCTTTCTAGCGACGACGACAACGGTTCGCCGCCGCCGCCGATCTCGTCGATTAGCAACAACAATCGCTACCACCACGGCTCGGTGGCTTCGCGATTTTTAAGACTGACCACCGCCGCCGCCTTGGCGTGGCCGTAGGGCAGCCGGCGGCCTGGCGGGTGGTCCGCGGTGTTCATGCCGCCGTTGTTACCAATCACAGCCGCCACCACAATCGGTGGTGTGGCTTTGGCAATCCGGGTGGCGGTTTGGTCGGCTTTGGCCGTCGTTCCGCCGCCGTCGTGGTTTGACCGGTGATCGGTGGGATGGTCCGGTTGCGATGTGCCACCGTTCTGCCACCGATCACGCTACTGTGTGTGTTTTTTGTGTTTTTAGTTTTAACGAGATATACGATAAACGAAAACTGATAAAAATTAGATTTTTACACAACTGATAAAGATTAAACCTTTTATCTAACTGATAAAGGTTAAACCTTTATCTAACTGATAAAGTTTTAGTTTTTATTGAAAAACTGATAATCACCAAATAATTAGATCTTTACCAAACTGATAAAGATTAAACCAAATCAAATCTTTACCAAACTGATAAAGATCATGTTTTATTCAAAACTGATAATTATCAAACTGATTAAATCTTTACCAAACTGATAAAGATTAAATTTAAACTTTATTCACAAGAAACAATTTAACGGATCTAATAAATAAATAAAATAAACAATTAAAACCTGTGGCTCTGATACCACTGTTGGGATTTTGTGGGATCCTCGTATCAAACTGACACGAGAATAACTGTGATCTCAAGCCTAACTGGTTTGAGGCACACGACAAAACCATATGAAACAAACTGTTCCAAAAGGTTTAAACAATCAAACCTAACTGGTTTGATTAAGTGGAAGCATAATGATATAAATCCCGAAAAACATCACAGATATTTATAGTTTATTTTATGCAATTAATAATAATAGGTTTAGGATTATTACCTGGATTGCTTGAGATAAATCCACCCGTAATCGACGAAACGGAATTCCTTCTAGTTGGATCTAAACCCGAACTCCTCACGAACAAACGGTACGCGAAGAACACGATCAAACGAAACACGAAACCGGATCTGGTTTCTTGTTTGACATCGACAAGAGAGAGAGAGAGATAGTATGGAGAGAGAAAGGTTTCTTGGTAAATATGAATTAGTTGATCGAATAATGAATGAATAAACTAATGGCCTAGCATATCTTATTTATATGGAAAACCTTCCATATATCAGTTGTAATAACCGTAAATTTTGGAGTTACCACTAGTGAAACTTAAGTGATTGGTAACATTAAATTTGGGCTTTTAATCTCAAGGCTTGAAATTATTTAGAGTTGGGCTTTTAAGGCCCATGTATATATATGGTTTTAGGGTTTCTTTTCCCTCATTTTAAGGAAGAGTGAAAAGGTGTAGTGTGTGTTTTGGAGGCTTTGTGAAGAAGAAACATTTAGGAGAAAATCTAGCTAAGGTGAAGTGTGTGTGTGTGTGTGTGTGTGTGGAATTGGTGGCTTGGAGAAGAAGAAGCAATTGGAATCAAGTTAAAGACATCTTCTTCCTAAGGTAATAAGGAAACGGCGCAAATTGGATGACAATAATGGGTTTAACTTAACCTAACGAGGTGAGTTCCCTTACCCGATTGAATGGGATGATTTCTTTAATTGTGTTTAAAATGCCCATTACGTTTTTGATAAATGATTTGTCTGATAAATGTCGGTCGATCTTTCTATATTAATGTGTTGAAAAACGGTAATTACATTTAAGCATGCTTAATATGTTAATGTATGAATTAAATGGTTGAGAGATGTGTTGCATTACGGACACTGGGTACCTTGGAACTTTACGTTCCTTGGGAGATTTACCAAGTGGTCCGATCAACCACTTGGGGGTACCTCGGGACTACGTCCCTTGGGAGTTATAGTTAGGCGCCGGTTGGGCCTGGACTGATGGTCACTATATGACGGAGATTTTCTTTGTCCGCAACACATCTGATTGTTGTATGTTTTAAAATTAGGCCAGCGGGCCAGGATTTGCATATGAACTGTTTTTAAGGGAATTCACTAGACCTTACGGTCTAACCCTCGCTTTTTCAAATTTTTTTATAACCATTTTCAGGAAAGGGTTTTAGTCGGGTCTTCAAAAGGGAAAAGAGAAGATTTGAGGTGCGATTCAGATTGGCGAATAGAGACCCAAGTTACTAGTTTAGTTCTTATACTTTTATTAGAACTCTCAATTGTTAGTTGCACTTTATGTTTACAATAACATATTTGTCGGATTTACCCACTTGAAGGATTTACTGAAATGTGGGTTGTTACAATTGGTATCAGAGCCTTGGTTTAAGGGAATTAGGTGACCGGATGGACCTAATCTTAAACCGTTAGGAAAAGGAGTCACAATTGAGAGTTAGGGGACCTAAGATCGGACTTGATAGAAAAGAATGATAGGATACAAGGATCAGCACGTGCTAAGGGTTTGTAGTTACACCTGGCCAGTGTAACTATGGATTTCCTAGTTCGTGTGTGTGAGCTTGTTGTACCTTGATTGGATGTGGCGGTTTACTTAGGTTGACTGTTCATCAAAAGTGTGTCTAATTTCTATCGTTGGGATTGGTTCGAAATGTAAGTAATCTAGCTAGAGATAAAACTTTCTTGGTACCATATGGAGGCATAAATTGTAAGAGTATGTTCCCAATTTCTATTGAGTCTTTATTTTCGAAAATAGTTGTATCGGTTAGTTAGTATACGGAAAGATAGTACATCGGGATCTTGGAAGCTTTTGTTTGAACTTATATGGTGTGATGGGTATGTTTGGTGTTACCAAATTTTGGATAGATGCTTAAAATAGGCTCATGGATTATGAATTGATACTTTTAAAAATATTTTTGAGCTTTAAAGCTAGGATGCACACCAAGTGTTTGATGAAATGCTTGACACAATTGTAGTTTTAATGTTGTTGTTCCGTTATTTAAAAATTCATATAAAATTAACCGTTGGCTCAATTGAGGTGTTCAATATACCGTTGGAAAGCCTAGAACATCCTCTAGAACTGTTATGAAGAGTGTGTGTCCAAGTATTGAGTTTAAATATGTCGAAATACTGAGTTTTTAAGTCAACTCCTAAAGTAGACAAATTTGCGCGCTAATTTTGTAAGGGATATTCCGACCTACTCATAGCTCTGTTTTACGCGATTCCAATTTTTGTAGAAACGTAAGAAGTCCAGTTACAACTTTCATTTGGATGCTATTAACTAATTTGCTTTCTAAATATGGGTAAAAATTCAGGAGTTTAAGGTGCTAATGTGTAGTCAACTTCTTTTATAGATTGAGATGGTAATGGTGCGTTAGATAGAGAAGAGTATTGGGAAGCATCGGTACAAAAGGTGGTTGCAATTGTGAGAACTTAGTTTATAGAATGGATATAGGGTGTTGTAAATGCAACTAATTAAAGAAATTCATGCAATTTTTGTCTTGTTTATATGTGTATTTGCACACAGTCGGGTGATAGGTGAGCTTTTAGTTTTTGACATTCAGTTGGCTCTTGGAGATATGTTTTTGGAGGAAGATAAAAACTCATTTATGTTGTTACGAGTAGTAGTGTTGTAATAGTAAAAAGTGAGATTTAACCGTGCACTGACTACATTGATTCTAGTATGTTATGAAGGTTGGTTTGAGCATCGAGGTTTAACCATATTAATAGGCGTTACAAACGGTATGCAGTTAATCGTAGTGTGTTCATACTTTTGAAAAAAAAAGACTACTTGATTACTTATGTTGAGCAAGTTGTGAGATATTTGTTGATAGTGAAATCTTAGCCTAGCGATAACCGCAATGGTCTTAGTGAGTAGTATGAGTTAGTATTGAGAATGATTGTGTATACAATCTTTGAAAGATATTGTGTAGAGTGCGGATCATTCGTGGTGAATAGAAACCGTTGGATCCGTTTGGGGAGAAAAATTTGAGCTTGATGACTTTTAGTTTTGAAGAGTCCTTATTACGAGGAGTTTGTTATGACGTTTAGATCGAGAACTTGCGTACTTTACCTTTAGACAAAATTTTAGAAATGGATGTTGTTTTGTTCGTAGACGATAGTCAGTCGAGTATGTGGCTAAGCAAGGACCTATGTTATTTTTTTTATACGAAATTGAGATAGTATGGGGTATCATAAGGGGTTGTTAACCTAGGTGAGTCAAGGGTTAAATTGATCAAGCTACAGATTGAGCGAGAGTAATAATCGGATGTGCTAAATAGCAAGAAACCGAAATGTCATGAATGCAAGAAGTTAAACCGTGATGCAATGATAAGGCATGTGCTGTGAGGTTTCGATGACTACTATGGATGGACCTAGTAGAGCGAGTAGCCTTCAATGTAAAGGGATTTCATGCATAAGATCTTATACATTTTGAAAATGTATTTTGAAATAAAAGACAAATTTATTATCTTCACTTAAAGAAGTTTTGTTCAAGCGTTTGATAATTTATTACACTTCATTTGTTATTTGCTAATCTTTACAACAAATCTTTTTGGGAAACACTTAATTTCAAAAGTTTATAAATGATACTTGTGTAGGTGTGTTGTTGTTCTACCATTGTGGCTGAAAATAGATTTACCCACTTAGAGTGAGGCGTTTCTTTTAATACTTTAAGTCTGATAAAAATTTATTTAATACTTGTTGTTGGCATCGCCATTTTCTATTAGTCGGGAAGTGTGGTGTTATGGCCTGGAGTTGCACGTGAGCGATTCTAGAGATCGTTGAGTGTGAGTATCCGATTAACCTTATGTTGTGGCATATTTGCCTAAAACTTTTTTTCATAATGTTGCACCATGTGTAAATCCTTGAAGTTGTGAAACAATTTAAATTTATTGTGTCGTTGTGCAAGAAGGCTATGAACTCGCTAGGTCATAGAGATTTAGCTTTGGTGTGGTGATGTTGTACGAGGTTATGTTGTCGTGTTAATGACAATCTATGTGAAAGAGGAAATGTAAATCATTTGGGTACTAATGAGTTTCTTAGAGGTTAAGTGGTAGGCTTTTGTTGTTGGCATCAGATAAACATAAATGATAGTTTGGTTTAGAAGTTTTGGAAGTTTTGGAAGTTTGGACAAATTACTCTGGGTGGCAAGGAGGGTTACCGGAATGAGCGAGCGTCTAATGATGATTGTTATACTGCTAATTGGAGAGTGACAATTTTGGATAGTAGTTGGCGGCTACTTGAAGGAGTAGCTCGTGTGCTTTTAGAATGTGTTTTCATGAAGGAAACAAGTATGGTGGTCGAATGTAGTATTCAAATTAAAAGACCCTTAGGATTAGAATTGTACTGTTAGAGTTGTTGCTATAGGTGATTTTGGCACTCAGTATGAAACTAATTGAAATAGTTATGTAAATCGACCACTTTTCTTGATGATTAATCGAAGCGAGAGTTTGCCTCAAAAGTAGTTGGTTCAGATTAGGCTAACGTCAGTTCTTTCTAATAACTTTGTACTATTTAAAGGTGGTAACATTTGAAGAGATGCTTGAATAATGCGTATGTATTGGCTAGTATTACTAAAATAGGATTAAAGTGATTAAAAAAAATGGATTGCCATTCGTGTTAAGCATATACCATGATGAAGTAGATGATTCTAAGATGTGCTTGTTATCCGATAAAGAAACCTATAAGTGCGAGTTTGCGGTGATGCCCGAGTTGACCTTGTGTTGTTTTGCTTACCGAGTAGTTATTATTTTTATGAGGTGTTGGTGTTGTGTGGTCTTAACTTCAGCTAAATGTGTCCTTATAAGGGGAGATATATATATATATATATATATATGAAACCTTAAATTTTGACACGTTAAAACTGAAAATTCAAATATGAGAGTAAGGACGATTTATTCAATATATATGACTGTGGAGGATACCAGTTTAGTTTGCGAAACATCATACCGGAGCGAAATGTTGGGATAAGTGGTGTGTTAGTCTGATATAGGACTGTAGTGATGATAGAGAAGTTAAATGGTATACACTAGTTGTTTGAAATACTATTCAAGGAATCGATAACAACGAACAAGTTAAGAAGCAACAAATATGGACATGTGGAGCTGGATAGGATATCCATTAGGGTCAAGAGACAACATAAGAGTTATGGTCGGAGGATAGAATCTAAAACCCTTCATTGTTCGCCAACGGAATTCCGAGGACGGAATTCTATTAAGGGGGAGGTGTTGTAATAACCGTAAATTTTGGAGTTACCACTAGTGAAACTTAAGTGATTGGTAACATTAAATTTGGGCTTTTAATCTCAAGGCTTAAAATTATTTGGAGTTGGGCTTTTAAGTCCCATGTATATATATGGTTTTAGGGTTTCTTTTCCCTCATTTCAAGGAAGAGTGAAAAGGTGTAGTGTGTGTTTTGGAGGCTTTGTGAAGAAGAAACATTTAGGAGAAAATCTAGCTAAGGTGAAGTGTGTGTGTGTGTGTGTGGAATTGGTGGCTTGGAGAAGAAGAAGCAATTGGAATCAAGTTAAAGACATCTTCTTCCTAAGGTAATAAGGAAACGGCGCAAATTGGATGAAAATAATAGGTTTAACTTAACCTAACGAGGTGAGTTCCCTTACCCGATTGAATGGGATGATTTCTTTAATTGTGTTTAAAATGCCCATTACGTTTTTGATAAATGATTTGTCTGATAAATGTCGGTCGATCTTTCTATATTAATGTGTTGAAAAACGGTAATTACATTTAAGCATGCTTAATATGTTAATGTATGAATTAAATGGTTGAGAGATGTGTTGCATTACGGACACTGGGTACCTTGGAACTTTACGTTCCTTGGGAGATTTACCAAGTGGTCCGATCAACCACTTGGGGGTACCTCGGGACTACGTCCCTTGGGAGTTATAGTTAGGCGCCGGTTGGGCCTGGACTGATGGTCACTATATGACGGAGATTTTCTTTGTCCGCAACACATCTGATTGTTGTATGTTTTAAAATTAGGCCAGCGGGCCAGGATTTGCATATGAACTGTTTTTAAGGGAATTCACTAGACCTTACGGTCTAACCCTCGCTTTTTCAAATTTTTTTATAACCATTTTCAGGAAAGGGTTTTAGTCGGGTCTTCAAAAGGGAGAAGAGAAGATTTGAGGTGCGATTCAGATTGGCGAATAGAGACCCAAGTTACTAGTTTAGTTGTTATACTTTTATTAGAACTCCCAATTGTTAGTTGCACTTTATGTTTACAATAACATATTGGTCGGATTTACCCACTTGAAGGATTTACTGAAATGTGGGTTGTTACAAGATAGCTTCCATAGTTATCTGTATGCTTTCTTTTTCTCCAAGAAAGAATACTTTCCATAATTATCTCTTATTCTTTCTTTCTCTCTAAGAAAGAATATTTTACTATTATTATATTTTCCATATAATAATTTCAAGATAATTATAAACCAATTAATTTATTATATATTTATTTAACTAATAAATATATAACCTTAATTCATTATCTGAAACCTTTTACTTTGGGGTTTATACAGAAAACACCCAACTGTTTTATAGTTTACTATTATAAAACTAAACTCTCCAAACTGGGGTTATTTTACTCTCCGAATTATAGGTCCTCACAGGTGTGACCCTCAAGTGTCTTATAACGTTGGATGTGCGATCAAACGGTTTGTCAACTTATGCACATAATTCCTAACAGACTCCCACTTGTGCAAGTTGGCAATACCAGATTGATGACACGGACCTAAGAAGGCCCCTAGACAGGCACTTAGGCTAACCAGGTTATAAGCACTCTTATACCCAGATAGGTGATAAAACGTTTCCTAAAGGAAACAACATTTATGAACAAACTGTCCACAAATCGGGTATAACTAGGCTTTTCCTTTTGCATCACGATATTTCAATTTTGAGTATGAGCATGGATACTGTCAACTCTGAATAATCAAAGATTATGTTTCTCGACTATCCGACCTCTACTGATTGGTAAACGACAAAGAACAAATCAGTTCGTTTGGGCATGGCCATGCACTTCATCAGTCTCTTCAGTCAGTCAAGGGGCCCACGAAATATCTCTCTTCGAAGAAGAGGTGCAAATCCCATCTTGCATATCTGCATTTGTCACCACGGCTTCCACTGAATCTAGTTACGCCCCGTATGACCACCCTGTTACGGCGTGATGTTAGAACGTACTAAGTATCCAACGGTCCTCGTAATGCCAAACCAAATACCTCAGGTGCTAAGGACAACCTCTGGGAGTTTTACTCATGACTAAATCCATGGAGTAATCTCAACCGGCGGATCACATCCGATATTCGCTGCTCTATCGAATATCCGTGTAGTTTTTGGTCTACATCACTTATAGCTGTTATTCAACAACTGATCATAACTACCCAAAAACTCCACGATGACTTTATAGCCCTATCAGGTTCCCACCTTGATAAGTTGTCACAGATAATTTCAAATAAAAATTGAAACTAGTTTTTATTCCCGGATCAAAAACATGCTAAGTGTAAAAGAAACAAAGAAACTAATTTCGTATAGTCCTCCATATTCCACTTTGTAATAATCACGAAATTAATGCCATTTTTAAGTTGCTTTTATAGTGTCTACTCAACGTATACTAAAAGCTGATTTAAACGAAGTATCACCCTTCTTCAGTTTAAACCCTTTGATTAGTGTTTACCGTACTAATCAAAGAAAATAACCAAAACAGTACAAGTTTAGTATCAACTGATACTTTCCACTTGACTATGCTAATTTTGTTCTTGCAAACACCCTTAAAACAAAATTAGACTTTTATCATATTCCCTGAACCTGGAGATACTGGAATAACTCCTGGTTTCCTTGAATATGAAACATCAAACTGCAACTTCCCTTAGTTGCTGTGTAGATACATGATTTCGACCTGAAATCTAACAAATTTCCATTTACCAAATCCAGGAAATTTACCCTAGTGTTTTATAACACTTTGGAGTCCAAAAGATATTTGATATCTTTAATTCATTCCAACACTATTTAATTATTGATCATCTTAAAGTCAATTATGACTTTATACTGTCTCAACATATGAAACTATTTATCTATCCTTTTTAACTAAAAGGTAGATCTTATATCTTATGAATTTATATCTTACCTGGATTATAATTCCGAGATATTAAATCAATAATTAATACATACAAACATATATACTTATATATATCTTTTATTCTTTATCACGGAACTGGATATAGAATAAACTGGGCTCCCACTAACCTATATGAAAACTGACCATTACTTAAAATTAACTATTGACTTTTGTCAAAACTTGACTTCCTAGTCAATTCTATTTTAAGTAATACTAGAATTTAACATTTACAAAACTTAACTGGATTTTATCAAATCCTAATTCCAAAACTTGGAATTTTCTAGTTTTATAAATACTGATGTTGTCAACGTCATCTGAGACAACATCCTAAATTCTTTCCAAAACACATGAATAATTAAATCTGACTATAAAATATTTTATAATCCTTTTACTCATGTATGTTTTATTCTCAAAAACACATTCCTAAAATAATAGTACTTCGTGTGTATTTGACAGTTTTCATATAACTATTACTTCAAATCAATTAATTAAAACATTGAAGTAATTCTTGTTAGTGTAATATATGACATCTAGGATCTATTTATTTGAATTAAGTCAATCTCGACTTTAAACAGATTCAACAACATCATCATCCATAAGATATTAAATCAAGACAATAATTTTAGAAGTTTAAAACCGATTTTAATAAACCATAAATATCCAAAAGATCACAACCATTCAAAAATTGTTTTAAAACCACAAACATAAATTAAAATTGTCTTGATAAATATCTAATGATAAACTAGCACGTAGATCCTCGCAATCCTGGGCTCCTCACTTCTGACCACCTGCAATTAGAATATTTGCACTAGGTGTCAATATATTTGTAAACTAACAAGTGAAAGTGATAAACTAAAGCAATCACAAATACCTGAGGCGTTATTGCCTGCTTTGTGATGCTTTGGGCAAATCTGCCTCCAATGACCAAGTTCATGGCATCCGAAACACCTATTCTCGGTCCTGGCTTTGTTAGGCTTCACTTTCTTGCCCTTGCCCTTGCGTTCGTCATTGTTCTCGACCTTGGTCACACTCTGGCTTGCCTGAGGCTGGCTTTTACCCTTACTGGTGTTTCCATGCCCACGCTTCCTCTTCGCCCCACCATCCCTGACCATTAGCACATCCTTGGTCTTGGTCCCGGTCCCATACTCAACTCAGCAGTTTTCAACATGGAATGCAACTCAGCAATTGTCTTTTCCATGTTATTCATATTATAGTTAATTACAAACTGCTTGTAATCCTCAGTCAATGAGTTGAGTATCGTATCCGTTGCTAACTGCAACGGAACTGGGTGACCAAGCCTCTCTAGGTGATCAATATGTTTCTTCATTTTCATGACGTGATCACTGACCGAGGTCCCCTTGGCCATCTTGCACGCGTTCAGTGCCCGAGTGGCATCATAACGCTCTGTGCGTGCTTGCGTCTGAAACATGTCCCTCAACCGGCGGATCATGTCATAGGCATTGGTGTTCATGAGCCCTGTTTGCAGATCTGGGCTCATAGTCGCAAGCATGAGACAGCCAACGTCCACTTTCTATAAGCATTTCTCACATTGGCAGCTGCATTTGCTGGAGGGGCCTCACCTAGAGGCTCTTCTAGGACGTACCACTTCCTCTTGTGCCTGAGCACAATCATCAGATTGCGCTCCCAGTCGAGGAAGTTAGCTCCAGTGAGCTTGTCCTTTTCAAGAATGGAGCGAAGAAACAGGTTATTAGTGTTGGTTACAGTGTTTGCCATCTACACATTTAAAAGATTTGGTTTTAGTAACTGTGAATAGACTCCCAACAAGTATCAATAAACCCTTAAATGATAAGTATTGGGCTAGGACCCTTATTTCATACGTCCTGATGTACGGCTTGCTCACGTCACACCAGGCCCGTACTATTTCGGTAGGTAAGGATTTTTACCAATCACATCTAACTGACATGACTCCTAGATCTTTTCGGGACATCGGATAAAACCGTACATGTTTTAGTCCCTCAGTGCATTTTGGCCCGATACGACACGGTGAATTGTTACAAAACCAAAATAGATCGCACCATTTGGGATTGGTGTACTTATCACACCCCTTTCAACTTGGGGTTTGAACGCGGACGCCCAAGGCTTGTTCACTTCCAACGTCCGCGTACCTTACGCCGTTAGGTGTCCCAAGTGGGTTGCACTACTGATCTATGATTTTCTTGGGTTTTAACTAAGTTTTGAAAAACCTTTTATTTTCCAGTATTTTAGAAAAAACTATGCAATTTTAAAACTGACTGTTTTAAAAAGGCAACCAATGTTTAAAAAACTAACTGTTATTTAAACATAGACGCTATTTAAAACTAACTGTTTTAAAAACACTTGCTAATTAAAACTAATTGTTTTAATAGCATGACTGCTAACCAAAAACTAACTGTTTTTGAAAGCCCTCTTGCTGACCAAAACTAACTGTTTTATCAACATGCCTTTATAAGAAAACAATCTTATAAACATAAGGTTTTAAAATAAAATCTACCGTTTAAAACGTTTGGAAAAACTGGTAAATTTAATTATAAAAACCTAATAGATTTCATGATTGAAAAGTTTTGAAACTCTCTCTAAATTTTAAAATGTTTGATAAAATAAACATGCAATAATTATCAATCAATCATGAGCAAGCAGTTAAACACATCCACGCAGTTAAAGATTAACAACTACGCAGTTAAAACATCTAATTATAGATTTGCCAACTAATTCCTAAAAGACCAAAAATGACCTATTAACTATAAGT
This sequence comes from Centaurea solstitialis, assembly GCA_030169165.1. Classification (NCBI taxonomy): domain Eukaryota; kingdom Viridiplantae; phylum Streptophyta; class Magnoliopsida; order Asterales; family Asteraceae; genus Centaurea; species Centaurea solstitialis. The sequence continues at coordinate 69,674,068 of CM058046.1, forward strand.
CTTCAAACTCCTCACGTAGCTCCCACTGGCCTCGGCACGTCTGAAGGAACTCCGGAAGGGAAAAATATTTAAAGTTTATCCTAAGGTCATATACATTACAAAGGGGTCGTAAGTGGCACGCAGGCCTCCCCAAAATTAAACCAATGGTCTAAGTTGGCAAATTCTATAATAGATACAAATAATATACACAACAGGTATAATTCATGCAATTACATAAAGCAATAAAAACAATCCTAGATCCGTTAAAGTTTATCTCGTTTGGTTTAACGTAAAACATGGTTTTTAACTGATTTACAAAACAAACTGTTTTATAAATCGAAATTAATATTTTAATCTGAAATTGGTTTTATAAGATTACCTAAGATTTATAAACTATAAATCTATTATATAAAATAAAACCAATTTTCTAAAATATTCGCTTTTATCCAAGACTACATCAAACCGGACATTCGGAACCAACTGGAATTTTAGATACTGGCCCAAGAACTGTGTCGTGGTTCGACCAACTGGTCAAACATGACACCTGACCCATTTGACCAAAACTGAGTCAAATAACTGGTTTGATAAAACACAGGGATGATTATTAACTAATAAAATCCCTTAAACAATTTTATAAGATAATAAATAAAATAAAATTAACTTGGATAAAAACCTAAAACCATTTAAACCCTTTGGGGCCTCAAACTGGGTCCAAAAATTTCTAGGTCTTGGGCCTCGAAAAAGTTAGGCTCAATAAAACGAAAAACCCAAAAACACGATCTCGTGATCGATCGACATCTCGTCGTTGATCACGTAATCGCCATCTTCGGTGATGATAACAACAAACGGTCGCTACCACCACCGCGATTATCGCAACACCATAAGCTGGTGATGATGGCCGCAAAGGAATCGCTACCGTCACCTTCGACGGTTTCAAAACAAACACCGCCGCCGTTGCCACCATGTGGCCGGCGGTAGCAATAAAAAACCCCCATCACTACCATCGCTGGCCGAAACACCAACCACCATCGCCGCGATCGACGCCACAGCGCCGCCGCTGCCATCTGGTGGCCGGCGGCAGCAATAGCAAAATCGCCATCACCACCGCCGTTGGTCGGCTAACGCAAGAAACCACCAACCGCCGCCGCCATCGTCTTCTGACGACGGCAGCAGCTACGATCGACGCCACCGTCGCCGGTGGCTTTCGGCGATTGAAAACTACAACCATCACGCCGCCACCTCTATCGATTGCGGCAGTCGGCTTGTGCCCGACATCAACAAACCACCGCCATTGCCGGCGGTTGGCGACAGAATCACCGCCACCGTCTGGCGATAGTAGTGGCACCACCACTTGGTGGCTTCGGCCTTTCTAGCGACGACGACAACGGTTCGCCGTCGCCGCCGATCTCGTCGATTAGCAACAACAATCGCTACCACCACGGCTCGGTGGCTTCGCGATTTTTAAGACTGACCACTGCCGCCTTGGCGTGGCCATAGGGCAGCCGGCGGCCTGGCCGGTGGTCCGCGGTGTTCATGCCGCCGTTGTTACCAATCACAGCCGCCACCACAATCGGTGGTGTGGCTTTGGCAATCCGGGTGGCGGTTTGGTCGGCTTTGGCCGTCGTTCCGCTGCCGTCGTGGTTTGACCGGTGATCGGTGGGATGGTCCGGTTGCGATGTGCCACCGTTCCGCCACCAATCACGCTACTGTGTGTGTTTTTCTTGTTTTTAGTTTTAACGAGATATACGATAAACGAAAACTGATAAAAATTAGATTTTTACACAACTGATAAAGATTAAACCTTTTATCTAACTGATAAAGGTTAAACCTTTATCTAACTGATAAAGTTTTAGTTTTTTATTGAAAAACTGATAATCACCAAATAATTAGATCTTTACCAAACTGATAAAGATTAAACCAAATCAAATCTTTACCAAACTGATAAAGATCATGTTTTATTCAAAACTGATAATTATCAAACTGATTAAATCTTTACCAAACTGTGAAAGATTAAATTTAAACTTTATTCACAAGAAACAATTTAACGGATCTAATAAATAAATAAAATAAACTATTAAAACCTGTGGCTCTGATACCACTGTTGGGATTTTGTGGGATCCTCGTATCAAACTGACACGAGAATAACTGTGATCTCAAGCCTAACTGGTTTGAGGCACACGACAAAACCATATGAAACAAACTGTTCCAAAAGGTTTAAACAATCAAACCTAACTGGTTTGATTAAGTGGAAGCATAATGATATAAATCCCGAAAAACATCACAGATATTTATAGTTTATTTTATGCAATTAATAATAATAGGTTTAGGATTATTACCTGGATTGCTTGAGATAAATCCACCTGTAATCGACCAAACGGAATTCCTTCTAGTTGGATCTAACCCCGAACTCCTCACGAACAAACGGTACGCGAAGAACACGATCGAACGAAACACAAAACCGGATCTGGTTTCTTGTTTGAGATCGACGAGAGAGAGAGAGATAGTATGGAGAGAGAAAGGTTTCTTGGTAAATATGAATTAGTTGATCGAATAATGAATGAATAAACTAATGGCCTAGCATATCTTATTTATATGGAAAACCTTCCATATATCAGATAGCTTCCATAGTTATCTGTATTCTTTCTTTTTCTCCAAGAAAGAATACTTTCCATAATTATCTTTTATTCTTTCTTTCTCTCTAAGAAAGAATATTTTACTATTATTATATTTTCCATATAATAATTTCTAGATAATTATAAACCAATTAATTTATTATATATTTATTTAACTAATAAATATATAACCTTAATTCATTATCTGAAACCTTTTACTTTGGGGTTTATACAGAAAACACCCAACTGTTTTATAATTTACTATTATAAAACTAAACTCTCCAAACTGGGGTTATTTTACTATCCGAATTATAGGTCCTCACAGGTGTGACCCTCAAGTGTCTTATAACGTTGGATGTGCGATCAAACGGTTTATCAACTTATGCACATAATTCGTAACAAATAAATCTAACAATTTCCCCCTTTGTGTCAATTTCTTCGTCGCCGTTGATGGTTGCTCAAAGTCTTTCTCCTCGCATAAGTGGTTTTCCTTGATGATCCCTCATCTCTCTGTGGTGGTGGCGGTCTCTCTTCGAGTTTTTTGGCCGGACCCTCTATCTTTCATAGCCCGTAGAAAGACTCAAGACGTCGTAGAATATTGCGGTGTTCTAGACGATGCGCGATGATCCTGAAGGCTTTCTTAATTAACATGGTGGGATCCATCCAGTGACCAGTCTTCTGCACTTCAAGTTCACGTCTTTTCTCTTCCGTAGCCAACCCCTTGTTGATAAAATGAAGAGTACCATCATTGTATTTGTGGACCTCATCGCACCGCATGAATTTCTTCTCACCCTTCTCATTCAGATAGACTACCCCAAAGGGATGGTTTCTCAATAACATCAAAGAGAGGATATCGATCAATGTTGGGGAGATCCTGATTCGGCGGAGTAAGGTTTATGGTGTTTTGATGACTCTCCAACCCAATCTGAAAGTCTGATATTTTCGAGTTCCTCCGATTTCTTACGATGAAGCACTTTACAGCTTCAAGCCCTTCGTAGAAAGCCTGAGGTTGACTAGTAAGCGTCTTCAGATCGGTGAACAAAGTCTCAATGTCGTCAATGTGTATGTTTTCAAAGTCGGCTTCGGAGAACGTATACACTCTGGTGTTCTTACGAACGACTGTGAAGACAGAGAACCACAACCCTTGAAAGCACACGGAGGAAATCTTTCTAATGAGAAAGATTGGGTTGTTGAAGAAGAATACATATCTTTGGGGTCTAGCTTGGCTCTTCATCCTGTGGACGTGTTTGACTTGATCGGACTTTGGCATTTTAGTGATCCCAAGGTACTTCTCTATGGGCAAGTCGAATACCTCGTCGGTGAATATAGATCTGTGAGAGTCCTCAAGGTATCGACCGCGTCTCTTTTCTCTATCCCACCGAATCGGTACCCGCGGTTCCACATACCTACGCCGGTTGGAAAGAGCACCCTTCTCATTAGGATAGATCACCTTGGGAGGTGATACCAATGGCTGCCTCCATTGACCATGAATCGGTCGCTGAGGGCCACGAGTCATCGGGTTGATTGGTGCACGACATCTAACTGTGGAGCGAGGAGGTGGCGATGGAGTGCCAAACGCGGAGAAATCCGGTACAGTAGGTGATGCTCGAGGAGGTGAGACAGACGGAACAGGCGAAAGCGTGCGAGGCGGAGGTCTGTCGTGATCATGACATGTCGGCGACGGCGTGAGTGGTAGAGGATACATGTATGGTGGAGGAGAACCAAAAGATAGCGAAGAAGATGTCTGGCAACCCATATCAACATCAGCGACTGTTCTCTAACTAGGCTGGGAATGCTGTACGTCGGCACCGGTGTCCGTGTGAGTACCGGAAGGTGCGGTGCTGGTGGATGTGCCTGTCAGAGCCAAGGAGATGTGTCGTGCCCTCTTGGTGATTTCCCCCTCACGGCGATCGGGGTCATCACGGTCGTCGTGCCTTCGTCTTGCTGGCTCGGCCGCTGCTCGGCAGGTGGTCTGAAGGTCTCTAATCTAAGTCTGAATACCGGAGAGAGAGACCTTGACCAAGGAGATATCAAACTTGACCTCCGTCTTCATGGCATCAAGCTTCCCTTCGAGCCTCTGGATAGAAGAGACTACCTCTTGAGAAGAGGAGGTAGCCGGCTCGGGATGGCTCACGGGAAGTGATGTGTCGGTGAACCGCTTCAAGTACCTTAGAAGATTTACCTCATTGTCATTAAGGTCACTTCGGGAGAGTAAGGACGTGATAAGAAGGTCCCACAACTCATCGGAGGAAGAAGCGGGAGCGGTAGATCTCGGACGTGATGACGGAGGGGGAGGTGGCCTCAAGTACTGCAATCCTGTCTGCAAACTCCTCTCGGACAGCCTACAGGGCGCTGTCCACAATATCCCTAACAATAGATGCCAGGTAAGTAACACCGGGCTCACATACAGTACCCGTTTGCATAACCGCTGAATCAACGGTGTGGCCGATGTTCACGGTTAGCGTGATGATAGCCGTGGTAGGTCTTCCTACCGGTCCTCGTGAAACACCCGTCTGGGCGCCACTCTCGGGGTTCCGGTCACATCACTCAGAATCGTGAAAGGTGGAGCCGAAACTGCGTCACTCAGACTGGCAGTATGTGTCCCTAAAAGTGTATCAAGTGGCTCTAGACTCATGTGCTCATCAAGGAAGGTTGGGGATCGGGGCAGGGATCCTCCTGTTTCAATACCACTACCCTCCAAGTGAGGGCGCGATAGCCGTTGTGCTAAGTCCCCGTGGAATGAAACACGCACCTGTTGAGAGGTGAGTGAGTGGCTGAGGGGGGCGTGCAATTGCACCTCTGGGTGGGAGGTGTCTGCTTCAATACCCGCATCTAACGAATATGTGCGGGTAGCGGATGTGGCTGTCTGGCTACTACCTAAGGGTAAGGGAGGACCGGTTAAAACCTCTGGTCCTATCTCACACTCGTCAGTTTCTTTACTCGCCTCACTCAACTCACTTTCTTCAACTAGTATGTCTCCCTCGATCCTTATGCCTCCCGCACCACCAGGATGGTGGTCATCATCAGAGTCATCGGAGTCATCAGTCAAGACCCAACATAGTGAGAAGAGTCGATCTATCAACATGTGTGGTATCAGCTCCGGATCGATCATTTTCACTGCCTAATCTACCCCCATCATCTCCCCCCGACACCTCATACTCACGCCCTTGGTCATCATCCCCAGATGAATGACCACTCTCAGAACTCTCAGAACCCTCACTCGCTCGTCTAGGGGATACCTCCGGGGTGCCAATCTCCGGCTCTGGAGTACCTGGTAGAGGTGAAAATTTTAAGTAAGCTCTCACAATCGGTGAAAATAGATCAGCTTCATCAAGTAAAGACTGTGGAATCGCCATAGGTATCATGTCCGCTGGATCAGCTGGGCGGTCGTTAAGTCTAGTCATAGACCAAGTAGGATACATAGGGAGATCTGATCTTGGATCAAAGTTGCGTTCATCGAGGATGTGATGGATGATGAGACCCAAGAACCGGGGATAAGGGACAAAATTCCTGGCCTTTTTTGGATTCCCTTTGTCTATGATCACGTCGACAAACTCTTTCCAAAGGAAGTATCGGTAGTCAGTATTCCGATTGTCAAAGGCACAACCAAGAAATACTTGCTTCATTTCTTTGCCACATTGTTCTAAGCCCTTAGTACGAGAAGAAAGGCACTTGTTGAGAATAGTGAAGAGATTATCCCAGATTCCCGCGAGAGAATTGCGTGTGAATTTATTAAGGCTAGGGAGTGGGTGGGCATATCTGAGGCAATAGATCATTTCAATCATTTCATCAATCAACAGATGCTCAGGTTCAAAGTCACCACCAGGGATTTGTAAGATATGCTAGAATTTCTTTGGAGTCAGCTCGTACTCAATAACTTCAACCATGCATTTGAAGTTCTCCGGTTTTGAAGATTTCTCTTCAACATATGTCATGGAGTCATAAAATTGTTGGATGTAAACTTCAGGGACATTTACTCGGCGAGTGAGAAGTGGGGTGAGTGGGTGGTTGCGAAGAAGTTCAACTATAATCGGGTAAGGCAAGAGAAGTTATCTGGGTCGAGGTAAAAGTTATTAGGTGCGGAAGATCAGTATTGGGCAAAAAGGTAGATACTGTCTGAGATGGCTTGCATTTCGGGTGTAAGTGTTTGGTAAGTGATGGGTTGGGATGGAACGTCATGAGACTGACGGGGAGTGGAAGAGCTCGGATTCGCCATTGTACCTGAAAAATAAGCGGTTAGTAAAGAGGTAAAGGCAAAAGTGCGTGATGTGAGAATAAAACACACGGCATTGAGATGTGCTATTTTTTACTAAGTCATGAGATTTGGTAAATAATAGCACAACACATTGAGTGTGAAATTTTTCTCAAGTAGTGAAAATCCAAAAACCATAAACAATCTTACCAACCCGAGACAAGATAGTGAACATGTATGCTATTCTTGATGATGTGGTACCATGGCATGGTGAAACAAGTAAACACAACATGTATTCACTTAAGTAATGTGGACACACAAGTACTCAAGTAATCAAGTAAGCAAGTAAACTTGAATCACACATACATCCTTTAATGCCTAGGTGCACACACAAAATTCATGAACGGAAACAAGAATTCATCAAGTAATCAAACAAGTCATGGCATCGACACATACAAGAGTTCCTAAAAAAAATTGTTTTCAAAAAATTGGTACAAAAGAACCAATTCCGAAACATTCTATGAAGCCCACAATTATAAAACAAATTCAAAAAAAACAAAAAAATTAAACCAAGAAAAGAAATAAAGAAAAATGAGAAAAGGGAAAAAAAAAACTAAGTCTAAAAAAAACACACACAAACAGTATGAGGGAAAAAAAAACAAAAAAAAAATTACAAACTAAAACAAATGAATACAAAAATAAAGAAATAGAGAAAAAAAAAACAAAAAAAAATGGATCAGATGGATGGTGCTGGGTAAGAAGTTCGGTCAGAAGGGAGGGGACCGGTCAGCACGCGGTCAGCAATAGGAAGGCTGGTCAGACGCTCCTACCCTCAGTCAGCACGCGGTCAGAGGCTCGATCAACAGCTCTGACCGAGCTATGACCGAAATTTTCAAATGAGAGAAGCCTATGTGGCGCCTAAGTGGAGCTGATGTGGAGGGAAAAACATGTGTAGGAGTGTGCTATGCGTGTGTTTTCTTGTGGTAGCGTGAGGATGAGTGTGTTTGCGTGTGCTGATGGTGAAGGGCTGAGATGCAGCCACGTTTTTCTCCCTTTTTTTTCTTTAAGCTGACCAAAAAAAGTAAACGCGCAAGATCCATCAAATAGATTAGGATTCTGAAAACTTCACTCTCACAAAAAAAAACTAAGTAAAAGAAGAAACAAAGGAAACGGGTTCCGGGATTCAACGATCTTCAAAGGAGAGAGACAGATCTGGGAAGAGATGGTGGTCCACGGCGGTTTTCCTCCATCTTCTCTTCTAAAATCTCACCGGAAAACACTCACAACACAGATCCAGGATTCAGAGAAATCCGGAATTGGTGGGAGTTCGGGGTTTGAAATCGAGAAGGTGTTCCGGGATTGTGAAAGCCTTCGGGATTCAACTTGTACAAACACAACACAACAAGGGTGGGTTCCGGTATTAGGCTTCAGTTCCGGGAATCAAAGGGACATGGTGGATTCGGGATTGGGTTCGGGATTCACGTAACCATGGCCGGAAAAACATAAATGGTGGATTCCGTGATTCAATCAACACACACAAAAAATTTGAAGTGGTTTCGGTGTTGAGAATGCAGATCCGGGATTTGACTACGTTCGTTCAAAGGAGAGAGGCAGGTCCGGGATTTGAAGATTAACGCCTTGGATTCAGGAAACACTCACATTCACACCCGAAACACAGATCTGGAATAGATCAGATCCGAGATTTGAGTTCCGGGAAACAACACTTAGTATACACACACTCAAATTCACATGCTGGATGCGGGTTTGAACTGAAACACACACACAACCTCACATCTCTGGGATTTCATACTAAAAAAATCAGAATTGGTGTGAGAGACCCACAGTTTCAGAATTGTACACACATACACACTCGAGTTTTGGAATTTGCATATCCAAGGAGGATTCGGGATTGAACATAGAAAAGAAAAACTTAATGTAAAATAAAACAAAGGATTTAAAAACAAAGTGACTAGTTTGGAGGATGGAAGGTTCGGTATTGAACACACACAAAAAAAACGAAGTAGTGGTTCCGGGATTCTAAAAAACACAAAAAAAACTAAGTAAAATTAAAAAAAATAAAGGGGAGGGGAGTTCCGGATTCAATAAAAACTTAACCAAAAAAAATGAACACCTCAAAAGGATCCGGGACTTTTGAAAAACAAACACACAAAATTAAGTGTGGGTTCCGGGATTCACTCTTGGTTCCGGGTTTTGAGTTTTGGGGTTAAAAAAAAACTTTGGAACTTGATAAAAAAAAATTAAGTAAAAAAACTTGAAATCTAACCCCAATTCCGACACTTGATTTCTTAAGAACCCAGAAAACCAATGTTTCGAGAAAACGAAAGTTCCATCACATGTGAGCAAATTTGACCAAGTAAAAACATAGTGCCACCCGAAATGTTACTAAGTAAAAATCTCGACCCCGGACGTCACGAAGTTTTCAACGCATGACCATCGAAAACACAAATCTTAGGATTTTTCCAAGAGATAATATTTTCCAAACAAAACCACATCCAAGTCTTAAAAACACCAAATACCCAATAAAATTTATCTTTTAAGGATCGAAAAGGTGTTTTGTTTGAATTTTTCATGAAGAACACATGATATCTTAAAGAACACAACAATGGTGGAAAAACTCATAAGGACTCCAAACCTTCACCAATTCACACATAAGTCTCAAAAACAACTTTTGACAAAGATTTTCAAGATAATATGGATCAAAAGTGGGTTTTCTCAAGAATCTTAAATAACCCACATGAGTTCTTCAAGAACTCCAACAATGGTGGAGAACACTCCAAACCTCAAAACATCACCAAATCATAAACAATTTATATGAAAAGAAAGCTCTAGGTGCGATTTACAACATTAATAAACACATTTAGCACAAACAACCAACCAAAAACTCAAAATCCAAGGATTAGTGAGTTTGGGGTTTTTGAAAAACCCTTGAAAAATTAAAAAAAATGGGTTTTCAAAATCTAGTCTATATAAGAATAAGATATGCAATAAGATCAATAAACTAGATGGAAGATGATGAAACTAACCTTGAACAATAATGGTGATGAAACAAATTGAAGATGATGAAAAAAAATCTTGAGGTTGAAGATGATGAATAGTGTAGGTGGAAAAAATGGGTAAAGTGTAAAAAGGTAAATGATGAAAAAATGGTTGAAAATAAAAGATAAAAGAAATCTGATTTTTTTTTAACTATTAAAAACTTAAAACATAACCTAAGGTAAAATAAGGAAAATTGAAATAAAAACAAAACTATTAGCTATATATATATATAATTAGGATAGAAAACTTACCTGAGTTGCTTACATGTTCCCCCTCAGTTCAGGCAAAGGCTGGCAACGTTCCCCCTCGGAACAAGCATATGTAGGGAGCGTTCCCCCTTGAATGATGCACACTCATGACAAAATATTAGTAACACATACAAGTATGGGAAAGAAAGATGCAAAAACACTAAGATCACTACCAAAAACTATCAACAGCGGAGTCCAAGACAACAATGACACGGTGGTCTAGTACAGATGACTGAACACCGGGTCATGGTTATGAGGGACTTAGGAGTTGAGAGACGATCACTCTTGAGGATCATACATACCAAGCTTGGAGATTAGGAAATTGAACCGTTTCTCATCCAAAAGGCTTGGTGAAAAGATCGCAAGTTGATACTCGGTATTGACAAAGTAAAGTTCAATTGTACCTTTTTCCACATGGTCCTTGATGAAGTGATACCTTATATCAATATGCTTAGTGCGTGTGTGTTGAACCGGATTACAGGTGATGGCTATGGCACTCTTGGAGTCGCAGTAGATGGGGATGTGATTGAAGTTGTAGCCATAATCACGTAGTTGGGTCCTCATCCACAATACTTGGGAACAACAACTGGCAGCAGCAACATACTCCGCTTCGGCTGTGGATGTGGAAACACAATGTTGTTTCTTTGACCCCCAACTAACCAACTTATCACCCAAGAACTGGACGTGCCCTGAGGTGCTTTTTCGGTCCAACTGACAACCTCCATGGTCCGCATCCGAGAATGCGACAAGCTCAAATCCATACTCCTTGGGATACCACCACCCACGGTTGGGTGTGCCTTTCAGGTACCGAAGAATGCGTTTGACAGCCATCATGTGTGATTCCTTTGGGTTTGCTTGAAAACGAGCACAAAAACAAGTTGCGAACATAATATCCGGTCTACTTGCCGTCAGATATAACAAAGAACCAATGATGGCTCTATAAGTCTTTTGATCGACAGGCTTCCCTTTTGGGTCAGCACCGATCAAAATGCCCGAGGCCATGGGAGTTTTAGCAATGGATGATGTGTCCATATGAAAATGTTTTAAAAGATCGCCGATTTACTTTGATTGATTAATCAAAATACCATTGGGTTTTTGTAGGACTTAAAGTCCTAAAAAGAAAGACAACTCCTGAAGCATACTCATCTCAAACCTAGTGGTCATGAGATCACTGAACCACGTGCACATATCTGAGTTAGTAGAGCCGAATATGATGTCGTCGACATATATTTGGACTAACAAGATATCATTACCTTCGGTCTTGAAGAAAAGAGTAGGATCGATTTTACCTTTGTAGAAACCATTCTCTAGTAGCACATTAGAGAGGTGATCATACCAGGCACGGGGAGCTTGCTTCAACCCGTAGAGAGCCTTGTCTAGGATGTAGACATGAGTAGGCTTGGTACGATCCATGAAGCCTTCGGGTTGTGAGACATATACTTCTTCCTTCAATTCGCCGTTGAGAAAAGCAGTCTTCACGTCCATTTGGTAGACGGTGAAGTTCATGTGAGCGGCGTACGCTAAGAAAATTCGAATGGCCTCAAGTCTGGCCACCGGTGCGAATATCTCGTCATAATCAATCCCCGTTTGTTGCTTGTACCCCTTGGCTACTAGACGAGCTTTGTTTCTGGTTACAATCCCATCTTCATCCTTTTTGTTCTTGAATATCCACTTTAGGTCAATGATAGTCTTGTTCTTTGGTCTAGGTACACGTCTCCAGACACCCAGGCGTTCAAATTGATTCAACTCCTCTTGCATGGCGGTCACCCAGTCAAAGATATCAAGGGCTTCCGTCACGTGCGAGGGTTCATGTCTTGATAAGAAAGCTGCAAATAGGCACTCATTTTGAGTTGCAGATCTTGTCTTGACTGACGCGGATGTGCTGCCTATCACTTTATGGACTGGATGAGCTCGTGTCCACTTAGTTGTATGAGGTAGCGGTTGAGGGGGTAAGGGTTCAATCCGTAGATCGATGTAGAACTCTGGTTCACGTCTGGTTGTTGTAAGACTAGTAGATGGAGGTGGTACTTGAGATTATACCACAATGGGACCAGGAGCTGCTGGTGTGTCTGAAGAGACAAGTGAGGGGCCAGCAGCTTGTGAAGCAGGTTGAGTCGTGCTTGTACCGGGACCTGCTACTTGTGGTGCAGGAGTAGGAATGCCTTGTTGTTGACTTGTAGTAGGCATAGTGGAGGAGGCACCACTCTGAGGACTTGGAACAGTTACCGCCGGAGCCTGTTGCTGAAAGATGTTGGGAGGTTCCCCCTCAGCAGTTGCAGGATATACTCTGGAACTTGGTGATGTTGTTGCAGATGATGATGATGATGATGATGAAGTGCCTTGGAGGTTGGAAGATGAAATGTCAGTGGTAGAGACCACGATAGGAGGTACTTGTTGTACAACTACAGGAATAGGAGGAACAACATTAGTAGGTTCAGTCAAATCTTTATAAAAGAATTCAAACAAGTCATCTAAATCACATGTGGTAGAGTTAGAAGAAGATGGTTTGATCGCCGGTGAAGAATAATTCATGGGATTGCCATGAAGTTGATCAGAAGCCAGAACACCAGAGATTCCTGGTGAAACTGGAGCTGGGGTAGTGTCTTCTTCAATGCCTTCTTCATAGTCCACATTTGTGCTCTCAACCACACATCTTGTTCTCTTGTTGTAGATACGATAGGATGGACAGTCCTTGGCATACCCGATGAAGACACCCTCGTCACCCTTTGGACTGAACTTGTCAAGGTTGTCTTTATCATTCTTCACATAACATTCGCATCCAAAGACTCTAAGGAACTTGATGCTTGGAGGTCTGTTGTACACCAATTCATACGGAGTCTTCATGAACCTTTTGTGGATAAGAGACCGGTTTTGGGTGAAGCAGGCAGACGCAACGGCTTCAGCCCAGAAGTGTAACGGAAGCTTTGAGGATGCTAACATGGTTCGAGCAGCTTCCACCAAGGTACGATTCTTTCTTTCAACAACACCATTTTGTTGAGGTGTACGGGCAGCCGAGAAGGTGTGAGTGATGCCGACAGAATCAAGGAACGAGTCAAGTGTGCGATTCTTGAATTCAGTGCCGTTGTCGGTACGAATCACTTGAATAGGTAGTTGTAGTCTAACCTGCACATTCCTAATAAAAGAAATGATGATATCTGGAGCTCCATCCTTGCTCCTTAGAAAATTCACCCATGTGTACCGTGAGAAATCATCCACAATCACAAGAACACATTTCCTCCCGTTGATGCTTTGTACACGCATTGGTCCGCACAAGCCCATATGAAGAAGCTGAAGTGGTACTGTGTTCCACTTTCAACTTGTGGGACGATTTCTTTATCTTCCCCATCTCACATGCCGAGCATAATTGTTCCTTGGTGAATTTCAAGGAAGGAAGACCAGTCACCAATCTTGCCTTAGCCAGTTGATTGATTGTGGCATAATTCAGGTGAGATAGTCTCCGGTGCCACAACACATTCTGATTCAAAGATGCCTTAGAAAGAAGACATATTTCTGAGAATGGTCGTTGTTTTTGGAAATTGACCGTGTAGAGATTGGATTTGCGAGTACCCTCAATGAGTTCCTGTCCCTCAAATGTCCTGACACAACATCTTGTCTCTTGAAAGTTAACCTCAAGGCCTTTATCACAGAACTTTCCAATGCTGAGCAAGTTGTGACTCAACCCTTCTACATAGGCTACTTTATTGATGGTGATTTTATGATGGAGGATATCACCGTATCCCATTATTGATGGTGATTTTATGATGGAGGATATCACCGTATCCCATTATTGGTGCTGATAGCTTATTCCCAAACTGAACGTTCCCGCCATATTTTTGTTTGAAGTTAGCGAGAAGTTCCTTCCTTCCGGTCATGTGCTTGGAACATCCTGAATCCATGTACCACACATGACCGTCCTGTAAAATCACGGACAAACATTTTTAGGCACCCATTTGGGAATGGGTCCTTTCTGATTAGGAGTTGCAGGTTTGGTTTCAGTGTTGCTCTTTTTAGAAGTCTTTCTTTTTGAATTGGAGTTAGGTTTCTTAGTATGATGAGTGTGATGATAAGCATGATTGTAGAATCCATAAAAGTTAGGAGCATAAAAATCATTCACAAAGGCATTTGCACAAAAACCAAATCTAAATTGATTTTGACAACGAAAATTGCTACGACATCCATAGATAACATGTTCACATTCATAACATTGAAATGGAGTACGTGGTACATGCCTATTAGTTCTATGAAATACATCATTGGAAAAATTGTTTTTCATAAAACTAGGCTTATGTGCAAATGGCTTCGGACGACTGCCTTCTTTTGATCCACTCTCCTTGTTCTTACGTCTACCCTTTCTCACATTTTGATCTGTCACATTTGAAGAACCATGATTAGTACCTTTGACATTTGGAGAATGAGTATGTGAGGTGTTTTTCTTCGGAGTGAAGTTGTGTGAGTGTTCCTTTGGTTTGGTAACATTCTTTGGTTTTCGAAAACGTTTGTTTTTCTTAGGAACATTCACATTGGTACGAGATGAACTCGCAACTTCAGACTCAGGAGTGACCACTTTGTCCTTCCCTTTGTCTTTCCGAGATAGTTTAGGAGAGACCACATTTCCTGGTTTAGACTGGCCTGATGATCTACCATTCTCACCAACCCTGTTGGTACAATCATCCGATACAATTTAAGAAGTTTGTACCGTTGATTTAGGTGCCGTATATGTTAAGTCTCTCATGTATGAAATGGTGGTGCAGATTGGAGACCTTAGTACTATAGATTTGGAGTTTTGAGAAAAAGTACTTGAGGGTCTGAAATCTAAAGCATTCACATTCCATGTATGGTGATGATGACGTGAATTATCACGAGTTCCAACGGTGGAATTACTTGCTTTTGGTGTGCTTTTGGATTTGAGGGCTTTCTCCAATTCATTGATTTTACTCAAGAATAGATCCCTAAGGCTCATGCGCCTCTCATCCTCTAGCTCAGCCTCAAGTTTAGTAATCCTCTTCTCATAAAAGGTTTTGTTGTGTTTGTATATTCTTTCAAGAATTGGAACTTCCTGATTCATCTCAGCCTCAGTATAGCTAGGCGTGTAATCCTTAGACAAAGGAATCTCACGCGTTGCATAACTAGCATTGAGAGTCGAATAGTTGAAGGGAATAGAGTGTTTGTTTTTCCTATCTTTTTCTTTCTTCTCGATTTCCTTCAACTGTTCAGGATCATCAGACTCTTTCATGAAAATGATTTTGTATCCAAGACTCATGTACCTAAGATCATACAAGGTAGGAGTCTTGGAGATGGCACACTTAAGATAGCATGGACTTTTGTATCCAATGCCTTCTTTAGGATTGTAATAATTGAACTCTTTCGGTTGGTTCATATGAATGGTTTGATCGGTTTGGCCTCTCTTTAGGAACTTGTCCTCCATGTCTTTTATTTTAGCAAAAAGGTTTGTTCTTTGAGCAAAAATCACTTCATATTTTTGTAAACTTTCTCTACTCAAAACTTCAGCCTCATGAAGCTTCTTTTGCAAGTCTGAGATGTTATCATTCAGACTAACAATTTTGTCTTCTAAGACTTTGTTTACAAGAGTAAGAGTGGTTACCTTTTCTTTGGAATGGGCTAGTTCAATGGAAAATTTTACATCTAAGGCATGCTCACTAGCTAATTTGAATTCTGCAGTTGCTGTCAAGCTATTTGCCTTTTTAATTTTATTTTCATACACAGAAACCTTAAGAGAAAGATCCTTGACATGATTTTCAAGTTCAATATAAGGATCAGGAAGTACCTTAGAGGATGACTCGGAATGGTCTGAGTCAAGATCATTGTAATCCCTATCACTGTCTTCTGAATATTGTTCCTCCTCACTGTGATTTGCCATCAGGCACAGTTGATCTTCCCTTTCATCATTGCTATTCAGATCCCATGCTTCATCCTGGGCTAGCATACATACGAGACCTCTCTTTTCATCGTCACTGGACATTTGCAACCAGGCCTCATCTTCAGCTAACAAAGCATGTCCGTCATCCTGCATTTTGGCCAAGTTCATTTTGTTTTTGTAGTAATCATACTTGGAGACATGATTAGTACAATTCTGGGCGAGGTGCCCAAGCTTTCCACACTTGAAGCAATTTGGACCAGCAACATCTTTCTTCGGCTCTTTGCCCTTATCATCAGGTTTAGCTTTTTCTTCAGGCTTCTGGTAGTCAGCTCTACTACCTTGTTCAAACCTTCGTGGTTTAGGTTTTCTTTCATACCTCTTTGGTTCATCAAATCTTCTATCTCTGGGATCCTCATACCTTCTTTCTCTGAAATCATCATACTTCCTATCTCTTTGATCATCATACCTTCTGGTATCAAATTCAGCAGGTTTCTCATATCTTCTAGCATCATTTCTTGACTCATATCGATCACGAGGTTCGTATCTCCTTCCACCGGAGTACCGGTGGTTGTTAGAAGACATAGTCTTTCTCGCATTTCGTTTGGACATAGACCTGGTAATCAGTGCCAAGGCCCTCTTCATGACATTCATTTCTTCATCAGATTCGCTTCCTTTTTCACCGGTATCAGAAGGAACATCGTAGTCATCTTCATAGCGAGTTGATTTTCCAGAGTGATCATGCCTCCTATCTACAACCAATGCCAAAGGATCGGCATACTTTTCAGCTTTCTTTTCTGTCCCCAAAATCTCTAACACTTCATCTTGATTATGGTTGAGTAGCTCAAAAAGTTCATGGATGTCAAGATCCTCCAAATTGCGGTTTTGTTGAATGTTGGAGGCAAATCTTCTCCATTCAGACCTAAGTGAGTTGATAAATTGGATGTTGATATCCAACTGAGACTTTTTGAGATTGTTTTTCCTTAGCTCATTAATCATAGTGCAGAACCTATGATAAGTGTCTTCAAGAAGTTCTCCCTCACGACCCTTGAAGGTGGCAAACTTAGTCAGGAGGTTTGTTCTCTTCATTTGAATGCCTTTCTCCGTTCCATGCATTAGACTTCTGATCTCGTCCCACATAGCCTTGCCGGTGTCGTTGCAATCAATGTTAGCATATATCTCATTTGGCAGACTCTGAATGAGATATGATTTGGCAAGAATGTCACCTCTAACTCTGTTTGCTTCCTCCGGAGTAAAGTTGGTATCATCTTTTTCAACACGTCCACCAACTATGGGTGGATTTCCATCAGGAACTGCTGGAATTTCAGTGTAGTACTTCACGGGTCCATTCCGGAGGGACTCCATGATTTGCTTGTGAAGAGGTTGCTTTGCCACAAAGTCTAAGAATCGCGACTTCCATTGCGAAAAGTCTCCACGGAATAGTACCGGAGGACGGGTATCGGACCCGATCGCTAAAGCATCACGTGTGTTCATGGTTGATTACGGATCTTAAACCCCTTAGTTTGATCCGGTGGTTGGATTGCTGAAAATATTCAAGTATGAGTTCCGATGTGGGCTTTGGTATTGGCTTTTGTGCTAAAAAGACTTAGAAAAATTTCAGGAGTGCTGGAGCTGAAAACACATAGAAAAATTTCAAGAGTGCCGGAGCAGAAAACCCAAATCTAAGTGCTGGAGCTGAAAATACTTAGAAAAATTCGGGAATGCCGAAGCTGAAAATCCAAAACCTCAATGACGAAACTAACTTTTTTCTACCGGAACCAACACTCAAAGGATCAAGAGCAAGTGGTAGGCTCTGATACCAAATGTAGGTTCCAAATCAACCACAATGAACACTTAGAATTTATATGATAAAAACACTAAGTACAAGATCTAAGAGCGATGGAGCAATGATCATGATGAAAAATATACTAAGTGTAAAAGTCACCAAATGATTGATTAGCTCTCAAATGATTGTAAAGGAAGTGGAAAGTACAAACGAAGAATTAAGCTCCTATTTATACTAAATTAAAACGGCCAAAAGGCTTTAGAAAGCATCGGCCTAAACACTTGGGCCAAAATAACAAAATTACATTTAAGGAACATAGTTTGAATTAATTACAAATTGACACAACTAACAAATAAATAAATAAGTTGAATGAAAAAAATGGTCATAAGTGAACCCCAATGGGGCAGCCTACCGGTTAAGGCTTGTGGAAGGTGTAACAACCAACCCAAGTTCGAATCCGGGGGTGAGCAACCAGAGGCCACTGAGTATTAATCTCAAGGGAGCATGCTTTAGCTCTCGATAAAAATTACCAAGGATGTAGTCTGGCCAAAGCCCAAATGAACCTTATCCAAAAAAAAAGAAAATGGTCATAAGTGTATAAAAGATAATTAACATAATGATTTCAATATTTGTACAATTAAACATAATAAACATATAAAGTTATTTTTATTAAAATATAACGGAAGCGGTTCTGGCGGGTACCCGGCGGTTAGCGGTTCCAAAAAAATGAGAACCGGAAACCGTTCCGAATTAGTTCCGCATTTTAGGAATCGGAACCAATCACATCGGTTCCGGCTTCAGAACCGGCGGTTCCTGAAGCGGTTCCGGTTCCAATGGCGAGTACCCGATTCCGATGCTCACCCCTAGTTTATTTTCAGTTCTGGGTATAGAGAAGTATCCCTTATTTTAAATATATTGAATTGCAATTTTGGTCCTTGTGGTTTATTATTTTTCTCACCTTTGGTCTTTATAAATTTTTTATTGCAAAAAAACCGTGTAGTATGCAATTTTGCTCGGTTTTGGTTCGTCAGTACTAACAGCGTTAGGTGTCTCTATTAAGTCCTCCCCATGTGTCTTGCACATGAGGGCATATTGGTCTTTTTACCAATATAGTTGTCTTAACGGTTTTTGTTATTTTATCATTTTTAATCAATTATGTGTTTTTTTTTTTGTTTTTGATTCTTCATCTTCTTCATATCAATGACTAAGAACACACCACGAAGAACATGATCTACATGCAAGAACACAAAACATCTAAAATCAAAATATAAAAATCGAAACAAAAACCAAATTCCAAACTAAATTAAACAACAACATATTCAATAAACCAAGACCCTTGTATAAACCAAAAACATAAATAAAGAACAAAATAACAAAATACACAAATCTTTGAAATCAATAGCAAATTGGTGGTGTAACAAAATAACAAAATACAAATTTATGGTGCAAAATCAGTAACAAGGTTGGTGGTGCAAAGTCATCTTTCGTCCTTAAAAGCTTATGCAAGTGCCCATCTATTTCGTTCTCGAAATGTATACAAAATACACAGGGACTAACCACAATGACGACTGTAGAGATGGATGGATTTTTGGGATCGAACCACAACGACGAGGATTGGGATGAATGGATTTTTGGGGATCGAATCACATCGATGAAGTAGAAGGGACGAACCATAGCGATAAAAAACGTTGGTGTCTCCCTCTCAGGCACAATTCCTTACCGAACCTAACCTCCACCATAGTAACCATGGCAAATCTCGACCACCTTCATCTTTAGATACGCGTACAACAGCAAAAAATGATTTTGGGCAAAAAAAACCATAAATCGAGTAAGCGGATATGGAAAACACGACACAAATGGAGAGAAATAAAAGTTTCGACGTGTTCGTCTTGCTCTATTGCAACCCAAATGTGGAAACAATATGGGTTTGATTTCGAAACGACTTTTGATGCAGATCCAACATCTGCCCCCTCCCCTCCGGCGTGCTCCTTTCCCTCTGACGCAACCCATATCTAGAAACGCTTTGTGGGTTTGACTTGGAAACGATTTCTACAAAGACACACACTCAATGTGTATGTGTGTGTGAGAGAGAGATTGAATCTTCTTTACTCGATTTGGATATCAAACGTATAAAGGGCTTGATTCATCTAAGAGTTTTTATTTATGTTTAGGTTTTGATCATGTTTAGGATTTAGGTTTTTAAATAAAATTAATTGTATAATAATAAATAAGTAAATTGCAATTTTGGTCCCTGTAATTTCTTTTTGGTAAAAAGACCGATATCTTCTCATGTACAAGGTACATGGGGAGGACTTAACAAAGACAGCTAACGATGTTAGTCTTAAAGGACCAAAACCAAACAAAATTACAAAATTCAGGATTTTTTCTATAATAAAAATCTTATGAAGACCAAAGATGAGAAAAACAATAAACTACACACCAAAATTGCAATTCACTCTATTAAAAAAAGGGGATAGTTTTCCGAAATGTATTGAACTATCCCAAAAATCTATTGTGTGTATCCAACTACCAAAAATGCTATTGTGTGTATCAAAGTTTATTTTTTTTGCTATTGTGTGTATCAAACTTTTTTTTTTAATGTATCAAACTTTATTTTTTCTTCCATTGTGTGTATCAGTTTACCAAAATTACAAGTCATTTGTAACACAATAGCCAAAAAAATAAAATTTGATACACACAATAGTATTTTTTGTAGTTGGATACACACAATAAATTTTTGGGGATAGTTCAATACATTTCGGAAAACTATCCCCTTAAAAAAATACATCTACTTTCATTTCATTGAAAACTAATGAATCATGAAAAAATAAATTAATTAAGTTATGACATTATATCCTAATTAATTCATTTGATGTCTTTGTTGTTTATCCATTTGTCTTAAAATAGTATTCGTATATATCATCAATTTAATTTTTTATTGGGTATATTTGTCATTGTTTTTAACATTTTAAGTGATCAAATTGAGTGTTGTCTAATCTAAAATATCTGATTTCCTTAAAATAAACCCTCGACTCCATATATATGTTGCACGTTTGGTTTGAAATTGAAACCGGGACACAAAAAAATACGCATATCTTTCAAATATTCTATAAAAATTTTCATATTAATTTCACTATTGATAGTCAAAATTAGGGGTGAGCATAGAAAGCGGGTACCCGCTTTTGAAACCGGAACCGCTTCGGAATCGCCGGTTCCGGAACCGGAACCGGTGTTAGTGGTTCTGGTTCCTAAAATAGGGAACCGGTTAAAACCGGTTCCGGTTCCGGTTCCGGTTCTCAAAATTTTGGAACCGTTACCTGGTAGGTACCTGGTATTTTTAAATAAATATATATTTTTTTATATTTTAAATAGATTACTTTCTTTGGCCGTAACTTAGATCTTTTATAAACTTGGTTTTTCGTGTCTTATTAGGTGTTTGATGACTTGATAGAAAGTATTATCGAAGTCATTTTGCCGAAAATATAAAATACTCATGTTTTATTTGGCTATTTTTTGTATTTATTGTTAAGACTTTACGTGTAGTTTTTATCGGATTATTATGTTTTTAAGTTGGTACTTTATATTTTGTCATATTTATTCGTTAAACTTGGGGTTTTATTACATTTATAATGTATGCAATGTTTAAAAAAAAAATAAAAAAATAGAACACCGGGTATCCGGTATCGGAACCGGTTCCCGGCGGTTCCGGGACCAGTTCCAAAAAATTAAGAACCGCTCTAACCGGTTCCGGTTCCTTTATTCTGTAGTTCCAGATCAAGTTCTAATCAACATGCACACAAGTAGAGAATGATTTGAAAGCCATATGTCATTGATTCTTGGATGAATTGCTTACACAAACACACTTAAGCACAACAACTCTCTCAATTCACTCTCATTACAAACAAGTACGTTTTTGCATGTCACCCTTCAAAATGACTTTACATTGGGTATTTATACCCAAACACTTACAACCCT
Source organism: Centaurea solstitialis (assembly GCA_030169165.1). NCBI lineage: Eukaryota > Viridiplantae > Streptophyta > Magnoliopsida > Asterales > Asteraceae > Centaurea > Centaurea solstitialis. The sequence goes on from CM058046.1 coordinate 69,695,792, forward strand.
CACACTATTGAACAATTACACAATCTACCCTAAGTAAGCAAAACTATTACAAAGTACATATAAAGCAAGTAAACATATAAAGCAAGCTTTGACTTCTTTGACCACTTTGAGTTTGCCTTTGTCTTCACTTTGAGCACCAACTTGTGATCTCGGATACAATCCGATTTTGCATCCAACATATTCCAGGAACCGCCGGTTCCGGTTCCGGTTCCACGAAAAAAAGCCGGGTACCCGGTTATGCTCACCCCTAGTCAAAATTATTGTTTTAATATTATTCTAATTTTCTAATCACAATAAAATAGTGGGTTGAGTACACCAAAATGTATCCAAGTTGTCACCTTTTATCATTGTATGTACTTAACTTAAAAACTTACCATTGAATGTAGTGAACCTACTAAAATTGTCATTCTATGTACTAAACTACCATTCTATGTATCCATTTAATGTACTTAAAAACTTACCATTTAATGTATTAAACCTGCAAAAATGGCAATGTTTTAAGTTGAGTACATACAATGGTAAGTTTTTAAGTTGAATACATTCAATGATAAAAGGTGACAACTTGGATACATGTTGGTGTACTTAATTAAGATAAAATCAATTGAACTTTGACCAGTCTGTTTAAAGTTTTGACAAGACTTTTCTAAGCTTTAGTCGGTTCTTTTCGAACTTTATCCAAGTTTAAACAGGACTTCAACTGGATTGGTTTTGTGCTTTATTTAGGCTTTTTTTTAATAAGAATTAGTCTCATATTCAAAATTACAACCAAAATTACAATATTAATGATTATTTATAATTTTTAAAATAATATAATTATTGAAAAATCAATAGTGACTTATTATATTGGTAATTAGTTCTCCTTTTTGGTTGTAAAGTTTTGGTATATACCCTTAAATGGGTATTTTAAAAGTAAATTTCCTAAAACAGATACTAGAGTAAAGTACGTTTATTTTTGACGCAATTTGCCCGAAATATTATTGTAGTCTATAACAATATAACATGCAACAGAGTACCATGTAAACGTTTATCGGATAAAAGCTATCATTCTTACTTACCAGGTAAGAGAATCTTCAATAGCCTTTTCAAAATGAATGTAACATCTTGTTTTTTTAATTTGTGTTATTATTATTATTATTGATATTATTATTATTATTAATATTAATATGATTATTATTAGCATTAGGGTTTAGGCTAAACGGGTTGCTTGCGTGTTAAGCCAAGAGCGAGAGAGGCCCGTTTAATTTAAATAAAAACCCTAGAGCCGTAGGTTATTTCTCATTGTGAAGACGGAGTCTAGTAACGAGAGAGAGAGAGAGAGAGAGAGAGAGACGCGGGCTACCGGCGTGGTTCGAGCGGTCGTCGTAGGTAAAAACCCCGTCCCTTTACAGTCCCGATGTCGGCGGTGGTTCCCCACCGGATCGCCGCCGCCACGGTTGGTTGTTGTTGTCGTTTAGGACCGGTGGAGGTGGCGGTTAAACGCCGTCATCACCGCCGTAGCATGGGAAGCCGCCAACGGCGATGGCCGTGGGGCGGTGGTGATATTGTTTGTTGTTCCGGCACCGGTGGTGGCTAGCCACCGCTAGCTGCCGCCGTGTGGCCTTGGTGGAAACGAACCGGAGGGAGGCGGTGGTCTTGTGACCGCCGCTGCTGTTGACCAGACCCGAGGCCGGCCGGCGGCTTGGTGGAATCACCTCGCCGTCGTGCCGCTGCTGTCCCTGCGGTAGAGCGACGCCGGCAAACGGCCGGCCGCCGCCGTCTTTGTTGTTGTTGATGTTATCGGCGGTAGTAGAGGCGACCGCCGCTGCTGCCGCTACCGGTGGTGGCCGGTGAGGGCATTGGCGATCGGTTCGGCTGCTGTCGTACTCGGTTCCACCGGCCGGCGGTGGTTGTGGGTATCCGCGGCCGCCGTCGTCGCCGTGCTGTTGATCTCGTTGGCTGCCCGTGGTCGGCGGTGGTTGAGGAAAGCCCTCGACACCGCTGCCGCCGCTGCTGCGTTTTGGCTTAAGCGGACCAGCGGTGGTGGTGGAGTATCCGCCGCTGCCGCTGCTGGGTGGCCGGTGCACGGTGGCGAGAGTCGGGTTGCCGCCGTCATCGCCGCCATCCCGCTCAACGGTAATAATAGTGTGTAATAGGCTAGGATGCGTCATTATCTTTCGTTTAAACCGGTTAAGTGTATTGGGAGTTAAGTGTTCGTTCAAGTAATTAGAAGGTGATGTATAGGTTTTAATGTGTACCCTATTTTTAGAGTGGTTGCGTGGGTTACATCTGTGAGAGGAACGTTACTCTTGTGCATACGTGACATCTTCGAGGTGAATGGGTTTTACATGCGTATATTATGATTTTATGTGTTCATACGTGTTATTGCTGTTACATGGTGATGGTTCGGGTTGTGTGATGACCCGAAGGGCGGGAAACCGCGGAGACCGGATTGCGGGATGGTCCGGTAAACGGGAAACCGTTAAGCTGTTAATGTGGACGTATGTGTATGTGCATTTAATTATGATATATTGTATGTGTAGCTTACTCACTAAGCGGTTGAGCTTACCCCTCGTGTTTTTAATGTTTTAGGTACGAGTTCGGGTGTTGATAAGGGCAAAGCTCCGGCTTGAGGGTTTCCGGCTAGATGTCTCCGATCCGATTATTATTATTTTTGAGCATGTGGATTTAAAATACTTGTGGTTTGATATAGTTTGAATTGGAAGTTTTGGAACAAATATTTTATTTTAATGAATCGTATAAGGTTTTATTTCTAAATTATTTTTTCAAAATTTCAAACGAGTCTTGGGTGTTACAACTTGGTATCAGAGCCTAGGTTTAAGAGAATCAGCACACGCACTCGTGGGTGTGTGTGTGGTTGGACTTAAACCGGGCGGTTGAGAATAATCGGATAAGATCGGAACGGCCAGCGGAACCGTCAAGACGGAGGTAAGCTTTAGTACCTTTAAATTATTATGCACGTAGTAGTTTTATTTCGTGACGCATGCATGATTGAATGTGGATTTCATGGGATGTAATGCATGGGGTGATAAACTGTATACGTGATTTTATGTGTCCGTCTAGTCACTAGGTTGAAGTCTAATTAGGACGGTATCAAAACCAAACGTAAACACCTTGGTACGTCGAGGATGGGTCGTCGTGCATGTTCTTGTTTGATTGTTGCCCGGTGATCTTGATCCGGCTACCATGCATGGTTGGTTATAGTAATACGGCGCCAATAATAGTGTTACTATAAGCACCTGTGTAAGGTTTGATTTGATTAAGTTCTGGGGACTTTAACTAATTGACAACGGCTAGGGATTTAGCATGCTATGTGGTTAACTGTTACGTATAACGTATGTATATACATGGATCGGTTGTGTTAGCATGCGCGGTAGAAACTAGCCTTAGGGTCGGCATGATCACTATTATTAGGGTTGCGTGTAAGTACCTTAGTAGTGCATGGTGATATTCCTTTAGCTGTGAACTAAGATGATTTAAATCTTCAGAATGGTGCTAACCCGAAGCCAGACCGATGATGGTGATGCCGGGCAATCTGATCAAATTGCTGCCCAGATCACCGAGACCCTACAGCAAATGCTGCCTGGGTTATTCAACCAGATGAGAGATGAGCTGATCCAAACCATGGACCAGCGCATTGATACGGCCCTTACGGCTCGTAGCGTAGGATCGGGGAGCACGGGTCAATCGCAGACTCGCGGGATTACCTTTAAGGACTTTATGGCGTGCCAACCGCCATTATTCGACGGGAAGAAGGACCCCGTGGCTTGCTACCGCTGGTACTCGGCGGTCGAGGGAGCGTTTCGCACTTGCGGGTGCCCTGATGGATCGAAGGTTCTTTTCGCTGTGAACCTTCTTCGTGGAGCGGGGAAAGACTGGTGGGACCTGACGCTCAAGAAGTACACGGAGGCACAGATCGCCGCACTGACCTGGGAGGACTTCCGGGCCTTGTCCGACGAGGAGTTCGCACCTCGTATCGAGAAGGAGCGGATCGCAGCTGAGTTTCTGAAGCTGACTCAGACGACGGAGTCAGTGAACGAGATCACCGCGCAGTTTCTGGAGAAGCTGCTTTTTGTACCAGGCTACACGAACGACGAGTCGCTGAAGATGGCTCGCTACTTGGGAGTGCTGAAGCCAGAGATCAAGGGAGCGGTGGCTACGGGGAGGTGCAAGACCTTCAGTGAGATGCAGGAGGTTGCGAGGGCTCAGGAGCTGATCCTGGAGGAGCGACAGCAAGGGAAGCGGAAGGCAGAAGATCAGTCGGCACCATCAAAGAAGTTTAAGGGGGCAAGGACTGATAGCAGGAGCGGGACCCCGAGTTGCCCAAAGTGCGGGCGTTACCACCGGGGCGAGTGCAGGCCGCGGGAGTTATCATGTTACAAGTGTGGCAAGGCGGGCCACCTCAGCAAGGATTGCTAGGAGACTGCTAGGCTCTGCTTCCACTGCTACCAGCCGGGGCATATCAAGCCCGATTGCCCTCAGCTGAAGAAGACGCCAGCCCTAGCCCCTGCACCAGCGACGCTTATGATCACTGACGGCACCACCAAGGGGAAGAGCGGAGCTACCACTCGTGGACGAGCTTTTCAGTTGACAGCCGAAGAGGCGCAGTCGGCACCTGACGTGATTACAGGTTTTCCTTGTTATGTTTCCTATGCGATTATTGTTGGTAGCTTACTTTATTTGTTAGTAATGAGAATAGTGTATCTGTCGTTAAATGTGTACTTTAGGCATATTTCCTGTCAACTCGAAAGCAGCTTTAGTGCTTTTCGACACGGGGGCCACGTGGTCCTATGTGTCGCGTAGGTTCTGTAAGGACTTCCAGATCGAGCTTGGTAATCTGGATAGTCCTCTGGCAATCGACGTAGCTGCGGAGGAAGTACAGGTGGTCGAGCATGTGTACCGGGGGTGTAGCATTGATATCTTCGGAGTTCGTTTCAGAATCAATCTCATCCCCATTCCCATGAACGGAGTAGACGTGGTTGTTGGGATCGATTGGATGTTTCCAAATCGGGCGACAACTGATGTAGCGGGGCAGCTGGTACGCATCCAGAATCCAAGTGGGGGAGAACTGGTGGTGTACGGCAAGGGGAGAAGGGTATCTACATCCTTCTGTTCTGTCGCGAAGGCTCGTAAGTACATCCAGCGGGGGTGTACGGGGTTCTTGGTCTATGCTATGGCGGATCAGGCGAAGGAGAGGAAGCTGTCGGTAGCAGAGGTGCCAGTTGTCAGCGAGTTTCCAGACGTATTCCCAGAGGATCTGCCTGGCCTTCCACCTGACAGGCAGATCGAGTTCGGCATTGACTTGGTACCTGGAGCGGCTCCGATTGCGCGAGCTCCTTATCGTCTGGCTCCACCGGAGCTTCAGGAGTTATCTGAGCACTTGCAGGAGCTCTCGGGGAAGGGGTTCATCCGCCCGAGCAGCTCACCGTGGGGAGCACCGATCTTGTTTGTAAAGAAGAAGGACGGGAGTCACCGTATGTGTATTGACTACCGGGGGCTCAACAAGGTAACCATCAAGAATAGGTACCCATTACCTAGGATTGATGACTTGTTTGATCAGCTCCAGGGGGCGTCGTGGTTTTCTAAGATCGATCTTCGGTCAGGGTATCACCAGCTGAAGGTGAAGGAAGCAGACGTTCACAAGACCGCTTTCCAAACCCGTTACGGCCACTTCGAGTTTTTGGTGATGCCGTTCGGGTTTACCAATGCTCCAGCCGCATTCATGGACCTTATGAATCGGGTGTGTCGCCCGATGCTCGATCGGTCCGTGATCGTTTTCATTGATGACATCTTGATCTACTCGAAGACGAAAGAGGAGCATGTGATGCATCTGCGGGAGGTGCTTGAGGTTTTGAGGAGGGAGCGACTCTACGCCAAATTTTCGAAATGCGCTTTCTGCTTGGAGGAGGTTCAGTTCTTGGGCCACATCATTAACCGGGAGGGCATCAAGGTGGACCCGGCAAAGATCGAGGCGGTTATGAATTGGGAAGTTCCGAAGGCACCTACCGAGATCCGGAGTTTCCTGGGTTTGGCCGGCTACTACCGACGGTTCATCCAGGATTTCTCTAAGATTGCGGTACATTTGACGCGTTTGACGAAGAAGAGTGAGCCGTACGTTTGGGGTTCTGAGCAGCAGGTGGCTTTTGATACGTTGAGGCAGAAGCTGTGTGAGGCTCCGGTTCTGACTTTACCGGAGGGGGTGGAAGACATGACGGTTTATTGCGACGCATCTCGGCTGGGTCTGGGATGTGTCCTGATGCAGAGGGGTCGGGTGATAGCCTACGCTTCGAGGCAGTTGAAGCCTCACGAGGCTAACTACGCACGATCTTGAGCTTGCGGCGGTGGTTTTTTCCTTCAAGTTATGGAGACACTACCTGTATGGGGTGAAGTGCACCATTTTCTCGGACCACCGGAGCTTGAGATACTTCTTGGAGCAGCCGAATCTGAATATGCGGCAGCGGAGGTGGCTTGATGTAGTCAAGGACTACGATTGCGAGATTCTCTATCATCCAGGCAAGGCCAATGTGGTTGCGGACGCTTTGAGTAGGAAGACGGAGCACGCGCCGCTTCGTATTTCACATCTGAAGATGGCGGTGACTACCTCCTTTGTGGACCTGGTTCTGCGGGCACAAGAGGAGGCAAGTCGGGAGGAGAACCAGAACGGGGAGCGGATCCGGGGTCAGATGGCCGCTTTGGTCAGGGATAGTCGAGGGTTGCTGACCAGGTACGGTAGAGTGTGGATTCCTCGAGCAGGCACGGCGCGGCAGACCTATCTTGAGGAAGCCCATAAGTCTAAATTCTCAATTCATCCTGGAGCTACTAAGATGTATCGAGATCTGCAGACGGGTTACTGGTGGCCGGGGATGAAGAGAGACGTGGCTCGATACGTGGAGTCGTGTTTGACCTGTCTAAAGGTCAAGGCCGAGCATCAGAAGCCTCACGGCAAGATGCAGCCTCTAGAGATTCCCGAGTGGAAGTGGGAAAACCTCACTAAGGATCTAATCACCAAGCTTCCGAAAACCCCTCGGAAGTTTGACGCGATTTGGGTTATAGTGGACCGGTTGACCAAGAGCGCTATCTTCCTTCCTATTCGGGAGAGTTCGACTGCGGAGCAGCTGGCGAAGATCTACGTGGATGAGGTGGTGTCGAGGCACGGAGTGCCAGTATCGATTATCTCGGACCGGGACGTGCGTTTTACTTCCCGGTTTTGGGAGAGATTTCATTCGGAGTTGGGTACCAGGTTGCATTTTAGCACCGCGTACCACCCTCAGACAGACGGTCAGAGTGAGCGGACGATTCAGACCTTGGAGGACATGCTGCGAGCTTGCGTTTTGGATTTCGGTGGCAGTTGGGATACGTATCTACCCCTGGCGGAGTTCTCGTATAACAACAGTTACCATTCGAGCATTGGGATGCCGCCGTTTGAGATGCTCTACGGGAGGAGATGCCGTACTCCTATCTGTTGGGGTGAGGTCGGACAGCGTGTTCTTGGTAGCACCGAGGTTGTTCAGAGGACCACGGAGGATATTCAGAGGATACGGGAACGGTTGCGGACGGCTCAGAGTCGACAGAAGAGCTATGCTGATCGTCGTAGGTCGGATTTGGAGTTCCAGGTGGGAGACCGAGTCCTACTCAAGGTTTCTCCTTGGAAGGGCGTGATTCGGTTCCGGAAGAGGGGCAAGCTGGGGCCTCGTTACATCGGACCATTCACCGTCCTCGCGCGTGTTGGGAAGGTGGCTTATCGCTTGGAGCTGCCTGAGGTGCTAGGTCAGATCCACAACACGTTTCACGTCTCGCAGTTGCGCAAGTGTCTCGCCGACGAGACGGCGCACATCCCTCTAGACGATATTCAGGTGGACGAGGGCCTGAATTACGTCGAGAGGCCGGTAGCGGTGATAGACCGGAAGGTGAAAAAGTTGCGGAGCAAGGAGATCGGAATCGTGAAGGTGCAGTGGCAGCATCGGAACGGTTCCGAGTGGACCTGGGAGCCGGAAGCGGAAATGCGGGAGCACTACCCGGAACTCTTTTCAGATTGATTTCGGGGACGAAATCCTTGTAAGTGGGGGAGAGTTGTAACATCCCGTTTTTTTAATTTGTGTTATTATTATTATTATTGATATTATTATTATTATTAATATTAATATGATTATTATTAGCATTAGGGTTTAGTCTAAACGGGTTGCTTGCGTGTTAAGCCAAGAGCGAGAGAGGCCCGTTTAATTTAAATAAAAACCCTAAAGCCGTAGGTTATTTCTCATTGTGAAGACGGAGTCTAGTAACGAGAGAGAGAGAGAGAGAGAGAGAGAGAGACGCGGGCTACCGGCGTGGTTCGAGCGGTCGTCGTAGGTAAAAACCCCGTCCCTTTACAGTCCCGATGTCGGCGGTGGTTCCCCACCGGATCGCCGCCGCCACGGTTGGTTGTTGTTGTCGTTTAGGACCGGTGGAGGTGGCGGTTAAACGCCGTCATCACCGCCGTAGCATGGGAAGCCGCCAACGGCGATGGCCGTGGGGCGGTGGTGATATTGTTTGTTGTTCCGGCACCGGTGGTGGCTAGCCACCGCTAGCTGCCGCCGCGTGACCTTGGCGGAAACGAACCGGAGGGAGGCGGTGGTCTTGTGACCGCCGCTGCTGTTGACCAGACCCGAGGCCGGCCGGCGGCTTGGTGGAATCACCTCGCCGTCGTGCCGCTTCTGTCCCTGCGGTAGAGCGACGCCGCCAAACGGCCGGCCGCTGTCGTCTTTGTTGTTGTTGATGTTATCAGCGGTAGTAGAGGCGACCGCCGCTGCTGCCGCTACCGGTGGTGGCCGGTGAGGGCATTGGCGATCGGTACGGCTGCTGCCGTACTCGGTTCCACCGGCCGGCGGTGGTTGTGGGTATCCGTGGCCGCGCGTCGTCGCCGTGCTGTTGATCTCGTTGGCTGCCCGTGGTCGGCGGTGGTTGAGGAAAGCCCTCGATACCGCTGCTGGCTACGGTGGACGTTGCGCCGGCGGTGGTGGCGGGACGATTCTGCCGCCGCTGCTGCGTTTTGGCTTAAGCGGACCAGCGGTGGTGGTGGAGTATCCGCCGCTGCCGCTGCTGGGTGGCCGGTGCACGGTGGCGAGAGTCGGGTTGCCGCCGTCATCGCCGCCATCCCGCTCAACGGTAATAATAGTGTGTAATAGGCTAGGTTGCGTCATTATCTTTCGTTTAAACCGGTTAAGTGTATTGGGAGTTAAGTGTTCGTTCAAGTAATTAGAATGTGATGTATAGGTTTTAATGTGTACCCTATTTTCAGAGTGGTTGCGTGGGTTACATCTGTGAGAGGAACGTTACTCTTGTGCATACGTGACATCTTCGAGGTGAGTGGGTTTTACATGCGTATATTACGATTTTATGTGTTCATACGTGTTATTGCTGTTACATGGTGATGGTTCAGGTTGTGTGATGACCCGAAGGGCGGGAAACCGCGGAGACCGGATTGCGGGATGGTCCGGTAAACGGGAAACCGTTAAGCTGTTAATGTGGACGTATGTGTATGTGCATTTAATTATGATATATTGTATGTGTAGCTTACTCACTAAGCGGTTGAGCTTACCCCTCGTGTTTTTAGTGTTTTAGGTACGAGTTCGGGTGTCGATAAGGGCAAAGCTCCGGCTTGAGGGTTTCCGGCTAGATGTCTCCGATCCGATTATTATTATTTTTGAGCATGTGGATTTAAAATACTTGTGGTTTGATATTGTTTGAATTGGAAGTTTTGGAACAAATATTTTATTTTAATGAATCGTATAAGGTTTTATTTCTAAATTATTTTTTCAAAAATTTCAAACGATTCTTGGGTGTTACAATGAAAAAGTAAAAAGTGAAAATCTCAAAACAAATCATTTTCATCTACAATAGGTTCTCTATTTTGAAGATTGCTAAATTAGTTATAGAGTTAAATGCAAATTTGGTCCTTATGGTTTACAAAAATTAATGACTAAGGTCCCTCTAAGAAATTTTTAACTAACAAGGTCCTTGTACTTTTGTTTTTTATAAACACATATGGTCCTTCTTATAAATAACAATTAAAAAGAGTAAATTACATATTTAGTTCCTGTGGTTTGATGGTTTTAACACTCTAGGTCCCTTGATTAAAATAATTATGGGTTGGCTCCCTATGGTATGCGTTTCATAACGCTCTGGGTCCCTCCGACAGACGTCGTCCATTATTGAACCGTTAGGCCCATCATGTGCACGGCACATGATGGGTAGTTTAGTCATTTCACTTATTTTTTTATTTTAATTAAAATTTCAGGGACCAAATATGTAATTAGTCCTATTATATATTAATAAAAAATAAAGAAAAAACAAAGAAAAAAATAAAATAAAATCTCATTCATTCCCACGCCTCCTCTTGCAGACCAACAATCCATTCATCTTCATCCCTTCTCCCCACACCTCCTCACCCCTACCGTCGCCGCGGCGGTTTCGCCGCACCACCGCCACTCCTCCTCCACTCTCTTCTTTCTTCTTCCTTTCATTATCAACCGAAATCTATCAAACTCCAACGCAAATTAGGGTTTCTTGTTTCTTGTTTCTTCATTATCCACTTCTATCAAATTAGGTTTCGTCGCCAATACGGCGGTTTCGCCGTCTACCACCGGCGGTTTTCGCCCGCCATCACCGCCTCCTCCTCCTCCTCCTCCACTTCTTCTTGTTCTTCTTAAACTTCTTCTTCTTCTTCTTCTTTTTACTCTTTCTTAGATTTGTTTCTTGTTGATTTATTGTAGAAATTAGGGTTTTTAATATTGTTTGATTAGGTTTGCAAATTTGAGATTGATTTGGGTTTTTGAATTAGGTTTTTTTATATGGATTTGATTTAAGGTTTTGGGTTTTTGGGGTTTCAAAATCTTGTTAATATTTAGTGTTCGTGTCAGATTTGTATAAAAGTTTATGAATATTTATGTCGGTGTTCTAAGCTTGTATGAATTTTGAAAAAAGATTGATTTGGTGTTTTTGGTGGCTGGTGGCGGCAGGTGATGGTGGCTGGTGGTGGTAGGTGGTGGTGGTGGATAAACTGGGTGTTGGTGGCAGGGCCGTTCCTAGAGTTTTGGATGCCCCGTGCGAAAATGCAAAACTATGCCTCTATGTCTATCTTTTAAGCAAATGAAACGATGTACGAAACGATTTTTTAAAGGATTTGGAACCTAACCAAGCTACATGGCTCATCCTTACACCGATTTTTATTAACTAAACAAAGAGTACAAAGGGGAACATAAGAACCAATACCTCAAATTACAAAATATAAATATAAGTCACCTAAAACGATCTCTCAATGGATAGATTGATAAAAAACAAGAAAAAACTATAATTTGTTTTAACTAAAATGGTGGATGATTAGATTAAAGTTGTGAATAAATAAAAAACTGCAACTCAGTAAGTCTATAAATATATAATAAAAATAGTAAGGTCATTGAAATTGATATAAAAAATAGTGAGTGCAATGGTGCAAAAACCACCAAACCACAGGGACCAAATATGTAATTAACTCAATTAAAAAAAATAGAATTAAGAAAGGGTAATTTTGTCCATTCACTTTTCCTATTCTTTCAACTTTAATTTATAACATATTTGGTCCATCTTTGATTAATATAAAAAGTTAAATTTATTTGGTCCCTTTTTAATATATTATACTATATTACTATTTTTATGCCAAAACATGTATGTATTCTTTTATATTGAATACATAAATTTTTATACCACGCCTAATTATATCTATTTACTTTACAAATTATAAAAATATATTTTATTTTTTCATGTTAATTTTATTATCCATTTGAAGCAAATTGCAATTTATGTTTAAGTAATAAATTTAACTTTAATGTATTCAACGAAATTGTCAAAACAAATCTTACCTTTCAATAAAATATATAACCTATTTAGTAAAAAGCACATCACTAATCTAAATTTTAGTATGAAAATAGCAAACGAGTAAAAAATACATAAACATTACAGGAAAAGAGATACACAAGTACAACATTATATTTTAAATAACACTAACGATCAAAACTATGGTAATTTCGATACCATATGATCATACGAGGTGGCTTGTTTTTTCTTGAGAACTCTCTTGTGGAGTTTCGTTTTGGTTCTGGGCTAGCGCCTTGCTAGTACCCGGTTCCGTCCATTAATAAATTTGCCGCTAAAAAAATATGAGGTAGAAATGTGTTAATAGATGATTTATAAGGAAAACATATTAATTCTATTTAATAACATATGTGATTTATATTTATTTATTTTATGTGATGGATTTTTTTTAATAATATAACTCGAAAGTAATCATAAATTGCAATTTGCTTCAAATGGATGATAAAACTAATATAAAAATACAAAATATATTTGTATAATTTGTGAAGTAAATAGATATAAATAGGGGTGGTATTAAAATTTATGTATATACATGTTTTGGCATAAAAATAGTAATATATTATAATATATTAAAAATGGACCAAATAAATTTAACTTTTATAAAGAATGATGTGATATTGAACGCTTGGAAGAGAGAAACATACTCTGAATATGAATAAAAGATTGACCATCTGCAGACAGCCACATCCAGAGCGATAAACAGCAAAAGCATGATAAAAACAAATATCCGGTAACCCATTAGCCAAGCTGGGTGGATTTTTCTCCAGCACGTTTTCCAAAGTTCATGCTCGAATAATTCTCTCTCAGGGTTTCTAGGGTTTCCGCCGCCAAACCCATTTGTTTCGGCCGCCGCCGCCGGCCTCGCTGCCGTTTTTGGTGGGGGTGGTCGCTGCAACCTCCTCTACTGGCCTATGGTGGCAGATCAGCCGCCTGAACCCCCGGTTACTCGAAACCGGGCGAAGAAAATCAAAGCCAAAAAGGGTACGGCTTCGCCGCCCCCTTCCGCTTCGTCGCCGGCCACCACAGCCGCCGTACCGGCGTGTGGTGGCGCTCCGGGTGATCGTCGGCCTGAGGGTGATCTGCTGGCGATGTCGGATTGTGTGACAAACACCACTTCCGCCGCTACTTTCTTCTCGCCGGATCGCACGCCATCGCTATCGCTTTCTGCCTCGTTGCCTCTACCTTCCGCCGTATCGCCAGTCTCGGCGTCGTCGGCGTCGCCTTCTGCTGCCTCTTTGGTTTCGCAACTACAACCACCGGGTCCTTCACAGCCGCTGGGACCGCGGTCCGACGACGTGGTGGTGACTGGTGGTGGTGATCAAACTTTTACCACCGCTGCCTTCCCTACGTCGTTTTCTCCGCACCTGGATTTGCCGACGGACTCGCCTGCTGTTGCGGAACCATTTGTGGAGACACCGGCGGGGGCTACAGGAGTGATTGGGGATGTGGGTTCTTTTCAGCAGCTGCTGAAGGATGTTTCAGGTGCTCATGGTCATCAACAGCAGTCTCCGATGCTGTCTCCGGCTGCTGCCATGTTTTCTTCGTTCTTAGCTTCTCCGGTCGAGATGGGTTCTGGTCATGGGGTTTTACCTACGGCATCAGTGTCCAATTCGAAGGTTGGATCAGATATGGGTAATGAGCCGTCTTTATCGAAAGAAAAAGCACCAAATGCTGGTAGCTTTGTGGACTCTGAAGGCAAGGTTTTCTTGCATGCTGATGAGACAATTGTTGCTCATAAGCCTTTGTCATTTGCTGATCTTCTGAAGAAAAGTGCCAACCTCGTGTGCGGTAAAGGTAAACTTACGTACTATCCTCCGGTAGTAACTAAGCTTGGCACTAGGCATGCGATTATTCCTGATGATTTGATCCAAAAGCAAGCCAATGAGTGGGCTCTTACACTTGTTGGCTACTTTCTTGGTAAAAGGCATGCTTTTCCTTTTGTTCAGTATCATGCTAGACGATTGTGGAAAAAATATGGCCTTACTGATGTTATTTTAAATGACCAAGGATATTTCTTTTTCAAATTTAATTCTGATCAAGGATTAAACTTTGTTTATGAAAATGGTCCGTGGTTATTTAATGGCATGCCTATCTTTATTCAGAGATGGCAACCGGGTCTTTGTTTTGATAAGCCTGATCTGCAAACAGTCCCTCTATGGGTTAATATTTATGGCTTACCTTTGGATGTTTGGGATTATGAGATTATTAGTCGGATTGCTAGTGTCGTTGGGGAACCTGTGTCCGTGGATCGTTACACGGATGAAATGTGTGAAACCAAGTCTGGTAGAGCTAATTTTGCCAGAGTTTTGGTTAATGTTTCGGCTGATTATGAGTTACCTTCGTATATTGATGCGATTATCTTGGGTAAACTAAGGAAATTCAAAACTGAGTTTCTTTGGAAACCTAAGAGATGTAGCCACTGCAAAGTGTTCGGTCATGATTTTGAGGGGTGTGTCATAAGGCCTCGAACAACTGATGAGGTGAAAAAGGTAAACCATGTTGTTGGTGAATCCTCTACACCTAAGGATGATGGGTTCAATTTCCCTAAGAGGAAAAAGAAACCCAAGCCGACAGTTGATCCTTTGAAAGTGGGGCCTAAGGTTGCTGTCAAAATCAACCAAAGGTACGTGCCTAAAGTTATTTTACCTACCACTGACCCGCTTGATAAAGGAAAGACAAAGCTTAATAATGATATCCCTTCTCCTAAGGCTCCTATTTTTAAGACTGAAAGGACTCCTATGCCAGTTAAAGTTTCCAATCAGTTTACTGTTTTGGAAGAACATCCTAAGTGGACCGCGGATAAAAAGGAAGTAGACTGCTATGTTGAAAAACGAGGGGTGGGACTTGAGCCGGTAATCATTAATTCTTGGTCTCGTCAGAAACTGGACTACTTCATTGATAGGTGGGAAAGAGTTTTCGGGAAGGAGCCTGATGGCAAACTTCGTGGTTTTACACTCCCGGACAGGATTGATGTTGGGGATGATGATGATGACGTTACGTCCGATGATGATGTTTTATCTGACAATGATACTCTCATGAACACTAGACCAAAGAAAGTTTCATGGTCTGACAGGCAGGTGTCTACAAAGATGGAGCAGGACATGCAGTGATGTTCCGTTAGAGAGAGATTTAGTGTTGTCTTTCTTTAGTTTCTTGGGATCGGTTTTTTTCTCTTGTTAGTATCTTTTGATGCTTTTGGTGTGCGGCTTTGTGTCCCTTGGTTGTGGGGTACTTAGTCTGCTTTTTGTATTAGTACTTTTATTTTATTTTTATAAAATTGCCAGGATCTTTCCTTTCAAAAAAAAAAAAATTTAACTTTTATATTAATCAAAGAGGGACCAAATATGTTATAAACAAAAATTGAAAGAATAGGAAAAGTGAATGGACAAAATTACCCATTCTTAATTCTATTTTTTTAATTATTATTTATAAGAAGGACCATATGTGTTAAAAATTCTTTAGAGGGACCTTAATCATTAATTTTTGTAAACCACAAGGACCAAATTTGCATTTAACTCTTAGTTATATTATTAAAATATTCAATACAACTCATAAAAAAATTAATTTTCTCCCTTAATATTAATTTAAAGCAATTTCATTGGTTGAAATAGTTTTTCTCTCGTCAATAATCATTTTTATAATATCTACAAATTTGGAGATTTTTATCAACTCTTTCATACTTTCTTCATTTTGAAGGAGGTTTTGCAAAAGTTGTTGGTTGCAAAAAAACTCCAAAATCTTTATTTTGGAGAAGTTGTTGGAGATACTCTAAGACTCTATACTTAGTCATTACTCTTACAAGATAAGATTTTCATCCTTTACTGTTAACTCGGTAAGGAAAATGATCCGATAAACGTTTTCCCTTGACTTTTTATTAAGTTAATTATTAAAATAACCTATTTGTTATTAGGTTATATTGGATCAAGAATATATTTGATATTATGAAAAAACTAAATTTCATTCCATGAAAATACCTAATAGTTGCTAAAGATGTCAAATTCCTTCATTTATGGAATTTGATGGAATTCAGAGATTTTTTCAGTTAAAAAAATGAACCAAACGAAAGAATTAAATAACATTTGATCAATGGAATTCAACATTCCAATTTTATCATACTACTTCAAAATCGACGAATTAATCGTCATCTTAATTAGATTCTTTTGATTTAAAAATCAAAAAATTATACCAAATTTGTCATATGTTGCCAAACCGGCCACCATAATTAGCTATTACAACTTCAAGTTGAAATAATGAATCTGAATTTGTCCTCTTTCAAATTCTTTATTTTAATTTTCTGCACTCTAGGTAGTTTTTATTTCTTTATTCTGTAGGCTTGTTTTTAAAAGAAAGGTTACATATACATACTTCCAAAAACCATTTTTAGAGCCTACAGTTTTCTAAAAATAGTTATGACAATACTATATATAAAAATACTTTTTTATCATATTTGCTCATCAACGTTTCTGTTACAACTATTAAATATCCAGAAAACTACAAATCATCAAATATATATTATTTAAATATGTTTTTAACACATAAATTGAACTAAAATAATTTTTTATTAAAAAAATACTCGTGCAAATTATTAACGGTTCTTTTACAAACCGGAGCCCATGTGTCGACCGGATCCATGCGAAAGTGGTCCCAATGAACGGACCCTCTTGTAGGTTTCATTTAATTTTTCATCGCTGATTTGCTTCTTTTTTTTTTTTAATAATTTAATAATGTAAAAATATGAATAGAATTATAAATTATTCTTTTAAATAATTCAGGATGCTTTCTAAACGAAAGGTTCCTTAAATAAGAAAGGAATAACATAATAAGACAATCAGAGTTAATTAAATCATTTGTTGTTTTATTAGACTATCTTTATTCATAAATAAAACCAAACCAATATTTATTAAAAAACTAATTTTTCTTTCTTCTACTTATCCAAATTTTTAATTCCAATCCAATCTAATATTTTTTATACTTTATTCATAATCCAAACCAATCTTAAGAATTATATTATAAAATTATATTTTTAATATTTTAAACATATATGTATATATATTATAACGTTAAACATAATATATATATTTTATATATAGTCTCATTCCGTTGTTAACCACTTTTTTGTGTTAACTGTGTTAACCCATCACAACCATTGATTATTTTAATCTATGGTCAAGATCAAATCCCTATAATTAAGGAGTTTTGAATAATTCCAATTTTAAAAATCTAATAAACACAAGTGCACGAGGGTATTTTGGGAAAACTCAATAAATTAAAATTCTTTCAAAATTCAAACAAAAATACATTCAAAATTCAAATAAAATACATTCAAATTACAAAAACACAAGTGCTCTCCGACGGATCCGGTACACTTCGGCGAAAACACATGTGCACTCCGACGGATCCGGTACACTTCGGCGAAAACACATGTGCACTCCGACGGACTCCGGTGCACTCCGGCGAAACACATGTGCACTCCGACGGACTCCGGTGCACTCCGGCGAAACACATGTGCACTTCGGCAGAGGGGGTGTAGACGGTGGAGGAAGCCGGTGATACACATGTGTTCTCATCGTGTACACACATGTGTTTAGATGGCGGAGGAAGGCGGGTAACGGTGGTGTAGATGGAGGAGGAAGGAGGCGAAACACATGTGCAAGAACGACGGTGTACCGGCGGTGTAGATGGAGGAGGAAGCCAACGAAACACATATGCAGACGGTAGAGGAGGGAGGCGGTAGCGGTGGTGCAGACAGTGGAGGACGGAGGCGGTAGCGGTGGTGCAGATGGTGGAGGAAACGCGGCGGCTGTTGAAGTGACGACGGGAATTGGTCGTCGGTTGGAAGCAATCATCGGAGACTGGCGGAACGACGAGGCAGAGGTAATCGGTCGTCGATCGGTAGCAATCGTCGGAGAAGTGGGGGAATCAGAGGCTTCTACAGTGCATAAAGGCAGATTCGAAGGCAGAGGTAATGGTCGTCTATCGGAAGCAATCCTCGGAGACTGGCGGAATAACGAGGCGAAGGGAATCGGAGTTTGAGAGGCGGTTTGTTATTGGATCGAGTGATGATGACGGTGGTTCATATTTTCAGTTTCATATGGTGGGGGAGATGATGGCTATGGTGGTGCAGGTGAATAAAAAACCAAAAAGGAAAACAATAAAATCTATAATTAGGTAAATAGAAACTACCTTTATTATCTCCTTAAAATAAGGAATCACGTTTAGTGGTTCAAATCAAGGTAAAATTCCAACTATACCCTTCACCCAAAATTGGAGACCAAAAGTAGGGAACAAATCTGATTGGTTGAGGAGGAGTTCACATAGTTAACACAAACTATAGGGTTAACAACGGAAGGCTACTCTATATATATATATATATATATATATATATTAAAGTGAATTGCAATTTTGGTCCCTGTGGTTTAACAAAACCAACACATTTGGTCCCTACAAATTTTTTATTGTAGAAAAAACACTTGGTATGCAACTTTGCTTGGTTTTGGTCCCTCATAACTAACACCGTTAGGTGTATCTGTTAAGTCCTCCCCATGTGCTTTGCACATGAGGGAAATTTAGTCTTGAGGGACCAAACTTATAATTCCCACATTCTTATCCCCCTACCCACCCTCCTTCTTCTTCTTTAAACTATCCAGATTCATTCATATGACCTACCCTTCTTCTTCTTTTTACCACCACCATCATCATCCTATTTTGAACCCCTACCTGCAAAAACCAAACCAAGAATCATCCCACCCTTCTTCTTCTTTTTACTGTCACCCATACGTCGCTGCCACCCAAACGTCGACCACCATCGCCGCCGTCCAAACGTCTACCCTCGTCGCTGCCATCCAAATGCCCACCACCAAGTCGTCGTCGTCCAAATGCCCACCATTGTCGCTGCCCACACCCCGTTTTCAAATTGATTTCCATCTGCTTCGATTTCGAATATTTCAAATCGATTCCCATCCGGCGAGATTTGGAACGTATCAGATCTGAAACAATTTCGAAGATTTCAGGTTTGGTAGGTTTTAAACATTTCAAATCGGGTTTAGATACGATTTTCGTTTTTGTTTTTCGAAGATGAAGATGTGTAAGGAACGAAGATAAAGCCTTACTCAGATGAAAACCCAAATCGGGTATTTCATGTTTTTCGAGTCGGAAAATGAGAAAGATGTTAGGTTCCAGGCCAAGATCGAGTCGGAAAACTTGAAAATCCGAATCGGATTTTTCATGTTTTCCAAGTCGGAAAAAGATATGAATGTTCTAAGGGGACCGAGTCGGAAAACTTGAACATTCAAGTTTTCTGAGTCGGAATATTTGAATACTCTGAGTCGGAAAACGTGACTGTTCGGTTTTCTCGACTCCAAAACGTCCCCAAAACAAAGATTTAAGTCCTAAAACTAGTTACATTTGATCTATAGAAGCTACAAACTAGTTTTAGAAACGATTTTGGACTGATTGAACGTCCCAAAAACCCATTCCAAGAAGTTTGGGTTTCGGGTTTGTTCAAGAACTTTAGGCTTCGATTCGGTCCATTAAACGACATGATTAGATGTTATAACAACGTAAGGCTTGCTCGTAAACTTACCAGGATTGCAGAGAAGTAATCGGATTCGAAAACGGAGCAGAAACGAGCAACGATTGAGTCGGTTGACAGGTGCGGTTATGGGGTACGAGAGAGAGAGAAAGATGATGATTTTGTGAAAAGTGAATTAGAAACTTCCAAAAATCTGCTTGTATATTTTTCCCGAAATGTACTGTGTTTGGTAAGAAAAATACTGATTGGCTCTCTCATTTTGGCTCTCTTTACCCATCTTTGAGAAAATGACAAAACTGACCCTGGACTAGTAGTTTGATGAAACTTACAAACTAGTCTATGAAATTGTAGTATAAGAGATTTTTCAAAAATTGCCCCTGAACTATAAGTTTTACAAAGTTGCAAAACTAGTCCCTGGACTTGAGATTCAGAAAGTGGCAAAGTTAGTCCTAGAACTTGTGAGTTAAAAACATTTATACTACCACCCCTAGACTTTCAAGTTCGCAAAAATTTACAAGTTCAGCCCCCGGACCTCGATCATAGAGACTTACCTGGTGCGTCTCAAACAAGGTTTTATGCGAGTTCTGATCTGAGTTAATCAGAAGTCGTAGAGATTATCCACACCTACAAAAATAAACTAAGAGTGGTATCCAAAGTAGTGTGGATCCAAGAACATTAGCACAACAAGCAAACAAATACACGACACTCCCCCTAGATTCATGTATACTCTAAGATACTCCCCCTACACACATGCATACGTTATACAGATTCCCGACTCCCCCTAGACCTCTGGCAGGAGGTCTAGCATTCCTAACTTACTGAGAAGAAAGTAGTGACGTTTCTCATCAAAAGGCTTAGTGAACAGATCAGCAAGCTGAAAGTCACTTTCCACAAAATACAGTTCAATGTTACCTTTCTCGACGTGATCCTTGATGAAGTGATATCGGATGTCGATGTGTTTCGTCCGAGAATGTTGAACTGGATTTGCCGTGATTTGAATCGTACTCTTGGAGTCACAATAGATGGGAATTCTCTGCATGGTGTATCCGAAGTCGGCCAGTTGGGTTTTCTGCCTCTGCTGTGGATAGGGAGTCACAATTCTGTTTGCGGGACGACCAACTCACCAACTTGTCCCCAAGGAATTGACAAGCTCCGGAGGTGCTCTTTCTGTTCAGCTTACAACCTGCATGATCTGAATCTGTGTAGGCGATTAGTTCAAAACCAGAATCCTTTGGGTACCAAAGGCCAAAGTCCGGTGTGCCCTTTAGGTACCTAAGGATTCTTTTGACATCAGATAAATGTGATTCACTAGGATCACACTGAAAGCGAGCACAAACACCCGTGGAGAATACGATGTCAGGTCTACTAGCCGTGAGATAGAGCAAGGAACCAATGATTGCCCGATAATTCTTCTGCTCAACCGGTTTGCCAGAAGAATCAGCATTTAGTTGAAAATTCTTGGGCATTGGTGTAGCAGCAGAGTTTGAACCACCGAAATCAAAACGTTTAAGTAAATCATGAACGTATGGTTTATAAAAATGCTGTCAGGGCGTTATCGAACTTGAAGTCCTAAAAAGAACGTCAACTCATCCATCATGGTCATTTTGAACTGTGATTTCATGGTGTTTTTAAACTCTTTGCACAACTCAGGCTTCGTAGATGCAAAAATGATGTCATCCACGTATATCTGTACTATAATTAAATCACTACCTGATCTTCGAAGAAATAAGGTGGGGTCTGTAAGACCCGTTTAAAAAAAACAGTATGTAACCAATCGTTTGTGTATCGTACTTAATTGTCAACCCAAATATAGTCGAGGGGTTAAATCCGTTAATCTTCTAAGCTCTTTGTGGTTAGTAATTAATATATTAATAAACACATAAGGATGGATTTTTGTATCCATACGTGTCTCCTTTTCCCTTCTTATTTACAGCCATCACCTTCATATCACCTCCATACATTTCTTTCTCTAATCATCTACTTTCGACATCAATTTGAGAAGAATCAAAGTCTCAATCTCAAATTCTTATCCTACTCTTCCAAATCAATTCTCAAGGTATATATCTTACTTCCTATTAAGTGTTAGCTTAAAGTTTGTGAGATACTTGTATTTGGCTATAGATTGTAGCTGTTTTCACAAAATTGTGTTAGTATATATGTTTATAACAAGTTGATGTGGTCAATTTTGTAGTAGGAATCATTTGGGTAAAGTGTAGTTACAAATTGATAAGATTTTATAAGTTCGTTAAATCGCACACCAAGTGTTCGATTTAATGTCTAAGAGAATAAAACGACATGATTAAGATTGGGTTGAGAACCTTTGAACTTTATTTAGTGGTTTTAACACTTGCATGTAGTAAATATACGAAGTTTTGATCATCGTAGCATAAGTTGGGAAAAGTCGGATTTCGGTTTAGAGATTTTGGTAAAAATCAGCAGCTTTGGCAGCTTATAACTCTCGGACCGTATCTCCGGTCGAGCTGAAATTTTGCAGTCGGATAGCCCTTTATATGTACTTCATTTCGTATAAAGAGAGTAAGACCCGGTTCTAACTCGAAACAGGTCAAAACAATATGTTTTTGGGGCTGGTCACATCAGATACGAACCAGACCCTGTCTTACTGTAAATTCCGTATAGAATTAAAGGTTAATCCAAATGCGATGATTCCAAATTGAATAGAACCATAAGAGGCCGTTCTACAACTTTTGTTTAGAACTTGTAGTCTATACTGGCCTCTAAATTGGAGAAAAACGCTTGTGAACACAGCGTTAAAAAGCTGAAGATGCAGAAAATGAAACCGAGCGCGAATGACTTTTGAGTTTGGTTTCGTATCGCCTATCCGACCGATTCTTTTCTGAATTAAGTAGTTAAAAGACTTTAGGATCTATGTGTACTATTAGAAGATTTAGCGAGAGTCTTAAGTCGTTCAAGTGTTAACAATTTATCGTTCCTTAGGCTCGCGAACAAATCAACCATCATCGTGAATTTCAGTCCGATCGTGTCTTGTTACTCAAGTTCAATTAAGGTATGGATTTCGCTTCCTTTGACTCGTGGGACAACTACTTGTTGTAGTTAACCCTTCCTAGATGTGGTTCACCACCTTGTGATTGACCATGAGAACGTGGTCAACAAAATATGAAATTATAGATATACATATAAATGAATTATTGAACATTTATCGTTGATTTTTGATTTGTTGAGTTCTATGCTTAATCGTTTTCACGTTTTGTTATATTATGTCTCGTATTGAACTGATTATGAACTTTGTGAAATATATGGAACTTGTTTCTATCATGTTCTGAATTGAATCCTTTTGATTTCCGTGATTTATATTGAACTTGAATTTTATGAACGCCATCAGGTAAGTGGCATGTCACTGGTTTTTTTTATGGTTTTGACATGACCCAATTAATGGGCACTTTAGTTGGGATGCCTTCTGTGGCGGCTTTGTAGTCACGGCGTCCTGCAGGTGAACGCGGTCCCGAGGTTAAGTCCAATAGTGGCTTACGTGAACCCACCTCGTGGACTAGGCCTATTATGTGGGCTCCAGGGTGGATGGATCGATCCTAGAATTTACCCAAAGAACAGAACAGACCATGAGACCGTGGTTAAATCCACGGGGGATTCGAGCATGTGTGCCTGCATGCCAGACCCACTAGTTCGTGTGGTTGGCCACCCCACGAACACGTGAACAAGAATTGACGAAGCATGAGAATTGGAATTGACGGATTTTACCTTTATTATGTTTTAAAGTGAATTATTACCATACTTTTTAATTAAATTGAATTATGAACTCGGAATGTTCTATGAGTTTTCAGACTGAAACTGAATTGTGAACTGTGAAACAACTTGAGTTTTCTTGATTTGTTTTCCGCTAAGTTTTCGATGTTATTTGTTGTTTCCGAAGTTATACTATAATCCATTCACTGAGCCAATGCTCAGCCGTGTTTTTTTTTCTCTGACACAACAGGTTTGAAGTGACTTTGTTGGGGACGGGACTAGAGATCAGGTGTGTCATTTCTGGGGTTTGTAGACTCGCCTAGAAGTATCAAGAGTTTGTAATATAGTTACTTTTGAAATGTAATCTTTCAGGTTGCAAAGCATGGTTTAGATGTTTTATTTTATACCTGGAGGTTAAGTAGCTCTGAGTTGTGTGTTTGTGTTAAGTCCCGTTAGTGACGTTCCTCGTTCTGGGGCACGTGGACGAGGGGTGTTACAAATGTGGTATCAGAGCATAGGTTTCGACTTGTAGGTTAACTAAGTTTGACCTGTGAGTATTGGGTAGACATAGGAATGGGTAGATTAGAATTTAGTCTATTACCGATTTAAGATTAATAGGTAGTTTGAGGCGAGTATGATCTCAAGTTATGAGAGCTAATAAGTCTTATGGTTTATACCTTGATTGATACTTGGGTGATGCACTCCATCGTTTCTGATCTGTTAGAGACCCAGTTGAAACCTTATAAGCAAACCATTGATTCTCCATTCGTGATATCTACCCCTATGGATGGTACAATTTACGTGCTGAACGGAATTTTCAAATTGTACGTTGCTTATTGAGGACCGCATATGGGAGGCGACTCTACTTCCGATGTGTATGTCCTACTTTGATTTAATATTGGTTATAGATTGGTTGTCACATCACCGAGCAAAAAATAGACTGTAGAGCCAAACAGATTGTGTTTGGGGATGTTGACAAACCGGAGGCAAGCTTCCAGGGAGGTACCCCAAAATAAGATGTTCGTGCTTTAGCGTCTATTACCGTGACGCGATATACTTCTCAAAGTACCCAAGAATTCCTAGCTTCTTTGCAAGATTTTGAACATGTAGTGTCTTCCTCTGTATCAGTACCGGTTGTCTCTGATTTTCCTAATGTGTTTCCCGACGATCTATTCAATCAATTACAAGAGGCACGGTACTTTTCCAAAATTGATCTTCGCTCCGGGTACTATCAACTTCGTATCCGAGATTGTCATATTCAGAAAACCGTATTTAGAACTCGTTACGGACATTACGAATTCTTGGTAATACCTTTCGGGTACCATCAGCTTCAATGCCTTTGTTATCATGTTTATCGACGACATCTTAATATAATTAAAGTCGCGAGAGCAACATGAGAAACGTCTTCGAATCTTTTTGGAAGCTCTTCATACGAAAAAGTTATACGCAAAGTTTTCATGTGTGAATTCTGTCTCGATCAAGTGTCTTTTCTCGGACAAGAAATCTCCGCCGAAGGTGTCAAAGTTGATCCGACGAAAATTGAAGCTGTCATTAAATGGCTACAACCTACGAACATATCTGAAGTTTGTATTTTTCTTGATTCGGCCAGTTATTATCGTTGTTTCGTTAGAGGCTTCTCTAAAATATCTCTATCGTTAATCTGATTCCTCCGAAAACGAGTCAAATTCAAATGGGGTTCTGAACAGGAATCCAGTTTCGAAAAACTAAAGCATTGATTAGTTACCGCACCTATTCTTGTATTTCCAACTTGCACCGACGTATTTCAAGTTTATAGTGATGCTTCAAAGAAAGGTCTCGGTTGCGTTCTTATGCAAAACCGAAGAGTGATCTCTTATGCCTCTCATCAGTTAAAGCCTTATGAAGTCAATTATCTGACTCATGATCTCGAATTGGCCGCGGTTATCTTTGCACTCAAGATCTGGCGTCATTATTTGTATGGTGACACTCGTGAAGCTTTCATCGACCACAGGAGTCTCAAATATATATTTACTCAGAAAGAGTTAAATATGCGCTAGCAAAGGTGGTTCGAACTTCTGAAAGATTATGATGTTCAGATACAAGATCGTCCGGGAAAAGTGAATGTCGTCGCTAACGCCTTAAGCCGTAAAGCTGTGGAACAGGTTTTCTCTTTAATCGTTCCTAAAGAGTTGGCTTCAGAAATCAACCATTTCAGACTAGAAATCTATCTGAGTTCGCAAATGGGACTTCTAGTGAGTCTAACGGTAGAACCGACTCTAATTTCTCATATCAAAGAAGCCCAACAAGACGATAGAGAATTGTAGGCAAACTTCCAACAAGCACAAGAGACTCCTAATTATGAGTTCAGAATCAATGATGATCATGTGTTGTGGTTTCTTGATCATCTTTGTGTTTCGAATAACTCAGATCTTAAAGATCTTATCCTTACTGAAGCTCACAATTCTATGTTTTCTGTTCACTCGGGCACCGCAAAAATGTATTGTGACTTGAAGACCCACTTTTGGTGGATTGGAATGAAGCGAAACGCCAAATTTGTAACACGTTGTCTCACTTGACAGCAAGTTAAGATTGAACATGAATGTCCAGGTGGCCTTCTTC
Source organism: Centaurea solstitialis (assembly GCA_030169165.1). Classification (NCBI taxonomy): domain Eukaryota; kingdom Viridiplantae; phylum Streptophyta; class Magnoliopsida; order Asterales; family Asteraceae; genus Centaurea; species Centaurea solstitialis. The sequence continues at coordinate 69,721,524 of CM058046.1, forward strand.
AATCATTGAACATTCCGATATAGAAGTGGGAGCAGATCACCATGAATTTCGTAGTCGGACTACCCGTACGGCTATGAAGAACGATGCAATTTGGGTGGTGGTGGACCGACTAATGAAATCGGCTCATTTTCTTTCTGTCGGACAAACTTGGTCTATCGATAAATTGACCGACTTATTCTAGCACGAGATTGTAAGTCTCCACGACACTCCTGTATCAATTACTTCTGATCGAGACTACCGTTTTACATCTCGATTTTGTGAAGGTTTGCTAAGTCTTGGGGCACACGTTTGAATTTTAGTATGGCCTTTCATCCACAAGCTGATGGGCAGTCTGAGCGTAGAATTCATAAACTTGAAGATATGCTTCGAGCACGCACTTTGGAACTGCACGGAAGCTGTGATGATTACTTGTATCTGATCGAGTTCTCCTATAATAATAATTGGCAGTCGAGTACTGACATGGCCCCGTATGAAGCATTTTATGGCCAAAGATGTCGAACACCGACTTGTTGGAATGAAGTTGGAGAACGTGTTCTCGAAGGCCCAAAACTAGTACAAGTTACTACCGAGAAGGTGGAGATCGCACATCAAAATATGAAAGAGGCTCAAGCTCGTCAAAAGAGCTATGCCGACAAGCGACGACGACCTATCGAGTTCCAACCGGGAGATAAAGTTTTCTTGAAGGTTTCTCCGACTCTTGGTGTCAAACGTTTCGGTCTCAAAGAAATGTTGAGTCCGAGATATATCGGACCCTTTGAGATTCTAGAAAGGGTTGGAGCCATTGCTTATCGGTTAGCTATACCGCCACAATTGTCTCACATTCATAACGTTTTCCATGTATCTTCATTTCGAGGATACAAATATTACCCCCTTCTTGTCATCGATTATCCATTGGAGCGAATAGAACTTGATTTGTCTTATCGCGAGGAGCCTAAAGCGATTCTTGATTGCGATGAGAGAGGTACGCGGAAGAGAGTGATTCCTTTCGTAAAAGTTATTTGGAAGATTCACTGGGAATGTGAGGCGACTTGGGAAACCGAAAAGCATATGCGACGAGAGTACCCAGAATTCTTCAATCGTTGTAAGTTCCTATCTAAATTCGATTTCGGGGACGAAATCTTCTTTTTATGGGGGGGAGAATTGTAAGACCCGTTTTTTTTAAAAACCGTATGTAACCAATCGTTTGTGTATCGTACTTAATTGTCAACCCAAATATAGTCGAGGGGTTAAATCCGTTAATCTTCTAAGCTCTTTGTGGTTAGTAATTAATATATTAATAAACACATAAGGATGGATTTTTGTATCCATACGTGTCTCCTTTTCCCTTCTTATTTACAGCCATCACCTTCATATCACCTCCATACATTTCTTTCTCTAATCATCTACTTTCGACATCAATTTGAGAAGAATCAAAGTCTCAATCTCAAATTCTTATCCTACTCTTCCAAAGCAATTCTCAAGGTATATATCTTACTTCCTATTAAGTGTTAGCTTAAAGTTTGTGAGATACTTGTATTTGGCTATAGATTGTAGTTGTTTTCACAAAATTGTGTTAGTATATATATGTTTATAACAAGTTGATGTGGTCAATTTTGTAGTAGGAATCATTTGGGTAAAGTGTAGTTACAAATTGATAAGATTTTATAAGTTCGTTAAATCGCACACCAAGTGTTCGATTTAATGTCTAAGAGAATAAAATGACATGATTAAGATTGGGTTGAGAACCTTTGAACTTTATTTAGTGGTTTTAACACTTGCATGTAGTAAATTTACGAAGTTTTGATCATCGTAGCATAAGTTGGGAAAAGTCGGATTTCGGTTTAGAGATTTTGGTAAAAATCAGCAGCTTTGGCAGCTTATAACTCTCGGACCGTATCTTCGGTCGAGCTGAAATTTTGAAGTCGGATAGCCCTTTATATGTACTTCATTTCGTATACAGAGAGTAAGACCCGGTTCTAACTCGAAACAGGTCAAAACTATGTGTTTTTGGCGCTGGTCACATCAGATACGAACCAGACCCTGTCTTACTGTAAATTCCGTATAGAATTAAAGGATAATCCAAATGCGATGATTCCAATTTGAATAGAACCATAAGAGGCCGTTCTACAAATTTTGTTTAGAACTTGTAGTCTATACTGGCCTCTAAATGGGAGAAAAACGCTTGTGAACACAGCATTAAAAAGCTGAAGATGCAGAAAACGAAACCGAGCGCGAACGACTTTTGAGTTTGGTTTCGTATCGCCTATCCGACCGATTCTTTTCTGAATTAATTAGTTAAAAGACTTTAGGATCTATGTGTACTATTAGAAGATTTAGCGAGAGTCTTAAGTCGTTCAAGTGTTAACAATTTATCGTTCCTTAGGCTCGCGAACAAATCAACCATTATCGTGAATTTCAGTCCGATCGTGTCTTGTTACTCAAGTTCAATTAAGGTATGGATTTCGCTTCCTTTGACTCGTGGGACAACTACTTGTTGTAGTTAACCCTTCCTAGATGTGGTTCACCACCTTGTGATTGACCATGAGAACGTGGTCAACAAAATATGAAATTATATATATACATATAAATGAATTATTGAACATTTATCGTTGATTTTTGATTTGTTGAGTTCTATGCTTAAACGTTTTCACGTTTTGTTATATTATGTCTCGTATTGAACTGATTATGAACTTTGTGAAATATATGGAACTTGTTTCTATCATGTTCTGAATTGAATCCTTTTGATTTCCGTGATTTATATTGAACTTGAATTTTATGAACGCCATCGGGTAAGTGGCATGTCACTGGTTTTTTTTATGGTTTTGACATGACCCAATTAATGGGCACGTTAGTTGGGATGCCTTCTGTGGCGGCTTTGTAGTCACGGCGTTCTGCAGGTGAACGCGGTCCCGAGGTTAAGTCCAATAGTGGCTTACGTGAACCCACCTCGTGGACTAGGCCTATTCTGTGGGCTCCAGGGCGGATGGATCGATCCTAGAATTTACCCAAAGAACAGAACAGAACATGAGACCGTGGTTAAATCCACGGGGGATTCGAGCATGTGTGCCTGCATGCCAGACCCACTAGTTCGTGTGGTTGGCCACCCCACAAAACACGTGAACAAGAATTGACGGAGCATGAGAATTGGAATTGACGGATTTTACCGTTATTATATTTTAAAGTGAATTATTACCATACTTTTTAATTAAATTGAATTATGAACTCGGAATCTTCTATGAGTTTTCAGACTAAAACTGAATTGTGAACTATGAAACAACTTGAGTTTTCTTGATTTGTTTTCCGCTAAGTTTTCGATGTTATTTGTTGTTTCCGAAGTTATACTATAATCCATTCACTGAGCCAATGCTCAGCCGTGTTTTTTTTTCTCTGACACGGCAGGTTTGAAGTGACTTTGTTGGGGACGGGACTAGAGATCAAGTGTGTCATTTCTGGGGTTTGTAGACTCGCCTAGAAGTATCAAGAGTTTGTAATATAGTTACTTTTGAAATGTAATCTTTCGGGTTGCAAAGCATGGTTTAGATGTTCTACTTTATACCTGGAGGTTAAGTAGCTCTGAGTTGTGTGTTTGTGTTAAGTCCCGTTAGTGACGTTCCTCGTTCTGGGGCACGTGGACGAGGGATGTTACAGGGTCGATTGTACCTTTCTTGTAGCCAGCTCCAATCAAGTAGATAGTGAGAGTTTCATACCATGCTCGAGGAGCTTGCTTGAGACCGTAAAGCGCTTTATCCAACACAAAGACCTGAGTTGGATACCTCGGATCCACGAATCCTTCAGGCTGTTCGACATATACCTCTTCTTGAAGAACTCCGTTTAAGAAGGCGCACTTGACATCCATCTGGTAGACAGTCATGTTTTTGTGCACGGCATATGCGAGGAAGATCTAAAAGCCTCAATCCTGGCTACCGGCGCAAACGTCTCATCATAATCGATACCCTCTTGTTGGCAATACCCTTTGGCGACTAACTGGGCCTTATTTCGGATAATAAGGTCGTTTTCATCTTTCTTGTTCCGGAAAATCCATTTCAACCCAATGATGGATTTTCCCCATGGTCTAGTCACCAAATGCCACACCTTGTTACGCTCGAACTCAGCTAACTCTTCTTGCATAGCCCGTACCCAGTCCAGATCGGAGAGAGCTTGCTGAACATCTGACGGTTCAAAATCACTCAAGAACCCGCCAAAAAGAATCAGATTGTGAACATTCTTTGAAGCTCTGGTCTGAATAGATTGGGAGGGACTCCCTATGATCTGGGAGGTGGGGTGATCTCTAGTCCACTTTTTTGTATGTGGGAGAGTGACATAAGCTTGCTGATTGTTTGATGCATCGTTCTCGTCATGCAGTGCTAAGATCTCAGTCTGGTTCCCACTTGAAGAGCCTTCTTCAAGATTGGTCATTGGTTCTACTTCCACCCGGGGCTCCCATACTACCTGAGCATAGGTTCTTTGAGCAGAGCTCGGTGAAGGTAGAGGAACATCTTCAGGAATTGGTGCAAGAACAGGGTGTGTTGTCTATTCTCGGACAGGTTCCAGTGAAGCAACAGTTGGAAGTTCTGTTGAAGAAGTTTAAGGGGGAGAGACCACTGACTATGGTGTCACTGAATTTGTTGAAGTACTCGATGATGGCTCTGTCATGAAAGCATCAGATGACACAGAAGTGGTGGTTGAACCAACTTGAGCAGGAACTATGATTGGTCCAGTGAGAGTAGGTAGATCATAGTCTGCAAGGTCTATGAAGTCTGAAGCAAAAGAGGTAGAAGTAGAATCTGTGCTCGGTAGTGCGGTGGACAGTTCAGGCAGTAAGGTATTTGGATTACTAGGGCTTGCATCATAATAAGTTTCAGTTTTAGAAAAGTCAACATTCGAGCTTTCCAAGATGGTTCGGGTGCGTTTGTTGAATACCTGATAAGTCTTTGAGTTATGTGAGTATCCGATGAAGATAGACTCATCAGACTTAGGGTCAAACTTACCCAAATTATCTCGGTCATTTAAAACATAGCAGTTACACCCAAAAACTCTAAAGTAGTCGGTGTTAGGCTTACGCTGTTCGATCATCTCGTAAGCGGTTTTACCGGTCCGCTTGACGATCAGAGTCCGATTTTGCGTGAAGCATGCTGTAGAGACAGCTTCAGCCCAGAATGCTTGTGGAACGCCTGAGTGAGCCATCATGGATCTCGCTGCTTCGACCAACGTCCGGTTCTTCCTTTCTACAACTCCATTTTGTTAAGGAGTGTGTACCGCTGAGAAATTGTGAGAGGTGCCCACATCTTCAAGGAAGGATTGCAGTTTTGCATTCCGAAACTCGGTTCCATTGTTGCTACGTAGCTTCTTCACCTTGCGACTCAAAAGTACTTGAATCCGCTTGATGAAGGCATTTATCCGATCAGCAGCATCAGATTTGGTTCGTAGAAACTCAAGCCAAGTGAACCTCGAGAACTCATCAACGAGAACTAACATATACTTCTTTCTAGCTAGGCTCTCGACTCTCATAGGTCCACACAGATCCATGTGTATCATGTCAAGTGGACTTTTGCTGTTGGTATCCATCTTTGGTGGATGTGAGCTTTTTCTCATCTTTCCTTTTTTACACGTAGGACACAAAGTATCATTTGAAAGACGAGTCTCCGGTAGTCCCTTGACCAGGTGCTTTGAAACCAACTTGTTCATATCCTTAAAATTTTGATGACATAGCCTTCGGTGCCATAACCAACTGTCCTCCTTAGACGCCTTGGAGAGCAAATAGATCGCATTCATTGGTTGAGAAAGTGCTTCAAACTAAGGGTGTGTCTGAGGGATTGAACGAAAGACAGTGGAATACAGATTGCCGTTCCTCCGTGCACTGAGAACAACATTACCGTCTTCATCATTCACATCACCTCCATACAGGAATTGTTTCACCCAATAGCCATTATCACAGAACTGGCTTGAGCTAAACATGTTATATCCTAATCCCTCGACACACCATACATCCTTAATGATGTACCTTCCATCGGTGATTTTCCCGTAACCTAACATTGGCTTTGGAGTCTTGTCCGTAGTTTTGATGTATCCCTCGAACCTTTCAACATAGTCGAAAAGGAAGGACCTTTGACCAGTCATGTGTCTATATGCTCCAGAATCAAAGTACCACACATGACTGACCTGCAAAATGGATTAAGCTTGTTTAGGGACCCATTGCCAAATGGGTTTCTTAGGGTTAGAGATAGATGAAACAGTCGGTGTAGTCCCCTTTTTGGATTTCTCCTTAGGCGTAGGGGACTTCACTAACGAAGAGGTTTAGCTTTTCCTCTTTTCCTTCCCTTTCTCTTTCGAGAATTGACATTCAAATTATGAGCATTAAGAGAATCAGCCACACCATAGCGCAAAAGATTATCAAACATAGAACACATATCATTACGAAAAGCATTAAAAACATTGTTCAAGTTACGATTACTGTTTACAGACATGTTTGATTTAAATCCTACACTAGGTGGGGCATGGCTTGAACCCGCATGGCTAGGACCATGCCTCTTAGGGAAAACATAAAATTGTTGTTCCTTTCTTGATGATCCTTTCTCGATGGCTTCACATTCTTTCCACCATCTTTCCTTCTCCCGTCTGCATTAAGAGCATGGTGTGAGTTAGAGGACGGTTTAGCAGAAATGGATTTGCCACCTTTTCCAGATGACAGTTTTGAAAAGTTAGGTTTTGTGGAAGTGAAAGGTTGATTTGGTTTTAACTGAGATGTCTCACCCACTTCGAAGGTACTCGAACTAAAGTCAATACCTTGAATGGGTTTGGCTGAGGCACGAGCATCGTTAGATTTTGAATTCTTGGTCTGGAGTCCCTTAGGTGTGTAAGGCTTAACTGACTTCTCCTTGTCAGTACCTACACGTTTTTCACCCTTGGGGTTACTTTTCTCAGAACCAGAAGCTTGTGACTCAGTAGACTTCTCAGGTTTGGAAACAACAGGTTTCTTTTTCTTAGGAACAAAACCGGAAGGATCATCACCCTCGTCTAAAAATACCTTCACCTCGTATTCAACATTGGGATCTAGATCTGGCTTGGGCTTGGGCTTGCTCATCCTATGGTTAAGGACAAGGGATGTCTCATCATCATCTGAATCTATGGAGTAAAAGTTCTCAAAATTAAGTACTTTCTTTTTCAAAAGTGAGATAGACACATCTTGATTGACAAAGGTTTGGCGATACATCATCTCCTTTTCATAAAGTAATTCTTTTTCTAACTCAAATTGAACTTCTTGGATGATGAGTCGCTTTTGAAGATCCGCAAATTTGGTTTTGAAAATAGTGAAGGAAGAACTTGTGGTCTCACACTTCGAAGAAAGCCTGATTCTCTCGGCGTTAGCCTCGAGTAAGTCCTTTTCCAGAGTGTGTATCAATTGGTCTTTTTCGAAGACAATGACTCTAAGATTCAGAATTTGATGTTGACAGGCATGTAGATCCATTGCCTTCAATCTAAGTTCGAATACCTCCTTTTCTAGCTCAACTAGGTCGGGACTCTTAGTTGCGGAAACATCTGTTGGTGGGATAACTAAGGTCTCCTTGGATAATTCAAATTCCCTAGTGGCATAACTGAAAGGATTATTTGCAAGACAGTAATTAGGATTACCATGTCCAATGTTATAAGACACTAGTGGGTCACACTGCTACACACCCAATTCGAGATCTTTTGGATTTTAAGTGTGAGAAATAATTAATTAAGTTTAATTATTAAAAGAGAGAAGGAATAACTAATAAATTGATTATTTATTATTTATTAGTTAAATATAATTATTTATAATTAACAGTTTGATTAGCTAAAGATAATTATCATGAGTTATATTTGGTTTGGGATTTCTTTTATCATTACCTTATTTACCTCTATAAATAAAGGCTTTATACAACTGAATAATCAACTGATTTCATAAGTTACTTTTCCACCAAGAAATCCCACAACCTCTCTCTCTCTCTTTGGGCGCCGGCCATACATACACACACCGGAGTTTCGTTTTCCGATCAATCCAAGGCGGTCTAGCAGCCAGTCTCAAGGTGGTGCAGTAGTGGTGTATCCCTCACTAGCCTCCGGAGCCGTTTTTGGTAACATCAAAGGTAAAATCGTGTAAACACTCTCGATATAGTGTTTGATTAGTTACGGTTGGATCTCTGTCGGGATTGTTATTTTTATCCGCTGCATTATCTGTTTTAGTCTAAAAATCCCAACAGTGGTATCAGAGCCACTTCCGTAAACTTTTCAGATCTGTTTGTTAAGTAGGTTTTGATAAAAAATTGGTTTTTGTCTATAAAAATCTGAAATTTATGCGTTCCTTTAAAAATTGGATTTTTATCGAATTCCCAATGTTCGTGGCAATCGGCGGCGGAATGGCGGTGATCACCGGCCGAACTGCTAGGCCGATCACCGGACGAATCGCAATCAATCGACGACCACCGCGATTCGATGGCCGATCGACGCAACTAAAACCACCGAACCACCAAAGCCGCAATCGGCGATGGTGGTCGTGGTCGTTCTCCAGCCGCGAGCCGCACCACTACGGCAGCAGAAGCCGAGCGGTGGTGGCGACAGTTTAATGTTTCAATCGCCGGCCACGGCGGCTTGGCAGCCACTTGCTGCGGCCGCCGATGGCATCCGGTGGCGACGGTGGTGCTTTGGCGCTATCGTTGCTACCGGAGTATTGGCGATGATGGTGGCGGCGGTTTTTGTTTCAGCGGCAAGGCGGCGGCGGTGGCGTTTTGATGTCGCCGTCGTACGCCGATGGTGATGGTCGTCAATCGGCCAAGCCACGGCAATGGCGGCCGATTGCTACTGCTGTTGTGGCGGTGGCGATTAGCGACGGCGGTGATGGTTTGTATTCGATCGCCGGCCACGGCGGCCTGGTGGCCGTCTGCCGTAGCCACCGATGGCCACCGGTGGCGATGGCGGTGCTTTGTGCTGCTGTCGTCGCCGGAGTGGTGGCGATGATGGTGGATTTCGATCATGACCGCGGCGGAAGTCGTGGTTGTGGTTGTTGTTTGTTTTTCTCGATCGCCGGCGAGGCGATGGTGGCGGCGTCTTCGCCGCGGCCGTCGTCGGTGGTGGCCGGAGCTGGTGATAACCCGATGGTTGGTAGTGGCCGTTTGCTACTATCAAACCAATGGTTGAACGAGATCGAGTTAACCGTTATCAGTTATGTAACTTGGGGTAATCGACAATAATAATTTGAATCGTGATAGGTTTCGAATTAGATATGTTTTAATTAATTATTATCAAGATTTTTGTTTTTCGGAAAATTATTAAAATCTTGTTTTTAATCCACTTTGGATTATTATAAAAAACCAGTTTTATCAAAACTGTTTTAATTAGTTTAACCCTTTAAACTGGTTATTGTTGTCATAGCTGAGCCCGTTGACCTATGGTTGTGCTTTATTATTATTATTATTATTTTATCTTGTTTATGTTAAGGGAGGCCTGCGAGCCATTTGCAACCCTATTTGTATTTTTAAATAGTTTAGATGGGAGGCCTGCGTGCCATTTACAATCCAATTATGTAATAATTAGATTAGTTCAAGGGAGAATAAAGCTGAAGAACGGAGCATGGAGCCACAACCAAAGATGTTGGAGCCAGTGGGAGCACCAAGATTTCATGCCTTATGGTTGTTCTGGTCACATAGGATTTAGACCGTCAGTTCTCGTGTTGGCTCACGAAACTGACATTAGTTATGGGCAAAGCTATGACACTGTCTTGTTTTATCTGCATGTTTTGTTGTAGTCACCTTCTTTTAGATAAAACAAATTTATTTTAAAATCTAATGAAATCAGATAAAGGAGTTCGATTACAGTTTGTTTTTCGGACCAGTTATTTTTTAAAAGAAATTAAAAACTGGCTAAAATCCTTAGGAAAATTTTAGATCAGTAAGTGTGATCCGTTTATGGACACCTTTGGCGTAAGATACGTTGGAGCTCGAAGAGATCAAACCTTGGGCACCTGCATTCAAACCCCAAGCCTAAGGGGGTGAAAAGACTCTGCGATAATCGGGTGGTACCGACCAGAGTATATCCAGTTCAAAATGGTGCCATCTATTTTGCTTTTTGTTACAATTCACCGGGTGGTACCGGGCCAAAACACACTAGAGGGACTAAATATGCACGGACTTTAACGTCCGATGTCCCGATGATCTAGAAGTCGTATCTTCGTTTAAAGACACGATTGGTATAAGCTGTTACCTACCAGAAATAGCATGAGATGACTTGTGTGAGCAAACCGCTTATCAAATCATGTGAAATATGGATTCTAGTCTAATAAACTTATTGTTCTAAGGTAATAATTTATTAGAATTATATAATCAGATAACTGAATCGGAATTTTATTTTTCTGTAGATGTATTATACTGCTATTCCGTTTTATTCACCTGAGGAATCTCTCCGCCTTATAATGGGGAAATGGAAGCTTACAGGCCAAAATTTTCCAGTCTGGAAAATGCATCTCGACAATGTCCTGAATGCACAGGATAAGCTATATGTGATTAAGAAACCCATTTCATGGCTGATTTAAGAGTTAAGTATTGCCATGAGGTTGTGAAGGATATGAGGAGATTTATTCTCTAAAACTGTGGGAAGTATCTAATCATGAAAGAGATTTATTCTCTAAAACTGGAAAAGGGTCAATCCGTTAAAGATCATCTTCTGGAAATGAGGAGGCTCTTTAAGAGTTTGTCACGCATGGGATACAAGATGGTTTAGGAGGAACTAGTACACCTCATGTGGTTCTCTCTGACAGACGAGATACGTACCACAGCTAGTGAGTACATGGGAGAGCCAAAGATGGATGTGGCAAAGTTCCATGAGGATGTTTTGGCCAGTGTGGAGCCAAGACCTGCAGCAGCTGCTGAACTCATGGACGGCGATTGGATTGACGAGCTGGGAGATCTGAGTTGCCTAGAATGCGGTAGCAAGGATATTTGTGCTCACTCGATGGATATCGACCAGCTAGATATCGGTTTACCCGATACACCAGGTATCTTTATGATAGACTGTTTGATCACTTCTTATGAATCATGGGTACTTGATACAGGCAGTGGTAACCACATTTGTAATCATTTACAGGGATTCAAAAGAATGAGACATTGAAGAAGGATCGTTCGAACCTACGAGTCGGTGAAGGCACGATGCTTGTAGCTTAAGCCGTGGGATCTTACAATCTTAGTTTACCCTCGGGTCTAGTTTTGGAACTTGAAAATTGTTACTATGTTCCTAAGATGATCAAAAACGTTATTTCTTTCGATTTACTTGTAGACCAAGGTTTTTATTAAAAATATGATTACAAACTTATTTCTTGCTTTAAAAATGATGTCTTTTATTTCAAAGCAACACCGTCAAATGGTATATACGTGTTAAGTCTACAAGAAAATAAAGAAGACGATCCAAGGAAATTGAGGATCAGACTTACCTCTGGCATTGTTGTCTCGGTCATATAAAGAAGAAACGCATAGAATAACTCCAGAAAGGAGGGCTTCTGGGGTTTTTCGACTTTAGACCTTTTAATAACTGTGAATCTGGTTTATCTGGCAAGATGACAAAGCAGCCTTTCAATAAGGATAATGAAAGACCAAATGAATTGTTAGGAATAATACACATAGATGTGTGTGGACCTTTCAATCGTGAAGCTAGGGGAGGATACCGGTACTTCATCACTTTTACTGACGATTTCAGTAGATATGGTTATGTCTATCTTATAAGACATAAATCTGAAGCCTTTGAAAGATTTAAGGAATTTCAGAATGAAGTACAGAACCAACTTGACAGAAAGATCAAGTTTTTGCGGTCGGATCGAGGTGGGGAATATCTTAGTCAGGAATTCGACAATCATTTGATGGAATGTGGGATCGTCTCACAACTCACACCTCCGTATACACCTCAGATGAATGGTGTATCAGAAAGGAGAAATCGTACATTACTTGATATGGTACGATCAATGATGTGTCGTTCCTCGCTGCCAGTATCATTTTGGGGGCAGGCGCTCGAAACAGCGGCCCACATACTAAACAGAGTGCCAACTAAATCGGTAGAAAAGACCCCGTATGAGATTTGGACGGGTAAAAAGCCTAAACTGTCTTTTCTAAAGATTTAGGGTTGTGAGGTATATGTCAAACGACCAACCTCTGAAAAACTCAAACCCAAATCAGACAAGTGCATTTTCGTAGGTTATCCCAAGACTACTTCTACAATCCTACCGAGAACAAAGTCTTTGTGGCTCGGAATGGAGAATTTTTGGAAGATAAGTTTCTCAATACTGAGAATACCAGAAATGATGTAGATCTTCAAGAAGTAGAGGAATATGAAACTTTACCGATTGTTGAGCCAGTCACTCAACAAGAACCTGTTGAGACTCAACCGGAAATGGTTGAGGAAGTGCAAACACAGGACCTTCGCAGATCCACTAGGATAAGGCAAGAACCAGATAGGTATCTTGGATTTCTAGTCTCTCAGGATGAAGGAGACTTGAATGAACCAACATGCTATGGAGAAGCTGTATCATGCAGCGAGTCTGAACAATGGCAGGAAGCCATGGAGGCGGAGATGCAGTCCATGTACGACAACCAAGTATGGGAGTTGACAGATTTACCCCAACACTGTAGGGCTGTTGGACGTAAATGGATTTTCAAGAAGAAAACAGACATGGACGGAAATGTGCACACTTTTAAAACTAGACTGGTGGCAAAAGGTTTCACGCAAACTCATGGTATCGACTATGATGAAACTTTTTTGACCAGTAGCAATGTTAAAATCCATTAGGATTCTGATAGCCATCTCAGCGTACTTCAACTATGAGATTGGGCAAATGGATGTTAAGACGGCCTTCCTAAATGGGAAGTCAGCAGAGGACGTCTATATGCAACAACCGGAAGGTTTTGTAGATCCAAAGAATCCTAATAAAGTGTGCAAATTGCTACAATCCATATATGGATTAAAGCAGGCATCAAGGAGCTGGAACTTACACTTTGATGTACGAATCAAAGAATTCGGTTTTACTAAAAGTGAGTTTGAGCCATGTGTTTACACAAAGTTCAGTGGGAGCGTAGTAACCTTCTTGGTCTTATATATAGATGATATTCTACTCATTGGAAATGACGTACCAACTTTACAGAGTGTAAAGGTTTGGTTAAGCAAATGTTTCCAAATGAAAGACATTGGAGAAGCCGCCTATATACTTGCTATAAAGATCTATAGAAACAAATCTAGATGGCTTATCTGGCTTAGTCAAGGTACGTACATTGACAAAATCCTGAAACGATTCAGGATGGATGAATCTAAGAAAGGGTTTATTCCAAAGCAGCATGGCATAATGCTAAGCAAAGCACAATGTCCTATATCTAGTGAAGATCGGGACAAAATGAAGTCGGTTCCATATGCTTCTGCAATTGGATCGATCATATATGCCATGTTATGTACAAGGCCTGATGTTGCTTACTCAGTAAGTGTTACGAGCAGATACCAGCAGAACCCAGGTGAAGCCCATTGGGTGGCTGTCAAGAACATTCTCAAGTATATGAGACGGACTAAAGAAATGTTCTTGGTCTTTGGAGGATCTGAGGATGAGATTAGTGTCATAGGCTATACTGACGCTAGTTTCTAGACCGACAAAGATGATTTTAAATCACAGTCAGGTTACGTATTCACCTTAAACGGAGGCGCGATCTCGTGGAAGAGCTCGAAGCAAGACACCATAGCAGATTCCACTATAGAGGCAGAGTACATTGCAGCATCAGATGCAGCAAAGGAAGTTGTCTGGCTCAGAAACTTTATCTCGGATCTAAGAGTTGTAGCCAGTATCTTTAGACCCGTAGATATCTACTGTGATAACTCTGGTGCTGTAGCACAAGCAAAAGAGCCCGGAGAACATCACAAGTTGAGACATGTACTCAGGAAGTATCACCTCATCCGAGAGATCATTGGAAGAGGAGACGTGAGAATATGCAAGATTCCGACGGATGAGAATGTCGCAGATCCGCTAACGAAGCCGCTAGCTAGAATAAAGCGTGAGGGCCATGCTAGTTCCATTGGGATGCAGTACCTGGATACTAGTAGTTAGTTTGTGTTATCGATTATTAATGTAATATTTTGAAACGTTATTAGAATTTATTTCACAGTGTGTTTGAAATAAGGAGATACTATTCGGGAAATGTTTCAAAAATTACTATTTGCATATTTAAGTTATCCATGATTTTTCTAAGTCTTGTAAAAATCTAAATGTCCATAGCTACTTATTTAGGTGGGAACCTTAGTGAGGTTACAACGCCATTATGAATCTTTATATACAGTTGAGATGATCAAACATTCATAGATACTTATCAGAATGTATGAGTATTGGAAGTGACCAGTTTCAAGTCTGCTTCATGGAGCCTATGTCATAAGCATTGACTTGATGATAGCTTGTGCTTAGACCTGAGATATCTAGTCTGTGAGCATGAGGATTACTGTACTCTTAGCACGTCCTAACGCTGCACTGCAACTGGATGGCTATAAGGGGCGTGACTAGATGCAGCGGAAGCCATGTTTGCAGATGCAGGTAGTCAATATGGAATTTACACCTCCTTTATAGGAGAGATATTTCCGGGCCCCCTGATGATTAAGATTGGCAGAAATGCGTGGCCACGCTCGGATAGAATAACATTGGTTATTTGGAAAGTTCCGTAACTACAGGCGATCAAGATCAGTATTAGGAAATACTTGGGTTTATGATTGAACAATCTCAGCTCCATGTCTAAAACTCATTTTAGAAATATCGTGTGTAAAAGGAATGAACCTGTATACAATTCAAATATGAATCGTATCTCTGGATATAAGAGATCTTATAACCTGGTTAACCTAAGTGTCTGGCTAGGGACCTCCTTAGGCTAATGGTGACAGTTAAGTTACTTGTCTGGCACAAGTGGGAGTCTGAAAGGATTATGTGCAAGACAGTAATTAGGATTACCATGTCCAATGTTATAAGACACTAGTGGGTCACACTGCTACACACCCAATTCGAGATCTTTTGGATTTTAAGTGTGAGAAATAATTAATTAAGTTTAATTATTAAAAGAGAGAAGGAATTAATAATAAATTGATTATTTATTATTTATTAGTTAAATATAATTATTTATAATTAATAGTTTGATTAATTAAAGATAATTATCAAGAGTTATATTTGGTTTGGGATTTCTTTTATCATTACCTTATTTACCTCTATAAATAAAGGCTTTATACAACTGAATAATCATCTGATTTCATAAGTTACCTTTCCACCAAGAAATCCCACAACCTCTCTCTCTCTTTGGGCGCCGACCATACATACACACACCGGAGTTTCGTTTTCCGATCAATCCAAGGCAGTCTAGCAGCCAGTCTCAAGGTGGTGCAGTAGTGGTGTATCCCTCACTAGCCTCCGGATCCGTTTTTGGTATCATCAAAGGTAAAATCGTGTAAACCCTCTCGATATAGTGTTTGATTAGTTATGGTTGGATCTCTGTCGGGATTGTTATTTTTATCCACTGCGTTATCTGTTTTAGTCTAAAAATCCCAACAATAACTGGTGTTCAAATCGGCATAATTTATGGGAGGCATACCTACACAAGGGGTTCTAGCCTTGATACCTTCCCAAGAGGGGTTGGTATTGTCAGGATCTCTAGCCGGAATGAAGATAGGTCTATTTGGAGCGGGACTGGTGGGAGGACTACTCGTGGTGCTGTTTGACGGACTTGTGGTTCTAGTGATGGTTTCACCGTTAATGACTTCGGTGTAGATGATAGTCTGTTTAACATATTCGTCGGTAACATGTCCTCCTACAAAGGCTTGCTTAGGCTTGGAAGCGGCCATCTCCTCAAAGTTGTACAGATTTGAAGGTGCTTTTTCTAAAACATCATTTTCGGCAAGTCCTAGTCCGGGTCTAGCTTTGTAAAAAGGATTTTTGTTGGCATGCTTGGTGAGGATACTTAGAGTCTGTTCAGATTGTCCTCGTTTAAAATTGTTGTATATATTATAACTTTAAACATAATATATATATATATATATATATATTAGAGTGAATTGCAATTTTGGTCCCTGTGGTTTAACAAAACCAACACATTTGGTCCCTACAAAATTTTTATTGTAGAAAAAACACTTGGTATGCAACTTTGCTTGGTTTTGGTCCCTCATAACTAACATCGTTAGGTGTATCTGTTAAGTCCTCCCCATGTGCTTTGCACATGAGGGAAATTTAGTCTTGAGGGACCAAACTTATAATTCCCACATTCATATCCCCCTACCCACCCTCCTTCTTCTTCTTTAAACTATCCAGATTCATTCATATGACCTACCCTTCTTCTTTTTTTTACCACCACCATCATCATCCCCTTTTGAACCCCTACCTGCAAAAACCAAACCAAGATTCATCCCACCCTTCTTCTTCTTTTTACTGTCACCCATACGCCACTGCCACCCAAACATCGACCACCGTCGCCGCCGTCCAAACGTCTACCCTCGTCGCTGCCATCCAAATGCTCCCACCAAATCGTCGTCGTCCAAATGCCCACCATTGTCGCTGCTCACACCCCGTTTTCAAATTGATTTCCATCTGCTTCGATTTCGAATATTTCAAATCGATTCCCATCCGGTGAGTTTTGGAAGGTATCAGATCTGAAACGATTTCGAAGATTTCAGGTTTGGTATGTTTTAAACATTTCAAATCGGGTTCAGATACGATTTCCATTTTTGTTTTTCGAAGATGAAGATGGTAACGAACGAAGATAAAGCCTTACTCAGATGTTCAGATAATCGTTTATGTTTTTCTAAGGATTTGTAATTTTTTTAGGTTTAAGTTTTGATTTAGGGTTTTCTTTTTTGTATTTCGATCTAGATGAAGGTTGGACTCAGATTCCGATTCAAGTTTTGAGTTTTCTTGTTTTTTTTCTGATTTGTGTATTTACAAAAAGATTTTGATTTTGTTTATGAATTTGGTTTAGAAAACAGATTATGGTTTGTGTATGGATATTTCAACTGTTAAATCCTTCGTGAATTTTCCGTTAAAAAAAATCCTTCGTGAATTTGACCAGACCAGGGTCTCAGGATTGCGAGAGCCTTCTGTCTCGTGTAATCTCTAGTTTCCGCACTTATTTCGCCTCTTTCCTTACTTTTGCGTTCACGGACCTTCAAATCCTGCAAAACTGAAAAGCAAAGGTTTTCGAAAGTGAAAAGTACCAAATAAGGGGTAAAATGGGAATAAACCTTACAATCCAGAACGACCAAAATATGTATAATTTTGGAGTTATCAAATTCCCATACTTAAGCTTTGATTGTCCTCAATTAAAAGACTGAAAAATAAGATAAATAACACCAAAATTATCTCAATCAATGATCAGTTAAAGTCACAATGATATCTGGTATTATTTAGACACACTATAAGGTACATTGAGTAATCCAATTGCCGAGTTCAACTTCTTACCCTCACAAATATTTTCAAGTGTATCTCTCAAAGGGGTAAGATATATAAGTGATCACACCGATACTCGACATTTTCCCGCATGCATATACTTGTTACCAAATCTCATCTCCATCACTGAAAAGTTGTCAACCATCAAGAGGACTTTAGGGTTGTAATTAGGGTTGGCAATGGATAAGGGTACACCCGTTACCCGTTATGTTTCGACCCGTTGGATAAAGGTATTGATGAAGAAAATTTTATCCATTTATCCACTTACCCATTACCCGTTTACCCGAAATTTTAGTAGGTAGGATATGAATAAATAATCTTTTTCGTTATCCATTACCCGTTACCCGTTAAGATATATATATATATATATGTATAATTATATAAAGTTAATATTCAAATAATTATATTATTAATATATTTTATAAAGTTGTCGTATCTTAATTTGTACTTTATTTGATTTTTATCAAGTAAATGCTTTAAAAGTCGAAAAATTAAATACTTGAAAAATGTTTTCTTACTTTTAAAATATTTTAATATGAATATGTTTGTGATAATATTTAAATGTTATTAGAACAAATTATATATATATATAATTATTTATGAGCTTATATTTTACTTATATGTTTGGGGTTTAACGATATTATTTATTGATCAAAATAATTTTTTTGTTTTACATTTTACCCGTTACCCGTTTCGTTACCCATTATTTTTAACGGAATAACCCTTATCCTACCCATTGCCAGCCGTAGTTGTAATGTTAGGCTAAGGGTTAAGGGTAGGAAATGAGATTTATTTAAGTGGATAACAACGGTTGTAGTAAAAACCAGAAAACCAAGCAGTTTAAGATCCAAATTAAAACATATGACTTTTTGGAGTTTCAGAGCTCAGGATACTATCACTTCTATTCTTATACCGGTCTAAGCATATTGCTATTTGTGGCTCGATATTTTCTTTTTTTTTTTTTTGCACATCGACTCATTTTTATTTTTCTTTTATTGAGTCATTCTTTTGACTATTTCTTTTTTTTTCTTTCTCAACTCCTTTTCTTTTCTTTTTCTTTCTTTTCTAACTTCCAAACTTTTTCTCAATCCATTTTCTCTATTTGTCAGATTCATAAAATGGACCAAAAACTTGAAAAGCTTTCAACTTTAAGCTACGGCCAAAAAATAGATAAAATAAATGGGTAAAGGATATAGGATATTGGGTAACAAACGAAAAGGCTAAGTACTAAAGAGAAGTACTTATAACAAGGGTTTTGGCAAATTAGATAATCTTATAAGGAGATTATCTAACGAAACCGAAAGCTGAAAATTGGGTTTGAAATGAAGGCCTCTATTAGTGCAATGGTGATAAATACTTTCCTTGTGGTCTCGACAAGCATTATGGTGACAATTTCTACCTTGGGTCAAAGTCGGCATCCTCACGAAATGAATATACAAATAAAGGCTCAATCTCTCGTGGAATAGGGTGCGACACTCATGGCAATTAGTATCCCATGGCATCTATTAAACTCAAATAACCTTATTTAGTGACTTCGTAACACAAGATTCTATGTTTCCACAATGATCAAAGATTTCGAAAAAAATGGTATCAGATTTCGAAATTTTCAAAAATTTGATGAAGAACAACACAAAAACAAAAGTTTAACCTATACAAGTAACAATTAAGTCTATTTAACCCCCTCCCCACACTTAAAATTTGCAGTGTCCTCAATGCAATAGATAAAACAAGTAAGGAGGTAGGGAAACAGATAACTCCCCCAAGTTTTGCGACGTAGAACCTCGTGTGAAAAAGAAAATTTACGAAATCAACCTTGATGCGGGATCATCAATTGCTGCAACTATTACCAAAACAAAAACAAAAACTTAAAAAGAAAATAAAAATAAACCACACCAAACAATTACTTAAAATCCTAAAAAAAATCTTAAACAAGCAATTTAAACTAATCCTAAGGAAACAATAAAAATAATGTCTCCAAACCAAACCACACAAACAAAATAAAAGTAAATTGTTTAGAACAACCAAATCGAATGATAGAGATAAAAGAAAGAGAGATCATTGGGGGCCATGGAATTGGCATTGCCAATCCTCAAATGATGGATATCCGGAGGACTTTGGGTGTTGTACAACCATATTGGTGATGGAGCGTAAGGTGGTTGCAAATCCATGCCAAGGTGAGTAGCCATTGAATTGATCGCGTCACTTTGCCAGTTTTGTTGGCGAAGACATTCCACCGAGTGATATTCCATTCTTTTTAATTGATTACCCTGCAAAACAGACATGTCAAAAATTGTTGGGTAATTTCTTGATATGTCGTGTAAGGGTCTCACTCCAAATGTTGTGGTTCTTGATGAGCTGCGCCAGATGTTCATCCTCTCTCGTGAGTGCTAACCGAGGCTTCCCATGCTTCTTGTTGGGTCGGGTTGTCATTCCACACATAAGACACTTGGCCACCTTGGAGAACACTTGCCACTATCCTTATACCTCTCATTTACTCAAGGTCAGTGAGTCCCATATCTCCCACCTTGGTTAATGAACGAATAGCATCATCGGTTAAGACACCAAAGTGGCAAGCCAGGCGCGTGACATATTGGCCACCGATCAAATGACTTCCCTCTTGATATCCTCCCGCTTTTGCAAGCAAAGAAATAATGATAAACGAAACATTAGGAAAGTTATATTCAGTGCTGAGTTGGTCGAGGAGCCAAAGATTATAAACAGTAATCTTCTCGTGACTAGATCTACATTAGGAAAGTTATCACTTAGAATGTTTTGTGCTAATTCCATTCTTAATCAAGCTCTTTCTTATCAGAAACCGATCTACTTCAGGGACATGCTGAGTCTGTTCATCATCCCTGATTGTGGCTACATAGAAATGAAGTATCACTATCCAAGACAAAGAAGTCAAGCTATAAGAATCATCAGCAATGTCGAAGAAGTAGCTAATTATAGCATCAAGGTTGCTCGTGATCTGAACACGGATCTCAGTTATAGCCACCTGACCACACCTACCTGACGTTCATAAGGGAGTTAACCTCAGTGATCGTTGATGTGTCCAAGGACCAGCGACTTCTAGTCACTAATCAGAGGCGTGTCCCTTATAATTTACATTTGTCTTATTATCCTTAATGCACATAAAGATTTCCATACTTTTACTGACATAGTACAATAGGGACGTCTAAACATTGTTCCCTCCATACTTATCAGTCCCCTAAAGAAACTGTTCACCGTTTTACCCATTATGCCATCCTACGCATGGGTATACTTAAATGGTAAATAGTACACATGGTCCACTAGATACACAATATGTGTAAAGCTAACCATACCTTGCATATAATGCATGTAGTATAAATAGAGACCTTACAACTTGTTCTAAAACCAAGTCTTTCTTTATTTCTACTAAGTCTTTTCTTTCTATCTTTCTCACTAGTGCATTAGTGAAAGTTTAGTGTTAAACTTAAGAGTGTTTAGAACAGGTTCACTCCTTTTCTATTTCTACAACATTTTTGTAAATTCAGTTTGTTATATAGAAAGAATTTAAAAAGTGAAACAACCGTGTCAAATTGTATTCAACCCCCCTTCTACAATTCCTTACACCTTGAAGGTTACCCTTTGGGACCAACAACTGCATTGACTTTTCTCCGGGTCAAATCATGTTGACTTTTCTTATGGTCAAACCATGACATTGCAGAATTTCGGTTTACCTTAAAGGTGCACCGATTGATGAAAAATCTTGGGTCTGTCAGTATTCACAAAAAAGCAAAATGGATGAAATTTCCTACTTTTCGCAAATAGGGACAAAAACCTTCCACAAATCTTATATTATTTTATAAATTGGGAAGCAGACCACGTTTCACAAACCGGCACGAAAACCATGTTTCACGTACAGGAACGAAAACCATATTGAGCAAACGAAAACCAACTACAGTTCTCTGTCCATTGAAAACCATTTACCTCTTTTTAACTTAGAAATCAATCCATCAAAATCCCAAATCACATGGATGAAAATCAGTTCTCAAGGACTAAAACCATGCTGAGCAAATAGGATGTTTTCATATCCTAGTCCTACGAAAATCAAAGATCTTAGTCCATGGAAAACCACAAATCTTAGTCCAACAAAAATTATATATCACATTCCAATGAAATCAATTAGAAAGTAATGGAGATGGAGGCAATGGACATACCTTAAAGGAGATGGAGGCAATAGAGATGTTTGGGTCGAGACCGATGTTATGGAAGCAAGACTAGACGGAGGCGATGGAGAGGTCTAAGCGAATTAGAGGAAAATTCAAAGACTAGGTTACCTGTTCTTCGTTTAGATGTATTTAAGTAATAGGAGTCTCTACATTAAAAAAACAAATAGTGATAATTGTATAATGTCTAGCGGATTCAGATTAAAGTGCTCATTAAGAGCTGAAAAAAAACAAACAAACAAGGGGCTACTTTATAGTTTTATACAATTCATTACGATTATTGTGTCGACCCTCTTCATCAACAAGCAAACAAACAAATATCGATCGAAATCCATATTTTCATCACCTATTACATCATGTATTTTGCATGATTGAAACTAAACCCCACAAAAAGTAAAAGTTGTAGACAAATTGAATAAATAATTGTAAGAGTGTGGGTTCCAAATCAACCACAATGAACACTTAGATTTTCTATGGTAAACTTTAAGTACAAGATCTAGAGTGATGGAATAATGGTAATGATCACGATGAAAAATAGACTAAGTGTAAAAGTCATCAAATGATTCATAAGCTCTCAAATGATTGTAAGAAAGTGGAAAATACAAATGAAGAATTAAGCTCCTATTTATACTAAACTAAAAGGGCCAAAAGGCCTTAGAAAGCATGGGCCTAAACACTTGGGCCAAAATAACAAAATCACATTTAAGGAACATAGTTTGAATTAATTACAAATTGACACAACTAACAAATAAATCTAACAATTTCCCCCTTTGTGTCAATTTCTTCGTTTCCGACGATGATTGCTCGATGACTTTCTCTTTGAAGCTTTGGTCTTCTTGTTCTTCTTAGATGGTCCTTTATTTCTCCGAGGCGGTGGCGGTGGAGATCTCTCTTCTCGCTTCTTAGCCGGTCGTCCCTCAATCTTCCTTAAGCCATAGTAAGAATTGAGTTGACAAGGAACATTGCTCAGATAAACAATACCCAAGGCAAGTTTGTCTAACACCTTGTACATCGGACAGTGGTCAATGTCGAGGAGATGTTTGGAACTGGAGACGCTGATCGAGTCAACACACTTGGAGATTCCCAAGGTGTAGGAGACGGCGTGCGTAGGAGAGGTGATTTGTGAGGTGATGGCGGAGGAGACTGATACAGAGACATAAGAAGTGGAGAGTCGGAACTGTTGTTCTCCATGCCAGACTCATAGTCATCTGAAGAAACATCCTCCGATTTAACACAGGTCAGCTCGGAGACTGGCAACTGCGAGTACTCATCGTCGTCGTCTGAGGAGATATCATCAAGGTTGATAATCTTCTTGAGCTCATCATCAGTAACGGGAACGCATGCGATAGGAATCAAAGAAATGTAATCCGGTTTTGAGCTAACATAAATCACAATCTCTCGACCCATCCCAATGTCAGTCATCGAGTTCCAACCAGGCTATGAGTGGTGGTCATCAGCGCCGATATGAGTGTCGGACGCGGCGCCAGAAGATGTGCCTGTTGGAACTGAGAATTCGAGCCGAGCCTTCTGTCGGATTTCCCCCTCACGGCGATCGGGTTTACCTCGGTCGTTGTGTCTACGCTTTGGTGGCTCGGCTGATGCACAACAAGTAGTCTCAAGGGCTCGAAGCTGTGACCGCATAGCCGATATGGAACCCTTGACCACTTTCAAGTTACCTCGTACCTCCGTCGTCAAAAGGCAAGCTTCCCTTCGAGCCGCTGGATAGATGAAACTACCTCTTGAGAAGAGGAGATAGCCGGCTGGGGATGGTTCACGGGAAGTGATGTGTAAGCCGACCGCCACAGATAACCCAGAAGATTGGTTTTATCCTCGTGGAGATTCCCACGGGAGATCAATTTCGCCATAAGAAGATCCCTCAACTCATCAATCGAGTAGTCGAGTGCTGTCGGTCTCGGAGGTGGTGATGTACAAACTCGTCACGGACAACCTTTAGGGCGTTGTCCAAAATTTCCCTGACAACGGATGCCGGGTAAGTAACTCCGGTGTCACATAGACGTTCCGTTTGCACAACCGCTGAATCAACGGTGTGGCCTACGTTCATGGCTGGTGTGATAGTGACCATGGTAGGACTTCCCGCCGGTCCTCGTGAAATGTCCGTCGTGGACACCACTCTCGGGGTTCCGATCACGTCACTAAGAATCGTGATTGGTGGAGCCGAAACTGCGTCACTCAGACTGGCAGTATGTGTCCCTAAAAGTGTATCATTAGGCTCTAGACTCATGTGCTCATCAAGGAAGGTTGGGGATCGGGGCAGGGATCCTCCTGTTTCAATACCACTACCCTCCAAGTGAGGGCGCGATAGCCGTTGTGCTAAGTCCCCGTGGAATGAAACATCCACCTTTTGAGAGATGGATGAGTGGTTAGGTGGGGCGTGCAGTTGCACCTCTGGGTGGGAGCTGTCTACTTCAATACCCGTACTCAACACATGTATACGGGTAGCAGATGTGGCTGCCCGGCGTCTACCTATGGATAAGGAAGGACCGGTTAAAACCTTTGGTCCTGTCTCCCACTCATCATTTCTTGTACTTCCCTCGCTCTGCTCACTTTCTTCGACTGTTAGGTCTCCCTCAAACCTTATGTCGTACTCACCCTCAGATGGGTGGTCATCACCGAAGTCATCAGAATCATAGTCCACCAAAAGGTAAAGTGAAGGGCTTTGGCGAATGTCATAAGCATGTAAGGTATTAGCTCCGAAGCGATCATCATCACCGCCTAAGCTACCCCCGTCATATCCCCCTGACTCCTCATCCTCACACCCTTGGTTATCACCCCAGATGAATGACCACGCTCGAGACCCTCACTCGCTCTCCTAGAGGATACCTCTGGGGTGCCAGTCTCCGGCTCTGGAGATGCTGGTAGAGGTGATAAACCTAAGTATGCTCTCACAATGGTGAATGATGATCGATAACATCAAGTAATGCAAGTGGCATCGCCACCGGTATATCATGAATCTTTGGGGATTGCTATAAGGAGTTTGGGATAAGGCATATGGAGTTTGGGGTACGGCATGTGGAATGATGGGTAAGGCATATGGATGATTTGGGTATGGCATATAAAGTGCTGGTATCCAAAAGAGGTGTGATGATGGTATCCATGATAAGTGTCGGTATCAAAGAAAATTGTTGGATGCCAAAGAAAAGGCCTGGATGCCATTAAGAAAGGCTTGGATACCATTCCAAATCTTATTCCAAACCCAAAAACTGAAAAAAAAAATTGATGATTTTATTTATTTATTTATTTATTGATATTTTTTTTTACGTCTGCTATGTCCGCCGGTTGTGATCGGGAGGAAGTGGTGGTGAGATCATCATCAGAATGATGAGGGTTTGCCATTGTACCTGAAAAGTAAAAAGTTAGTAATGAGGTAAAGGCAAAAGTGAGTAATGAGAGAATAAGACACACGACATTGATATGTGCTATTGTTTACTAAGTCATGAGATTTGGTAAAGAATAGCACAACACATTGAGTGTGTATTTTTCTCAAGTAGTGAAAATCCAAAAACCAACAACAATCTTACCAACCCGAGACAAGATAGTGAACATGTATGATATTCTTGATGAGGTGGTACCATGGCATGGTGAGACAAGTAAACACAACATGTATTCACTTAAGTAAAGTTGACATACAAATACTCAAGTAATCAAGTAAGCACGTAAACTTGAATCACACATACATCTTTTAATGCCTAGTTGCACACACAAAATTCATTAAGGGAAACAAGAATTCATCAAGTATTCAAACAAGGCATGGCATCGACACATGCAAGAGTTCCGGAAAATGATTGTTTACCAAAAATTAGTACATACGAACCAACTCCGAAACATTCTACTAAGCTCGCAATTAAGAACCAAAAAAAAATTTAGGAGCACACAAAAAAAACGAAACCAAGAAAATGTAAGAGAAGAAAAAAACTAAGATAAAAAAAACAACCAATATGAAACAAAATGAAACAAAAAAAATGTAGAACACAAAAAGAACAAGAAAATGTAAGAATTAAAAAAAAAACTAAGTCTTTGAACACACACAAACACAAACACAAACAGTAGGAATAATAAAAAAAACAAGGAAGATAGAAAAAGAAAGAAAAATACGGCCAAGAAAAAAAAGGTAATTTTTTTTTTTTTTTTTTTTGTGGAGGGGTGTGTTTGACGCAGCAGAAAAAAAGAAAGAAAAAAAAATTAATAGGGAGGGTTCCGGAAAACCAAAAAAAATCTAGCCAACAAAAAAATCTTCTTTGGTTCCGGGATTTGAAAAAACCAACAAAATAAACTAAGTAAAAAAAATAAAGGGGTTTCAACACCAATTGTAGGTTCCGTTTTTTTCTTTTTTTAAAAAAAAAAAAACAAGTGGAGGTGAATGGAAGCAAGAGGTGGCGCACCAGCAAAGAAAACAAGGAAGAAAAAAAATCCGGAAAGCGGTCCTTGTTCCGAAAAACATAAAGATTTAGCCAAAAAAAAATTGGTGTGGGATTGCTTGTTTTTTTTTTTCGGAAAACAAAACAAAAACTTAGCTAAAGTTTTTTTTTTTTTTTTTTTTTTTCTTTTTTTTCCTGCTGTCTTCCGGATTTCGATAAAAAATTTTTTTTCTTGTTTTGTGTTGTTGTTTTTCTTTGGGTTTTAAAAACAAACACACAAAAAGTAAGTGTGGGTTCCGGGATTCACTCTCGGATCCGGATTTCACAATTATAAAACACTTAAGCACACAAAAAAATTAAGTGTGGGTTCCGAGATTCACGCTTGGTTCCGGGATTCCACACTTAGAAAAAATCTTGAAAAATACCACACTTTCAAAATTGCAAACACAAAAAAAACTAAGTAAGAGACTCCGGCACTTAAAAAAAGTTCCGAAGTTCTTAAAAAACACACAAAAAAAAACTAAGGGAGAGACTCCGGCACTTAAAAAAGTTTCGGAGTTCTTAAAAAAACACACAAAAAAAAACTAAGGGAGAGACTCCGGCACTTAATGAAGTTCCGGAGTTCTTAAAAAACACACAAAAAAAAACTAAGGGAGAGACTCCGGCACTTAAAAAAGTTCCGGAGTTCTTAAAAAAACACACAAAAAAACTAAGTAAAAAACTCTGAAGGTTAAGTTCTTTGGAACTTGGTTTTGGGTAAAAAAAACTAAGTATAAAACTCCGAGACCTAACCCCAAATTCCAACACATGTTTTCTTAAGAACCCGAAAATCATTTCAACCCGAAAAACACAAACAAATTTGACGAAATGCCACTAAGTTAAAATCTCAACTCCGAACGATACGAGGTTTTCAACGAATGACCATCGAAAACACGAATCTTAGGATTTTTTTTTAAACTGTCTTTTTTAATAAACAAAAAGATATTTTTTTCGTCTTTTTTTAATTTTTTTCGTTTTTTTTAATTCAAAACAAAATAAAATAGAAGACTTACCTGGTCCTCTGAAGATCAGTAATGAAACGACAAGACCGATGGCCGGAGGTCCGGAAGGGCGAGATTTTTTTTTGAGATATATATATATATAACATAGAAGATAGAAGACTTACCTTGGTAATTGAGTGTCGGGTGTCATACCTGTCAGCGTTCCCCCTCGGAACATGCAGAGGCAGAAAACGTTCCCCCTTTGAACAAGAATGCATAGGGAATGTTCCCCCTTGACAGATGCAAACTCATACCAAATGGTTAGTAACAAAGGCACGTGAACAAAGACACATGTATGAAGGGGATAGAATACTTATTTGTTCCCCCTCAGGACAGTAACGATTCTGTCTCCGTTCCCCCTCAAATCAAAAAGTTAGTAAAAAAACAAGATATACAAGAATGATCCCACAATATTAGTTAGAAGTTCCCTTCGCTCGGTCATGTGTTTGGAATGATCTGGGTCTATGAATCACACATGACCGGCCTACAAAATCAAGTGCAAACATTTTTAGGTACCCATTTGGGAATGGGTCCTTTCGGATTAGTACCAACAGGTTTGGGTTCTTCTTTGCTCTTTTTAAGAGTCTTTTTCTTGGGCTTGGATTTTCTTTTCTTGGCATGAGGAAAGTGGTTATAGTGATTATAGAATCCAAAGTAATTAGGAGCATAACACTCATTCACAAAAACATTTGCACAATAACCAAAGTGAAAACAATTTTGACAACAAAAGTCACTACGATACCCATAAGTAACATGTTCACAAACATGAAAGTTAAATGGAGTATATGGTATATGACTATGAGCTCTATGAAATTCATCTTTGGAAAATCTGTTTTTCGCAAATCTAGGCTTATGTGCAAATGGCTTTGGACGACCGCCTTCTTTTGATCCATTCTCCTTTTCTCTATGCCTACCCTGTCTCATATGGTTATTTGTCATGTTTGGAGAAGCATGATTAGAGCCTTTGACATTATGAGTATGAGTATGAGTATGAGAAACATTTTTCCTCGGATGGAAGTTATGTGATTGTTCCTTTGGATTGAAAGTATTCTTTGGTTTTCGAAAACGTTTGCTTTTCTTAGGAACATTCACATTTGAACGAGATGAACTCGCAACTTCAAACTCAAGGGTAATCACTTTGTCTTTCCCTTTGTCTTTCCGAGTTAGTTTAGGAGGATCCACGTTTCCTGGTTTGGATAAGCCTGATGATCTACCATTCTCACCAACCCTATTGCTACAATCATCCGATACAATTTCAGAAATTTGTACCGTTGATTTAGGTGCCGTATATGTTAAGTCTTCTATGTATGAAATGGTGGTGCAGATTGGAGACCTAAGTACCATAGATTGTGAGTTTTGAGAAAAAGTACTTGAAGGTCTAAAATCCGGTGCATCAACATTCAATGTACGGTGATGATGACGTGAGTTATCACGAGTTCCAAATGTGGATTGCTTATCTTTTGATGGACTCTTGGATTTGAGGGCAGTTTCAAGTTCATTGATTTTACTCAAGAACAAGTCCTTTTCCCTAAGGCTCATGCGCCTCTCATCCTCAAGTTCAGCCTTAAGTGTAGCAATCCTTTTTTCAAAGAAAGTTCTGTTATCATTGAAAATTTTAGAAAGGATTGGAACTTCCTGATTCATCTCAGCCTCAGTATAGCTAGGCATGTAATCCTTAGACAAAGGAATCTCAAGTGTTGCATAACTGGCATTGAGAGATGTATAGTTGAAGGGAAATGATTGTTTGTTTTTTCTAGCTTTTTCCTTTTTCTCAATTTCCTTCAACTGTTCAGGATCATCAGACTCTTTCATGAAAACAATTTTGTATCCAAGACTCATGTACCAAAGGTCATACATGGTAGGAGTCTTGGATATGGCACGCTTAAGATAGCATGGACTTTTATATCCAATGCCTTCCTTTGGATTGTAATAATTGAACTCTTTGGGTTGATTCATGTGAATGGTTTGATCAGTCTGGCCTCTCTTTAAAAATTTGTCCTCCATGTCTTTTATTTTAGCAAAAAGGTTTGTTCTTTGAGCAAAAATCACTTCATATTTTTGTAAACTTTCTCTACTCAAAACTTCAGCCTCATGAAGCTTCTTTTGCAAGTCTGAGATGTTATCATTCAGACTAGCAACTTTATCTTCTAAGGTTTTGTCTGCAAGAGTAAGAGTGGTTACCTTTTCTTTGGAGTGAGCTAGTTCAGTAGAGAATTTTACAACTAAGGCATGCTCACTAGCTAATTTGGATTCAACAATTGTGGTTCGTTTGTTAGCTTGTTTGATCTTATTTTCATACTCAGATACCTTTTGTGCGAGACTTTTTACTTGATTTTCAAGTTCAATGTATGGGTCAAGGAGTACCTCAAAAGATGAATCGGAATGATCTGAGTCAACATCATTGTAATCCCTATCACTGTCTTCTGAATACTGTTCCTCTACATCAGCCATCAAGCACAGTTGATCTTCCTTTCCTTCATCACTATCCACATTCCACGCGTCATCTTGAGCAAGCATGCAAACAAGTCCTCTTTCCTCATCATCACTGGACATCTGCAACCAGGCTTCATCTTCAGCTAACAAGGCATGTCCCTCGTCTTGTCTTTTGGCTAGGTTCATCTTGTTTTTGTAGTAGTCATACTTTGAAACATGATTGGTACAATTCTTAGCAAAATGACCAGGCTTTCCACACTTGAAGCAGGTTGGTCCTCCATCAGCTTTCTTCACCTCTTTACCCTTGTCTTCTGGTTTAGTAGTTTCCTCAGACTTCTGGTAGTCAGTTCTACCACCTTGTTCATACCTCCTTGGCTCAGGTTTTCTTTCATACCTCTTTGGTTCATCAAATCTTCTATCTCTGGGATCCTCATACCTCCTTTCTTCATATCTTCTCTCCCTCGGCTCTTCATACCTCCTATCTCTTTGATCATCATACCTTCTGGTATCAAATTCAGCAGGTTTCTCATATCTTCTGGCATCATTTCTTGACTCGTATCGATCACGAGGTTCATATCTCCTTCCACTGGAGTACCGGTGGTTGTTAGAAGACATAGGCTTTCTCGCATTTCGTTTGGACATAGACCTGGTAATCAGTGCCAAGGCCCTCTTCATGTCGTTCATCTCTTCATCAGAGTCGCTTCCTTTTTCACCGGTATCAGAAAGAACATCATAGTCATCTTCATAACGAGTTGATTTCCCAGAGTGGTAATGCCTCCTATCTACAACCAATGCCAAAGGATCGGCATACTTTTCAGCTTTCTTTTCTGTCCCCAAAATCTCTAACACTTCATCTTGATTATGGTTGAGCAGCTCAAAAAGTTCATGGATGTCAAGATCCTCCAAATTGCAGTTTTGTTGGATGTTGGAGGCAAATCTTCTCCATTCAGACCTAAGTGAGTTGATAAATTGGATGTTGATGTCCAACTGAGACTTCTTGAGATTG
Source organism: Centaurea solstitialis (assembly GCA_030169165.1). Lineage (NCBI taxonomy): Eukaryota > Viridiplantae > Streptophyta > Magnoliopsida > Asterales > Asteraceae > Centaurea > Centaurea solstitialis. The sequence goes on from CM058046.1 coordinate 69,751,994, forward strand.
TTTTTCCTTAGCTCATTAATCATAGTGCAGAACCTATGATATGTGTCTTCAAGTAGTTCTCCCTCACGACCCTTGAAGGTGGCAAAGTTGGTCAGGAGGTTTGTTCTCTTCATTTGAATGCCTTTCTCCGTTCCATGCATTAGACTTCTGATCTCGTCCCACATAGCCTTGCCAGGGTCGTTGCATATATCTCATTTGGCAGACTCTGAATGAGATATGACTTGGATAGAATGTCACCTCTAACTCTGTTTGCTTCCTCCGGAGTAAAGTTGGTATCATCTTTTTCAACACGTCCACCAACTATGGGTGGATTTCCATCAGGAACTGCTGGAATTTCAGTGTAGTACTTCACGGGTCCATTCCTGAGGGACTCCATGATCTGCTTGTGAAGAGGTTGCTTTGCCACAAAGTCTAAGAATCACGACTTCCATTGCGAAAAATCTCCACGGAACAGTACCGGAGGACGGGTATCGGACCCGATTGCTAAAGCATCACGTGTTTTCATGGTTGATTACAGATCTTAAACCACTTAGTTTGATCCGGTGGTTGGATTGGTGAAAATAATCAAGTATGAGTTCCGATGTGGGCTTTGGTATTGGCTTTTGTGCTAAAAGACTTAGAAAAATTTCATGAGTGCTGGAGCTCAGGAGTGCTGGAGATGAAAAGACTTAGAAAAATTTCAAGAGAGCCGGAGCAGAGAACCCAAATCTAAGTGTTGGAGCTGTAAATACTTAGAAAAATTCAGGAACGCCGGAGCTGAAAACCCAAAGCTAAGTGCTGGAGCTGAAAGTACTTATAAAAATTCGGGAATGCCGGAGCTGAAAATCCAAAACCTCAATGACGAAACTAACTTTTTCTCACCGGTACCAACACTCAAAGGATCAAGAGCAAGTGGTAGGCTCTGATACCAATTGTGGGTTCCAAATCAACCACAATGAACACTTAGATTTTCTATGGTAAACTTTAAGTACAAGATCTAGAGTGATGGAATAATGGTAATGATCATGATGAAAAATAGACTAAGTGTAAAAGTCATCAAATGATTCATAAGCTCTCAAATGATTGTAAGAAAGTGGAAAATACAAATGAAGAATTAAGCTCCTATTTATACTAAACTAAAAGGGCCAAAAGGCCTTAGAAAGCATGGGCCTAAACACTTGGGCCAAAATAACAAAATCACATTTAAGGAACATAGTTTGAATTAATTACAAATTGATACAACTAACAAATAAATCTAACAAAGAGTATAAGATGTAATCATTAAAAACTAATTTGTAAAAAAATGACGTATAAAACACTCTCCTCAACATTGCTATATGAAATACGCAAGACAGAAACTTTATTTATAAAATGTCTTAAAAACAGGCTAAAACGGTTGAAAAAATTCTATCATTTTATTAATTTTTTTAAATAATGTCCTACAAAATCAATTTTTTTGTAACAATTTTTTTTAATTCTTTTAGCAATTCATTAGACTTGACGTGTTCAATATGATAGAAAAATGTTATTAGACAACTTTTATTTAAAAAAAAAAGTGAAGGGTTTAAAGTAACTTATTGATTAATAGATGAACATGAGCAATCTGAAAAATTGATGGATCACTTGATCCGTTAATATTATTTATGTAACTAATTTTTATATTTTTAATTAAAATCCACAAGTAAAAGTAAAAATATGGATGATTCTTAATTTCCAGTTAAATAGTTGGATCGTTGCCCACTTAATTCTCATTTCCTTTATCTCACTTTCCAATTCCGACTTGTCCAATTTATCTTATTATTTTTTTAATCATGAAATATTTGGTGGTTGAAGTGTTGCACTCTAAAAATTGATAAATTAATTCTTGAATAATGTCCATAATTTATATTTGTGAAAATATATTATAGTTTTTATTTTGTTAATTGACTATATATTTAGATACATCCAAAAAAGTTGCTATTTAACATCTAAAAAGACAAAGTAGTGATACAACAAAAGATAGTTTATAAAACGAAAATAATTAAATATATTAATATAGTGTTAAAACACTGTTTATAGGGCCTACAAAAAATAAACATTTTATAAAAATATGTTACAATAAATTTGTAAAACACTTTTGAGAATCGTATGTTTTTAGAATATTTTTAAAATAAAGTGTCCTATCTGAAAATGTTATAATAAATTTATATGACATTTTTAGGCATTGTAGCAAATTTTTAGAACATTTTAATAATAAAATATCGTATTAGCTACTAGAACTATTCGGAAAAATGTCCTAAAAAGACAAGTTTATTGGACAGTTTCTCCAAATTGATCTGTAAAATAGCGCTATTGAGACGCTTTGTATTAAAAACGTCCTTACAAACTTGTTAAAATGCCTCTATAAGCTTATTACAACGTCTTTAGATACGACACTTTCATTTTTAGTCCTATATATTATGTCTTATATATAAAGTAGTCTATTAGAATGTTTAGATGTTGGTGGCATTTTATGAATTAATTTTATTGTACTGATATCTTTACGTTACGAAGTTTGTGGTTTCTTTGCATTATGAGGTTTGTGGTTTCTTTGTGAAAGTGAGTGGTTCAAATGTTGTCAAACGTTTTATTGGTGGATCAAGTTTATAGATACTTGGTTTAGGGTGTAATACCTTAGAAATATTTTAATTCACTTTTTCTCTCCCTTTGATCCTATTCACAAGTAGCATTTTGTCATTTTTTTGATTGATTTTGTTACTTTGAACTTTTGGAATCTATTAATTCCACATTAAGATTAAGAAGGATGGTCTTGAACTTCCATATCAACTAGACTGTTTTTCCTTATAGTTGCAAGAAAACGGTTCTCTCCTTAAAGAATTTTTTAGAGTTTAAAATATTCAACAATGGACATTATTTTAGCACATGTTTTTTCTGGAATTGCCAAAAAAATATAAAACTATTCACTTCAATTTTTTTTCTATAAACTCAACATCAAGTTTCAATTTTGAAAACAACGTTATAAAATTAAAAACGATGAAACAAATAATCAATTATTTTGAGATAAGTTTACTAAATTAAAAAATATGATTGAAAATAATAATTAGAGACAACTATGAATAGAGACAATTATCTCAAAATTATGGCTCACGAAATCCTACCCCAAGCATGGCATTATTTGAGTGGAGAAATTATGGAGTGTGTCGTTAGTGACATGATATTAATTAATTAAACAATTAATTACTTAACTAGCAATGCCATAGCTCACAGGATTTGCTCTATAAATTCCCTAATTGCTTCATTCCTCTTTCCAATAAAAAAGAAACAAGAGGATTGATACTCCAGGTAAGTTATTCGTTTCGTTAATTTTCAAAGCCAAAACATTCATAAAATATATAAGCTATTTTTCACAAAAAGAGTTAGCTTATAAGTTAGTATGTGATTGAACGGATCATAAGCTAGCTTATTAAAATGCTATTTGAGTAGTATTTTGAAGGCTTTTTATAACTTTTTTCAACTATATTATTATTAATATTAATTATTATATGACATGATACTCTTTTTAGTCATTTTACATTGCCTATAAGAATATCTTCAAGAGCTTCCCAAAATTCCTCTAAAATGGAGAACGAAAACTTCAAATCTGCAAAAAAAATGTCACATCCATCTTTAACAACTTGCTGATTTTAGAGACTTTTATATTCATTTTATTATTACAATATTTCATTAATCTATTAAAACATTATTTCTTTTTTCTAAATTCTTATTTTTAAGGTTTTCTACTACTATTCCAAATGATAATCATTTTTGGGGTTATCTCCATATTTAGAGAAAAACCCATTCTCTCTTCAACTTTTCATCATTTTGGAGAAAGTTTTGGAAAAAAATGTTGGAGCATAAATTGCATAATCTAGGCTAAAAATCCTCATTTTATCTATTTTCTATATTCTGGAGAAGCCGTAGGAGATGCTTTAAGCTCTTTTTACTAAACATAATTTGTTCATAAGCTATCTTTATCAGCTAACAACTGTTTTATACGTATATCACGGAACAACTATCTTATAAACTAGTATATATGTCAAACATATCTATAGTCTATATAGGGTCTAGTTAATTTTTCAAAAAATAAATAATAATTTTAATTTGTTTTCTAGGGTTACCTCTTCCGAAGGATAGTCTGACGAACTACAGCACCAAATGGAATATTACCTCGAGCTCACAGGATTTGTTTTACTTTTATTCCTATGGTTTAACTGGTCCAACCGTCCCCACCGTCGCCGGCCGGAGAAGCTCAGCCGCCTACCACCCGGACCCACACCGTGGCCGGTGGTCGGAAACATCTTCCAGCTGGGCTTCGTAAAGGTACCCCACGAGTCATTCGCTCAACTGGCTCGTGTCCACGGGCCCAACATCATGACCCTTTGGCTAGGCTCCATGTGCACCGTGGTCGTCTCATCCGATGAGGCGGCGCGTGAGATGTTCCGGAACCACGACGTGGCGCTTGCGGGCCGGAAGATCTACGAGTGCATGAAGGGAGACTTCGGGGACGAGATGGGGTCCATGATCACGGCACAATACGGCCCAAATTGGCGAATGTTGCGAAGGCTGTGTAACACTGAATTCTTTTTGAACAGTCGTTTGGATGCAACTTCAGGCATCCGTCACAGATGCATCAACAAAATGGTGCAATCTATGCAGGTAGGGGTGTTCATCGAGTTGAATTCCGATTTCAAATTTATTGATGATACGAGAGTGCATATATCTTAGAGTTTTGGCTATTACTTAGACGAGGCAATGAACCACAGAAATGATTTAGATATATACTTTTATATATATAGAGGAAAATTCAAATGTGAACTCATCTTTCATTGTTAATGTGAGTACCACTAAAATCGCGCCACATGGCAAGTTGAATCGGTGCCTAAGTTTTATTAATATCATGCGATCTAACACGCGCATCCAAAGTTAATAAAGCTTAGGCGCAATCACTCTGAATCACGCGCCTAAAAGCTTTATTTAGACTTAATAAAGTTTTTATTCAGTCTAAATGATACATGAATATTCAGACTGAATATTTCCACGTCGCGTGATTTTGGTGCAGGTACTCACGTTCATAATGAAAGATTAGTTCACATTTGAACCTAACCCTATGAAAGTGTGTGTATATATACGAAGTTCGAGTCGGTGATAGCACAAATCACGTCAATCATGCTCCTGATTGATATATTTGCATTTATGGTTAATTATATGTATTTATTGTATTTCCTTCTTTGTACAAATTCTTTGTAAGGCATGTATCTATATATTGCTTAATAGATCTTCCTCACCAGCAAGGTGAATTCATAACCCTCTTATGGTATCAGAGCCTTGTCCTCCTCCCTCCTAATTTGTCATGGCCGATAACAATTCTTCTTCCTCGGTCACCGGCAATGTGGACGCTCTACCATTTTCTACACTTCTCCATATGATAACAATCAAGTTATCATCTACCAATTACCTGCTATGGAAAACCCAAGTGGTTCCCCTCCTCTCTTGTCAAAAGTTAATAGGGTACGTTGACGGTACGATCTCCGCTCCACCGCAAGAGATCGATGGAGATGCTAATAAAAAAATACCAAATCCAGCGTATGCAACATGGCAGGCCACCGATCAACGCCTTCGTCTTCTTCTTCAGTCCTCACTCACCGAGGAAGCTACGGCGGAGATTATAGGGCTTAACACCTCTCGTGAAATCTGGACCGCCCTTGCAACTGCTTATAGTCACGATTCGATGGATCGTGCAATGAATCTTAAAACTGAACTCGCTCACATCCGAAAAGGTACTGATTCTATTTCTACGTATGGTCGTAAATTTAAAGCATGTTTAGATCAACTCTCTGCTATCGGTCGACCCTTGGATGATATCGAGCAGTCACACCTTTTTTTGCGTGGTCTTGGCCCATCGTTTGCGTCCTTTTCCACTGCTATCATGGCTGTCAAACCTTTACCGAGTTTTCGTGAGTTACTCTCTCAAGCCGAGAGTCATGACTTATTTCAACGGTCGATGGAAGAGACACCGGTGTCGAACGCTGCTTTTATCACTTATCACTCCACTCGTGGCCGTGGCAATTCGAATTATAGTCGTGGAGGATATTCAAATCGCTTTTCGGGGCGTGGTGGTCGTGGTAGTTCAAACCATCAACCACAATCCAACAACCAAAACCGTCGCCGTTATATCCCTACATGTCAGCTTTGTGAGAAAAAGGGGCATATTGCTAAACATTGCAAAAATGAAAATCATTCTGCAAATTTGGCCCAATCTTTTTCTGCCTGCTCTCTCAATCAACGAGACGTTTCCGATTGGTATGTGGACAGTGGCGCGTCTGCTCACATGACAAACTCAACAGGCAACTTGGATTCTTGCACACCTTATTCCGGTCATGAGCAAGTTTCGGTCGGTGATGGTAATCTTTTGAATGTCTCTCATATTGGCAAATGCACTTTACCGTCTTCTATCTCATTATTGGATGTTTTAGTGGTGCCACGCCTAACGAAAAATTTACTGTCGATCAGTAAATTGACATCTGATTATCCTGTTAAAATTGAGTTTACTAATAATTCGTTTGCAATTCAGAATCGCAAAACAGGGGAAGTAATGGCTCAAGGGAGACGTGAAAATGATCTGTACGTGTTGGAGCGAGCACATAAAGCTTTTGTGGCATCCTTACGCTCCAAGAAATTACGTGGTTCCTATGAACTTTGGCATTCAAGATTAGGCCACGTAGCTTTTGATACTATTTCCTTGTTAAATAAACTTGGGCATTTATCTGTTACTTCATTGTTGCCTGCACCTGTGTTATGCTCCCCTTGCCAATTGGCCAAGAGCAAACGATTACCATTTCATTCTAATGAGAAACGTTCGTCTTTTGTGTTGGATTTAATCCATTGTGATTTGTGGGGACCTGCACCGACAAAATCTACCGATGAATTTTCCTATTATGTGATATTCATCGATGATTTTTCTCGTTTTACGTGGTTTTATCCATTACGCTTAAAGTCGGATTTGTTTAACGTGTTGGTCAGCTTTTACAATCTTGTGACAACTCAGTTTTCATGTCCAATCAAAATGTTTCAATCTGACGGTGGAACTGAGTTTTTAAATCATCGTGTTCGGTCATTCTTTACAGACAAAGGCATTCAACACCGTATTTCTTGCCCTCACACTCCAGAACAGAATGGAAGGGCTGAACGAAAGCATCGTCATATCACTGAGACGGGTCTAGCTATGCTTTTTAATGCTCATGCTCCGGCGAAATATTGGGTTGATGCTTTTAGTGCTGCTGTTTATACTATCAACCGTCTTCCAACACCTCTTCTTCTAAACAAATCACCGTTTGAGATGTTATTCTCTACACCGCCAAATTATGAGAATTTTCGACCCTTTGGTTGTAGGGTCTTTCCCTATTTACGGGATTATTCTAAAAACAAATTCTCTCCAAGAAGCCGTCCATGTATTTTTATTGGCTACAACACGCACTACAAGGGGTATCGATGTTTGGACCCAGTCACACATCGCATTTATATAACTCGTCATGCTCAATTTGATGAGTTGGAATTTCCTTTTACCGGTCAGCAAACAACCTCTAGCTCCGCTAAATTGGTGTTTGCTAATTATGATGAACCGGTTGCTTCCTCGCCTCAACACTCGCCCAACTCGTCAATGATCCACTCGACCCCCTTGCATATGCCCGCTGGACCTTGTAATCTATGTAGTCAGGCTACTAGTCCATGCACCTCTTCTGAGTCGAATCCACCTGCCTCTCCTACACCGGTAAATACAGACCATATACCTTCATCACAAGACAGTCCGTCTTCTTCTCCGCCCACCAGTCCACAAGTCCATCAATCTCCACACCCGGCGCCTTTAATTCAACCATCCCATCCCATGGTCACTCGGGCAAAATCCGGAATTTTCAAACCTCGCTATATTGCCGACTTAGCCCATGTTTCTAGTAGTGGACTTCTCACAGCACTTTTTGCCTCCAAGGATCCTAAGGGATTTAAATCGGCGGCTAAAAATCCCGCTTGGCTTGCCGCGATGGATGATGAGATAACCGCTTTACGAATCAACAACACTTGGGAGCTCGTTCCACGTCCCAAAAGCACAAATGTTGTCGGTTCTAAATGGGTGTTTCGTACTAAATATCTCTCGGACGGATCTGTTGATAGATTGAAGGCACGTCTTGTTGCTCAAGGGTTCACTCAGATACCAGGTTTTGACTACTCTCACACCTTCAGTCCTGTCGTCAAAGCTTCAACGGTACGTATTATTCTCGCCCTTGCCGTCATGAATAAATGGCCTCTCCATCAGCTCGACGTCAAAAACGCTTTTCTCAATGGCCTTTTATCTGAGACTGTTTATATGGAGCAACCCCCGGGCTATGTTGATCCGGAATTTCCTCACCACGTGTGTCGATTAAAGCGCGCACTATATGGCCTTAAACAGGCCCCTCGTGCATGGTTTCAACGCTTGAGTACTTTCCTTTGCAAGATTGGTTTTACTTGTAGTCGTGCAGATACTTCGCTTTTTATCTTCACACGAGGTTCGGCTGTGCTTTATCTTCTAGTCTATGTCGATGATATCATCTTGACAGGAAATCAGCCATCATTAATCCAACAGTTCATCTCACGTCTCCATCAGGAGTTTGCGATAAAGGATCTTGGAAAACTCGGCTATTTTCTGGGATTGGAAGTTACGTATAACGAGTCTGGTATTTTTCTAAGTCAGAACAAATACGCACATGATATACTAGCGCGTGCAAATCTTCTCGATGTGAAACCAATTGCGACTCCTCTCGCACCCGGACATCAGTTCACTAGCACCGGCACTCCGCTCTCCGATGTTACCTTGTATCGCTCTTTGGTTGGAGCTCTGCAATACTTGACGATTACTCGTCCTGATCTATCGTATGTCGTCAATCAGGTGAGTCAATTTGTTCATACTCCCACCGTTGATCATTTTCAGGCCGTCAAACGCATCCTCCGGTACGTCAAAGGGACTATCGCATTCGGCCTAAAGTTTTCATCACTCTCGACAGCCTCTCTTCATGGTTACTCCGATGCTGATTGGGCTCGATGCATTGAAACACGCCGCTCTACTTATGGGTATTCCATATTCCTTGGCGATAATTTAGTTTCTTGGAGTGCGAAGAAACAACCTACGGTCTCACGCTCAAGTTGTGAATCGGAATATCGAGCGATGGCTAATGCGGCAGCCGAACTCGTTTGGGTCACTCATATTTTACGAGAGTTACGTGCTCCACCATCGGCAATACCAATTCTTTTTTGCGACAACAAGAGCGCCATATTTTTAAGTCAAAATCCCATTGCTCACAAACGTGCTAAGCATATCGATATTGACTACCATTTTGTCCGCGAACTGGTTGCATCCGGCAAGTTATCTACTCGCTTTGTTCCTACGAATCTCCAACTTGCCGACATTTTTACTAAGGGTCTCCCTCGTCCCTTGTTTGAGCATTTCCGATCCAAGCTTCACGTCGGACCTCCGCCGCATCGCTTGAGGGGGGGTGATAGCACAAATCACGTCAATCATGCTCCTGATTGATATATTTGCATTTATGGTTAATTATATGTATTTATTGTATTTCCTTCTTTGTACAAATTCTTTGTAAGGCATGTATCTATATATTGCTTAATAGATCTTCCTCACCAGCAAGGTGAATTCATAACCCTCTTAGTCGGGTTTCAAATTTTTTTATAGATTCAAAATTCGATTTGAAAACCAATGTAAACTTTCGAATCGAGTCCAAAACTGATTTAAAACCAAACAAACCGATATATATTAGATTATTTAAGTGCGGATCGGTTCGAATTTCTATTTTTACGAATAACATTCAAATACTAAACGCAGGAAGCTGGTGGTAATGGTGCTAATAGCATCGATGTGGGTAGGTTTTTCTTTTTGATGGCGTTTAATTTGATTGGAAACTTGATGTTTTCGAGGGATCTTTTGGATTCAAAGTCCGCAAAAGGGGCAAGATTCTTTTATCATACCGGGAAGGTGATGGAATACGGTGGGAAGCCTAATGTGGCTGATTTTATGCCGTTTTTGAAACGGTTTGATCCGCAAGGGATCAAGAGAACCATGCAGGCTCATGTGCGAAAGGCTTTTCGAATAGCGGGAGGGTTTATCAAAGAGCGAATGAATGGGTTGGAAGAGAAGCTTGATAAGAGAAGTAAAGATTTCTTGGATGTGCTTTTGGAGTATCGTGGGGATGGTGTTGAAGGACCCTCTGTATTGTCTCCGACATCGATCAATATTATCGTGTTCGTAAGTCTCTCGAAAAACCTACTATTTTCATACCGAATAAGGGCATCCACAATCCATACAACTCTAGTAGAGTCTTATGGACTACCACATCAGCATTACATTTAGCATATAACTTTACCATTTAACATTCATGGTCCATACAACTCTTAAAAGTCTAATGGATTTCCATATCAACATTAATCTATTTCCATATCACCGGCAGCGGGGTACCGATGGGGTGCTCTACCGGTCCCGTACCGGTTCACCACAGCGATGTTACCACCGGTACCGAGCCAGCACCGGCTCTCCTACCGGCCCTATTAAGGATGACCTTAAAATGAGAAAAAAAAATATGGGAACCACATAAACTCTCATACAACTATTGAGTGGACCATTCAACTCCACTCTCATTGTGGATGTCCCTAAGGTTGTGTTTGACAACTATAAATAAATTTATATTTCGAACATATTGAACGAAACTCTCTTTTATAAATCAAAAACTTGGTCTTTGAAAACTAATAATTAACGGTTATAATAAGATAATAGAAAAGGAAGAAAGTGCAGCAGAAACAATGATTAAGAGGTGATTCATCATTGTCTTTATGATATTATTAGTCCTGCTAACTAGGCGGCTGTGTTGGTTAAGCTATTAGTTAATTAAGGTTGTTTTGGACCAAGCCAGGGTAAGACCCATGCCATGATTCCGTAGTCAATAAACATGCTGAACAACTAAACATGTTTTCTAGTGAACATTTTTACAGAAAATTATACTTAAAATGATGAGATAAAACATTATACAAGTTTTGTGTATATTAACTGATTTGGACAAGGAAAACTGAAATTAGATTTTATCCGAACAGAAAGGAAGAAAAAAAACCTAATAAAAACAGCCAAAAACTCATCCAATTGTGAGCAAAGCGACTTTTCTGACGGATTAAGGCTATGTTTGGCAAGCGTAGCTTAGAGCATCTCCAATGCTAGGTTCTTACAAGCAAAAAGTGCAATGGCTTGTAAGAACTACCATTGTAGAGAGTTCTTATAAGAACCCATTTGCTTCTAGGTTCTTATTTAAGAACCTTGGTTCTTATCTTGATTTTTGGTAGGAAATGACATATTATTATTTTTTCTTTTTTTTTTTCACTTTAATATTATTATTTATAATACATGGGACCCACATAAAAGGGTTCTTACAAGAACTACCATTGTAGCATTTTTAATAAGTTCTTCATTTGATGAGGTGGAGATGATGTGGCAATAAAAAGTGCAAAAAGGAGGTTCTTATAAGAACCTCCATTGGAGATGCTCTTATAAGCTAGCTGGTAGCTGATAAGCTAGCGGATAGCTGATAAGCTAGCTGTTGATTGATAAACTTGCTAGTAGCTGATAAGCTAGTTGTTGAATAAATTATGTTTGGCAAAAACTAGCTTATGAGTATGTAAAATGACCAAAAAGGGTATATTTGAATTTAATAATTAATATTAATAAGGTATAATTGGAAAAAGCTACAATAAGCTCCTCATAAGCTACTCAAAGTAGCGTTTCAAAAAGCTAGCTTATAAGCTAGCTGATAAGCTACCTTCCTGGTACATGTTTGGATGGACTAGCTTATAAGCTAGCTTATCAGCTAGCTTATCAGCTAGCTTATCAGCTAGCTTATGCTTGCCAAACAAAGCCTAAGTCGTACAAAAATTCGTGGGAGATGCTATGCTCGAGCAAACATTGTGGAAAGCCACACAACTTTTTTGACAACCTCTAATTCGTGCTTAAGGTGCCGTCAAGCACCATTTCCCAAACATAAAAATTTGATTTTTGAGGATCCTACTCGTGTAATGTGCTAGTGTTATCTTTTGACCTTTTCATACATGTGTAAAACTAGTTATTAAGAGCCCTCGCTTCACGCCGGGTTATAAACTATGATAGATTTTATCAGTAAAGATGAATTTATATGTTAATAGTTATTTAAAATAGATAAAAAGATTTAATAAAATCTACAAATAAAAAATATTAATGTTAAGAGATTTTAACCTAAAGCTTTGAAAAAATACGTACTTATCAATAGCTTAATGAAATTATTTGACTCTTTTTTTTATTAAAGTTATAATAACTTATAATCAACTAATAAAACAAAATATCTTAATAAAATAAATAAAGAAAGTAAAAGAACAAAATGTGAACTATGTAATTTGAGAATAAAAACTATAAAATAGTCTATGATAAGGACCAATTATGTAATTTAATCAAACATTTTTTTGATGAGTTAACCATGTAATTTAACAAAGTTGGATGGAAGGATGAAAATGTAATAAAAAAATATAGGAACGAAAAAAGCATTCTTTCAAAGATAGAAAATGCAAAATGCTATAAATACCAAAACATGAGGGACCAAGTTGTACTTTACTAAAAATGTACTGTTCCATGAACAGTATTTTTTGTTCCTGGAAAATGTTATAGATATATAATTCACATAACAAAGGCTAATCTTACTAAGCTAATCTAATCTCTTAGACAACTCAATAAGACACTTAGAGCTTATAAATTAAAAACAAGATTATATCACTATTTCTATGTAGGACAAATTATATGTCTTAGGGTGCGTATTGTATCGAGACATGCAAGATAAAACACGATACGACATTATATAGCCAAACATGACTGAATAATTGTTCAAAGTTTGGTAAGATAGAATCGAATATAATATAATAGATAAAATGACTAATTTAATTACCTATTATATATTGTTTATATATTTTCATTAATTTATATATTTTTATTGAACTATAACGAAATAAATATTTTTATAACTAAATGTATCATTAGAAAGATCCTGTCAAGCATATTATAGCATCCACAATGGTGGAACCTCTAGTAATCCTACTTGCAATATTTTTTCATATGACATCATTGTCAACTCAACAAACTAAGAACTTTACTAAAACTCCATATTGCGAGTTCTTACAAAAACCCCACTTTCATTTTTCTTATTTATGATATAATTTTTTTAATAAGTTTTTATATAAGAATAATATATATATATATATATATGTTAAACAGTTGGAATAAAATTTTTATGTATATTTCAATTTCATAGGTTTTTATAGTATTTTATTGTTATTAATATTTAACATTAAATTACATAAATCAACCAAATTACAAAAACACTATAAACAAAGTATTATAAAAAAATTAAAGTGAGTTTAAATAACATAAAATATAATAACTAAAATTTAAAAACTAATAAAGTATAAACAAACAAACATATTTGATGTTTTTGGTGAGATTTGTGTTTTATTGTGAGGTTATATTGATAAAATATAGGTCCGATCAACCTTGTTCAACAAGAGTTATGGGTAGAAGAAGCCTATTCCATTAGATTTGTTAAAAGTCTTGTCAAATATGGAACAATGATATCTATTATGTTTATCGAACACACTCTTAATGTTCAGACACACACACACACACACACAAAGATGCACACACACATAGACATCGCGAACATGAGAATATTCGAAAGTGTGACACGTATGCCATTCAGTCTGGATAACACAGGATTATTCAGACTGAATGTGAATAATAAAACATTCAATCTAAATAATGTAACGTTTAGTATGAATAATGCATTATTCAAAATGAATGTTTATTCATTATTCATCACGAATAATATAACATTCAGTCTGAATAATGTAATGTTCCATCTGAATAATTCATTATTCAGACTGAATGTTGTATTATTCATCATGAATGATGCATGAACAATTAATCTGAATAAGCCTGTATTATTCAGATTGAATGAGATATGTGTTGTGCTCTCGGCTATCATCACATGCACCATGAAATATGAGTTTTCATTTGAACCTGCCCCTTTCTCTCTCTCTCTCTCTCTCTCTATATATATATATATATATAGTGTTAATCAAATAAAAACCATTTTATTAGTGAAAACCCGTAAAAACCGACTAAAAGATAATTTTTTTACGATTTGTTTATCAAATACTAGGATTTTAACTATTGTTTTCACATATATTTTTTTTTCATAATGTAAGTATCATCCATGCAAAAAATAAAATTTTTATTCATATTATGAATCGAAAATATACAAGATTTTGATTCATATTATGAAACCAATTCATAGATGATACTCACCTTATGAAAAAAATATATGTAAAACAATATATCAATTCTAGCTAACATTTGATGGAAAAATTCGTAAAAAAAATATTTTTTAATCGGTTCTTACGGGTTTTTACTAATAAAATGGTTTTTACATGATTTAACCTCTCTCTCTGTCTCTATATATATATATATATATATATAGGAAAAATCAAATACACACCAATTAATTCATACACACTTACACACCAATCATAGCCCTTGAAAATCAAATCTAATGGTGCATAATATTAGAGTGTAAAATGTTAAGTTTAGAAATTAGCTTCTAACTAGTTGCATATTTTGGAAGGAATTTGAAAATACAAAAATTCTATTGATTTTCAAGGACTATGATTGGTGTGTAAGTGTGTATGAATTAAAGGTTAGGTTCAAATGTGAACTTAATTTTGGTTGTGAACGTGAGGACGAATCTCAGCCACACACCTTCGGTACGGTGGACGCAATCACGGATGATTGACGCGATTCATGGGAGGGTAGAGATTATTAGGGGGGGGGGGAATCGGTCAAAGCCGTCCTTATTGACCAGATTAGTGGCTAAGATTCGTCCTCATGTTCACAATGAAAAAATAGTTCACATTTGAACTTTTCTCTCTCTCTCTCTCTCTCTCTCTCTCTCTCTCTCTTTTATTTTCAAGGGCTATGATTGGTGTGTAAGTGTGTATGAATTAATTGGTGTGTATTTTATTTTTCCTCTATATATATATATATATATATATATATTTATCTTACCATACAAGTAAGATTTCACAATACTTTCTAGGTGGGACAAAATCTCACTATGAAGACTATATACACAACATTAACATTCCATAGCGTACTCTAAGAATTTATACAATGTGAAAATATATAGAACCCTTATATCTATTTTGAAAGAAACTCTTAAGGATAGAATAGAAGTTCCTATATATGGGAGAGAAATGGAGTAAGTCTAGTCGATGTGATGGTGACTGTAACATGCCCCCTCGAATGGGTATAGATTACCCCTAGGTGGGTATGAATTCCCTAAAATGGTAAATCTTGGCTTTGATACCATATGAAAATATATTTTGTTGGCTGGTTTGATACGTTTTCTTGGAACTTTCTAAATGGAATTCTCCAAATTTGGAGAAATTTTAACTCTTTTCTGATGATATCTCCATTTTTAGATTTCTTTTTAGAAAATTGCTTGAGAAAACAAAAAACAAAAACCTTAATTTTTATCCCTCCATTTTTGAGATGTTCTTTACATAATAGAATCTAAGTATTTTTTTAAGATAGTATTTTTAAGTTATGTTTCATTGACTCCAATTTTTTTTAGCTAACTTGTAGCTATTAACAACTAGTTAACAACTAGGTTGTCACTATGGTCTATAGGGCATCGTTCATGCACAATCATCTAAAGATCAAAACAATCATTTCCACCATAGAAAAATCAAAACAATCACTTTCATCGTAGAAAAATCAGAGAATAAAATGATGTGTAAACTTGTGATTGTAACTAAAAGGAATTCAATCATAGAAAATGAATATTTTCATCTGATTTATATCCTGTACCAAAACTAAACCATGGCTTTTGTTCTTAGCTCTTTTGTGTTTCCAATTTTGTTCTTATGCTTAAATGAATCTACGACAGGAAATGTTCACTGCGGGAACTGATACTACTACGAGCACGTTAGAATGGGCAATGACTGAATTGCTCCATAACCCCCATATTTATGAAAAGTTACAAATAGAATTGCGAACCACCATTTCCCCTAACGAAAAGCTTGAAGAGAAGCATATTGACCATTTGCCCTACCTCAAGGCTGTGATCAAAGAAACACTCAGGCTTCACCCGCCACTCCCTTTCTTAGTCCCACACATGGCAATGGAATCTTGCCACATGCTAGGATACAATATCCCGAAGGAAACCCAAATATTGGTCAATGTCTGGGCGATTGGGCGTGATCCTAGGACATGGGAAAATGCATTGGAATTCAAGCCAGATAGGTTCTTGGAAAGGGACAATCTGGTTGACTACAAGGGGCAACATTTTGAATTTATACCATTTGGTTCCGGACGAAGGATGTGTCCTGCTATACCACTTGTTTCAAGATTGCTTCCAATGGCGTTGGGTTCGATTTTGCACAAGTTTGATTGGGTCTTGGAGGATGGGGTTAAGGCAAAGGAACTCGATATGGGTGAAAGAATGGGCATAACTCTTAGGAAAGCTATTCCTTTGAAGGCTATACCCATTCCAATCAATAGATAGAAGCCGGCAACAGTTTAAATGATTGTAAGCTAAATCTTTTATCATGTACATGTATTGTAACGGAAGAAAAAAACTGGCGAGTATTGTAAAAATCTAGTAAATAAAGTGGACAGATTGGTGGAATGTACGTTCAATAAGTTTTAACTAAATAGAAAATATATATTACAATATTAGTTAAAATTAGAGAGAAAACAGTTTTAAACTCAAAGCCATAACATGATGAAACTTGTATCACATACATAGCATTTTCATCTTAATTATAAAAAACTATTGACAAAATCATTAAGAAAATTCCATATCAGTGACAAAAAGATATTGTCAACTAACAATATATGTATCATTTTTGTAATAACCCAAATTTAAGTTCAGTATTTTAATTAAAATATTAGGGTTTGTTGTAACAATGCATATTCTAAATATTAGCAAGGTTTAAAAGATTAGGTGATAAAGTGTGTGCACCTAATTATTTAAAGTACCATTTTTGTAACTTGGTAGTGTAAAAGAGAAATGCTTCTCATTTCTCTACAAAGAAAATCGTGAGCAACATGTGGGTAAGAGAGAAATAAGGGTTTTTTGAGGAATCAACCTACTATTTGGGGATTTTGTCATTTTGAAGGCTTGGAGAAGAAAAAAAAAGGGGGAAAATCGTCCATTAGCCCATTCATCCACTATCGACCCACTGCAACCTACTCTATCAAAATTAATTATTTTTTTAATAAGAGAGAAAAAGCGAAGAGAGATAGAGAGAAATAAGAGAGGGGGGGGGGGGGTGGGTGGGGTGGGGTGAGTGGGAGTGGCTTCACCAAACCGATGGGGAGCTACCCACTCACACCCACGGTGGTGTTCACCAATGTACCCATTGGGTACCAACTACCCGGGTAGTACCCATTGAAGCCACAACGGATGGCCTTAAGGTAATAGTTTTCTATATCGGGTCTCTTTATTATAAGTTTTATCTTTTCATTTGAGAATCTGGGATTTATATAAATCCTCTCTTACAAGCTTAATATTTTTCTTGAATAGAGTATTGTTGGGTATTCTTTTAATTTCTTGGTTGGATTAAAATCACATGGTGGATAATGGTTTTAGATGGTATATATGGTATAGAAACTGATTTAACTAAGGGCGTGTTCATCTTAATGGAATGGAATGGATTTTAAGGAAGGATTTGGATTTGGAGGGATTTGAATTTCAAATACTTGTTATAGCGTGTTCGTTTTGCGGGATTTGGAATGAGATTTGAATTCCAATCCTTGATAAATCTCGTGCGTATTGTAGGATTTGGATTTGGATTTCAATTTTTTTTTTTTTTTTTGTAATTATTTGTTTGTTTAAAAAAAATTGTTTTTATGGACAAATAAATTTTTATCAAATTTTTTTCGAAATTGTATATTTGTACCCATCAAATCTCTTTCAAAATAAGTAATTACTAAACCAGTTCATTTATATTTACCCACCAAATCTCTTCAAAATTGCACTATATATTTAATCTTCGAAATTGTTTTAAAACACATAACTAATTACCAAACCAGTTCATCAATACTCGGTGAAACTATATATTTAATCATCCAACGTGTTTAAAAATACATATTAATCATCAAATATATTAATGCAAAGTAGATGTTTAACACCGATTTTTCTTCTAAAACCAAACATATATATATATATATAGCAAGAGACATAAAAAGAAAGGCAACACCAAAACTTTAACCACTACTAGTTGTTTTACAAATATTTGTATCATACATATTGTCAATTGGTAGCATTCCAAGAATCAAACATAGGTTGTGCTAAATTATCTCTAAATGTAGTCGACTCATTTGAAGTACAGACAACATTTATATTATCCCCATCTTCAACTCCAAGGTCTCCGGTTCCCTCATCCACTTCATCTTCTTTGTCAAATGGATCTATTAGCATTTCTCGCATTAAAAAATTGTGAAGAAGACAACATGCCATGATGATCCTAACTTTTGAATCAATAGGATAATACGAGTTATCTCTTAAAATTCCCCACCTTGCCTTTAACATGCCGAAACATCGTTCGATCACATTTCTCGTCGTTGAATGCTTCATATTGAAAAATTCTTTAGGAGTGGTTGGTTGGTGTCCACCACGCCAATCATTCAAATGATATCTTTGACCCCTATAAGGAGCTAAGAAACCCTCTCCATTTGTGTATCCGACATCAACCAAGTAATAACCTAATAATAAATTTAAATCTATAATCCATCAAGATTTATACATGTTAATATATAGTACACTATCAAAATTTATACCCGGTCTTGGAACTTTTAATCCATGAGGCCTAAGAAGAGCATCTCGAAGCACTCTACCATCAGCTACCGACCCCTCCCATCCCGGTAACACCTATATAAATTGCATATCTTGTGAGCACACCCCTAGAACGTTTGTCGCTATTTCATTCTTTCGTGTTCTATATCTAGGTTTGTCTTCAAGTGGAACTAAGCATTTTATCTAAGTTCCATCTAAAGCTCTAGACAATTCTAGAACCAAAAATAAATTATCAATATATTTTTAGAAAATCTATATTAATAACAAACATTTAAAAAGAAGTAGAAGTACCTTAAACCATTTCCATCTTTGATCAGTAGAGTTATCAAGAACAGGTTCGGCCTTCTTAAGCAATTGTGGATGTAACCTTATTATGGCATTACAAACTATAGAAACAACTCTAGTAATTGTATCTCCCGAACGATGAAAATGACATACCATAACCTGATTCTTAACATTGTGAGCAATAATATGAAAAAAAATGGCAGCATGTTCTTCAATATTAATGAATCTATTTGTTCTTAACCCTCTGTATGTTTCAAGCATGTCACACAACTTTTTGAAACATAATCGAGTCGTCCTAATTTGCGATATAGACATAGTGTAACTCTCATTAACATATTTATGCAATACTGAGCATAGATTAACATTTGACGAAAAGTGTCTAATTTGTCGTCTATCCCTTTGTCTTTTGACCATGATTATCCAAAGTGACACAACAATGAATACAACAACACGAACAACATCGTTAAACCACTCCAACAACTCTTGTCTCCTTTGCCTACTTCAACATGTTGTTAACCTAATTCGATCCATTTCCTGTCCAATTATACAAATTATTAAATATATATGATGCATAAGCTATGTAAACGTGTTGTTAACCAAACAAACATATATATATATATATAGAAATTATAAAACCAAACTAATATATATATATATATAGAAAAAATCGGATATCACCAAACAAACAAACAAAATTGGATCCCAAGTTTTTGAGAAACCATAGGTATGCAAGAAAACACAATAAGCAGAGTGATGAATATGTGACTAAAACCCCTTTATTTGTTAGCTTTCAAATTTTGAAAGGGGATTTTTAATGAGATAGAAGAAGCAATCAAGTGCAAGTGATAGCCAGTTCAGTTGGCTTGGTGCGTGGGTTATACGACCTATGTGGGGAGGTTAGGAGTTCGACTCCAAACCGCCTCCAGGGGGGATTTTCTCTGAGCAGCAGCCGTGTTCGAATCCCAGTACAATGCCTTGAAGCCCCAATATGGGAAACTGGATGGCTAGGCTGGGGGTGGTCACCTCTCTTCATTGGAAGATTCGAACTCGGGTTGAGAGACTTGGCGCCTCGGTAGCACGCAAGATACTCCGCGCGTACCAACTGTTGTTCAGAAAAAAAAAGAAAGCAATCAATTAGTGTTTCAAATTTCGACGATTCAAAATGGTTTTAACACATTCATTACTTAATTAAATATTCAAAGCACCAAGCTAAAAGGGGTGTTTCTTTACGGTTTAATTATTAAACTATTAAGCCAAAATGGCTACATGAATAAGCCAAGACCACTCACTTCTCTCAATTAAGCCACCTCAAATAAATTAATACATAAAAATACACCATAAATCATCCCCAGCTAAAAAAAAGCTCTAATACATACTGATCCGAACAAGTGATTGAGGAATAACTAAAATTGGTTTATTGATAAACACAAATACACAAGTTATTCAATCCTAAAAAATTTGTCTCTTGCTAAGTGGTTTATTAGTCAACCAAATTATTCAATTACAAAAAAGAATGACCATAATAATTGAATAGCATTCCTAGAAGGCCATAGCTAAATGTCAACACAATTGTTGCAAAAAAAGTTCACCTTTTTTTGTAAATTATCATAAAACCCATGTGCATCTGCTTCACCAATGACAAATTATTGTCTTTAGCTCTCCTCTTCTCTTTATTAAAATGATTTTAAGACCGTACAAACACAAAACAACATATCATATCACTACAAAAAAAATTTCATTTAGTGGCACACACTTTTAGTGGCATTTAGTTTTTATGCCACTAATTGATATTTTTAGTGGCACTTTATATATGCCATTAAAACTTTTTGTGGCACTTTATATTTTATCCCACTAATATACACAATCAATAGTGGCACTTTGTATTTTATACCACTAAAATACACAATCAATAGTGGCACTTTGTATTTTATGCCACTAAAATACACAATCAATAGCGGCACTATGTATTTTATGCCACTAATATACACAATCAATAGTGGCACTATGTATTTTATGCCACTAAAATACACAATCAATAGTGGCACTTTGTATTTTATGCCACTAAAATACACAATCAATAGTGCCACTTTGTATTTTATGCCACTAAATACACAATCAATAGTGGCACTTTGTATTTTATCCCACTAAAATACACAATCGATAGTGGTACTTTGTATTTTATGCCACTAATATACACAATTAATAGTGGCACTTAATATTTTATGCCTCTAGTATACACTATCAATAGTGGCACTTTATGTGTTATGCCTCTAATATACACGATCAATAGTGGCACTTTATGTTTTATGCCACTAGTATACACGATCAATAGTGGCACTTTATGTTTATGCCACTAGTATACATTTTTAAAAATTATTTAGGGGAAAACTATACGTCTTCATCTCGACACTCGACTCCAATAACTGGACCGATCACCGTCTCACCGAACCACCCGGACCTTCTGTAAAACCCAATTTTAATCGTTACATTAACCTATCGTTTTTCTATTGTATTTAGATGTCAACTAAAGATAACTGAGGGGTTAAAACCGTTATTTTACTAAAGTTCTTATAATTACTAAATAAATATAAGTATATAAGCATGAAGTTGGTCAAATTAGAGTTTCATTTCTCCTTCTCCATTCTAATATCCTTTCACCACCTTATTTTTCCTTCATCTAAACTACTCATTCTCCATCTATTTTCAATATCGAATTGTTGGTGGAATCAAATTACAATTACATAATCGTAATCCACTCTACGAATCCTTCCTAGAGGTATAACTCTCTTACCCTTTTTGCTAAGTTTATGTATATGTCTTAAGATGGATTCCATATAGTTTAGGTTTGGTTTATGATTTCATTTGGCAAATTATGTAGTATTACATGTTCGGAACACGTTGATGTCGTCAAATTTGTAATAGGAATCAATTGGGTAAAATGTAGTTACAAATTGGTAACGTTTTATCATTACGTTAAATCGCACACCAATTGTTCGATTTAATGCCTAAGAGATCAAAACAACGTGATTAACCTTAGAATGAGAACCTTTGCAATTTATTTAGTGTTTATTATGTTTATAACCTTTAGATGATGTAAAAGTATGAAGTTTAGATAATTATAGCATAAGTTGAAAAAAGTTTCAAATCGGTTTAGAAAATTTGGTAAAACTCAGCAACTTTGTCAGCCTATAACTCTCTAACCGTATCTCCGATCGAGTTCAAATTTTGCAGTCAGATAGCCCTTTATATGTACCTCATTTCGTATGCAGAGAGTAAGACCCGGTTCTAACTCGAAACGGGTCGAAACAACGCGTTTTTGGTGCTGGTCACTGCAGTTACGGACCAATCCCTGCTTTCTTGTAAAATTCGTATAAAATCAATGGATAATCCAAATGCGATGATTCCAAATTGAGTAGAACCATAAGCGGCCGTTCTATAACTTTCGTTTAGAACTTGTAATCTTTATTGGCTTCTAAATAGGAGAAAAACACCGGTGAACACAGCGTTAAAAAGCTGAAAATGCAAAAATTGAAATCGAGCGCGACCAACTTTTGAGCTTGGTTTCGTAACGCGTATCCGACCGTTTCTTTTCAGAATTAAGTCGTTAAAAGCCTTTAGGATTTATGTGTACTATTATAAGAATTTGCGTAGTCATTCATGTATTAACTACTTATGGTTCCTTAGGCTCGTGAACAAATCAGTCATCCTTGTGAATTTTCGTTTGATTGTGTCTTATTACCCAAGTTCATTTGATGGAATCTTCTTTACATATTTTGTGATAGTTGCTAATTGAAAATGCAAATCAATTATATTCTTTTTAGATCTCTGAACTTTTGATCTCTTTAGATGTTTTGCTCGATATGTACACATGAGCTTGTAAAGCTCTTCACTGCCTGTGCTCGCAGAAGGTATATATATTTATAGTGTATTAATTTGTTATGTAAAGGAATATGTTTGCATTGATAGGTTTCAAAGAGGTTTGAAGTGGAAGCCAATGGCTTTGTTTAAGAAGCTTTGTAAAGTTCTAAGTTTCTTAATATTATTATAATATTAATAGATTTTATTGTACATAATTAGTTTATTGTGCCAATAGTTATAATTTTCACTAGAATGTTGTGTTTTAATAAGCTAATGGGATTAGTCAAACTGTTTGTCTATAGCATAAGTTGTTCATTTGGAAATGCAATTGCTTGAGTTTATGTGAAAATAAGATCAACTATATAATTACTTTTCTAAATTTGAAGGATGCTAACTATTGGTTCCATCGTTAAATTTGGATCTGCTTGACTACAACTTGTAAGAAGATATGTGTGAAATCTGATTTATTTACCGTCTCAAATGCATTGGTTCCTGTTCCTGATTAATGCTTGTGAAACTTGGATTTAGAATGGTACCGCAAGTATAGAACCCATTAATGCACTTCATTGTGTAAATAGTGGCTTGGTCATTTGGCAAATTATTGACTTCTATTATTTTTTGTCTTGTTTTTCTTATGAAGCTACAAGTTTTAGCAAGTCTCAGTTGCGGCCTCTACTGCCTATATGAAAATCATGACTGATTATTCTGGCCTTTCTTATGTGGTGAGCTTAATGACAGATAGGCTTTTCATTTCTATGGTCTTTTCTTAGATACTTGTAGTTAAATGGTATGTAAATGCTATAGGTGTGCCCTCAAGAATGGTGATGTCCACTGCACAGAAAGGACTTCCTTCACCACAAACAGTTATAGATCTGTAACACCCGGAATTTTGTAAACTCGAACTTGTTTGATAAAAATGAATAATGGGAATTCGATTAAATATAACGCAACATTTCCCAAAGTTAATCATTAGCTCGTAATTAAGTTTATTGGTCGAGTCGAGAATTTAACTTATCAGTTTTGGGGTGAAAGGGTAAATACCCGAAATAAGGGGGGGTTGTATGGAACTAATTCACCAACTAGTTGAAACCCTTGCCCCTTCTTCCTTTCATTTGTGAGTGTTGTGTTTTTGAAGAGAGAAAAGAGAAAAGAGAGAAAAGAGAGAAAGGAAGGGTTTGGAAGAAAATTCAAGAACCGGAGAAGGAATCGAGCTTAGGAGGTGAAATCAAACCGTGAAGTGTCGTTAGAATCGAGTTCTTAACGAAAGGTATGGTTTAATTTGTGTCAAATTCGTGTTTCAGTCGAGATTGGAAGTCTTGGAAGCTAGGGTTTATATTTGGGGAAAAACCATGGATCTTGATGATCTATGGGTGTTTTCGAGTTTTATAGTTAGTTTATCATGTTATACCATCGTAGGATCGTTCATAAACATTCGTGGGGTGTTTTGGGAGTCAAAATCGAGTTTTGGATGAGTTTGGTGAGTGTTTGCAAAATTAGCTCGCGGGATAGTGCAGGTTAGGCAAACCCCGCGACCTAAGCCCGTGACCTGAGGTCGCGCGGCTAGGTCGCGCAACTCACTGTTCGCGTGTCGAAGATTTTCCGTTTTCGATTCTTTTCGAGTTTTGGCTTTGGGCTTTCCTTAAGGGTTATATTAGATAATGTTTGGGAGATTTTTGGGGCAATTGAGATAGTCTAACCTAGTCCTAGACTCGTGCTTCGGTTGTGAACCGTAAGTGTCATTTTGGGAGGTTTACTTATGTATACCATAATATGATTGTATAGGTACTATCTTGTGACGTGTCTAGCTACCTAATCCATGTTTGATTGTGAAGAATACCAAGGTGAGTTGCTAAAACCGTTTTGTTAAAACTGAGAGCGCATCATCTGATTGATTTATATATTTTGCTTGGGAATTGTATACATGGAATAATTTATCGTATGCTACCTTGTATGAGTTATATTCATATGATTATATGATGAATGTAGGCATGAGAAATGCGTGTTATTATGTACGCCACGGCATGATGTGAAAGGATTGAATCCCGAGCATGTTGGCTTATATGAAATGAATGAAAGTATGGAGGTTTTCAATAATGCTTAAATTATATAACATAAATGTTAAGAGCACCGCCAGTCAAAAGGTGTGTTGCTATTGGTCACTAGTCAAAAAGTGGACCGGGATGTTACTAGTCAAAAGGTGAGTACCCATGTTCTTTTCGTAAACACAAATTGGACAATGTGACACTAGTCAAAAGGTGTACACTATGTAGATTTTTGAAATGAGATTGATTTAAAGTGGCACTAGTCAAAAGGTGTGCACTTTCAAGTTTACACGAGTTCGACTCAGTCTTGGGTGGCACTAGTCAAAAGGTGTGCACCTATGTCCCTCGCCATTCGTGTGGCCGCGAATGTGCCTGGCCTCTGAGGTTGTCTATTTGAGTTTTCGTAGGAGGACGACAAAGGGGTGTCTCGACTCTGATGTGTAACTTGCTTGGCGAAAGTGGGTCGCTCCCACGGTTTTCAAAGATAAAAGATAATCCGGTTTAATATGCTACATTTTGTTGTTCATACACTTTTGTATATCTCACATGTCTTAACATGCCTTTATATGTATGATCTTATGTTGATACAACTCACTAGGCTCCTCTAGCCTAACACTTGCTTGGTGTCGATGTGTCTCTCAGGTACTAGGGATGCTGTTACCAAGTAGGTGCCCGGGATTGAGAGTGAGATTTGGGGGATGTGTGAAGAGACCGGTCCTTTAGACCGCGCAGGCGTTGACCGATTTTGACGACCCTTTTTGTAGTCTTTTCCTGGATAGGATTTAGACTAGATGGTTGTCGTATTATTTATTCAAATTACAAACATTTTAATTATACACTATTTATACCCCTGTTTTTGGGAAGAGCTCACGCTTTGGCGTATATTGTACTAACATCTTTCTTAATTGAAAGTTTTTGTTTACTCAAAATTTTGGGGTGTTACAAGATCTATTAGAGGTTGTTACGACATTGTTCTATTATCTTTCTGTAAGACCTAAAGTCAATGAATGTGGAACCTGCTAAAATTTGTTCATTATCATGCAATATTGAGTTTGTTTGGCTTTGATCAAGATCTTGAGTTTGTTAATTATCATTGAAGATGATGCACTAATATTGAAGGTTTGAAGTGTCATACTTTGTTCATTTATATAAAAAAGATTTGATAATTGAGGTTGGCAGGACCTTGCGTATGTAGAATCGATTTTCAAATAACAAATGTTTTTACCGGCATAAAATTTGTGCAACAAATGTCGTTTTGTTTATTGTGGCAAAAACAAAAGTGCCACTAAAGGTCCCTTTGGGAATCTATGACACATAGAAAAAGTGCCACTAAAGGTCCATTTGGGAATCTATGACACATCGAAAAGTGCCACTAAAAGTCCTTTTGGGAATCTCTGGCACACAGAAAAGTGCCACTAAAAGGCTTTAGTGGTTGCGCTTCTAGTGGCACTTTTTTTTGTGCCGGAGATTCCCAAATGGACTTTTAGTGGCACTTTTTTTTTGTTTTTAGTGGAACTTTTTGTATGCCACTAAATGGCGTTTTTTTGTAGTGATATCCATCCATCTTTTATTAATTAAAGCTCCTCCTGTAGGTATTATATATCTGCCAATGCAAATCTCACATCCCTTTCAATCAAGTACAGTTTTGCTGCTGATAAACTGTGATTCACTTCTTTAAGCTCACTCACTTCTATATTCTTACCTATGAACACCAAACAAGGTGCAAGGAAGGAGGGATGTTTATCTTTCTTTTACCTATATAGCTTCATCGGTGTTTTCCATTTTTTTTTCTAAACCTTTGTGCTTTATATTCTTATAAAAATAAAGAACTTCTATCGAGTTTCATTCAAAAATCTTTGTGCTTTATAAACAGGGATATTACATAAGATTTGTTGCTTTATGTATGTGTGTAGTAGTATCCATACTTACACATCATAACAAATAGAGTAATTGGTCACCTTCTTTTAAGGGGTCATTTACTTAACCAGTTACTGGGTAAGTATTTACCATTATCATTTACTTTATTGACTAAGCGTAAACATGACCTAAAAACAGAAGAAATAGCATCTATACGGCTATACAATTACACAAACCAACCCATTTCTACAAATCACTCTAGCATATCCATATAACTATTTTGCATAAAAGCTACAAAAAAGGTCCCATTTTTGTTTAAAAGGACACCATTAACTAGCTTATCAGCTTATTAGCTTATCAACACTAAGCTAGCTTATCAGCATTCCTCTATGGTGATATATTAAGGCTGTAACACCCCATATTCCAAAAGAATAATATAGTATAAATAAATAAACTCCCAGTGATCTAAGGTCGCGAGTGATATAAAATTTCTAAACCAAAGCAATATAGTTAAGAGTTCATGCAAAACATCCCTCCACAGCTGAGATTCTATTAGTTCAAATACTAGAAGTAAAACTAATTCCGCTACACTAAGCGTTCACCTTTGTTAGAAATATTGTTAGTTGTGTCAATTTTGTAATTCTTTAAAGTTGCTTTCCTTAATTGTAATTTGTGGATTAGGCCCATTGTTTAGGGCCCATCCATTTAAAGCCTTTTAGGCCTTTTAGGAGTAGTATAAATATGAGTGTTAGACTTCATTTGTTTTTTCCACTCTTCCACTCCTTCCTTTCCTTTCCACTTCCCATTGTATACATTTGAGAGCTAATCAATCATGTGGTGACTTTTACACTTGTTATTTTATTTCATCATGATCATTACTCCACTCTTAGATCTTGTACTTAATGTTTTCACTATAAAAATCTAAGTGTTCATTGTGGTTGATTTGGAACCTACAATTGGTATCAGAGCCTACCACTTGCTCTTGATCCTTCAAGTGTTGGTTCCGGTGAAAAAAGTTGGTTTCAGCATTGAGGTTTTGGATATTCAGCTTTGGCATTCCCGAATTTTACTAAGTATTTTCAGCTCCAACACTTAGCTTTGGGTTTTCTGCTCCAGCACTCCTGAAAATTTTCTAAGTGTTTTCAGCACAATCCCTAATTTTCATCAATACCGAAGCCAAAACAAAAGCCAATACCAAAACCCACACCGAAACTCAACATCCTATACCGAAGCCACCTCCGGTATTGCCTAATACCGCACTCCATAA
Source organism: Centaurea solstitialis (assembly GCA_030169165.1). NCBI lineage: Eukaryota > Viridiplantae > Streptophyta > Magnoliopsida > Asterales > Asteraceae > Centaurea > Centaurea solstitialis. Next base: position 69,780,259 of record CM058046.1, read on the forward strand.
TTCATACATAGAGAATTTTTCACCAATCCAACCACCGGATCAAACTAAGTGGTTTAAGATTAGTAATCAACCATGAACCCAAGAGAAGCTCTAGCAATCGGGTCGATACCCGACCACCGGTTCTTCATGTACATGAAGAGGAATCCGATGAAGAGATGAATGACATAAAGAAAGCTCTAGCATTGATCACCAAGTCTATGTCCAAGAGAAATGCAAGATAACCTATGTCTTTTAACAACCATCGGAGAAGAGTTGAACATGGTGGTAGAGCTGGCTACCAGAAAGCTGAGGAGAAAGCCAAGTCAGAAGATAAGGGAAAGGAAGTAAAGAAAGATAATGTGTGGCTCAGAATGTCAAGTGATGATGAGGAAGGAAGTCCCATATGTATGCTTGACCAAGATGAGGCATGGGACCTAACAAGTGATGAAGGAAGAGAAGATCAACTATGTCTGATGGCTAACAATGTTGAGGAGGAGCTGTACTTAGAAGATGGAGGACGTGATTACAATGACCTTCATTCAGATCATTTAGAGTCACCTTCTGAGGTACTTTCAGACCCTTACATTGAACTTGAAAATCAAGTAAAGGATCTTGCTCTTAAAGTTTCTGAGTATGACAAGAAAATTAAAAAGGCAAATAGCTTGACAGCAATTGCAAAATCCAAATTAGGTAGTGAGTGTGCCTTAGTTTTAAAATTCTCCATTGAACTAGCTCATTCCAAAGAAAAGGTAACCACTCTTACTCTTGCAAACAAAACCTTAGGAGATAAAGTTGCTAGTCTGAATGACAACATCACAGACATGCAAAAGAAACTTTATTAGGCTGAAGTCTTGAGTAGAGTAAGTGTTCAAAAGTATGAAGCCATTTTTGCCCAACGAACAAATCTATTTGCAAAAATAAAAGATATGGAGGACAAGTTCCTAAAGAGAGGCCAAACCGATCAAACCATTCATATGAACCATCCTAAAGAGTTCAATTATTATAACCCTAAAGAAGGCATTGGATACAAAAGTCCATGCTATCTTAGGCGTGCCATATCCAAGACTCCTACTATGTATGACCTTCGGTACATGAGTCTTGGATACAAAATTGTTTTCATGAAAGAGTCTGATGATCCTGAACAATTGAAGGAAATTGAGAAGAAAGAAAAACATAGAAAAAACAAACACTCCATTCCCTTCAATTATACATCTCTCAATGCCAGTTATGCAACGCGTGAGATTCCTTTGTCTAAGAACTACACGCCTAGCTATACTGAGGCTAAGATGAATCAGGAAGTTCCAATCCTTTCCAAAAATTTCAATGATAACAGAAATTTCTTTAAAAAACGGATTGCTACACTTGAGGCTGAGCTTGAGGATGAGAGGCGCATGAGCCTTAGGGAAAATGATCTATTCTTAAGTAAAATCAACTCATTAGAGAAAGATCTCAAATCCAAAGGCACACGAAAAACAAGTTAATCCACCTTTTGAACTCGTGATAGCTCATGTCATCGTCACCATACATGGAATGTTAATGCTTTAGATTTTAGACCTTCAAGTACTTTTTCTCAAAACTCTCTTTTCCTCTTAGTGCACGATCTTTCCTTGTAAAGGTTTAAAAGTTCAAAAACGAGGGTTAGACCATAATGTTTAGTGAATTCCCTCGGGAACAGTTCCAAAATAGTTTAAACACGGTCCGCTGGCCCAAAAACTGAATCATTTACCACAATTTTACTAGAGTAGCACTATGAGCAAAGAACATGTCACCCCGTGACTAACCGGGCTACTCTAGACCTCCTAGGCCTTGGTAGTAACCCGAGTGGTAGGCTCCCTCGGATGCTCAATTAGTGGGTGACGAACAAAGTTCGTGCCCCATACCACTCCACTCCCAAGGGATGTACGGTCCCTTGGTATACATTGCTCACAGTGCAACTCTAAAACATTTCATAAAAATCCTAAGGCATGCATAAAGATGACCATCAGTATAACAATGACAGTTCAAGTGTAAATCCATAATTAACATTTGCAAAACATTTCACTTTAGTTTAGTCCATAAATTCTTGGGTAAGGGAACTCACCTGAGTCTAACTCACCGTACATCAAGCTACTCCGCCTAGTGAATCTGTAAATGTTCTAAGGCATTAATGATTCCCGGTTAATAGAACCCACTAACTATGACACCCCTAGGCAGACCTAGCACGGGGGTTCCGCTAATAGAAGTCCGACTTGGACAACCAGAAGTCCGACTCAGACAACCAGAAGTCTGATTTGGACAACTTTGGAAACCCGACTCGGCCTTTGGCCTTATCCGACGCGGGAAAAGCAAGTGGTCCGACTCGGACTACTAGAGTAGTAGTTCGACTCGGATAACTTGAACAACACCCAAAAATGACAGTTCCAGGTTCGAGGAGATCGAACCTGGTACTCCATTTTCCAAACTCAAAAGCTCCAAAACTCAAAATAGACCATAAATAAGCCTACAATAGGAGTTCCCCTAATGATCCTTAATCAATTTTAGAAAAAAAGGGTTTGAATCTTACCCAAAGAGTGTTAGGATTATGTGCAAGATAGTAACAGGGTTTACCGTGTCCAATGTTATAAGACACTAGTAGGTCACACCGCTGCACACCAATTAGAGATCAAGTGGATTTACCAGTTTGATGGAATAATTAATTATTTAAGTGAGAAATAAATAATAAATAGTTATTTATTATTTAGTTAAATAAAATATCAGTTGGTATATTTTATCAGATTAATTAATAGTTAATTAATTAAAGGGTTAAGTTATTTAATTAATAGTTAATTAATTAAATAAAAAGGTTTAAATCAATTAAAAGCTTAAACGGGCTTTATAATTGATCGGGCTTTTTCTTTAATGGGTATTACCATATTTATAATTATATATATAGTAAACCTAGTAAATAATCATTTATTCCATTCATTAAGCCAAAATAGAAAAACCCCAGAGAAAACCTGAAACCCTCTCAATCTCTCTCACTCCATCGATTTCAGAGGTAATCCCAGAGGTGGTCTAGCAGCTAATCTCGTGTAGGTGTCAGTAGCGGTGTATCCCCTGCTTGCGATCCGGTGTTTTTCACAACTAAAGGTTAGATTTCGAAACACCCTCGATTGTGTCTGTTTGTGTTTGGGATTGGATCCTCGATTGGGAATCAGGCCTTTTGTTCCGCTGTGCATGTTTTGTAGCCTATGATTCCCAACAGTGGTATCAGAGCCACTTCCTAAACCTAACAGATCAGGTTTAAGCTGCTTGTTAGTTATTTAGGTTTTGTAAAAATCGTTGTTTTTGTGTTTAAAAATCTGATTTTTAGTAAACCTAAGCGAAACAACGATCGGCGGTGGAACGGCGGCAGTTAGCCGGCCGGACCTCCAGGCCGATCGCCGTGAATCGAACCACCATAGACACCGCCGGCCGCACCACCCGATTGGTGGCTGCGGCGCCGGCTACTTCGGTAACCGCCGGCCACCCGCTTGGTGGCTGTGGCGGTGGTATCGATTGGATTAAAACCGCCGGCCACCCGATTGGTGGCTGTGGCGGTGGTGTCGACTGAATGGAGAACCGCCGACAGGCGGTGGATGATGGTGATCGACCACCTAGGCGGTGGCGATCAACCGAGCAACGATGAACGGTGGTGGCAGCGGTGATCGCTGCCACCGTCGAATCCTTGATCCGCCGTACCACCAGTCACGGTGGTGACGGCGATTGTTGTTCTCGTCCGCCGCGCGACCACGGCGGCAGTGGTGGGGCGATCCACTGCTGTCGCCGGTGGATGGTGATGATGATTGTTTGATGCGATAAGCACCGACGGGCGGCGGTGGTGGCTCACGAGCCGCTGCTGTCGCCGGAGATGATCAATACGACGGGCGGCGATGGTGGTGGCTTTCTAGCTGCTGCTACCGCCGGTGTTCGATGGTGGTACGGGCGGCGGCGGTGGCGGTCGTGTCATCGTCGTCGCCGGCAATGGAGAAAACCCCGATCGACGGCCACGTTTTGGCGGATCGGTGGTAATTCGAAGTTGTAGTTCGTTTCGATTGTTTATCGTTAACGGATCTCAGTTGGGATCTGTTTCCGGATAGACTTCGAGGAAGGAATCGTTTTTAATCAGATAAGGTTAAAACGATTCAGGATTAAATTGATTTATTTGTTTTAAATTAATTTCTGGTTTTATAATTATCCGGTTAAAATTCAGTTATATTTTAATTCGTTTAATTGTAATGAGTCATAGCTAAACCCTTTTAGACCCGTGGTTGTGTTTTTTATTTTTTATCCGTTTTAGAATAGTTGGGAGGCCTGCGTGCCATTTACAACCCTTCTTGTATTTTTTAAATTATTAGAATAGCTTGGGGGCCTGCGTGCCATTTAAAACCCATTTGTAATAGTTAGTTTTAATCATCAAGACGGAGACATGATGACAACCATGGATCTCGGAGCCAGTGGGAGTGCCAGAAGACGAAGACTTTTGTCACTTAGGGTTGAGACCGTTGTTTTTGTGTTGGCTCACAAAACAACATTAGTTTAAGGGTTTAGGCTATGACTGTGCTTTTTATATTTAAATTGCGTGGTTGTTTAATTTACGTAATTATTGTTAAATATAAATTGCCCTTTTGAATGATTGTTTTAAAAGATAAAAGGATACAAATACAGTTAGTGTTTGGATCCAGTTTTTCAAAGTTTTGAAAAAGGAAACTGGCAATTTTGACCCTTGTACAAATCATAGATTAGTAAGTGCAACCCACTTTTGGGGCACCTCCGGTGTAAGGTACATAGGGCGTTGTAAGTGTACACACTATGAACGCCCGTGTTCAAACCGAAACTGGAGGGTGATAAAACTCTGCGAATTATCTCCGGGTGGTACCGGCCAGAGTTTGTCCAGGTCCGGGGTGGTGCAATCTATTTTGGTAATTATTTATTCACTGGGTGGTAACAAGCCAAAATGCACTAGATGGACTAAATATGCACGGACTATAAATATCCGATGTCCCGACGATCTAGAAGTCGTATTTTGAGATTGGAATACGATTGGTATAGTTTTACCTACCATAGATCGCATGAGTCGGTTTGACATGATCACATGCTTCCCGACACATGTGAAATATGGATTCTAGTCTAATAAATTTATTTTAAGGGTAATAATTTATTAGAATTATATAATTATAAACTAAATTGGAATTTATATTCTTCTGTAGATGTCTCCAATTAGCATTCCGTTTTATTCACCTGAGGAATCACTTCGCCTTATTACAGGCAAGTGGAAGCTTACGGGCCAGAACTTTCCAGTTTGGAAGTTACACTTACAGAATGTTTTGAGTGCCCAGGGTAAGCTTTATGTGATCAATAAGCCCATGTCACGACCTAAAAGCAATGCCCCTGAAGAGGAATTTGCTGAGTATTTCAGATTCATGGAAGATGAATCGGATGTAATGTCCATTCTAGTTTTCTCTATGTCACCCGAGTTCACGGGAGACTTAAGAGTGAAATTCTGTCACGAGGTTGTGAGAAATGTGGAGAACCAGTTAGGTTTCTACAAGCATACGGGCAAGCTTTTGATCATGCAAGAGATTCTCTCCCTGAAGCTGCAAAAGGGTCAGTCAGTTAAAAACCATCTTATTGAAATGAGAAGGCTTTTTAAATGTTTATCACGTCTGGGGTACAAGATGACTCAGGAAGAGTTAGTGTATCTCATGTGGTTCTCCCTCACAAAGGAAGTTCAGGACACAGCTAGTGCCTACATGAAGGAACCGAAGAACGACGTGGATAAAGTTCATCAAGATATCCTGGCCAGTCTAGAGCCAGCACCCGAACCTGCAAATCTCATGGACACTGATATAATTGATGAGCTGGGAGATCTGAGTTGCCCAGAGTGCGGCAGCGAGGATATTTGCGAGCACTCGATGAATATCGACCAGATAGAGATCGGTTTACCCGATGCTCCAGGTATCTTTATGATAGATTGCTTAATCACTTCTTATGAATCATGGGTAATTGATACAGGCAGTGGTAACCACATTTGTAATCATTTACAGGGATTCACTAGAAGAAAGACTCTGAGGAAGGACCGTTCGAACCTACGAGTTGGCGAAGGCACTCCGTTGATTGCTGAAGCCGTGGGATCTTATAGTCTTAGTTTACCCTCGGGTCTAGTTTTGGAACTGGATAATTGTTATTATATTCCAAATATGATTAAGAATGTTTTGTCTTTTGATTTATTAGTAGACCAAGGTTTTTATTATAAATATGATTATAAAATGATTTCAGTCTTTAAAGATAATATTTTCTATTTTAAAGCTACACCCGTGAATGGTCTATACACTGTAAATCTACAAGACAACAGTAGTGGGAGTCTGTTAGGATTATGTGCAAGATAGTAACAGGGTTTACCGTGTCCAATGTTATAAGACACTAGTAGGTCACACCGCTGCACACCAATTAGAGATCAAGTGGATTTACCAGTTTGATGGAATAATTAATTATTTAAGTGAGAAATAAATAATAAATAGTTATTAATTATTTAGTTAAATAAAATATCAGTTGGTATATTTTATCAGATTAATTAATAGTTAATTAATTAAAGGGTTAAGTTATTTAATTAATAGTTAATTAATTAAATAAAAAGGTTTAAATCAATTAAAAGCTTAAACGGGCTTTATAATTGATCGGGCTTTTTCTTTAATGGGTATTACCATATTTATAATTATAAATATAGTAAACCTAGTAAATAATCATTTATTCCATTCATTAAGCCAAAATAGAAAAACCCCAGAGAAAACCTGAAACCCTCTCAACCTCTCTCACTCCATCGATTTCAGAGGTAATCCCAGAGGTGGTCTAGCAGCTAATCTCGTGTAGGTGTCAATAGCGGTGTATCCCCTGCTTGTGATCCGGTGTTTTTCACAACTAAAGGTTAGATTCCGAAACACCCTCGATTGTGTCTGTTTGTGTTTGGGATTGGATCCTCGATTGGGAATCAGGCCTTTTGTTCCGCTGTGCATGTTTTGTAGCCTATGATTCCCAACAAAGAGATGATGATGCAATGAAGATGATGATGAGGTTGGTGATGAAAGTTGCTGCCTCCGTTTCCAAAAACACACAACACTGAGGTAATCACCCTCCCAAAAATGGAAAAGATTTACCCTAAAAGGTTTAAGTACCTTGGGCTTTAGGCCCTTGGCCTTAAATCTATTTCCTTTAAAGGAAAAACCCAAGTTAATTAATATTCCTCAAATTATCCAAAGATCACATTTGCCCCCTGAATGCTGGAAGATTTGCAAAAGGAACCCCAATAGTTAAGATATTTACATTTCTAACTCCCGGTTATTACAAAGGCTGTGTTTGGCAAAAATAAGCTAGCTTATAAGCTAGCTTTTTGAAAGAAGCTACAAAAAGCTAGCTTATAAGCTAGCTTTTTGAACCCCAATAATCTACCTTATAAGCTAGCTTTTTGAAAGAAGCTACAAAAAGCTTATCAGCTTATCAGCTTATCAGCATTCCTTTATTGGAAAAGGCTACAAAAACCTTATTGCCTTGAATAACCACAAATGATCTAGATTATAAGAAATGCTGCTCAGAATTCATATCCAAACGAACTTAAGCCACATTCCACCTAAATCAACATCCAAAACTACTGAACTCAGAAAGAAAAAATTCAGATCTATCAAGTAACAAATTCAGAATTTATAAAACAAAAAAAGTATTGAAACCCATTTACCAATCAAATAGACAATCTGACTACTACTGATTTCACTCCAAAACTTGATAAAAAATACAATATGTACCTTGATTGAGGCTTGAGTTTATGTTGATGATTGAATCAGAAGACCTGGAGTTGATTGAAAAGAGAGTAACGATCTGGAAAGAAGAAAACTTGCATCAAATTTCTGAAATTAGGATTTGACTTATCAACAGAGAAGAGAGATTACTTACCAAAAGATTGAGGTCCGAAATCGAGTGAAGAGAAGAAGATAAAATCATGGAGATCAGAGATCGACTATGAAGGTCTGGGATAGAAGGGCGACGATGGAGAGTTTGGGGAAATTAGGGCGAGGATGATGGAGGTCTAAGATAGAAGACGCACATTAAATCCGCTGGGATTGGATTATAAATCCAGGCCCATAAAGTAGGATTTTAAAATTCCTTGTTTACTGGATTTCAAAAACCCCCTAGGATTTCAGAATCCATTCCATCCAAATTCTATGGTTTAGCGAACACGGGAATGGAATGGATTTCAAATCCAAATCCCTTGAATTTCATTTAATTCCCGCAAGACGAAGGCGTCGTGATAGAAATCCACTATGTGCTTTGTTTTATATAAGATTCAAGAGTTTATATAAGAGTTTTATTTAGATTTTATCTTTTTCTTTTATTAGGGATTGGAATCAACCAGAAATTAGTTATTTGACGATTAATTTATTAAAATAAATTGTTTCCCCAAAGAAAAACCCACCAAGTTGTATTTCTTTCGTAAACCTAATTTTTATTGGGATGAATTCTTAAATATGTTGGGGGGGGGGGTTTGGGTTTCTTTTAGTTACTGTCTAGATTTTGTAAAAATCGTAATAAATCGCTCGTACATCGGTTTGAGGCGTGTAATATGTTGTTGGAACCGTATTGATGTCCTCTCCAAACTGTATGTTTTGAGGAAGAGCTGATTTGGACTGTAAGTAGATCAAAAATTGAGTTTAGTAGCACATCTCAAATGTATGACGTGATTTATTAATAAGTTTTTAAAAAAAATGTATTAAATTGGTTTTAAATCGGTTTTGGATGATTCTAAGTAGGCCGGCAAAGCTTAAGGGTTGCTTAAATATTTAGTTCACGAAAGTGTATCTAACTTGTCTTGAAAAGTTATTGTATGTATTGAACTTTCCAAATTACCTTTAAGTGTATTCAAGTTTATAAAACTTACCATTTAGTGTATACAAGTGTATCCAACTTGTCACGAAAAGTTGTCCAAAATACATTAAATGCTAAGTTTTGCAAACTTGGATACACATAAAGGTAATTTTGAAAGTTCAATACATACCATAACCTTCCAAGACAAGTTGGATACACTTTCGTGAACTAAACCCTTTTTTAAGTGATTTAATGGTTATGAATGATTTATCTAGGTAATAAGGAAACTTAACCTAGCGAGGTGAGTTCTATTGCCAAACCTTTTGATAATTCATAATGCTGGAAATGTTTTATGAAAATGTTGTGAACTCTTTACATCTGATAAACTGTTTCTTTTAACGTACATTATAAGCATGGTTATATTGAACTGAATATGTGAGTGTAAACTCTATAGAGGCATGATTGGATCCCTCTTGTATCTTACTGCCAGTAGACTTGACATTATGTTTGCTACATGGCTATGTGTGCCAAGTATGTTAGTAATTATGTGCAGAAATTGACAAACCAGATATTACACATCCAATGTTACAAGACACTTGAGGGTCACACCTGTGAGGACCTGTAAATCAAATAAGTAAAATAATCCCAGTTTGAAGAGATTAGTTTTATAATAGTCAATAATAAATCTATTGGGTATTTTCAGTTAGAAATCCCAAAGTTAAGGATTATTAATTAACTATATGGATTATGTATTTATTAGGTAAATAAATATGTAATAGACTGAATAATTGATTAGTTAAATTTTATCCAGTTAAAATGGAATAGGAATATTCTTTTCTTCAGGAGAAAGAAAATAACTCCATTGGGATAATTGTTAAAGAATAAGGAAGCTTAATTATATGGAAACTCTTCCATATAAATAAAGGGTTAAGGCTTAACCAGTTGATTGATTAAAAAACTAGCTTTCAAAAGAAAACCAAAAATTCCTCTCTCCTCTCTCCCATAATCGGCGCCGACCACAAGCACCAAAAACTAGTTCGGTTTTGTGTTCGATCGCATTCATCGCGTAATAGCTGGTTCGTGATCTCGGGATTAAATCCGGCTAGAAGGATTTTGTTTGGTCGTTCACAGGTGGATCAAGCTCGAGCAATGCAGGTAATAATTATAAACCTATAATTATTAGTCTATGTCATGTAAATCTATAAGATCTGCGTATTATTTGGGTTTTTATAATCAGTATCGCTTCCACATAAATCAAACCCGTTTTGGTTAGATTAAATAAACTTTTGATCAGTTCGATCATAAGATTTATAATGTGTCTCAATCCAGTTAGGTTTGAGATTCACAGTGTTCTTCGTATCTGATTGATACGAGGATCCCTGAAAAACCCAACAGTGGTATCAGAGCCACAAGTTTATTCGTTTTAGTTAGCTGATCGTTAAATTAAATTGTTCCTTGCGTATCAAGTTTTCGTGTATATAAAAATTTGATTTCTATCAAGATTCAATATTTTATCGTTTTATTTATCGAAAAACACTCACCAATCATAAACGTCGATCAGCGGTGGAATGGCGGCAGTTAGCCAGCCGGACCGCCAGGTCGATCGCCAGCAAGACCTAACCGCATGAAATCAATCGTCGGCCATTGACTTCAATCACCGTGCCGTACAATAGTTTGGTGGTGGCGGCAAACGGTGGTAGCTGCGGTCGCACCACAGCGAGTGGTGGCGGCGTCGATTGTTGTTTCCGATTACCAGCCGCACCATAGTTCATGGTGGTGGCATTCGCTCGTGGATATATCACCGTCCGCACCACAGATGGTGGTTGCGGCGGTGGTTGTTGTTGGTTACGTGATCGGTGGCCGTAATCGGTGGCCGTAATCGGTGGCCGAACTGTGACTGTAATCGACAGTAGTGGTTAACCGCATCAATAATCAAACCACAACGGAGCCGAGGCCTAACCGCCAGATTGGTGGTGGCAAAACGACGGTGGCCGTGACGGCTGCGGCTGTTTAGCCGTCGTTATGGATCGCTGGTCACAGCAGTAGAGGGGATGGTCGACACGACCATTTGCGGCGCGAGCGGTTCTCGCTCTTCGCGACGCGAGCAGTTCCTTCGCGGCGCGAGCGAGGCTGCAATTGTTGCCAATGGTTGCTGGCGATGGTGGTGGCACCTTGGCGTCACTGTTGTGATCGGTGGTAGGGTCGATGTCACGAAAACCGTCATCAGGAATCATTCTAGGGTTTTTCGTTCTATTGGGTCAAATTTTGTTACCAAGCCCAAAACCCAGTTTTTGGACCATGCTTATGGCCCAAAAGGGTTTATTGGTTTGTTAGTCTTTTATCCAAAACTATTTTTTTTTTTTGGGTTCTAAGATATTGTTTTTGTTTTATTATTAAAATTAAGGGATCTCGTTTATCAAACCAGTTATTTGTCCCGTTTAGTCAAAAAGGCTTGGTGCCATGTTTTGACTAGTTGGTCAAACCATGATACAATTCACGGTTCAATATTTATTCTACCGATCAGTTTGGTCGATGGACCCGGTTTGATGTATTCTTTTTTCTTTTTGGATAAAAGATAAATTTTAAAAGAAAGTTATTTTTTGTTTTATAATAGATTTATCGTTTATAAATCTTGATATAATTCAAGTAAAAACGTTTTTCGGATTAAAATATTAAGTTTCGGTTTATAAAACAGTTTGTTTTTATAAAGCAGTTAAAACCAAGTTTTGCGATACATGAGACGAGATATTTTTTAACGGATCTAGGATTGCTTTTCGCTTTATTATATTGCTTACTTTTATGCTTTATATAAATGCATGGTTGTTTAAATTATATACCTGTCTGTGTATATATTTTTATCCATTATAGATTTTGCTAACTTAGACCCCTGACTCATTTTTGGGGAGGCCTGCGGGCCACTTACAACCCTTTTGTAATAATGACCTTAGGATAGTTATTTAAAATATTCCTTTCCGGAGTTCCGTCGAAGATGCTGAGGCCAGTGGGAGCTACGCGAGGAGATTGAAGTACTATAGACGATAGGTCATTAACGGTCCTTAGAAAAAAAGTTGGCAAATCTATAATTGGTAAATATATTAACTGCGTGGTTGTGATTATTTTACTCGTGATAATTGATATTATATGTTTATCAAATACGTTTTAAAATAGGAGAGAGTTTTAAAACTAAATAAAATCACGAGATTGAATAGGTTTTATAATTAAAATTGCCAGTTTTTCTAAGCCTTTTTTAAACGGTAGATTTTATTGTTTTTCCAATAAAAGGCAAGTTGACAAAACAGTTAGTTTTAATCAACTAGTGTGCTATCAAAACAGTTAGTTTTGATTAGCAAGTATGCTTTTAAAACAGTTAGTTTTAATTAGCAAGTACTTCTAAAACAATTAGTTTTAAATAACATGTATGTTTAAAACAGTTAGTTTAAAACATCAGTTGTTTTTTTTAAAAACAATCAGTTTTTAGAGTTACAATTTTTTTTTAAAAATACTGGATATTAAAAGGTTTTCAAAATTGATTAAAAACCCCGAAAATCATAGATCAGTAGTGCAACCCATCTGGGGGCACCTCCGGCGTAAGGTACGCGGGCGTTGTGAGTGAGAGACATTGAACGTCCGCGTTCAAACCGAAGCTGGGAGGGGATTACAAGACTCTGCGACTTATCTCCGGGTGGTACCGGCCAGAGTAAAGTGTCCAAGTCCCGAAATGGTGAGATCTATTTTGGTTCTTGTTAGGACCAAATTGTCCTAATTAGTGAAAGTTTTATAAAGAAAGCTTTGAGAAGGTTTATTTTGTATTTAGCTAGTTAGTTTAGCTAATGGGATTGGGCTTGGGCTTTTGTAATTAGGCCCTATATATAAAGGGTTTATGCTTGGGAAGAGATAGTGTGAGAAGCCATTTTCAATGAGAGTCAATTAGGTGTTTGTGTGTGTTTTTCTTGTAGCTTTGAGAGCTCTCACCAATAAATGCAAGAAACATTTCTTTTCTTCACTTGATTTCTTCTCTTAATCCTCTTATTGTTTGATTATTTGGGACCAACAAGTGGTATCAAAGCCAAACAAATCATCAGATTTGTTTGTTGCTATTGAATTATTCAATTAGATGTGTTTTTATTTTTTTGGGTTTTGAAGCTTTGTTCTTGAAGAAAGTTTGAATTTGGATTTTTGGGGTTTGGATCTTGATGGAAACAAGAATAACCCGATTCAATTGGTGTTTGGGTTGTGATTATATCCCGACTCGGGAAACATGAATAACCCGATTCGGGTATTCGAGTTTCCCGACTCGTTCTTAAGTGTAACCTTTGATTTTTCAAGTTTCCCAACTCCAGATCTGTGTTTCCCGACTAGGAAAATGGGTTGTATTTCCTGACCCTATATGAATCTGATTTCCCGACCTGCATGTTTTCCGAGTCCAGATCTTTCCTGACCTTGGATTTTGGAGTCGGTCTTTGAAATTAATTTTTGGAATCACAGTCTATTTTTGGAATTAATTTCTATTGAATTTTGGAATTTAATTGTCGAATTTAGTTGCGCAAAAAAAAAATCCTATCACGTGGGGTCTAAAAAGAAGTCTGACTCACGACTGCAATTGAAATTAAGGAATCCCGAGTCACGTGCTGGAGTATTTAACCTTGTGGATTTGCCAAATTTGGTCCCTGAATTTTGAAGTTGTTTAACTTTTAATTTTCAAGTTCTAAGATTTGACGATGTCAGTCCCTGCACTTCATGTTTTAAGTTCTGTCGAATTTGGTCCCTGCACTTCAAGTTTCAAATACATTCAGATTTGGTCCCTCAAGTTCAAGTTCTGAATATTTACAAGATTAACCCCTAGAGTTCAAAGTTCTGGATTTTTACAAATTCAGCCCCTGGAGTTTGAGATTTTCACATCTTTTTCAAAAAATTTAATTTTTCTGATTTTAGACTTCCAGGTTTCGGGTTTGGGACTATTTGACGGAATTTTTCACGAGGACGCTAAATTGCTAAAATTCTGTTCGGGAATCATCTTCAGATACGCTTTCAAGATTATACTGTCAATCGGGCTTATGATTGACCACTTTCCGCTGCGCTCTAGACCCACCCAGATTCAGATACTTTTGATGCTTCAAAATCCCCGAGCTTAATTAGCCTCCTCTATTTCCCAATTGATTCGTAACGATCACATCAACCTGGTTTTAGCCCAATTCAGTTTTCAACCTTGAAAATTGAATTTCTCTTGTTTCCCCGACTGCTCCAGATTCTTTGAAGACATGTTTGATTTGTAACGATTTCAGAACGATGGTGATAGGATTCTGCATTTGGTTAGATTACTCAGAAGCCTGACGCTCTGCAACCATTATTCTAGAGTTTTTCTTAGATGGAAGTATTCCTCTTACGGGTGAGAGTTGAGTTTTTCCTTTGGATGCCACCTTCGGAGAATGGTACTATTGTTATGTGCTCAATTCCTAACCATTTCACTATCGTAGAGGTTCTGTTGCGATCTAGAATTTTGAGTGACGCTCATCATCCATCTGACTAAGAAGACCAGATCTTGATCTGATTACTTGACATTTTAGAAGATTTCAGGAAATCGACTATTTTCTGAGCAGTGGAGAGATCAAAGCAGAGTATCTTGTTCGACATCTACTCCCAGTTTTTCATTCCATATGGTGTTTCGGTGATCCAAGCTTCAGTGATTCCCTGATGTGAGCTTATCATATTTAGAGCTCTCATGCTGAATTCCTATTCAACACGCGGTCAAAGACAGATTCGTTATTTTTCTTGTTGATCTGCACAGTAACTCACACATGCATATATCCCTTTGTTATTCTTGGCAGGAGATCAACATAGTTGGATGAATCAACATGCTCTGCTGCAAGCTGTTGTATTCTGCGAGTATCAGACGTGTCGAGTTATTTACAAGTTGAGTTGTAGTTCGTGCAATCAGTCGCGGTTATTGCAAATCGGATCTGGTCTTTCAGTTGAAACTGAAGATAAAGAGCTACAATCGAGGGGGAGCTTGGAGATCAAAATGTAGCCGAACGCCACTAAAGTTTTCTGACGAAAGCAAGGGGGAGAAGATCAGAGATGCTTCCTTTATAAAACTTTAGGGGGAGATTGTTAGGACCAAATTGTCCTGGTTAGTGAAAGTTTTATAAAGAAAGCTTTGAGAAGGTTTATTTTGTATTTAGCTAGTTAGTTTAGCTAATGGGCTTGGGCTTGGGCTTTTATAATTAGGCCCTATATATAAAGGGTTTATGCTTGGGAAGAGAGAGTTTGAGAAGCCATTTTCAATGAGAGTCAATTAGGTGTTTGTGTGTGTTTTTCTTGTAGCTTTGAGAGCTCTCACCAATAAATGCAAGAAACATTTCTTTTCTTCACTTGATTTCTTCTCTTAATCCTCTTATTGTTTGATTATTTGGGACCAACAGTTCTGTTAAGTTCACCGGGTGGTACCGGGCCAAAAAGCACTTAGAGGGACTAAAACATGTACGGATAATTACCGGTGTCCCGAAAAGATCTAGGAGTCATGTCAGTTAGATATGATTGGTAAAAGTCCTTACCTACCGAAATAATACGTGGGCCTGGTGGGGCGTGAGCAAACCGCACATCAGGACGTATGAAATAAGGATCCTAGTCCAATAAATTGATCATTTAAGGGTTTATTGATATTTATTATAAATAGTCTATTCACAGTTACAAAAAAACAAAGTTTTAAATATGTAGATGGCAAGCACAGTTACCAACACAAACAATCTTTCTCTCCGCTCCATTCTCGAGAAAGACAAACTAACCGGCCCCAATTTCCTCGACTGGGAGCGCAATCTGATGATTGTGCTCAGGCACGAGAGAAAATGGTATGTCCTTGAAGAGGCTCTAGGTGAGGCCCCTCCAGCAAATGCCTCAGCTACTATCAGAAATGCTCATAGGAAGCACTCCAATGATTTGCTGGATGTCGGTTGTCTTATGCTTGTGACTATGAGCCTAGATCTCCAAACGGGGATCATAAACACAAATGCTTATGACATGATCCGCCAGTTGAGGGACATGTTTCAAATGCAAGCAGGCACAGAACGTTATGATGCCACTAGGGCATTAAACGAGTGCAAGATGACCAAAGGGACCTCAGTAAGTGACCACGTCATGAAAATGGAAAGGCACATAGATCACCTAGAAAGGCTTGGTCACCCAGTTCCGTTGCAGCTAGCAACGGATACAATACTCAACTCACTGTCTGATGATTACAAGCAATTTGTGATCAACTATAACACGAACAATATGGAGAAGTCAATTGCTGAGTTGCACTCCATGTTAGAAACTGTTGGTCCCAAAGGGGTGACCTTCAAGTAAGGATAGTGTATGGGATTATAGAAGTGGGGGGGTTGAATATAATCACACAAATTTCACTTTTAAATTCTTTGTTGTATTAACAATATGAATTTACAGATTGTTGCGGAAATAGAAAAGACTACGAGTCTAAACTAAACAATCTAAGTTCTTTCACTATGCACTAGAGTGAGAAGATAAGAAAAGATAGAAGATAGAGGAAATAAGAAAGAAAGGATTAGGGTATTTTTAGGATGAAGAAGAAGTATGGAGAACATCTATTCACGTCTTATTTATACCCAATGCATTAAATGCATGCAGACTCACTTTTGTGTACGTGTCACACTTCAAGTGGTCTATTGTACTATTTACTATAAACAAATACCGTTTGCATGTTGTGCAAAAGAGGGTTTGTGTAAACAGTTGCCTTGAGGTCTGATAAGTACGGAGGGAACAGAAAAGAGACTGTCCTTATGTACTTTTGTGTCAGTAAAGGCGGATAATCCTTTTGTGCATTAGATTAAGACATTACACTAATCCTTCAGGATCAGGATACTGATTAGTGAGGAGAGTCCTGATACTGATGTAGATCAGGAATCACTGTATCCTGTTGAGTCTTCAGGATGTCATACGAATTTGAGCAGCCTGCTATCACTTAGTTCCGTCTTCAGATCACGAGCATGATGTTCCTGTCATCAGCTAATTCTTCGACTTCGCTGATGGTTCTTTGAGTATGATCTTAATGTCTTCAGGAGGTCTTCACTTCGGTGGTCAGGATCAGTAGACTGCAGAACAGACTCATTCATCTCCTGATCCTGATCCTGATGATTTAAAATTACAAGTTACAACATAATTAACAGGGAATAACACTGAACAGACTCAGTGATAATTCCTCAAGCTATAACTGAAAGTAAAGACCTATTCACTAAGTGAAGTTACTGGATCATTATCATTTCATCAGGTCTTAGGAGAGCTGGATCAACAATCTCCCCTAAATGATAATGATAAGACAACAGAGAAATTGTCTAAGTCTAGAAAGGTTTAGAAATAAATCTAAATCTAGAAGTTAACAGTAGGAAATAGAACTCATAAAGGTACATGTCCCATTTACTATTTTGAGGGATCTTTTTCAGTACTATGATGGAATAAAGTACGATGCACTGAAATGCATTTCCATTAATCTCATTAAGTTTTTACAAGAGTAAAGAAAATACACAAGTACATGAATGAAGTACTGAAAGAAAAATACAAACAAAATCCTAGCTATCAGAGTCTTCACTGAGAACTTCTTTCTTGACAGGGAAAGTAGTTGGTGTTTCGCCAGTTGCTATTCTTTGATCAAGAATGGTCCTAATAGCACGGGCAAAGTCCTTGTTGTCTTTAATCTTCTTATCTCTTAGTGCAGTGAAGAGGACTGACACCAAGTGTTCAGTGGGTGCTTTGTGTAGTTCGCTGAAGCGTTGAAAGCGAAGGATGTCTAAGTTGTCCTTTACACAAATACCGTGAACAGGTTCTCTGATGACTTGACCTTCAAAAAGAGTTACTCCAGAAGGAAAGGAGAGATCAAGCATCAAGAGATCCAGTGGCTTGACTGTAGTCCTGGGCATGCAAGGAGTGGGTCTCCTTGTTGAAGTGCCTGCTGATTGTCTAACAGGAGGCTTTGGAAGAGCAGTAGGAGGTTGGAGTAGGACATCAGGTATTTCGGTTGTTCTTCTGATTCGAGCGATAAGTCTATCAATGACTTCTTCTACTTCAGCCCTGTAATTTTTGTTGGCTTTTGGAAGTAGGCTTCTGATTTCGTTCCACTCTGACAAGTTGTATCGGTCTAACTTGTCAAGAGTGTGCTCTACGTCCTTTACTCCTGAGCGTTTGACGGTGAGCCAGGTTTTGCCAGGAACTCCTTTCTTTCCCCTGTTTCGGCGAAGATGGATTCCCACAATTCTGGCACCGTGCTTCCTGAGATGAAGTCGGTCTCTGCACCAGTCAAGCTCTTTGTCTGCTTCCTCTGTCTCTTCCTCAGTCCTCTTGTTGAAGACTTTCAGTGCAGCCTTCTGTGCTAGAATTGGATCAGCACTTATTTCTTCATCTTCATCGACGTAGTCAAAAGCAAGCTTCTTTGCAGCTTGAGCAGAGAGGAAGGCTTCTCTTTCTTTATTGTCGTGCTCCTCCTGAGCTTTTATTGCGAGGTCGTACTCCTCCTGTGATAGATAGGCGAAGTCAGAGTCCCAAGAGGTACGAAGAGGAATTTTTACTCTTATACTCTCGAGTCGCTCTATCACAGCGTCTAAACGCCCATCCCTGTTCACAGCAGTAGAAGTGTCAGGGTAGTTTTCTCCTTCAGAGCGAGGAGAATTAGAAGGAGGAGATCTAGGAGAAGAGGCAGGGGTAGAAAAATCATCAGAGATGAATTCATCATCTGACGATAGGACCACAGTTTTAGGAGGGGCTTGGATTTCAGGGGTTCTGGACGATGAGGCTTCAGAATTAAAACGGGTTGGATTTAGGGGAGTGGTTTCATGGTTTAAGGGGGTTATTCTGAATGTCATTCGGCTAAGTTCAGCTCTGGTTTGTTCTGATGGACTATTCTCCATAAGGCGAATAATGTCACCAGTAATAGAACCGAAGTTAACATCTTGGGTTTCAGGTTCAAGGGTTGGTTTAGTGGTAGGTTCAGGTTCAGGTGTAGGTTCAGGGGCAGATTGGTTTGGTGGTTGATAAACAACTATTTGAAGGTTGTTTGAGGGTGAGTCTTCAGGGGAGCTATCGGTTATGGTTATGGTTTCAGAGGTAGGTTTGGGGTTCAGGATAGTGGAGATGGGTAGGTTATCAGAATTGGAGGGAGAGGATGGTTGGAGTGACATACCAGGTGCACCGGGTTCTCCCCCTGAGATTGAGAGAGTCCTGGAATGGGCGCGGAGGAGGCATTTGCAACCTTCTCGACGATGAAGTCGTCGTCATCATCATCATCATCATCATCATCCTCGTTTGTTCCCCCTCTTCATTTGTTCTCTAGTTGGTGGAGGGGGAATAAACGGAATGGTCCCGCAGAGGCTGTCTCTCCCCCTCAACAGGTGCCCTAGCCAAGGCGGCTGTTGAAACACACCTCTGAAGGAGAGAGGCCATGTTTGTCTGGAGCTTCCTAGTGACGAAGGAGGAGGTGATCAGGGACTGAAGTAGGTCCCTGTCAGCGTTTGTGAACGCTGGCGGTGGTGGAGGAGCAGTGGTGATAGCGTTGACGGCGGTGGAGAGATCATTCACCTTTGCCTAAAGAGCCCGGAGCCCTGCCTCTTGAGCGTCCAACCTCTGCACCACAGCATCCTGAAAGGAGGTGAGAGAGTTGGAGCTGTTGTTGACAGCAGTGGAGAGAGCAGGCAGGGCTGTGGCCTTCATGTCCTCGATGGACGCTTGGAGGGAGTTGGAGGAAGTGGCCACTTGGGATACCTTGTTGTGGATATTGTCCAGACAAGGTATGGTCAGGATCACGCCAGTTGGTGGCGGAGTGGCAGCCGTGGCAGCAGCAGTGCAGTGGCGGCGGCGGCTTCAGCAGCAGCAGTAGCAGCCTTCGCAGAGGCAAGTTCCAGCTCCAAGGCTTGGAGACGAGCCTTGTGCGCATCCTCCTGCAGTTGGAGTGCTACTCGGGCCTCCTAAAGTTGGCGTTCAGCGGACTGACGCCTGAGGTCAGCTGCGCTCAGCTGACGCTCAGAGTCCGTGAAGATGAACTCGTCGAAAGGATCATCCTGAAGTGGAGGATGTCCTTGAGAAGCTGCTCCAAAAGAACCTGTAACATTAGTAGCTAAGTCAGTACTAGAAGACTCAAAAGCTTTCATAGAAGTAGAGAAGGTAATAGTTTGCTTAGAAGTATTACCTGAGGCTTGAACGGCATCAGAACGATTGCCGTCCACATTCTCTGAGTGTTCGAGTAGAACAACCTCAGGTTCAGTTGATTGTGGAGCAGGAGTATCTGTAGGTAGAGAAGTTTTAGATAAAGGAGATGGTCTATTTGTTGAGAATCGAGGGATACAAGAACATGCACAGCGGAATAAAACCCGATTCCCAATCGAGGATCCAATCCCAAACCATACAGACACAATAAAGGGTGTTTCGGTGGATTACCTTTGCGAATAATAACTCCGAAACGCAAGCAGGGGGTACACTGCTACTGACACCGGTTGAGAGGGTTGCTAGACCACCACCGAGGATCACCCGAAAAACGAATGCGAGCCTTCCTCCTACTGGATTTGGCGCCGGTTTTTAGGGGAGAGAGAGAGAGAGAGATTTTTCTGGGTTTTTGGAACTGAAAAGAATGAATCAACTGACACCCTTAACCCCTTATTTATATGGACAAAACAAGCAGTGTTTGATTCCATATATAATTCTTGGTAATTATCTCTGAAATAACTTCCATAATTATCCTTTTAATTAATCTAACTGATTAATTAATTATAAATAATTAAACTAATTATTTAATTCTTTTTCTCTCTAAATAATTAATTAACCAATTAATTATTTCCCATAATCCAAACATTCTCATTTTGGTGTGCAGTAGTGTGACCTACTAGTGTCTTATAACATTGGACACGATAACCCCGTTACTGTCTTGCACATAATCCTAACACTATTAAATATAGCACGAAGAGTGAGGTAATATTTCTTACCAGCAGCTCCCTGCTTCTTTTTCTTCTATGCCTTTGACTTGGCACGCTTGGGGAGAGGAGGAGGAGTGGATCCAGAGGGGAGTGGGCGCTTCTGGAGCGCAGAAAATGTAGTTGCAGCTGGGGAAGTCAGTAAGGGGTTAGCTACTGACATAGCATGCAGAGAATGTGAAGAAGATGGTTTGGATGAGAAGAGAGAAAACATACCTTGAGAAGGAGGGGAGGCGATCTGCTCGTCTGCATCCTGGTCTGGTTCAGGAACAACGAGAACCGCAGAGAGAGGTACGTCATCAGGACGAGAAGGAACCTGGTCCAGCAACTTCGGTCCTAATGCGTAAGGGACGTTGACCACTCGGTTTTTGTGCTTGATCTTCTTCACCATATCATCCTAGATATGGCGAACATAGTCAAACTCCCGATGGTGGGAAACTGCTCAGTGCTCCCCGTCTTCCCTGTCAGACAGAGACCGAACGTGTTCCATATGTAATAGAACGTAGCGTTCAGTCCTGTTTTGTGGACAGTAGCAGCAGTCTTGGTCAGAGGGACGCCTTCCTTCTCAGGCCATCGGTAGCCAATGTCATCCAGCATAGTGATGACTTCTTCAGTGGATGGGGGAGGAGGATATCTCTTCTTTTTGGAGATCTGGAGGACGTTTCGAAGAGTCCCAATTCCAAAGGAGATGATATCTTCCTTTATTTGGAATTTTATCACCTCATGCATTTTGCCCTTTGAGTTCCTCTCCTGGGCCATCGTGGCAGTGGACCAGAGTTGGAGAAGCAGGGGTTTGTTCGGCTTGGGGTTGATGGTGAAAGCCGTCTTCAGTGAACTGTTGAGAAGAAAGTCCCTAGCAGGCTTTAGGTACTCTTTGCCTTCTGGGAGGTCAAACAGGGCAATGAGGTTGTTGCCTTTGAATTGGATGTCATGTTGAGGGATGACAATTGGAAGGCTTCCAGTGGCAGTGAGCAATGTAGTGGCCTCAGAGGAGAGTTGGGCGTCGAGAGAGGTGGAAGTAGTAGCAGTCATCCTGTTAAAAACAAAGAATAACATATGTGGATGATTAAGAATCCAAAATATGTATCCTTCTTCACTTTTCAATGAACATAGTAAAAATTCATAAAAGTGGTGAAATCCGTTATACTTGGAATAGATTAGATACCAAAATTCACAAAAGGAATGTGTTTTGGTATAAAAGAGAACTTCTATTTTGATGAAATTATATCAAAATATGAGTTGATGATTTTTCTTAAAAGAAATAAGAAGAATCACATAAACAGTTTTAACAAAAATCTATGAAGATTTTGGGAAAACTAAGATCAAACGAAGTGATCTTAGGGTTTTTGTGAAAACGTTTATCAAAATAAGTTGTTTTTTAACAAAGATCAACTTAGTTTGTGGAAAGAACAAGAAGAAAGTAACACTTACGATGATTCTTGTTTAAGAAGATTGTGTGTGTGTTCTTGGTGTTCTTGATGAAGCAGATTGAGAGTAATAGCTTTTTCTTGCTTTGAGTTCTTTTAGAGAATTTGTAAGCGTAAAGAGTGAAATGGATTACGAGTGAGGTTTTTATACCTCGTGGTTGGAGAGAGAAAATGGATGAGAGAGAGAAGAGCGGCTAATTTCAAACGCAATGATAAAAAAAGGAGGTTCTACGCACGTTCACGCGCCTGACACACGTAGTGGGGAACAGGAAACGTCCCATTACGTGTCAGTGCAGATGAAAAGTTTGTTTTATTCAAAAAGCTAAAAACCACCTTTTCAGGGGATAATTCCATTTTTATGAAAGAAAAGTTTTCTTGAAATTAGAGTACTTATCAGATAAGTACTGTTTTGGGAAAATCCTCTTATCACATTTAATGCGATAAGGTTTCAGGGACAGAAATACTTACCTGAGAATCATCAGTATTCGGATTTTGAACAAAGATTTTGTAAGTACTGAATAGAGTTATCTCCTGATAAATGTGTTATTCAGGAGTTGTTAAATAAGAGTCCTGAGAAAAGTTATTCTATAGGACTTAACAACTTTTTGTCCTGATAAACTTCATTCGTCAGGATTTAACATCCCAAGTTCACTGATGAGCATATTAAAACGTGTTACATCCAGTGGTTTCGTAAAGAGGTCAGCAAGCTGATATTCAGTAGGGACAAAATGGAGTTCAATATCACCATTCATCACATGATCCCTGATGAAGTGATATCTCACTTCAATGTGCTTTGTCTTGGAGTGTAGGACATGATTGTTAGCGATGGCGATCGTTGAAGTGTTGTCACAGTATATAGGAATTTTAGAGAGTTGTATGTCATAGTCCTGAAGTTGATTTCTCAGCCACAGGACTTGAGCACAACAGATTCCTGCTGCAACATATTCAGCTTCAGCAGTTGATGTGGACACAGATTTCTGTTTCTTGCTAGTCCAACTTACCAACTTTCAACCTAGTAGGTGACACCCACCAGTGGTGCTTTTCCTGTCGATCTTACATCCTGCAAAGTCACTGTCAGAATAAGCTGTTAGCTCGAACCCTGAGTCCTTGGAGTACCAAAGACCCAGATTAGGAGTTCCCTTCAGATATCTGAAAATCCGCTTTACAGCACTCAGATGGGATTCTTTGGGTTCAGCCTGATAACGAGCACATAAACATGTAGAATACATGATATCAGGACGACTCGCTGTGAGATACAGCAGTGAGCCAATCATTCCTCTATAGAGAGTCACATCAACAGGTTTCCCTTTGGAATCCTTGTCAAGTGATAGAGGAGGAGCCATTGGAGTCTTCATCGGTGTATATGATGTGAGATCAAATTTCTTTAGCATATCAAGTACATATTTACCTTGATTGATAAAGATTCCCTTTTCAGATTGCTTGATCTGAAGTCCTAAAAAGAATGTTAGTTCACCCATCATAGACATTTTATATTCAGATTTCATGAGCAACTCAAACTTTTCGCAGAGTTTGGGATTGGTTGATCCAAAGATAATGTCATCGACATATATCTGGACAAGAAGGATATGCTTAGGATATTTCTTAAGAAATAATTTCTTAAGAAATAGAGTGCTATCGATCTTACCACGAACAAAACCTTTAGAGAGAAGAAAGGTTGACAGGGTATCATACCAGGCACAAGGAGCCTGTTTTAACCCATAGAGAGCCTTGTTTAACTTGTAGACGTGATCAGGGAACTTAGGATCTACAAAGCCAGGAGGCTGAGCCACATAGACTTCTTCATTAAGTTCTCCATTCAGAAAGGCATTTTTGATGTCCATCTGAAAAACTTTGAAGTTCATATGTGCTGCAAAGGCCAGGAAAAGTCGAATTGCTTCGAGCCTAGCCACAGGAGCAAAAGTTTCATCGTAATCAATTCCCTCTTCCTGCCTATATCCCTGAGCCACAAGGCGAGCCTTGTTTCGAATAATCGTACCAATCTCATCAAGCTTATTCCTGAAGATCCACTTGGATCCAATGATTATACGTTTTCGAGGCCTAGGGACGAGAAGCCAGACATTGTTTCTGAGGAACTCTGCTAGCTCTTCCTGCATGGCTGAGACCCAAGCAGGATCACGCAAGGCATCATCTATTTCTTTAGGTTCATTTTCAGAGATGAAATTAACATAAAGACAGACGTTACCAGATTGGCGTCGAGTTTTAACACCAGAGGAAGGATTATCGAGGACTTGATCAATTGGATGATCTTTGGTCCAACGAAGAGCAGGTGGTTGATACACCTGTCCTGAAGTAGAGGCTTCATTCACTGATGGATCAGGGAGAAGATTAGTAGGAGCAGGTTCACTAACAGTGGTATGAGAAAAGTCTTCACTGTTAGTGGGTTGATCAGGTTCAGGTGTGACTTGGGTGATAGGGGTGGCATTTATTAGAGGTGGTATGGGTATTTGAGAGGGTGGAGTAGGATTTTCTTCAAAACCATCAGGAAGGTCTTGAGGAGATGGATCAGCAATAGGAATATCAGGGACTTGAAAGAAAGAGTCATCCTACTGATTTATTTCAGAATTATCATGAGGGTGAGGAAAGGTTGGACCAGATTCATCAAATTTTACATGAATCGTTTCCTCTATGGTTTGTCTTCGTTTGTTAAGCACACGGTAGGTTTTAGAGATAGAGGAGTATCCAAGGAAGATTCCATCATCAGACTTGGAATCGAACTTTCCAAGGTTATCTTTGTTGTTCAGGATGTAACAGACACAACCAAAGATATGGAGATGTTCGATTGAAGGTTTCCAGTTACGAAAGAGTTCGTAAGGGGTTCTTCTGAAGCGTTTTACTATCAGGGATCTGTTCTGAGTATAGCAAGCTGTGTTAACGGCTTCAGCCCAGAATTGAGTGGCAAGGTTGGCTTCACTCAACATAGATCGTTCAGCTTTAATCAGGGTTCTATTTCGTCTTTCAACAACACCGTTTTGCTGAGGAGTTCTTACATATGAGAAGTTCTAAGAGATACCTTTTTGATCGAAGAAAGTTTCCAGGGTACTGTTTTTGAATTCAGTTCCTGGTCACTTCTGATTGATCGAACAGTAAGGTTGTTGAGTCTTTCTATCTTCTTGACGAACAGAATGATTTCTTCAGGAGCATCACTCTTGGATCGAAGAAAGAATACCCAAGTATATCTGGAATATTCATCAACGATTACCAGAGTATATTTCTTTCCAGCAATGGATTGGACATTAACAGGTCCAAAGAGATCCATGTGGAGAAGTTGTAGAGGAGAGCTGATGGAGGAAATTTGCTTGGACTTAAAGCTAGCCCTGGTCTGTTTTCCTTTCTCACATGCTGAACAAAGAGATACCTTTGTATAGCGAAAGTCAGGAAGACCAACAACAAGGTTGTTGATGCAGAGTTTATTCAGCGTCTTGAAGTTGAGATGAGAGAGACGCTTGTGCCAGAGCCAATTTGTATCAGTAGAAGCACGTGATACAAAACATAAGTTATCGGTGGAAGTATTCATGTTGATGATGTAGATATCAGTTTGTCTAACACCAGTGAGAATAACTTCCTTGCGTCTGTTCTTGACTTTGCACTTTTTCTTCGAGAAGGAGACTTTGTGATTTTTATCACACAGTTAACTGATGCTCAGAAGATTATGCATCAGGCCTTCAACATAAGCAACTCTTTTAAACGTAGTTAATCCATTGGTCAGGGTGCCATACCCTCGGGTTTGGCCTTTACCGTTTCCACCAAAAGTCACAGCAGGACCTCTTTCTTCACGGTAGTTAGAGAGGACAGATTTAGAACCAGTCATATGTCGAGAGCATCCACTGTCCAGGTACCAGATGCCCTTGTCCTGTAAAATTTAGAGTTTAAGTTTTTCTTGGTACCCATAGAACTATGGATCCAGAATTATCAGTAGGACTGGTGGAGTTAGTGACAGCCTTAACTGAGTTATCAGTTCTTGAGGCTGGAGTCTTGACTGAAGAAACAGTCTTGACAACCTTCTTTCCTTTGACTGAGTTATCAGTCTTAGGAGTTTTCTTTACCTTAGCTGATTTTTCAGTTTTGGTAGCATCAGGACACTTACTCGCAATATGGTCGTTAAATCCACAGTGATAACATTTGCGATATTGAAAGCGTTTAGTGGGGTCTAGGAAGTCTTTGAACTTCAGATGAGCAGGACCAGTACCAAGTATGCCTTTAGCATTGGACAGATGAGGAATAGGTTTCTTCTCCTGCGTCTTTTGCTTCAGGTCAATCATCAGTCTAGGAGCAGGATTTTGAGAAAAAGATTTTGTTCCTGAGACTGAAGGACCACCACCTAGAACTTTGTTCCTAGGTTTAGGATTCTTGGTCTTTGAAGGTGTTACAGTTTTGGATTTTTCCTTGGCTGTTTTCTTTTTGCTCTTAGGAGCACCTTCAGTGTATGTGTTGGATGAAGAAGGGATGTTTTCAGGGGCATTAGGATCAGGAATAGAAGAAACAAACATTCCAAATTTAAGCACGGAACGATCAGGCCTAGGACATTCGCTAGTGAATCCAAGACCCCTTTTGTTTTTGACATTTCTCCCTGAGGCTAATATTTCATCAACCTTTTCAGAGGCGTCACTCCATCCTTTGATGGTGACTTTTTCAGCATTTAGTTCGGCCAAGGCTCTTTCTTTAGCAGCAAGAGTCTTTTCTCTTTTGATACAGAGTGTTTGATTAACAGTGACCTGATCCTTATAACTTTCTTCCAGAATGGTAAGTTGTTTTATCTTTTCCTGACACTCTCTGAGTTGATCACGAAGATCAATATTCATTTTCTCAGCAGAGGTTTTACCATTCAGGGCTTTATAGAGATCAAGGGTTACAAGGTCTAGCTGAGTTAAGCTTTCAAGAGGGA
Organism: Centaurea solstitialis; assembly: GCA_030169165.1. Taxonomy (NCBI): domain Eukaryota; kingdom Viridiplantae; phylum Streptophyta; class Magnoliopsida; order Asterales; family Asteraceae; genus Centaurea; species Centaurea solstitialis. The sequence goes on from CM058046.1 coordinate 69,807,375, forward strand.
CAACAGGAATAGGTACCTGACTGGTAGATTCAGTCGCAGAGGTAGAAGCTTCAGGAGCTTGAGTAGGAACCTCTTCAGGGACCTCTTCTATCTTAGCCATGAGAGCTAAGGTAGGTTCCTCAATAATGGCCATCAGTGCAACTTGAGTATCTTCCTCATCAGATGAGTCATCAGAGGAGACATCATCCCAATCGCAGTCTTCTGCGATAAGACCTTTGCCTTTTCTTTGAGATTTCATTTTTTTGTAGTTCTCTTTCAGGCGCTGGTATTTGGGGTTTTTCGAGGAAGATTTGGTAGAAGAAGGAGCAAACTGATTTTTCTTGTACCTGCAATCATTAGCAAAGTGTCCTTTGCCCTGACAATTGTAGCAGGTAGCAGTGGCTTATCAACAGATTCTGTTTTAGGCTTGTCAGTAAGAGTAAGAGGTTTCCTTCTTTGGAAGTTTCCCTTTTTGGCAAACTTCTTAAAAGAGCGAGTGAGAAGTGCAAGAGATTCATTAAAATCAGGATCTGAGTCTGACATGTCAGAATCAGAAGATTCTAATTCAGTGATGGTAACAGAAGAAGGAGTAGCAACTAAATCAGAGACCAGTGCAACAGAGGTGCTTTTGGAATCTTTAGTATCTCTTATGAGATTCTTTTTCAGTTTCTTCTGTTGTTCACGGTTTAGAAGAATACCGTACAGGTCACTTAATGTGAGTGTCTTTATGTCTTTGGACATAGTTAAGCAGAAGGTGTAGGTTTCCCAATGTTCAGGAAGAGCTTCCATGAACTTGGTAACCACCTCAGAGTTAGGATAGATAGTACCAATAGTCTTCAGGTCGATCAGGAGACAGTTAAATCGTTGATGTATCTGGGAGAGAGTTTCATCCTTCTGATGAATAAAGCTTTCATACTGGCGAACCAAGAAAATCTTTCTTGATTCCATAAGAACCGCAGTACCTTCGTATTGAACACAGAGGGTGTCCCAAATCTCTTTAGCAGAGCGAAGGTGACAGACAGAGTGGCAATGAGAGACCTAGCCTTAGTGTCAATGTTGACAAGGCGTCTGTCCTCATCATTCCAGTCAGTAACTGGCTTCACCAATTCCCTTGCAGGGATAGGTGGTTGGTCGCCAGCACCAGGGACAGCATGGACAGGTTGTGTAGGCACATGTGGTCCATTTTCCAAAAAGTATGGAATCTGGGGATCAGAACCAGATAGGAAGAGTTCCATCCTGGTTTTCCAAAGAGCAAAGTTGTCTTTGTTAAACCTTGGAGGTTTTCCAGCAGAACCGGTATCAAAGTAGTTATCCTTAGCTTGAAGAGCCATGGATTAAGAGAGAGGATCACAAGATTTTTCTTAAGAGAAGAAAATGAGAGCTTGAATCTGCTCTGATACCACTTGTTGGTCCCAAAGGGGTGACCTTTAAGTAAGGATAGTGTATGGGATTATAAAAGGGAGGGAGGGTTGAATATAATCACACAAAATTCACTTTTAAATTCTTTGTTGTATTAACAATATGAATTTACAGATTGTTGCGGAAATAGAAAAGACTACGAGTCTAAACTAAACAATCTAAGTTCTTTCACTATGCACTAGAGTGAGAAGATAAGAAAAGATAGAAGATGGAGGAAATAAGAAAGAAAGGATTAGGGTACTTTTAGGATGAAGAAGAAGTATGGAGAACATCTCTTCACGTCCTATTTATACCCAATGCATTAAATGCATGCAGACTCACTTTTGTGTACGTGTCACACTTCAAGTGGTCTATTCTACTATTTACTATAAACAAATACCCTTTGCATGTTGTGCAAAAGAGGGTTTGTGTAAACAGTTGCCTTGAGGTCTGATAAGTACGGAGGGAACAGAAAGGAGACTGTCCTTATGTACTTTTGTGTCAGTAAAGGCGGATAATCCTTTTGTGCATTAGATTAAGACATTACACTAATCCTTCAGGATCAGGATACTGATCAGTGAGGAGAGTCCTGATACTGATGTAGATCAGGAGTCACTGTATCCTGTTGAGTCTTCAGGATGTCATACGAATTTGAGCAGCCTGTTATCACTGAGTTCCGTCTTCAGATCACGAGCATGCTGTTCCTGTCATCAGCTAATTCTTCGACTTCGCTGATGGTTCTTTGGGTATGATCTTAATGTCTTCAGGAGGTCTTCACTTCGGTGGTTAGGATCAGTAGACTGCAGAACAGACTCGTTCATCTCCTGATCCTGATCTTGATGATTTAAAATTACAAGTTACAACATAATTAACAGGGAATAACACTGAACAGACTCAGTGATAATTCCTCAAGCTATAACTGAAAGTAAAGACCTATTCACTAAGTGAAGTTGTAGGATCATTATCATTTCATCAGGTCTTTGGAGAGCTGGATCAACAGAAACCGCTGAGTTGAGTATGGGGACCAGAACTAAAACCAAGGACGTACTGATGATGAGAGATGGAGGGGTGAAAAAGAAGCATGGGCATGGAGGCACCAGTAAAGGAAAGGGTCCTGTTCAAGCCATCCAGAGTGCACCCAAGGTTCGTGAGAATGGCAAAGGCAAGGGCAAGAGCAAGAAGGTTAAGCCTAACAAAGCTAGGACTGAGAATCGCTGCTTCACGTGTAATGAAGTCGGTCACTGGAGGCAAAACTGCCCAAAGCATCATGAAGCAGGTATAAACACCTCAGGTATTTATGACTGCTTTAGTTTGTCACCTTTACTTGTTAAGTTCACAAGTATACTGATACCTGGAGCAAATGTTTATTGCAGGTGGTCAGAAGTGAGATGCCCAGGATTGCAAGGATCAAAATAGAAGCTCTTTTTCAGATATTTATCAAGACATTTTTATTTTAAGTTTTTAAAACAGTTGGTTGTTTGGAATACTTATAATTTATTGGATGGTTTTAAATTCAAAATTATTGTCTTGACTTAAAATATCTGTTATGCATGATGTTTTAAACCTAATAAAGTCAAGTTTTGACTTGATTCAAAATTAGATCCTAGATGTTGCCTATTACACTAACAGTATTGCTTCAATTGAATAATTTGAAGTAATATATATATATATATATAACTCTCAAAAACACACGAAGTACTATAATTATAGGAATGAGTTTTTGAATAAAACATTTATGAGTAAAGGATCATAATTAATTACTCATATGTTTTTAAAGAGAATTTAGGATATTAACTCAGATATCGTTGATAATATCAGTATTTATAAAACTAAGAAAAATTCCAAGTTTTGGAATTAGGATTTTATTAAATCCAGTTAAGTTTTATAAATGTTAAAATTCTTAAGTTCATTACTTAAAATAGAATTGACTAATCAAGTTTTGACTAAGTCAATAGTTGATTTTGAGTAATAGTTGGTTTTCATATAGGTTATTGGGAGCCCAGTTTATTCTCTATCTAGTGTAAGATAAAGAATAAAAGATATAATTATTGATTCAATATATTTCAGAATTCATGATCCAGGTAGGATGTGAATTCATAAAATATACAATCTACGTTTTAGTCAAAAGGGTAGAACAAAAGTTTTCAAAGTCTTTTGAAAGAAAATAAAAGTCATAATTGACTTTAAGAAAAATCAATAATTAAATGGTGTTGGAATAATTAATAAAGATATTAATCATCTTTTAGACTAAAAGGTGTTGTAAAACACTAGGATAAATTTCCTGAAAATTTGCCAGCTTGGTAAATGGAAATCTTATCTGATATAAATTCATCTACACAGCAACTAAGGAAAGTTGTAGTCTAACTTTACATATTCAGGGAAAACTAGGAGTTATTCCAGGGTCTCCAAGTTCAGGGAATATGATAAAAAGTCTAATTTTGTTAAAAGTGTTTGCAAAACAAAGATTACCAGAATCAAGTAGATACAAACTTGTATTGTTTTGGTTGTCACTTTGATTAATATGGTAAACATTGATCAAAGGGTTTAAACTGAAGTAAGGTGATGATTCATTTAAATCAGTATTTAGCAAACGTTGAATAGACACCGTAAAAGTAATTAAGAAATGCTATTAATTTTGTTATTATTATAGAGTGTAATATGGACTATACAAAATTAGTTTCTTTATCACTTTTATATTTTGCATGTTTTTATAATCCAGGAATGAAACTAGTTTTCAGTTTTTTCATTCGAAAAATTGTCCGTGACAACCTATCATGGTGGGAACCTGATAGGGGTTTAAATTCATTGTGAGTTTTTGGGTAGTTATGATTAGTAGTTGAAATAACAACTACAAGTGATGTAGACCAAGAGCTACACAGATATTATAGAGTAGCGAATATTGGATGTGACCCGCGGTTAAGATTACTTCTTGGATTTAGTCATAAGTAAATCTCACAGTGGTTGTCCTTATCACCTGAGGTATTTGGTTTGATAATACTTAGTGCGTTCAACCGCTACGCCGTAACAGGGTGGCTATAAAGGGCGTAACTAGATTCAGCGGAAGTCGTGGTGTTAAATGCAGACATGCAAGATGGGATTTGCACCTTTTCTATGAAGAGAGATATTTCTGGGCCCCTTGACTGACTGAATACACTGATGAAGTGCATGGCCATGCCCAAACGAACTGATTAGTTCTTTGTCGTGTACCTATAAGTAGAAGTCGAATAGTCAAGAAACATAATCTTGAGTATTTAGAGTTGACTTAATCCAGGCTCACACTCACACATGAAATATCGTGATGCAAAAGGAAAAGCCGAGATATACCCAATTTATGAGCAGTAGTTTCATAAATGTTATTTCCTTATGGAAAAGATTATATCACCTATCTGGGTATAAGAGTTCTTGTAACCTGGTTAGCCTAAGTGCCTGTCTAGGGGCCTCCTTAGGTCCGTGCAATCAAGGCGGTATTGCCAACTTGCACAAGTGGGAGTCTGTTAGTAATTATGTGCAGGAAGTTGACAAACCAGATATTACACATCCAATGTTACAAGACACTTGAGGTTCACACCTGTGAGGACTTGTAAATCAAATAAGTAAAATAATCCCAGTTTGGAGAGATTATGTTTATAATAATCAATTATAAATCTATTGGGTATTTTCAGGTAGAAATCCCAAAGTTAAGGGTTATTAATTAATTATATGGATTATGTATTTATTAGGTAAATAAATATGTAATAGAATGAATAATTAATTAGTTAAATTTTATCCAGTTAAAATGGAAAAGAAATATTCTTTTCCATATAAATAAAGGGTTAAGGATTAACCAGTTGATTGATTAAAAAACTAGCTTTCAAAAGAAAACCAAAAATTCCTCTCTCCTCCCATAATCGGCGCCGACCACAAGCACCAAAAACCAGTTCGGTTTTGTGTTCGATCGCATTCATCGCGTAACAGCTGGTTCGTGATCTCGGGATTAAATCCGGCTAGAAGGATTTTGTTTGGTAGTTCACAGGTGGATCAAGCTCGAGCAATCCAGGTAATAATTATAAACCTATAATTATTAGTCTATGTCATGTAAAACGATAAGATATGCGTATTATTTGGGTTTCTATAATCAGTATCGCTTCCGCATAAATCAAACCCGTTTTGGTTAGATTAAATAAACTTTTGATCAGTTCGATCATAAGATTTATAATGTGTCTCAATCTAGTTAGGTTTGAGATTCACAATGTTCTTCGTATCAGATTGATACGAGGTTCCCTGAAAAAACCCAACAAAGTATCAAGCCAATCCCATGGAGTCACACTTAAGTGCAGTAAAGAAAATCTTGAGATATTTAAAGAAGACACCAAGTCTTGGCCTATGGTACCAACTGTACTCAGGCTTTGACCTCTTAGCATACACAGATTCTGATTATGGAGGATGTCAAGTGGATCGTAAGAGTACCTTTGAGAGCTGTCAGTTTCTGCGAGGAAAGCTAGTCAGTTGGTCTTCAAAGAGGCAAAATTGTGTGTCAACATCTACTGCATAGGCAGAGTACGTCATTGCTGCAAGTTGTTGCTCTCAAGCTCTTTGGATGCAGACTCAATTTCAAGAGTGTCATTGTTATCTCTGCAGACTTCAAGACTCACTTTTGACAAGATTCCCATTCTCTGTGATCCAAAGAGTGTCATTGTTATCTCTGCTAATCATGTTCAACACTCTAAGACTAAACATATCGACATAAGGTACCATTTTCTGAAACATCATGTTGAGGAAGGTAATGTTGAGATGTATTTTGTTAAAACAGAATATCAATTGGCTAATCTCTTTACAAAAGCACTTGATGAGAAAAGATTGGAATGACCTATCCTATGCCTTAGAAGTTTGTATATATTTAAATCTTAGTAAATATTTTTTTGATTCTTTTCTTTTCAGTTCTAGATTAACCTTTACTTGTTCTTTCTAGTCATCAGGTTATCTATGCAGAGATATGCAAGGTTTGAGGGGTGTATGTGCTTAAAAGATAAAAACTTTGGAAGAAATCAAAATCTTCTTTCACAGAAGTCAAGTCCACAGACCCTGTGTAGTCACTCACATAGGATCTGTCAAATGATCTTCTGTCATTATTTCTTCTAAAAGATTTTCAAATTGCTCTTATTTCAAGGAGGAGCTATCGAAGCTAGCTCAAGGGAAATTCTACCTTTATAAAGTTTCAAAACCACAAAATGTGCAAAATATTTTAGTAACTCTTCACATAACTTATTTCGGCAGACCCTCTAACGCTTCTATCAAAGATTCTGTGAAATTTAGTCTCTGATCAGTTACTTACCTCTCTGTGGATTTTCAAAGATTTAGGTAAAAGGTGCAAGTCTATCCCCGCACATACCATAGAGGCTCTGTTACCTATAGGTCTCCAATGTAAGTCACTTCTATGATTTTCTTCCTGTTATGGTGCACATGGTTCTGTGGATAAGGGTTAAATTTGTCCACGTATGTGTCAGAATTTTGGGGCGCACGTCATCAATCGTGCGACGCCCAAATCTATGTGGCAAAATAACATTGGACGTACTTTAACGGTTACCACCTCCGTTCGTAGAGTACTCATCAGATTAAACTATTCATCTTCAAAATCTCGTTTCCCTCCACTATAAATACCCCTCGTCCCCAACCTTTAATTCTTTTATCACTCTCAAATATTCCGGCAAACCCAAAAAGCTATTCCGACGAACTTGCAACCTGCAACCTGTTTCGATCATCGTTTCCAATTCACCATTAGCCGCCACTGCTGCTTCAAGCTTAGGCTCCGGTACTACGCAATCCGATAACAATCCTGACGATCAGGTTGTTAATTAATCCCAAGCCCTCACATCTCATGCCGTATCATTCCTTCAAAACACGTACGAAAAAGTCGTCCTGTTGAAAAAGTCTAATAACTACTAGTTTGTTCCTGGAACTGGTTTTTCCTACCTACACCTTCACCTTACTACAAATTGTTAGAAATATTTGTTAGTTGTGTCAATTTGTAATTAATCTAAAGCTACTTTCCTTTTATGTAAATTGTGGATGAAGCCCATTGTTTAGGGCCCATTCAATTAAAGCCTCTTAGGCCTTTTAGGAATAGTATAAATAGTTGTCTTTCACTTCATTTGTACTTGACACTTTCCAATCATTTTGAGATCATTATATACATCTTGATTGTGTTCATCTATTTGGTGTTGATTTGGAACCTACAATTGGTATCAGAGCCTACCACTCTCTTGATCCATTGTGTGGTTACCTTGCACTGCTAGTCACCTTGCACTGCATGTCATCTTGCATTGCATGTCACCTTGCACTACTAGTCACCTTGCACTGCATGTCACCTTGCACTGCATGTCACCTTGCACTGCATGTCACCTTGCACTGCATGTCACCTTGCACTGCTAGTCACCTTGCACTGCTAGTCACCTTGCACTACTAGTCACCTTGCACTGCATGTCACCTTGCACTACTAGTGACTTCATCCTGCTAGTCATTTCATTCTGCTAGTCACCTCACCCTGCTAGTCACATCATCCTTACAAGTCACCATACCTTACTAGTCACCTCACTCTTACTCCTTACATAGCACCTCACCTACGGTGTCTATAGTTGAAGTTTGTGCATCACACTTGGATCATACTTGTGGTTTAAGATCCACAATCAACATCATCATGAACACACGTGAGGCGCTTGCCAAAGGGTCCGATACCCGACCACCCGTTCTCCATGTACATGAAGAGGAATCTGATGAAGAGATGAAAGACATAAAGAAGTCCCTGGCGTTGATCAACAAGTCTATGTCCAAGAGAAATACAAGAAAGCTCATGTCTTCTAACAACCATCGGTACTCAAGTGGAAGGAAGCATGAAAGGCAACCTGAGCAGAAGAGAGTTGAACAGGGTGGTAGAGCTGACTACCAAATGCCCGAGGATAACACCAAGCCTGATGACAAGGGCAAAGAACCTAAGAAAACATGCTTCAAGATGCAAGATGAGGGAACAACACCTCTTGCTGATGATGAAGCTTGGCTCAGAATGTCAAGTGATGATGAGGAGGGAGATACCATATGTATGCTTGATGAGGATCTAACAAGTGATGAAGGAAGAGAAGATCTACTGTGCCTGATGGCAAATCATGGTGAGGAGGAAATGTACTCAGAAGACAGAGATCGTGATTTCAACGATCTTGACTCAGACCATTCTGGGTCATCTTCCTCTGAGATACTTCCTGACCCGTACATTGAACTTGAAAATCAAGTAAAAGCTCTAGCACTTCAAGTTTCTGAGTATGATAAGAAAATTAAACAAGCAAACAACTTAACCACAATTGTTGAATCCAAATTAGCTAGTGAACATGCCTTACTCGTGAAATTCAACATTGAATTGGCCTACTCAAAAGACAAAGTTAACATGCTCACCCTTGGTAACAAAACTTTTGAAGAGAAAGTCACAAGCTTAAATGCTAATATCATTGATTTACAAAAGAGACTACATGAGGCTGAAAGAGTGAGCATTGAGAATGTAAAGAAGTATGAATTCATTTTTGCTCAAAGAACTAACTTGTTTGCGAAAATCAAAGACATGGAGGATAAGTTTCTGAAAAGAGGTCAAACCGATCAAACCATCCACATGAACCAGCCAAAGGAATTCAATTATTACAACCCCAAAGAAGGCATAAGATATAAAAGTCCTTGTTATCTTAAGTGTGCCATATCCAAGACCCCTACCATGTATGAAATGAGGTACATGGGTCGTGGATATAAGATTGTTTTTATGAAAGATTCTGATGATCCTGAGCAATAGAAGGAAATTGAGAAGAAAGAAAAAGATAAAAAAAACAAACACTCAATTCCCTTTAACTATACCCCTCTCAACAACAGTTATGCAACGCGTCAGATCCCTATGTCTAAGGATTACACGCCTAGCTACACTGAGGCTGAGATGAACCAGGAAGTTCCGATTCTCGAAAATATTTACAAAGACAACAACACGTTTTATGAGAAAAGGATTGCCAAACTTGAGGAGGAACTCGATGATGAGAGGTGCATGAGCCTTAGGGAGAAGGACTTGTTCTTGAGTAAAATCAATGAACTTGAAACTGCCCTCAAATCCAAGAGTCCACCAAAAGAGAAACAATCCACAAGTGGAAATTGTGATAACTTACGTCATCAGCACCATGCATGGAATGTTGATGCTATAGAGTTCAGGCCTTCACTTACAAATTCTCAAAACACAAACTCAATTGTATTAAGGTCTCCTATTTGCACAACTATTTCATACATGGATGAATTAACGTATATAACACGTAAATCAACGGTACAAATCTCTGAGATTGTACCGGATGATTGTTCCAGCATGGCTAGTGAGGGTGGTAGATCAAATGGTACTTCTAAACCTGGAACGCGTACTCCTGTCAAACCCACTCGGGAAGACAAAGGGAAGACTCCAATAGTCACCACTGAGTCTGAAGTTGCGAGTACATCTCGTCCTAATGTGAATGCTCCTAAGAAACGTCGACGGTCTCGCAAAAACAAGAAGTCTCTAAACCTAAGGAACAGTCACACAACTTCCACCCGAGAAACAAAGCTTCACATCATCATCCTCATGCTAATCACACTTCTTCAAATGAGACAAATCAAAATGTGAGACAGGGTAGGCATAACTCAAAGGAGAATGGAACTAAAAAGGGCAGTCATCCAAAGTCACGTGCATATAAGCCCAGATTTGCGAAAACGGATTTTCCAATGATAAATTTCATAGAGCTCACAGTCATGTACCACATACTCTTTTTAATTTTCGTGACTGTGAACATGTTGCTTATGGATATCGGAGTGATTATCGATGTCGAAACTGTTTTCATTTTGGCTTTTGTGCAAATGCCTTTGTGAATGATTATTATACTCCTAACTTTTATGGATTCTACAATCATGCTTATCATCATCATCACATTCATCATACTAAGAAAGATAACTCTAAACATGCTGGTACTAACCCGAAAGGACCCATTCCCAAATGGGTACCTAAAAATGTTTGCACTTGATTTTGCAGGCCGGTCATGTGTAAGTTATGTTGAGGTTGTCCCAAACACATGACCGGACAAGGAGACCTTCTCACTCCCTTCAAGAGTTATACTTTGTGAGAAGTTTTTATGAGTGGTAATAAATCAAGGGGGAACATCACCCAGTGGTGCATGTCACCCTGTGGTGCATGTCACCCTGTGGTGCATGTCACCCTGTGGTGCATCTATCAAGAGGGGACATCACCCGCCGGTGCATGTGTCTAGGGGGAACGATGTCTCCCACTACATGCTCCGAGGGGGAACACCGGGTAAGATGTCGTCATACCATCACCAAGGTAAGTCCTCTTTCATTAAAAAAAAACACCAAAACCAACATCATCTACACCCACATCTCCACACTCCTCCATCTACACCTACACCCACACTCCTCCATCTACACCTACACCCACACCCCTCCATCTACACCACACCTACACCTACACCCACATCTCCTCCTACATCTATACCAACACCAACACCAACTACCAAAAAAAAAAAAAAAACACCAACACCAACATCATCACCTCCTACGCATGTTTCGAGGGGGAACAATGCATCGCTATCTATGCATCTTTCAAGGGGGAACAACTACATGTATGACGTACCTCCTACGGCGTCACGATATCCTACGTGACGACGAAATCCTAAGGCGCGACGAATCTCTCCCTCCCTACATGTATGATGTACCTCCTACACTAGTCCTCATGCTATACCCATCACCCCTCATGCCATACTCATCACACCCTACATGTATGATGCATGCCATACCCATCACACCCTACAAGTATGATGTACCTCCTTCCCAAGGTCCTCATACATATGCATAACCAAAGCATCTCATGCCTTACCTAACACTCCCTATGCCTTACCCCAAAAACTCATGATATACCGATGGTGCCTGCATAACTTGATCCTGTCGATCATCATTCACCGGTTTTGAGAGCATACTTAGGTGTATCACCTCTACCAGCATCTCCAAAGCCGGATACTGGCACCCAGAGGTATCCTCTAGGAGAGTGAGTGAGGGTATCGAGCGAGGTCATTCACCTGGGGGTGGTGACCAAGGGTTTGAGGATGAGGAGTCGGGGGGACATGACGGGGGTAGATTAGGCGGTGATGATCGCTCCGGAGCTTGTACCCTACATTTATATGATAGTCACCAAAGCCCTTCACTTTTCCCTTTGGTGTACTATGATTCGATGACTCCAGTGATGACCACCCATCAGAGGGTGAGGATGACATAAGGTTTGAGGGAGACCTAACAGTCGAAGATAGTGAACAGAGCGAGGGAAGTAAAAGAAATGATGAGTGTGAGATAGGACCAAAGGTTTTAACCGATCCTTCCTTCTCCTTAGGTAGACGCCGGGCAACCAAATCTGCTACCCGTACACATGTGTTGAGTACGGGTATTTTAGAAGACACCTCCTACCCAGAGGTGCAACTGCACGCCCCACCTAGCCACTCATTCATCTCTCAAAAGGTGGATGTTTCATTCCACGGGGATATAGCACATCGGCTATCGTGCCCTCACTTGGAGGGTAGTGGTATTGAAATAGGAGGATCCCTGCCCCGATCCCCACACTTCCTTCATGTGCACCAAAGTCTAGAGCCTTATACACTTTTAGATACACATACTGCCAGTCTATGTGACGCAGTCTCTGCTCCACCCATCACGATTCTGAGTGACGTGATTGGAACCTCGAGAGTGGCGTCCATGACGGGCGTTTCACGATGACCGACGGGAAGTCCTACCATGGTCACTATCACGCCAGCCATGAACGTAGGCCACACCGTTGATTCAGCGGTTGTGTAAACGGGTACTCTATGTGAGCCCGGAGTTACTTACCCGACATTCGTTGTCAGGGAAATGATGGACGGCGCCCTAAAGGCTGTCCATGAGGATCTTGTACTTCACCACCTCCAGCACCGACTACACTCAACTACTCGACTAATGAGTTGAGGGATCATTTATCAGCGAAGTTGCTCTCCAAAAGGGAATCTCCTTGAGGATGAAGTCAACATACTTGGATACTTTCAGCGGTCATCATATCCAGACCTTCCCGAGCACCGTCCCGAGCCGGCTATCGCACCCTCTCATGCGGTAGGCTCTTCCATCCAGTGGCTCGAAGGGAAGTTTGATGATCTCAAGACGAGGTGAGATCAGAGATTGCGGAGGCCGAGGACTCTCTTTCAGACATACATAGAGTCCTTGCAACCCCCCACCGAGCAGCGGCTGAGCCACCAAAGAGACGACATGACGACTGAGATGACCCCGATCGCCGTGAGGGGGAAATCGTCAAGAAGGCTTGGCTTGACTCCATAGTTCCAACAGGTTCATCTTCCGGCGCCATGCCCGATACTCATATCGGCGTCGATGATCACCACTCATAGCCTGGTTGGAACTCGATGGTTGACGTTGATGGGATGAGTCGAGAGATTGTGATTTATTGTGATTTCTTCGATTCCTATCACATACATCCCCGCTACTGATGATGAGCTCAAGGAGATTATTTATCTTGATGATATCTCCTCAAATGATGATGATGAGTACTTGCTGTTTCTAGTATCCTCCACCACTGTTCGACATACCTTCATCTCACATATCACCTCCCCTGCGCATGCCGTCTCCTACATCTTGGGAATCTCCAAGTGTGTTGACTCGAACACTGTTTCCAGTCACGAACTTCTCCCCAACATTGATCGTTGTCCGTTTTACAAGTACTTGCCTTACGTATTGTCTATATGAGCAACGTTCTATGACGACATTACCATGGGTTGAGGATGATCGAAGGACGACCTGCCGAAAGACGTGAAGAGAGACCACCACCACCACCACCTCGGAGAGATGAGGGTCTATCTAAAAAGCTCAAGGAGACTTAAGACTCAAGGAGAAAGTCATCGAGCCATCATCGTCGGAAGCATAGAAATTGACACAAAGGGGGAAATTGTTAGAAATATTTGTTAGTTGTGTCAATTTGTAATTAATCTAAAGCTACTTTCCTTTTATGTAAATTGTGGATGAAGCCCATTGTTTAGGGCCCATTCATTTAAAGCCTCTTAGGCCTTTTAGGAATAGTATAAATAGTTGTCTTTCACTTCATTTGTACTTGACACTTTCCAATCATTTTGAGAGCATCCTTTGGTGTTGATTTGGAACCTACACAAATCCTTTGGTGTTCATCTATTTGGTGTTGATTTGGAACCTACACAAATCCTTCGAAACCATCCCTTAACCTATGCCCTAACTGCTACTAAGCAGGCTCCAAAAATCTACCTAACCCAGTTCCTGCTTAGTTCTTATGTCTGCAACTTGGAAGAAAAAGGGTTGAGCATTGTGGGATATACATCTCATCCTAAGGTCAAATCCATGGTGCCATTGAAGATGAATGTTAATGACCTCCAAACAGCCCTGCAACTACTTGTTCGTGAATCCTATGCTACTACCCCTATTGACGAGGAGTTAATGGAGTTCCTCAAATTCCATTCTAACACTCTTGATCCCTAGAAGCCCTTAAAGAAACATATTTCAGAAGCAAAGGTCTCCCACCACTCTGCAATACTCTATTCTCCATTGTCAATTATTGCCTAACTGGCAAGGTTGGCAGTGACGATCAGACATCGAACGCCATGTTATCCATAGTCTGTGGCATCTACTTCAATTTGAAGTTACTCTCTAATTTTTGAGGATATTGTGGGACTCATAAAAAGAAAATGTGCTACTCAAAGGAGTGAGAAAGCACAAATCAAGGCACAATAGAAGCGCAAGGAGGAAATGGCCTACCCAAACCTCATTCTACAGAGGTTCTTTGGGTTGGTATTGCTGATACAATTGTCGAGAAACTACCCAAAGAGAACCTTGATATTGCCAAGTTGTTTCCGATGAAAGACTTCAAACCCACACTTCATCCTGATGGCTACAGAAGTCCTCGACCTCTGTCCAAGAAGATGATTAAATTTCTGTCAAAGACCGATATGGCAGAGTACAGACGTGGGTTCAGAAAGCCAAAGCCGGTTGCTGAAACCCCCCCCCCCCCATGAATAGGAGCCCCTATGGGACAGAGAATAGTACATGAGAGTCTAGAGGGAGTACAGGAGGTGCAAGAAGTGCAAAGAGAGGTGAGTGAGGAACAGGCCATAGACTTAGATAGAAGTGCCCCACCGTAGAAGCAAAAGAAGCATAAGAAGAGTATGAAGCGACCTGTAGAAGATATCGAGCCACAGAGCCCAGTTCCAAAGAAGAAAAGAAAGTCCTCTAAGGCCAAATAACCAGAGCTAATTCCGGACATTGTCACAGAAGAGGTGGCTAATAATGTACCAGAGCCTCCTGTCCAAAATGAGGCAGAGACCGTGGCAGAAGATACCCCACAGAACCCCCACTTCAGAAGCTCCCAAGAAGAAAAAGCGAAGGATTAAGAAGGCAGTAGCCATAGAAGATGATCCAGTTCAAGTGGTGAATGTCACTCGGATGACTGAAATTCAGGTAGAGGACATTATGGATATGACAAATATCCCAGAGGTTTTGTTAGAAAAAGAAGGTCATCCCACTGCCAGCATCCGATGAAGTGTGCTTGATGAAAACATTCATATAGGCACATAGGTGATGATTAGTGATGATGAGGAACCAGAATTAGAGGGTTTTGGTCTAGCTGCAAATGAAGAGGGTATAGATGCTGCTCCGAATGTAGAGGGTCTAGGTGCAAAAGAATATAATATTGGTGAAAAAGATGCCCATGGCACGCATCCCAGCCCCACTCCCAGTGCAACCCACATTTCTGGCAATCCTGTTCTAGAGAATGAAGCCATTGAAGAAAGCGTGCATACGCTGAGCCCTACCTGATCCAACCTCCCAGAAGATACTTTTTTGTCTTCTATGGAAAAGATATCTTGGGAACCCTCTCTCACTCCATCATCCTCTAAACAGGATGTTGGTCTTATAAAAAAAGTCCCTTCATCCATGGACTCGATACACCCACACGGGGATGCATGTGTTGATCCCCCTCACACGAATGAAACTATCCAAACTGCTCCAGAGGCAGAGGTGAGAAACACAAAGGCCGGTGGTCTAGAACCCCCCCCCCCCACCTCTCCACTTGATCAATCTCCAAAGAAGAGCTCTAGACCCTCTACGGATGAAATCAACAGAACAAGGGTAGGATCTTCTGAAAAGGAAGTTCGAGGATCCCTTGGAAGTCCCCGAGGAGGCAACATCACTACCCCTCCTGAGGGCGCCTTACACTCCAAGGCTACAGAGGACACATGTGTTGGGTCCTTAGGTTCCTAGAGTGCCTTTGTTACGAAGGAGAAGTTTTAAACCTTCGCAACAACTTACTTCAGAAGCTGGATGAGTTGAAAAGCTCAAACAACTTATCCATAAAAGCCCAAAAACAACAAGCTTAGATTCAGGAAGCTTTGAAGTCACACACAGAGGCTCTGAGGGATGTAACTTTGTGATTTCCGATATTCACTCATCCCTCCAAACCCTTCAAAGTTCTGTCCCTTCAAAAGATGATCTCTCCACGGCGTTCAAATATCTCTCCCTGACCTCCAACTCCTTTGATTCGCTGAATACAGATCTCACAGAGCTGGCAACCAAGCTTACATCCGATCTCATCTCTGCCGGATACAGAGATTACTCAGAGTTCCAAAATGAGATCACCAACTTGGTCAAATCTGCTATGACCATTGGTGTTTCTCCCTCTAAAGGAAATCCTCGTAGATTGGCTACGCATAGTGAACTCATCGGTATTGTTGAAGCCCGTGGTGAATCTGTCAGACAAAACAATGCAAAGCTTCTGGTAGACAACCGAGCCTCTCACAAACTTCTTCAAGGTACCATGGACCATCTCTACGAGGCGGCCATGAATTTTCGATCAGAGGTCGGTCATTATACTTCCAACCTACGCTTCAACACAAATCTCCATGTAAACCTCGCCGATGAAGCTGCTACAGAAGCTCTGAAGGCCATTCGCAGAGCTGCCAGGCGAATGGTCCTTCACATTCAGAAAGTTCTCAACACTTCGTGTGCAGTAGAGGCTCAAAACGATGTCCACGATGATAAGGATGACAAGGATCCTGATCATCCTGAGTGGGAGAACAAGGGTGCTCCATCAGAAAAGAAGAAGTCCACAGGGGTGAAGGTCGTCGAAACAACAGAGGTGCTGTTTTCTAAGCCTTCAGCGGAGAAAGACACCTCTGCCAAGGACAAGGGCAAAGGGAAGCTGGTACAGGAGGTCGCCCCAATCGATGTGGAGCCAAAGCTCTTAAGCTGTTGCGTGTAGAGGCTTTGGCTAGCGCTGGTAGAACCGGCAGGATTACCAAGCCTTGAGAGGGTCCTTCTTCAAAGGCTGCAGAAGAAACGTTGACGGGTACGTTTGACACCCTGTTGGAAAACATCAAACCAATTCTTACAGGGGGGTCCACCCAATTTCTTATTCTAGAGGAAGAGACAACAGAAGCGGCAACAACAGACAGATTCAACGAGATCATTGGGCACATGAATCAAATTCCAAGAGAAAAACTTCGCCATCACACCGTGACAACTCTGGAAGAGATCCTACTCTGGAAGTACGCAGCAAGGGACATAGAGCCTCCGTACGACCCTGTTGTTACAGGCATGCCCAATCTGGAAGGGAGATACAAGTTCGCACTCCTAACTCTGCCAAAGGAACAAGTCTTTACCAACGTGCAAATTACAGAGCTACATACAATCTTGCCGCGAACTCTGTTGAACAAGTCCATTCAATATGCTTAGTACATTGTCAAAAGAAAAGATGGGAACTTGTAGACCTTCACCGATGTAGATCTACACAACCTGTATGTATGATCTTATCTTCCTGTACAAGATCTTGAACCTGTATATAAAGAACAAAAGGTCTTATGCAGATCTATAATCCATGTAAGGGAAGTCATGCGGGCTCAAGTCATATTTCAGAGTCAATCGGACTTTGACATGATAGTATGGCTCGGGCAGGAAAGGCTCTACATTTCTTAACATCTGAATCGACATGTCTGGATCCTTCAAGTTCATCCCAACACCATTATTCAAAATCCGGTGTTTGGTTTTGTATATATGGACAAGGACGAGATACATAGGTTCTTTAATCTTGATGAGACCCACAAGTATGC
Organism: Centaurea solstitialis; assembly: GCA_030169165.1. NCBI lineage: Eukaryota > Viridiplantae > Streptophyta > Magnoliopsida > Asterales > Asteraceae > Centaurea > Centaurea solstitialis. Next base: position 69,824,936 of record CM058046.1, read on the forward strand.
ATTAGAGACACTTGCCTGGATCTACAAGCTTACTGCCTCAGAGGTTCGTGATAGGCATATTCCTAGAGAGGAAGAAGAATCTCTCTTTCAAACCATTGAAGCACAAGCCTCTCATCGCTCTTACATGTATAGGATGTATCTATTGCTAAAGGCAGATGGCATAGATGAATTTCCAAATTCTCGAGTAGAATAGGCTTTGTATGTTTTTTTAAGCTTCCTATTTTGTAATAGTTTCACTTTTCAAGTATTGTAATATGTTTCAGAGGTTGAGATTCACTCTCCTCTTTTTTTTGTTAATTTCACACTACCTTGCACATTTCTGTTATCTACACTTAGGGGGAGATTGTTAGCTCCAATAGTGTTCATGATGAAAGTATAGATAAAAGATGCAAAGTATTTCTGCCAGAAGGAAAGATTCACAGAAGTTTGCAAAGGTCTCTTATAGAAGGTGTCAAAGCTTACAAGTCATTCGCGACATAACCTCTGTCAGGCTTGACAGAGGTTCTGCAGTTTCAACCTCTGTGATATTCAACGACTTCTGCAGAACGGTTACTTGATCGTGCATATCACGTGACCTACTCAACCGGCTTTCTTTCTACGCTGGAGATTGGACCACGTGTCAAGATCCTAGAGAGTTAGTTAGGACTTACCTTTTTGAGTAGTACAAATAGCATTGTAATCGTTCAAACTTCGTAGGCAAGATTGTATGCTTCCTTTACTGTAATCATCATTTTCATTTAATTGAAGATTTTTTGAAGCATTCCTCATCTTGTTGATTCCTGAAATTAATTGTGTTCATCTTATTGAATCTGGTTTGATTTTTTAGTTCATCTCCTTTGTTTGTTTCTGAATCTAGTTAATCTTTGTTCTTAATCAATATCATTGAATTTGGGATCTTCCAGGAACAAAAATTGTCATTCCAAGTATTTATAAACCGTTTCCGGTCTAAAAGCATCATAATAAGTTTTTATTATATTGTCTTTAGATAAGACATCATAATAAGTTGTTAATGATCTTCCGGTTTAAGTACTTTTATAAGGCATCTAAGGATGCGTTGACATCTTAAAAGACGAATTTTGTTGTAATGAAGTTAAAAACTTTGCAGCCTACATTGACTTCTACGTAAATACTTAAGAATGTCATACCACTTGAACCATGATTAACTTTGGTAAAGAGAAAATCCGCCGATCAATCAATACCAATAAAATGAGAAGTTTGGAAATAGTACCTCGAAACTAGAAACTATGCTTATAACTTACCATACTTTTAATCCAAACTATGGATGTCACACTAAAAATATAGTTTTCTGTGCCTAATCCATGATTCACTTCAGAAAGAGAAAATCTAATGATCAGTCAAAGCAAACAAAGCCTCATAATTTTCAAATAAAAACCAAGAAAGTCGAATTGTAGGAATTTTTAGCTATGTTTTTCAAGACTCAAACTAGAAACTAAAATTGTAGTTTCATACAAATTCTTTAACTTCAACAATATTTTTTTTTATCAAGACTACTCCATAGAAGCATCAACATTTAAATCAGGAGATGGTTTCAGATTCCATGAGGGTATAAGGTTGCTTGTTCTTGGTTCATGCTTAGTATCACTTGTCTCCCTGTTAATGATTGGCATTGGTTCACATGAAGTAACTTGAAGCTTATGGATCGACCTTCCCTGGGGTTTTCTAATATTGCAACTTCTGGATCACCACTTGCATGTGGAGCAACTGGCAATCTAAGTCCACATTGATGCCTTTTTTTAGGGTGCTTTTGTTTCCTAGTTGGTATGAAGCTACCAACAACCATCTGCAAGATTTAATACATATATAGAAAGCCCTCCTAATAAGTTAGTTTGATATATTGTTTATAATGTAACTCAAAACTAATTCTTATACTTACTTGGACCGGGCTAGCAGCCAATAGAGAACCACCAAGGGCGCCACCAATGACATGATCATCGTTACGAGACAGTAAAACACTTAAACCTCCTGTCTCGACTTTACCATCTTCAGAAATGTTGAATGACCCTGACAAACGCAAAATCTCAAATATTCCCTACATCATATAGAGTACATATTTAGTAAATTTTTTTACAAATAGACTAGTAAAGGGTGGACATAAGGAAAATCATTGTGAACTAGATCTACTCTTTTTCAAATATCATTTAAGAGATAATGTGACTTTCTTTTCAAAAAAACAACAATCTATTTTTTTCAATAAGTAATTGGAACTTTTTTATTTTATCAACTCGAAAAACCAAAAGAACAAAACAACATCGAACTACATAGTATTCCATTAGTAGGTAGGGGTTGGAGAGCATATGATGTATGTTGACGATACATGTATCTCTAGGTGCAATTAGTTGTTATGTGAAATCCTCCGACTTATAACACAATATTGTTTTAAACGTTTAGGATGCAACCTAAAAAAGTTGACCATATAAACATATTTGTGAGGATATGCAAGAAAGGCTTGTGGTAACACCTTTTAGATGAGTGGTAGACAAACAAAACAAAAGTGTGGGAATAGCTCTACCAGGAGAGAATGTCTGACTGATGATATGAAGTTGTTTTTATTGTCCGAAAGATTGTATTTTGTATTCCTAAGATACAAATCAAGCGTTTATAAAGGTCCATATTAAAGACATTATGTTCCAACAAACCACCACAACAAGAAATAATAGTTATAGTAAAAATAGCTACACAACAGTATTTTGTTTGTAGAGTCGAATGTAGAAGTCAACGAGAGGTCTAAATAGTGGAGCAGATTTTGGAAACACAACGCCTACATATTAACTTCTCTAAGACGGAATATACGTAGTGAAGTTTTTTAGCAGGAACATATTGATGAGGTGATGGAGATCAAAACTATCGAGGCAAAGTTATTCGATAACGAATAGGATTGTTTCAAGTATTTGGTTATTACAATTTTATGCCTAAAAATGAAGTCACTCATAGGTTGTAGGGCTTGAGTAGATGATGCCATAGGCTCTCCACTACCCTGAGTCATCGCCCCTTTGGCCTATAGCTAGAGCAAGGATTGTGGAGGAAGAGATCGATGATGATAAAGCACCATGTAGAGGTGTGGTGGTAAATTGGAGAGTTGCAACAAGGTTAATACTTGACAAGAAAATCTCATAAAAGAAAATTATACAAGATAGTCATCAGACTGGCAATGTTGTATTGGTCATACTGTTGAGAGACAAAGAATATGACTAGAAGTATAAAGTTGCACAAATAGGGTTACTTAGATGGAATTGTGATTAGACCAAGTTAGACACATCAAACAAGGTCCTTGGGACGAAGATAGGATTTGTGTATTGGATATTTAAACTTAGTTTAAGTATTAAATATGTAAATTATAATAAATTAGGGATTAGAATTGTAATTAGATTGATTATATAATTAAATGTAGTTAGGCAATAGTGAAAGGGTGTGATGGTTCATGAATAACCACCTCCATCCAACCCATCACAATGGTTCGAATTAACACCACCATTCGAACAGTCACAATGGTTCGAAGACAACTCTTTGTTGCCTATATATATAGGAATCATATACTGTGTGATTTCTCAGAAATAAAATAAAACTTGGTAGATTAGTTTCTTGATATTTGTATATTTTGATCCAACATTTTGTATGTCATGGATGAATTGAGAAGGAAAATTGCAATGGTTTCGACTCGTTTGTAGGAGACCATATTTGTAACGGTGAGGAGAGTCAAAAGTTGGGGAGGTGAAACAAGGAGGAGGGTACACCAAGACGAACGAGATGAGCGTTGAAGGATGAACGTACCGCCTTACAAATTTTCTAAGACATGACCTCTACTAGGAATTATTGGAAATGTAGGATTACGCGGTGTCAATGTACCTTTAGGGATACATAGCAAGCATAAATAGGAAAAATGGAGTAAGATAGGTTGAGGATAGGGAAGGGGCATGTATTACAACACACAAAACCTTACCGAGCTTATATTTATTTATCTATTTTAATAAGTAATGACATAATTAATTATTTATATTTTTGTTTGTGGTTTGTTTTATCGATACAAATACGATAAATGTGGATTGGGTAAGAGTCACCACCTTCACTTACTTAAAATGGTAATATTCTCAGCAATTAGACCATCCGCTATGGATTTACCGATGCCCATCTGCTTTGGTCGGGTTCATCGGTTTCCTTCGGCAACACCACTATGGCTGCTTCAGTTTGGAAGGGATCGGCTTCCACAAGCCGAGTGACATGCCCACCCCCTACCCCCCTCTCTCTTCTTTCTATCTATCTCTCTCTTCTTTCTCTTTTTATTTTATTATTTAATAAAATAAAGGTGTGGATAAGATTGGGTTGAGTATAGTGGATGGTTTGAGTTGGTTTGACTAAGGTAGTGAAAAGTTGATGTGACAATTGGATTCGTTGGGTCTATAGCAAATGGCCTTAAAATGGCAGAATAAGATTGTTGGTAAATGTTTATTAGATGGTAAGTTGGTAACGATTAACGAAGGAATTCATATATATATATATATATATATATATATATATTTGCATATAAATGCTACTTTTAATTATATTTTCTTGTAATCTTTTATTTATTTTAAGCACTTATTACATTCATGCCGAAAATACGCCATGATCACCACGTGGCAACTATTAAAAGTCAGTTACACGAAATCAATAATGGCATTTGACTTTGCAATAACTGCGTTGAAAGTGTGTCCAACAAACTTTTATCGTAATTTATATTTAATATGTATGAATTATCACTATCGGATTTAAATATCAATATATGTGGTTTCACACGATATAATAAAATATAATCATAAATACATTAGAAAATATACTAGAGAAACAAAATTTAGATTACCTCATATTTCAACAGATGAGCATAAGAACTAGAATCGGGTTGACGAATCACGACATCGTAAACCATACCAATTGCAGACAAAATTGATATGCATCTTGGACCAGCTTGAAACGCAACAAGTATTTTTTCAGCTATGTCCTGACCATTCGAATGATAAATTCAACAATTTAATTTTCAAATTGATAAAATTTATAAATGAATTATATGTTTATGTAAGAAATCATTTTATATATTTAAATTTTTTCAAGTCTTACATTACATGGAACACATTTAGAAATGCCAATCAGGAGACTGGAAAAATAATTACATGATTTGTTAATTTAGCAAATTATGTTATATATTGTTAATCTAGCACATTTAGAAATGCCAATTTATTCCCGCAAACTAAATTAGTATATTCTTGTTTTACTTATAATGTGTTTATTAAATCCAAAATTTTTAAGATTTATTAAATTATGTTTGATTTTCATTAAATTGTTTACTTTAATAATTAATATATAAATTACTATATTAATAGTCAAATAATTACTAATTACAAACACACAATAAATAAATATGTCGTACTTAATTTTTATTTTTCAAGGGTGATGTCTTTATTTTTCTTCGGGCTTCGAATGACATTCGATCCATTGCGTTTTCGTGGGTCTATAATAAATTTGGATTCGATAATCACATTACGTGGCTTGGGTCCCAAAGTCTTGTATTCTAAGGTCGTTGTAAGCTCTTTTCCAGGCTAGCGCCTTGCTAGTCTCAACTCTTTGATAAATCGTTGTTCAATTTTTTGTAAGGATGCATAATATTTTACCAATGTAACAAATAATTGCATAAGTTAAGGTAACAATTTTTTAAAAATTATTGATACTATAATGGTGATATTTATCTAGCTAAGCCATCCAAATGATACTGGTGGAATTCTTTACAAATCGGTACCTCTCCAATAGACACATGTATGACATAAGGTGTAAACTCCTTTCCTGTAGTCTCTGCATGCATGTCACCTACAAAGATCCTAACAATCATGTCAACAATTGACTCTAATAAAAAAAAATAGAATGTTCAATTGTTGATAAATTGCATTAGTGCTAAATCTTTTTTTTTTGTGCTATTTTTAACAAGATCAAGCCTCAAAGAATTTTTTTAAACCAAACATAAAATCCAATGATAACTAATAAAATCAACTGCTTTATTCTTTACCATAGAAGTTAAGTAACGGAAATTTTATTCAATTAAACCTTGCCTCTGAATAAAATATATTGGGTTCATTTGGTTTGTCCAAACTGGTTTCTAACATATAAAGATAAAAAAACTAAAATATTATTTCAAACTCACCCATGGCATAAAGTTGATGGTGAGGAGACCCAAGTGGTTGTTGACGACCCCTCTGGTGGATCAGCAACGATGGTGGCGGTGACAGTGATTGTACACTTGGCCTTCTTATGAAATTTCCGTTAGAGTCATACTTTCTTGGCCGACCCCTTTTTCTTTTGCAAAAGAAGGCCCCTTGGCCACTTTCGGTAACAACGTTAGTGCCAACATTGCCATCGGTTGTTATTTCCGATCCTCGAGTGGTGGTTGTTGCAAGACTTTCTTCCATACCCATGTTTGATGCACCAACAATGTTGCAGTAAAGTTTGTTTCCACCACCCTCCATTTGCTTTGTAGCATAAATAGTTTGAATATAGAGATGATGGGTGCATGCATATTTATAGTGAGAGCCTGAGAGGGTTATAAATGTCAACAACATAAAAATATATTATTCATATATAAATAGTTGGTAAATGAAACATATGTTCATATATTTATTTCTATGTGATAATTGGTATCATATCTACTAAAATCGGTTTACATATATAATTTTAAATGAAACTTTTTTTCTGGATATCCAAACATTTATTATACGTTCCTCTTACTTTTTTATCTTTTTAATATGGAATTCTCTCTCATATATATATATATATATATATATATAGGGGCAGGTTCAAATGTGAACTACTTTTTGGTTGTGAAGTGAGGACAACCGAGAGCGCGACATGTGGCGGATGACTAGGCGCCACGTCGGATCCACGGCGGGTGACTAGGCGCGATTCATGGGAGGGCATTGAATTAAAAGGGGGGACCACACTCAAAGCCGCCACGTGTCGCGCTCTCGGTTGTCCTCACGTTCACAACCAAAAACTGGTTCACATTTGAACTTTCCTCTATATATATATATATAGAGGGAGGTTAATACAAGAACAACTCATTTTAAAGGAACAAATGAACCAAGTGTGAGCCACACATTATGTGAGACCCACCTATTAATTAAATCATATGTGATTTAGTGGTGGGACCCACCAGAATCATATATGATTTAATAATGGTGGGTCCCACATGGGCCCACATCATGTATGATCCAAAATGGTTCTTTTGTTCCTTTAAAAAGGTTTTGTTCTTGTTTGAACATTTCTCTCTCTCTCTCTCTCTCCCCTCTCTGTAACGCCCCGAAACCCAGGCAATAAAAACCAACATAACAATAATAAATCCCAGTGATCTAATTCGCAATAACATAAAAATCTTTTCTCAAAAGGTACAATAGTTAAGAGTGCATGCGGAACAAACCCTCCACAGCTGAGATTTCTAAAAGGATAAGAATCATAACTCCTGACTGACCACGCTACCCTAAGCGCTCTACATCTCTTTGCCTCTAGCAACTCGATCTTTCCCTGAAAAGGTTTTAGATTTTGAAAACGAGGGTTAGACCGAAAGGTCTAGTGAATTCCCTCAAAACAGTATAAAACACAGTTCCGGCCCGCTGGCCGTAAAATCAGATATCTCAAACAACCAGGAAAGCATCATGAGTAATAAAATCACAACACAACAACCGGATGGCCGGATCCCCCGGATACACAATTAAGGAGTGACGGACGTAGTCCGTGCCTCGCACCATCCCACAAACAACCTTACGTGGCCGGATCTCCCAGATTCCCATTTAAGGAGTGACGGACGTAGTCCGTGCCTCACACCACTAAACTTCCCAGGGATGTACGGTCCCATGGTACACATTACTCACGATGCAATTCCACCATATTAAAACAGCATGCATATGATGATCATCAATATAGCATTCACAATCATTTATAATTTCACAAAATCACATTAGTATCATCATCAAAACATTTGCAAATCGAATGGATATGTTTAAAACAGTAAAAGCAGTCCATTCATTTTCAGGCAAGGGAACTCACCTGATCCTGCCCCAACTGAGCTACGCTCTGCCTTATCCGCACCTACAACACAAATCCCAATCAGATCATACTAACTCACTAGGAAGACTCTTTCCTAGTTAACAAAACTTAGCTCTCATCATCATCCGACCTGAATCAATATGGAATAACAGACTAGGGTTCCTCGGATAACCAACTAGGGTTTTCAAGAAATGAATACGATTTAGGCTTTTCCATGAACTGATATCTCAAGAAATGACGACAAGGTACCACGGCCTCAAGAGATGATACACGGCATGATAGATCAACGTCATCTAAAATGCTACACAAACTCACTCGTGATGAGGAATAGATTCACAAGAAATGAAACGATAACCAAGACTACTCAAGACGATAGCCGATCTCACATAAAATGATAAGGCTAGGGTTACATGAAATGACACCCGAAATGCCAATTGCTCCCACATGAAATGATAACAAGGTAGCAAGGGTTGCATGGAATGATAGCAACAATGAGGGAAACCCAATGAGGGAAACTCAACAAGTAAACCCAATGAGGGAAACTCCATAAGTAAACTCAATGAGGGAAACTCAATAAATAATCCCAATGAGGGAAACTCAACAAATAAACCCAATGAGGGAAACTCAATGAGGAAAACTCAATAAATAATTCCAATGAGGAAAACTCAACAAATAAACCCAATGAGGGAAACTCAATGAGGAAAACTCAATGAGGAAAACGGATGAGGAAAACTCAATGAGGAAAACTCAATGAGGAAAACTCAATGAGGAAAACTCAATAAATAATCCCAATGAGGAAAACTCAACAAATAAACCCAATGAGGGAAACGGATGAGGGAAACTCAATGAGGAAAACTCAATAAATAATCCCAATGAGGAAAACTCAACAAATAAACCCAATGAGGAAAACTCAATGAGGAAAACTCAATGAGGAAAACGGATGAGGAAAACTCAATGAGGAAAACTCAATAAATAATCCCAATGAGGAAAACTCAACAAATAAACCCAATGAGGGAAACTCAATGAGGAAAACTCAATGAGGAAAACGGATGAGGAAAACTCAATGAGGAAAACTCAATAAATAATCCCAATGAGGAAAACTCAACAAATAAACCCAATGAGGGAAACGGATGAGGAAAACTCAATGAGGGAAACTTAATGAGGAAAACTCAATAAATAATCCCAATGAGGAAAACTCAACAAATAAACCCAATGAGGAAAACTCAATGAGGAAAACTCAATGAGGAAAACGGATGAGGAAAACTCAATGAGGGAAACTTAATGAGGAAAACTCAATAAATAATCCCAATGAGGAAAACTCAACAAATAAACCCAATGAGGAAAACTCAATAAATAATCCCAATGAGGAAAACTCAACAAATAAACCCAATGAGGGAAACGGATGAGGAAAACTCAATGAGGGAAACTTAATGAGGAAAACTCAATAAATAATCCCAATGAGGAAAACTCAACAAATAAACCCAATGAGGGAAACTCAATGAGGAAAACTCAATGAGGAAAACGGATGAGGAAAACGGATGAGGAAAACGGCAAGGTCAAAATAACAGTTTAACTTAGCCGAATTCCCGACTCGGAAATCATAGATTTCCATTCGGGAAAGGCATTGGGAACCAAAACCTCAATAGAAAATCCCAATCCGGGAATCATGAATCCCGATGTGGAAAACATGAATGTGGAAAACATGAATGTGGAAAACATGAATGTGGAAAACATGAATCCCATCACACTCCCAAAACACACACTTCACACACTTGCTTCATTCCCCAAAAATGACAAAACCCTAGTTTTTCCTCCTTTAAATACCCTGGGCTTGCAAGGCCAAGCCCATTAACAAGCTTAAAACCCAACAAACACACAACTTTCCAAGAACTTACACAATTAGCCCCTCCACTCAAAAAGCCTTACACTCGAAGTCACAGTTAAAGTTAACCGATAGTCTAACCTAGAATTCAGGTTATTACATCACTTCCCCCTCAAAAGAATTCCGTCCCGGAATTCACTTGCTGAACAGGCACAGGTACTTCGCTCGCAACTCGGATTCTGCAAAACAAGCCATCAGGTTCGTCACGTGACACGTACTGCGCATTCTGCTCGCCTCAATCGGTAGATCTAGCCTGGAAGCTACTGGAACTAATCTTTCTACAATCTCGAAGGATCCGATAAAAGGTGGATCAAACTTGCTCTTTGCCAAAACAAAACACTCCCTTCCGGGTAGACACTTGAATAAAACTGGTCTTCGACCTGAAACTGAAAGTCCTTCTTATGCTTGTGCACATAACTCTATTGCCGGTCTCTAAACATCTTTGGTCGCTAACGCACCCGGTTGATTTCATCAACAGAAGTCTGAACAATTCACGATCTGATGAGTCGATTTTTTTTTTTTTTTTTTTTTTTTTTTTTTTTTTTTTTGCCAACCTTAATCCAGCACGGTGGTGACCCACGCTCTCGCACGTGAAGTATCTCCTACGGTGTCGCTTCAATGCATGGGCCATAAATGTCGTTGTAGCCGAACTCGATCAACGGTAGATGATTACCCCAAGAACCTCTTAAATCCAGAACACCTGTCCTCAACGAATCCTCCAAAGTTGGATGACCTGCTCACTTTGTCCATCGCTATGCAGACCATTCGCGGTAGTTATGGTTACCCGCGTCCCCAAGTCCAGCTGAAAGCTCCGCCAAGCGTCAAGGTACAATCTGGCATCTCGATTCCGACACGGTAGATAATGGAATGTCGCGTCGTCGTACCATCTCCGCCACGCAGCCTCGCGATAGAAGGTGCCTCTTACAACTATAGGAAGTAAGCTAACTTCAAAAGTCTAGTGACCGCAGCCCACAGCAAAACAAAGCCCTTAGGCCTACGGGAAAGTCTCGTCACGAAAACCATCGATATGCTTCCAAGTCCATACTGCTAACGGTAACTATTGCAGTTGCCACACGGTCGCTGGCGTTCGATCTTCACTTGAAAGCACGCCACGCATCTTTCAACGAAATGAGCGATGTCTTGCTTCATCCCCGGTCGCCGATATGCTGACTCAAGCCACGGTATATCTCATTTGCTCTGGGACGAACCGAGTACTTCGGTTTGCGCGCACATTCTTCAGAATCTTCTGATGTATACCCACAAGCTTTGGAAGTCATAACAGCTTTCCAAAATATTACAGCTCCTTTGATGCTCGCTCCGAGGGTCCCCAAGACTCCCACCATCCGCTCCGACTCTAAATGTTGCTTATCTAAAGTCTCTTCTTGACGTCCCTTGATCTTTGATCCACTGTCTGGTACCACGTTAGTCCATCACACAACAACGTCCAATCCTCAATATAACTCTTTCCTGTTGAACCGGTACGGAAGGCTCTTCATGGTTGGTGTAGACTGATACTTCGTCTCGTAACGATAGTGTCTCCAAATCCTTAGTGCGAAAACCACAGCCGCTAACCTCATGCCATGCGTTGGATAGTTCCTCCGCAGTCCTCGAGTAGTTCAAGATGTCGTCGATGGAGACTAAAATGAGCTCGTCCAGAAATAGTGTTACGCACTTCAATTATCTAATCTATAAATGTTGGCGGCACGCTCGTAAGTCCGAACGTCATTACGAGAGATTCACATTATCCATGACAAGTCCGAAAGGCCGTCTTCGAAATGTCTTCCCCTCTAATCTTGAGCTGACGATAACTCGATCGCATACCAATCTTTGAGAAGCATCTGGCACCTCGTAATTGGTCAAATAAGTTGTAAATCCTCAGCAGTGGTTACTCGTCTCTGACGGTAAGTCTGTTGAACTCTCTCGTTAGTCGATGCACAGTCGACTCTCCTTCTCACGAACAGATCTGGCGCTCCCAAGGTGAAGAGCTAGGGCTAATAAATCCCTGGCTAACCGGTCCTCGCAGCCGCGTCGTCATCAATTTCATCTCCGCCGGTGCCAGCCGATACGATGCTCTGGCGATAGGCGTCGCTCCGACCATTCAAGCAAATCTGAAGCTCGGTCTCTCGATCAAGCGGTAGACTACCTAGATCGACCGGGAACACCTCAGGGTATTCCGTACAACTCGACATCTCGCACTTCTAACCTTTCCTTACCCGAAACCATGACATAAGTCATAAACACAAACAAACTCTTTCCTAATGCATCAAGTTCTAAAATAGCAACCTGAAGATTAGACTACTCTAAACGACCCAATCACAGACAGTGCCCAAATTCACATAGAGTCACTAACTCGCGATACACACTAGTCCTCGCACTTTCCTACCAAACACGACTCTCTAGGCAAAATCCTAGAGTCCTACAATCTCAGCTGTGTTCCCAATCCTACAGTTTAAGACTAGGCCCAATCCTGGTCACCTAATTCACTTAAACTAATGCTCTGATACCAATTTGTAACGCCCCGAAACCCAGGCAATAAAAACCAACATAACAATAATAAATCCCAGTGATCTAATTCGCAATAACATAAAAATCTTTTCTCAAAAGGTACAATAGTTAAGAGTGCATGCGGAACAAACCCTCCACAGCTGAGATTTCTAAAAGGATAAGAATCATAACTCCTGACTGACCACGCTACCCTAAGCGCTCTACATCTCTTTGCCTCTAGCAACTCGATCTTTCCCTGAAAAGGTTTTAGATTTTGAAAACGAGGGTTAGACCGAAAGGTCTAGTGAATTCCCTCAAAACAGTATAAAACACAGTTCCGGCCCGCTGGCCGTAAAATCAGATATCTCAAACAACCAGGAAAGCATCATGAGTAATAAAATCACAACACAACAACCGGATGGCCGGATCCCCCGGATACACAATTAAGGAGTGACGGACGTAGTCCGTGCCTCGCACCATCCCACAAACAACCTTACGTGGCCGGATCTCCCAGATTCCCATTTAAGGAGTGACGGACGTAGTCCGTGCCTCACACCACTAAACTTCCCAGGGATGTACGGTCCCATGGTACACATTACTCACGATGCAATTCCACCATATTAAAACAGCATGCATATGATGATCATCAATATAGCATTCACAATCATTTATAATTTCACAAAATCACATTAGTATCATCATCAAAACATTTGCAAATCGAATGGATATGTTTAAAACAGTAAAAGCAGTCCATTCATTTTCAGGCAAGGGAACTCACCTGATCCTGCCCCAACTGAGCTACGCTCTGCCTTATCCGCACCTACAACACAAATCCCAATCAGATCATACTAACTCACTAGGAAGACTCTTTCCTAGTTAACAAAACTTAGCTCTCATCATCATCCGACCTGAATCAATATGGAATAACAGACTAGGGTTCCTCGGATAACCAACTAGGGTTTTCAAGAAATGAATACGATTTAGGCTTTTCCATGAACTGATATCTCAAGAAATGACGACAAGGTACCACGGCCTCAAGAGATGATACACGGCATGATAGATCAACGTCATCTAAAATGCTACACAAACTCACTCGTGATGAGGAATAGATTCACAAGAAATGAAACGATAACCAAGACTACTCAAGACGATAGCCGATCTCACATAAAATGATAAGGCTAGGGTTACATGAAATGACACCCGAAATGCCAATTGCTCCCACATGAAATGATAACAAGGTAGCAAGGGTTGCATGGAATGATAGCAACAATGAGGGAAACCCAATGAGGGAAACTCAACAAGTAAACCCAATGAGGGAAACTCCATAAGTAAACTCAATGAGGGAAACTCAATAAATAATCCCAATGAGGGAAACTCAACAAATAAACCCAATGAGGGAAACTCAATGAGGAAAACTCAATAAATAATTCCAATGAGGAAAACTCAACAAATAAACCCAATGAGGGAAACTCAATGAGGAAAACTCAATGAGGAAAACGGATGAGGAAAACTCAATGAGGAAAACTCAATGAGGAAAACTCAATGAGGAAAACTCAATAAATAATCCCAATGAGGAAAACTCAACAAATAAACCCAATGAGGGAAACGGATGAGGGAAACTCAATGAGGAAAACTCAATAAATAATCCCAATGAGGAAAACTCAACAAATAAACCCAATGAGGAAAACTCAATGAGGAAAACTCAATGAGGAAAACGGATGAGGAAAACTCAATGAGGAAAACTCAATAAATAATCCCAATGAGGAAAACTCAACAAATAAACCCAATGAGGGAAACTCAATGAGGAAAACTCAATGAGGAAAACGGATGAGGAAAACTCAATGAGGAAAACTCAATAAATAATCCCAATGAGGAAAACTCAACAAATAAACCCAATGAGGGAAACGGATGAGGAAAACTCAATGAGGGAAACTTAATGAGGAAAACTCAATAAATAATCCCAATGAGGAAAACTCAACAAATAAACCCAATGAGGAAAACTCAATGAGGAAAACTCAATGAGGAAAACGGATGAGGAAAACTCAATGAGGGAAACTTAATGAGGAAAACTCAATAAATAATCCCAATGAGGAAAACTCAACAAATAAACCCAATGAGGAAAACTCAATAAATAATCCCAATGAGGAAAACTCAACAAATAAACCCAATGAGGGAAACGGATGAGGAAAACTCAATGAGGGAAACTTAATGAGGAAAACTCAATAAATAATCCCAATGAGGAAAACTCAACAAATAAACCCAATGAGGGAAACTCAATGAGGAAAACTCAATGAGGAAAACGGATGAGGAAAACGGATGAGGAAAACGGCAAGGTCAAAATAACAGTTTAACTTAGCCGAATTCCCGACTCGGAAATCATAGATTTCCATTCGGGAAAGGCATTGGGAACCAAAACCTCAATAGAAAATCCCAATCCGGGAATCATGAATCCCGATGTGGAAAACATGAATGTGGAAAACATGAATGTGGAAAACATGAATGTGGAAAACATGAATCCCATCACACTCCCAAAACACACACTTCACACACTTGCTTCATTCCCCAAAAATGACAAAACCCTAGTTTTTCCTCCTTTAAATACCCTGGGCTTGCAAGGCCAAGCCCATTAACAAGCTTAAAACCCAACAAACACACAACTTTCCAAGAACTTACACAATTAGCCCCTCCACTCAAAAAGCCTTACACTCGAAGTCACAGTTAAAGTTAACCGATAGTCTAACCTAGAATTCAGGTTATTACACTCTCTCTATATATATATATATATATATATATATGATCAAGTCTCATCTTTCATTGTGAACGTGAGGACCATTATTATCATGTCATATGTCAATATTCAGTCTGAATATTCACGTATTATTGAGACTGAACAAAGGTTTATGCACTCTGCATGCGCACGCGTTAGAGTACATGATATTCATACTGAATAAAGTTTAGGCCTCGATTCAGATTGTCACGTGGGACGATTTTAGTGGTCCTCACGTTCAGAATGAGAGATGAGTTCACATTTGAACTCCCCCCCCCCCTCTCTCTATATATTTATATATATATATATATATATATAGGGTGAGGTTTAAATGTGAACTCAATTTTGGTTGTGAACGTGAGAATGGATCTCAGCCACACATCTTCGCTTACGGTGGACGCGATCACGGAGGATTGACTTGATTCATGAAAGCATAGAGATTATTAAAGAGGATACCGGTCAAAACCGTATTTATTAATCGAATGAATGATTGAGATTCGTCTACATGTTTACAATTAAAAGAAAATGATTCACATTTGAACTTTTTCATGTGTATGTCAAACTTTTGCAATTCAATGTGATCGGTCTGATATTATTATATTTTTAATCTTCATTAATTTCAATTGGAATAATGCTATAAAATTAATTGTTTTGTTGTAAAATGTGGGTTTTGTTTCAAAAAAAATAAATGTTTCTCTAATTTATTTTTAAGTACTTTTAAAGCATATATATATAAAGAGGGGGAGGTCAAAGGGAAATTCTAAAAATAACGAAAAACTAAAAAGCACGTTTGTAGATCTCCATCTTTATGCATAACACTAAATTAAGTTTTTTTTAGTATTATGAAAACGTGCATTATGCACTTATGAATAAACATGTGTACATATAACAAATTACGTCTATACACAATTGCATAAAGTCCAAACGGAGGGCTATCGGGGGTGTTCCACAATTGCAAACTGGCCCTATATATATAGACGTAATATGTATGTATATATATATATATATATATAGAGAGAGAGAGAGAGAGAAAGAGAGAGGGAGAACCATTTACATCATGCAATAAATGGTTAAAACCGTGCAATATTCATCTAAACCATTCATTTAGTTCATTCATATAGATTCTTATCAGTTCTCTAAAATGTATTTACTTGATTTCATCGAATTTCTGCAATAGATGTCGATACATATAATGGTTTATGTGATGTATGCAATTAATAATTTCATGCACATCTATATGTATCACAGTAGTGTACGCATTTAATGAAAATAATAGGCATTACAGAAAAATGATTGTATGAAATTGATAATAATTGAAAATTCGAGTAATCAATCATAATGAATAGGCTAAAATTAAAGGTTTTATATGAGGTTGCATGGTTTCAGAAGGTTGTAAATGAAGGTGCCTATATATATATATATATATATATATATAGAGGGAGTTTCAATTGCAAACCATAAAAAACGTGCAAACCGTGCAAACTCATGGTTGCACACGTAAAATCGGTGAAATTGATTCATGGAGTTGTTTAATATGATGAAAATGTTTCATAAGCATCAAATTTTGATGAAATTGTTTCATATTTTGGTGTTTTTTATTCATATGAAACCTTTTCATCGTTTTTGTGAAACTTTTTCATTTCTACCTAAATAAACACTTTCATATGAAACAATGTCATCAAAAAATTTAGTATATGAAACATTTTCATCATATTAAACAATTTTACAAAAGATTTTTCTTTGATTTACGTGTGCAACCATGAGTTTGCACGGTTTGCACATTTTTTATGGTTTGCAATTGAAACTCCCTCTATATATATATATATATATATATATATATATGGGGGTTTCAAATGAAAATTCACCTTTTATTGCGAAGGTACATACAACCAAGAACGTGACACGTGTTACATTCAGTCTGAATAATACAAGTTTAATTATGCATTATTCATGAAAAATAATACAACATTCTGTCATAATAATGCATTATTAAAACTGAATGTTGCATTATTATGACTGAATGTTGTATTATTTATAATGAATAATACATCTGAATAAATTTGTATTATTCAGACTAAATATGACAAGTGTCACGCTCTTGACTGTTCCTTACGTTCGCAAAACATAAGTTGTCCACTGAACTTTAGTCTCTCTCTCTCCTCTCTCTCTCTCTCTCTCTCTCTTTCTCTATATATATATCTATATATATAGGGTCAGGTTCAAATGTGAACTTTAGTCTCTCTTTCTATCTCTCTCTGTCTCTCTATATATATATATAGGGTCAGGTTCAAATGTGAACTCGTCTTTCATTGTGAACACGAGGACAACCGAGACCATGCCACATGGCATATTCAATTTAAATATTCATTTATTATTCAAACTGAATAACATTGTATTCAGTGTTATTCAAAATATGAATAAAACTAAATGCATTATTATTCCAAATTTGAATAATACATGAATATTCATAGTGAATATTGCCACATGTCGCGATTTTAGTGGTCTCACGTTCACAATGAAAGATAGGTTCACGATAGATATACCTTCTCTCTTCATACATTTTCTCTCTTGGTTCTTCATACCTTCTGTTATCAATCTCAGCTGGCTTCTCATATCTCCGAGCATCACTCCTTGGCTCGTAAGGATCATGAGTTTCATACCTCCTTCCACTAGAGTACTGATGGTTGTTAGAAGACATAGGCTTTCTTGAGTTTCTTTTGGACATGGGCTTGGTGATCAATGATAGGGAATTCTTCATGTCATTCATCTCCTCCTTAGATTCACTTCCTTTTTCACCTGTATCGGAAGGAACATAGTAGTCATCTTCATATCAAGGTGATCTCCTAGAGTGGTAATACCTTTTATCAGCAACTAAGGCCAGTGGATCAGCATGCTTCTCAACTTTCTTCTCAGTACCCGAAATCTCAAATACCTCATCTTGATTGTGATTCAACAACTCAAAAGGTTTATGAATATCAAGATCTTCAAAGTTGCGATTTTGTTGTATATTTGAAGCAAATCTCCTCCATTCAGACCGAAGTGAATTGATGAATTGAATGTTGATTTCCAACTGAGATTTTTCAAGTGATTCTTCCTCAGTTCATTGATCATGTTGCAGAACCGGTGATAGGTATCCTCGAGTAATTCTCCCTCGCGACCCTTGAAAGTAGCAAACTTGGTTAAGAGAATTGTTTTCTTCATTTGAATTCCCTTCTCAGTTCCATGCATCAAGCTACAAGTCTCATCCCACATTGCTTTCTCGGTGTCATTGCATTCTATGTTAGCATATATCTCATTAGGTAAGCTTTGTATGAGATAGGACTTGGCAAGTTGATCTCCCGTCACTAGGTTTGCTTCGTCAGGAGTGAAGTTGGATTCATCCTTCTCAACTATACCTCCAACAATGGGTAGGTTTCCATCAGGAATAGCTAGGATTGTTTTGTAGTATTTCACGGGTCCATCTCGGAGGGATTCCATGATTTCCTTACCAACTGGTTGTTTGGCAACAAAGTCATGGAAGCGAGACTTCCATTGAGAAAAGTCTCCACGGAAGAGAACCGGTGGTCGGTTGTCGGACCCTATCGTAAGTGCTTCACGAGTGTTTATGTTGATGGTTGATTGTGGATCTTAAATCACTAAGTATGATCCGGTGACTGATAGAAAAATCTCAAAGTTGAGATGAACGTATTGAATTCGATTTTTAGAGTAAATGTCTTGAGGCTGGGTATCAATGATAGTGCACTGTGAAGGGATGCTGCACTCTGAAGGGATGGTGCACTGGTGAAGGGATGGTGTACTCTGAAGAGATGGTGCACTGTTGAAGGCATGATGCACTCTGAAGGGATAATGCACTGTTGAAGATATGATGCACTACTATGAGGTGATGGTGCACTATCAAGCAATGGTGCACTACCAGGAGATGCTATGGTGTTCTACCAAGTGATGGGATGATGCACTATTAAGCAAATGGGATGGTGCACTGCCGAGGATGGGATGGTGCACTACCACGGATGGTGCACTACTAAGTATAAGATCCACCACACAAATGGATCAAGAGCAAGTGGCACGCTCTGATACCAATTGTAGGTTCCAAAATCAACCAAGTTATAAACACTAAGATCTAGATGATGAAAGCATAAAGTACAAGATCTTTGAAGATTTTAGCTATGAACATGATGAATAATTATGAACAAGTACAAGTGACAGTCATCAATGATTCAATGGTATATAAGGGTAAAAAATCTTCCTGAGAAATGAATCACAAGGTTGCTATTTATATTAACACCAAAGGGGGTCTTTAAAAAGCAAATGGATGGGCCTAAATAATAGGCATAATCCACAATTACAATTAAGGAAACTAAGTCTAGACTAATTACAAATTGACACAACAAAGTTAATTTTTTCTAACATAATTAATAAGTAGTTTTAAATAATATAGTTAAGAATTAGATTAAATATTTTTTATTAAATTATATAGCATGTTTAAATTATATATGAAATAAAAAATATAGTTTTAATTCTATGTAACTTACATAAATATTTTAAAAATTGTTATATTTGTTTTTTTTAACTAAACATGATAAAAAAAAATTTGTATGGCAATAAACTCACACACGCACCCGTGGTATCCGGGCATCCAATTGGACAGCACCGACTAATCCGCGGCGACCCGACCCAGTCCACATAGAGTGGACCCGCCCAGACACGACTAAGCCCAACCTATGGCCGAGCCCGCATGCCCATAGACTGGCATGCCCGTTACCTGGACCCGAACCGACCCGAATGCCGGCCCAAAGTCTGGGTATCGCCGAAGTGCTACTCTTATGGTTTGAACCTGAGATCAATGGATACCATCCACTAAACATGATAAATAATAATTGATATAACTGATAACATTTGAAAATATTTAATATATAATGTATAATTAAATTAAATTGCAAATTAACTTTAATTACTATAAATTAATATTTATCAATAACTAATATTTATTAACAATAAATAATTAATATCTACTTTAATTAATAATAATTAATATTGATAAAAGGTAAAATTACAAAAAGAGAAAAAGCTCCTTATAAGTTACTTTCGAATAGTTTTTTTTAAAAGTTAATTTATAAGCTACTTTATATCAATCTAAACATGTATCTATAAAATTGGCTAGTTTATATTTACCAAAAATGCTAATTATAGTTTATGGTGTAATATGTTTATATTTTATATATAACGACACGTGAATGTATTCACCATTTAAAATTAAATATATATACCCATTTTTGTGGGTAACTATTAACTCTATACTTAGATGTATTTTAACATTTTCTCATAATTATGAGGGATAAACAAAAAATTTTAAATTTATATTATCTTATAATTTTGTATTACTTAATTATGTGTCGAAATGCAGTTGTGATCACCCATGAAATTTATTTTACATGTATAATTTTAAAATAAACATGGAGACAATAACAAAGAAATAAAAAATAATAATTTGATAATGCAAAACATAGTTTAGAAAACCATGTATAAAATATCAAATTATTTGTAGCATTGTATTCAATATATTATTAGTTATTGTTCTAAAACTGTTGAGAATTTATGATCTTAATTTCAATACAACATAATCAATATTATTTTCTTTCCATGTTTGTAAATTATGTATTCAATTCCAGGTTTATGCATTTATATCATACACATATATAATATAAAAGTGTAAATTTTTTATTTATAAAGTATTGTTTGTTTATGTATATTTAAAAAAATAAAGACTACAAGTAGATTGTGCGGAAACACAACTTAATCCAGCCCCATATTTAAAGTTGTATAACTAATTGTAGATAAAAACAATCGTAATCATATACATAATAAAAATCTCGTCTTAAATATAAATAATAATTAAGAATAATCATTTAATTCTAACAACATATTTAATTATTATTCATATCAAAAATATCTTATCAAACCTAAGATGAATTACTTGGTATTTAAATTATATTAGTTTTATTATTTAAATTGAATTAAAAAATTACAAAAAAAAACTTTAATTAGTTAATTTGATACTAACAATATAATTTTTTTAATATGATATAATCAAAAAATTTATTTAATTAAAAAATAAAACTTAGCACGTTCTCAAAACTATATAAAATTATAGTATAACATCAATAAATCCAAAAAAACAAAATAAAACATTAAAATTAAGATATATTTCATTATATTGAATAAGTACTTACTTATGAGTTTACTAAATAACTATATTATATAACTAATAAATAATTATTACTTAATTAAAAAATTAGTCAATAATTTGATTACGTTTCTTTGACCAAATATGAATTTATATTTTTCATCTTTACTAAATTTCATTTCTTATATAGAAAATACATTTGAGAAGAAGAATTAGCCAGAAAACGTAAATTAATTAATAACTTGTTTACGTTCCGTTGATCAATAAAAATAAATTAAGACAAAGAGTTTTTGATTATTTATATAAATTATAATATAAATGATATATATAATATAAAAATCACAAACATAGTAAAATGATATACTAAATAACATTAAAAAAGGTAATAAATACAAAATTTACATCTTATTAAAGTTGACTTTATTTTATATTTTTTTAAAATAAATTACCTTAGTATGTGCAAAAATATTAAAACATATGGATTTTGTTAGAGCGTAAACTAACTTTGACAAATTATTAAAAAAAATTAAAGTGAATGATCAAACTTTAAAATATTTAAAAAGTAATGACATACAATTTTATTAAATTTTTTTATTTTTGAAAAACATCCACTCCATTTACGTGTAGTAGATTCTACTTCTCAAATATTTTTAACATAATTTTTATCAAAAACTTATTGGCTTTAATTTATTTTTGTTGGATAATATATTTTTTATTAAAAATAAATTTGGTAACATAAAAATATATATTAGTTTATTATAATTTTGGTCAACCAAACATAAGTAAATTATTTATTAATTAAAATTTTTATTCTTTATTAAATAATTAAATTTTAAATCAAGTAATAAGTATTTATTTGTTATTTAATATACTTATCTTGTTTTAAATAAATGGTATAATAATAAATTATATTTTTCTCGCTCAGGTTTGTTTTTATTAAAAAGACAAATATGCCTTCAAATGCTAGGCACATGGGGAGATTTAACGAGGAACCTAACAGTTACTCTTTAGGATTAAAATTGAGTATTTTTATATACCATAATGTTTTTCTTGTAATAAGCATTTTGTAAGGACCAAAAGTGAAAAAAATAAGAAACTACAAAAGCAAAATTGTAATTTAGGGATCGTTTACTTAAACACTTAAAAGGTAAGTACTTAACATTGAACACTATTCACCTATCACATTAGACAACATTTTAGTTAGGGCTGGCAATTCAGATCAGGTTCAGGTAAAATGGGTCGTGTTACTTTCAGGTCGGCCATTTTCGTGTTATTTTCGTGTCGACCCATTTTTGACCCAAATCTATTTCGTGTCAGGTTCGGTTTGTATCACTTCCATTCGTGTTTGGTTCGGGTCGTGTTTCGTGTCGACCCATTTTACTACCGAGGTAAAAACCGGGTCAAGTTTCGTGTCGACCCAAATCCATTTTGTTTGAACCAACTTTCTTTTACCAACAAACAACAATTCTACTTTCTTAGAAATTAGAATAAGTCAATGAGATAAATCATAAATCAAAAAATTCAATTCTCTCCCTTTTTCTTTCAAATTGAAAACGAAAACAAAATGAAATTTTGAATTCTCACCACTTTACTCAAATAAATTAAATTAATAATTAAAATATAGATTTAGTAATTTGATTTAAAAATATAGAAATTTGATTTAATATTTATTTTAATAATTAATTTTTTATTTATTTAAATATTTCGGGTTAATCGGGTCATTTTCAGGTAATCAGGTTTTACCTGAATCCGACCCATTTTTTTTCGTGTCATGTTCGTGTCGACCCATTTTATACCCATTTTAATTTCGAATCACGTTCGTGTCGACCCGTTTCGGGTTCGGTTCAGGTTGGGTTTCGGTTCGTGTCTCAAATTGCCAGCCTTAATTTTAGTCTCTCAAAATGGTATCGTATGCACCTATTCATCCGGTAAGTGCTTACCGGGTAAGATTTATGAATCTTATTATCACGTAAAACTCTCGATTCATGTCATCACTTTTATTGGGTAAGATTATAGTGTTTGTCATGTTCATCTCGTAATGTAAATTGACCCGCAAAGGCAGCACCTTCAAGGGTATAGGTTCAAGTGACGCAATAAAATTTTATTAAAATATCTTTTTAAGCTTTTCAAAAATTGTTAGAAATTAATGTTAGTTGTGTCAATTTGTAATAGTTAGAAACTTTATTTCCTTAATTGTAATTTTATTAATTTGGCCCATTTGTTTAGGCCCATGCTTTCAAAGCATAAGTCCATTAAGTAAGTAGTATAAATAGAAGTCTTGTAATTCATTTGTACTTTCCACTTCCTTTAATCAACTTTTGAGAGAATTACTTTGTGTGTTCAATCCTTGTGTGTGTTGATTTGGAACCTACAATTGGTATAAGAGCCTACCACTCCTCTTGATCCATTGTGTGGTCACCATACGCGCATTGACACCATACCCGCATAGTCCCTACATTTGACACTACACCACACCTGTGGTGTCATTTGATAGTACACCTCACCTGTGGTGTCATCTGCCTCTTCACCTCATCTGTGGTGTCATCTGCCTCTTCACCTCACCTGTGGTCTCATCACGTTTGGATCATTTTTGTGGTTTAAGATCCACAATCAACATCATCATGAACACATGCGATGCACTTGCTATAGGGTCCGATACCCGACCTCCCGTCCTCTTCCGCGGCGACTTCTCTCAATAGAAGTCAAGGTTCATGGACTTCATTGAGAAACAACCTCTCGGCAAGCAAATCATGGAGTCTCTCAAGAACGGACCAGTCAAGTTCTATACAACTATCCCGGCAGTCCCCGATGGTAATCCACCTATCGTAGGTGGTGTAGTAGAAAAAGATGCAACCAATCTCTCACCTGAAGAAGCTAACCGCATGAAAGGAGATCAACTCTCCAAATCATACCTCATCCAGAGCCTTCCGAATGACATCTACGCAAACGTCAACTGCAACGACACAGGAAAGGCGATGTGGGATGAAATATGCAGTCTGATGCATGGAACCGAGAAAGGCATCCAAATGAAGAGAACCAACCTCCTGACCAAGTTTGCCACTTTCAAGGGTCGGGAAGGAGAACTTCTTGAAGATACCTATCATAGGTTCTGTAACATGATCAATGAGCTCAGAAAGAACAACCTTAAGAAGTCTCAATTGGATATCAACATCCAATCCATCAACTCACTTAGATGAAGATTTGCATCTAACATTCAACAAAACCGCAACTTGGAGGATATTGACATCCATGAACTTTTTGAGCTACTAAATCATAATCAAGATGAAGTGTTAGAGATTTTGGGAAAAGAAAAGAAAGCTGAAAAGTATGCTGATCCGCTAGCGTTGGTTGTTGATAGAAGGAAATACTCTTCCGGGAGATCATCTAGGTATGAAGAAGACTATGAAGTTACTTCCGACATTGGTGAAAGGGGAAATGAATCTGATGAGGAGATGAGTGACATGAAGAAGGCATTGGCCCTGATCACTCGAACAATGGCCAAAAGAACATCAAGGAAGCCTTTGTCTTCCAACAACCATAGGTATTCCAGTGGTAAAAGGTATGAAGCTCGTGACAGGTATGAACCAAAGAATGATGCACGAAGGTTTGAGAGGGGTACTGAGACTGACTACAGGAGGTATGAAGAACCAAGAAGATATGAAGAACCTAGGGAGCGGAGGTATGAGGAAAGAAGGTATCAAGACAGATAGTATGAAGACGAGGAAAGGAAGTATGGTGAAACCAGAAGATATGATCGCTATCCAGAACCAAGAAGAGTCGATGTAGGCGGTAGAGCTGACTACCAAAAGCCTGAAGAGAAGATCAAGCCTGACGACAAAGGCAAAGAGATTAAGAAAGATAATGGCAGTCCTACATGCTTCAAGTGCGGGAAGCCTGGGAATTTTGCTAAGAACTGCATCAACCATGTCTCCAAGTATGACTATTACAAGAACAAGATGAACTTGGCAAAAGGAAGGATGATGGAATAGCATTACTAGCTGAGGATGAGGTTTGGCTACAAATGTCAAGTGATGATGAGGATAGAGGACTTGTCTGCATGCTTGCTCAAGATGACGCGTGTAATGTGGATAGTGATGACGGAAAGGAAGATCAACTATGCTTGATGGCTGATATAGATGAAGAGTATTCCGAAGATGATGATCGTGACTACAATGATGTCAACTCAGACCACTCAGATTCATCTTCTGAGGTACTCCCTGACCCATACATTGAACTTGAAAATCAAGTAAAAAGTCTCGCACAAAAGGTATCTGAGTACGAAAATAAGATCAAACAAGCTAACAAACGAACCACAATTCCTGAATCTAAGTTAGCTAGTGAGCAGGCCTTAGTTGTAAAATTCTCTATTGAACTAGCCCATACCAAAGAAAAGGTAACCACTCTTACTCTTGCAAACAAAACCTTAGAAGATAAAGTTGCTAGTCTGAATGACAACATCTCAGACTTGCAAAAGAAGCTTCATGAGGCTGAAGTTTTGAGTAGAGAAAGTTTACAAAAATATGAAGTGATTTTTGCTCAAAGAACAAACCTTTTTGCTAAAATAAAAGACATGGAGGACAAGTTCCTAAAGAGAGGCCAAACCAATCAAACCATTCATATGAACCAACCGAAAGAGTTCAATTATTATAATCCTAAAGAGGGCATTGGATACAAAAGTCCATGCTATCTTAAGCGTGCCATATCCAAGACTCCTACCTTGTATGATCTTAGGTACATGAGTCTTGGATACAAAATCGTTTTCATGAAAGAGTTTGATGATCCTGAACAATTGAAGGAAATCGAGAAGAAAGAAAAAGATAGAAAAAACAAACACTCCATTCCCTTCGACTATTCATCTCTCAATGCAAGTTACGCAACGCATGAGATTCCTTTGTCTAAGGATTACACGCCTAGCTATACTGAAGCTGAGATGAATCAGGAAGTTCCAATCCTTGAAAGAATATACAAAGTCAACAAAACCTTTTATGAGAAGAGGATTACTAAACTTGAGGATGAGCTAGAGGATGAGAGGCGCATGAGCCTTAGGGAAAAAGATCTATTCTTGAGTAAAATCAATGAATTGGAGAAAGCCCTCAAATCCAAAAGCACACCAAAAGCAAGTAATTCCACCTTTGGAACTCATGATAATTCACGTCATCATCACCGTACATGGAATGTGAATGCTTTAGATTTCAGACCCTCAAGTACTTTTTCTCAAAACTCCAAATCTATAGTACTAAGGTCTCCAATCTGCTCCACCATTTCATACATGGAAGACTTAGCATATACGACACCTAAATCAACGGTACACATTTCTGAAATTATATCGGATGATTGTACAAATAGGGTTGGTGAGAATGGTAGATCATCAGGCCAATCCAAATCAGGAAATATGGTTCCTCCTAAACTATCCTGTAAAGACAAAGGGAAGGATAAAATGGTCACCCCTGAGTCTGAAGTTGCGAGTTCATCTCGTACCAATGTGAATGTTCCTAAGAAAAACAAACATTTTCGAAAACGAAAGAATGCTACCAAACCAAAGGAACACTCACACAACTTCACTCCTAAGAAAAACACCTCACATACTCATTCTCCAAATGTCAAAGGTACTAATCGTGGTTCTTCAAATGTGACAGATCAAAATGTGAGAAAGGATAGACGTAAGAACAAGGAGAGTGGATCAAAAGAAGGCAGTCGTCCGAAGCCATTTGCACATAAGGCTAGTTTTATGAAAAACAAGTTTTCCAATTTTGTATATCATAGAACTAATAGGCATGTACCACGAACTCCATTTCAATGTTATGAATGTGAACATATTGTGTATGGATGTAATAGCAATTTTCGTTGTCAAAATCAATTTAGATTTGGGTACTGTGCAAATGCTTTCGTGAATGATTACTTTGTTCCTAACTATCATGGATTCTTCAATCGTGGCTATCATCATATTCATAACAAGAAACCTAATTCAAAACCCAAACAAAAATCTCCACCTAAGAGCAAACAGGAACCAGTATCCAAATCTGCTAATCCTAATCAGAAAGGACCCATTCCCAAATGGGTACCTAAAAATGTTTGTTCGTGATTTTGCAGGACGGTCATGTGTGGTACATGGATTCAGGGTGTTCCAAGCACATGACCGGAAGGAAGGAACTTCTCGCTAACATCAAACAAAAATATAGCGGTAACGTTCGTTTTGGGAATAAGCTTTCAGCACCAATAATGGGATACGGTGATATCCTTCATCATAAAATCACCATCAATAAAGTAGCATATGTGGAAGGCTTGAGTTACAACTTGCTCAGTATCGGGAAGTTATGCGACAAAGGCCTTGAGGTTAACTTTCGAGGGACAAGGTGTTGTGTTCGAACATATGAAGGAAAGGAACTCATTCAGGGTACTCGCAAATCTAACCTCTACACGGTCAATTTCCAGAAACAACATCCATTCTTAGAAATATGCCTTCTTTCTAAGGCATCATTCAATCAAAACGTGTTGTGGCACCGGAGACTATCCCACCTGAATTATGCTACAATTAATCAACTAGCTAAGGCAGGATTGGTGACTGGTCTCCCCTCCTTAAAGTTCACCAAAGAACAATTGTGCTCAGCATGTGAGATGGGGAAGATCAAGAAATCATCGCAAAAGCTGAAAGTGGAACACAGTACCACCAAACGTCTTCAGCTTCTCTATATGGACTTGTGCGGACCAATGCGTGTACAAAGCATCAATGGGAAGAAATATGTACTTGTGATCGTGGATGATTTTTCTCGGTACACATGGGTGAATTTTCTAAGGAGCAAAGATAGAGCTTCAGAGATCATCATTTCTTTTATTAGAAATGTGCAAGTCAGACTACAACTCCCTATTCAAGTGATTCGTACCAACAATGGCACCGAGTTCAAGAATCACACCCTTGATTCGTTCCTTGTTTCTGTCGGCATCACTCATACTTTCTTGGCTGCCCGTACACCTCAGCAAAATGGCGTTGTTGAACGAAAGAATCGCACCTTACTGGAAGCTGCTCGAACGATGTTAGCATCCTCAAAGCTTCCATTACACTTTTGGGCTGAAGCTGTTGCATCCGCTTGTTTCACCCAAAACCGGTCTGTTTTCCACGAGAGGTTCATGAAGACTCCATATGAATTGGTGTACAACAGACCTCCAAACATCAAGTTCTTTAGAGTTTTTGGATGTGAATGCTTTGTAAAGAATGATAAAGACAACCTTGACAAGTTCAGTCCAAAGGGTGATGAGGATGTTTTCATCGGGTATGCTATGGACTCTCCGTCCTACCACGTGTACAACAAGAGAACAAGACGTGTGGTTGAGAGCACAAATATGGATTTTGAAGAAGAGTCTACACCAACACCAGTTACACCAGGAATCTCTGGTGTTCTGGCTTCTGATCATCTTCATGGCAATCCCATGAACTCTTCTTCATCAACAAACAAACCATCTTCTTCTAACTCTAACTCTTGTGATTTGGATGAACTGTTTGAATTCTTTTATAAAGATTTTTCTGCACCTGCTAATGTTGTTCTTCCTATTCCTACAGCCGTTCAACCAGCATCTCCTGTCATTGTTTCGACCACTGACATCTCATCGTCCAACCTCCAAGGTACTTCTTCATCATCATCCTCATCTGCAACAACAACACCAAGTTCTCAAGTATCTCATGCACCTGCTGAGGGGGAACCTCTCCACGCACTTCAACAACAGGGTCCAGTGATGACTGCATCAAGTCCACAAAGTGGTGCTTCCTCTACTATGCCCACTACATGTCAACAAGGCACTCCTACACCACACATGGAAGGTCCTAGTACAAGCACCGTGCAACCTGCTTCACAAGCTGCTGGCCCCTTACATTCGCAACGTGCTTCACAAGCTGCTGGCCCCTCTTATAATTAATAACATGCTAAAATATTCATCAATATCAAAAAGATTTGAAATTTTTTTGAATTTCTTTTGAAAAATCGCATTCACAAACAACGAACAACCATCAACATCCGTAAATCATCAACATCTAGAAATTGTTGGAAAATTTAAACATTCATTTTAAATGTATCGAAAAGCTAATACATTCATCGAAAAACTTATACATTCATTGGAAGACTTATATACGTTCATCGGACCTATCAATAAATTCATCGGATCTTCATTGCATCTTCATCGGAAATATTAACATATTTATCGGATCTTCGTTGCATCTTTATCGCATCTTTATCTTCATTCATCTTCATTTTCATCTTCAATGCATCTTCATCTTCATCTTCAACACATCTTCATCTTCAGCGGATCTTCATTGGAAATGTATATACATTCATCAGGCCTTCATCGCATCTTCATCGGAAATATTAACAAATTCATCCGACCTTCATCACATCTTCATCTTCAGTGCATCTTCATCTTCATCTTCAGCGAATATTCATCTTCATCTTCATCTTCGATAACATCTTCCGCCGCTCCAAATATTCTCCGTCACGTTCGATGGATTCATCGAAAAGTTGTTTGAATTATACTCCATAAACGATTTATAGAAACTTTGAATTTGTATTCCAAATTGCAAGGAAAAAAAACTCTAATCAAAACCTGCAAAAGTAAAAATATTGAATTCTTAGAAGAAACCCCATTTCACTAATTATCTGATGAAATTGAATATATGTATTAAGATCAAAGCAAGGAAAAAAATCTGATGATTATAGTTAGGAAACAACTAAAAGTAACTTCCCTAATACTATGGTAACTCCCGTCAACATCTACCATCTAAACAAATTAATATCTTGCTTTATTTTAATATAAAAAACAATATTATACAAATGACAAAACTGCCCTTACTAATCTATACTATATATATAAAAGAAATAAGCCCCAAATTCAGTTAAAAAGTCAAGAAACCGTTTTTCAACATTTACATTTTATACCCCTACAATTAGTTATTAAATTTCATTTTAATCCTCAACTTTCTCATTTTTTATTTTAAACCTTTATCATATAACCTAGATAATCGTAAATTATGAACTAAACTGTATTAAAATTACGTTTCGTTTTTTACAAATTATACTATCGTAATCGTCTCGTCAATACATTCGAAATGAACCCAATATTGAATATCTTTTATACAATTAAATTATATATTCTATTATATAAAGATAATATTTTTATTTCAATTTTGAAGATTAATGATTCAATTTTTCAAAATGCCCCCTTATTAAATATTCATTCATCATTTTCAACTTATAAATTACACTTATTATCCTTATAATTAATATATATATATATATATATATATACATATATAAGAGAATCTCTTTTGAAATCAGTTAGTTCAAGAAAACTGATTTCCAACTTTACTACTTCTAAAGATTCATGTACAACACTGTAAAGCTTCAGATTGAAACCGCTCATAAAGCCGACGTCGCCAAGACCCATTGCCCTCCCACATCCCCTTCTCATGTAAAGTGTCGTTGCTGCACTTTTAAGAAATCCTTCTCCGGTGAGACTTTGATGGCCAACCTTCTTCTTCTTCATCACAAACGATTCCATCATTATCTCTATCTCTACATTGGCTAATGTTTGATTTTGAATTTTGGCTTTTGATTTTATTTAGGGTTTATATTTGATTTAAGTTTTGGCTTTTGTTTGATTTAGGGTTTAGATTTGATTTTCATTTTTATTTCAGAGAAGTCGAGGAAGGACAATCAAAGATACATTAAGTTCTCTTTTTATGGTTTTGCAAAAACAAAAAAACCTATCCATCTTTTGATTCTAATCATGCTTCTTAGTAGATAGAAATTGTAATGTTGATTTCTTGATCAATGTTATTGCATAATAATAATAATAATAATAACAATAATAATAATAATATAATAACTAATGAATGATTTTGATTCGCAGGCTGTATTAAAGAAAAATTAAACCCTCTTTTGATTTTAATGTAAAAGGTTAAGGTTTTTTGTTAGTCATTATTCTCTTCATTTTTTATAGATCATGAAATCGTTTAAAAGTGTTGAATTGGTGTTGTTTTTTGTGTTTTCAGAATCCGAATCGGGTGATGTTGAACCGATGATTTCTTCCCCCATTTTTTTGCCGACAAGCCTTGAAGAAGGAAGAAAGCTAAATGGGAAATTTGAATTATGGAGTCGGTCTGTAACATTTCCTCAGGAGTTGGACGTATGTGTTTGTTTGGTAACACAACTTGTTGGTCCCAATGAGGTGACCTTCAAGTAAGGATAGTGTATGGGATTATAGAAGGGGGGGTTGAATATAATCACACAAATTTCACTTTTAAATTCTTTGTTGTATTAACAATATGAATTTACAGATTGTTGCAGAAATAGAAAAGACTACAAGTCTAAACTAAAAAATCTAAGTTCTTTCACTATGCACTAAAGTGAGAAGATAAGAAAAGATAGAAGATAGAGGAAATAAGAAAGAAAGGATTAGGGTATTTTTAGGATGAAGAAGAAGTATGGAGAACCTCTCTTCAAGTCCTATTTATACCCAATGCATTAAATGCATGCAGACTCACTTTTGTGTACGTGTCACATTCTAAGTGGTCCTATGTACTATTTACTATAAACAAATACCCTTTGCATGGTGTGCAAAAGAGGATGTGAGTAAACAGTTGCCTTGAGGTCTGATAAGTACGGAGGGAACAGAAAAGAGACTGTTCTTATGTACTTATGTGTCAGTAAAGGCGGATAATCCTTTTGTGCATTAGATTAAGAGATTACACTAATCCTTCAGGATCAGGATACTGATCAGTATGGAAAGCTCTGATACTGAGGGTGATCAGAGGTCACTGTATCCTGACGCGTCTTCAGGATGTCATACTAATTTGAGCAGCCTACTATCACTGAGTTCCGTCTTCAGATCACGAGCATGCTGGTCCTGTCATCAGCTAATTCTTTGACTTCGCTGATGGTTCTTTGAGTATGACTTTGATGTCTTCAGGAGGTCTTCACTTCGGTGGTCAGGATCAGTAGACTGCAGAACAAGCTCGTTCGTCTCCTGATCCTGATCATTATAAAAATAAGTTACAGCATAAGTAACATGGAATAACACTGAACAATCTCAGTGATAATTCCTCAAGCTATAACAGAAGTAAAAATCTATTCACTAAGTAAAGTAACAGGATCATTATCATTTCATCAGGTCTTAGGAGAGCTGGATCAACAACCTCCCCCTAAATGATAATGATAAGACAACAGAGGAATTGTCTTAATCTAGAAAGGTTTAGAAATAAATCTAAGTCTAGAATTTAACAGTAGGAAATAGAACTCATAAAGGTACGTGTCCCATTTACTGTTTTGAGGGATCTTTTTCAGTACTATGATGGAATAAAGTACGATGCACTGAAATGCATTTCCATTAATCTCATTAAGATTTTACAAGAGTAAAGAAAATACACAAGTACATAATTGTAGTACTGAAAGAAAAATTACAAAAGAATTCTAGCTATCAGAGCCTTCACTGATTTCTTCAGTCTTGACTTGGACGGTGATTGGAGTTTCACCAGTGGCTATTCTTTCATCCAGGATTGCTCTGACAGCGCGAACAAACTCTTTGTTGTCCTTGTTCTTTATTTTCTACGCGATGAAGAGGACTGATACCAAGTGTTCAGTGGGTGCTTTGTGTAGTTCGCTGAAGCGTTGGAAGCGAATGATGTTGAAGTTATCACCTACACAAATACCATGAACAGGTTCTCTGATGACTTGACCTTCAGAGAGAGAGACTCCAGAAGGAAAAGAAAGATCAAGCATCGAGAGATCCATAGGCTTGTATGCAGTCCTGGGCATGCAAGGAGTGGGTCTCCTTTTTGAAGTGCCTGCTGATCTTCTAACAGGAGGCTTTGGTTGTGCTGAAGAAGGTTGGAGTAAGTCATCAGGAATTACTGTTGTTCTTCTGATGCGAGCAATAAGTCCATTTATGACTTCTTCTACTTCAGCCCTGTAATTCTTGTTGGCTTTGGGAAGTAGGCTTCTGATTTCATTCCACTCTGACAAGTTGTATCGGTCTAACTTGTCAAGAGTGTGCTCTGCGTCTTTTACTCCTGAGCGTTTGACGGTGATCCAGGTTTTGCCAGGATTACCTCTCTTGCCGCGGGTTCGGCGAAGACGGATTCCAGATATGGCAGCACCATGCTTTCGGAGATGTAGACGATCTCTGCACCAGTCAAGCTCGGTATTCACTTCTTCAGCCTGTTCCTCTGCATTCCTGTTGAAGACCTTCAGTGCGACCTTCTGTGCTAGAAGAGGATCAGCACTTATTTCGTCGTCTTCTTCCACAAAATCAGACGCGAGCCGTCTTGCGGCTTGAGCAGAAAGAAATGCTTCCTTTTGCTTTTTATTGTGCTGCTCCTGAGCCTTTATTGCTTCCTCGTATTCCTCCCGCGAAAGATAGGCGAACTCAGAGTCCCAAAAGGTACGAAGAGGAATTTTTACTCTTGTACTCTCAAGTCGCTCTATCACGGCATCTAAACGCCCATCCCTGTTCAATGCATTAGAATTGTCAGGGTAGTTTTCTCCTTCAGAACGTGGAGAATTAGAAGGAGGAGATCTAGGAGAAGAAGCAGGGGTAGAGAAATCATCAGAGATGAATTCATCATCTGACGATAGAAAGACAGTTTCAGGAGGGGCTTGGATTTCAGGGGTTCTGGAGGATGAGGCTTCAGGATTAAAACGGGTTGGGTTTAAAGGAGTGGTTTCAGGGTTTAAGGGAGTTACTCTGAATGTCATTTTGCTAAGTTCAGTCCTGATAGCTTCAGATCGACTATTTTCCATAAGGTGAATAATCTCACCAGTGACTGAACCAAAGTTGACATCCTGAAATTCAGAGTCGGCTTGGGTTTCAGGTTCAGGGGTTGGTTCAGGAGTAGGTTGAGGTGATGGTTCAGGGGTAGGTTGTTTGGGTGGTTGATAGACAACTAGCTGTAGGTTGTTTGTGGGAGAGTCTTCAGAGGAGGTTTCAGTGAGGGTAATGGTTTCAGGGGTAGGTTTAGATTTTAGGAGTGAGGATATAGGGAGGTTATCAGAAGATGAGGGAGAGGATTGAGGAATGGACATACCAGGTGCACCGGGGTCCTCCCTTTGAGACTGTGCAGGCCCTGGAGTGGGCGTTGATGCAGGAATCTTCTCGACGATGAAGTCGTCGTCTTCATCATCATCCTCATCATCATCATCCTCGTTTGTTCCCCCTCTTCAGTTGTTCTCCAGTTGGTGGAGGGGGAATAAACGGAATGGTCTTTCAGAGGAGGCTGTCTCTCCCCCTCAACAGGTGCCCTAGCCAAGGCGGCTGTTGAAACACACCTCTGAAGAAGAGAGGCCATGTTTGTTTGGAGCTTGCGGGTGATGAAGGATGAGGTGATCAGGGACTGTAGAAGGTCCCTGTCAGCGCTTGTGAACGCTGGCGGTGGTGGAGGAGCAGTAGTGATAGCGTTGACGGCGGTGGAGAGGTCAGTCACCTTCTCCTGAAGGGCCCGGAGCCCTGCCTCCTGAGCTTCCAACCTCTGCACCACAGCATCCTGAAAGGAGGTGAGAGAGTTGGAGCTGTTGTTGACAGCAGTGGAGAGAGCGGGCAGGGCTGTGGCCTTCATATCCTCTATGGACGCTTGGAGGGAGTTGGAGGAAGTGGCCACTTGGGAGACCTTGTCGTGGATATTATCCAGACAAGGTATCATCAGAGTCACGCCAGTTGGTGGCGGAGTGGTAGCTGTGGCAGCAGCAGTGGCAGTGGCGGCGGCGGCTTCAGCAGCAGCAGTAGCAGCCTTCGCCGATGCAAGTTCCAGCTCCAAGGCCTGGAGATGAGCCTTGTGCGCATCCTGCTGCTGTTGGAGTGCTGCGCGGGCCTCCTGAAATTGTCGTTCAGCGGACTGACGATGGAGCTCGGCTACACTCAGCTGTCGCTCGGAGTCCGTGAAGACGAACTCATCAAAGGGATCATTCTGTTGAGGTTGAGAATGTCCAATTGAGGTAGCTGCTCCAAAAGAACCTGTAACAAAAGTAGCTAAATGAGCACTAGAAGACTCAATAGCTTTCTCAGAAGAAGGAATGGCAATAATTTGCTTAATAATATTACCTGAGGTTAGGAGGGCATCAGAGTGATTGCCCTCCACATTCTCTGAGTGTTCGAGTAGAACAACCTCAGGTTCTTGTGATTGGGGAGAAGGAGTATCAGCAACAGGAGCCTTCTTTTTCTTCTGCGCCTTAGATTTGGCGCGTTTGGGTTGGGTAGGAGGAGTAGATCCAGAAGGAGGTGGGCACTTCAGGAGCGCGGAAGATGTAGTTGAAGCTTGGGAAGGAGGGGAGGCGAGCTGCTCATCTGCGTCCTGGTTTGGTTCAGGAACGACCAGAACCGCAGAGAGAGGTACGTCATCAGGACGGGAAGGAACCTGGTCCAGGAACTTCGCGCCTAATGCATAGTTGTTGAAGTTGCCTTCAGTAGGGTAGGCATCACCCATGTGCAGTTCCAGGATTGCTGAGAAGAACCGAGTGTAAGGAACGTTGACCACCCGGTTTTTGTTCTTGATCTTCTTCACCATATCCTC
The DNA here is from genome assembly GCA_030169165.1 of Centaurea solstitialis. Lineage (NCBI taxonomy): Eukaryota > Viridiplantae > Streptophyta > Magnoliopsida > Asterales > Asteraceae > Centaurea > Centaurea solstitialis. The sequence goes on from CM058046.1 coordinate 69,860,877, forward strand.
CCAGATATGGCGAACATAGTCAAACTTCCGATTTTTGATGGCGGAGTAGACCATGTTCTAGATAACAGTGGGAAACTGTTCAGTGCTTCCCATATTCCCTATCAAACAGAGACCGAACGTGTTCCAGATGTAGTAGAACGTAGCGTTCAGCCCTGTTTTGTGGACAGTGGTAGCAGTCTTGGTCAGAGGGACGCCTTCCTTCTCTGGCCAGCGGTAGCCAATGTCATCGAGCAGGGTGATGACTTCTTCAGCAGATGGGGGAGGAGGATATCTCTTCTTCTTGGAGATCTGGAGGACGTTTCTGAGAGTCCTAATTCCAAAGGAGATGATATCGTCCTTTATCTGGAATTTTATCACCTCATGCATTTTGCCCTTGGAGTTCCTCTCCTGGGCCATTGTGGCAGTTGACCAAAGTTGGAGAAGCAGGGGTTTGTTTGGCCTAGGGTTGATGGTGAAGGCCGTCTTCAGGGGACTGTTGAGAAGAAAGTCCCTTGCAGGCTTCAGGTACTCTTTGCTTGCCGGTATGTCGAACAAGCCGATGAGATTGTTGCCTTTGAATTGGATGTCATGTTGAGGAATGACAACCGGAAGGCTTCCAGTGGCAGTAAGCAGAGTGGTGGCCTCAGAGGAGAGCTGGGCGTCGAGTGAGGTGGAAGTAGTAGCAGCCATCCTGTTAGAAACAAAGAGTAACATATGTGGATGATTAAGAATCCAAAATATGTATCTTTCTTCACTTTTTAATGAACAAAATAAAAGTTCATAAAAAATGGTGAAATCCTTTATACACGGAATAGATTGGATACCAAAATTCACAAAAGGAATGTGTTTTGGTATTAAAGAGAACTTCTATTTTGATGAAGATATATATCAAAATAGGAGCTTATGATTGTTCTTAAAAGAAATAAGAAGAATCACATAAACTGTTTTAACAAAAATCTAAGAAGATTTTGGGAAAACTAAGATCAAACGAAGTGATCTTAGGGTTTTTGGAAAAACGTTTATGAAAATAAGTTGTTTTAGATGAAGAATATCAACTTAGTTTGTGGAAAGAACAAAGAATGTAGTGTTGTCCCAAAATAACTAGAAATGAGGAGAAATGGAGGTAAGATTGATGAACACACAAGCTTCAATAGATCAACAATGGTGAAAATGATAATATTGCCTTTTTGAGTAAAAACCATATGATTATGTATTCATCCCAAAAACCCTAAACATCTCATTCCTTTTATAGGATTGAGGTAAAATCAAAGATGTTCACAAATGGCCCCCGAGGTTCCAAACCTCTAAACAAGGGCATCACATACATCAAATGTTCACAACTAACTGAATTAAACTAATAAAGCAATAAAGATAGGATTTTCTGATTCTTCACAACACAGAGGTCCAACAATCTCCCCCTTTGTGAAGAAGTCAGAAAGGTGGTGGAAGCTCCAGCGCCGGCTCCCACTTTGACATCTGCAAGAATTCCTCCCATTCTCCAATGATCCTCGCTCTCATCTGCATCGCCGCTTCAACACGTCTGTACATCAGCCTCTCCCTGATCAGGTTCTTGCCCTCCAGTATCTTTCCCTTCCCGTCTATGATCTTCCGCCCTGGTATCTGATCAGCCAAAAGTCTACTCTGCATCCCCTTGTAGATATAGAGAAGGGTCCCGTCGCAGAACTTGGCAAGCTCGTCAAACCTCATAAACCTGCGTTCCTTCTTCTTCCTCGTCACATAGAGAACCCCGTGCTCCGGTATCCTGTTTGGCATATAAGGAAGGTAAGCATCAATACCAGGTACGAGCAGGTTCGGTCTGAGCAGGTTGACCTTCGGCTGGCGGCTCTCGATCGCTAGCTGGTAGTCCGTCACCCGCGCAAGAGTGATCGTGTGGCGAACGTACTTCTTCAGAATCTCGGTGCCGTCTCTGTAGTGTTCGGGTCAGAGAATTGGACCTTGGAGGTACTTGATGAGCGTGAGGAGATCTTCTAAATGCACCCGATCCAGATCTGCTTCTGCGAAAGACCAGTTCTGCAACTCTCCTCGAGGAACGCCGGTCCCGTACATACGGACGTCGTACTCAAGGAATATCTGATGTCCATGTTTGTAAGGACGCATCGCAGTTACCTTGATGAAACGACGTCGGATTCTTTGATGTCTGTGGGTGGCCCAGTTGCACATCCTCTGGTGCACATAAGCAGTCCTTCTTCTCTTCGTCTTGATGTGCGAGATCCCGAAGTAGACCTTTCGGGACCATACGTGCAGTTTCTCCTGCTGGAAGATGCGGGTGAAGGACTCCTCAAGGAATGGTCTGAAGATGACCGAATGGTTCCAGTTGAGCTGGATGACTGTTGGAGCGGAGGAATCTGGATCCGTCGAGTGGATGGTTCGAGGAGCTTCTAGAGTGGGAAACTCGAACGCTGAGAGGAAACTGTTGTAGTCTGAATCCCGGACAATGTCGTCCCCCTTCTGAAAGATCCTAAGGCTCTGAGCGAGCGACCGAAGGATTTTCCGGGCTTCCTCTGGAATCTGTACATCTGAGAGATCTGTCGGTGCTGCTTCCGGGGGAACGACATCAATCTGTGCTGTATCGGTTAGGTGAGGAAACTGAACTGTCTCACCTGCCGGGATCGGCTCGTAGTGCCAACTCCCCATATCAGGAATCTCCTCCGTGTCTGAATCAACATAGGGAGTGTCGGTGGCAGCAGATTCTGATGGGGCACTCGAGCAGGCAGCCGTTGATGCTGGAGCTGAAGTAGAACCGGAACCGGAGGCAGAATGGAGGTCGGTGCGAAGCCTTTTGGATGAAGCTTGCACCTCCCCCTCATGAGGACCCGTTGCCGAGTCATCAGGGTCATCATGCCTCCGTTTGGAAGGCTGAGCCTGAGACCGACACATGGCCTCCAGTTCCCGTATGCGCTGCTGGAGAAGCTCGATCTGGGCGTCTCGATCGCGAAGCTTGGCGGAGAGGCTCATTCTGAGTGGTGTAAGATGAGATGACGTAGGCGTGTTCCGCCTCAGTGACATATCCCGGAATCGGAGGCAGTTCGCCCGAAGTCGGAGGAGCGAGTCTGAGAACATCCTCGGACTAATGGGGAATCGGGGCTGCAGATGACGGGGTAGCCTCGGTGTGTTTGCCCTTGAGCGTCCGCTTGAGTTCATAAAGCTCCTCATCCCGTTCTTCGTGGAGCTTCCGGGATTCCTCAAGATCAGCCAGTCGCTTCTTCTCTGTCTCGGTCAAGGCACGCTCCAATGCCTCGACCCTAGCATCTCTAGCCCTGTTGGCTTCCTCCATCGCCAGTAGTCGTGAGTGGACGACTTTTAGTATGTCGTCCGAATCCGTCGGACCTGAAAGTCCTGTTGGTACTGGGGTGGTTTTAGGGATTCCACCCGAATCCGTCAGGCCTAGAAGCCCCGGTGTTGCGTGAGAGTCTTTAGAGACTTCGCTCGAGTATGTCGGACCCGGTCCCGGTAGTACTAAGCCCGGTGCCACTTGGGCTCCAGTTGTCGAGTAGAGTCATATTGAGGTGCTCTCTCGGCCTGATGTCACCGCTGGTATGATGTTGACGGTGTCAGGGCTTCCGGCGGATCCTCAAAGGGCGTCACCTGACGCACCGACTCTCCCCGTTCCGGCGGAGTCCCGTGGGATCTTCGCGAGTGTCACTGCAGATCGTGGCCTAATGATGGAAGGGATCGTAAACGTCCCGGGAAGTGGCTCTACAACTCTACGTGCATCAAACGAAGTCGAGAGGTGGGGCAGATCCTCTCTTATCTCAACACCGGCAGACTCCGATTGAGTGGCCGGTGGAAGTTGTGCTACATCCCCGTGACTGACTGAAACGACCATCTGTTGAGAGATGGTCGAGTGGCTGGTTGAGGTGTGCAGATGCGCTAGTTGGCTGCTAGCGTCTTGACCAGACACCATAAGGTGCCCGGTCTCGGTTTGGGTAGCCTCTGTATTGGTTTGACTCAGGGGTAGGGGAACTTCCGGTTCAAACCTAAGTGGCTCTTCTTCTCCGCCTGCCTCCTGAATCTGAGCCCACGGCTCTCCTAACTAGACCTCTACATCTTCGGTCTATTTTTCTCTCCTCTCTCTCTCTCTCTTCTTCCTCGCTATCTTCTCTTCCCCAGCCGGTAGCAACTTCAGCCTCACCTTCTTCCTCACGACCGACGGTCCGGTCATCTGAAGCAAGATCCTCAGCAAGAACGGGATCTCTAGAAATCATGTCGTCGTTAAAGGAAGAGGTGGCTTCATCAACATCGATCACTTGGGCCTTTCCGCCCTTTGCTGGTTCTGTCTCCTGGAACTCCGAGTCTGATCCGTAATCCACCATCTGTGAATCTGTGGCCTCGTCATCGGGCTCACGACGGTCCGAAGGAGTATGCTCAGAGGATTTGTGACCGTCGGAGTCATCGCCGGAGGGATCGCCGGAGGGTTCGCCTCCTTGAGTAGCAATGGCCGCCGCGTGTGGTGGTGAAGGAAAGTGTGCTTGTTCTTGTGGGGAAGCTTCCACTTCCTCACCAGTCTGTTCGGGTTGTTGCGGCGGTGATGGCGATCGGCGCTCTTCCGATGACGAGTGTACCGGGGATTGTTGGAGAATCCCGGTGTACTGCTTCACCCGGTAGCCACGCATGATGTCTCGCTTGATGTCAACGGGGGATGTCTCTTCGACGTAAGTTTGCGTTCGAGCTCTACGGGTGCGGTTCCGGACCATCATCTGGTATGCCTCGGCTCGCGACATGTGCGGAGTGGCGGACGTGCTAACAACTCTACCCACTTCACCCCTAACGGCCACACTCATCACTCCCGAGCCTGGAGCTCCCCCACTGGAGCTCTGGCCTGCCGTGCCAGTGGCACGGCTCCTAGGAAGGATGGGTCGCGCGTCCGGGGTAGGGCTCCTCGGTTCTGAGGAGTCCGTGGACGCGTCTTCTAATCCTAAGGACGCTCGGTATAATCTAACACTCTCCGCCCTACGGTCCGCCATACCAAGCACATTATCAGGGATAGGCATTTCTACCTGACCGGGTCGCAGAGTCCTTCGGTTCATCCTGCCGATCTGTTGGCTGTCGAAGCGCTGGTGGCCGGATCTATGTCTGACGGCCGGATGGTGATCCATGTGATCACGGATGATCAAGCTGAAGAACCGCATCCAAGGAATGGATGTGTGACGAGTTCTTGCGGGCCCTTGCCTGACGTCGGTGACTATATCCGCCCAAAGTTGTTGAGCAAAGTCGATCCGCCTTCCGTAGGCGACTGCATGAATGACGTGCCAGAACTGGGTGGAAGCACGGTCCACTCCGTGTGTCTTGGATGACAGTGTGCGGTTGAGAATGTTGAAGAATGAGAACCAAATCGGAGGCAGCATCCCCTGAGTGATTTGGGAGATCCCGTTCGGTCTGTTGTTCCTAGTGAAGTGGACCCCAAGTGCGAGTATCTCGCTGAAGAGCTCGGGGCCGGTGACGAGTGGCTCGAACGGGGCCTCGGGAGTGGCGGCAGGCAGATGGAGGATTCGCCTTAGGTCCTCCACAGTGATAGTCAGCTCTGTGTGGTCAACACGACCCATGATGGTCTGCACGGCATCTCTAGTTTCCACGAGAGAGGTCCTCCAGAATTGCTGAAGGTAAAGAACGGGAATATCAGCTGTGGACTGCATCGCATACGCCAGTGGATGCGCCCTAAGTATCTCCAGAACCACCTCGTCCTGAACAGTGAAGTTTGTCAGGTCGACATACTCATTGTTCTGGTGGATTGGACGGATGTCAGTTGGATCAATGAGGGCTCGGTCAGCAGCGTTGTTGACCGGGGAAGGAGGAGCAGGAGCATTCGATTGACGAGCCATTTCTGTCAAGTCACAATCATAAAACCAGTTAAGTGTTTTGAAAGATGCTACGTGAAAAAGACTATACCCTCGACTAGGCGCGAGTCGGAAAACCTCGAAAACCCAAAAATGAGTATTTCGTATTTTCCGAGTCGAAAAACGAGCAAACACACTAGGGGGTTTTCCGATTCGGAAAAGGTGGTTTTCCGAATCGGAGAACACTCAACACTTAGAAAAATTAAGCAACATTTAAAGATAAGTTTTCCGATTCGGAAAAGGTGGTTTTCCGAATCGGAGAACTTCCATACTTAGAAAAATAACTCATGTAAAAAAGATAGGTTTTCCGATTCGGAAAACATTGTTTTCCGATTCGGAAAACGTGACACTTAGAAAAATTTTGCAAAACTTGGCCTTACACGCGATACGGAAAACCTCGGAAACCCATAAGGGTAATTCCATGTTTTCCGAATCGGAAAAGATAAGCTTGAAAAACGAGACACAAGTTGGATTCGGAAAACCTGATAATCCGAATCGGATTTATCTGGTTTTCCGAATCGGAAAACACTATGAATGATCATCGTCTTTGGATTCGGAAAACATGAACATTCATGTTTTCCGATTCGGAAAACATGAATGTTCATGTTATCCGATTCGGAAAACCGCGACGGTTCGTTTTCCAAGTCCAAAAACGGTCCAAAAACGTCGATTTAACACTCTAAACTATCAACAATTGATCTAGAATAGTTAAAAACAAGTTTAGTAGCATAATGGGATCGATTTAACGTCCCGAAATCCCATTCCAAGAAGTTTGGGTTTCGGGTAAGTTTTTAAAACTTTAGGCTTCGATCCAGACCTTAAAACGATAAGATTAAACGTTATAACTATATAAGGATTGATCGTTAACTTACCAGGAATCCGAAAACGTAAGCGATTTGACGATCGGAGCAAAAACGAGCAGATTTCGAAGACGAGCGCGAGGTGGTTATCGGGTGAGATTTCAGAGAGAAAAAGTGAAAATTTTGAATTTGTGAACAGTAAATCTACAAAGTTGGTATTTATATTTTTACCGAGTTTACACTGTGTTTGGCTTGAATAATACTGTTTGGCTCTCCTGTTTGGCTCTCTTAACCCGACTTTCACCTATTGGCAAAAACCACCCCTGGACTTGAAGTTTCAAGAAACTTACAAACAAGTCCCTGAACTTGTAGTTTTGGAAAGTTTCAAAATAGACCCTGGACTACAAGTTTCCCAAAAGTGCAAAACGAGTCCCTGAACTTTAAGAATCAGAAAGTGGCAAAGTTAGTCCCCGAACTTGTAAGTTCAAGACATGTACTCTACCGCCCCCTGAACTTTCAAGTTCACGAAAATTTACAAGTTCAGCCCTCGACTCCCGAGAAAAGAGACTTACCTGGTACGTCTTGACGGGTTTTTGTGCGAATTCTGATCTGAAGTAACCAGAAGTCGCCGTGGGGATCCACACCTACGAAATAAAGTATAAAATGGTATCCAAAGTGTTGTGGATCCGAGAACGTTAGCAAACACAACAATAATCAAAACAAGACTTAGTACTCCCCCTCAATTCATGCAATCTCTCAAAGGCTCCTAAAGACTCCCCCTACACACATGCATGCATAAAATGAACTCCCGACTCCCCCTAGACCTCAGGCAGGGAGGTCTAGCATTCCTAACTTGCTTAGGAGAAAGAAGTGACGCTTCTCGTCAAACGGCTTCGTGAACAAATCAGCAAGCTGATAGTCACTCTCAACAAAGTAAAGTTCAACATTACCTTTCTCGACGTGGTCTTTGATGAAATGATATCGGATATCGATATGCTTCGTCCGAGAATGTTGAACCGGATTAGCCGTGATCTGAATCGCACTCTTGGAGTCACAATAGATGGGAATCCGTTGCATGGTGTATCCGAAGTCATCAAGTTGGGTTTTCATCCACAGAACTTGCGAGCAGCAACAGGCGGCGGCAACATATTCTGCCTCCGCGGTGGATAAGGATACGCAATTCTGCTTCCGGGATGACCAACTCACCAGCTTGTCTCCGAGAAACTGGCAAGCACCAGATGTGCTCTTCCTGTTGAGCTTACAACCTGCATGGTCTGAGTCTGTATATGCAATTAGTTCAAAACCAGAATCCTTTAAGTACCAAAGGCCAAAATCCGGTGTGCCCTTCAGATACCTAAGGATTCTTTTGACTGCAGTCAGGTGTGAATCACGCGGATCACACTGAAAACGAGCGCAGACACCCGTAGAGAAGACAATGTCTGGTCTACTAGCCGTGAGATACAAGAGAGAACCAATGATTGCCCGATAGGTCTTCTGGTCAACCGGTTTACCAGAAGTATCTGCATTTAGTTGAAAATTTCTGGGCATTGGTGTTGCCGCAGAGTTTGAACCACCGAAATCAAATCATTTTAAAAGATCTTGAACATATTTGGCTTGATTTATAAAAATGCCATCAGGGCGTTGTCGAACTTGAAGTCCTAAAAAGAACGTCAACTCGCCCATCATGCTCATTTTGAATTGGGATTTCATGGTGTTCTCAAACTTTTGGCACATCTCAGGCTTCGTAGATGCAAAGATAATATCATCCACGTATATCTGGACTATAATTAAGTCTTTACCTGATCTCTTAAGAAACAAAGTGGGATCGATTGTACCTTTCTTGTAGCCAACTCCTAGCAAGTAATCAGTGAGAGTTTCATACCATGCCCTAGGAGCTTGCTTGAGACCGTAAAGCGCCTTGTCCAACACGTACACGTGTTCTGGAAATCGGGGATCGACGAATCCTTCCGGTTGTTCGACGTACACCTCTTCTTGAAGAATTCCGTTCAAGAAGGCACACTTGACGTCCATTTGATATACCGTCATGTTCTTGTGTGCGGCATACGCAAGGAAGATCCGAATTGCCTCGATCCGAGCTACGGGCGCAAACGTCTCATCGTAATCGATACCCTCTTGCTGGCGATAACCCTTGGCGACCAATCGAGCCTTGTTCCGGATGATGAGATCGTTCTCGTCCTTCTTGTTCCGGAAAATCCACTTCAGGCCGATTATGGACTTTCCCCACGGTCTGGTTACCAAACGCCAAACTTTGTTTCTCTCGAATTCCGCAAGCTCTTCTTGCATTGCTAAAACTCAATCAGGATCGGAAAGAGCTTGGGAAACATCCGAAGGTTCGAAATCACTAAGGAACCCTCCGAATAGAATCAGGTTTTCGACATTCTTTGCAGATCGAGTCGTGACAGGTTGTGAGGGACTCCCGATGATCTGGGAGGGGGGATGATCTCGAGTCCACTTTTGAGTGTGCGGAAGAGTGACATAAGCTAGTTGGTTTTTGGTGGCGTCGTTCTCATCTTGCACGACAAAGACCTCTTGCTTGTTTCTACTCGATGACCCGGCTTCCAGATTATTCTGCGGTGCTGCCTCTAACCGAGGCACACGCACTACCTGAGCATAAGTCCTTTGAGCTGAACTGGGTGAAGGTAGTGGAGCTTCTTCCGGGATAGGTGCAAGAACAGGTTGTGGGGTCTGTTCTCGGAAGGGTTCCGGTGAGGCAGCGGATGAGGTTTCAGGGAGAGAGACCGCCGATTCTGGTGTCACTGAGTTTGTAGAAGTGCTTGAAGAAGGCTTAGTGACGAAAGCATAGGATGTCACGGAAGTAGAGGTCGAGCCAGCATGAGCAGGAACTACAATTGGACCCGTGAGTGTGGGTAGATCATAATCTGCGAGGTCTAAGAAGTCTAAAGCAGAAAAGTTAGTGGAAGAATCTGTGCTCGGTGGTGCGGTGAATAGTTCAGGAAAAGAGGCATTTACATTACTTGGACTTGCAACAGAATAAGTTTCGGTTTCGGAAAAATTAACATTTGAGCTTTCCAGGATGGTTCGGGTCCGTTTGTTGAAAACCCTATAAGCCTTTGAGTTATGTGAGTATCCGATGAAGATAGACTCATCAGACTTGGGTTCAAACTTTCCCAAATCATCCCGGTCGTTTAAAACATAGCATTTACATCCAAAAACTCTAAAGTAATCGATGTTAGGCTTACGCTGTTCGACCATCTCATAGGCGGTTTTACCGGTCCGCTTGACGATCAAGGTCCGATTCTGCGTGTAGCATGCTGTTGATACTGCTTCAGCCCAAAATGATTGAGGGACACCAGAATGAGCCATCATGGATCTCGCCGCTTCGACTAACATCCGGTTCTTCCTTTCCACTACCCCATTTTTGTTGAGGAGTGCGCACTGCTGAGAAGTTGTGAGAGATTCCCACGTCTTCAAGAAAGGATTGCAGCTTTGCATTGCGAAACTCGGTCCCATTGTCACTTCTCAACTCCTTCACTCGGCGACCCAAGAGAACTTGAATTCGCTTGATGAAGGCAATGATTCGATCGGCAGCGTCAGACTTGGCTCGTAGGAATTCAAGCCATGTGAACGTAGAGAACTCATCAACGAGAACTAACATGTATTTCTTTCGGGCTAGGCTCTCGGTTCTAGTAGGTCCACAAAGATCCATGTGAATCATGTCAAGGGGACTCTTGCTATTCGTGTCCATCCTTGGTGGATGAGAGCTTCTCGTCATCTTTCCTTGTTCGCAAGCGGGACACAATGTATCCTTGGAAAGGCGAGTCTCCGGTAGTCCCTTGACGAGGTTTTTAGAAACCAGCTTGTTCATGTCTTTGAAATTCTGATGGCAGAGTCTTCGATGCCATAACCAACTGTCCTCCTTTGATGCCTTTGCGAGCAAACAGATTGCATTCCTCGGATCAGAAATTGCTTCAAACTGTGGGTTTGTCTGAGGGATTGAACGGAAGACGGTGGAGTAAAGATTGCCATTCCTCCGTGCACTAAGGATGACGTTGTTGTCTTCATCGTTAACGTCACTTCCATATTGAAATTGCTTCACCCAGTATCCGTTGTCACAGAACTGACTGGAGCTGAACATGTTGTATCCTAACCCCTCGACATATCTTACATCTTTGATGATGTATCTCCCATCCGTAATTTTCCCATAACCCACTATTGGCTTAGGTGTCTTGTCGGCTGTTTTAACATATCCCTCAAACCTTTCAACGTAGTCGAAAAGGAAGGATCTCTGACCAGTCATGTGTCTATATGCGCCGGAATCGAAGTACCACACATGACTGACCTGCAAGACAAACTAAGCTTGTTTAGGGACCCATTGCCAAATGGGTTCCTTTGGGTTAGAGACAGATGAATCAGTCGGTGTAGTCCCCTTTTCGGATTTCTCCTTAGGCGGAGGGGACTTCACTGACGAAGAGGACTTAGCTTTCCCTCTTTTTCTTCCCTTTCTCTTTCGGGATTTGACATTAGATTGAGGAGCATAGAAAGAGTTAGACACACCATAACGCAGAAAATTATCAAACATAAAGCACATGTCATTGCGAAAAGTATTAAAAGCATCGTTTAAGTTGCGATTACAGTTAACAGACATGTTCGAATTCATTCCTACACTAGGTGGAGCATAGCCTAAACCCGCACGGCTAGGACTATGCTTCTTAGGGAAAGCAGAAAAAGAGTTGTTCCTTCCATGATGATCCTTTCTTGGTGGCTTCACATTCTGTCCACCATCTTTCCTCCTCGCATCTGCATGAAAAGCACGGTGTGAGTTAGAGGACGGCATTTTTGGGAATGGAGTTGCCACCTTTTCCAGATGATTTTTTTAGAAAATTTAGGTTTTGTGGAATTGAAAGGTTGATTGGGTAGTAACTTAGAGGTCTCACCCACTTCAAAGGTACTTGTATGAAAGTCAAGACTTTTAATGGGCTTGACTGAGTTACGAGCATCGTTAGACTTTGAATGCTTTTTCTGGAGTCCTTTGGGTGCGTGAGGCTTAACTGACTTACCCTTGTCAGTACCAACACATTTTTCACCCTTAGGGTTACTTTTCTCAGAAATAGGAGCTCGTGACTCAGTAGGCATCTCAGATTTGACAACAACAGATTTTGGCTTCTTTGGAATAAAGCCTGAAGGATCATCACCTTCATCTAAAAACACCTTCATATCATACTCAATATTTAGATCATGGACAGTCTTGGGTTCAGCTATCCTGTGGTGTGAGTTAGGGGGTTCATCATCATCCGAGACTATGGTGTAATGGTTCTCAAAATCTATGACAGGCTTGGGTTGGGGATAGGTTATTTGATTGTTAAGGATTGGAGCAGTCTTATCGTCAACTGAGTCTGAAAAGTAGAGATTTTCAAGATTCATAATTTTCCTTTTTAAAATGGAGTTAGACACCCGTTGGTTGGTTAAAGATCGGCGATACATTATCCTTTCATCATGATCAAGTTCTTTTAAAAGTTCAAAATGGATATCTAGGAGAACGTATCGAGTTTGAAGATCCGCAACCTTGACTTGGAAATCAGTAAAAGCCGAGGTTGCGGTCTCACACTCTGAAGAAAGCCTAATTCTCTCGGCATTGGCCTCGAGCAAGTCTTTTTCCAGAGTGCGAACCAAGGTGTCTTTCTCCGAAAGAATTACTTTCAGATTCAAGATCTGATGTTGACATGCATCCAAATCCATGGCTTTTAACCTAAGAGCAAACACCTCCTTTTCTAGATTGCTTAGGTCGGGACTCTTAGTTGCGGAAGTATCCTTGGGTGGGATAACTAAGGTCTCCTCTGAAAACTCCTTTTCCCTAGTGTCATAGCTTGAGTTCAGGTCTGTATAGTTGATGGGGGGCATTGTTACTCTAGGGATTCTGGCCTTAATGCCTTCCCATGTAGGTTCGGAGTTGGTCGGATCACTAGCCGGAACAAAGATTGGTCTATTAGGAGGTGGGCTAGTGGGTGGACTGCTAGAGGTACTGTTCGTTGGACTGGTGGTTCTAGTTATGGTCTCACCGTTTATGACTTCGGTGTACGTGACAGTCTGCCTAACGAATTCCTCGGTCACGTGTCCTCCTACTAGGGCTGGTTTGGGCTTGGAGGCTGCCATATCCTAAAAATTGTATAGATGAGAAGGTGCTTTATCTAAAACATGGTTTTCAGATAGACCTAGGCCGGGTTTGGCTTTATAAAAAGGATTCTTTTTGGCATGCTGAGTAAGGATACTTAAAGTCTGTTCAGATTGTCCTCTTTTGAAATTGTTGTCTTCAAGCTCTTGGATTTTAGAAAACAACCGAAGTCTTTCTTCCGAAAGTAACTGGAATTTAATGTTGAGCTCCCCATGATTACTGTTAAGTTCCTCATGGGCTTTTTGAAGACAACCAAGTTTGTTTGCTAAATTGGACTCTCTAATGCCAGACTCAAGTGTTTCACGATTATAAACTATGGTCAAATCCTCGAGAGAGCTTTTGTAAATTGCACTGTCGATTCTAAATTTCGTGACGAGAGTCCTCTCCGATTGGAGACATCTCTCTAATTCACAAATTTTAGATTCCAACATTGCCACAGTATCAGTTATATCTGGAATAGAGAATACCTCAGACGGATCAATGTCCTGATAAGTGCTTGGTCCAACGGCTTCTGATCCCTCGAAGTCAGCCATCAAGCATAGACCCTTAACCAAATGATCATCCTCGTCTGAGCTCTCCTCTTCACAAACCCAGTTCTCTTCATCAACCTCTCATATCCCTGACGATCGATATACCCAGACTCAGGAGTATATTGCCTCAAGCTGCTTCGGTAGTTGATGTCTGAGACCTGACCTCTCCAATCTCCTTGATTCCCTGGGCCTCCTTGATAGTCTAGATATGTGTTGTCTCTTCTGGGCTGATCTCTGTATCTGCCTTGATCTTCCCTGTACCTCCCTTGGTTGTTGCGATAACTTCCTTGATCGTATGTGTAACACCCCGTTTCCATTCAGTTAAGTTTAAACTTTTCTTTCGTTAAGTTAGTAAGGTTTGGTGTCATTTACGTAATTTCAGGTAAGGGGACTTGCTTGTAAATGTAGAAAGTGGAGGGTGTTATGTGTAAGTGTATATATATAGGGATTGGATGATCAAACCCTTCCATTTGATCATTTGTCAATCTTGAGAGAAAGGGAAGGGGTTTTGGTGTTTGGGAAGAAATCGTGTCTACGTGGTGCAATCGTTGTTGCTTTATCGTTAGAACTAAGTTCTTAACTTCAGGTAATCATCAATTTCCCTTTTGTGTTGTTAAATATCAAGTTTGGATCAAAGTTAGGGTTTTGGTCGTATGTTGTGATAATTGGTGTTCTTTGGATCACCAATTGAGTATTTTGTGTTAGGTTGGTCCTATTTTCATTGTAGTAGTATGGTAGAGCCTGGAATGACAAAAACGTGGCTTTTTGAATCGGACGAATTGGGGTTCGGATGTGGAAGTTATGCCAAAAACAAGAAAATGCGATTTTGGGTTCGTGCTGAAAATTCAGCACCTAGCGATCGCTAGGTGGTGAAGCTAGCGATCGCTAGCCATGAACAAAAAGGGGCTCTCGATCGTGAAGTGATCGCGAGCTAGAACAGAAAGTTGGGAAGGATAGCTAGCGATCGCTAGCTATCAGGCTCGCGATCGCTAGCCCCTGTTTTGAGTTGGAAAACTTGTTTTGGCCATAACTTTTGCATCCTAACTCCGATTTTGATTCCGAAAGGACCGTTGGGTTCGTAATTGAATTACCTACCCTCTTAGAAGGTCTAAATCAGCCTTAGACTAAGAGTTACGGTTATGAGTCTTCAGATGTTATTTATGTGTGCCATACGATGATGTAATGTATAGGTGTTTAATACTCAGGCGTGTGAGGTGATTGATTGTGTTGTCTGTGAAGCGAACTAAGGTGAGTACATTAACTTGCGTTCGATATTGCTATGCCTTGTGATCATGTGTCTATATGTTGATGTGTAAACTGGCATGTAAGGTTATGATAGTACCTACGGAGGTGTTTCACCCCTAGGGAAGTTGTGATTATGAGGCCTGGTACCAGTGTCAGTATGATGCTTTTGGTGGATACACCTTGAGTAATGTTCATGATACATGATCAGTTTTCCAGTTATATGATTATGATTATTTACATGCATGCATAGGACCTAGGTTTGTGCTCACTAAGCGTTATGCTTAACCCGTTGTGGTTTATGTGGTTTAGTGGCAGGTACCTCATCCAAGGATAAGGGGAAGGCACCTGCTTGATGCACGGAAGGACTCAGTTCAGGACATGTTTAAGATATTTGAAAATAATGGATGTTGAACTATTATTAAAAATGTTTTGGTTGCAACCCGGATTTAATGTGACTTATTATTTCTTTTAAATGTTGTTAACTTTGGACCCGTTTGGGAAAAACATATTACTTTTAATGGTTTAAAGTGCTTCCGCTATGTTGGTTACTATTTCTGTCAAATTATGTTGAAAAATGAAACTGGTTGTTACAATTGGTATCAGAGCCTAGGTTTGAGGGATTCAGGTGTTCACAGGTAGTGAATACTTGAACTCAAACCCGGAGTTCATATTTTCAAAACAAAGTAACTAACAAAAGAGAAAATTTTGCTTTAAGAACATGAGGTGGAACTGAACTGAGATCCGGAGCATCAAGACGGGAGTGAGCACCCTAGACTCTATTGGGTTGTTAGTAAGCATGCCATGTCAATTTACGTATGAATATCATGATATTGTTATGCTTAGTTGTTAAAATGTAACAGACTTGTAGTTGAATTAATGATGCTTATGATGGGTGATGAAACCCTTATATCACTTTTGTGTATGTTTGAGTAATATTTGCTTAGGTATGCGGATGTATGAATGCTATGACATGATTGTGTAGATGTCAGGGTAAGTATAAATGTATAATGACATAGAGATACTAATGGCACGGTAGTTATAGGTGGTACTACTAAGAGTGCTAGTGGTACCATATGATTATGTGTTTTGTGTATGACCAAGTCTAGAAAGTAACCTTTCTTATGATGAGGAAAAGCTGAACGGGTAGGGTGTAATTATAATGATATAAGGGCCCATATCATTGCAATTACATTGTACTGTTGAGGCTTGACTAAGTTATGGGGATCGTTACGGACTGACCGAAGTCATGGGATTGGGAAGTAGAAGCATGAAAGCGATTGTGGCTTATCAGGAAGGGTAGTGAGAGTTACTCTCTAGTAAGGTCACTTATTTCCATTGTTAGCTAAACAATTATGTACTTGCATCAGTATGGTGACCACAAGAAGAACTGGAACTGGAGAGCGTCCGAATGATGGCGATGAGCATGAAATCCCTGATCTAAGGGGGATTATTGCTGCTGAGGTCGGAGAGGTCTTGCATGACCTGCTTCCGGGCCTTTTTGAGCAGATGAAAAGGGAGTTGACCCAGGTGGTCACTCAACAAGTCAACTCCGCCATGGCTGGTCGGGGGAGTGTAGCAGGAAGCTCGAGTACTGGCCAGAATCGGGCGGTTGGGTTCAAAGATTTTGCTGCTTGCCAGCCGCCTCATTTTGGTGGAGACAAGGATCCGATTGTTGCCTCAAGGTGGATCTCTGAGGTAGAGGGAGCCTTTCTCACTAGTTTCTGCCCGGCTGAGGTAAAGGTGAGATATGCTGCTAATCTTCTGAGAGGGCCGGCGAAAGACTGGTGGGGCGTAGTGAATAGTTCCAGGACTCAGGAACAGATTGGGGCCCTTACTTGGGAGGCGTTCCTCGAAATGTTCCGAGCAGAGTTTGTGCCCCAGATTGAGGTGGAGAGACTCACTACCGAGTTTCTGGAGATGGAGCAGACTACGGAGTCGGTGACTGAAATCACTAACAAGTTCTTGGAGCGGGCGTTGTTTTGCCGCGAATATGTTCAGAATGAAAGGATGAAGATGTATCGGTACCGAAACATTCTGAGGTCGGATATCCGAGAGTTTGTGGTAATGGCACACTGCGATAGTTTTCAGCAGATGTTTGAAAAAGCTCGAACAAGAGAGTTGGAACTCGAGCGTCAGGGTAAGAAGAATAGGGCAGAGCGGGTTCAGCCACAGCAGCAAGTGGTCAAGAAATTCAAAACCGGGATTCAGAAAGGAGATGCTAAGAAAGATTACCCTCGTTGCTCAAGGTGCGGAAAGAATCACTTGGGTGAGTGCAGAATGGGCTCGGGAACTTGCTACAAGTGCGGGAAACCGGGACATATCAGCCGTGACTGTAAAGTGGAGCCCAAAATGTGCTTCAAATGTTTTAGACCGGGTCACTTTGCCAACGAGTGCCCCACAGCGGCTGTATCGACTGAGATCTCTGGTTCCGCACCCGTCAAGGCTATAGAGGGTGGACCGAGTAAGAAGGTGGAAGCCCCTAGGACTCGAGCTAGAGTCTTCCAGTTGACTGCCAATGAGGCGAAGGCCGAGCCGGACGTGGTGACAGGTATCTTTCTAGTTAATTCGATGCCTGCTCTAGTTTTGTTCGATACGGGTGCTAGCAAGTCTTTTGTTTCCTTGTCTTTTTGTAAAGATTTTATGAATGTAAAAAGTAAACTAGAAAGCCCGTTAGAAGTAGAAATAGCGGATGAGGAGTTTCGTTTATGTAAGTTTATCTATAAGAAAAATGTATTAGAGGTAGAAGGTGTCAAGTTTAGTATAGACCTTATCCCTATTCCTATGAGGGAGATTCAGGTAGTGGCGGGAATGGATTGGCTTAGAAGGAATGGGACTAATGTTGATTGTGAGAACTGTCGGGTAGTGGTTCGAAACCCAAGTGGGGGAGAACTAACTATCTTGGGGGATGCAAGTAAACGTCTTCCGAAGGTGTGCTCAATGGCCAAAGCTCGGAGCTATGTGTTGCGTGGGGGTACTAGTTATCTTGTGTACTTGATCAGTGACCAAGGAGAAAGTAAGAAAAAGACCGTGAGAGATGTACCCGTAGTTTGTGAGTTCCCGGATGTCTTCCCGGAAGACTTGCCGGGGATTCCCCCAGAAAGACAAGTGGAGTTCAGGATAGACTTGATTCCGGGGGCGGCGCCCGTAGCGAAAACCCCTTATCGCTTGGCACCTCCGGAAATGCAAGAGCTATCAAACCAGTTAGAGGAGCTGTTAGAGAAAGGCTTTATTTGGCCAAGCAGTTCACGGTGGGGAGCTCCGATCTTGTTTGTCAAGAAGAAGGATGGGACGTTGAGAATGTGCATTGATTATCGTGAGCTCAACAAGCTTACGGTGAAGAACCGATACCCACTGCCGAGGATCGATGATCTTTTCGATCAACTTCAGGGAGCCGCTTGGTTCTCGAAGATAGATCTTCGATCGGGGTACCATCAGTTAAAGGTTAAGGAGGAGGACGTTCACAAAACAGCGTTCAGGACCAGATACGGGCACTATGAGTTCGTGGTTATGCCTTTTGGGTTGACGAACGCACCCGCGGCATTCATGGATCTCATGAACCGAGTGTGTAGACCTTTATTGGATAGGTCAGTTATCGTGTTCATCGACGATATTCTGATCTACTCCAAGACGAAGGAGGATCATGTTGAGCATTTGCGGGAAGTGTTGGAAATTCTACGGAAGGAGCAGCTGTATGCAAAGTTTTCGAAGTGCGACTTCTGGTTGCAAGAGGTCCAGTTTTTGGGACATCTTGTAAACCGAGAAGGGATCAAAGTGGACCCCGCGAAAGTCGAGGCGGTTATGAAGTGGGAAACTCCTAAGTCGCCAACAGAGATACGGAGCTTCCTTGGGTTAGCCGGGTACTACCGCCGGTTCATCCAAGATTTCTCCAAAGTGGCGGTTCCATTGACTAAACTCACCAGGAAGAACGTAAGTTTCGTTTGGGGAGAAGAACAACAATCAGCATTTGAAACTTTGCGGCAAAAGTTGTGTGAGGCGCCAGTATTGACGCTACCTGAAGGGGTGGAGGACATGGCGGTCTATTGCGATGCTTCGTATCATGGGCTAGGCTGTGTTCTCATGCAGCGTGGCAAGGTAATTTCCTATGCGTCACGTCAGTTAAAGACGCATGAGATAAATTACCCGACTCACGATTTGGAGTTAGCTGCAGTTGTATTTGCGCTTAAGTTGTGGAGACACTACTTGTACGGTGTGAAGTGCACGATTTACACCGATCATAAGAGTCTCCGTTACTTTCTAGACCAGCCAAATTTGAATATGCGACAGAGGAGATGGTTGGATGTGGTGAAGGATTATGATTGTGAAATCCTTTATCATCCGGGAAAGGCGAACGTGGTAGCAGATGCATTGAGTAGAAAGACTCATCACGTGCTATTGCGAGTACCGTTGATGAGGCTAACTGTGACGACTTCTCTCTTTGATTTGATTCGGCAGTCTCAAGCCGACGCAATCAAGGAAGAGAACCAAAAGAAGGAACGGATCAAGGGCCAGTTACCGCAGTTGGTAACGGATAGTCGAGGGTTGTTGACCCGTTTTGGGCGGGTCTGGGTACCAGTAACAGGAGAGGCGAGGCAGACCTTGTTAGATGAAGCACACAAGTCTAAGTTCTCGATACATCCAGGTGCCACAAAGATGTATAGAGACTTGAAGACTGATTATTGGTGGCCAGGAATGAAGCGGGACGTAGCTCGTTACGTGGAGAGGTGCTTAACCTGTTTGAGGGTCAAAGCTGAGCATCAGCGACCGCATGGGAAGTTGCAGCCGTTGGATATTCCGGTATGGAAGTGGGAGCACATCACGATGGACCTGATTACCAAATTGCCTCGGACGTCTCGAAGTTACGACGCAATTTGGGTTATCGTGGACCGTTTGACAAAGAGTGCTCACTTTATAGCCATCCGGGAGAGTTCATCTGCTGAAGCATTGGCGGACATCTATGTCAAGGAGATCGTGGCTAGACACGGTGTTCCGGTTACCATCATTTCTGACCGGGATGTTCGGTTTACGTCACGATTTTGGGGAAAGTTTCATGAGGATTTGGGCACGAGGCTGCAGTTCAATACAGCTTTTCATCCGCAGACAGATGGCCAAAGTGAGAGAACTATTCAGACTCTCGAAGACATGTTACGTGCTTGTGTTTTGGATTTTGGAGGCAGTTGGGACACCTATTTGCCGTTGGCGGAATTCTCTTATAACAATAGTTTTCACGCTAGTATCGGCATGCCCCCGTATGAAATGTTGTACGGGAGAAGGTGTCGAACCCCTATCTGTTAGGGAGAAGCGGGACAACGGGAGCTAGGTAGCACCGAAATAGTACAAAAGACGACCGAGAGCATAGAGATGATACGCGAGCGGCTACGAACCGCCCAGAGTCGTCAGAAAAGCTATGCTGATCGGAGAAGATCAGATTTAGAGTTTCAAGTGGGTGACAAGGTGTTGTTAAAAGTGTCACCTTGGAAGGGGGTGATCCGGTTCCGAAAGAGGGGCAAGTTAGGCCCCAGATTCATTGGACCCTTCAAGGTGATAGCTAGAGTTGGGAAGGTGGCTTATAGACTTGAACTGCCACCAGAATTGAATCAGATTCATGACACGTTCCATGTTTCCCAGTTGAGAAAATGTTTGGCTGACGAGACAGCTCATGTGCCGATTGATGACATTCAAGTTGAAGAGCGACTGAACTACATCGAGAGGCCAATAGCTATCTTGGAGCGAAAGACAAAATCTTTACGTAACAAGGAAATTGGTCTGGTGAAAGTTCAATGGGAGCATCGAAAGGGATCAGATTGGACGTGGGAGCCGGAAGCGGAGATGAGATCCAATTATCCGGAGCTGTTCCAAGACTAAGCGATTTCGGGGACGAAATCTTGGTAAGTGGGGGAGAGTTGTAACACCCCGTTTCCATTCAGTTAAGTTGTAACTTTTCTTTCGTTAAGTTAGTAAGGTTTGGTGTCATTTATGTAATTTCAGGTAAGGGGACTTGCTTGTAAATGTAGAAAGTGGAGGGTGTTATGTGTAAGTGTATATATATAGGGATTGGATGATCAAACCCTTCCATTTGATCATTTGTCAATCTTGAGAGAAAGGGAAGGGGTTTTGGTGTTTGGGAAGAAATCGTGTCTACGTGGTGCAATCGTTGTTGCTTTATCGTTAGAACTAAGTTCTTAACTTCAGGTAATCATCAATTTCCCTTTTGTGTTGTTAAATATCAAGTTTGGATCAAAGTTAGGGTTTTGGTCGTATGTTGTGATAATTGGTGATCTTTGGATCACCAATTGAGTATTTTGTGTTAGGTTGGTCCTATTTTCATTGTAGTATGGTAGAGCCTGGAATGACAAAAACGTGGCTTTTTGAATCGGACGAATTGGGGTTCGGATGTGGAAGTTATGCCAAAAACAAGAAAATGCGATTTTGGGTTCGTGCTGAAAATTCAGCACCTAGCGATCGCTAGGTGGTGAAGCTAGCGATCGCTAGCCATGAACAAAAAGGGGCTCTCGATCGTGAAGTGATCGTGAGCTAGAACATAAAGTTGGGAAGGATAGCTAGCGATCGCTAGCTATCAGGCTCGCGATCGCTATCCCCTGTTTTGAGTTGGAAAACTTGTTTTGGCCATAACTTTTGCATCCTAACTCCGATTTTGATTCCGAAAGGACCGTTGGGTTCGTAATTGAATTACCTACCCTCTTAGAAGGTCTAAATCAGCCTTAGACTAAGAGTTACGGTTATGAGTCTTAAGATGTTATTTATGTGTGCCATACGATGATGTAATGTATAGGTGTTTAATACTCAGGCGTGTGAGGTGATTGGTTGTGTTGTCTGTGAAGCGAACTAAGGTGAGTACATTAACTTGCGTTCGATATTGCTATGCCTTGTGATCATGTGTCTATATGTTGATGTGTAAACTGGCATGTAAGGTTATGATAGTACCTACGGAGGTGTTTCACCCCTTGGGAAGTTGTGATTATGAGGCCTGGTACCAGTGTCAGTATGATGCTTTTGGTGGATACACCTTGAGTAATGTTCATGATACATGATCAGTTTTCCAGTTATATGATTATGATTATTTACATGCATGCATAGGACCTAGGTTTGTGCTCACTAAGCGTTATGCTTAACCCGTTGTGGTTTATGTGGTTTAGTGGCAGGTACCTCATCCAAGGATAAGGGGAAGGCACCTGCTTGATGCACGGAAGGACTCAGTTCAGGACATGTTTAAGATATTTGAAAATAATGGATGTTGAACTATTATTAAAAATGTTTTGGTTGCAACCCGGATTTAATGTGACTTATTATTTCTTTTAAATGTTGTTAACTTTGGACCCGTTTGGGAAAAATATATTACTTTTAATGGTTTAAAGTGCTTCCGCTATGTTGGTTACTATTTCTGTCAAATTATGTTGAAAAATGAAACTGGTTGTTACAGTATGCCTGGTTCCCCCCTTGCTGATACCTTCCTCTTCCTTGATCGTATGCCTGGTTCCCCCTTGCCTTGGTTGTTGGACCTCTGTGTTGTGAAGAATCAGAAAATCCTATCTTTATTGCTTTATTAGTTTAATTCAGTTAGTTGTGAACATTTGATTTATGTGATGCCCTTGTTTAGAGGTTTGGAACCTCGGGGGCCATTTGTGAACATCTTTGGTTTTACCTCAATCCTATAAAAGGAATGAGATGTTTAGGGTTTTTGGGATGAATACATAATCATATGGTTTTTACTCAAAAAGGCAATATTATCATTTTCACCATTGTTGATCTATTGAAGCTTGTGTGTTCATCAATCTTACCTCCATTTCTCCTCATTTCTAGTTATTTTGGGACCCAAATGGTATCAGAGCCAAACAAATCATTAGATTTGTTTGTTCCTATTGAATCAAACAACTAGAAATGTTTTTTATTGGGTTTTGAAACTTTATTTTTTGAAAAGTTTCATTTTGAGTTTTTGGGGTTTTTGGGGTTTGGATCTTGTTGAAGATGATGAAAATGGGTGTATGGGTTGTGTTTTGAAGCATCTTTGAGCTTGAAATGATCTATTTTTCAAGTTGCTTCAGTTTTTGGATCCGGAATGAGTTTTTGGGCTAAATCTTCAAGTTTTCCGAGTTGGAAAACTCATATTTTCCGAATTCAAAAAAAAAATCCGATTCGGAATAGTAAAAAAAAAAATTCCGAATCGGTGAATAGTGCTTTTCCGAATCGGAATAGTAAAAAAAAAATCCGAATGAATAGTGTTTTTCCGAATCGGAATAGTGTTTTTCCGAACCGGATGAATAGTAAAAAAAAATTTGAGTACCTTATTTTTCTCATTTTCCGACTCGGAAAATACGAAATACCCCTTTTAGGTTTTCGAGGTTTTCCGACTCGCTCTTGAGACGAGGGTATGCTCAAATTTTGTTTAAGTCTTGAACTATCTTCCTGTCCTTATTTTCCGACTCGGGAAACATGAAATACCCTTTCGGGTTTTCGAGTTTCTCGACTAGCTTTTGAGTCAAGGTTATGTTCAATTTTTGTTAAACTTTCCCAACTCCATTTCCAACTCGGGAGACTGCATTTCCCGACTCGAGTATCATCTTCAGATAAGCCTTCAAGATCATATTCCGCTGCGATCTAAACCAGCCCAAATTCAAATACTTGTGATGTTTCAAAACCCCTGCGCTTAAATAGCCACCTTTCTTTCCCAATTGATTCGTAAAGATCACATCAGCCCCGTTTATAGCCCATATTCAGTTTTCAACCTTGAAAATTGAATTTCTCTCATTTCCCCAACTGCTCCAGACTCTTTGAAGACATGTTAGATTTGTAACGATTTCAGAACGACGGTGAACGGATTCTGCATTTAGTTAGATTACTCAGAAGCCTGACTCTCTGCAACCATTATTCTAGAGTTTTTCGTGGATGGAATTATTCCTCCTGTCCGGTGGAGTTGAGTTTTTCCTTGGATGCCAGCTTCGGTGAATGGTACTGTTCTAACGTTCTTAATTCCTAACCATTTCACCGTTGTGGAGGTTTAGTTGCGATCTAGAATTTTGAGTGACGGTCGTCATCCATCTGACTAAGAAGACTCGATCTGGATCTGATTACTTGACACTTTGGAAGATTTTCAGGAAATCGACTACCTTCTGAGCAGCAGAGAGATCAAAGCAGAGTATCTCGTTCAGTATCTACTCCCAGTTTTTTACTCCATACGGTGTTTCGGTGATCCAAGCTTCAGTGTTTCCCAGTTGTGAGCTTATCAGATTTAAAGCTCTTTTGCTGAATTCCTATTCAACACGGGGTCAAAGACAAAACCTTTATCTTTCTTGCTGATCTGCACGGTAACTCACACATGCATCTATCTCTTGTTTCTCTTGGCTGGAGATCAACATAGTTGGATGAATCAACATGCTCTGGTGCAAGCTGTTGTATTCTGCGGTTATCAGACGTGTCGAGTTATTTTACAGGTTGAGCTGTAGTTTGTGCAATCAGTCGCGGTTATTGCAAATTGGATCTGGTCTTTCAGTTGAAACCGAAGATGAAGAGCTACAATCGAGGGGGAGCTTGGAGATCAAAATGTAGCCGAACGCCACTAAGGTTTTCTCACGAAAGCTAGGGGGAGAAGATCAGAGATGCTTCCTTTATAAAACTTTAGGGGGAGATTGTTAGGACCAAATTGTCCTAATTAGAAAGTTTTATTAAGGAAGCTTTGAGAGGGATTAATTAGTTTTTAATTAATTAGTTTATTAGTTTATTAGGCTTGGGCTTGGGCTTTAGTGTAATGGACCTATATATAAGGTCTAGGGTTTGGAGAGAAAGGTGTGAAAACATTTCCAATGAGAGTCTAAGAAAGGTGTTTGTGTGTGTGTTCTTGGTGTTTTTGAGATCTCATAATAAAATACAAGAACTTTCATTTCCATCTTCTTGATTTCTCTTGATTTTCATCTTGTTGTTTGATTCTTTGGACCTCACATGTAGACACTTACGATGATTCTGTGAAAGAAGTAGTGAGTGTGTGTTCTTGGTGAAAAGAAGACTGGATTGCTTGTTCTTGCTTTTTCTTGCTTTAGAGCGTTTGGAGAATTTGTAAGCGTAAAGAGTAAAATGGAGTACGAGTGAGGTTTTTATACCTCGTGGTTGGAGAGAGAAAATGGATGAGAGAGAAAAGAGCGGCTAATTTCAAACGTAATGATGAAAAGAGAAGTTCTACGCGCGTTCACGCGCCTGACACACGTCGTGGGGAACAGGAAACGTCCCATTACGTGTCAGTGTAGATGAAAACTTTGTTTTATTCAAAAAGCTTAAAAACCACCTTTTCAGGGGATAATTCCATTTTGATGAAAGAAGAGTTTTCTTGGAATTAGAGTACTTATCAGATAAGTACTGTTTTGGGAAAATCCTCTTATCACATTTAATGCGATAAGGTTTCAGGGACAGAAATACTTACCTGAGAATCATCAGTATTCGGATTTTGAACAAAGATTTTGTAAGTACTGAATAGAGTTATCTCCTGATAGATGTGTTATTTAGGAGTTTTTAAGAAAAGAGTCCTGAGAAAAGTTATTCTATAGGACTTAACAACTGTTTGTCCTGATAAACTTCATTCGTCAAGATTTAACATCCCAAGTTCACTGATGAGCATGTTAAAGCGTGTTACATCCAGTGGTTTGGTAAAGAGGTCAGCAAGCTGATATTCAGTAGGAACAAAATGGAGTTCAACATGATCCCTGATGAAGTGATATCTCACTTCAATGTGCTTTCTCTTGGAGTGTAAGAAAGGATTGTTAGCGATGGCGATCGCTGAAGTGTTGTCACAGTATATAGGAATTTTAGAAAGTTGTATGTCATAGTCCTGAAGTTGATTTCTCAGCCACATGACTTGAGCACAACAGATTCCTACTGCAACATATTCAGCTTCAGCAGTTGATGTGGACACAGAATTCTGTTTCTTGCTAGTCCAACTCACCAACTTTCCACCAAGTAGGTGACACCCACTAGTGGTGCTTTTCCTGTCGATCTTACATCCTGCAAAGTCACTATCAGAATAAGCTTTTAGATCGAACCCTGAGTCCTTGGAGTACCAAAGACCCAGATTAGGAGTTCCCTTCAGATATCTGAAAATTCGCTTTACAGCGGTCAGATGGGATTCTTTGGGTTCAGCCTGATAACGAGCACATAAACATGTAGAATACATGATATCAGGACGACTCGCTGTAAGATACAGCAGTGAGCCAATCATTCCTCTGTAGAGAGTCACATCAACAGGTTTCCCTTTGGAATCCTTGTCAAGTGATAGAGGAGGAGCCATTGGAGTCTTCATCGGTGTACATGATGTGAGATCAAATTTCTTCAGCATCTCATGTACATATTTACCTTGATTGATGAAGATTCCCTTTTCAGATTGCTTGATCTGAAGTCCTCAAAAGAATGTTAGTTCACACATCATAGACATTTTATATTCAGATTTCATGAGCAACTCAAACTTTTCGCAGAGTTTGGGATTGGTTGATCCAAAGATAATGTCATCAACATATATCTGGACAAGAGGGATATGCTTAGGATATTTCTTAAGAAATAAAGTGCTATCGATCTTACCACGAACAAAACCTTTAGAGAGAAGAAAGGTTGACAGGGTATCATACCAGGCACGAGGAGCCTGTTTTAACCCATAGAGAGCCTTGTTTAACTTGTAGACGTGATCAGGGAACTTAGGATCTACAAAGCCAGGAGGCTGAGCCACATAGACTTCTTCATTTAGTTTTCCATTCAGAAAGGCATTTTTGATGTCCATCTGAAAAACCTTGAAGTTCATATGTGCTGCAAAGGCCAGGAAAAGTCGAATTGCTTCGAGCCTAGCAACAGGAGCAAAAGTTTCATCATAATCAATGCCCTCTTCCTGCCTGTATCCCTGAGCCACAAGGCGAGCCTTGTTTCGAATAATCGTACCAATCTCATCAAGCTTATTCCTGAAGATCCACTTGGATCCTATGATTGTACGTTTTCGAGGCCTAGGGACGAGAAGCCAGACATTGTTTTTGATGAATTCTGCTAGCTCTTCCTGCATGGCTGAGACCCAGGCAGGATCACGCAAGGCATCTTCTATTTCTTTAGGTTCATTTTCAGAGATGAATATTACATAAAGACAGATGTTACCAGATTGGCGTCGAGTTTTAACACCAGAGGAAGGATTTCCGAGGACTTGATCAATTGGATGATCTTTGGTCCATCGAAGAGCAGGTGGTTGATACACCTGTTCTGAAGTAGATGCTTCATTCACTGAGGGATCAGGAAGAAGATTAATAGGAGCAGGTTCACTAAAAGTGGTTTGAGAAAAGTCTTCACTGTTAGTGGGTTGATCAGGTTCAGGTGGTGTGACTTGGGTGATAGGGGTGGCATTTATTATAGGAGGTATGGATATTTGAGAGGGTGGAGTAGGAGGATTTTCTTCAAAACCATCAGGAAGGTCTTGAGGAGATGGATCAGCAATAGGAATATCAGGGACTTGAAAGAAAGAGTCAGCCCACTGATTTATTTCAGAATTATCATGAGGGTGAGGAAAGGTAGGACCTGATTCATCAAATTTGACATGAATCGTTTCCTCTATGGCTTGTCTTCGTTTGTTGAACACACGGTAAGTTTTGGAGATAGAGGAGTATCCAAGGAAGATTCCATCATCAGACTTGGAATCGAACTTCCCAAGGTTATCTTTGTTGTTTAGGATGTAACAGACACAACCAAATATATGGAGATGTTCGATTGAAGGTTTCCTGTTACGAAAGAGTTCGTAAGGAGTTCTTCTGAAGCGCTTTACTATCAGGGATCTGTTCTGGGTATAACAAGCTGTGTTAACGGCTTCAGCCCAGAATTGAGTGGCAAGGTTGGCTTCACTCAACATAGATTGTGCAGCTTCAATCAGGGTTCTGTTTCTTCTTTCAGCAACACCGTTTTGCTGAGGAGTTCTTACGGATGAGAAGTTCTGAGAGATACCTTTCTGATCGAAGAAAGTTTCCAGGATACTGTTTTTGAACTCAGTTCCGTGGTCACTTCTGATTGATCGAACAGTAAGGTTGTTGAGCCTTTCCATCTTCCTGACGAACAGAATGATTTCTTCAGGAGCATCACTCTTGGATCGAAGAAAGAATACCCAAGTATATCTGGAATATTCATCAACGATTACCAGAGTAGTATATTTCTTTCCAGCAATGGATTGGACATTGACAGGTCCAAAGAGATCCATGTGGAGAAGTTGTAGAGGAGAGCTGATGGAGGAAATTTGCTTGGACTTAAAGCTAGCCCTGGTCTGTTTTCCTTTCTCACATGCTGAACAAAGAGATACCTTTGTATAGCGAAAGTCAGGAAGACCAACAACAAGATTGTTGATGCAGAGTTGATTCAGCGTCTTGAAGTTGAGATGAGAGAGACGCTTGTGCCATAGCCAATTTGTATCAAAGGAAGCACGGGATACAAAACAGAAGTTGTCAGTGGAAGTATTCATGTTGATGATGTAGATATCAGCTTGTCTAACACCAGTGAGAATAACTTCCTTGCGTCTGTTCTTGACTTTGTACTTTTTCTTTGAGAAGGAGACTTTGTGATTCTTATCACACAGTTGACTGATGCTCAGAAGATTATGCATCAGGCCTTCAACATAAGCAACTCTTTTGAACGTAGTTACTCCGTTGGTCAGAGTGCCATACCCTCGGGTTTGGCCTTTACCGTTTCCACCAAAAGTCACAGCAGGACCTCTTTCTTCACGGTAGTTAGAGAGGACAGATTTAGAACCAGTCATATGTCGAGAGCATCCACTGTCCAGGTACCAGATGCCCTTGTCCTGACTGGTAGATTCAGTCGCAGAAGTAGAAGCTTCAGGAGTTGTAGAGGAAGAAGCTTCAGGAGCTTGAGTGGGGACCTCTTCAGGAACCTCTTCTATCTTAGCCATGAGAGCTAAGGTAGGTTCCTCAATAATGGCCATCAGTGCCACTTGAGTATCTTCCTCATCAGATGAGTCATCAGAGGAGACATCATCCCAATCGCAGTCCTCTGCGATAAGACCTT
Source organism: Centaurea solstitialis (assembly GCA_030169165.1). Lineage (NCBI taxonomy): Eukaryota > Viridiplantae > Streptophyta > Magnoliopsida > Asterales > Asteraceae > Centaurea > Centaurea solstitialis. The sequence continues at coordinate 69,889,471 of CM058046.1, forward strand.
TACCTTTGCGCTGAGATTTCATCTTTTTCTACTTCTCTTTCAGGCGCTGGTATTTGGGGTTTTTCGAGGAAGATTTGGTAGAAGAAGGAGCAAACTGATTTTTCTTGTACCTGCAATCATTAGCAAAGTTTCCTTTGCCCTGACAATTGTAGCAGGTAGCAGTGGCCTTATCAACAGATTCTGTTTTAGGCTTGTCAGTAAGAGTAAGAGGTTTCCTTCTTTGGAAGTTTCCCTTTTTGGCAAACTTCTTAAAAGAGCGAGTGAGAAGTGCAAGAGATTCTTTAAAATCATGATCTGAGTCAGACATGTCAGACTCAGAAGATTCTAATTCAGTGATGGCAACAGAAGAAGGAGTAGCAACAGTAGGAACTGAATCAGAGACCAGTGCAACAGAGGTGCTTTTGGAATCTTTAGTATCTCTTATGAGATTCTTTTTCAGTTTCTTCTGTTGTTCTCGGTTTAGAAGAATACCGTACAGCTCACTTAATGTGAGTGTCTTTATGTCTTTGGACATAATGAAGCAGAAGGTGTAGGTTTCCCAATGTTCAGGAAGAGCTTCCATGAACTTGGTAACCACCTCAGAGTTAGGATAGATAGTACCAATAGTCTTCAGGTCGATCAGGAGACAGTTGAATCTCTGATGTATCTGGGAGAGAGTTTCATCCTTCTGATGAATAAAGCTTTCGTACTGGCGAACCAAGAAAATCTTTCTTGATTCCATGAGAACAGCAGTACCATCGTATTGAACATAGAGGGTGTCCCAAATCTCTTTAGCAGAGCGAAGGTGACAGACAGAGTGGAAGACGTCATCAGGGAGTGACATGGCAATGAGAGACCTGGCCTTAGTGTCAAAGTTGACAAGGCGTCTATCCTCATCATTCCAATCCGTCACTGGCTTAACTAGTTCCCTTGCGGGTATCGCTGGTTGGTCACCAGCAGGAGGCACAGCATGGACAGGTTGTGTAGGCACATGTGGTCCATTTTCCAAAAAGTATGGAATCTGGGGATCAGAACCAGATAGGAAAAGTTCCATCCTGGTTTTCCAAAGAGCGAAGTTGTCTTTGTTAAACCTTGGAGGTTTTCCAGCAGAGCCGGTATCAAAGTAGTTATCCTTAGCTTGAAGAGCCATGGATTAAGAGAGAGAGGATCACAAGATTTTTCTTAGAGAAGAAAATGAGAGCTTGTATCTGCTCTGATACCACTTGTTGGTCCCAATGAGGTGACCTTCAAGTAAGGATAGTGTATGGGATTATAGAAGGGGGGGTTGAATATAATCACACAAATTTCACTTTTAAATTCTTTGTTGTATTAACAATATGAATTTACAGATTGTTGCGGAAATAGAAAAGACTACAAGTCTAAACTAAACAATCTAAGTTCTTTCACTATGCACTAAAGTGAGAAGATAAGAAAAGATAGAAGATAGAGGAAATAAGAAAGAAAGGATTAGGGTATTTTTAGGATGAAGAAGAAGTATGGAGAACCTCTCTTCAAGTCCTATTTATACCCAATGCATTAAATGCATGCAGACTCACTTTTGTGTACGTGTCACATTCTAAGTGGTCCTATGTACTATTTACTATAAACAAATACCCTTTGCATGGTGTGCAAAAGAGGATGTGAGTAAACAGTTGCCTTGAGGTTTGATAAGTACGGAGGGAACAAAAAAGAGACTGTTCTTATGTACTTATGTGTCAGTAAAGGCGGATAATCCTTTTGTGCATTAGATTAAGACATTACACTAATCCTTCAGGATCAGGATACTGATCAGTGAGGAAAGCTCTGATACTAAGGGTGATCAGAGGTCACTATATCCTGACGCGTCTTCAGGATGTCATACTAATTTGAGCAGCCTGCTATCACTGAGTTCCGTCTTCAGATCACGAGCATGCTGGTCCTGTCATCAGCTAATTCTTTGACTTCGCTGATGGTTCTTTGAGTATGACTTTGATGTCTTCAGGAGGTCTTCACATCGGTGGTCAGGATCAGTAGACTGCAGAACAAGCTCGTTCGTCTCCTGATCCTGATCCTGATCATTATAAAAATAAGTTACAGCATAAGTAACATGGAATAACACTGAACAATCTCAGTGATAATTCCTCAAGCTATAACAGAAGTAAAAACCTATTCACTAAGTAAAGTAACAGGATCATTATCATTTCATCAGGTCTTAGGAGAGCTGGATCAACACAACTTCACTTACGAGTTTATATGGTGGAGAGTTGTTTGCCTTTCTGGATAAGATATCACTTTTGGTAATTAATATCTTTGTTTTCATTTTCTGACCCGTAGATGATACTTTACTGCATTTAACATTTCCAAGCATAGGTTTTTGGTGTATATGCCAAACCTATTTTTGGGTTTTGGGAAATATTCATTTCCATGGAAATGGTGATTCTATTATATACGAAAGTTTTTTGCATCAAGCGTAACCACAATACTACATATTTCTTGTTCAAATAATATGTTAGGCATATTTTTTTGCAGCTTATATTACTTTTAGATTTACTAAAGCATAAGTTTTGAATTTTATATTTCAATTGCAATTTGCAAAGAGCATAAACCATAATGCATCATATATTGATTTCTAAGAGCAAAAATCAACATATGCTTTGTTTTTTAAAGTCATGTTATCCATCAATTTTACAAACTAATTGTTTTTTTCGTAAAACCATAAGGTTTTAAAAATTCAGAAATCAGATAAATGGAAACACTTTACAATTTTCATACCCGCCGCATCGCGCGGGTACGTTAGCTAGTTAGTTTAAAGAAAAATCAAAACAAAATTAATTAGATAAATAACTAGATAGATAGAGGGCTAACATGTGGGGTGTAAGGGGGATAACATTTTGATTGGCTGTGTATATATATATATATATATATATATATATATAGAGAGAGAGAGAGGGAGAGGAAAGTTCAAATGTGAACCACTTTTTGATTGTGAACATGAGGACGAATCTCAACCACTTATCCTGTCAATAAATGCGGCTTTTACCGGTCCCCCCCCCCCTAATAATCTCTACCCTCCCATGAATCGCGTCAACCCCCTGTGATCACGTCCACCGTAACCTCGAGATGTGTGGCTGAGATTTGTCCTCACAGTTCATAATGAAAAAGTGGTTCACATTTGAACCCACCCTATATATATATATTGATGGGGTGTATATATATATAGGAGCGGATTCAAGGAAAACCTCAAAAAAGGATAACTGAGGAACATCCTTTTACCCCTCCATCAGGACCGTATGCACTTGTGCATACCGGTAATTTTGTAATATGCACACGTACATTTTTATAGGTGCATAATTCATTTATGCATAAAAACCCAAAACCACTTCAACCCGGATGGGTTGTTCGAGTTAGGATTTTTTTTACACCTTTAAGTCTGACCTTAGTCATCTAAGTTTCTGGATCCACCACTGTTGACCCGATAAATATTTACCGGATAGACTTCAAGTAAATGACAGCTTACTCTATTATATATTAAAATCAAAACTAGAAAGAACAACAATTATTAGGTTTTTTAATCGAAATAACGATTAAACCGTGGGCCTCATTAGCCCACTGCCACTTCTACCCACATTTATCCATTTCTGGGATTCAAGTCCAATAAATCTAGAAATTTTTGGCGAAATCAAAAAATCCATTGGAGAAACATGTTGATTATAACTCCTTTGTTTCAAGTTTAAGGAGTGAAAACAAAAGCTTGTTGTTGGCTTTGCTATTGGAATTCCAACAACAATCGTTTTCGAACCAATCAGAACCATTGACCAACGATGATGAGAGATTACCGAAAAGTCGGGACTTGTAAGACACTTGTCGATTGTAGTCACTTCCATTGACGTTGTTAACATTCATCACCGACATAGATCTTCTTGCGGCATTGCTTACACCGCTCATCGATTTTTAGTGTTTTGGTGTGTTATTTTCGTCAATTTTCATTGTTTTGTTGTGCAACTCACCTTCCTACTACTGGCCTATTTAGTGAAAGACAAGATTAGATTTACTTATTTATGTTAATAAATAGTAATAATAATAATAACAATAATAATTTTCATTAATTAAAATTGTAGCAAAATGGAAAAATAAACAACAAAATTCGTGCCTAGTGAGAGGAACAAGATGAAATCCCGAGATTTATGTGACCGTGATCATAACTATTTGTCTCAATCATCGTATTTGTATATAATATCAATAGCATCCGACTAAACACTTAGAAAATATTAGAGTAAATTACACTCTCGGTCCCTGTGGTTTTGCAAAATTTTGGATTAGGTCCCTAATTTGTGTTTATTACACTGAGCGTCCTTGTGGTATGCAAAAACGCACGGATAGGGTCCCCCTTCCTTTAACGCCGTTAAAAAGATTCTGTTAGCTTTGTTAAATAAAAGGGTATTTTAGTCTTTTTAATCTTTTTTTTTACTATTCTATTTTTTATTGGCACGTAACCCCACCTTTGACCCTACCCACCCTCCATCTCCTCACCCAACCTGTAAAATCATCTTCTTCATCCTTCTTAATTTGTCTCTCCTCTCTTTACCATGAAACCCACGTGTAAACCATGATGCTGATCTTCAACAATCTTAGATTTCTACACTATGAAACCACCTATAGTTCGCTTGGATCACCAAAAGAACAACTCCACAGTTTTTGTCAAAGGGAATCAACGATCTTGAAGTGATGTAACTGCCCAACTTTTCTGATCCACCTTTCGATCCACATCGTGCAAAAACACATGCGTCACCCAGCCTTTCCTCCGGTTCCTTGCCATCACGGATCAGAGGCCCACATTAAGGAATCGTGGCAGAGGCCGAATACGAGGAAGTTGCAGGGGGAGATGGATTTAAGGACGTTGAAGGAGATGGAGATCTCGTCAAGCGATTGTTGTGGGACGGTTTTGGAGGTGGCATAGTGGAGGATGGCCTGGAGTTGCAACGTGGCAGATGCTGATTAGAAGGTGGGGATGGTGCCGGTGCAGATGAGGTTGGTGTTGGTGTCGTCGCCGAGGAAGGTGAAGAAGACGAGGCCGGCACCGGTAAGGACGAGAAGGTAGAATGAGATGAAGATTTCCGTTTTCAGATATGGAGATTCTTTTTTTTTATTTTTTCTTTTTAGTTTTTTGGGTTTTTGTTTTTTAGAAATGATTTCTGGTTTTGATGGTAAGAAAAAAAAATTGCAGGTTTGTTTTCATGGGGAAGGTAAGAAAGAGAGAGAGTAGGGTGGGGTAGGTGGAAGGTAAGAAAGAGAGAGAGTTGGGGTGGGGTAGGTGGTGAGTTAGTGGGGTTAGGTGGGTATGATGTATTATGCGTCAAAATTAATTAGCATAGGAAAAATAGAAAAGTAAAGAAAAAGATTAAAAAGAGTGATAAACCCCTGGGCTTAACCAAGTTAACAAAATCTTTTTGATTCCGTTAGAGAGAGGGACTCTATCCATGCGTTTTTGCATACCACAGGGACGCCCAGTGTAATAAACGCAAATTAGGGACCTAATCCATAATTTCGCAAAACCACAGGGACCGGGAGTGTAATTTACTCAAAATATTATTATTTTACAAGTTATTATTGTAAGAAAAATATTCAATGATAAGGAACCTTTAGATGGTTCCTTAAATGCACATCCCTATCGGGTAAGATCAAAACTAAAATCCTAGGTCGTGATGATCGGATATACCATTGGATGTCTTCATTTGTAGTTGGTCTCTTGAACATTCTTTATCCTACTCCTTATGTATCTAAAGACATGATTGTAAGTCTTGATCAATTTTGCTACATCCATCTGAAGATATCATCTTATATTATTCTATAAGCTAGTCAATCCGAAATATAGCTTATATTTTGGATATGGAAAATGGTAAGATTTTTCTATATAAGAAATCTTATAACTACCTGATCTAAAAGCAAAAACACTTTAACAACATATAAGACAAGTTGAAGAGAGGTCAAGATCGTCACCAAAGAGGATTGGTTTGTCATCTAACGAAAAGAAGATCGATAGAAGTTAAAGAAGTCAACTAGTAGTCTAACAAATATCGCTACTAGCAAGTCGAATCTCGAATTAGAAACTTGGTCAACAAGTTTGGCTCACCAACTAACTTACCTATCTCTCTCTCTCTCTCTCTTGCTCGATATAAGAACATGTACAACATATCAGCCTAAGGAAGTACAAAAACCTCAATTAATTGGTAACTTGTTTTCTTTATTCCCTTTGTATATTAAAAGATGAAATAAGACCAAACAATGTTACATCATAGTTCAAACCTTAAAACAAAGAGTCTAGGATACATAGACTAGTCACTTAGAAAAAGATACACATTAAAGTTGGATAGAGTTCATTTAATGTAATGGTGCCTACAAAAGGCCATTCTTCTCATTAAAGAACATCTTTGGAGCGTTTTTATGTTAATTCGGCGTCACCATCTGAAGAACTTCCTCAGTTCTTCGAATATGGAAGAAAAACCTTCTCCCACCACCTCACTCTCTTCCATTTAGCGAATTTGTCACAATTAGATTGTCTAGGATTATAGGTCTCACCTTCCTAGCTTTCGGTGAAAGTTTATAATTCTTGTCTTTATACAAAAATATAGTTGAAGAATTAAAAGCGAAAATCTATTGTGTTTGTATTAACCCCCCCCCCCCCCTAACAAACAATACTTAATGTGTAAGTCATCACTTTCTAATGCCAAAGTTGGTATCAAAATGGTTTTTTTGTTCTCATAGGTGATGATTTCCATAACCATTACTCATGGCTCTCCATCAAAACTCTCATGTCTTCATAATATTATGTTATTTCCCTCTAGTCTCCAAACAGATATTAGAATTCTCATAATGTTTTTAAGACTTAGACCTACTTTGTTCCTTTGCAAAAATTAGAAATAATATATTGAAGAACTTGTAATCTTTCAATATTCCTGCTTCTCTTTCTCCTTTCAATTTAAAAGTCTTAAGGTCATGATTTTTCTATCTAACTCCAATCCACTTTCATCCCACAAGTCAGTCGCCAACCTAAAAATATTAAGTTGGTCAATATTATGGCTTCATAGCATAAGTAAACAGTTAAACAAGAAATTTATGAAATAACTTTTTTTCTTCTCTTATCAAAGGATCAATGTCTAGCCTCTAATTATTAAAAAATAACCTCTATTTTGACATGTATTATGGCTCTTTTCATTAAATCTTTTATAAATTATTATCTCAAAGTATAACCATCTTTAATCTCAAAAAATTTCAGAATTATTTTTCTTGCAAAAAGTATAACATACCATCCTGATAAACTCACAAGTCATAATCTTATTGGTAGTCAATCACTTATACTCTTATTGGATGCAAGGACCAGGTCATACCCAAATACGGTACTTGCACAGTAGATGTTTGAGGCATATAACCGGTTATATCTCTCTATTCAAGGACTTTGTTTATGTTAAATGTCCTTTTGTTGCTTTTAGTGATAATTCAACTAACGAATATCTTTGATAATGCTAAGTTTTATTGTAAACATTGTCAACAACGTAAAATAGGCTTTTCTTTGTATTCCCCAGTAGGCTTTCCTTCCTTAGACCCTGGTGAACCTAGGCTATGGTATCTGAATTAACGGATTGGTAACCTTTAACAACGTTGTCTATGTAGAAGGTGTCAAACATAATCTTTTAAGCATTAGTCATCTTTGTGAAAAAAGTTTCTATATTAAATTTCTTGAAGGAAATGTTTCATTCTTTCTCAAGAGATATTGAAATTCTTGAGTGGGATGGACTAGTTTGGGCTAAAAAAATATGATTTTTCTTACAATTAGCAAACTTTATGATTTCAGGGGACGAAAACCAAAAAGCAGGTATTTGTGAGGGACAAAAAATGTAATTCACTCTATAAATTATTAAAATGTGTGAATATAAATTAGAGTAAACTATGGATTTGATACTTATATGCTGGTCCCAATGTGGTTACCTTTAAGGTTAACAAGGTTTGTAGAAGGGGGGGGGGGAATAAAAATACACAGATTTTTCATTTTAAATCCACTTGTATTATAAATAAATACTGAATTTACAGATTGTTGTGGAAATAGAAAAGGTATAAACCTGTTATAAACAATCTTAAGTTTTCACACAACTTTTACTAATGCACTTAGTGAGAATAAGAATAAAATGAAAGAAATAAAAAAAGATAGTTGGGAAGAAAGGACTTAGGTAAAGAAAAGAGAATAAGTGTGTTTGAAGAACACACTCATCTTGTATTTATACCTTATGCATTAAATGCATGACAGATCCACTTTTACATGTGTTGTTTATATAGTGGGTCAACTGTACTATTTACTATAAAATACATCCATGTGCATAAAGTAATATGGAGTCTATAGTGAACAGTTGTTTTATGGGACGGTAAGTACGGAGGGAACATTGTATAGAACGTTCTCTTGTACTTGTGTGTCAGTAAAACGGGTATTCCTTTTGTGCATAAAGAATTAATGACAAATAGATAAATCTTCGAGAGCAAAACTCTGATCAACGAGCTGAGGTCGCTGAAAATTGGGTGATATCAGGGTCGTTGAGTCTTGGTTTCTTCAAATTATCATGCAAGTGTAGTCAGGAAGCTATCACCATATCCATTTTCAGATCACGAGCTGCTTTGACTCTATCATCCACTACTTCTGACATTGTGGATGGGTTCTATGCGCATGACTTCTTTGTTTTCAAGAAGCGATGGTTAGCTTTTTATTATCTTCTATCAAGGAGGCTAAACAGACTTAGCATGTCCCTGACTTCAAACAGAAATCACAAAGAGATGCTTGAACAACAAAAGTTATCACTAAACAAACTCAATAATAATCCTCAAGCTAAAATTTAAACTAATTATCTACACTAACTAGGATCAGGGTCATCATTATTTCATCAGGTCTTAAGAGAACTTGATCAACATTATATTTTGCTAATTTTTACGAAAATTATCTGTATACTTTTTTTTTACTATGGATTTGATCCCAATGGTGTACACATTCTGTTGGATTTGGTCTTTAGACTTAACATCCATCTATTAGCTCCGTTAATTTAGAGTGCATGTTCGTCTTTCAAGAAGTCCTTGTCCATTATCTTTGTTAATAACTTATATAATGACACATGACATGTAATTTAAAGCAAAAAGGTCCTCTTCTCTCACCCCCTATAATTGGTTTGACTGCGCTTTTCAATGACCCCTCGTTGGACCATCCACCCGCCCTTTCTCAATGACACCAACCTCTATTGTATTCACCAACGAGCATCTCCACCCCTCCCACCGTCCCACGACCACATATACCACTATCATTCATACCTAAACCGCAAATCACCTTCTACACACAACAACTGGAACTGTGTTTTACTCACCCTTACACACTATGCAATTCCTCTCCACTCCCCATAAACACCTACATAACTGATGGAGTTGTCGACAATGGTGCTTAGAGAACTCATATCCCTTGTTTTTTTCCCCAGATTTGGTTAAGAGTGATGGGTGAGGTGAATATTTCAAGGCTGAAGATAGAGGTTGTAGATAAGATAAAGATTGAGGCATCACGGTGGTGGTAAGATATTGAGGATGGTTTGTTTCTAGAATGGTGTTTATGAACATAGAGGGACAAATGTAGGACGTGTTAGGATTGTGTGCGAGACAGTAACAGGGTTACCGTGTCCAATGTTATAAGACACTAGTAGGTCACACCGCTGCACACTAAATTGAGAACATTTGGATTATGTGTGAGAGAAATAATTAATTGTTTATTAATTATTTAAAGAGAGAAAATAAATATTTAGTTAAATTATTTATTAGTTAATATAATTAGTTAGATTAATTAGAGGATAATTATAAAAGGAAATTATATAATTATTAATCAGTTTGATAATTACAGGGTTTTATAATTGGCATCAAACACTGCCTAATTTATCCTTATAAATTAAGGCTTTAGGCTGATAAAACAATAACTGATTTTCAATAATTTTCCTCAAGATTCTCTCTCTCTCCCCTCTCCCTCACGCCGGCAATCAAAGGGTCAAGAACCGACCGGAGTTCGTTTTTCGGGTATAATCCACGGTGGTCTAGCAACCTCGTTCTCTCACGGTGTCAGTAGCGGTGTATCCCCTACTTGCCTTCCAGAAGTTTTATCGTATAAGGTAAACTTATCTGATCTAACCCTCTTTGAGTCTGCATGGTTTGGGATTGGATCCGTTCTTGGGAATCTAGGTTTTGTTTTTCCGCTGTGTGTATGTAGTTTACGATTCCCAACAGTGGTATCAGAGCCACTTCCTAAACCTACAGATCAGGTTTATTTAACGTTTAGGTTTGTTAAAAATTCGATTTTTTTTATGTTTATATAATTGTAAAATTGAATTCTTTCGTAAAAAAACCTAATCGGTGGTGGAACGGCGGCAGTTAGCCGACCGGACCAACAGACTGTACCACCGTGAAACCACCGGCGGCGGCACCACAGATGGTGGTGGCCGGCGGCTATTCCCTCGACGCACCCACAGGCGCCGCACCACAGATGGTGGTCGCGGCTGTGGTCGATAGCAACCATCGCACCACCAATCGGTGGTGGCGATGACAAACGATCGTGGCAGCGGCGTTGGAGGGCGGTTGAGTGGCGGTGGCGAACGGATAAACCACCGATCGACGGTGGCGGTTGTAATCGTTGCCGATCGACGGTGGTGACGATGGCGATGGTGGTGTTTGATTTAACCACCGAAGCCGGAAACGGCGACGGTGGTGATGATATCGAACAGCCGCAAGAGGCGGCGGTGGTGGTGGCGTTGCGCTGCTGCTGCCGTCGTTCTCCGAAACAACCGCCACACCACAGATTGCGGTGGTGGCGACGTTGGTGTTTTGTTGGCCATGGGAGACGGCGGTGGTAGAGGCGACATCCGCTGCTGTCGTCGTACTCCCAATCGACCGCCACACCACCGTTTGTGGTGGTGGCGGCGATGGCGTCTCGTTTGTCGGATGCCGCACAACGGCGGTGGCCAAAACCACCGTCACAACCACCAGCAGCGGTGGTGACTGTTATTGTTGCCGAAGGCCGCCCGCGGCAGGTAGCGGTGGTTGTTTGTTCTCGATCGCCGGACGGCGATGGTAGCGGTGTTCGTGCCGTTGCTGTCGCCGGTGACTTCCAACCGCCAATCGACGACCGCCAGGCGGATCAATGGTGGGAGTCAGCGGTGATTGAGACCGCAATCGCTGGCGGTTCATGGTGGTGGTCGTTTGGTGTGTGGATCCAGACTGGTATCGGTGGTGATGGTTTCGATTGTTACCATCGGTATCGGATTTGGAAACGATTAGTTTTTCGCAAGCATTATCGTTAACGGGTCCCGTGTATGATCCGTTTTCAGATAGGCTTCAGAATAAGATAAAGGATATAAATCAGATAAGATTAAAATCCTAGTTTTAATTTTATTAAATTAATTTAAGCTTTTAATTAATTTAGTTTATAAGATTTTATTGTCATAGTCAAACCCTCTTTGACCCATGTTTAAGTTTTTGTATGTTTATTTTATTATTAGTTACGGGAGGCCTGCGTGCCATTTACAACCCGGTTATATGTAATATTAAAATAGTAAATAAACCAAGAATTGAAGACGGAGCCAAGGAGACCACCATGGAGCTTGGAGCCAGTGGGAGCGCCGAGAAGATCAAGTTTTATGTTGTCACCTAGGGATAAGACCGTCGTTTTGTGTTGGCTCACAATACGACATAGTTTAAGGGTTTTTGACTATGACATGTTTTTAATTATGTGGTTGTTTATATTAAATAGTTATATGAATTGCGTGGTTGTTTAGTTACGTAATTTCAAAATTAAATATAAACAGTTTTTAAATATTTTGAAAGAAAAATGGATACAAATACAGTTTGTGTTTAGTTCGAAATTTTTGAAAACTGGCAATTTTAACCCTTATCAAAATCATAGATTAGCAAGTGCAACCCACTTTAGGGGCACCTCCGGTGTAAGGTACATAGGGCGCTGTAAGTGAACACACTATGAACGCCTGTGTTCAAACCGAAACTGAAGGGTGATAAAATTCTGCGAATTAACTCCGGGTGGTACCGGCCAGGGTTTGTCCAGGTCCCGGGTGGTGCAGTCTATTTTGGTAATTATTTATTCACCGGGTGGTACCGGGCCAAAATGCACTAGAGGGACTAAATATGCACGGATTAAATATCCGATGTCCCGACGATCTAGAAATCGTGTTTTTACCTACCATAGATCACATGAGTCGGCTTGACATGATCACATGCTTCCCGACGCATGTGAAATATGGATTCTAGTCTAATAAATTTATTTTAAGGGTAATAATTTATTAGAAGATTTTTATAATTATAAACTAAGCTTGGAATTTTATTCTTTATTGTAGATGTCTTTTTCTGTAATCCCGTTTTATACCGCTGAGGAATCACTACGACTCATCAATGGAAAATGGAAACTTACAGGACAAAATTTTCCAGCATGGAAAATGCACCTTGATAATATCTTGCGTGCACAGGGTAAGTCTTACGTTTTAGAAAAACCTGTATCACGACCTAAGAGTAATTCTCCTGAAGAGGAATTTACTCAGTACTTTAAGTACATGGCGGATGAATCGGATGTCATGTCAATTCTGATTTTCTCTGTATCATCCGAGTTCGCGGATAGATTAAGAGATAAATCCTGCCACGAGGTCGTGAAAGATATAGAAAGCCAGTTAGGTTTCTATAGACATACAGGTAAGCTTCTGATTATGAAAGAGATACTTTCACTAAAGCTGAAAAAGGACCAGTCAGTTAAAGACCATCTTATGGAAATGAGGAGGCTTTTTAAATGCTTGACACGTTTGGGGTACAAGATGACTCAGGAAGAGTTAGTGTACCTCATGTGGTACTCGCTCCCAAAGGAGATATGTGACACAGCTAGTGCCTACATGAAAGAACCAAAGACTGACGTGGCAGCACTACATGAGAACATTCTGGCCAGTCTAGAGCCGAAACCAGCACCTGCTGATCTCATGGATACTGATTGGATTGATGAGCTGGGGGATCTGAGTTGCCCAGAATGCGGGTAGCAAGGATATTTGCGAGCACTCGATGAATATCGACCAGATTGAGATCGGTTTACCCGATGCTCCAGGTATCTTTATGATAGATTGCTTAATCACTTCTTATGAATCATGGGTAATTGATACAGGCAGTGGTAACCACATTTGTAATCATTTACAGGGATTCACTAGAAGAAAGACTTTGAGGAAGGACCGTTCGAACCTACGAGTTGGCGAAGGCACTCCGCTGATAGCTGAAGCTGTAGGATCTTATAGTCTTAGTTTACCCTCGGGTCTGGTTTTGGAACTGGAAAATTGTTATTATATTCCAAACATGATTAAGAATGTATTGTCTTTTGATTTGTTAGTAGACCAAGGTTTTTATTACAAATATGATTATAAAATGATTTCTGTCTTTAAAAACAATATTTTCTATTTTAAAGCAACACCTGTGAATGGTCTATATACAGTAAATCTACAAGACAATAATAGTGAAATCTATCATATAAGTAAACGATCCAAAGACATTGAGGATCAGACTTACCTCTGGCATTGTCGTTTGGGACACATAAACAAGAAACGCGTTGAACTACTCCTAAAAGGAGGTTTTCTTGGCACTTTCGATTATAAACCTTTTGATAATTGCGAGTCTTGTTTATCTGGCAAAATGACAAAGCAACCTTTCAACAAAGAAAATGAAAGGGCTACTGACTTGTTAGAAATAATTCACACAGATGTGTGTGGACCATTTAGTCATGTGGCAAGAGGAGGATACCGGTACTTCATTACCTTTACTGACGATTTCAGTAGGTATGGTTATGTCTACCTTATGAGACATAAATCTGAAAGCTTTGAAAGATTCAGAGAATTTCAAAATGAAGTACAAAATCAACTTGGTAGAAAGATCAAGTTTTTGCGGTCAGATCGCGGAGGCGAATATCTTAGTGATGAGTTTGACAATCATCTGATGGAGTGTGGAATTGTATCCCAACTCACACCTCCGTACATACCTCAGATGAATGGTGTGTCAGGGAGGAGGAATCGTACTTTACTTGACATGGTACGATCGATGATGTGTCACTCTACGCTACCAATGTCATTCTGGAGACATGCGCTCGAAACAGCAGCACATATACTGAACAGAGCGCCAACAAAGTCAGTAGAAAAGACACCATACGAGCTATGGAAGGGTAAGAAACCCAATATATCTTTTTCTAAGGATTTGGGGTTGTGAGGTTTACGTCAAACGACCAACCTCAAAAAAACTCAAGCCCAAATCCGACAAGTGTTTCTTCGTTGGATATCCCAAGACCACCGTGGGATATTACTTCTACAACCCTGAAGAGAACAAAGTTTTTGTTGCTCGAAATGGAAAATTTCTGGAAGAAAGGTTTCTCAGTTCTGGGAACACCAGAAAGGAAGTAGATCTACAGGTAGTAGACGAAGAAAACACTACGCCAATTGTTGAGCTAGAAAATCAACATGAAAATGTTGAACCTCAATCAGAACCGATTGAGGAAGTGCAAACACAGGACCTTCGCAGATCCAGTAGGGTAAGACAAGAACCAGATAGGTATCTTGGGTTTCTAGTCTCTCAAGACAGCGGAGACTTGAATGAACCAACATCCTATGGAGAAGCTGTGTCAGGCAGTGAGTCTGAACAATGGCAAGAAGCCATGAAGGCCGAGATGCAGTCCATGTACGACAACCAAGTATGGGAGTTGACTGATTTACCCCAGCACTGTAGAGCTGTTGGGCGTAAATGGGTTTTCAAGAAGAAAACCGACATGGACGGGAATGTACACACTTTCAAGGCCAGACTAGTTGCAAAAGGATTCACGCAAACTCATGGTATCGACTATGATGAAACCTTTTCGCCAGTGGCCATGTTAAAATCAATTAGGATTCTGATGGCCATTTCAGCGTATTTTAATTACGAGATCTGGCAAATGGACGTCAAGACAGCCTTTCTAAACGGAAAGTTAACAGAAGACGTCTATATGGAACAACCAGAGGGATTTATAGATCCTAAGAATCCTAATAAAGTGTGTAAACTGCTAAAATCCATTTATGGATTAAAGCAAGCATCTCGAAGCTAGAACTTACATTTTGATGAACGAATCAAAGAGTTTGGTTTCGCGAAAAGTGAGTTTGAGCCGTGTGTTTACACTAAGTTCAGTGGGAGCATAGTAACCTTCTTGGTCTTGTACGTAGATGACATTCTACTCATAGGAAACGATGTACCAAGTTTACAGACTGTAAAGAGTTGGTTAAGCAAATGTTTCCAGATGAAAGACCTTGGAGAAGCCGCTTATATACTTGGCATAAAGATCTACAGAAACAGATCTAAGCGGCTTATCGAACTTAGTCAAAGTACGTACATTGATAAAATCCCGAAGAAATTCAGGATGGATGAATCCAAGAAAGGATTTATCCCGATGCAACATGGCATAGTGTTAAGTAAAACACAATGTCCTGTTTCTAGTCAGGATCAGGACAAAATGAAATCGGTTCCATATGCTTCAGCAATTGGATCGATTATGTATGCCATGTTATGTACCAGGCCCGATGTTGCTTACTCAGTAAGTGTTACGAGCAGATATCAATAGAATCTAGGAGAACCTCATTGGGTAGCTGTCAAGAACATTCTCAAGTACCTGAGAAGGACGAAAGATATGTTCTTGGTCTTTGGAGGGTTTGAGGATGAAATAACCGATCACAGGATATTCTGACGCTAGTTTCCAGACCGACAGAGATGATTTTAGATCACAGTCGGGGTACGTTTTCACTGTTGGGTTTTTCTGTGATATCCGAATCAAACTGACCCGAATAACACCACGTATCTCGAACCTAACTGGATCGAGATTTACTATAAACCTAATGACTTACTGATCAAAGGTTTATCGGATCGAACCGAACTGGTTCGATCGAGCGGAAGCGGTTTGGATAAAAACCCGAAAAACCACGATCCGTTCGTTACAAACAAAAATTATATAATCTAAGGTTTAGATAAATTACTTGAGAAGCTCGAGATTGATCCACCCGTAATCGACCGTGCAAACTTCCTTCTAGCCGGATTTAATCCCGACGACCGAACAAAAACCGAACTGGTTATGGCGTTGTGGTGGTTGGCGATTGTAAGGAGAGAGAGAGAGGATTTTTCAGTTTCTCTGAAAGCTGGGTTTTTGGAATTATTAAACTGGTTATAGGTAAGCCTTTATTTATATGGAAAAGTTTCCATATAATAAAGCTTCCATAATTATCCTTATAGAATTATTCCTTTCTTTCTCCTGAAGAAAAGAATATATCTTATTCTATTTTAACTGGATAATTAACCATCTAATGAATTATTAATCTGTTTATATATTTATTTACCGAATAAATATATAACCCATATAATTAATTAATAACCCTTTAACTTTGGGATTTCTTACTGAAATTACCCAACTAATTTATAATTAACTATTATAAATTCAATCTCTCCAAACTGGGATTATTTACTTGTTTGACTTATAGGTCCTCACGGGTGTGACCCTCAAGTGACTTATAACATTGGATGTGTAATCACTGGTTTGTCAACTTATGCACATAATTACTAACAGACTCCCACTTGTGCAAGTTGGAAATACCGCCTTGATCACACGAACCTAAGGAGGCCCCTAGACACGCACTTAGGGTAACCAGGTTATAGGCACTCTTATACCCAGGTAGGTGATAACGAATTTATGAAACAACTGTCCATAAATTGGGTATATTGGTTTTTCCCTTTGCGACACGATATTCCATCTTTGAGTATGAGCCTGGATTAAGTCAACTTTTAATACTCAAGATTATGTTTCTCGACTATCCAACTTCTACTGATTGGTAAAAGACAAAGAACAAATCAGTTCGTTTGGGCACGACCGTGCACTTCATCAGTACTTTCGGTCAGTCGAGGGGCCCAGAAATATCTCTCTTCAGAGAAGAGGCGCAAATCCCATCTTGAATATCTGCATTTAACACCACGGCTTCTGCTGAATCTAGTTATGCCGTTTATAGCCACCCTGTTACGGCGTAGCGGTTGAACGCGCTAAGTATCCAGCAGTCCTCATGATATCAAACCAAATACCTCAGGTGATAAGGACAACCACTGTGAGATTTACTTATGACAGAATCCAAGAAGTAAATCTCAACCACGGATCACGTCCGATATTTGCTACTCTATCAAATATCTGTGCAACTCCTGGTCTACAACGCTTGTAGCTGTTATTCAACCACTGATCATAACTACCCAGAGGCTCACAATGACTTTAACGCCCTAACGGGTGTTGGAATTATGTGCATAAGTTGACAAACAACTTGATCGCACATCCAACGTTATAAGACACTTGAGGGTCACACCTGTGAGGACCTATAATTCGGATAGTATAATAACCCCAGTTTGGAGAGTTTAGTTTTATAATAGCGAATTATAAAACTGTTGGGTGTTTTCTGTAAAAACCCCAAAGTAAAAGGTTTCTGATAATTAATTACAGTTATATATTTATTAGTTAAATAAATATATAAAAGGGTTAATTAATTGGTTTATAATTATCTAGTAATTATTATGTGGAAATATAATAATTGGTAAATATTCTTTCTTAAGGAGAAAGAAAGAATAAGATAATTATGGAAATTATTCTTTCTTAGAAAGAATATGGAAGCAATCTAGTATATGGAAATTATTCATATAAATAGATGTGCTAGGCTATGATTATTTATTCAACTAATTCAATATTCACAAAGAAACCTCTCTCCTCTCTCTCTCTTCGTCGATCTCACCAAGCAAGAAACCAGATCCGGTTTCGGTTTTGATTGATCGTGTTCTTCGCGTACCGTTTGTTCGTGAAGTGTTCCGGGGTTAGATCCAGCTAGAGGGATTTCCGTTTGGTCGTTTACGGGTGGATCTATCTCAAGCAATCCAGGTAATAACCCTAAACCTACATATTAACTGTGATAAGATAAACAAATAAGATCTGTGATGTTTTCGGGATTTTAATCGTTATTGCTTCCGCTTAATCAAACCAGTTAGGTTTGATTGTTTAAACCTTTTGGAACAGTTTGTTTCATGTGGTTTTGTCGTGTATCTCAAACCAGTTAGGTTGAGATCACAGTTATTCTCGTGTCAGTTTGATACGAGGATCTACACAAAATCCCAATAGTGGTATCAGAGCCACAGGTTTAATTGTTTATTTTATTTGTTTATTAGATCCGTTAAAATTGTTTCTTGTGAATAAAGTTTGGATTTAATCTTTATCAGTTTGGTAAGGATTTAATCAGTTTGATAATTATCAGTTTTGAATAAAACACAATCTTTATCAGTTTGGTAAAGATTTGATTTTATTTGGTTTTATCTTTATCAGTTCGGTAAAGATTTTTGGGTAATTATCAGTTTTTCAATAAAAACTAAAACTTTATCAGTTAGATAAAGGTTTAATCTTTATCGATTGTGTAAAGATTTTATTTTTTATCAGTTCTCGTTTATCGTATATCTCATTAAAAACTAAAAACACGAAATCACACACGGTAACGAGATCGGTGGCGGAACGGTGGAAAACCACAACCATTCCACCGATCGCCAGTTAGACCACCACGGCGGCGGCTCGGCGGCAGCGACCGACCGGACCGTCAGGCGGCGGCCGAACCGCACTCCAAGCGGTGGCCGGACCCGCACGACACCAAGCCGTGGCCAAACCACCAGTTTTGGTGGTGGCCGTGAACGGCGGTGAGGACTTCGCAAAACCAATCGACCACCGCAAGCCACGATTGGGCAGCGGTGGTGTTGCGATGGTAGTGGCGACTGAAGCGTGGTGGTGACGGTGGCTGTGGCCATCGTTGCCGGATGAACCACGAACCACCAGGCCGTCCGCCGGCTGCCTTGCGGCCTCGCCAGGCGGCGGCGGTGGCTGTTTTGTTTCGCGATCGCAAGCCACCGTGCGGTGGTGGCAGCGATTGTTGTTGATTCGACGGGAACCACCGAAAGGTGGTGTCACGGCTGTCGCCGGTCAAAAGCGAAGGTGGCGGTGGCGCTTTGGCGTCATCGTCGCCGGTCGTTAGAATCGGCCGAAGCCGATCAATTCGTCGAGCGTCACCGGTGATGGTGGCGTCAATCGTCGCGGCAACGATGATTGTTTTGTAACCGTTGGTGACGGCGGTGGCGTTTTCTTGGCTACCGTCGTCGCCGGTTTATAGTGGTGTGGTGATCGCGGTGGTGGTAGCAACCGTTTGTTGTTATCATCACCAAAGGCGATGATTACGTGATCAACGACGAGATGTCAATCGATCACGAGATCGTGTTTTTGGGTTTTTCGTTTTATTGGGCCTAACCTATCCGAGGCCCAAGACCCAGAAATTTTGGACCCAGTTTGAGGTCCAAAAGGGTTTGATGGTTTTAGGCTTTTATCCGAATTAATTTTATAAGTTTATTATCTTATAAAATTGTTTTAATAGATTTTATTAATTAATAATTATCTCTATTAAACATGTGATTATCAAACCAGTATTTGACTCAGTCTTGGTCAAATGGGCCAGGGGTCATGTTTGACCAGTTGGTCAAACCACGACACAGTTTTTAGGCCAGTGTCTATAATTCCGAACAGTTGGTTCGGAATGTCCGGTTTGATATGTTTTGGATAAAAGCAAATATTTTAGAAAATTGGTTTTATATAAAAGATTTATAGTTTACAAATCTTAGGTGATTTTATAAAACCGATTTCAGATTGAAATATTAGTTTTCGGTTTGTAAAACAGTTTGTTTTATAAATCAGTTAAAACCATGTTTTACGATAAACCGAACAAGATATTATTTAACGGATCTAGGATTGTTTTATGCTTTATATGTTGCTTGCTTATTTGCTTTATATATATGCATGAATTATACCTGTTTGTGTATATTATTTGTGTCTGTAATAGAATTTGCCATTCTAGTCCATTGTTTTATTCTTGAAAGGGCCTGCACATTTTTACAACTCCATTATGATATGAATGACCTTAAGTATAATATTTTCTTTTTCAAAAATTCCACCGAGAGGTGATAAGGCCAGTGGGAGCTACTAGAATTTTTTTTTAAAAATTAGTTAGGTCATTTTGGTCCTTTAGGAATTAGTTGGCAAATCTATAATTAGACATATTAACTGCGTAGTTGTTATTTTTAACTGCGTGAATATGCCTGCTCATGATTGGTTGATAATTATTGCATGCTTAGTTTTATCAAACGTTTTAAAAATTAAGAGAGAGTTTTTAAAACTATTTAATCATGAGATATGTTAGGTTTTTATAATTAAATTTACCAAGTTTTTCCAAACCTTTTAAACGGTAGATTTTATTTTAAAACCTTGTGTTTATAAGATTGTTTTCTTATAAAGGCATGTTGACAAAAACAGTTAGTTTTGGTCAGCAAGAGGGCTTTCAAAAACAGTTAGTTTTTGGTTAGCAGTCATACTGTTAAAACAGTTAGTTTTAATTAGCGAGTGCTTTTAAAACAGTTAGTTTTAAATAGCGTCTATGTTTAAATAACAGTTAGTTTTAAACATTGGTTGCCTTTTTAAAAACAGTTAGTTTCAAAATTGCAAAGTTTTCTAAAATACTGGAATATAAAAGGTTTTTCAAAACTTAGTTAAAAACCCCGAAAATCATAGATCAGTAGTGCAACCCACTTGGGACACCTAACGGCGTAAGGTACGCGGGCGTTGGAAGTGAGCAAGCCTTGGGCGTCCGCGTTCAAACCCCAAGCTGAAAGGGGTGTGATAAGTACACCAGTCCCAAATGGTGCGATCTATTTTGGTTTTGTAACAATTCACCGTGTCGTATCGGGCCAAAATGCACTGAGGGACTAAAACATGTACGGTTTCATCCGATGTCCCGAAAAAGATCTAGGAGTCATGTCAGTTAGATATGATTGGTATAAGTCCTTACCTACCGAAATAGTACGGGCCTGGTGTGACGTGAGCAAGCCGTACATCAGGACGTATGAAATAAGGATCCTAGCCCAATACTTATCATTTAAGGGTTTATTGATATTTGTTGGGAGTCTATTCACAGTTACTAAAGCCAAATGTTTTAAATGTGTAGATGGCAAACACTGTAACCAACACTAATAACCTGTCTCTTCGCTCCATTCTTGAAAAGGACAAGCTCACTGGAGCTAACTTCCTCGACTGGGAGCGCAATCTGATGATTGTGCTCAGGCACGAGAGGAAGTGGTACGTCCTTGAAGAGCCTCTAGGTGAGGCCCCTCCAGCAAATGCTAGTGCCAATGTAAGAAATGCTTATAGAAAGCATTCTGATGACTTGCTGGATGTTGGCTGTCTCATGCTTGCGACTACGAGCCCAGATCTGCAAACAGGGCTCATGAACACCAATGCCTATGACATGATCCGCCAGTTGAGGGACATGTTTCAGACGCAAGCACGCACAGAGCGTTATGATGCCACTCGGGCACTGAACGCGTGCAAGATGGCCAAGGGGACCTCGGTTAGTGATCACGTCATGAAAATGAAAAAGCATATTGATCACTTAGAGAGGCTTGGTCACCCAGTTCCATTGCAGTTAGCAACGGATACGATACTCAACTCATTGACTGAGGATTATAAGCAGTTTGTAATTAACTATAATATGAATAACATGGAAAAGACAATTACAGAGTTGCATTCCATGTTGAAAACTGCTGAGTTGAGTATGGGGACCGGGACCAAGACCAAGGATGTGCTCATGGTCGGAGATGGTAGAGCGAAGAGAAAGCGTGGGCATGGAAACACCAGTAAGGGCAAAAGCCAGTCTCAGGCAAGCCAGAGTGTGACCAAGGTCGATGACGAACGCAATGGTAAGGGCAAGAAAGTGAAGCCTAACAAAGCCAAGACCGAGAATAGGTGTTTCATATGCCATGAACTTGGTCATTGGAGGCGAAACTGTCCAAAGCGTCACAAAGAAGGCAATAACGCCTCAGGTATTTGTGATTGCTTTAGTTTATCACTTTCACTTGTTAGTTTACAAGTATGTTGACACCTAGTGCAAATATTCTAATTGCAGGTGGTCAGAAGTGAGGAGCCCAAGATTGCGAGGATCTACGTGCTAGTTTATCATTAGATATTTATCAAGACAATTTTAAATTTATGTTTGTGGTTTTAAAACAATTTTGAATGGTTGTGATCTTTTGGATATTTATGGTTTATTAAAATTGGTTTTAAACTTATTGTCTTGATTTAATATCTTGTGCATGATGATGTTGTTGAATCTGTTTAAAGTCGAGATTGACTTGATTCAAATAAGTAGATCCTAGATGTCATGTATTACACTAACAGAATTACTTCAATGTTTTAATTAATTGATTTGAAGTAATAGTTATATGAAAACTATCAAAAACACACGAAGTACTATTATTTTAGGAATGTGTTTTTAAGAATAAAACATACATGAGTAAAAGGATTATAAAATATTACTCACATGTTTTAGAGAGAATTTAGGATGTTGTCTCAGATGACGTTGACAACATCAGTATTTATAAAACTAGGAAATTCCAAGTCTTGGAATTGGGATCTGATAAAATCCAGTTAAGTTTTGTAAATGTTAAATTCTAGTATTACTTGAAATAGAATTGACTAGGAAGTCAAGTTTTGACTAAAGTCAATAGTTAATTTTAAGTAATGGTCAGTTTTCATATAGGTTAATGGGAGCCCAGTTTATTCTATATCCAGTTCCGTGATAAAGAATAAAAGATATATATAAGTATATATGTCTGTATGTGCTAATTATTGATTCAATATATCTCGGAATTATAATCCAGGTAGGATATAAATTCATAAGATATAAGATCTACCTTTTAGTTAAAAAGGATAGATAAATAGTTTCAAACTTTGAGACAGTACAAAGTCATAATTGACTTTAAGATAATCAATAATTAAAGTGTGTTGGAATGTTCAATTAAAGATATTAAATATCTTTTGACTCCAAAGTGTTATAAAACACTAGAGTAAATTTCCTGGGTTTACCAGACTTGGTAAATGGAAATTTTGTTAGATTTCAGGTCGAAATCATGTATCTACACAGCAACTAAGGGAAGTTGCAGTTTGATGTTTCATATTCAAGGAAACCAGGAGTTTTTCCAGTATCTCCAGGTTCAGGAAATATGGTAAAAGTCTAATTTTGTTTTAAGGGTGTTTGCAAGAACAAAATTAGCATAGTCAAGTGGAAAGTATCAGATGATACTAAGCTTGTACTATTTTTGGTTATTTCTTTGATTAGTATGGTAAACGCTAATCAAAGGGTTTAAACTGAAGAAGGGTGATACTTCGTTTAAATCAGTATTTAGTATACGTTGAGTAGACACCATAAAAGTAACTTAGAAATGCTATTAATTTCGTTCTTATTACAGAGTGGAATATGGAGGACTAAACGAAATTAGTTTCTTTGTCTCTTTTACACTTAGCATGTTTTGATCCGGGAATAAAAACTAGTTTCAGTTTTTATTTGAAATTATCCGTGACAACTTATCAAGGTGGGAACCTTGATAGGGCTATAAAGTCATCGTGGAGTTTTTGGGTGGTTATGATCAGTCGTTCAATAACAGCTACAAGTGATGTAGACCAAAAACTACACGGATATTCGATAGAGCAGCGAATATCGGATGTGATCCGCCGGTTGAGATTACTCCATGGATTTAGTCATGAGTAAGACTCCCAGAGGTTGTCCTTAGCACCTGAGGTATTTGGTTTGGCATTACGAGGACTGTTGGATACTTAGTACGTTCTAACATCACGCCGTAACAGGGTGGTCATACGGGGCGTAACTAGATTCGGCGGAAGCCGTGGTGACAGATGCAGATATGCGAGATGGGATTTGCACCTCTTCTTCGAAGAGAGATATTTCCTGGGCCCCTTGACTGACTGAAAAGACTGATGAAGTGCATGGCCATGCCCAAACGAACTGATTTGTTCTTTGTCGTTTACCAATCAGTAGAGGTCGGATAGTCGAGAAACATAATCTTTGAGTATTCAGAGTTGACTGTATCCATGCTCATACTCAAAATTGAAATATCATGATGCAAAAGGAAAAGCCTAGTTTATACCCGATTTGTGGACAGTTTGTTCATAAATGTTGTTTCCTTTTTAGGAACGTTTTATCACCTACCTGGGTATAAGGGTGCTTATAACCTGGTTAGCCTAAGTGTCTGTCTAGGGGCCTCCTTAGGTCCGTGTCATCAATCTGGTATTGCCAACTTGCACAAGTGGGAGTCTGTTGGAATTATGTGCATAAGTTGACAAACCACTTGATCGCACATCCAACGTTATAAGACACTTGAGGGTCACACCTGTGAGGACCTATAATTCGGATAGTATAATAACCCCAGTTTGGAGAGTTTAGTTTTATAATAGCGAATTATAAAACTGTTGGGTGTTTTCTGTAAAAACCCCAAAGTAAAAGGTTTCTGATAATTAATTACAGTTATATATTTATTAGTTAAATAAATATATAAAAGGGTTAATTAATTGGTTTATAATTATCTAGTAATTATTATGTGGAAATATAATAATTGGTAAATATTCTTTCTTAAGGAGAAAGAAAGAATAAGATAATTATGGAAATTATTCTTTCTTAGAAAGAATATGGAAGCAATCTAGTATATGGAAATTATTCATATAAATAGATGTGCTAGGCTATGATTATTCATTCAACTAATTCAATATTCACAAAGAAACCTCTCTCCTCTCTCTCTCTTCGTCGATCTCACCAAGCAAGAAACCAGATCCGGTTTCGGTTTTGATTGATCGTGTTCTTCGCGTACCGTTTGTTCGTGAAGTGTTCCGGGGTTAGATCCAGCTAGAGGGAATTCCGTTTGGTCGTTTACGGGTGGATCTATCTCAAGCAATCCAGGTAATAACCCTAAACCTACATATTAACTGTGATAAGATAAACAAATAAGATCTGTGATGTTTTCGGGATTTTAATCGTTATTGCTTCCGCTTAATCAAACCAGTTAGGTTTGATTGTTTAAACCTTTTGGAACAGTTTGTTTCATGTGGTTTTGTCGTGTATCTCAAACCAGTTAGGTTGAGATCACAGTTATTCTCGTGTCAGTTTGATACGAGGATCTACACAAAATCCCAACAACGGGTTCCCACCACGATAAGTTGTCACGAACAAATTTCAAATGAAAGACTGGAAACTAGTCTCATTCCTGGATTATAAAACATGCAAAATATAAAAGCTATAAAGAAACTAATTTTGTATAGTCCATATTACACTCTGCAATAATAACAAAATTAATGGCATTTCTTAATTACTTTCACGGTGTGTATTCAACGTTTACTAAAAACTGATTTAAACGAAGCATCACCTAACTTCAGTTTAAACCCTTTGATTAATGTTCACCGTATTAATCAAAGTAACAACCAAAACAATACAAGTTTGTATCATCTGATACAATCTTCTTGATTCTGCTAATCTTTGTTTTGCAAACACTTTTAAACAAGGATTAGACTTTTCTTTACCATATTCCCTGAACTTTGAGATACTAGAATAACTCCTAGTTTCCCTGAATATGTAAAGTTTAAACTGCAACCTCCCTTAGTTGCTGTGTAGATGAATGATTTCTACCTGAAATCAGATAAAATTTCCATTTACCAAGCTGGCAAATTTCAGGAAATTTATTCTAGTGTTTACGACACTTTTAAAAGATAATTAATATCTTTAATAATTATTCCAACACACTTTAATTATTGATTTCTCTCAAAGTCAATTATGACTTTAGTTTCAAAGACTTTGAAACTTTTGTTCTACCCTTTTGACTAAAAGATAGATTCGTATATCTTATGAATTTACGTCCTACCTGGATCATGAATTCCGAGATATATACTAAATCAATAATCTTTATCTTTTATTCTTTATCATAGACTAGATAGAGAATAAACTGGGCTCCCACTAACCTATTTGAAAACCAACTATTACTTAAAATTAACTATTGACTTAGTCAAAACTTGATTACTTAGTCAATTCTATTTCAAGTAATGAATACGAGAATTTTAACATTTATAAAACTTAACTGGATTTTATTAAATCCTAATTCCGAAACTTGGAATTTTTCCTAGTTTTATAAATACTGATATTATCAACGATATCTGAGATAATATCCTAAAATTCTTCTTAAAAACATATGAGTAATAAATTTTGATCATAAAATGCTTTCATAATCTTTTACTCATAAAAACACATTCCTATAATTATAGTACTTCGTGTGTTTTTGACAGTTTTCATATATATTACTTCAAATTATTTTGATTGAAGTAATACTGTTAGTGTAATAGGCAACATCTAGGATCTAATTTTGAATCAAGACAAATTTGACTTAATCAGATTCAAAATACCGTGCATAAAGATATCAAGACCATAATTTTAAATTTTAAAACCAATGAACAAATATCCAAAAATCCAAATTTTGGAAAAACAAGATTGGTTTAAATCATGAAAGTTTAAAATTGTCTTTGATAATATCTACTTGCATGTAGATCTTTGCAATCTGGGCACTTCACTTTTAATGACCACCTGCAATTAAACTTTTGCTTCTAGGTGTCAACACACTCGTAAACTAACAAGCGAAAGTGATAAACTGAAGCAGTCACGAACACCTGAGGTGTTTTATACCTGCTTCGTAACGCTTCGGGCAGTTATGCCTTCAATGACCGACTTCATGACACTTGAAGTATTGATTCTCGGTTATTACTCTGTTAGGCTTAACCCTTTTTACCCTTGCCTTTGCCTATATGATAAACACTGGGTGCACTCAGGGTAGCCAGAACTTGGTCCTTTCCGTTACTGGTGTTCCCATGCCCACGCTTCTTCTTTACTTCACCATTCTTGACCATAAGCACATCTTTGGTCTTGGTCCCCATTCTCAACTCAATTACTTATAATCTTCAGACAGTGAGTTGAGTATCGTATATGTTGCTGACTGCAACAAAACTGGGCGACCGAGCTTCTCTAGGTGATCAATGTGCCTCTTTATTTTCATGATCGCTAACTGAGGTCCCCTTTGCCATCTTGCACGCGTTCGGTGCTCTACTGGCATCATAACGCTCTGTGCGTGCTTGCGTTTGAAACATGTCCCTCAACTGGCGGATCATGTTATAGGCATTTGTGTTTATGAGCCTCGTACGAAAATCTGGGCTCATAGTTGCAAGCATAAGATAGCCTACGTCCAACAAATAATCGGAATGCTTTCTATAAGCGTTCAGTGACAGTAGCTTTGTTGGAAGGGCCTTCTCCTAGAGGTTTTTCTAGGACATACCACTTTCTCTCGTGCCTGAGTACAATCATCAGATTGCGCTTCCAGACGAGAAAAATTATACTCAGTAAATTTGTCCTTTTCGAGAATGGAGCGAAGAGAAAGATTAGTGTTGGTTACTGTGTTTGCAATCTACAAAAAACTTTGGTTTTAGTAACTGTGAATAGACTATTTCCAATAAATATCAATAAACCCTTAAATGATCCATTTATTGGACTAGGATCCTAATTACATACGCCCTGATGACCGGTGTGTTCACGTTCCACCAGGCCCACGTACTAATTAGGTAGGTAAGGACTTTTACCAATCATATCTATCTGACACGACTCCTAGATCTTTTCGGGACAACGGTAATTATCCGTACATGTTTTAGTCCCTCTAAGTGCTTTTTGGCCCGGTACCACCCGGTAAACTTAACAGAACCAAAACAGATCTCACCATTTTGGGACTTGGACACTTTACTCTGGCCGGTACCACCCGGAAATAATTCGCAGAGTCTTGTTAATCCCCTCCAGCTTCGGTTTGAACGCGGTCGTTCAAGGTGTGTTCACTTACAACGGTCGCGTACCTTACGCCGGAGGTGCCCGTAGATGGGTTGCACTACTGATCTATGATTTTCGGGGTATTTAATTAATATTTGAAAAACCTTTTAACATCCAGTATTTTTGAAATACATGATTTTTTTGAAGAAGAACTGATTGTTTAGAAAACAACTGTTGTTTTAAACTAACTGTTTTAAACACACACGCCGTTCAAAACTAACTGTTTTAAAGGCACTTGTTAATTAAACTATCTGTTTTTAAAAGCATACTTGCTGGTCAAAAACTAACTGTTTTGATAGCACACAAGTTGACTAAAACTAACTGTTATGTCAAACTTGCCTTTTCTTAAACAATCTTTTAGGTTTTAAACAAAAATTACCGTTTGAAAGGTTTTGAAAAACTGGTAATTTTAATCCCTTTTAAAACCTATTTTAATTTCGTGATTTACTTTAGTTTTAAAAAAAACTTCCTTATTTTAAAACAATATTGATAAACATTGTTGTCCCAAATAACAATGAAAATAAGAAGAAATGGATTGAATCAAGATAAAGATGATGATGATGAATATGAAAGCTTCAATATCTTCAACAATGGAGGTTTCCCAAAAAGGCAAAATGTGATTCAATGTGAAAACCCTAAACATCCTTTACCTTTTATAGGTAGAAGGAAATTACACAAAATGTCAACAAAGGCCCCCGAGGTTCCAAACCTCAAACAGGGGCACTAACAGAGTTAAAGGATTAAAGATAAAGGAGATTAAACTAGAAAGCAAGTAAGATAGTGACTTTCTGACTCTTCACAACACAAGAGGTCCTACAATCTCCCCCTTTGTGAAGAAGTCAGAAAGGTGGTGTAAGCTCCAGAGCCAGCTCCCACTTGGACATCTGCAAGTATTCCTCCCACTCGCCGATGATCCTTGCTCTCATTTGCATTGCCGCCTCGACCCGTCTGTACATCAACCGTTCCTTGAGCTTCCTCTCGATCAATCTCATCGCCTCCAGTAGCTTTCCCTTCCCATCTATGATCCTCCGCCCTGGTATCTGATCAGCCAGTAGTCTACTCTGCATCCCGTTGTAGACATAAAGAAGGGTCCCGTCGCAGAACTTGGAGAGCTCGCCAAATCTCATGAACCTGCGCTCTTTCTTCTTCCGAGTCATATAGAGAACCCCATGCTCAGGTATCCTGGTTGGCATGTACGGAGTGTAAGCATCAATACCAGGCACGAGCAGGTTTGGTCTGAGCAGATTGACCTTTGGCTGGCGGCTTTCAATTGCAAGCTGGTAGTCCGTCACTCTCGCGAGAGTGATTGCGTGACGGACGTACTTCTTCAATATCTCTGTGCCGTCTCTGTAGTGCTCTGGTCGGAGAATCGGGCCTTGGAGGTACTTGATGAGCGTGAGAAGGTCTTCTAGATGCACCCGATCCAAATCAGCTTCCGTGAACGACCAGTCCTGAAGCTCACCTCGTGGAACGCCGGTCCCGTACATGCGGACATCGTACTCAAGGAATAACTGATGGCCATGTCTGTAGGGGCGCATTGCAGTTACCTTGGTGAACCGACGTCGAATCCTTTGGCGTCCATGAGTGGCCCAGTTGCACATTCGCTGATGCACGTAAGCTGTCCTTCGTCTCTTGGTCTTGATGTGCGAGATCCCGAAGTAGACCTTTCGGGACCAGGCGTGCAGCTTCTCTTGTTGGTAGATACGGGTGAACGATTCCTCAAGGAATGGACGGAAGATGACTGAATGGTTCCAGTTGAGCTGGATGACGGTCGGAGCGGCGGTTTCTGGATCAGTAGAATGAATAGTTCGTGGAGCGTCTGGAGTGGGAAAAACAAAAGCTGAAGTGAGGTTGGTGTAGTCAGAATCCCGGACAATGTCGTCCCCCTTCTGGTATATCCTGAGACTCTGAGCAAGTGACCGCAAGATCTTCCGGGCTGCTTCCGGAATCTGGAACTCTGAAGGATCCGTCGGTGCTGCTTCTGGGAGAACGACTTCAATCTGAGCCGTGTCCGTCATCTGGGGAAACTGTACTAACTCCCCTTCCGGGATCCGCTCGTATCGCCAACTCCCCATGTCAGGAATATCCTCCGTGTCTGAATCGACATAGGGAGCGTCGGTGGCAGCAGACTCTGTAGGAGCACTCGAGGGGGCGGCCGCGGAAGCTGGAGCTGGAGTGGAACCGGAACCAAAGGCAGAATGGAGGTCGGTGCGAGGCCTTTTGGAAGAAGCCTGCACCTCCCCCTCATGAGGACCCGGTGCCGAGTCATCAGGGTCATCATGCCTCCTTTTGGAAGGCTGAGCCTGAGACCGACACATGGCCTCTAGTTCCCGGACGCGCTGCTGTAGGATCTCGATCTGGGCTTCCTGATCTCTGACTTGGGCAGAGAGGCGGTCGTTCTGAGTCGTGTATGAAGAAATGACGAACGCATGTTCCGTCTCAGTAACGTAGCCCGGTATCGGAGGTAGTTCGCCCGAAGTCGGAGGGGCGAGCCTGAGGACGTCTTCGGTCTGACGGGGGATCGGAGTCTCGGATGATGGGGCTGCCTCAGAGTGTTTGCCCTTGATCCGCCGTTTGAGCTCGTATAGCTCCGCATCCCGGTCTTCTTGAAGCTTTCGTGACGCCTCAAGATCTGCCAGTCGT
The DNA here is from genome assembly GCA_030169165.1 of Centaurea solstitialis. NCBI lineage: Eukaryota > Viridiplantae > Streptophyta > Magnoliopsida > Asterales > Asteraceae > Centaurea > Centaurea solstitialis. The sequence goes on from CM058046.1 coordinate 69,919,974, forward strand.
TTCCTATCCGTCTCGGCCAAGGCTTTCTCAAGTGCCTCGACCCGCGCATCTCGAGCCCGGTTGGCTTCCTCCACCGTGAGTAACCTGCTTTGGACGACTTTTAGGATGTCGTCCGAATCCGTCGGACCTAAAAGTCTCGTTGGTGCAGGGGTGGTTTTAAGGATTCCACCCGAATCCTGGAATCCGTCAGGCCTAAAAGCCCCGTTGTTGCGTGAGCATCTTTAGAGACTTTGCTCGAGTCTGTCGGACCCTGTCCCGGAAGTACAACACCCGGTGCCACTTGGGCTCCAGTTGACGAGAAGAGTCCTATTGAGGTGCTCTCTCGGCCTGACGTCACCGCTGGAATGATGTTGACGGTGTCAGGGCTTCCGGTGGATCCTCGAAAGGCGTCACTCGACGCACCGACTCTCCCCGTTCCGGCCTTGCCACATGGGCGGGCTGATGATGCTCCTAGTAGTGTCCTATCCAAGTGAATGACTTGAAAAGTCTCGGTAAGTGGCTCTAGGACAACTGGTGCACGGAAAGAAGTCGAGACGCGGGGCGGTTCCTCTCTCGTTTCAACACCGGCAGACTCCGACTGAGTGGCCGGTGGAAGTTGAGCTAAGTCCCCGTGTAAAGATGAAACGACCATCTGTTGAGAGATGGCCGAGTGGTCGGTTGGGGCGTGCAAATGCGCTAGTTGGCGGCTAGCGTCTTGACCAGACACCGTAGGGTGCCCGGTCTCGGTGTGGGTTGCCTCTCTGATGGATGGACTCGAGGTAAGGGATACTTCCGTTTCTAACCTGTGCGGCTCTACCTCTTCGTCCGCATTCTCTAATTAAGCCCAAAGCTCCCCTAATTGGACCTCAACATCTGCGGTCTCTTTTTCTCTTCTCTCTCTCTCCTTTTCTCCCCTCTCTCTCTCTCTCTTCTTCCTCACTGTCATATCTCCCCCAGCCGGTAGCAACCTCGGCCTCACCTTCTTCCTCACGACCGACGGTTCTATCATCCGAGGCTAGATTGCCTGCTAGTACTGGATCTCCGGAGATCCTGTCGTCGTTGAAGGAAGAGGTGGCTTCATCCACATCAATAATCTGGGCCTTCCCGCCTTTAGCTGGTTCAGATAGCTGGAACTCGGAGGCAGATCCGTAGTCGATCATCTCTTCATCATTGGGTTCGTCATCGGGCTCACGACGGTCAGAAGGAGTGTGCTCGGGGGACTCGTGACCGTCGGAGTCATCGCCTGAGGGTTCGCCGGAGGGTTCGCCTCCCTGAGTAGTGACGGCCGCCGAAGGTGGTGGTGGAGGAACGTGTGCTTGTTCTTGTGGGGAAGCTTCCACGTCCTCCCCAGTCGGTTGAGGTTGTTGCGGCGGTGTCGGCGATCGGCGCTCTTCCGATGACGAATGAACTGGGGATTGTTGGAGAATCCCGGTGTACTGCTTTACCCGGAAGTGACTTGTGATTTCACGTTCGCGGACAGCGATGGTTGTTTCTTCGACCACTGTAGGTGTACGAGCTCGACGGGTGCGGTTCCGGAGCATCATCTGATAGGCTTCTGCTCGAGACATGTGCGGCATGGCGGACGTCCCTACGACTCTACCCACTTCACCCTTAATGTCCACACTTATCACTCCCGAGCCAGAAGCTCCCCCACTGGAGCTCTGGCCCGCCGTACCGGAGGCACGACTTCTAGGTAGGACGGGTTGCACGTCTTGGGCAGGGCTCCTCGGCTCTGAGGAGTCCGTAGACGTGTCTTCTAAGCCTATAGAAATTCGGTACATCCTAACAGCCTCAGACCTACGGTCCGCCAAGCCAAGTACGTTATCAGGGATAGGCATTTCAACCTGACCTGATCGAAGTCTTCTGCGGTTCATCCTGCCGATCTGAACGCTCTCGAAGCGAGGGTGGCCGGATCTGCGTCGGATGGCCTGATGTCGCTCCATGTGCTCGTGAATAAGCAAACTGAAGAACCTCATCCACGGAATGGATGTATGACGGGTTCTTGCGGATCCTTGGCGGACGTCGGTGACCATGTCAGCCCAAAGTTGTTGGGCGAAGTCAATGCGCCTTCCGTAGGCGACCGCATGTATGATATGCCAGAACTGAGTTGAAGCCTTGTCCACTCCGTGGGTCTTCGAAGACAAGGTCCTGTTGAGGATGTTGAAGATGGAGAACCAGATCGGTGGCAGCATCCCCTGGGTGACCTGGGAAATCCCGTTCGGTCGGTTGTTTGCAGTGTAGTGGACCCCGAGAGCGAGTACTTCGCTAAAGAGTTCGGTGCCGGAGACCAGTGGTTCGAACGGGGCCTCAGGAGTGGCAGCAGGCAGATGGAGGACGCGCCTCAGGTCCTCCACAGTGATAGTGAGGTCGGTGTGATCAACACGACCGACGATGGTCTGCATGCCATCACGAGTCTCCACAGTAGATGAAGCAAAGAACTGCTAAAGGTAAATCATGGGAACTCTGGCAGTGGCTTGCATCGCGTACGCCAGTGGATGCGCACGAAGGATCTCCAGGACCACCTCGTCCTGAGCAGTGAAATTGGACAGCTCAACGTACCCGTTGTTTTGGTGGATGGGACGAATGTCAGATGGTGCGATGAGAGCTCGGTCAGCAGCGTTGACCGGGGAAGTAGGAGTAATCGGTTGATCAGCCATTGCTGACACGACATAAGACAAGTTAAGTGTTAGTACTAATGCATCGTGAAAAGAACTATACCCTCGACTAGGCGCGAGTCGGAAGACCTCGAAAACCCATAAATGAGTATTTCGTATTTTCCGAGTCAAAAAACGAGCAAACACACGAGGGGATGTTTTCCGATTCGGAAAAGGTACTTTTCCGAATCGGGAAACTTCAAACACTTAGAAAAAAAATTGAGTTCACCACTACACAAGTTTTCCGATTCGGAAAAGGTACTTTTCCGATTCGGGAAACTCCCACACTTAGAAAAATATAGCAACACGAACAAGCAGGTTTTCCGATTCGGAAAACATGGTTTTCCGATTCGGAAAATGTGCAACACTTAGAAAATTTTTTTGCAAGACTTGGTCTCATACGTGATTCGGAAAACCTCGGAAACCCGTAAGGGTAATTCCATGTTTTCCGAATCGGAAAAACTTAGCTTGAAAACCGAGACACAAGTTGGATTCGGAAAACCTGATAATCCGATTCGGATTTATCTGGTTTTCCGAATCGGAAAACATATATGAATACTCATCGTTGATGAATGCGGAAAACTTGAACATTCAAGTTTTCCGATTCGGAAAACTTGAATGTTCAAGTTTTCCGATTCGGAAAACGAAGACTGTTCGAGTTCCAATCAAAAAACCGCTCACCGAACGTCGATCTAAGGCTCTAAACTATCAACATGCATCCTAAATCAGTTCATAATAAGTTTCTAATCAACAGAGGATCGATTTAAAGCCCCAAAATCCCATTCCAAGAAATTTGGGTTTCGGGTAAGTTTTGAAAAGTTTAGGCTTCGATCCGGACCTTAAAACAACAGATTTAGATGTTATAACTATATAAGGATTGATCGTAATCTTACCAGGAATCCGAAAACGTAATCTGATCGACGAACGGAGCAAAAACGAACGATAACGAATCGAGCGCGAGAGCGGTTACCGGGTGAGAGTTCAGAGAGGAAAAGTGAAAATTTGAATTTTTGTGAAAAGTAAATCTTGAAACCGGTATTTATATATTTATCGAATTACACTGTGTTTGGGTCAAAAACACTGTGTTTGGCTCTCCTGATGACTCTCTTAACCCGACTTTCACCTATTGGCAAAAACCACCCCTGGACTGAAGTTTCAAGAAACTTACAACTAGTCCCTGAACTTGTAGTTTTAAGAAGTTTCAAAACAGACCCTGGACTACAAGTTTCACTAAAGAGCAAAACGAGTCCCTAAACGTTTAAGAATCAGAAAATGGCAAAGTTAGTCCCCGAACTTGTAAGTTCAAGACATGTACTCTACCACCCCCTGAACTTTCAAGTTCACAAAAAGTTTACAAGTTCAGCGCTCGACTCCCGAGAAACAAGACTTACCTGGTACGTCTCGACAAGGTTTTGCGCGAGTTCTGATCTGAAGTAACCAGAAGTCGTGGTGAGGATCCACACCTACAAAAGAAAATATAAAAATGGTATCCAAGGTGTTGTGGATCCAAGAACGTCAGTAAGCACACCAAACATTGAAAACAGTACTTAGTACTCCCCCTCGATTCATGCAATCTCTCGAGAATTCCTACAGACTCCCCCTACACACATGCATACATCAAAGGAACTCCCGACTCCCCCTAGACCTTAGGCCGGAAGGTCTAGCATACCTAATTTGCTTAGGAGAAAGAAGTGACGTTTCTCGTCAAACGGCTTAGTGAACAAATCAGCAAGCTGATAGTCACTCTCAACAAAGTAAAGTTCAACATTACCTTTCTCGACGTGGTCTTTGATGAAATGATATCGGATGTCGATGTGCTTCGTCCGAGAATGTTGAACCGGATTTGCCGTGATCTGAATCGCACTTTTGGAGTCGCAATAGATGGGAATCCGATGCATGGTGTATCCGAAGTCAGCAAGTTGGGTTTTCATCCACAGAACTTGCGAGCAGCAGCAGGCGGCGGCTATATATTCTGCCTCCGCGGTGAATAGAGATACGCAATTCTGCTTCCGGGATGACCAACTCACTAGCTTGTCTCCAAGAAATTGGCAAGCACCAGATGTGCTTTTCCTGTTGAGCTTACAACCTGCATGGTCTGAGTCTGTATATGCAATTAGTTCAAAACCAGAATCCTTTGGGTACCAAAGGCCAAAATCCGGTGTGCCCTTCAGATACCTAAGGATTCTTTTGACTGCAGACAGGTGTGAATCACGTGGATCACACTGAAAACGAGCGCAGACACCCGTGGAGAAGACAATATCTGGTCTACTCGCCGTGAGATATAAAAGAGAACCAATGATTGCCCGATACGTTTTCTGGTCAACCGGTTTACCAGAAGTATCCGCGTTTAGTTGAAAGTTCCTGGGCATTGGTGTTGCCGCAGAGTTTGAACCACCGAAATCAAATCGTTTTAAAAGATCTTGAACATATTTGGCTTGATTTATGTTGTCCCAATAACAATGAAAAGAGAAGAGAAATGGATGGAAATCCTATCAAGAAGATGAAATCAATATGAACTTTGATAAAAACTCAACAATGGTGATATAGCCCAATTTGGTAAACTATGATTTCATATACAAAACCCTAGAAATCCTTTACCTTATATAGGTAGAAGGAAGTTTGACAAAGATACTGTTTACAAAGTAAGGAAACTAAACAAAAGATACTGTTTACAAAGATACTGTTTACAAAGTAAGGAAACTAAACTAGAAAGCAGTTTAAAGATAGATGATTCTGACTCTTCTCAACACCTGGGTTCTACAATCTCCCCCTTTGATAAGAAGTCAGAATGGTGGTGGAAGCTCCAGTGCAGGCTCCCATTTGGACATCTGCAGGTACTCTTCTCACTCACCTATGATCCGCGCTCTCATCTGCATTGCAGCCTCTGCCCGTCTGTACATCATCAGCTCCTTAAGCTTCTTCTCGATCAACCTCATTGCCTCCAGCAGCTTTCCTTTTCCATCTATGATTCTCCGACTTGGTACCTGATCCGCCAGCAGTCTGCTCTGCATGCCATTGTAGACATAAAGAAGGGTCCCGTCGCAGAACCTGGAGAGCTCTCCAAACCTCATTAATCGGCGCTCCTTCTTCTTCTGAGTGATGTAAAGAACCCCATGCTCAGGTATCCTGGTTGGCATGTACGGAATGTAGGCATCGATACCAGGAACGAGCAGGTTTGGTCTCAGCAGGTTGACCTTCGGCTGGCGGCTTTCTATGGCAAGCTGGTAGTCCGTCACTCTCGCGAGAGAGATTGCGTGACGGACGTATTTCTTCAGTATCTCCGTGCCATCTCTGTAGTGCTCTGGTCGGAGGATCGGGCCTTGGAGGTACTTGATGATCGTGAGAAGGTCTTCCAGATGCACCCGGTCTAGGTCAGCTTCCGTGAATGTCCAGTTCTGCAGTTCACCTCGAGGGACACCGGTGCCGTACATGCGAACATCATATTCAAGGAATAACTGATGGCCATGTCTGTAGGGGCGCATAGCAGTTACCTTGGTAAAGCGACGTCTGATCCTCTGGCGTCCATGAGTGGCCCAGTTGCACATTCGCTGATGTACGTACGCTGTCCTTCGTCTCTTGTTCTTGATGTGAGAGATCCCGAAGTAGACTTTTCGGGACCAGGCGTGCAGCTTCTCTTGCTGGTAGATGCGGGTGAACGTTTCTTCTAGGAACGGGCGGAAGATGATGGAGTGGTTCCAGTTGAGCTGGATGACAGTAGGAGCAGCGGTTTCTGGATCAGTAGAGTGGACGGTCCGTGGGGCTTCTGGAGTTGGAAACTTGAGCGCTGAGAGGAGGTTGGCGTAGTCAGGATCCTTGACGAGGTCGTCTCCCTTCTGATAGACCCTTAGGCTCTGAGCAAGCGACCGCAAGATCTTCCGGGCTGCTTCCGGAATCTGGAACTCTGAGGGATCAGTCGGCGCTGCTTCTGGGGAGAACGGCATCAATCTGAGCCGTGTCCGTCATCTGAGGAAACTGCACTGACTCCCCTTCCGGAATCCGCTCATATCGCCAACTTCCCATGTCCGGAATGTCTTCTGTCTCAGAGTCGACATAGGGAGCTTCGGCGGCCTCGAAGTCTGTGGGAGCACTCGAAGGGGTGGCTGAGGAACCTGGAGCTGGAGCTGATGAACCGGAGCCGGAACCAGGTTGGAGGTCGGTGCGAAGCCGTTTTGCAGCTTGTACCTCCCCCTCATGAGGACCTGGTGCGGGGTCATCAGTGTCATCATGCCTCCTCTTCGAAGGCTGAGCCTGGGACCGACACACGGCCTCCAGTTCTCTAATCCTTTGCTGTAGCAGCTCGATCTGGGCCTGTTGCTCTCTGACCTGGGCAGACAGGCGGTCATTCTGAGTGGTGTAGGAGGTGACCATCATCAAGTGTTCCACCTCAGTGACGTAGCCTGGGATCGGAGGAAGATCGCCCGAAGTCGGAGGAGCGAGCCTGAGGACGTCTTCAGATGGCCTGGGAATGGGAGCTTCAGTAGATGGGGCAGCCTCAGAATGTTTGCCCTTGATCCTCCGTTTGAGCTCGTAGAGCTCCGCATCCCGGTCTTCTTGAAGCTTACGCGACGCCTCAAGATCGGCTAGTCTCTTCCTCTCCGTCTCGGCCAAGGCTTTCTCGAGTGCCTCGACCCGCGCATCACGAGCCTGATTGGCTTGCTCCACAGCTAATAACCTGCTTTGGACGACTTTAAGGATGTCGTCCGAATCCGTCGGACCTATAAGTCCCGTTGGTGCAGGGGCGGTTTTAGGGATTCCGCCCGAATCCGTCAGGCTCAAAAGCCCCGATGTTGCGTGAGCATCTTTATAGACTTTGCTCGAGTCTGTCGGACCCGGTCCCGGAAGAGCTAAGCCCGGTGCCACTTGGGCTCCAGTTGACGAGAAGAGTCCTAAAGAGGTACTCTGTCGGCCCGATGTCACCGCTGGAATGATGCTGACGGTGTCGGGGCTTCCGGTGGATCCTCGAAGGGCGTCCATTGACGCACCAACTCTCCCCGTTCCGGCCTCGCCACTTGGGCGGGCAGATGATGCATCCAAAAGTGTCCTAGTCAAATGAACGACCCTGAAGGTCTCTGTGAGTGGCTCTAGGACGACTGGTGCACGGAAAGATGTCGAGAGGCGGGGCAGAACCTCTCTCATTTCAACACCGGCAGACTCCGATTGAGTGGCCGGTGGAAGTTGAGCTAATTCCCCGTGTGAATGTGAAACGACCATCTGTTGAGAGATGGCCGAGTGGCTGGTTTGGGCGTGCAATTGCGTTGGTTGGCTGCCAACGACTTGACCTGACGTCAACGAGTGACCGGTCTGTATGAGGGTTGCCTCTGTGGGGGTTGGACTCTGGGTTATAGGGATATCCGATTCTAACCTATGCGGCTCTACTTCTACGTCCGCCTCCTCTAATTGAGCCCAAGGCTCGCTTAACTGGACCTCTACGTCTTCGGTCTCTTTTTCTCTGCTCTCTCTCTCCTTTTCTCCCCTCTCTCTCTCTCTTCTTCTTCTTCGCTGTCTTCTCGTCCCAGCCGGTAGCAACCTCGGCCTCACCTTCTTCCTCCTGACCAACAGTTCGGTCATCCGACGCCAGATCCGCAATAAGAGTGGGATCACCTGAAATCCGGTCGTCGTTGAAGGAGGAGGTGGCTTCATCCAAATCTATCACTTGGGCCTTCCCGCCCTTTGGTGGATCTGATAGTTGAAACTCAGAATCGGATCCGTAGTCAACTTGTTCTGACTCAGTTGCCTCGTCATCGGGCTCACGACGGTCTGTAGGAGTGTGCTCGGAAGACTCGTGACCGTCGGAGTCATCGCCAGATGGTTCGCCTGAGGGTTCGCCTCCCTGAGAAGTGACGGTCGCCAAGTGAGGTGGTGGAGGAACGTGTGCTTGTTCTTGTGGGGAAGCTTCCGCGTCCTCCCCAGTAGGTTGTTGCGGCGGCGTCGGCGATCTACGCTCTTCCGATGATGAGTGGATCGGTGACTGCTGAAGGGTGCCCATGTACTGCTTTACCCTGAAATGACTCGTGTACTCGCGTGTGCGGATGGCCTCAGAAGATTCCTCCACAATAGTAGGAGTGCGAGTACGAGTGGCACGGTTCTGAATCATGGTCTGGTATGCACCGGCTCGAGAAGTGTGCGGAGTGGCAGACGTACCGACTATTCTACCCTCTCCTCCCCTAACGTCAACTCTCATCACTCCCGAGCCAGAGGCTCCCCCACTGGAGCTCTGGCCCGCCGTAATAGAGGCACGGCTTCTAGGTAGGACGGGTTGCACGTCTTGGGCAGGGCTCCCCGGCTCTGAGGAGTCCGTAGACGTGTCTTCTAAACCTATGGATATACGGTACATCCTAACACTCATTGACCTACGGTCTGCCAAGTTGAGCACGTTTGCCGGAATGTGCATCTCTACCTGACCAGGCCTCAGAGTCTTCTTGGTGGGAGATCAACATAGTTGGATGAATCAACATGCTCTGGCTCAAGCTGTTGCATTCTGCGGTTATCAGACGTGTCGAGTTATTTACAGGTTGAGCTGTAGCTTGTGCAATCAGTCGCGGTTATTGGAAATCGGATCTGGTCTTTCAGTTGAAACTGGAGATGAAGAGCTACAATCGAGGGGGAGCTTGTAGATCAAGATGTAGCCGAACGCCACTAAGGTTTTCTCATGAAAGCTAGGGGGAGAAGATCAGAGATGCTTCCTTTATAAAACTTTAGGGGGAGATTGTTAGGACCAAATTGTCCTAATTAGAAAGTTTTATTAAGGAAGCTTTGAGAGGGATTAATTAGCTTTTAATTAGTTAATTAGTTTATTGGGCTTGGGCTTGGGCTTTAGTGTAATGGACCTATATATAAGGTCTAGGGTTTGGAAAGGAAGGGTGAAAATCATATTCTCATGAGAGTCGATTAGTGAAGTTTTAGTGTGTGTTCTTGGTGTTTTGAAAGCTTTCATTAATAAATTCAAGAACTTTGCATTTTCATCTCTTTGATTCTCTTCTTTTTCATCTCGTTGTTTGATTGTTTGGACCTATCAATTTATGAAAATGCCGTCAGGGCGTTGTCGAACTTTAAGTCCTAAAAAGAACGTCAACTCGCCCATCATGCTCATTTTGAATTGGGACTTCATGGTGTTCTCAAACTCTTGGCACATCTCAGGCTTTGTAGATGCAAAGATAATGTCATCCACGTATATCTGAACGATAATTAAATCCTTACCTGACCTCTTGAGAAACAAAGTGGGATCGATAGTACCTTTCTTGTAGCCAACTCCTAGCAAGTAATCAGTGAGTGTTTCGTACCATGCCCTCGGAGCTTGCTTGAGACCGTAAAGCGCCTTGTCCAAAATGTAGACGTGATTCAGGAATCGGGGATCGACGAACCCTTCCGGTTGCTCGACGTACACCTCTTCTTGAAGAACTCCATTCAAGAATGCGCATTTGACGTCCATCTGATAGACCGTCATGTTTTTGTGTGCAGCATATGCTAGAAAGATTCGGATAGCTTCGATTCGGGCTACTGGCACGTACGTCTCATCGTAGTCGATACCCTCTTGTTGGCGATAACCCTTGGCGACCAGGCGAGCTTTGTTCCGGATGATGAGATTGTTCTCGTCGGTTTTGTTTCGGAGTATCCACTTGAGGCCAATGATAGTCTTTCCCCATGGTCGTTCTACCAAGCGCCAAACTTTGTTTCTCTCGAATTCAGCCAGTTCATCTTGCATGGCGATCACCCAGTCGGGATCGGTGAGAGCTTGCCAAACATCCGATGGTTCAAATTCACTTAAGAACCCACTGAATAAGATCAGATTTTCGGTGTGCTTTGCAGATCGCGTGGTTACAGGTTGTGAGGGACTCCCGATGATCTGGGAGGGGGGATGATCTTTTGTCCACTTGCGAGTGTGTGGGTGAGTAACATAAGCTTGTTGGTTGTTGGTGGCGTCGTTCTCATCTTGCACGGCAAAGACCTCTTGCTGGTTTCTACTTGATGATCCTGCCGTCGGATTATTCTGCGGTGATGCCTCCAACCGGGGCTCACGTACTACCTGAGCATATGTTCTCTGAGCTGAACTGGGTGAAGGCAGTGGAGCTTCCTCTGGGATGGGTGCAAGAACAGGTTGTGGGGTCTGTTCTCGGACAGGTTCCGGTGAGGCTGATGATGAGATTTCAAGGGGGGAGACCGCAGTGGATTCTGGGGACACTGAGTTTGTAGATGTACTAGTAGATGGCTCAGTGATGAAAGCATCGGACGTCACGGAAGTAGAAGTTGAACCAGCATGAGCAGGAACTACAATCGGACCCGTTAGATTGGGTAGATCATAATCTGCGAGGTCTAAGAAGTCTAAAGCAGAAAAGTTAGTGGAAGAATCTGTGCTCGGTGGTGCGGTGAACAGTTCAGAAAATGATGCATTGATATTACTCGAACTTGCCACAGAATAGGTTTCAGTTTCAGAAAAATCAACATTTGAGCTTTCCAGGATGGTTCGGGTCCGTTTGTTGAAAACCCTATAAGCCTTAGAGTTATGTGAGTATCCGATGAAGATAGACTCATCAGACTTGGGTTCAAACTTTCCCAAATCATCCCGGTCATTTAAAACATAGCATTTACATCCAAAGACTCGAAAGTAATCGATGTTAGGCTTACGCTGTTCGACCATCTCGTAGGCGGTTTTACCGGTCCGCTTGACGATCAGAGTGCGATTCTGCGTGTAGCATGTTGTTGATACTGCTTCAGCCCAAAATGATTGAGGAACTCCAGAATGAGCCATCATGGATCTTGCTGCTTCGACCAACGTCCGGTTCTTCCTTTCAACCACCCCATTTTGTTGAGGGGTGCGTACGGCTGAGAAGTTGTGAGAGATTCCCACATCTTCAAGAAAGGATTGCAGCTTTGCATTGCGAAACTCGGTTCCGTTGTCACTTCTCAACCTCTTCACTCGACGACCCAAGAGAACTTGAATTCGCTTGATGAAGGCAATGATTCGATCGGCAGCGTCAGATTTGGCTCGCAGGAATTCAAGCCAGGTGAACCTAGAGAACTCATCAACGAGAACTAACATGTATTTCTTTCGGGCTAAGCTCTCAGTTCTGGTAGGTCCACAAAGATCCATGTGAATCATGTCAAGGGGACTCTTGCTATTCGTATCCATCCTCGGTGGATGAGAGCTTCTCGTCATCTTTCCTTGTTCGCAAGCGGGACACAGTGTATCCTTGGAAAGGCGAGTCTCCGGTAATCCCTTGACGAGATTTTTCGAAACCAGCTTGTTCATGTCTTTAAAATTCTGAAGGCAGAGTCTTCGATGCCATAACCAACTGTCCTCCTTTGAAGCTTTTGCGAGCAGACAGATTGCATTCCTAGGATCAGATATTGCTTCAAACTGAGGGTGTGTCTGAGGGATTGAACGGAAGACGGTGGAGTAAAGATTGCCATTCCTTCGTGCACTAAGGATGACGTTGTTATCTTCATCATTCACATTGCTTCCGTATTGAAACTGCTTCACCCAGTATCCGTTGTCGCAGAATTGACTGGAGCTGAACATGTTGAAACCTAACCCCTCGACATACCTTACATCTTTAATGATGTATTTCCCATCCGTAATTTTCCCATAACCCACCATTGGCCTAAGCGTCTTGTCGGCTGTTTTAACATATCCCTCGAACCTTTCCACATAGTCGAAAAGGAAGGATCTCTGACCAGTCATGTGTCTATATGCGCCGGAGTCGAAGTACCACACATGACTGACCTGCAAGACAATTAAGCTTGTTTAGGGACCCATTGCCAAATGGGTTCCTGTGGGTTAGATACAGATAAATCGGTCGGTGAAGTCCCCTTTTCGGATTTCTCCTTAGGCTGACGAGGAGGATTTTGCTTTTCCTCTTTTTCTTCCCCTTCTCTTTCGGGATTTGACATTAGAATTGGGAGCATAGAAAGAGTTAGACACACCATAACGCAAGAAATTATCAAACATAAAGCACATGTCATTGCGAAAAGTATTAAAAGCATCGTTCAAGTTGCGATTAGAATTAACAGACATGTTCAAATTCTTTCCTACACTAGGTGGAACATAGCCTAAACCCGCACGGCTAGGACTATGTTTCTTAGGGAGAGCAGAAAAAGAGTCGTTCCTCCCATGATGATCCTTTCTTGGTGGCTTCACATTCGGTCCACCATCTTTCCTCCTCGCATCTGCATGATAAGCATGGTGTGAGTTAGATGACGGTTTTGTGGGAATGGAGTTACCACCTTTTCCAGATGACTTTTTAGAAAATATAGGTTTTGTGGAATTGAAAGGTTGATTTGGTTGTAACTGAGATGTCTCACCCACTTCAAAGGAACTTGAATGAAAGTCAAGACTTTTAATGGGTTTGACTGAGTTACGAGCATCGTTAGACTTTGAATGCTTTTTCTGGAGTCCTTTGGGTGCGTGAGGCTTAACTGACTTGCCCTTGTCAGTACCTACACATTTTCCACCCTCCGGGTTGCTTTTCTCAGAAATAGGAGCTCGTGACTCAGCAGACTGCTCAGATTTGACAACAACAGATTTTGGCTTCTTTGGAATAAAGCCTAAAGGATCATCATCCTCATCTAAAAACACCTTCATATCATATTCAACATTTGGATCTTGGACAGTCTTGGGTTCGGCTATCCTATGGTGTGAGTTAGGGGGTTCATCGTCATCTGATATTATGGAGTAATAGTCCTCAGTATCTAAGACAGGTTTTGGTTGGGGAGTGACTGTTGGATGGTTGAGGATTGGAGCAGTCTTATCATCAACTGAGTCTGAAGGGTAGAGATTTTCCAGATTCATTACCTTCCTTTTTAAAATGGAGTTGGATATCCGTTGGTTGGTTAAAGATTGGCGATACATTATCCTTTCATCATGATCAAGTTCTTTTAAGAGTTCAAAGTGGATATCTAGGATAACGTATCGAGCCTGAAGATCCGCAACCTTGATTTGAAAGTCAGAAAAGGCTGAGGTTGCGGTCTCACATTCTGAAGAGAGCCTAATTCTTTCGGCATTTGCCTCAAGCAAGTCTTTCTCCAGATTGCGAACCAAGGAATCTTTCTCCGACAAAATGACCTTCAGATTCAGGATCTGATGTTGACATGCATCCAAATCCATGGCTTTTAACCTAAGAGCAAACACCTCCTTTTCTAGCCTGACTAGGTCAGGACACTTAGTTGCGGAAGTATCCTCGGGTGGGATAACTAAGGTCTCCTCTAAAAGTTCCATTTCCCTAGTATCATAGCTTGAGTTAAGGTCTGAGTAGTTGATGGGAGGCATTGCTACTCTAGGGGTTCTAGCCTTGATGCCTTCCCAAGTGGGTTCAGAGTTGGTCGGATCACTAGCCGGAACAAAGATTGGTCTATTTGGAGTAGGGCTAGTGGGTGGACTGCTAGAGGTACTGTTCGTTGGACTGATGGTCGTGGTTATGGTCTCACCATTTATAACTTCTGAGTATGTGACAGTCTGCCTAACAAACTCCTCGGTCACATGTCCTCCTACTATGGCAGGTTTGGGCTTGGAGGCTGCCATATCCTCAAAATTGTATAGATGAGAAGGTGCTTTATCTAAAACATGGTTTTCAGACAGACCTAGGCCGGGTTTGACTTTGTAAAAAGGATTCTTTTTGGCATGATGAGTGAGGATACTTAAAGTCTGTTCAGATTGTCCTCTTTTAAAATTGTTGTCCTCAAGCTCTTGTATTTTTTAAAACAACCGAGTTCTCTCTTCCGAAAGTAACTGGAATTTAATGTTGAGCTCCCCATGATTACTGTTAAGTTCCTCATGGGCTTTTTGAAGACAACTAAGTTTGTTTGCTAAATTGGACTCTCTAATGCCAGACTCAAGTGTTTCACGGTTATAGACTATGGTCAAATCCTCAAGAGAGTCTTTGTAAATTGCACTGTCGATTCTAAATTTCGTGACAAGAGTCCTCTCCGATTGGAGACATCTCTCCAATTCACAAATTTTAGATTCCAACATTGCCACAGTGTCAGTTATATCTGGTATAGAGGATACCTCAGACGGATCTATGTCCTGATAAGTGCTTGGTCCAACGGCTTCCGATCCCTCGAAGTCAGCCATCAAGCAAGGACCTTGCACCAAATGATCTTCCTCGTCTGAACTCTCCTCTTCACATACCCAGTTCTCTTCATCTACCATCAAAGCCACCCCTTTTTCTTTCTTCCTCATCAGTGAGGCCTTCCTCTCAAAGTACGCGGCATCCTTGTACTTGACAGAGCAATCTCGAGCGTAGTGTCCCAACTTTCCACACTTATAACAAGTGGTAGTGGGACTTGCAGTTTGTTGAGGAGTGGGGTTCTGGGTTATGGGACCCTGGGGAGGATTTGCCCGTTGAATTCCTTGATCATTGTGAATCGGTTGATCTTCCCTTTGAACATGCTTGGAACTGTTTCCCCTGGAATCGCCTCCGTGGTAGATGCTTTTCCCGTGATTCACTCTCTCATCTTGCCTTTGATCACCCCTATTCTGCTCATACCCGTATCCTGGCCCTTGATCTAGCCTTCCACTCTCATGTCTTCTTCCATACCCGATCTCATATCCCTGACGATCGATATACCCAGATTCCGGAGTGTATTGCCTCAAGCTGTTCCGGTAGTTGATGTTTGAGACTTGTCCTCTCCAATCTCCTTGACTACCTTGACCTCCTTGATAGTCAAGATAAGTATTGTCTCTTCTCGGCTGATCTTTGTATCTGCCTTGATCTTCTCTGAACCTTCCCTGGTTGTTCCTATAACCTCCTTGATCGTAAGCCTGTATTCCCCCTTGCTGATAGCTTCCTCTCCCTTGATTTCCGTACTGACCTCTCTCTGGTTGATAGTGACCTCCTCTACCTTGCCCCATTCTTCCTCCACTGGGAAAACCGGATCCTCGTCCACGGTTGTATCCACAATTTGCGTTCAATCGTTGTACGCTGTGTGAGATGAGGGCAAGGGACTCATTCACATGGAAGAGTTCATCATCAGAGATGGAAATGATCACCGGTTCGTCGGGATGTTGTACGCTTGATCCATAGTTCGGGTTGAACTCTTGACTGTATTCTTCTGGATAGTACTGGGGAGAGACGCTGTTGTATGGCATTGGTTGGACGGGAGTAGTGCTTGGTCCTCCAAAGGACACGGCCGACAATGCCAGAGGATCGACTGCTTTCTTGGTGCGTCCACCGGTGATGAATTCTTCGTGTTGAACCATCATGCTGAATAAGTCATGTAGACCCAAAGTTCCCAGATTCCGGCTAAGCTGAATGTTGATGGCCATGTTTTGCCATTCTTGATTGAGATTCTTCAAGAACTTCACGTTCACTTCATACTTTGATTTCTCAACCCCGAGCCGTCTCAAGTCGTTGACGAAAGCATTCAGTCTTTGATAAGACTCAATGAGGGATTCGTTTTCCCTAGCTTTGAAGCCTTCGTAGGCATTGAGTGCGCTTTCCTTCTGACATTCCACAGCCGTGTCGCCTCCTTGCATCTGTTGTTCAATTTCCAACCAAACGTCTCGTGCGTTGGTCAGACTGTCCACTCTCGCGTACATATCGTTTGGGAGAGCCATAATCAGCAGGGTTAGTGCACGCTTGTCAATGAGATGTCGGGCTCTTTGTTCTGGGTTGAACATCTCAACAGGCTTCTCGACCACGTACGCCGGAAGTTCGGGACAAGTATCGGTTTTAGGTACGGCGGCAACGGTGACGGTCGGTCGGATAGGTCCTTCTCGAATGGACTTCATCAGGTTTTCATCAAGCAGGTCAAGGAAGTGAATCATCCTGCGTCTCCATTGTTGGTACTCGCCCATCACCAGGACGGGAGGACGAGTCTCGGATCCGATTCCGAGGATTTCCTTCGACATTTCTCTCGCTAAAACAGACCTCCTTGAAGGACTCACTTGGCTTAAAAAAACAGGTTTTCGAAAAACGGATATTTTGAGTGCCTCGGGACACTAAAAGCTATGAGATTTGAAAAGATTTGAAAATAAGCTTAGTGTCGGATTTGAGAAATAAATTTGCAAGAGTTTCGGCTCAAAGAGGCGAAATCCGATCTGGAAACAGACGTTTTCCGAATCGGATTTGGCTCAAAATGCTTGGATGCGGAAAACAGCTTTTCCGATTCGGAAAATACAATTTTCCGATTCGGAAAAGTTTGGGTTCGGAAAATAGGCTAGAAATCGGAAAAGTGACTTCTCAGAAGCAAACCCCAAATCAGAGGCTCGTTTCCCGATTCGGAAAACAAGGTTTTCCGATTCAGAAAAGGAGGATTCTCCGATTCGGAGAAAGTGCAAATTCCGAGTCGGAAAATTTGAGCTGAAATTTCAGCTCTCGTATTCCGATTCGGAAAACCTGCACAGAACTCCGAAAAATGCACTCAAAAACACTTAAAAACTCTTAAAAAACAAGTGTTAAGAGCCCCAATTTGTAGGAAAATGCTTATAAAACACTAGGGAATCACTTAACACTTAATATCACCATTTTAAAAACACTTTTTGGATTGAAAACCCAAAAAGTTTTGAAAACCCAAAACTTCAAAAACCTTTAAAAACCTTTTTAAAATCACAAAGAAAGCCAAGGAATCAACAAGGTATGGCTCTGATACCAATTGTTGTCCCAAATAACAATGAAAATAAAAAGAAATGGATTGAATCAAGATAAAGATGATGATGATGAATATGAAAGCTTCAATATCTTCAACAATGGAGGTTTCCCAAAAAGGCAAAATGTGATTCAATGTGAAAACCCTAAACATCCTTTACCTTTTATAGGTAGAAGGAAATTACACAAAATGTCAACAAAGGCCCCCGAGGTTCCAAACCTCAAACAGGGGCACTAACAGAGTTAAAGGATTACAGATAAAGGAGATTAAACTAGAAAGCAAGTAAGATAGTGACTTTCTGACTCTTCACAACACAAGAGGTCCTACAAACATACAAATATCAATTATCACAAGCATATAATCAACCACACAATTATAAAACAGCTAATTATAGGTTTTGCCAACTTTGTTCCTAGGGACCAATAATGACCTAATTTTTCTATGACTTCTAAAACTTCGTGTAGCTCCCACTGGCTTCGCCACCTTTGTCAGAACTCCGGAAGAAATAGAATCTCCAGTCTTTTGCGTAGCTCCTACTGGTCTCGGCATCGTCAATGGAACTCCGAAGAATAAAAGAAAAATAAATATCTATCCTAAGGTCATTATTACAAAGGGGTTGTAAGTGGCACGCAGACCTCCCCAAAAACATGTCAAAGGTCTAAGTTGGCAAACACTATAATAGACATATATATATATACTCAAACTGGCATATATATAAAATTCAAGCAATCACGCAATTATATAAAGCATAAATAAGAAATATAAAAGGCGAGAAATAAACCTAGATCCGTTAAAATTGTTTCGTCTCAATTATCGCAAAACTTGGTTTTAACTGATTTATAAAAACAAACTGTTTTATAAATCGAAACTAATATTTTAATCTGAAATTAGTTTTACCTTAATTTATAAAATTACCAAGGTTTATAGACTATAAACCTATTTTATAAATAAAAACCAATTTACTAAAATATTCACCTTTTATCCAGAAATTTATATCAAACCGGGTTTACCGAACAAACTGGTCGGTAAATCAAATACTGGCTTGTAGACTGTGTCGTGGTTTAACCAACTGATCAAAACACGACACTGAGCCCATTTGACCAATCGGGTCAAAAGTTGGTTTGATAAAATAAAAACTTTAAACAATTTTATTTGGCAAAGAAATACCTAAATAAAATTAGTCTGGGTAAAAAGGCCTAAAACCAATAAAACTATTTGGGCAATAAAACTTGGTCCAAAACTGGGCTTTACAGGCCCATTACCAAACTGGTAATTTTAGGCTTGTCAGGTTTTCGCGATTTGCCCGAAGAACAATCAGGGATCGAGGAACCTTAAACAATCGTTTCGGGTTTCTTTGTAAAAACCTATTACCATTCCGACGATAGTAGCAAGACAGCCGCTATCGACGATCTGGCAACCCAAAAACAATTAATGCCCAAAACTGGTTGACGTTCGCGGCGCGAGCCTACTGCTCGTGGCGCGAAGCACCATCGCTATCGTAAACCACGACTGGTCTCTACTCGCGGCGCGAGCCTACTGCTCGCGGCGCGAAGTACCATCGATCTGATGGTCTTGTGATTAAGACGTTGTCGGCGGCGATCAACGCCACCCAAAAGTGGCTATCGACCGCCACCTGTGCCCGGGCCAAATCGATGACAGCAGTGGCGTGGGGCCACCACTGCCGCCGTGGCTGGCGATCGCAACAACAACACTTACCGCTGCAACCACCGTGTGTGGTGCGGTCGGCGATCGAGGCAACAATTAACGTCGTCACCACTCGTTGTGGTACGGTTGCAATTTCTGGCGAAACAGGAACCACCACCACCGCCGTCTGCTACGGCTGTCGACGGCATCGTCGCCGCCGTTAGCCGTTGAGGACAACCATCACGCGGCCACCACCATCTGGTGGTTGCCGGTTTCCATCGAGTCTGACCTCCGCCCTCCGCTGCTACCACCACCGCTTTCGGTGGGGAATTGGCCGGCGACTGTCGCCTGCCCTTCACCGGACTGGTGAGGCGGCGATCGGTCATCGATTTCGCTTTGCCGTCGCTAGCTGTCGAGGACAGCTTCTACTCGGACCTCGGCCACCACCGAATGGTGGTTTGGCCCGTCGTCGGACAGCAATCACCACGACTGTGGCGTGCCCGGAGACCGGCGATCGGAAAAGTGGTGATGCCGCAACCACCGACTGTGGTGTGGCTCGCCTTCGTTCTCGATTACGATCACCACCGTGCGCCTCCACCACCGACTGGTGGTTTGGCCTACGATTCGACATGCATCCGGCCACCACCACCGATCGGGTGGTGTGACCTACGGCCACCACCAACTGGTGGTTAGCCGCCGCGTATCGCCGCCACCAATTGCCGCAGCCACGAGGCTGTGGTACGGCTTGGTTCATCGGACAACTACCGTGCGCCGCCACCACCAACGTGTGGTGCGGCCGGCGATCGGCCTGGCGGTCCGGTCGGCAAACTGGCGCCGTTCCACCGCCGGTCGTCGTTTTGTTCGATGCGAGAAAATATAAAAACGATAAATTGAAAAAGCTTTTAAAAATTCAATTTTCATGAGACACAACAAAATAATTTAACGGATCTTACAATTATAACGAACGAGAAACCTGTGGCTCTGATACCACTGTTGGGTTTTTCTGTGATATCCGAATCAAACTGACCCGAATAACACCACGTATCTCGAACCTAACTGGATCGAGATTTACTATAAACCTAATGACTTACTGATCAAAGGTTTATCGGATCGAACCGAACTGGTTCGATCGAGCGGAAGCGGTTTGGATAAAAACCCAAAAAACCACGATCCGTTCGTTACAAACAAAAATTATATAATCTAAGGTTTAGATAAATTACCTGAGAAGCTCGAGATTGATCCACCCGTAATCGACCGTGCAAACTTCCTTCTAGCCGGATTTAATCCCGACGACCGAACAAAAACCGAACTGGGTATGGTGTTGGGGTGGTTGGCGATTGTAAGGAGAGAGAGAGAGAGGATTTTTCAGTTTCTCTGAAAGCTGGGTTTTTGGAATTATTAAACTGGTTATAGGTAAGCCTTTATTTATATGGAAAAGTTTCCATATAATAAAGCTTCCATAATTATCCTTATAGAATTATTCCTTTCTTTCTCCTGAAGAAAAGAATATATCTTATTCTATTTTAACTGGATAATTAACCATCTAATGAATTATTAATCTGTTTATATATTTATTTACCGAATAAATATAAAACCCATATAATTAATTAATAACCCTTTAACTTTGGGATTTCTTACTGAAATTACCCAACTAATTTATAATTAACTATTATAAATTCAATCTCTCCAAACTGGGATTATTTACTTGTTTGACTTATAGGTCCTCACGGGTGTGACCCTCAAGTGACTTATAACATTGGATGTGTAATCACTGGTTTGTCAACTTATGCACATAATTACTAACATTCACCCTAAACGGAGGCGCGATCTCGTGGAAGAGCTCGAAGCAGGACACGATTGCAGATTCAACTACAGAAGCGGAGTACATTGCAGCATCTGATGCGGCAAAGGAAGCTGTCTGGCTAAGGAATTTTCTATCGGATCTAAGAGTCGTTGCCAGCATCTCTAGACCGATCGATATATTCTGTGACAACTCGGGAGCCGTAACGCAAGCAAAGGAACCCAGGGAGCATCACAAGTCAAGACATGTGCTCAGAAAATATCACCTCATCCGAGAGATTATTGGAAGACGAGATGTAAAGATATGCAACATTCCAACAGAAGAAAATATCGTAGATCCGCTGACAAAGCCACTAGCAAGGGTGAAGCATGAGGCACATGCAAATTCCATTGGGATGCAGTACCTGGACGCCAGTAGCTAGTTTTTTAGTTTATTAATTATTATTATAGTTTAATTTTGAACAATTCAATCATGTAAAGTTTTTATTTCACAGTGTGATGGAAATAAATGGAGGTTTTAATTCATGATTGTTTTAGATTAACTATTTTTCGCATATTTAACATATCCATGATTTTACAAAGTTTTGTATGAAATCTAAAATTTCCGTAGCCACTTATTGAAATGGGAATTTCAATAGGAAGTTTAAACGCTATTATAAATAGTTGATGATTTATTCAAAGTAAAGAATAAAAGCACAAGTGATGTGACCAAGTATTCATAGATACTCATCAGAGTGTTTGAGTATTGGAAGTGACCAGTTTCAAGTCTGCTTCATGGAGCCCCAGTCATAAGCATCGACTTGATAGGTTGTCCTTAGACCTGAGATATTTGGTTTGGGAACACGAGGACTACTGTACTCTTAGCGCATTCTAACGCTGCACCGTAACAGGGTGGCTATACGAGACGTGACTAGATACAGCGGAAGCCATGGATCCAAATACAAGTAGTCAAGAAGGGATTTGCACCTCTTTACTAAAAGAGAGATATTTCTGGGTCCCTTGACGATTTAGATTGGCAGAAAACGCGTGGCCACGCTCGGATAAAATAACAGTTGTTATTTAGTAATATCCGTTACTGCAGGCAATCTGAATCAGAGTCAAGAAATACTTGTTTTTGAGAAATGAATCCTCCACTCCATGTCTCAAAATCATTTTAGAAATATCGTGTGCAAAAGGAATGAACATGTGTACAAATTCAAGCGTGAATTGTATCTCTAGATATAAGAGATCTTATAACCTGGTAAACCTAAGTGTCTGGCTAGGGGCCTCCTTAGGCTGATGGTAACAGCACAGTTACATGTCTAGCACAAGTGGGAGTCTGTTAGGATTGTGTGCGAGACAGTAACAGGGGTACCGTGTCCAATGTTATAAGACACTAGTAGGTCACACCGCTGCACACTAAATTGAGAACATTTGGATTATGTGTGAGAGAAATAATTTATTGTTTATTAATTATTTAAAGGGAGAAAATAAATAATTAGTTAAATTATTTATCAGTTAGATTAATTAGAGGATAATTATAAAAGGAAATTATATAATTATTAATCAGTTTGATAATTATAAGGTTTTATAATTGGCATCAAACACTGCCTAATTTATCCTTATAAATTAAGGCTTTAGGCTGATAAAACAATAACTGATTTTGAATAATTTTCCTCAAGATTCTCTCTCTCTCCCCTCTCCCTCACGCCGGCGATCAAAGGGTCAAGAACCGACCGGAGTTCGTTTTTCGGGTATAATCCACGATGGTCTAGCAACCTCGTTCTCGCACGGTGTCAGTAGCGGTGTATCCCCTACTTGCCTTCCGGAAGTTTTATCGTATAAGGTAAACTTATCTGATCTAACCCTCTTTGAGTCTGCATGGTTTGGGATTGGATCCGTTCTTGGGAATCTAGGTTTTATTTTTCCGCTGCGTGTATGTAGCCTACGATTCCCAACAGGACGATATATAGGTAGAATTTGATAGAAAAAAGCGGAGTTCACTGGCAGTTCGGGGAATAGTACACTGGCGTACGATGGGTTAAGGTTGAAGAAGACGATAAGTTTAACTTTGACCCTTCAAGTACCCCCTAAATAAACCATTTTTATACTTTCTCCTCACAATATCATTAATTAGGGGTGAGCATATTGCGATTCGATGCGGTTTTTGATCGAAACCGCGAAAACCGAGCCTTTCCTTTTCTTGAAAAGCCAAACAGTTCGGTTCCCAATTTTCGGTTTTTCAATTTTCAGTTTTACTTTTGGTTCGGTTTGTTTTTAAAATCGAATGGTTGGTTTGTTTTTGGTTTCAAGATTTTTCCCTTATTCATTTTATATTTCTTTCTTATTTTAAACTAGTTAATTTTTTTTAATCCGTTTAACTTTTTTCAAAAACTAATAGTTTATAACAAGTTAATCATTCTAAACAATTATAACTTCTAAGGACTACAAAAGATGAGGGATTTGAAATGCTACTTTCGTAAAAAAATCAAGGAAACCGATCATATAGATACACATACATATATAGAGGGAAGTTCATTTGTAAACTACCACTAAAAAAATATAAACTATGTAAACTTATGAAATCCTATAACTTTCTATAAATCGTTTTTGTGAAATATTAATATTTCCATATATTTCACACATTTCATATCTCTATATCTTCTATGTAGTCACATCGTCCGTTGATTACGGCTATGATTATATTTACAAGTTTGGCTATGATTATGTTTACAAGTTTATACTCTTTCAGCAGTTCACGAACAAACTCGACTCTACATATGTATATATATTATAAATAATTAACAAACTCGACTCTACACATATATACATATATATATATATATTATAAAATAATTAAAAATAATATAATATTATATCGATTTGGTTCTGGTTCTGTTCAGTTTTTTTGTCGGTATGGAAGCCAAAATCAAAGCTAAACCATTTAGATTTTCCGTTCAATTTTTAATTTCTTTTTCTGGTTTTGATTGATTTTTTCGGTTTGGTTTTGGTTTCTCTTTTAGGTTTTGGTTTTCTCAGGCTCAAATTGACTTTAAGAAAAAAATATTATTAGTACCAAATTAAGACCTAAGAAAAAAATATTATTAGTACCAAATTAAGAACTATAAAAACCACAGATGAACTACCTATAAAATTAAGAATGTAAAGCATTAATACCCTAGTGATCACTAACCTCTTTGAGAGACCCAAGAATTCACTATAGGAACATCTTTAAGATCGAGGATAGTGAATGACATACCTGTCTATCCGGATTCGATTCAGATCACTAACCTCTTTGAGAGACCCAAGAATTCACTATAGGAACATCTTTAAAATCGAGGATAGTGAATGACATACCTGTCTATCCGGATTGGATTCTTTGAATGAACATATAGCGATACCCTAACAATAGACCAGTCTAGTGCGTGTATGGAGCTTGAATATCTCATCAACTTCATGTCGACACATGTGGATCTGTTTTGACGACATGTGTGGGTCTGCTAGGCGCCGTTCAAATTTTTATTTTTTACAGATAATCAGAAAAATCTCTCTTAAATACGTAAAAATCGGAAAACATATATTTCAAAGAAGGAAGACCTCCTTAATACATAGAAAATAGAGAACATATTTCAAAGAAATGAATAAGAAAATTTCTTAGAACATAACAAAACTACAAGTACTTAGTTAATTTACATCAACCACCAAGATTCAAACCATCAATACAACTTCATGCTTTAGTAACAAACCCTAATCTTCATTCTTCCACCACCACCTTCTCCACCTCCACCTCCCCCCTCCCAACCATCACCCTCTCGCCGCCTCTCTCCACCTTCTTCTGATCATCCTCTCCACTTTCATAGTTGGGATCCTTCTCGTCCACCGCAGCCGGAGCCGGGTCGAGTTCGTCGGCCACCATCCCGCCAGGACCATCCCACGTGTACTTGCCACCACGGCCGCCTTTTGACTGTTTCTCGATTGGAACCCCGTCGCGCGGGTGGCGGTCGAGGCGGTGCAAACCCTTGTCGATGAGCTTCTTCTCGATGTGTTTGAGGGTGTCGAGGTTGTGGGTGTCGACCTCCGTCTTCTCCACTCGTTTCCGGCCTTCTTCGTCGGCGCTCACCGCCCGGAAAACCACCTTTTCTTTCTTGTCATCTATCGGCTTCATTGTTCTTCGATTTGCTGTTGTATAAAACGAGGACGTTGTGTTATTGTTATTGTTATTGAGGAGATTATGATGATGGTAACAACACAGGGCTGTGGGTGGGGGATTTATAGGGTTTAATGGAGGAACGGAAGAAGTTGCCAGAAGAAGCAGTGGAGGTGCCAGAATGTTCTACCACTTATCACTTATCACTTATGATTATGTGATATGTTTTTGTAACGTGTCAAACAACCCTTCTGCCATGTCTTCATTCAAACAAGAATCAAAGCACTTTTCTTTTTCCATCACCAACAATAAATGATAAATTTAAAATGGATAATAGCTAGATTGGATTGGTATTAAGATACACATTGTTTCTTTACACGATAACTTTGTCATATAAATAACAGTCTACAATATTCGTTAAATTTAGGCCTTTTGTAGCACAAGAGTTAGAAACCCTTAAACAAGCGTCGCATCTACTTTCTACTTTTATATCCTTTTAGATCATCTTACTCTCAAATTTTATAAACTTTTTATATCTTTTATTTTTTCTAATTGTTTTATATATTAGGTAGCGTTTGGTATGCAAACTGGATGAGACTGGACAGGACGGGATAGGACGGGACGGGACAGACTAATTTGTCTGTCCTACGTTTGGTACGACTGGACAGGACAGCACTAAATCGTGTGTCTTTCATTTGGTAAGCTGGACAGGACTGGACAAAACTGTTAAAATGACCAAATTATCCCTAATACGAGTTTTAATATTTTTTATTATATAATATTTATAAATGACTTAGATTAATTAAAATTTTATATTCTCTATAACTTTATTACCATAAAATAATTAAACATATTTATAAAATACTAGGTTTTATCCCGTGTGATACACGGGGTAATTTAATTAAAAAAATCATACGAGAAAAACAATATTACAAGTATGATTTATTTAATCTGAATTATTTACTATAATTTAATTTATAACTGGACTTTTAATTTTTTTCGAACTTTAATTTGAGATAAATAAAGATAAAATAGGTTCATATGGTTTTGTTATAGTAGAGTGATAGAGATAAAACAGATAGATTAATTTAATGTTTGAATTAATAGTAATAAAATAATTTAAATTTGAATTAATAGGGATAGAATAGTTTAATATTTTTAAATTAATAATTTTAAAATAAAATAGTTGAATTAATAGGTTGGAGTTTAATATTTAATAGGATAAAGTTTAATAATTTTAAATTTTGATAAAGTTTAATAATTTTTAATTTTGAATTAGTTATTTCATCCATTGTTCTGTAATATGTAAAAATTCAAAAGATTAAAAAAATAAAAAATTAGAACTATTTTTGTAATACAAAATAACACAAAAAGAGTAATCAATGAGCATAAATACAAAGTCACATACGAGAAATCAACAACTCCAAATTGGACTATAAACATGAATAGAATCATCATAATCATATCATCATGTGTAGAAAAAATAAAAATTGAAGAGCGTTTGTAATACAAAATAACACAAAAGTGTAATCAATGACCATAAATACAAAGTCACATACGAGAAATCAACAACTCCAACTTGGACTATAAACATGAATAGAATCATCATAATCATATCATCATGTGTAGGAAAAAATAAAAATTAAAGAGCGTTTGATTAATTACCTTTGTGTGTGTATGTGTAATTGGTAGTGGCTTAATTAAGAGAGTTGCAGTAATTGATTGAGATTGAGAGATTGAAAGGGGTATTTATAGATTGAGATTGAGAGATTGAGATTGAGATTGAGATTGAGATGTGTACTTTTGGATTAAAACTGTTTGATTTAATTATGTGGAGAATTTTTGAAAGTGGTATTTATCTTTTACATTATTTTATTTATTGTTTTCATATTTATCTATAGTTTGGATTAAAAAATGAAAATTTTTAAAGAATTTGAGTATATTTTTTTGTTCCAACAAGTTATATGGAATTTTCTTAAGAATTAAGAAAATAGGAAAAGTAAGATTTTTCAACTTTGAAAAACTCTTAGACAATTGTACTTTGAAAATATAGAGAATATTTTTAATTCTTTATATCACCAATGAAAAATAATAATACGTGTATTGATTATATTAAATATTACACAAATATATGTAGAGGATTTTTTAAACCGTTTCATTTAATTATGTATTTTTGAAAGTGCATTTATCTTTTACATTATTTTATTTATTATTTTCATATTTATCTATAGTTTGGATTAAAATGTTTGATTTAATTATGTAGAGGATTTTTAATTAATGAGAGGATTTTTGAAAGTGATATTTATCTTTTACGTTATTTTATTTATTGTTTTGATAATCGAAACCGGCTCACCAGAACGCGACACGTGGTAATTCGGCTTACCAGAGCACGACACGTGTCAAATCAGTTACTCTTTTATTATACATAGATTTATTGAAAAAGCTAAACATTAATTTAATTTTAATATCTCACAATTCACACCCATTTTTACCAGCTCAATGTTTTCTTCTAGGTTATTATTTCTTCCAGGTTATTTTTTCTTTTTCTTTCTTCCATGTTGTTCTTCTTTCTTCTTCACACAGCAGTGCTCAGGTTTTTCTTTCTTTCTTTCTTCCTTTCTTTCTTATTCTTCTTCCTTTTTCATTCACATCTCCAACTCGTCTCGATGTTCATCTGGGCATCAGATCTGAACGCTTGAAAGCATAAACAGAAAACAGATCTTCAAATCAGTTTATAAACCATAAACATATATTGAAATCGATTTCTGGAATTAATCATGAACAAATGTTCAACTTGCAAAGAGATTTCAAATCGTTTTCTGGAGACCCGTAACTAGAAATCGAAATTGTTAATGTGAAATTAAAATTCGAAATTGTTTTCTATAGAAGAGTTCGTATCTTGAAGGTTTGATCGAAGATGTTTTGAGCTATTAATTTTAATGGTGATGTAGTTTGGGGAAGAATGATTTTAGTATACGGTTTAGACTTTGTATCAGAACGTGAATGAAAAGGGTAAACATGTAATTTACTAGTTTAGTCCGATTCCATCTATTTTGGTGAAACAAAAAATTCCAAGGTTTGTCCCATGAAACTAGGTTTTTGTCCCACCTTGTCCCATGTGATAGCTGGTGGCTGATAAGCTAGCTTATGGACAAATAATGTTTGGTAATAACTAGCTTATGAGTATGTAAAATAACCAAAAAAGACATCTTTAATAAAGAATCAATTATAAGTATTTTATATACACACTATAATAGTGAATTCTTACCAAACATGTACACAGAAAATAAGCTAGCTTATTTTTACCAAACAATGCCTAAATGTAGAGAGAGAGAGAGGGGAATAGAGAGAAAGAGATCAGGTTCACGAACCCTCAGCCAGGGGCGGACCTACTAACACCTTGGGGGATCCGGTGACCCGCTTACTCGATTATTGTAAGAAGAAAAAAGTTGGCCCCCAGTAAATATTTAAGTATGCTTCTAAATAATTAAAAACAAAATATTAAACATCCAAGGAACGTTTAGCAGGGTGGTCCATGGCTCTTTTTAGAGGCGCCATATCAGTGGTGCATAGGACTTAGTTTCGAGCCATACTTCTAGCATTTTAATCAGTTTTTTTTAATCTCTTCAATTTTTAAAAGGCTTAATAATTTTAAAAGTAGAATGGTGTTTTAGAATACTCTAAAAGTTCGGGTGTAAGTGAGCCGATCTGTTTGTGAGCTACTCGACTCGACTTAATAATTTTAAAAGTAGAATGGTGTTTTAAAAGCTCGAGTTAAACGAGCTCGAGCCGAGCTCGAGCTTTATTTCGAGCCCGTTTAATAAGCGAGCTCGAGCTCGAGCCTGTTTAATAAACGAGCTCGAGCTCGAGCCTGTATGAAATAGCTCATTTAGGTTCGCGAGCCTAAACGAGCCTTAAACAAAAATATAATATAAATATTTTTATATTTATTAAATAATAAATCATATAAAAATTTAAATATTAAACAATATAAATAAAAAAGATCCCACCAATACCCTTATATAAATGCTTACATAGTTTTGATTTTCCAAAATGTTTCGATGTGGGACTCTTTACTTCACCAAATCAGTTTTTCTTCTTGTAATCCTATCCTATGGGATTTAGTTCCCTTGCTTCAAACTCTTCCTATATATATGTAATCTCATTCGCCATTATTTACCTTCAGCTACAACTCATTTGTTTGTGAGTAAGATTTCTTTGTTTGAGTCTTTTGGCTTGAACTTTGGGTTATTATTTTGGGGAGGTGATTTGTACACAACAATTTTTTACCATCCACAACAATTTTATACTAATAGACAATTATATCATTTCCATATTTTACTAAACTTTTCAATTAACCCCTTCTACCATTTAATTAATTTTTTCTCAAACCCCTACACCATCCCCAAGTTTCATATTTTTAACCTTCAAATATTTACATTTTACACTTAGTACACCTTTCGTTTATTTTCTTAATTTTTTATTCATTTTTTTTTGTAACTCTAAAATTTTAAAATCCTTACTAGTCCCACTTAGTTCTACTTCAATGGTTTTTAGACTTTTTATTTTTTATTCTAAAAATAGTACACCATCCATTTTTTCTTCTTAAGTTAATTTTTACAAATTTACACCAACTTAAATAATATTGAAAACCAAATAAGATGAACCATTTGTTGCAGAAATAAACTAGGCTTGTTGAAAAACTATAATGACATAAAAATAACCGAACTCAACTCCAATTATGTTTGGTGCAGAAAATTACAAACCAAAATAAAAAACCAAATAGGATTTCAAAAGGAAAACAGAAGCATGTTTGCCAATATAAATCATCAATGCCTAAAAAAAGGATTGGATAGTGGATAAATCATCAATGAAAATTTGGGATTGGTGTTGGAGGTTTTAAAATAGAATTAAATGTAAAAGGGGTTAATTAAAAATTTTACTAAAAAAATGAAAGTATATAATTGAATTGAAAATTTTACTAATAAAAAGGAAAGGATATAGTTGAATTGAAATTTTACTAGAAAAAGAAAGGATATAACTGTCTAATATTATAAAATTGTTGTGGATAGTAAAAATTCGTTGTGTATGGATCAACTTCTATTATTTTGGATTGCCTTGTAAAATAAGAGGTGCCAAGTCTTTTTTTGTTTGTTTGATCAGTTTGTTTAATTATTAAATAAGTTGAGATCAAACGAATAGAGTTAAATAACCAAATTATTAAACCAGCTTGGCTTAAGTTTGTATGACAAACGAGCCGAGCTCGAGCTTTGTTAAATTGTTAACGAGCCGAGCTCGAGCTTAATATATTATGCTCGAAACGAGCCGAGTTCGAGCTCGAGCTTAGTAAAGTTAAACGAGCCGAGCTCGAGCCTAAGTGAGTTCGAGCTCGACTCGGCTCGTTTACACCCCTATCTAAAAGTAAAGGGATTTTACTGAAGTTTTTAATAAAGTTACTTAAACAATGAGTTTATATTTCTATTTTTGCTATTAGATCATCATCAAGAGAGTTAATTTTAATTAGCAAAACATTTTATTTAGTATAATAATCTTAAACATATAAGGAAATTTTGCAAAATAAATCTAAAAACATTATAAATGTTTAAAGTAAACAAAAAAAATTCTGAAAAATCTCTCAAATTGATTAGAAAGTTGAAAATTTCTCTCAAGTTCAACCAAAAAAACAAACAAACAAATCCGTCGAAATAACAAAAAGAAAACAGTTTTAAAAAGTCTAAAAATCAATCAAAAATCGTTCAAAAGGGAAATTTGGCTAACGAAAGGTGCACCCGCACAACGAAAATCCTGGATCCTCCACTGGCCTCAGCCGAACCCGAAAGCCACATAAAACAAACCCGGAAAATGCAACAAGCCCCCAGCCTCGAACCCGCTAAGCCAGGCGTGGTATACAAGGCCTAATAAGGCTTCTAGCATGATTGTATCGTACTCTAACATGTGATAACACTCAAAATCTATAATTGATAATTAAGTTACTTAAGCATTAATTATTAATAATTAACTTATTTAAGCATTAATTATTGATACTAAAATATATTAATAGAATTTTCTTAAATCACAAATACTAAAAGAAAAAAAACAAAACTTACAAAAATTAAGACTTCAATTGTGTTTCATATTTTATATTTTCTAGAGTAAACTACGATTTTCGTCCATGTTGTTTGGTGTTTATAACGATTTTAGTCATGTGGTTTAAAAATTGTTTTTTTTCATCTTTATGGTTTGTATTTCATTTCTCTTTTAGTCCTTCATCCTAACATAGCAAAACAAGTCAATTAAAGTAAGGACAATAAAGTCTTTTTACTTTTACTATTATTATTATTATTTAACTATATTATATACTATTGAATATGTTAGGACCAAATTGTCCTAATCAGAGAAAGTTTTATAAAGTAAGCTTTGAGAAGGTTTAATTAGTGTTTAACTAGTTAGTTTAGCTATTGGGCTTGGGCTTGGGCTTTTGTATTTAGGCCCCATATATAAAGGAGTTTAGGGTTGAGAGAAAGGTGTGGGAATCATTTCAATGAGAGTCATCTAGTAGGTGTTTGTGTGTGTTCTTGTGTTCTTGAGAGCTCTCATAATAAATTCAAGGACTTTTCATTTCATCTTCTTTATTTCTCTCTTGAATCCTCTTTTTGTTTGATTATTTGGGACCAACAAATGGTATCAGCGCCAAACAAATCAATAGATTTGTTTGTTCCTATGGAATCATTCAAAGAGGATTTTTTTTGGGTTTTGAAGCTTTGTTCTTGAAAAGGTTTGAATATGAATTTTTGGGGTTTGGATCTTGATGGAGATGATGAAGATTGATGTTTGGGTTGTGATTATATTTCGACTCGGGAAACATGAATAACCCGACTCGGGTATTCGAGGTTTCCCGACTCGTTCTTGAGTGTAACCTTTGATCTTCAAATATCCCGACTCGGGAAACATGAATAACCCGACGCGGGTATTCGAGTTTCCCAACTCGTTCTTGAGTGGAACCTTTGATTTTTCAAGTTGCCCGACTCCAAAAATGACTTCTCCGACTCAATCACGTGTTTATCTGAAAAAGAAAAAAAAGGGAAATTGGAATCGAAGCTCCATGTCGGACAAAGAACCGGGTAAAATCAATTTCATGAATTTGGAAAGTTGGAAATGAATTCCCGTGTCACGTGTCAGGGTTTCCCGAGTCACGTGTGGCCTCAAAGTCAAAAGTTGGATTTCAATATAAAACCCGAGTCATAACTCATACGTGCTGCAATTCAATTTTAATGTGAAGTTTGAAAACCATGACACATTTGGTCCCTGCATTTTGAAGTTAGTGACACTTTAAATTTTCAAGTTTTAAGATTTGACGGTGCCAGTCCCTACACTTTATGTTTCAAGTTCCTATCGAATTTGGTCCCTGCACTTCAAGTTTCAAAAATATTCAGATTTGGTCCCTCAAGTTCAAGTTCTGAATATTTACAAGATTAACCCCTTGAGTTCAAAGTTCTGGATTTTTACAAATTCAGCCCTTGGAGTTTGAGATTTTCACATCTTTTTCAGAAAATTTAATTTTTCTGATCGGAGACTTCTAGGATTCGGGGTTTGGGACTATTTTACGGATTTTTTTCCCGAGTATGCTAATTTGCTCAATTTTGGTTCAGAAATTATCTCCAGATACACTTTCAAGATTATACGGTCAATCGGGCTTATGATTGATCACTTTCCTCTACGCTCTAGATCCACCCAGATTCAAATACATGTGACGCTTCAAAATCCCCGCGCTTTATTAGCCACCTTTCTTTCCCAATTGGTTCGTAAAGATCTCATCAACCCAGATTTTAGCCCAAATTCAGTTTTCAATCATGAAAATTGAATTTCTCTCGTTTCCCAACTGCTCCAGATTATTTGAAGTCATGTCAGATTTGTATCGATTTCAAAACGACGGTGATCGGATTCTGCATTTGGTTAGATTACTCAGAAGGTTGACGCTCTACAACCATTATTCTAGAGTTTTATTAGATGGAATTATTCCTCTTAGGCGTGATAGTTGAGTTTTTCCTTTGGATGCCACATTCGGTGAATTATTCCTCTTAGGCGTGAGAGTTGAGTTTTACCGTTGTTGAGGCTCGATTGCGATCTAGAATTTTGAGTGACGGTCGTCATCCATCTGACTAAGAAGACTAGATCTGGATCTGATTGCTTGACATTTTGGAAGATTTCAGGAAATCGACTATTTTCTGAGCATTAGAGAGATCAAAGCAGAGTATCTCGTTCAGCATCTACTCCCAGTTTCTCATTTCATACGGTGTTTCGGTGATCCAAGCTTCAGTGTTCCCAGTTGTGAGCTTATCAGATTTAAAGCTCTTATGCTGAATTCCTATTCAACAAGGGGTCAAAGACAGATGCTTTACTTTTCTTGCTGATCTGCACGGTAACTCACACATGCATCTATCCCTTTGTTTCTCTTGGCTGGAGATCAACATAATTGGATGAATCAACATGCTCTGGCTCAAGCTGTTGTATTCTGCGGTTATCAGACGTGTCGAGTTATTTACAGGTTGAGGTGTAGTTTGTGCAATAAGTCGCGGTTATTGCAAATCGGATCTGGTCTTTCAGTTGAAACTGAAGATAAAGAGCTACAATCGAGGGGGAGCTTGGAGATCAAAATGTAGCCGAACGCCACAAAAGTTTTCTGAAGAAAGCAAGGGGGAGAAGATCAGAGATGCTTCCTTTATAAAACTTTAGGGGGAGATTGTTAGGACCAAATTGTCCTAATCAGAGAAAGTTTTATAAAGTAAGCTTTGAGAAGGTTTAATTAGTGTTTAACTAGTTAGTTTAGCTATTGGGCTTGGGCTTTTGTATTTACGCCCCATATATAAAGGGGTTTAGGGTTGAGAGAAAGGTGTGGGAATCATTTCAATGAGAGTCATCTAGTAGGTGTTTGTGTGTGTTCTTGTGTTCTTGAGAGCTCTCATAATAAATTCAAGGACTTTTCATTTCATCTTCTTTATTTCTCTCTTGAATCCTCTTTTTGTTTGATTATTTGGGACCAACAAATGGTATCAGCGCCAAACAAATCAATAGATATGTTTGTTCCTATGGAATCATTCAAAGAGGATTTTTTTTGGGTTTTGAAGCTTTGTTCTTGAAAAGGTTTGAATATGAATTTTTGGGGTTTGGATCTTGATGGAGATGATGAAAATTGATGTTTGGGTGGTGATTATATTTCGACTCGGGAAACACGAATAACCCGACTCGGGTATTCGAGGTTTCCCGACTCGTTCTTGAGTGTAACCTTTGATCTTCAAATATCCCGACTCGGGAAACATGAATAACCCGACGCGGGTATTCGAGTTTCCCGACTCGTTCTTGAGTGGAACCTTTGATTTTCAAGTTGCCCGACTCCAAAAATGAATTCTCCGACTCAATCACGTGTTTATCTGAAAAAGAACAAAAAAAAGGGGAAATTGGAATCGAAGCTCCATGTCGGACAAAGAACCGGGTAAAATCAATTTCATGAATTTGGAAAGTTGGAAATGAATTCCCGTGTCACGTGTCAGGGTTTCCCGAGTCACGTGTGATCTCAAAGTCAAAAGTTGGATTTCAATATAAAACCCGAGTCATAACTCATACGTGCTGCAATTCAATTTTTATGTGAAGTTTGAAAACCATGACACATTTGGTCCCTGCATTTTGAAGTTAGTGACACTTTAAATTTTCAAGTTTTAAGATTTGACGCTGCCAGTCCCTACACTTTATGTTTCAAGTTCCTGTCGAATTTGGTCCCTTCACTTCAAGTTTCAAATATATTCAGATTTGGTCCCTCAAGTTCAAGTTCTGAATATTTACAAGATTAACCCCTTGAGTTCAAAGTTCTGGATATTTACAAATTCAGCCCTTGGAGTTTGAAATTTTCACATCTTTTTCAGAAAATTTAATTTTTCTGATCGGAGACTTCCAGGATTCGGGGTTTGGGACTATTTGACGGAATTTTTTCCCGAGTATGCTAATTTGCTCAATTTTGGTTCGGGAATTATCTCCAGATACACTTTCAAGATTATACGGTCAATCGGGCTTATGATTGATCACTTTCCGCTGCGCTCTAGATCCACCCAGATTCAAATACATGTGACGCTTCAAAATCCCCGCGCTTTATTAGCCACCTTTCTTTCCCAATTGTTTCGTAAAGATCTCATCTACCCAGATTTTAGCCCAAATTCAGTTTTCAATCATGAAAATTGAATTTCTCTCGTTTCCCAACTGCTCCAGATTATTTGAAGTCATGTCAGATTTGTAACGATTTCAAAACGACGGTGATCGGATTCTGCATTTGGTTAGATTACTCAGAAGGCTGATGCTCTACAACCATTATTCTAGAGTTTTATTAGATGGAATTATTCCTCTTAGGCGTGATAGTTGAGTTTTTCCTTTGGATTCCACATTCGGTGAATTATTCCTCTTAGGCGTGAGAGTTGAGTTTTACCGTTGTTGAGGCTCGATTGCGATCTAGAATTTTGAGTGACGGTCGTCATACATCTGACTAAGAAGACTAGATCTGGATCTGATTGCTTGACATTTTGGAAGATTTCAGGAAATCGACTATTTTCTGAGCAGTAGAGAGATCAAAGCAGAGTATCTCGTTCAGCATCTACTCCCAGTTTCTCATTCCATACGGTGTTTCGGTGATCCAAGCTTCAGTGTTCCCAGTTGTGAGCTTATCAGATTTAAAGCTCTTATGCTGAATTCCTATTCAACAAGGGGTCAAAGACAGATGCTTTACTTTTCTTGCTGATCTGCACGGTAACTCACACATGCATCTATCCCTTTGTTTCTCTTGGCCGGAGATCAACATAATTGGATGAATCAACATGCTCTGGCTCAAGCTGTTGTATTCTGCGGTTATCAGACGTGTCGAGTTATTTACAGGTTGAGGTGTAGTTTGTGCAATAAGTCGCGGTTATTGCAAATCGGATCTGGTCTTTCAGTTGAAACTGAAGATAAAGAGCTACAATCGAGGGGGAGCTTGGAGATCAAAATGTAGCCGAACGCCACTAACGTTTTCTGAAGAAAGCAAGGGGGAGAAGATCAGAGATGCTTCCTTTATAAAACTTTAGGGGGAGATTGTTAGGACCAAATTGTCCTAATCAGAGAAAGTTTTATAAAGTAAGCTTTGAGAAGGTTTAATTAGTGTTTAACTAGTTAGTTTAGCTATTGGGCTTGGGCTTTTGTATTTAGGCCCCATATATAAAGGGGTTTAGGGTTGAGAGAAAGGTGTGGGAATCATTTCAATGAGAGTCATCTAGTAGGTGTTTGTGTGTGTTCTTGTGTTCTTGAGAGCTCTCATAATAAATTCAAGGACTTTTCATTTCATCTTCTTTATTTCTCTCTTGAATCCTCTTTTTGTTTGATTATTTGGGACCAACAAATGGTATCAGCGCCAAACAAATCAATAGATTTGTTTGTTCCTATGGAATCATTCAAAGAGGATTTTTTTTAGGTTTTGAAGCTTTGTTCTTGAAAAGGTTTGAATATGAATTTTTGGGGTTTGGATCTTGATGGAGATGATGAAGATTGATGCTTGGGTTGTGATTATATTTCGACTCGGGAAACATGAATAACCCGACTCGGGTATTCGAGGTTTCCCGACTCGTTCTTGAGTGTAACCTTTGATCTTCAAATATCTCGACTCGGGAAACATGAATAACCCGACGCGGGTATTCGAGTTTCCCGACTCGTTCTTGACTGGAACCTTTGATTTTTCAAGTTGCCCGACACCAAAAATGAATTCTCCGACTCAATAACGTGTTTATCTGAAAAAGAAAAAAAAGGGGAAATTGGAATCGAAGCTCCATGTCGGACAAAGAACCGGGTAAAATCAATTTCATGAATTTGGAAAGTTGGAAATGAATTCCCGTGTCACGTGTCAGGGTTTCCCGAGTCACGTGTGGCCTCAAAGTCAAAAGTTGGATTTCAATATAAAACCCGAGTCATAACTCATAGGTGCTGCAATTCAATTTTAATGTGAATTTTGAAAACCATGACACATTTGGTCCCTGCATTTTGAAGTTAGTGACACTTTAAATTTTCACGTTTTAAGATTTGACGCTGCCAGTCCCTACACTTTATGTTTCAAGTTCCTGTCGAATTTGGTCCCTGCACTTCAAGTTTCAAAAATATTCAGATTTGGTCCCTCAAGTTCAAGTTCTGAATATTTACAAGATTAACCCCTTGAGTTCAAAGTTCTGGATTTTTACAAATTCAGCCCTTGGAGTTTGAGATTTTCACATCTTTTTCAGAAAATTTAATTTTTCTGATCGGAGACTTCCAGGATTCGGGGTTTGGGACTCATTCTTGAGTGTAACCTTTCATCTTCAAATATCTCGACTCGGGAAACATGAATAACCCGACGCGGGTATTCGAGTTTCCCGACTCGTTCTTGAGTGGAACCTTTGATTTTTCAAGTTGCCCGACTCCAAAAATGAATTCTCCGACTCAATCACGTGTTTATCTGAAAAGAAAAAAAAAGGGAAATTGGGCATCGGGTCTTCACTTCTGACTAGGATTTTTAGGCATCATTTGTTTTCTTCAGACTAGAGTTTCCAGAATTTCTCTAAGTCTTCCTTCAATACCCGACACCCAATACCCATCACTACATCCAACCTTCAGATCTGAACCTAACCTCCTGATCTGGACCTAACCTTCAGAACTGAATCATTTTCAAGATTTTCACAAGTCTTGAGATTTTTCACCAACCAAATCACCTGATCATACTAAGTGGTTTAAGATCCACAATTAATCTTTAATCATGAACACACGTGATGCATTAGCGATCGGGTCCGATACCCGTCCTCCAGTACTGTTCCGCGGTGACTTCTCACAACGGAAGTCAAGATTCCTAGACTTCGTTGAGAAACAACCTCTTGGCAAAGACATACTTGAATCCCTAAAAAATGGTCCAGTCAAGTTCTACATGACTATCCCTGACGTTCCTGATGGCAACCCACCTGTTGTAGGTGGTGTGGTTGAGAAGGATGCAACCAACCTCACACCTGAGGAAGCAAACCGCTTGAAGGGAGATCAACTCTCCAAGTCATATCTCATCCAAAGTCTTCCGAATGACATCTATGCAAACATCGATTGCAACGACACGGGGAAGGCGATGTGGGATGAAATCTGTAGTTTGATGCATGGCACGGAGAAGGGTATTCAGATGCAGAGATCAAACCTCCTAACAAAGTTTGCCACCTTCAAGGGACGTGAGGGGGAGCTACTTGAAGACACCTACCACAGGTTCTGCACGATGATCAACGAATTGAGGAAGAACAAGCTAAATAAGTCGCAATTGGAAATCAACATCCAATTCATCAACTCTCTTCGCTCTGAGTGGAGGAGATTCGCCTCGAACATCCAACTGAATCGCAACTTGGAGGACATAGACATCCATGAATTGTATGAGCTGCTTAACCACAACTAGGATGAAGTCTTGGAGACTATGAGCAACATGAAGAAAGTGGAAAAGTATGATGACCCACTTGCATTGGTGGCGGACCGAAGACAGTTCACTTCTGGAAGATCACCCCGCTACGAGGATGAATATGATGTATCGTCTGACAACGGAGAGAAAGGGAGTGACTCTGATGAAGAGATGAATGACATGAAGAAGGCTCTTGCACTAATCACAAGGACCTTGTCTAAAAGGAACTAGAGGAAACCTATGTCTTCCAACAATCATAGGTACTACAGCGGTAAAAGGTATGAAACTAAACCAAGAGGTGAAGTGAGAAGGTATGAAAGGCCAACTGAGTTTGACACTAGGAGGTATGAAGAACCTAGGGAGCGTAGATATGATGAGAGGAGGTACCAAGAACGACGTTATGATGATCAAGAGAGAAGGTATGATGACAATGAAAAGAGGTATGACGAACCTAGAAGGTTTGATCAAGAGCCAAAAAGACTTGAACAAGGCAGTAGAGCTGTCTACCACAAGCCGGAAGAGAAAGCAAAGACAGATGACAAAGGCAAAGAGCCCAAGAAGGATGGGAGTCCAACATGCTTCAAGTGTGGGAAGCCTGGGCACTTCGCTAAGAATTGCATCAACCATGTGTCCAAGTACGACTACTACAAGAACAAAATGAACTTGGCGAAAAAGCAAGATGATGGATTAGCACTGCTTGCTGAAGATGAAGCCTGGCTGCAAATGTCAAGTGATGATGAGGAAAGAGGTCTTGTCTGCTTGCTAGCTCAAGATGACGCATGGAATGTGGATAGTGATGAAGGAAAAGATCAACTATGCTTGATGGCAGATGTGGATGAAGAGTATTCCGAGGATGATGATCGTGACTACACTGATGTCAACTCAGACCATTCTGATTCATCTTCTGAGGTACTCCCTGACCCATACACTGAACTTGAAAATCAAGTAAAAGGTCTTGCACAAAAGGTTTCTGAGTATGAAAATAAGATTAAACAAGCTAATAAACAAACCACAATTGCGGAATCCAAATTAGCTAGTGAACATGCCTTAGTTGTGAAATTCAACATAGAATTAGCCTATTCAAAAGACAAAGTTAACATGCTCACCCTTGCAAACAAAACTCTTGAAGATAAAGTCACAACCTTAAATGCTAATATCACTGATTTACAAAAGAGACTACACGAGGCTGAAAGAGTGAGTAGTGAGAATGTAAAGAAGTATGAATTTATTTTTGCTCAAAGAATTAACTTGTTTGCGAAAATCAAAGATATGGAGGACAAATTTTTAAAGAGAGGCTAGACTGATCAAACCATTCACATGAATCAATCCAAAGAGTTCAATTATTACAATCCAAAGGAAGGCATTGGATATAAAAGTCCATGCTACCTTAAGCGTGCCATATCCAAGACCCCTACCTTGTATGATCTTAGATACATGAGTCTTGGATACAAAATCATTTTCATGAAAGAGTCTGATGATCCTGAACAGTTGAAGGAAATTGAGAAGAAGGAAAAAGCTAGAAAAAACAAACAATCATTTCCCTTCAACTATTCATCTCTCAATGCCAGTTACGCAACGCGTGAGATTCCTTTGTCTAAGGATTATACGCCTAGCTATACTGAGGCTGAGATGAATCAGGAAGTTCCAATCCTTGAAAAAGTTTACAAAGATAACAAAACCTTTTAAGAAAAAAGGATTGCTAAACTTGAGGTTGAGATAGAGGATGAGAGGCGCATGAGCCTTAGGGAAAAGGACCTATTCGTGAGTAAAATCAATGAATTGGAGGAAGCCCTCAAATCCAAAAGCACACCAAAAGCAAGTCAATCCACCTTTAGAACTCGTGATAACTCACGTCATCATAACCATACATGGAATGTGAATGCGTTAGATTTCAGACCTTCAAGTACCTATACCCAAAACCTCAAATCCATGGTACTGAGGTCTCCAATCTGCACCACGATTTCATACATGGAAGACTTAGCTTATATGGCACCTAAATCAACGGTACAAATTTTGTGAAATTGTATCGGATGATTGTACCAATAGGGTTGGTGAGAACGGTAGATCATTAGGCCAGTCTAAACCAGGAAACAAGGCTCCTCCTAAACTATCCCGGAAAGACAAAGGGAAGGACAAATTGGTCACCCCTGAGTCTGAAGTTGCGAGTTCATCTCGTACCAATGTGAATGTTCCTAAGAAAAACAGACGTTTTCGAAAACGAAAGAATGCTACCAAACCAAAAGAACATTACAACTTCACTCCAAAGAAAAAACGCTTCACATACTCATTCTCCAAATGTCAAAGGTACTAACCATGGTTTTCAAAATGTGACAGATCAAAACATGAGAAATGGTAGGCGTAAGAACAAGGAGAGTGGATCAAAAGAAGTCAGTCGTCCGAAGCCATTTGCACATAAGCCTAGTTTTATGCAAAACAAATTTTCCAATTTTGTATATCATAGAACTAATAGGCATGTACCACGAACTCCATTTCAATGTTATGAATGTGAACATATTGTTTATGGATGTCATAGCAATTTTCGTTGTCAAAAGCAATTTAGATTTGGGTACTGTGCAAATGCTTTCGTGAATGATTACTTTGTTCCTAACTATCATGGATTCTACAATCGTGGTTATCATCATACTCATAACAAGAAACCTAATCCAAAAGCCAAACAAAAATCTCCACCTAAGGGCAAACAAGAACCTGTATCCAAACCTGCTAATCCTAATCAGAAAGGACCCATTCCCAAATGGTTACCTAAAAATGTTTCTCCGTGATTTGGCAGCACGGTCATGTGTGGTACATGGATTCAGGGTGTTCCAAGCACATGACCGGAAGGAAAGAACATCTCGCTAACTTCAAACAAAAATATGGCGGGAACGTTCGGTTTGGGAATAAGCTTTCAGCACCAATAATGGGATATGGTGATATCCTTCATCATAAAATCACCATCAATAAAGTAGCCTATGTGGAAGACTTGAGTGACAACCTGCTCAACATCGGAAAGTTCTGTGATAAAGGCCTTGAAGTTAACTTTCGGGAGACAAGATGTTGTGTCAGGACATTTGAGGGACAGGAACTCATTGAGGGTACTCGCAGGTCAAATCTCTACACGGTCAATTTCCAAAAACAACGCCCATTCACTAAAATATGTCTTCTTTCTAAAGCATCTTTCAATCAGAACGTGTTGTGGCACCGGAGACTATCCTACCTGAATTATGCTACAATTAATCAACTAGCTAAGGCAGGATTGGTGACAGGTCTCCCCTCCTTGAGGTTCACCAAAGAACAATTCTGCTCAGCATGTGAGATGGGGAAGATCAAGAAATCTTCGGACAAGCTGAAAGTGGAACACAACACCTCCAAACCACTTCAGCTCCTCCATATGGACTTGTGCGGACCAATGCGTGTACAAAGCATCAATGGGAGGAAGTATGTACTGGTAATTGTGGATGATTTCTCAAGGTATACATGGGTGAACTTTCTCAGAAGTAAGGATGGTGCTTCAGACATCATCATTTCTTTCATCAGAAATGTGCAGGTCAGACTACAACTTCCTGTTCAAGTGATTTGCACCGACAACGGCACTGAATTCAAGAATCGTAAGCTTGAATCGTTCCTTGATTCTTTCGGCATCACTCACACTTTTTCGGCTGCCCGAACACCTCAACAAAATGGTGTTGTTCAGAGAAAGAACCGTACCCTAGTGGAAGCTGCACGCACCATGTTGGCATTCTCCAAGCTTCCGCCACACTTCTGGGCTGAAGCCATTGCGTCTGCCTGTTTCACCCAAAACCGGTCCCTTATTACCAAAAGGTTCATGAAGACTCCGTATGAATTGGTGTACAATCGACCTCCCAGCATCAAATACTTCAGAGTTTTTGGTTGTGAATGCTACGTGAAAAATGATAAAGACAATCTTGACCACTTCAGACCAAAGGGTGATGAGGGTGTTTTCATTGGGTATGCCAAGGACTCTCAGTCCTACCGCGTGTACAACAAGAAAACAAGACGTGTGGTTGAGAGCACAAATGCGGATTTTGAAGAAGGCATTGAAGAAGACTCTACACCAGCTCCAGTTACACCAGGAATCTCTGGTGTTCTGGCTTCTGATCAACTTCATGGCAATCCCATGACCTCTTCTTCACCGGCGAACAAACCATCTTCTTCTAATCCTAATACTTGTGATTTGGATGAATTGTTTGAATTCTTTTATCAAGATTCGCCTGCACCTGCTAATGTTGCTCTTCCTATTCCTGCAGTTGTACAACCAGCACCTCATGTCATGGTCACTACCACTGACATTTCATCATCCATCCTTCAAGGAAATTCATCATCATCGTCTGCAACAACATCACCAAGTTCTAGAGTATCTCCTGCAACTGCTGAGGGGGAACCTTCCCAAACCTTCCAGCAACAGGCTCCGGTGGTGAATGTTCCAAGTCCTCAGAGTGGTACTTCCTCAACTATGCCTACTACAAGTCAACAATAAGGCATTCCTCAACCTGCTCCACAAGTGGCAGGCCCCAGTACAAGCACCACTCAACCTGCTCCACAAGTGGCAGGTCCCAGTACAAGCACTGCTTAACCTGCTCCACAAGTGGCAGGTCCCAGTACAAGCACCAATCAACCTGCTCCACAAGCTGCTGGTCCCTCACATGTCTCTACAGACACACCAGCAGCTCCTGGTCCCATTGTGGTACAATCTCAAGTGTCGCCTACTGTTACCACTCTAGCAACGACCAGACGTGAACGCGAGTTCTATATCGATCTGAGGATAGAACCTATACCCCCTCCAACCTTACCCCATACAACCAAGTGGACCCGAGCTCATCCACTCCATCAAGTGATTGGCAGCACGTCCGCGCAAGTCAAGACAAGGTCTGCAACTCTAAATGAGTGCCTATTTGCAGCTTTCTTATCAAGACATGAACCCTCGAACGTGACGGAAGCCCTCGATATCTCTAACTGAGTGACCACCATGCAAGAGGAGCTGAATCAATTTGAACGCCTGGGTGTCTGGAGACTTGTACCTAGACCAAAGAACAAGACAATCATCGATCTGAAGTGGATCTTCAAGAACAAGAAGGATGAAAATGGGATTGTAACCAGAAACAAAGCTCGTCTAGTAGCCAAGGGATTCAAGCAACAAGCAGGAATTGATTATGATGAGACATTCGCACCAGTGGCCAGAATTGAAGCCATTCGGATCTTCTTAGCCTATGCCGCTCACAAGAACTTCACTGTCTACCAGATGGACGTGAAAACTGCCTTTCTCAATGGCGAACTGAAAGAAGAAGTTTATGTCTCTCAACCTGAAGGCTTTGTTGATCGTACCAAGCCTACTCATGTCTACATACTAGACAAGGCTCTCTACGGGTTGAAGCAAGCTCCCCGTGCCTGGTATGATCATCTCTCCAATGTGCTACTAGATAATGGTTTCTACAAAGGTAAAATCGATCCTCTTTTCATCAAAACCGAAGGTAATGATATCTTGTTAGTTCAAATCTATGTTGATGATATCATATTTGGTTCTACTAACTCTAATATGTGCACTTGGTTCAGTGATCTCATGACCACTAGGTTTGAGATGAGTATGCTCCGGGAGTTGTCCTTCTTTTTAGGACTTCAAGTCCTACAAAAACCCGATGGCATTTTGATTAATCAATCAAAGTACATCAGAGATCTTTTAAAACTCTTTCATATGGACACTTCATCCGTTGCTAAAACTCCCATGGCCTCGGGCACTTTGATCGGTGCTGACCCAAAAGGGAACCCGGTAGATCAAAAGACTTATCGAGCCATCATTGGCTCTTTGTTATATCTGACGGCAAGTGGACCGGATATTATGTTTGCTACTTGTTTTTGTGCTCGTTTTCAGGAAAACCCAAAGGAATCACACATGATGGCAGTCAAACGTATCCTCCGGTACCTAAAAGGCACACCCAACCGTGGGTTGTGGTACCCAAAGGAGTCGGGGTTTGAGCTCGTAACATTTTCGGATGCGGATCATGGAGGTTGTCAACTGGACCGGAAAAGTACTTCAGGCCATGTCCAGCTCTTGGGTGATAAGCTAGTCAGCTGGGGTTCAAAGAAACAACATTGTGTTTCCACGTCCACAGCCGAAGCGGAGTATGTCGCTGCTGCCAGCTGTTGTTCACAAGTGTTGTGGATGCGGACCCAGCTCCGAGACTATGGCTTCAATTTC
Source organism: Centaurea solstitialis (assembly GCA_030169165.1). Classification (NCBI taxonomy): domain Eukaryota; kingdom Viridiplantae; phylum Streptophyta; class Magnoliopsida; order Asterales; family Asteraceae; genus Centaurea; species Centaurea solstitialis. Next base: position 69,964,433 of record CM058046.1, read on the forward strand.
AACCATATACCTATCTACTGCGACTCCAAAAGTGCCATAGCAATCACATGTAATCCGGTTCAACACACTCGCACTAAGCATATTGATATAAGGTATCACTTCATCAAGGACCATGTGGAGAGAGGTACGATTGAACTTTACTTTGTCAATACCGAGTATCAACTTGCGGATCTCTTCACCAAGCCTTTGGATGAGAAACGGTTTAATTTCCTAATCTCCAAGCTTGGTATGTATGAACCTCAAGAGTGATCATCTCTCAACTACTCGCTCCATCGGAACCATGACTCAGTGTTCAGACCCATGTTTTTGACCACTGTATCATTGTTGTCTTGGACTAAGTCGCTGATAGATTAGGTTTTGTCATTCTAGTTTCTGTATCTATCTCTTTCGATTACTTGTCTATGTTCCTAATATTTTGTCTTGAGTGTGCATGTATCAAGGGGGAACGTTCCCTCCCCATGCCTGTTCCAAGGGGGAACGTTGTCTGCCTCCACCTGATCTGAGGGGGAACAGGTAAGCACCCCAGGTAAGTTTTCTATTCCCTATATATACATATAATAGTTTTTTTTATTAGTATAGGTTTTATTTTTATTTCTTTAATGGTTTCATTTTAAGATTAAAAAAAATCAGCTTTATTTTTACAAGTTTTTGTCTTTTTCCCTCATTCATCATCTCCAACTTCATCTTCTCCAATATTCTCAACTTTCAATTCTTCATAATTTTTTTTTCTCTCAAGAATCATCACCATCTTCATTGTTGTTCAAGGATAAAACAATCATCCTCTTCTTCATTTGTGTTTTGTATTGGTTGCATTGTCTCTTTATTGAGCTTGTTTTTGGAAAACCCACTTGAAAATTTCAAGGGTTTATCAAAAACCCCAACCTCAAAATTCTTGGATTTTGAGTGATTTGGATTGGATTTTGTGCTAAGTGTGTTCATTAAATGTGTAAATCGTATCTAAAGCTTTCGTTTCATATAGTTTGTATGCGATTTGGTGCTATATTTGCTCTATCTCATCTAAAATCCACCATTGTTGTGTTCTTGAAGCCTTCATAATTTTTTCTTGAGAAAAATCACCTTTTGATCCATTTCAATTTTGGACATCTTTGTCAAAAGTGTTTGTGAGACTTGTATCTCCATGTCTGGTTTTATTTCTTTATTACTTTTATTTTTTTATCTTTTATTTTCTGCTTTGTTTTGTTTTTCTCTTCAAATATTTTCTGTTTGTAAGTTTGGTGTTCATAAGGTAAGTTTAGATCTCAAATTTCTGTCGGTCTAAGTCCCTCTATCCATCTCTTCGATCTGGGTACTTCCGCCGACCGGACCGGAAGTATCTCCGGCGACCGGAGCTCGCCGGAACCGGACCGGAAAACTCCTTGACCGAATCAAACCTTCTTTGGACCAGATCTGTTGTTGACCGAAAGACCTTGACCGGACCGGACCGGATCGGAATTCTCACCGGCGACCGGACCGGATCATTTTCCGGCGACCGGATCTTCTACACCAAGCCTGCAACAGGACCGGAACCAACCCTCTCTCAACCGAAAACCTACCTTTGTACCGGCACGGACCAGACCGGAGTACGCGTGTGTGGTCGTTTCCTCCTCCGGCATCTGGATCCCCCCTTTATCTCTCGATCTTGACCGGACCTCGCCGGAGAACTGAACTCGCCGGCGACCGAATGTCATTTGGGTTTGCATGACCTTATCTCTCCGGTGACCGGACTTGTTGTCGCTCGACCGGATCTTTCGGATCTCTCACGACCGGACCGAAGAACGTCGACCGGACCGGAGTTCTCACCGGCGACCGGAGACCGGACCGGAAGTCGTCTCTTCCTATCCTTCCTTTCTCGTTTTTTTTGGCTGTGTGTGTTTTTGTGTGTTTTTTTTCGTCTCTTATCCTAACTTAAGGCATAAAATTAATTAAAGAGTCAAGAAGTCTTTGAAAACCGCGTTTGATAGCTGTCACACATCTACCCATGCACTCAGACGCGTTTTCCAGCCTGTCACGTACTCCTACACGACGTCACGCGGTCCCACGCGTCCCAGACGCGCCTCCACGCGGTCCCACGCGCGTCGCACGCGCGCCACGCGCTCCTGTACGCGCTTTTCACGCGCCTTCCTTCAGCCTGTGACTCGGTCAGTGGCTCGGTCAGATGTGCTAACGGAGTGCTGACCCGCCTTCTGACTCAGCCTTTCACTCTGACCGCTTCGCTGACCAACCATCTGACCGGGTTCTTCCTTCTGACCGGCCCCTGACCCACCATTTGACCATCTGACCGAGATTTTTTTTTATTATTCATTTTTTTTCTTTTCTTTTTAATTTAGATTTTTTTTTCTTTCCTTTTATGTCTTTTTACTTAGTTTTTTTTGTTTATTTTTATTAGATTTTTTTTACTTGGTTAAATGTGAATTCGAGTTGCTTGTTTTTGAATTTCGTGGATATGAGTATTTGTGAGATTGCTCCGGGTTCTGGTCTCAAGAAAGTCTTGTATGCATGCCTGATTTTTGTTGATATATTGTTCATGTATGCTTGGATTACTTGATTCATCATGTCTCATCCTTGCTTGAATATCTATTATGCGTGTCCCATTGGTCTTAATTGATATGATTAGTTACTTGGTTCACCATGTCATGATACCACCTCATCCAAATTATCCTAAGTATTGACCATCTTGTCTCGGGTTGGTAAGAGTGTTGATGGTCTTTGGATTCTCTCTACTTGAGAAAAATTCACACTCAATGTCTTGTGTTATTCTTTACCAAATCTCATGATTTAGTACACAATAAAACATCTCAATGATGTGTGTCTTATATCTCAATTATGTCTTTACCTCTATACTAACATCTTATTCTTCAGGTACAATGGTGAATCCGAGCTCTTCAGCTCACCTTCACCCATCACCTACGATACCCTTTCACCTCAACTGAAGAATATCTCTGATAGCCTCTTTTCTTATGCCAAATACCTTCCTTCCACCCAAAATAACCACTACCTTGACCTTAATCACTTCCAAACCTCACACCCAATCATAATAGAAATCCTTCGAAACCACCCACTTACCCCACTTCTCACCCGTCATGTTGATATCCCGGAAGTTTACATACAACAATTCTATGACTCCATGGAATTTGTTATGGGTACCTCTTCCCAATCTGAGCACTTCCGATGCAAGGTCGAAGACTTTAAGTACAAACTCAACCCAGCTCGATTCTGTCGCATCCTCCAAGTACCTGTTAACAACCCTGATACATATCACCTGTCTGAAGCAGAAATGTTCGAGACCATCTATACTCTCGGATATGAGGAAGAACTTCCTACTCTGGGAGCGTTCAAACGCAAACATATCGCCGGTGCCTGGTCCACTCTATTCGCCATCCTCAACAAGTGTCTTTCCTCTCGCACCAAAGGAACAGATTAATGCAGCAAAGAGTTAAAGCAAGTCTTTCTTAATTGTGCCACCAACAACCCCGACACCGACTATCAGTACTTTCTTTGGGAAGAGTTTTCATCCGTGATCAAAGACAAGACAATATCAAAGGCCAGAAATTTCGTTCCGTATCCCCGATTCTTGGCACTTATCATCTCTCATATCATAGACAAGAACTGTAGTGTTCCACGGAAGGGGCTTCCATTATTTCCTACCTGGCCTATGTCGAAACTGGTCGATAACGCAGATCATCAACTTATTGTTCCAATGAGGATTCCCCAAGAATGACTTGATGCACTTGATCATCGTTCACCGATTCTGAGAGCATACTTAGACTCACTTCCTCTACCAGGACCTCCAGAGCCGGAGGCTGGCACCCCGGAGGAATTCCCTAGACAAGAAAGTGAGGGTTATGAGAGTGGTCATTCATCTAGGGGTGATGACCAAGGGCGTGAGGATGAGGAGTCGGGGGGAGATGACGGGGGTAACTTAGGCGGTGACGATGATCAAACCGGAGCAGGCTCTTTTTGCTTGTGTCTACCTGTACTGGCAAACAGAACACCTTTTTCTTTGGTGGAATATTATTCTGAGTCTGAATACTCCGGTGAGGTTGACATAAGGTTTGAGGGAGACAAAACAGTCGAAGATAGTTATGATAGTGACCTGAGCGAGGGAAGTAAAAGAAATGATGAGTGGGAGTCTGGACCAAAGGTTTTAACCGGTCCTCGCCTATCCTTAGGTAGACGCTGGGCAGCCACATCTGCTACCCGTACACATGTGTTGAGTACGGGTATTGAAGAAGACACCTCCCACCCAATGGTGCAATTGCACGCCCCACCTAGCCACTCATCCATCTCTCAAAAGGTGGGTGTTTCATTCCGGGGGACAAAGCACAACGGCTATCAAGCCCTCACTTGTAGGGTAATGATATTGAAATAGAAGGATCCTTGCCCCGATCCCCACCTTTCCTTCATGTGCACCAGAGTCTAGTGCCCGATACACATTTAGGTACACATACTGCCAGTCTGTGTGACGCAGTCTCAGCTCCACCTGTCGCGATTCTTAGTGACGTGACCGGAACCCCGAGAGTGGTGTCCACGACGGGCATTTCACGGGGACTGGTGGGAAGACCTACCACGGCTATCATCACGCCAACTGTGAAAGTAGGCCACACCGTTGATTCAGCGGTTGTGCAAACGGGTACTCTATGTGAGCCCGGTGTTACTTACCCGGCATTTGTTGTCAGGGAAATGATGGACAGCACCCTAAAGGCTGTCCGTGAGGAGTTTGATGCAAAGTTTGCGGCACTTGAAGCCCGGTTAAAGGGCAAAGGGAAGGTGACTGAGCATGTACGAGATCCAACACCACCTCCCCGATCACCATCCCCACCTCCGAGATCCACCGCTCTCGTTTCCTCTACCGATGAGTTACGGGACCTTCTTCTGGCATCATTACTATCCAAGAGTGATCTTTCTGAACATGAGGTCAATCTTCTGGGATACTTGAAACGGTTCACAGATCCATCACTTCCCGCGAGCCGTCCCGAGCCGACTACCTCCTCTTCTCAAGAGGTAGTCTTATCTTTCCAGAGGCTCGAAGGGAAGCTTGATGCCCTGAAGACGGAGGATTTAGCTAAGATCAAGGGCTCCATTTCAGACATGCAGACTCAGATCCGAGCCCTTGAGACTTCATGCCGTGCATCAGCCGAACCACCTAAGCGCAGACACGACGACCGAGATGACCCCGATCGCCGTGAGGGGGAAATCCATAAGAAGGCTCGGCTTGGCTCTTCAGTTCTGACAGGCACATCTTCCAGCGCCGCTCCTTTCGGTACTCATATGGGGACCGGTGCCGATGTATCTCCTTCTCAGCCTGGTCAGAACCCGACGGCAGATTTAGCGGAGGGTCGAGAGATTGTCTTTTGTGTCAACCCAGAAATCTCTCACCCTGTCCGCGTAGCCGCTTCAGATGATGTTCCTTCTGTTGGATTTTTATGGGTATCCTCGGATCAAACTGACTCGAAGGTTAACACGGATCTCAAAAACCTCACTGGTTTAATAGATCCCATAGGTTTAACAATCAAACTGATAAAACCCATATGATCAAATACACACTGTTTCGATCTTATCATGCGGAAGCGATAAAGTTAAAAACCCTTAAATGCTCATTGATCTTTAATCGTTCTAGTTTAATTAATTCTAATGGTTTAGATGATTCACCTGGATTGCTCGAGAACTAGTCCACCGGTGATCGACCAACGAATGTTCTTCTAGTTGAACCGAATGAAAACCCAAAGATTGGAAAACCGAAACTGGAATCCGAAAAAGGGGGGGGGGTGTCGCCGGCTGGAGAGAGAGAGGGAGAGAGAAACTGGAACTGATTTTTGTTAGCTGAAAAAGCTTAATTTTTCCTTAACCCATAAGCCTTATTTATATGGAGGAAAAAACACAGTTTGAACAATATTCAGTTTCCATATAATAGTTATCTCAAATTCTTTCCCTTTTTAATTACTGGAAAAGAATTTGCTTATGACAATCTTTTATATATATATTTATCTAATATATATAAAACTAATTAATTAACTATTATATATTTATTTTATCAAACAAATATACAATCTTCTAATTAATTAATAGCCCTCCAACTTTGGGAATTCTGACTAAAAATACCCAATTGATTTATAATTCACTATTATAAATCCTAACTCCCATTTCCGGGTTTCATTTAACTTATTCGATTTATAGGTCCTCACAGGTGTGACCCTCAAGTGTCTTGTAACATTGGATGTGTAATTACTTGGTTTGTCAACTCTGCACATAATCCCTAACAGACTCCCACTTGTGTAAGTTGGCAATACCGCCTTTGATTACACTGACCTAAGGAGGCCCCTAGACAGGCACTTAGGCTGACCAGGTTACAAGAACTCTTATACCCAGACTGGTGATATAAACATTCCGTTTAAGGAAATAGTATCTATGAAACTACTGTTTCATTGATTGGGTATATCTTGGCTTTTCCATTTGCATCACGATATTTCATCTGTGAGTATGAGCTTGGAAAGTGTCAACTCTAAATACTCAAGATTCTGTTTTCTTGACTATCCGACTTTTACTGATAGGTAAACGACAAAGAACTAATCAGTTCGTTTGGGCATGGCCATGCACTTCATCAGTATACTCAGTCAGTCAAGACGGGCCAGAAATATCTCTCTTCAGAGAAGAGGTGCAAATCCCATCTTGCATATCTGCCTTTAATACCACGGCTTCCGCTGAATCTAGTTACGCCCTTTATAGCCACCCTGTTACGGCGTAGCGGTTGAGTGCACTAAGTATTCAGTGGTCCTCATGACGTTAAATCAGATACCTCAGGTGATAGGGACAACCACTGTGAGACTTACTTGTGACTGATTCCGAGAAGTAATTTCAACTGCGGATCACGTCCGATATTTGCTACTCTATCAAATATCTGTGCAACTTTTAGTCTACAACACTTGTAGCTGTTATTCAGCAACTGATCATAACTACCTAAAAGTTCACAATGACTTTAACACCTTATCATGTTCCCACAATGATAAGTCGTCACGGACAAGTTTTGAATGAAAACTGGAAACTAGTTTCATTCCTGGATTAATTAAAAACATGCAAAAATTGTAAAAGTGATAAAGAAATTAATTTTGTATAGTCCATACTACACGCTGTAATAATAACAAAATTAAATGTCTTTTCTTTAATAACTTTTATCATATCTATTTAACATTTGTTAAATACTGGTCTAAAATGAAGTATCACCTACCTTCAGTTTAAACCCTTTGATTAAAGGTTACCATTTTAATCAAAGTGATAACCAAATAATACAAGTGTGTTGATATTATCTACTTGTATCTGCTAATCATTGTTTTGCAAACACCTTTTAAAACAATAACTAGACTTTTATCATATTCCATGAACTTGGAGACCTGGACTAACTTCCAGTTCCTGAATATGTGAGACTGTACTGCAACTTTAGCTGCTGTGTAGATGAATGATTTCTACCTGAAATCAGATTCCATTTACTATGCTGGTAAATTTACTGGAATTCTATATTTAATCCAACACTTTAATTATTGATTTTAAAGTCAATCACGACCTTTGTTTCAAGGGTCTTGAAACTTTTATCCTTTTGACTAAAAGGTAAATTATATCTTATGAATTCTTATCCTATCTGGATTATGAATTTCGAGATATATTGAATCAATAATTGTATCTTTTATTCTTTATCTCAGACTAGATAGAGAATAGATTGGGCTCCCACTTACTTATATAAAAACTAACTATTACTCAAAATTTACCATTGACTTAGTCAAAACTTTGATTTGTCAATTCTATTTTAAGTAATAACCTTTGAGAATTTCTTTTATAAAACTTAACTGGATTCGATTAAATCCTAATTCCAAAACTTGGAATCTTTCTAGTTTTACAAATACTGTTATTAACGCCATCTGAGTTAATATCCTAAATTCTCCTTTTAAAACATTTGAATAATAAAACTTGATCAAACTTGATTAGTCAATAAAACTTAACTGGATTTGATTAAATCCTAATTCCAGAACTTGGAATCTTTCTAGTTTTATAAATACTGGTATTAACGCCATCTGAGTTAATATTTTAAAATAAAATTTGATCACAAAACTATTATTCATAAATGTTTTATTCTCAAAACATATTCCTATAGAATTTCGTGTGTTTTGATAGTTTTTATACAAATTACTTCAATTTAATAGATTTTATTGAAGTAACTATAACAGGCAACAACTAGGATCATACGGATTTAAGAATACTAAGCACAATCAGATATTTCAATGTCAAGACAATAACTTTTGAAAATAAAACCATAAAATTATAAATTCAAAAATATAATCGTCCCAAAAAACTGTTTAAAACATAAATCCAAAAATAACTGTTTTAAAACATAAATCCAAAATATCTTGACTAATATCGAAATAAACTTGTACTTAAGATCCTCAGCAACTTCTGGGCACTTCACTTCTGACCTCCTGCAATAGTCATTTGCTCTAGGTATCAGTATACTTGTAAACTAACAAGTAAGAAGTGACAAATTAAAGCAATCATAAATATCTGAGGTTTACATACCTGCTTCATGACGCTTAGGGCAGTTTTGCCTCCAGTGACCGACCTCATTGCATGTGAAGCAGCGGTTCTGGGTCCTAGCTTTATTTGGCTTAACCTTCTTGCCCTTGCCCTTGCTTTTGCCTTTCTTGGGTGCACTCTGGACGGCCTGGACTGGTCCCTTTCCTTTGCTGGTGCTAGCATGCCCATTTTTCTTTTTCACCCCTCCGTCTTTCACCATCAAGACATCCTTGGTCTTGTTCTTGTTCCCCATATTCAGTTCAGCTGTCTTAAGCATGGAGTGCAATTCTACTATTGTTTTCTCCATGTTATTTGTTTGGGTGAAATTTTATCATCGAACGATCGAACGAATAAAATCGTAAGATATCTTTCGGGATGATATTCCTGTATTAAGATAAGGTCCTGAAATAAAGATATAACTACCGTCAAACAAAGATAAGTGATCATCAAAGATAATCATACGATATCATCGTATGATCGTGCGATTAAACTAACGATATACATGTTCAAAGTTTGCTCTTATTGCAGGAAAGTTTATCCAAGATAACCTCGAAGCACAGCCATCGTCTATTGAACTTAAATACGACCGTTTGAACCAGATACGTTCATCATTAAAGAGCTCAGACGTTACGATCTAGAAATCAGCCTCAGTTATGACCGTTGCATTTATGGCTCAATAATGAACGAACGGTTACAAATTCAACAGCTATAAAAGAGATTCAAGATCCTACACTCGAGACAACTGATTCTGGGAGAGAAATAGCAATACGAATATTATTCTCTGTATTTACGTTCGATAGCATTCATTTTCTTTATTGTAATCGTACGATACAACTGTAACATCGAGGATATCACCCCTTATTGGTGATCTATAGTGCAACGTCGACTATCCTATTTAGTCGGCCACAGGTTTTTTCCTCGATTCGGAGGTTTTTCCTGCGTCATCAATCTTCTTGTCAATTTACTTTTATTTATCGCACGTTTTATCGAACGAGAATTCTTTCTTTTGACGATTTTGCCTCACGACATCTTACGATAACGATTTAAGTAAATTTTTACACAAACAGTTTGGCGCCCACCGTGGGGCCCGTTTTGAGAAAATCTTGTTCGATAAGGCGTCAGCTTACTAACCTATTTCTTCGAGCTTCTTTGTGAATTGAGTACAGGAACATGGCAAGCAGTTCTCAAACAACCTTGCAGCAACAATTGGCAGCAGCACAAGAACAAATCCAATGGTTGAATGAACAGAATTTACAAATGAATGGCGAACTGTCCAGGTTGAGAGCATCGAATCCACAAACTTCTCACATCCCAGTTTCCATTCATCAACAAAGGCCATTCTTTCCTCAAAATCCACCCCCTGTTTCTCAACCTCCATTTGTCCAACCACAAATGTCACAATCTTTCATTCCACCGCAAATATCGCAAGTTAGCTTACCACCGCCACCTCCAGTCAACAATTCACGTCCTATCTTCCCTCCGTTACCATCAGGTCCTTACCCAGGAGCAACCACGTTTACTTACAACCAACCCCAAACAGGGCCTCGTCCCTTTATACCTATTCCAGAACCTATATCGCACGTTCCCACCGCAGCTACCCCCATAACTCATATTCCGAACTTATCAAACGTTTCAGGAACCTCTAGTAATCCACCACCCAATGATATCGTGGATATTCGGCTAAAAATGCTAGAAGAACAAAATAAAGCAATGCTCGCATTGTTAACCAAACTTCCTGGAGCTGCTGTACCCATCGAAGTTGAACCTAAAACCGGATTCCAAGCCTCACCCTATATCGATGAGATTGCTCTTGTTGATATCCCCAAAAAATATAACATCCCAGCTTTTACACCAAAATACTCTGGAATCTCCGATCCTGTGGAACACATCGCACAATACAAGCAGCTAGTATGGACAGTTCCTATTCCAACCCAGTTTCAAGAAATATGTATGTGCAAAGGCTTTGGATCAACACTTACCGGAGCTGCGTTGCAGTGGTTAATCAATTTGAAACCCAAAAGCATCGCATCGTGGTCTGAGTTAGTAAACCAGTTTACTCGACAGTTTGCAAGTAGTCGCAAGATGGAGAAACAAACGAGCGATCTCTACTATGTCGTGCAAAAAACAGGCGAAACCATTCGTGAATATTTCAACAGGTTCAACGCAGAGATGATCGAAGTTAAGAACTGCGATGTGCGGACGGCGATCGAAGCATACAAACGTGGATTAGATACGTCCTCGGAGTTATACACAGATTTAACGAAGTATCCACCAGAAAACTTCGATGATGTACGAGCTCGTACGTTGGCATACATGAGAATCGAAGATGATGCCCTTTTCCGGCGTAAACATTCGAATGATAAGAAAAATCTTGGAGCGCAGAAACATGATTTCAAACCTAAACGAGTAAACAAGATTGATAATTCTCGACGCGATCAGAATAAACGTTCGAACCAAGGTAAAGGTAAAGTAAGATATCCAGATTTGTCAACTTACCATTTTGCAGGTACAGCGAAGGATTTAGTGGATTCTCTACGGAACTTGGAAGTCAACGTACGATGGCCTAAAAAACCAGAGAGTCCTAGCAAGGATAGAGACCAAACAAAATGGTGCGACTTCCACAGCGACCACGGACACAATACAGACGATTGTATCAGCTTGAAGAAGGAGATCGCATACCTCAAATCGAACGGACATCTTAAAAACCTTCTAGGCGATGATTCGAAAAGACCGACGTCACCCGTTCCAACGAAGGTTGTAAACTGCATTACAGGAGGATCAGAAGTGTGTGGCCTTACCTATTCTGCAGCAAAAAGGCATGCACGAGAAGGACCTGAAGGACATCCCATCCCAAATGAATCCAGAACTGCGGAAGACAAGGAGCTCGATGCTACGAAGATATCGTTCGATATCGAAGATATGTCAGACACTCATCAGAAACACCATGATGCACTGGTTATTCAGTTGACAATTGGTAACTGTCTAACCAAGAGAGTATTAATCGACGGAGGCAGTTCAGCCAACGTCATATTCGCAGAAACACTCAAGATCATGGGTATCGATCGGTCCAACATCGTACGACGAACAACAACGTTAATTGGATTCAACGGAGATGCCACTAGTACTCTTGGAGAAATCATACTACCAGTCTTCGCTAAAGGCATAAACAAGCAAACAAAGTTCAACGTCATCGATTGTCCTTCCGCTTACAATGCCATACTTGGAAGACCTTGGATTCACGATATGAAGGCTGTACCATCGACGTATCATCAGAAGATCAAGTTCCCATCTCCCTGGGGCGTGCAAGAGATAGTCAGCGAAAAGAAAATCGCAAGGGAATGCTACAAGATTACGATGAAGGCCAAACCGCATGATATCTAGCAATTACAGAGCCAGGATGGAATACGATCGTACGATGACCTTCAACTTGAAGAAGTCGTACTGGATCCAAAACATCCTGATCGCAAGGTCTTCGTAGGAGCAACTCTAACCCCTGATATAAAAAATAGTATAATTTCTTTTTTGCAGGAACACTCGGATTGTTTTGCGTGGTCACACGAGGATATGGTAGGAATTGATCCTAACATCATATCGCACAAGTTGAACGTGGATCCTACGTTTAAACCCGTTAAGCAAAAAAGACGCAAGTTTGCACCAGAACGCAACAAGGTCATCAATGAGGAGGTAGACAACCTACTCAAAACAGGAAAAATTCGAGAAGTAAAGTATCCAGATTGGCTCGCCAACGTGGTGGTAGTACAAAAGAAGAATGGAAAGTGGCGAGTATGCATCGACTTCACAGACCTAAACAAAGCTTGTCCAAAGGATCCTTTTCCTTTGCCGCATATTGATGCGATGGTCGATGCAACTGCGGGGCACGAGCTACTAACGTTCATGGATGCTTATTCCGGATATAATCAGATCCTAATGCACAAAGATGATCAAGAGAAGACTGCGTTTATGACCGATAAGGGCATATACTGTTATAAAGTAATGCCATTTGGGCTCAAGAATGCTGGATCAACGTACCAAAGGCTTGTAAACAGGATGTTCAAAGAGCATCTCGGACGTACGATGGAAGTATACATCGATGATATGCTCGTAAAGTCGGAACGATCACAAGATCATATCCAGCATCTGAAGCAATCGTTCGATATATTACGAGAATACAAGATGAAACTCAACCCAACCAAGTGCTCTTTCGGAGTGCGTGCGGGAAAGTTTCTTGGATACATGGTTACACGACGAGGGATCGAGGCAAGTCCAGAACAGATCAAAGCAATCCTGGAAATTCAATCACCAAGGACTGTAAAAGAGGTACAAAAGTTGACCGGACGAGTAGCAGCCCTGAACAGGTTCATCTCGCGATCATCCGATAAATGTCACTTGTTCTACAACGTGCTTCGAAAAAACAAAGGCTTCGATTGGACAGAAGCACACGAGGAAGCACTACAAAGCTTAAAGAAATATATGTCCAATCCTCCACTGTTGACGAAACCAATCGAAGGTGAGAGCTTGCAATTGTACCTCGCTGTAAGTAACAACGCCGTTAGTGCAGTGCTTGTACGAGAAGGTGACCAACATCAGCAACCTATCTATTACATAAGTAAGTCTTTCCTCGATGCTGAAACAAGGTACACGTCTATGGAAAAGCTTTTACTTGGCCTAGTAACTGCAGCAAAAAAGTTAAGGCATTATTTCGAATCGCATCATATAATCGTTGTTACTAATTATCCTCTTAAGATCGTACTTCGTAAGCCTGAACTTACAGGACGATTAGCAAAGTGGAGTATTTATCTTAGCAGCTTCGATCTAACGTATCAACCAAGAACGGCGATAAAATCTCAAGCGTTAGCAGATTTCGTAGCTGAATTCAGTCCTGGAATTGAAGAACCATCATACGATGAAATCAGTAATGTGATGATTCATGACAACGAACCATGGATCATGCATGTTGACGGAGCTTCCAACGCACGAGGATCAGGATTGGGAATTGTCCTGAAATCATCACATGGGGGCAATATGGTGTATTCGGTACGATGTGAGTTCAAGACCACCAACAACGAAGCAGAGTATGAAGCCTTGATTGCTGGATTGGATATGGCATATAATTTAGGAGCACGATGGCTACACGTACGAAGCGATTCACTATTAATAGTGAATCAAATCAACGGCGAATTTCAAGCAAAAGATTCAAAGATGATATCGTACCTCAAGATCGCAAAGGATAAGATCGCACGATTCGATAAGTTCTCGATAGAGCAAATCCCAAGAGACCTGAATATGCAAGCTGATGCCTTGGCTAACTTGGGATCCGCATTCAATGAACCAGCTTTAGAAAGTGTTCCGATAATACATCTTATGTCACCAACAATTGAAGAAGTTCAAGTGATCGAAGAAAACCGCGATTGGTCAAGTGATATATGGAATTATCTCAAAAACGATCAGCTCCCTGAAGACAAATTAGAAGCCCGGAAAATCAGATTTAAAAGCTCTCGATACACGATATTCGATGATCAACTATATCGAAGGTCTACAACGGGTCTAATCTTACGATGCGTGGTGAGTAAGCAACAAATCGATCGAATCCTTCAAGAGATGCATGATGGAGAATGTGGAAACCATTCTGGGGGCAGAAGTCTTGCTAACAGAATCTCGAGACAAGGATATTATTGGCCTACTCTTCGAGAGGACTCGATAAGGTATGTTCAAAGGTGCGATGCTTGTCAAAAACACTCAGGTACGTCACATCTACCTTCTGAACCCCTACATTCTGTCTTAATCCCATGGCCATTCATGCGATGGGGGATGGACATCGTAGGAAAATTACCACCTGCTCCAGGTCAAAAAGTATTTTTACTTGTTCTTACTGATTATTTCTCTAAATGGATTGAAGCCGCAGCCTTCTCACAGGTTAAGGATAAGGAAGTTATCTCCTTTATCCAAACTAACATTATTTACAGGTTTGGAATACCATCAGAAATAACGTGCGATAATGGATCCCAATTTATAAGTGAGAGAACTCGAAAGTTCTGCGATGAACGTGGGATAAAACTCATTACATCGACTCCAAGATATCCACAATCCAACGGCTTGGCCGAATCCAGCAACAAGACCATTATTAATTCTATTCGAAAGAGGTTGAAAGCTGCAAAGGGTCGATGGGTCGAAGAGTTACCATCTGTTTTATGGGCAAATCGCACGACACCTAGAACTGCAACTGGACAAACTCCTTTTTCCTTGGTATATGGATGTGAAGCAGTCCTTCCAATCGAATCACAAGTTCCTGTTGCTCGACATCGTACGATTGAACAAAACTCGATAGACTTGTGTTACGATGTTGATGCTTTGGAAGAACTAAGAGAGAAAGCCTTTCAAAAAATGGCATCGCAAAAAGCTATGGTTGAACGCTACTTCAATAAAAAGGTAAAAGTCAAGGTATTTCAACTTGGAGATTATGTCCTACGACGTGTCTTCCCAAATACGCAAGAATCGAACGCTGGAAAACTTTCCATCAAATGGGAAGGACCTTACATCATTACCAAAATCGTGGGAAAAGGTGCCTATAAGATTTCAACCATCGAAGGTATTGAAATCCCACGTAGTTGGAATGCAACTCATCTAAAAAGGTACTATTTCTGAAACCCTTTTTTATTTTTTACTATTATTTCATCGAACGATTACTGACTTAGGCATCGGAGCGCCGTTGGTCAATCCAACGGCCACCCCTTAGCCAATTTTACTCGCAGGTAACGCACGATTATCGCAAGACATCGCAAGATTATCGCATGATATCGCATGACTATCGCAGACCTCGCACGATCTATGGCAAACATCGCCCGATAAAACAATATGCTCAAAATTGCATAGAACTTAAAAGATGCATCAATTTCAAATCGCAAGAGCGCAAGTCAAAACGCCAGACGCACGATCAACATAAACGTTTCTAAAAAATTTTCTTAAGTGCCTTAAACTCACATCGCAAGTCAAAACGCACGATTAATTAAGGCCTTAAACATTAAATCAGCTAAAAACGCACGATTATCTATTTACTAAAAGTACTTAGAACAAAAATAACAAGTACTAAAACATCGCACGATTGCAAAAATAGATAATTTCATTAAAAAGTACTTAAAGTACTATGGTTACATCGATTAAACTTCAAGGGTGGCCTCTACGCCAACACCCTCTTCTACGCTAACTTCTACGATAGGAGGAGTGACTTCAGCAACCTTGTCCACGATGCCGGATCCAGAGGCATCTTCATTTTTATCCTCCTCCTCGATCATCGTGACTTCGGCCTCTTTGCTCTTTTCAGCACCTTCCTCCTCCTCATCAACATCCTTGGCGTCATCAGCATCCAGGAGCTCATCAGACCCCATCGCATCACGGAAAGCCCCCAGCTCACCTTTAGCAGCTTCGATGGTGTACGTGCCACCAATAAATTGGCGTATTACGGCTGCACGGGCCACCATCCTAGATAACACCATCTCGTCTTTGAGGTCCTGGATCTCAGAAGACGAAGCCTTCTCTCGATCTGCCATCTCCGTGCGCATCGCAGCAAGTTCCTCCTCCAACTTGACAACACGATTATTCGCCGCTGTCAACCTCGCACGTTGTTCTGATCGAACGTGCTCAGCCTCATCCAGCTTAGCCACCAAGTCATCCACTTCAACCCGCTTGGCTTCCAGAGCAGCAGCTATCTTCGATGCCTTCTCCTGGGCCTTCTTAGCCTCGTTCACTGCAGCCCTCTCGCTGGACATTTTCGCCTTCATGTCCCTCTGAACAGTCTCCAACCTTTGATGAAGACCAAGACACGCCTGGAAGGCCTGCGTAAATATAAAAAGTTAGAACAGCACATTTAATGTAATCGTAAGATACAAACATCGTACGATAACTTACCATGAAGGAGTATCCAACAGCACCGGCATCGAGCTCGCCAATTCGACGAGTATCCATGTGAGCCTTCTGCGATGGAAGCAGGTATTGTTCGATGGCAGGGAATAAGTCATCCTGGTTGATGACATCACCGTCGAGGAAATTTGAAGGCAGGGATATGTTGATCAACGTTTCACCCTCCTTCCCTCTTGGAGGCTTGACCGAGGCCCTTTTCTCCTTTGACATCGTAGGAGACATCGCAGGAGGAGGAGCAGTGTGAATCGGGGTCGCATCGACCACATCATCCGCCTGTCGTACGGCTTCCTTTGATGCAGTCGAAGCACCCGAAGAAGACCTTGTCTTCTTAGGTTGTGGCTCCATGCCACTTATTCCTTTCTTCTTCTCCAGAGCCCTCTTGGCCGCCGCCAAGTTAGCCAATTTCTTAGCAGGTTTCTTTTGGCCTGAAATAAAAAACGTACGTTATTAATCGCACGATAAAATTGAGAAAACGTAAGATAAGAAGAAAAAGTTATCGCGCGATTTACCTTCCATATCTTCTTCTTCTTCTCCTTCACTTAACACTTGAACCTCGAGCTCTTCGTCGCTGTCCTCCTTTGGGCTTTTTCCCTTCGATTTGGCGTACGATCTCTCTTGAACACCGTACTCCAAGAAACGGTTGACAGCTTCAGTAGATTCCTCGAAGGTAAACTCGATCTCTGTAAAAATAAACACACGATAAGAAAATTATACAGTAAAGATTATGCGAAACAAAAACACATAAAATGACCTATACCTAGTGGATTCCATTCTGGAGCTACCCATCCACCGTCCTCCAAGACCGATGAGGATCGTACGAACGCATATCGGGCCTTCCACCCTCGATCGAAACGCTTGAGTACCATGTACTAACATGGCATCATCCCTACCCTTGGGATAAATCCCATACCTATCGTAATCAGAAGGTTTAACGGTGTACGCCGACAAAAGATCATCGACGGTGAAAGGGTCTCTATCCCAATTCTCGGTGACACGTTCGATAACGCTCACAACCCTCCAAAATTGGGGCATGAGCTGTCCAGGAGATAAGCTAAATCGTGTCATAAAGGCACGAGACAGAGGACTGAAAGGCCAAGTAAATCCTATCTTAAAGGGGTATTCGAACAACGCGAAGAAACCTGCCGAAGCATCAGCGGGCCTAACCTCACCAGGTGATTTGATCACGATATCCTTGGGCATCCTAGCAAGTTTCTTAAGGTGAACTAGGTCGATTTCTCCTTGAATTGTACTCCTAACTTCCATGATTTCCCTAAAACTAAGCCGATCTAAACTTCTACGCAATCTATCGAAACGCAATAAATCGAAGTCCCTAGGATTTTTCTCAGCTCTAACTTTCAAACGCATGAACTGAAATTGAAACAAAGGGTAGAAAGATACCTTATAGGCGGCTTAGATTCAAATCTTCTTAAAGATTAGAAGGATTCGGTTTGAGTTGAATTTGAATTCGAAAATTGGAAGAGATTTAGAGATAATTACGGAAGAAATCTTATCTTTATATGAAATTAAACTCCTTCCCAAGAAATTGAGGTCGAATCGAACATCGACACCTGTCCCTTATAACCGTTGCATTTGACAGCTTGCACTTAACCAGGTTATGACGCCGTTAACGTGAAAAACGGTTCAGATTCGATAAATTAATCCTGATAAAATCGATGTACTAACGACTTGATTCTGCAGATATAAGATTCAGAAAATATATAATTTATTTTCTAAATCTTGGGGGCAAACTGTTTGGGTGAAATTTTATCATCGAACGATCGAACGAATAAAATCGTAAGATATCTTTCGGGATGATATTCCTGTATTAAGATAAGGTCCTGAAATAAAGATATAACTACCGTCAAACAAAGATAAGTGATCATCAAAGATAATCATACGATATCATCGTATGACCGTGCGATTAAACTAACGATATACATGTTCAAAGTTTGCTCTTATTGCAGGAAAGTTTATCCAAGATAACCTCGAAGCACAGCCATCGTCTATTGAACTTAAATACGACCGTTTGAACCAGATACGTTCATCATTAAAGAGCTCAGACGTTACGATCTAGAAATCAGCCTCAGTTATGACCGTTGCATTTATGGCTCAATAATGAACGAACGGTTACAAATTCAACAGCTATAAAAGAGATTCAAGATCCTACACTCGAGACAACTGATTCTGGGAGAGAAATAGCAATACGAATATTATTCTCTGTATTTACGTTCGATAGCATTCATTTTCTTTATTGTAATCGTACGATACAACTGTAACATCGAGGATATCACCCCTTATTGGTGATCTATAGTGCAACGTCGACTATCCTATTTAGTCGGCCGCAGGTTTTTTCCTCGATTCGGAGGTTTTTCCTGCGTCATCAATCTTCTTGTCAATTTACTTTTATTTATCGCACGTTTTATCGAACGAGAATTCTTTCTTTTGACGATTTTGCCTCACGACATCTTACGATAACGATTTAAGTAAATTTTTACACAAACATTATTCATATTGTAATTGACTACAAAGGGCCTGTAGTCTTCTGACAGTGAATTGAGTATGGTGTCTGTTGCTAGCTGCAACGGAACCGGATGACCAAGCCTCTCCAGATGATCTAAGTGTCGTTTCATTTTCATGACATGGTCACTTACTGATGTCCCTTTTATCATCTTGCACTCATTAAATGCTTTTGTGGCATCGTAACGTTCTGTACGAGCCTGGGTCTGGAACATGTCCCTCAGCTGGCGGATCATGTCATAAGCATTTGTATTTATGAGCCCTGCTTGCAGATCTGGGCTCATTGTTGCAAGCATGAGACAGGCAACATCCAGTAGATCATCGGAGTGCTTCTTGTGGGCATTCCTAGCAGCAGCCGGAGCATTTGCTGGAGGTGCCTCCCCAAGAGGCTCTTCAAGGACATACCATTTCCTCTCATGTCTGAGTACAATCATCAGATTGCGCTCCCAGTCAAGGAAATTAGAGCCGGTCAGCTTATCCTTCTCTAGGATAGAGCGGAGGGAAAGATTGTTAGTGCTGGTAACAGTGCTTGCCATCTACACAAATTAAAACTTTTGGTCTTTAGCAACTGTAAATAGATTAAATTCCAATAATTATCAATAAACCCTTAAATGATCAATTTATTGGACTAGGATCCTTATTTCATACGTCCTGATGTGCGTAATGTTCTTGCTCCACCAGACCCGTATTTATTTCGGTAGGTAAGGACTTTTACCAATCATGTCTAGCTGACATGACTCCTAGATCTTTTCGGGACCACGGCAACTACCTGTGCATGTTTTAGTCCCTCTAAGTGCTTTTTGGCCCGGTACCTCCCGGTGAACTTAATAGTACCAAAATAGATCTCACCATTTTGGGGACCTGATCACTATACTCTGGCCGGTACCACCCGGAGATAATTCGCAGAGTTATGTAACCCCTCCAGCTTCAGTTTGAACACGGACGTTGAATGTGTGATCACTTACAACGCCTGTGTACTTTACGCCGAAGGTTCCCCTAGATGGGTTGCACTACTGATCTATGATTTTCGGGGTTTTGAAAAACTTTACTTCCAGGCTTTTTGAAAAACTGATTGTTATAAAGGCCACTGATGTTTTAAACTATCTTTTTCAAACATGCATGCAATTTTAAAACTAACTGTTCTAAAATCAATTGCTAATTAAAACTAACTGTTTTAATAGCACACCAAGTTGATTAAAACTAACTGTTTTTGTCAACTTGCCTTTTCTATGAAACAATCATCTATAGGTTTTAAAACAAAATCTACCGTTTTGAAAAAATTGGTAATTTTAAATATAAAACCTACATGTTTTGTGATACAACCTAGTTTTAAAATAACCTTTCTATTTAAAACTACTAACATGCAAGATATCACAAATAATCAATCAACCATGCAATTAAACAATAATTAATCACATAATAGCTAATTATAGTTTTTGCCAACGTTTGTTTCCTAGGGACCAATAATGACCTATTTCACTAAAAGCTTCAAAACTTGCGTAGCTCCCACTGGCCTCGCCATGTTTGTTAGAACTCCGGTAAGAGGAAGAATTTTGGTAGCTCCCACTGGCCTCGCCATCCCGAAAGAATAAAACATCTATCCTAAGGTCATTATTACATAAGGGGTTGTAAACGGCACGCAGGCCTCCCCGTAAATATGTCAAGGGTCTAGGTTGGCAAAACACTATAATATATATATATATATATACTCAAACTGAGATGTATATATAGAACTCAAGCAATCACGCAATTATATATATATGCAATATGGTAAAAACGAGAAATAAATCTGGATCCGTTAAAATTATCTTGTCTTAATTATCGCAAAACTTGGTTTTATAACTGATTCGAAAAACAAACTGTTTTATGAACCAAAATATTTTAATCTGAAAATAGTTTTATTCTGATTTATAAACTCATCTAGACTTATAAACCATAAGTCTTATAATTCAAAAACCAATTTTACAATTTATCCAAAATTATATCAAACCGGGTTTTATTGATCAAATTTTAAAATACTGGCCTTTGTGTTTTAATAAATTAGTGAAAACACGAAAACATGCCCAAAAATTATTTTGAAACTTGATTTTATAAAATACTTATCAAACCGGACTATTTTAGTCCAACTGGTTCGAATGAATAATAACCTGAATAAGAACTAAGGCCTAAAATCATTAACTCTAATTGGGCCATAAGCTTGGTCCAAAAACTGGGCTTGTGGGCCTATTCTCAATTTGTAAATTTCGGGCCCGTTATGGTTTTTACGATTTGTCAGAAAAACGATCGTGGATCGAGAAACCCTAATCGTCGTGTTTCGTGTTTCGCAATCAATCACCACCAACTGTTATCGACTTGTAAACGATTGACGGTGACAACAACTGAGTTACTATCGCCATTGACGATGGTAACCACGGCCGCCATCATCTTTTGGCGGTTTCAAATCCGTTGATCGCCATCACCACAAACGGTGGTGTGGCTCTTAATCGGTTACCGCCGCCTCCCGGCTGTCAACAACTATAATCGCCACCACCATTGCCGCCTCACGTGGCTGTTCCAAAAACATCACCACCACCGTCGCCGTTTCCGGCTTCGGTGGTTTGTTCAATCGATCGCCACTACCGTGGTTTTTGTTTCTGGCTTCGGCCGTTTCCGCCGCCATCACCACCTGTGGTGCGGCCGGCTTTGTCGTCTTTGGTTCATGATTACCACCGTACAACGCCATCAATCACCACCAATCTGGTGGCGATACGATTGGCGATCGGGATTATCGCCGCCACCACCGCTCGGTGGTTTAGAAGCTGTCGGCCACCACCACTCGGTGGTTTTGGCCGTGTAGTCACACGATCACCGCCACCACCTCTCTGGTGGTTTGGTCGGGCGTCCGCCGCCGCCGCTTTGCGCAGTTTGGCCGGCGATTGTGACTGGTGGTATGATCCGGTGTCGACGGCCAAGAACACCGCCATCCATCACCGCTGTCGCGGTTTCAGGTGGTTGCGTTTGTGGCCTTGTCTCGGCCACGACTTGCTATTGTGAACATTAAACGCCGCCACCACCTCTCTGGTGGTGTGGCCAGGCGTCCGCCGCCGCCGCTTTGCGCGGTTTGGCCGGTGCATTCGGTGAACCGAAAAAACTACCACCACCGCTTCTGGGTGCGGTTGGTGGTTCGATCCCAGCCATCGCCGCTCGGCCACCACGGATCAGTGGTTCGGCCTTGCGGTGGTTTTCGTTGCTTCTTACGGCCATAGTTATGGCTTAGGTCGTACGGCCACCACCACCCTGGTGGTTCGGCCGGTGTTTGGTCCCACAGCCAACGCCGCTACCACCATGTTGGTGGTTTGGCTATGGCCACCACCGCTCTTGGTGGTTTGAGGTTGATTTGATTTCGGGTTTTTCGAACGATAAGCATAGTTAAAAATCAAAAATTTATATAAGCCATTAACATAATAAAAATCAGATTTTTAAACTTGTTATGCAAGAAACAGATTTTAACGGATCACACATAAACAGATAAATTGATAAAACTAAAACGATTTTAACAATGGCTCTGATACCACTGTTGGGTTTTTATGGGTATCCTCGGATCAAACTGACTCGAAGGTTAACACGGATCTCAAAAACCTCACTGGTTTAATAGATCCCATAGGTTTAACAATCAAACTGATAAAACCCATATGATCAAATACACACTGTTTCGATCTTATCATGCGGAAGCGATAAAGTTAAAAACCCTTAAATGCTCATTGATCTTTAATCGTTCTAGTTTAATTAATTCTAATGGTTTAGATGATTCACCTGGATTGCTCGAGAACTAGTCCACCGGTGATCGACCAACGAATGTTCTTCTTGTTGAACCGAATGAAAACCCGAAGATTGGAAAACTGAAACTGGAATCCGAAAAAGGGGGGGGGGGGTGTCGCCGGCTGGAGAGAGAGAGAGAGGGAGAGAGGAACTGGAACTGATTTTTGTTAGCTGAAAAAGCTTAATTTTTCCTTAACCCATAAGCCTTATTTATATGGAGGAAAAAACACAGTTTGAACAATATTCAGTTTCCATATAATAGTTATCTCAAATTCTTTCCCTTTTTAATTACTGGAAAAGAATTTGCTTATGACAATCTTTTATATATATATATTTATCTAATATATATAAAACTAATTAATTAACTATTATATATTTATTTTATCAAATAAATATACAATCTTCTAATTAATTAATAGCCCTCCAACTTTGGGAATTCTGACTGAAAATACCCAATTGATTTATAATTCACTATTATAAATCCTAACTCCCATTTCCGGGTTTCATTTAACTTATTCGATTTATAGGTCCTCACAGGTGTGACCCTCAAGTGTCTTGTAACATTGGATGTGTAATTACTTGGTTTGTCAACTCTGCACATAATCCCTAACACCTTCAAATGATTATGAGTCATGCATGGAGAGCTACAGTTCTGACTCTCCTCTTCTGGTACCACATCAGTCGCTTCCACATCAGTCGCTTCCGGGTATGGAGATGTATAGTTCTGACTCTTCTTCACCTCCTATGTCTCCACATCATTCGCCTTCATATGACACGCCTTTAGCACGTCGGTCTCCTCTTCCTCTTACGCCGTCTCCTACATATAGAGGTCCTCAACTAAGGGTACTACCTCACCCTCCATCTCCAGTTCAGGATGATTCACCTTCTCGCACTCCCTCTCCACCAGTCAAAGCTCCTCGTCGTGCTCCGAACAACCCCGTGACACATGGCCCTCAGCGGCCGATTCATGGTCAATGGAGGCAGCCATCGGTATCACCTCCCAAGGTGATCTATACCAGGGAGAAGGGTGCACTTTCAAATCGCAGAAAGTATGTGGAGGTGCTAAAATCAGTCAAGTGGGATAGAGAGAGAAGGCGTGGCAGTTACCTTGAGGATACTCATAAATCCATCTTCACTAACAGGGTGGAGAACTTGCCTCTGGAGAAGTACTACGACATCACCAATCTGCCGCCACAAAAGCAGACTAGGTATCTCTATTGGATGGATAGTCAAGCCAAACCCAAAGCAGATGTGTTCTTCTATGATAACCTGATCATCCAAATCAGTGAGGTTTCATCCGTATGCTTCCAAAGCTTATGGTTCTCAGTCTTTTCTGTCATCCGAAAGAGAAACAAGGAGTTCACATTCACCGAAGCTGATTTCGATAATGTGCATATTGATGACATAGATACATTATACACTGACTTGAAGACGCTTACAACCCGACCTCAGGAGACATTCAAAGGACTAGAAGCTGTTAAGCGCTTTATCGAGAGGAACCGGGAGAACTCAGAGACTCATGACTTTCAGATCGGGTTAGAGAGTCATCAGAACACGATCAACCTCTCCCCGCCAAACCAAGACCTCCCAAACATCGATCGTTATCCTCTCTACCAAGTCCTCGAGAAACCAACTCTTGGAGTAGTGTACCAGAATCAGAAGGAAGAGAAGAAGTTTATGCGATGCGATGAGGTTCACAAGTACAGTGATGGGACGCTCTGTAACACTCGAAATAATAATAATAATATATGGTTATATAATTGGAAAATAAGGTTTAGGGTTAAAATAATTCAAACAAAAGGTTAAGGGTGGAAACTGTAAATACTTTTGAATTTTGATTTTGGACGTGGGAATGGTTTTGAGAAAATCTTGGCGGCAGTAGTTTGTGGTTATGGAGTGGTTTTTATGGCAAGAATTAAGGGATAAACATTCATTTTTGTTATTATCAAGCAAAAAGGAAATTGGGAGATAGAGAGAGAGATAGCCACAAGGAGGGTGACGTTTTCTTTGTAAGGAAGCCAATTTCAGATTTCAAGGTAAGAAAATTATGCTTTCTTTTTATTGATGTTATCCCATGATTTATTTGAGGCTATTGAGTTTTTGTATGGATTTGGTTAAAGTGATTTAGAAAATGAAAATGAAATTACTGCTGTTGTGCGTCCATGTATGTATTAGAGGAGATAATGGAGGTGTGAATATAAATACATAAACACTCATACAAGTTGTTTTGTAATGATGTTCCTTGAAAAGTTGTCAGATTATATACATATATATATATAAAGGGTACTATATATATATATAATCTAGATTATTGTGAAGAAAAGCAAAGTACACTTGGTTTGGAAATGATGTTATTATGGTTTCATATTTACACGTGTGTGTGTAATGGTGAATAGGAGTCAAGTGACATCATGTGTACTTGGTGATTGATGATCATGAAAAGATACATGTATATATATATGTGTGTGTGTGTAAGACTTATTGGTTGGTGTAAGATGCATGAGGCTTCTGGACTTTGATGTGCACATATAAAGTTATATATGTGAAGGAGATATATTTGATATTATATATATATTCATGCATGAAAAGTGGATAACCCCATAGTTTTGTGACAGTTTAGTATTGTTAATGGAAAAATCCATTTACTGTTTATTTTATAAACATGCATATAATATGCATGTTAGAGTCTTAAAGGGTAAACGGCTTAAGGCGTCTAAAATAGTACGAAGATTAAATAAATTGTTACGAGATTACTAAATGGCTCGTAAGTGACAATTTATTTATAGAAGAAGGATGCTTAGTAATTTTAATGGTTTGTGTAGGGTTGGGAGCTATTTTGGAACGAGTGAACCTACACTAAACTAAGGTGAGTTTTCATGAGATTTCTCTAAGATGTATATTCATGTGTAGATACAATTATTGGGAGTATTATTTGTTGGAGTTGCATATGTATTAATTGGTGGCCTATTATATTCATGTTTACGGGTGATGTTTACATGATTATATATATGTTGAATATTTGTTATGCATGGTGAAATTATCTACGTATATGTTACGAGGAGTTTATATGTACATTTATTTTCAAAGGAGAATTACATGCTAATTGGGTTATTTGGTGCTAATATTAATAGCATGTGGTTAATGAAATTATTTGGAGATGATGTATACGGCCCGTCAGGGTGTCGATATGTGGATAAGGACTGAGCTCGATACGTCACATTAAGGGGTGGCATGCCCCAGTAATGGGTGCCGGACGGGTGTGAGCCGTGCAACCCAGGGAATGCCAGTGACGGAGTGGTCCTAATCGGTGAACCACAATCAGGAGCGTTGTTCAGTTTATTTGTTTAATACTATTATGTGTATTTATTTAATGATAAATGCATGAACGACAAGAAATATTACATGTGACACTATTCATGAACTCACTTAGCTTCTAGCTAACTTTTATATGCATCTCAGGAGCTGGTGGTTCAGGGTTGGACAAAGGGAAGGGCAAAGCGTAGGATGTTCTTAATTACTTATCTTTTGTTATGCATGTTTTAGCTGAACTAATAATTGGTGTAATTTAAGACTTATGTAATTGAGTCTGGTATGGGACAGACTCAGGTAGGAGACTTTATTTCCTTTAAGTTAAGACTTCCGCTGTGTTGATGTTTTATTGTAAATTTTGGGAGTTTCTTTTATATTTAATTTTGCATTTGACTTAAATGATGTAACACTATCCAAGGGTGGATTTTGGGGTGTTACAAGTTGGTATCAGAGCTGTAGTTTAAGCGGATTAGGTTAAGATATTAGCCTAAGCTTAAACTCGTAAGGTTCTAAGGAGAAGAAGGGATTAAGATGTCGTTAGATATCATTAGGAAAGATGAATTCCTATGACTTAGTGATGCCTAGTGTATAAGTTTGGTTCTTTTGCTCAGCTTAATTTCCATTAAGTTTGATTTGCCACTATGATGTCTGACCTAGTGTCATGTGTGCTTGTAGGGATATGTCTAGAGGAGGTAGAGTAGCGGCTCGGGCTAGGAGAGGACGTGCGAGACGCATTGCAGCAGCGATGAGGCTTATTATGCAGGGAGGATCCAGGGATCACCGTCGCAGTAGTCCTTCTAGGAGTGGACCTAGCAGGCGAAGCCCCTATGGAGATCAGCGTCGCACGAGCCAGGAGAGCAGCCCCAGCACCAGGGACATTGAGGTGGTAGTGGAGCAGAGAGTAGAGCGGGAGGTCACTCCCGAGTACACCCCGAGTACGCCCCTTGAGGAGTATCACACTGAGGAGGACCCAGATGAAGAGTATCCTATGGAGGAGGACCCATATGAGGAGGAAGCGCGCATGTTATATAGGGAGATCGAGAGCCTTAGAGATGAGCTATCCAGGTCTCAGGGGGAGACGACCATCGCTAGGGAGACGGCAAGTCGTCTTCAGAATTGGAATGCTGATCGGGAGGCTAGACTGAGTGCATTAGATTTTCAGAATGTGTGTCTACGTGGCACCAATGGTGGCTTGAAGGAGGAGAATCGTGAGCTCAAGGGCGAGCTGAGAATAGCTAGGAGATCATGGAGGACCCGAATTGGAGATCGTACCCGGTACTATGGTGCTACAACATCGGAGTATTTTGGTTTGGTTCGCGAGTACGTGGGCCGTTGGAGGCATCAGTTCCAGCAGGGGCCGAGCCTGAGGTTCCTCTGGAGTTATCGTCCAGCACGAACCTACGAGGAGGAGATCAGAGCAGCCTACTACCCACGCGACATGCCGTGAGTATCGATTGGAGTACAGAGTTAGAGTTAGCACTCAGTTCAGTAGATCAGTACTTGAAAGTGGTTATTTAGCTTTGTTTTAGAACAAAATTTATTTTGTTTCAAAACTATGTACGTATGATCAGTTAGACCCGTTTTTACTTGGTTTTCGTTTATGTATGTTTAGCTATGCTATCTCTTTACAGAAGCTAACAATTTGTGAAAAAAAAGTTGTTTCTTTAGCATGAGAGCTTGCTCATATGCTTGTGTGTATAGGTATGTACACACTCATAGATATATATATATATATATATACATGGGATATAAGCTACCTTATTGAATAAGGTAGGGGCCATGTAGAGGTTGATAGCCTTTACGTGGAAGGAGTACTCATGTTATGGCACTATAATTGCTAGGTGAAGTTGGTGTTCCAATACTAGTATGTTGTCATTTCAATGTGTTCCATCAAAGGAAAGTTCATCGTTTTGTCGAAAGACTTAAAGTAAACATCAAGAGGTATGTTGAGGTGACAGTACCTAAAACTTTTCTTTAGACCTTAAAGTGGCCAAGATAGTAGAGAAAAATAGTGACAGACCGACAGAGGTCGGAAGAGGTGTTAAGGGAAAGTGGGAAGACAACAGTAAGAGATCCTAGATTGCTAAGTTTGGATCTGGTTTGAAACCTAAAGAAAGTGGGTGAACTTCCCGTTATGCAGTAAGTGTAACAAGAGTCATTTGGTGAATTTAAGATAGGAAGCATATGGTGCTTTAAGTGTGGAAGGTAGGGAATAATCAGCAAGAATGTCCAGAAAGTTGTAAGTGCTTTGAGTGTGGAATGTCAGGGCATATCAGGTCAAAATGTCCTAAGCTAAAAAAAAATTCCGCCTGAAGTCTATGGTTAGAGAGTGATGCAAGCAGAAGTGGAAACACGACGAAAGAAGTCCTGAAGGCTAAAGGGGCAGAGCTTAGGTGATAACGATCGAGGAGGCAAAGGAGATCCCTAATGTTGTATCAAATATGTGTCATTGATTGTTATGCCTTGGTTTTAATTGATTTGGGTGTGCACAAAATCTATGTTTCCACTACTCCCCTTCACTACTTGAACGGAAAAATTAATCAACTAGAAATGAGCTTTATAGTTGAAATAGCTGACGAAAGTCAGAGAGAGATTGTTGGGATCATCGAGGTTTGCACGATAATTGTAGGTGGAAAGGAATTTCTATCTACAATGATGCCAATGTGTTTAGGCAGATTTGATGTAGTCCTAGGAATGGACTGTTTGTCTGAGAATGATGCTTAGATAGTGTGTGATAAGAAAATGATTAAGGTTTAGACTCCAATTGGAAAGTTTGAGTATGTTCGTGGAGATAGAAAGAAAGGCGAGATAGAAATTATCTTGATGTTGTAGGCAACGAAATGAGAGTATATGTTCAAATGGATTTAATTGATCGGATAAGAGAGACTCAGAAGGAGGGTCAGTTGGAAGAAGAATGTTAAGAAGGAAAGAATAGTGGGGCAAGTCAAGTTACTGACTGTGGGCCAGATGTAGTGTACAAATTTGGGAATCGAGTTTGGTTTTCCTTCTAGACGATAAGTTAAGAGCTTACGTAATAGATTTTGGAGGTAGCTGGGATAGTCACCTATCGTTAGCCCTGTTAGAGCTTCTGTAAGGCCGTAAGGGAAAGACGCCAGTGGGTTGTACTGACGTCGGAAGAGGTAGTTAGTTGGACTTGAGTTAGTCCACCAGAACTCAAATAGATAGTTTAGGTAAGAGAAAGATTGAAAGTGACCTATGAAAGGTAGAAAAGTTATACAGATAAGAGGTGTAGGCCTCTTGAGTTTTAGATGGGAGTAAAGGTGATGTTGAGGATATCACCTTGGAAAGGAATCGCAAGATTTGGAAAGAGGTGCAAATTGAACCAAAGATATGTTGGACAGTTTGTAGTGGTAGCAAGAGCGGCAGTAGTGGCTTATCGACTTAAACTGCCGGCAGAGCCCAGTGGTATACACGACACATATCATGTATCGAGTTTGAGATAGTGTTTGGCAGACGAGTCTCGCCAAGTGAGTCCAACCGAGGTTGAACTCAATGCAAAACTAAGGTGTGTGAAAGAGTTGTTTAAGTCTTGAAAGAACAATTAATAAGTTAGGAGACCAGAATATACCACTGACGCTAGTAAAGTGAAGGTTCTTAAGGGTCTAAGATGGCCTGGGAACCTGAGCAAGAAAAGAGGATGAAGTACCCTCTTTTGTTTCCAGATTAGCAAGAACTTCGAGGATGAAGTTTCCTTGAAGAAGGGGGTATTTGTAACACCCTAAATTTTAAGGAACAATAATTATTTAATAAAGGTATTATATATCTATATAACCCCAAGGAGTCAGAAAAAAGGGGGGTGAATCTCAGCCCTTGGATCAAAATGAAAATAAATCTGAGCCCTTCAAAATAGCCTATTTTACAGTTACTTCTTCTCTCCATCTCTTTTCAGCTTTCTTCTCCACGACTTCCCTTCTATCCACTCCACGACTTCCTGATTTCTCTCCTCAATTCTTGCTGGCAACCTCTCCATATCCCTTTTAACTGTATGCTCCATCTCTCCCACGACCTAAACTCCTCCCATCACCCTTCAGACTCATCTTCAACCTCCTCCCATCTCCCACGAGGTCCATCATCTTCAACCTCCATGTCAAAGCTTTATAAATTGGGGAACTTTCAAAATCAAATGGATTCTTACTGCAGTTCCCCCATTCAATTACATTTCTTCTTCTTTCAACAGCAATCGTCTTGCGACCATCGTTTTCCGGTAAACCTCTATTCGCAATTTCAAATTCGATAATTGTTAACTGATAAATTATGAGTCATTTTAAAATTTTGGTTTTTAAAAGTTCCCAAAATTTCATTCTCTAATCACATGATCAGTTTCGTTTTTTAATTTGAGTAGTTAAAGAATCATTTTATTACTTCAATATGGGTTGTGAAGTTGGCTGGAATCTTGAGTTGTTGCTGCAAAACCTCTGTACACCAGGTGTTTGTGGAAATGTCTATGTGAACTAAGAGACACATTGATATAGAAAGTGGGACTCACAGCTTATTCAGGCAACTATACATCACATTTTGTTAGTGGCTTAATGATATAGAAAGTGGCTTATTCAAAGCCGTTTTAATTTATTGACCGGATGAATGGATGGGGATCCCATACATTATAATATAAACCATAAAATACATGTCTATTCTAAGAGGGTGTTTGGGATTGCGTTTAGAAAAGGCTTTTTAGCTTATTGACTTCCTGGAGAAGTCAATAAGCTAAAAAGCCTGTTTGGCAAATATAAAACTCCATTTGAAAAGGCTTTTTTGTGGGATAAGTGTTTTTCATTGGATTATTACAATTGTGATAAGTGTTTTTCATTGGATTATTACAAGTGTGATGATCGTCTTTTTTTTTACAGAATTTAGAGCTTTTTTGTTCAAAAGGGGCTTAAATTGGTAACAGCGAGCGAGAAAATCCGGTGCTTCATTTGCTTATCAATGGTGGAGCATTTGGCGTCCATCTTTGGGACGGAGAAGCACAGAGTCAATCGTCCAACGATTGGAGCCTGTACGCATGGCGATCGTTGTTCTAGGCTTCACAAAAATCCTAGCATTAGCCCTACTTTGCTGTTGTCTAACATGTACCAGCCTCGTATGATCACTCCTGGTATTGATGCTCAAGGAAATCCCATCGATCTTGGAAAAATCCAACAGGACTTTGAGGTATAGTAACATCTTGTCAAGGTGTTTCTTTGTTTCATTCGAATGATTTAGTTTTTTCATTGGTCAACTGCTTATTAGATTAACATATCTCATTGATATATTGCCAATTGCAAGTTAGGTGTAATATTGTCTGTCTTATTGCATTGAAAGTAAATATCATTTTTTCTTGATTAATTGTTTCAGTCCTTGTACATCTCTGCTATAATTGAGACCCAAATCCATAAATCTGCAGTTGGCACCCGTTCATGCATTTGCAAACCAAAACATCTTAATTGCTTGTCTTTTTGGCATCTTCACTCTGGTTTGTGTAGGTTACTGGATAAAGCAAGGCTTCTTAAGGCGGTGTTGCTATTTTAGATAGGTGTTATGGCCAAATGCGTGCTCCAACATCAATCCCATCTTCAAATGATGGGTAAAAGCAAGAAAAACAATTTCATTACAAGTTAACAGGTTGTTTGTTTGGTGTCTTCCATTTGTATTGTAGGGAGTGACTAATATAATTGAGCTAATATAAGAAAAACAATTTCATTTCCATTTCTAATTTCTCTGTGTTCTTACAAAAATGTCAGCCAATTTTGATATAATTACGTTCTGAACTGGGTAAGTGTTCAAGTAAACAGCCCCTTAGAGGTATAATGGCCTTATATATATAAAGTGTTTGGTTTGTGTTCAGTAGCCTTGGATATAAGGATGTCTATCGATCTCCTAATCTCTTCCACTTCTTCTTGATTTGTTTTGCATGCTTCTAAAGTAGCTTTATGGTTTTTATATGTTTTTGTAGATACTTTCTTACAAGATGTCGATCAAACTGATGCATGGAAAGGAAACACAAAAAATAGGCTGCACTTGCACTCTGTGCTATATGGATCAGGGAGTGTGCTGCAATCTGTTACCTGTTTTCCCAACGCTGATGATGCTAATAGTTATTGAGCATGCATTATGCTCATATTATTTACATAATTACATCAATTTTATATGTTCTATAATTTAGACATTTTGTTGTGTTTAAAGATCTTTAGTTCAATGATTTTTGTAGCCAAAATTTGCAATTGTTGACATGAAGCTGCCAATTGTGTTTCTGATCTGTAGTTCTATGATTCTTTTAGCTAGAATTTGCAACTGTTGACATGAAGCTGAATAGCAAGTATGTTCTTGGCATGTATGAATCGACTTATGAACTGTTGACATGAAGCTCAATAGTTATATATCTTACTTTTTTTTTCTTCCAAAATTAGTTTGATGTTGAATGTTGTGTCACATCTTACTATCCTTCTTACCTTCTCATTATGATTTGGTGTGGCATTATATCTACAGTTCACATGTACCTCTTCTCATTATGATAACTTGATAAGGTATAATTTTATGTACCTTTTCGTGGCACTTGATTATCTTTTCAAATGTTTGGTTTTGGGTGGGGGAAATTGTTAATTAGGTGAAAGTAACACTTCCTAAATACTCTGCGTATTCAAGGCTATTGTATCCTAGATGGTGGTTTATTGATGATTTACTGTTTTCCAAATGGTTAGTAATATCAAGCAAATAATCAAAATTAAGTTCATCTCATTTAGGTTGTAAGCCATGTTGAAGGCGATTGATGTTTTCTCGGCGTATGAGGATATTGGATTACATGATGACAAGGTATACATGGTGTTTGTGGATGTTTACAAAACACTTATTCGGTAAGTTATAACTGCTTACCAGCTCACATTACCTTATTGGATAAACATGCCAAGGATTGAGAATCTTGTCCGGTAAGGGCGATGACAATGTCCGAGAGTTTTACCCGATAAGTGAGAGTGACAACGTATGCAAGGAATTTTACTAATTCAAAATATTTTACCACACAATCGTATTTCATTCAATTGAAGTAATATCAAATAACTGAGTCTACATTAAAAACATACGATGAACCCGACCACCGGACGGGTATAATACTAGTTATTATAGATTCTGGTGAGAAATAGTTGAAGGGTTTGAAAAAAAAAAATTCAAACCCAAGTGCAAGGGTGAAAAGTAGTAAAAAGGGAAAGCTTGAGATGGCTAAGAGTAACTTTCAATTTGGGAGTTTGAAATGGATTTGTTATGGACGTAAGAAAGAGTGGGAGTGGTTACTTCTCTCCACCACTCCATCCCACCATCATCAACCATCAAATTTGATTCCATCAATATTTCTCTTTTGAATTTTAGAGAAATAAGAGAGAAAATTAGAGATAAACTTGAGAGAAAGCCAAGAGGAATTGGTGGCTTAAGGCGGTGCAAGCGAGGATTGGCGGTCGTGATTGCAAGACGATGTCGGAAGGTAAAAGTTCCGCTCTCGTTAATGTCGCGTGACGTTATTTCGTTTCGTTATATTACGTTTAAAAGAAAGAATGTTGGTGTCAAACCGCTACCACCCATGGCGGTGGTGCGGTAGTGGAGCGGTGGTAGTGCGGCGGTGGTTGGCGGTTATAACCATCGACCAGTATGAAACCGTCAAGGTGCGGCGGTTAAAGGTGGTGAGGACCCCGCTTCATAGCGACGTGAGGGTTCAACATTGATTAAAATTGGAGAGGTTAAGGGGTGTGGCCATGAAAATACATGTATAAGAGATATAAAGACTTAATAAAAAGGGTGGGGTGCATGTGGCTTCAAGTTACTGCATGTCTATGTATATATTAAGTTGTATGTACGTTATGCATGTTAGATTTTTGGCGCATGAGGATTTTAAGATGGAGAAGTGTGTATGTACACATTAAAAATATTGTGTATATATTTATATAAATTTATACATATACTATCGGTGACTATGGGGTGTAGACGGGAATGGTTTTAAAGAGTCTAATTTGAATAAGGAGGTTAAGTAAATTGTTACGTAAGTTGAATTATTATATGGAATAATTCGGGGTATCTTTGGTATATTAAATTTGGATAATTTAATATATTAATAGACGAGTTATTTTATAGTTATTTCTCGTGAGAACGACGGTGGTTTCGTTAGTCGCTAATAACGAATCAAGAGACGTCGTTAGAGATCATGATTACGTTTGCATACGTAATCGGGACAGAGGCAAATAGAGATGTTTTAGAACGTTGTCGAACCGAGTCTCGGAAGAGTTGACTGAGGTTGACCATAGTTGACTTTTGTTGAATTTTGCGTAAAGTCAAGTTATTGATGGTAGATGTTATGTGAGTATTCATGTGATTTCCCCTAGGGTGTATACATATGTATGAAAACTGTTTCGCATGATACATATGTGCGGTGTTATATATATGTTATATATGGTGTGTAGAGTTATTTACATGTTTACGGGTGTTGTTTTCATGTTTATAACTGAGCAGAGGAGTTGCATGTTTTCTTTGTATTTAAAGGTGTTTTAAATAATTGTTTACATGTGTTATTTGGGGAAAATCCTATAAGGAGTGGCACGACCCAGTAATAGGCGCCGGACGGGTGTGAGCCGAGCGACCTAGGGAATGCCTGTGACAGGAGTAAATCTGCCAGGTGACGCAGATTAGGAGATTGTTTGGTACCAATGTTTTTTTTTTATATGGTGTATGTTTTGTAAAACGGTTAAGGAACAAAACTGTACATTTGGTGCTTGTCAAGTGGAGATTCCACAAAGGGTCAGAAATGACATGGGAACCTGAAGCAGAAAAGAAAAAAAAAAGAACTATCCTCAGCTGCTTTAGTCGGTAGAAATTTCGAGGACGAAATTTTTATGAGAGGGAGGTAGTTGTAACACTCGAAATAATAATAATAATATATGGTTATATAATTGGAAAATAAGGTTTAGGGTTAAAATAATTCAAACAAAAGGTTAAGGGTGGAAACTGTAAATACTTTTGAATTTTGATTTTGGACGTGGGAATGGTTTTGAGAAAATCTTGGCGGCAGTAGTTTGTGGTTATGGAGTGGTTTTTATGGCAAGAATTAAGGGATAAACATTCATTTTTGTTATTATCAAGCAAAAAGGAAATTGGGAGATAGAGAGAGAGATAGCCACAAGGAGGGTGACGTTTTCTTTGTAAGGAAGCCAATTTCAGATTTCAAGGTAAGAAAATTATGCTTTCTTTTTATTGATGTTATCCCATGATTTATTTGAGGCTATTGAGTTTTTGTATGGATTTGGTTAAAGTGATTTAAAAAATGAAAATGAAATTACTGCTGTTGTGCGTCCATGTATGTATTAGAGGAGATAATGGAGGTGTGAATATAAATACATAAACACTCATACAAGTTGTTTTGTAATGATGTTCCTTGAAAAGTTGTCAGATTATATACATATATATATATATATAAAGGGTACTATATATATATATATATAATCTAGATTATTGTGAAGAAAAGCAAAGTACACTTGGTTTGGAAATGATGTTATTATGGTTTCATATTTACACGTGTGTGTGTAATGGTGAATAGGAGTCAAGTGACATCATGTGTACTTGGTGATTGATGATCATGAAAAGATACATGTATATAAATATATATGTGTGTGTAAGACTTATTGGTTGGTGTAAGATGCATGAGGCTTCTGGACTTTGATGTGCACATATAAAGTTATATATGTGAAGGAGATATATTTGATATTATATATATATTCATGCATGAAAAGTGGATAACCCCATAGTTTTGTGACGGTTTAATATTGTTAATGGAAAAATCCATTTATTGTTTATTTTATAAACATGCATATAATATGCATGTTAGAGTCTTAAAGGGTAAACGGCTTAAGGCGTCTAAAATAGTACGAAGATTAAATAAATTGTTACGAGATTACTAAATGGCTCGTAAGTGACAATTTATTTATAGAAGAAGGATGCTTAGTAATTTTAATGGTTTGTGTAGGGTTGGGAGCTATTTTGGAACGAGTGAACCTACACTAAACTAAGGTGAGTTTTCATGAGATTTCTCTAAGATGTATATTCATGTGTAGATACAATTATTGGGAGTATTATTTGTTGGAGTTGCATATGTATTAATTGGTGGCCTATTATATTCATGTTTACGGGTGATGTTTACATGATTATATATATGTTGAATATTTGTTATGCATGGTGAAATTATCTACGTATATGTTACGAGGAGTTTATATGTACATTTATTTTCAAAGGAGAATTACATGCTAATTGGGTTATTTGGTGCTAATATTAATAGCATGTGGTTAATGAAATTATTTGGAGATGATGTATACGGCCCGTCAGGGTGTCGATATGTGGATAAGGACTGAGCTCGATACGTCACATTAAGGGGTGGCATGCCCCAGTAATGCGTGCCGGACGGGTGTGAGCCGTGCAACCCAGGGAATGCCAGTGACGGAGTGGTCCTAATCGGTGAACCACAATCAGGAGCGTTGTTCAGTTTATTTGTTTAATACAATTATGTGTATTTATTTAATGATAAATGCATGAACGACAAGAAATATTACATGTGACACTATTCATGAACTCACTTAGCTTCTAGCTAACTTTTATATGCATCTCAGGAGCTGGTGGTTCAGGGTTGGACAAAGGGAAGGGCAAAGCGTAGGATGTTCTTAATTACTTATCTTTTGTTATGCATGTTTTAGCTGAACTAATAATTGGTGTAATTTAAGACTTATGTAATTGAGTCTGGTATGGGACAGACTCAGGTAGGAGACTTTATTTCCTTTAAGTTAAGACTTCCGCTGTGTTGATGTTTTATTGTAAATTTTGGGAGTTTCTTTTATATTTAAGTTTGCATTTGACTTAAATGATGTAACACTATCCAAGGGTGGATTTTGGGGTGTTACACGCTCCACATCATCAACAAAGGGTTGGCTACCGAAAAGAAGAGGCTTGAGCTTGAGGTGTTGAAGACCAAGCACTGGATAAATCCCTCCATCCTGATAGACGAGGTTTTCCAGATCATCGAGCATCGGCTAGAACCTCGCATTATTCAACGACGTTTCGAATCTTATTGTGGTCTTCGGAAGATAGAGGGACCAGTCAAAAGAGTTGAGGAGAGACCGCCACCACCACCATCACGAAGAAGAGAAGATTCATCAAAGAATCCCAAAGAGACTGAAGGGTCAAAGAAGAAATCATCAAGTCATCATCAGAAGCGGAGAAATTGACACAAAGGGGGAAATTGTTAGAAATATTTGTTAGTTGCGTCAATTTGTAATTTCTCTAAAGTTGGTTGTCATTTATGTAATTTGTGTTTAAGGCCCATCTAATTTTAAAAAAGCCTAGTCCATAGAGTGAGTATAAATAGTGGATGTAATCTTCATTTGTACTTCTTGCTTCTCTCATCAATATATGGAATGCAATCTACTTTGGATCCTTGTACTTAGCATATACATCATCTTGATTAAGTGTTCTTGATTTGATTGATTTGGCACCCACACAACCACATTCAAGGCCCTCTCATTTCAACTGGTAGAGAAGAAACTAAGACTCAAGTCTCAATATATATATGCGCGCAAGAGTTGACTATTAACGTCGATTTTCTAGACACGACATTTGACGGTTGGCTCGAATATCTCTCTGATTTCTACTGAAGTTTTTATTCTAGTTGGATGGCTACCGATATTTAGGTGTCCAAGCTCAGCTCGTGGTGTAGTTTATTAAATAACTCTCCGGAATTCTGGGTTTTCATAAACGATGCTTCGATAAATCTGCAACTGAGTTCCGGTCTCTTCCATGGTATAGGTGGGTTCAGGAACAAGATGAGTTTGGGAATGGTATTGTGAGTGTCCGTGTGTTAGGTTAGGTGGATATTGACTAAGGTCAATAGTATATATTGTAGTTCAATAATAATAATAATAATAATAATAATAATAATAATAATAATAATAATAATAATAATAATAATAATAGTAATAGTAAAAGTAAAAATACCTTATTGTCCTTACTTTAATTGACTTTTTTAGCAATGTTAGGATGAAGGAGTAAAAGAGAAATGAAATACAAACCATAAGGATGAAAAAAACAATTTTTAAACCACAGGACTAAAATCGTTATAAACACCAAACCACAGGGACGAAAATCGTAGTTTACTCTATTTTCTATATACGTTAATTTGATTTAATAGTAACCAAGTTTGAAAAAATTTTCATCTAAGTCACTCATATTTTTCTTTTTGGGTTAACTTCATAGAATAGTGACCATGTTTGAAATATAACACCCAATCTCTAAACACAATTTTTTTTTAATCAAATTATATTAAGAAAAATAACCAATAACCAATAACATCGTTTAAATCATTCAAAATCCCCAAAATTAAACGTTTAGTTAAGTAACTAAAGTCAACCCAACACTATCGGAATGCCGCTGCGGGAGTCATCAAGCCGGAGCCTTGCTTTTATCCTTGCTCGAACTTGTACCTAAAAAAAATATGAGAATTCGTGGGTAAGCACAACCGCTTAGTGAGCAAGTAATCACATACAATATATCGCAAACAATATATATATATATATAAACATCTCATCCACTTTAAAACATCACATCTTAACGGTTTTCCGCTCTTCGGACCATCCCGCAGTCCGGCCTTAGTGGTTACCCACTCTTCGGATCGTCCCACGACCCGGCCCTAGTGGTTACCCACTCTTCGGGTCATCCCGCAACCCGGCCTCATCAACAACATACACACATATATATATATATATATATATATATATATCACAACATAAAGCACGTAAAAACCCACTCACCTCGAACGCTGAAATAATCAATCACAACGAGGACTCGAACTCTGTACAGCTACTCTGAAACAATTTAAGCACATATATCCACCTATGAGAAATCTACCAAGCGATTATAGCGATTCTAAAC
Source organism: Centaurea solstitialis (assembly GCA_030169165.1). NCBI lineage: Eukaryota > Viridiplantae > Streptophyta > Magnoliopsida > Asterales > Asteraceae > Centaurea > Centaurea solstitialis. The sequence continues at coordinate 70,003,472 of CM058046.1, forward strand.
CGAGCACGCTAGAAAAGTGTCACGGGGAATACACAAGTCTAAACCGAACCATATAACTAAACTACACAATTGGACCCCTTCTCTATCTTTCACGATAATTGACATCGCGACGACCTTCGGGTTTAAGTTAGCTACCAACCCGACTCGTCGCCGGATAGACCTCGTGGCAGCAGCAGCGACGGAACCCCGCCACCACCGCCGCTGGTTACTAAGGGCAACAGCAGCAATGGAATCCCGCCACCACCGCCGCCGGTCACTCCTAACAGCAGCAGCAGCCGCAAGAACCCGCTACCACCGCCGCTGATCCGTCCAAACAGCAGCAGCAGCAGCAGCGTGGCCTTGCCACCACCGCCGCCGGTCACTCCTAACAGCAGCAGCAGCCGCAAGAACCCGCTACCACCACTGCTGATCCGTCCAAACAGCAGCAGCAGCAGCGTGGCCTTGCCACAACAACAGCGTGGCCAACCACCACCGCCGCCGTTCGACGCCAAGGACACAAGTGGCAGCAGCAGCTGCGGTAGATACCGCCGCCGCCGGCCGTCCGACCCTCTACGGAGGCCGCAGCGATGCAAGTCGCCGCCACCACCGGGCCATCTTACAAACAGCAGCAGCAACGACGGTGGAGACCGCCGCTGCTGATTCCTCGAAAAGCCACCACAGCGGCAGCGGTGTGAACCGCCGCCACCGCCGACCTCCGGCCACCACCGGCGTCGATTCCAACCACAAACAGCCCCGACAGTATGCTACGTTTAACGACCGGATAAACAACGAATTACAAAGAGTATGCTAGGGCTTACCTTCCAAAACGGCGATTAAAATCGGATTCCGGCAGCCCCTCTTCCTGATTTCTAAACTTCTCTCCCTCGTCCCTTCTCTCTATCTCTCGTCTCTCTTCTTTCTCGATCTCAAGTCCTCTCTCTTCTCTCTATCTGATTCTTATCTCTCTCGTTCTATACATATATAGATATTGTTTCCCCCCTTTGACTTTTCCTACAAGTCTTACTTTGATTTATTTTATTTTAATAAAATCTGATAACCTTATCTCTTATTTAACTTACTTGTTGGGCCAAAAGAAACCTACTCAACCTCTTATTTTTACTTAGCCCAATACCAACATCTATTAAACTAAAGACAACACAAAATAATAAAATAAAACGAACGTCACGCACGAAAAAAAACGATTACGGGCTTTGGGACGTTACATGAAAAATGTTCCACATAGGTCACTCATATTTTGTTTTCATTGAATAATAGTAACCATGCTTGAAAACTGTCCCATTTATGTGAAATTTACTTTTTTTTTATAGGTTACCAAGTCATCATAATTAATTTATTTATAAAAAGCAACTAATAATCTAAAACATCAACTAATTTATAAAAAAAAAATTTAATCCCAGGATTAATTGCTTATCCTCTTCCCAATTTATTTGTCCTCCTAATTTACCTCTTTCTTAATTGATTTATCCTTCTAATTGATCTATAAAAAACAATTAATAGTTGAAAAAAAAAGATAATATATACATTCAATTGATTCATCCTACTAAATTACAATATAAAAAGTGTCTCACTTGATTATTTATACCCATTTAGTTGATTAAACTACAAATCAATTAAAATAGTTCCATTACACTTTCAAAATTTGTCATATAAGTTCATTTAATTGATAAATTATTTGAACTTTATTATTGCCCTTTTAAACTCTGTATTTTTTTTAAATAAAATCCCTAAAGACGTTTATAATCAATTAAACAAATATCATATAGGTACCAATCAATGTAATACAAAAGTCGGATATCTTTTCTATTTATTATAATACATATCTATTTATAACTTATGTGCTATAACAATATAATAGATTCGTATCGAAATCATATTATATATATATATATATATAATATACGAAATCATATTATATATATATATATAATATTTTGCAGGAATATGAACTGGAAAGTATTATAATATACAATTTCAGCCCTTATGGTTTAATATTTATAACACCTTTAGTCCTTGATATTTAAAAAGCATTTTTTATCCATGTGGTTTTTATAAAATACAATTTCAGCCCCTATAGTTTGATATTTCCAACACCTTTACTCCTTGATAATTTTTTATAACATACAATTTCATCCCCTATAGTTTGATATTTATCACTTTCATTCAAGTCTTCCAAAAAAAATTATTTAAATTACATATTTGTTTTGGTAAAAAAATTACACAATTAAATATCGTAAGATATTGTGAGGCAAATCCGTTGAGAGAAAGGGATCTTGTTCGATAAAGACGTGCAATAAAAATAAATTAGAGACAAAGCAATTGATGACGCAGGAAAAACCTTGAGGTCGAGGAAAAAACCTGCGGTCGACTAAAAGGGGATAGCCGACGTTGCACTAAGTATCACCAATAAGGGGTGATGTCCTCGAGAGTTACAGTGCCGATCGTACGATTACAATGAAATAGAACACTAGATCGAATATAAATTACAAAAAATTATATGAAAACTGCAGAGAGAATAGTATGTTCGTATAGCTTCCTTCGTAATCTGATGTTCTTCAAATGATGGTGTCGGTCTCCTTTTATAGTTGATGAGAATGTAGCCGCCATCTATAATTAGGTGTTTAATGCAACGGTCATAACTGAAGCTGAAATCTTGGTCGTAACGGTCGTGCTTTTAATGAGGAGCGTGCCTTTATCTTAAATGGAAGGATAACTGTCGACATGCGAGCATTGTAATGGTGAACTTCATCTTTTGTAGCATAGTACTCAATTTCAGACTTTCTCAAAGGTGGGCAATTGTTAGATATGATAATCAGCTTGCCTGCATCGAAGATATAAACTTCGTACGTTTGTGTTAGATATCGTTAGTATAATCGTACGATGCACAATAGATATTCGATAACTAGTTTTCTTCGTTCGAGGGTATGGTTGTCTTTATTCCAGGACCTTATCTTAATACAGGATTGTCATCCTAAAGGAGATCTTACGATTTAGATCGGTCATCGTGCGATCAGAAGTTTTCACCTAAACAATCTACCCCCGAGATTTGGAAAAATTTATTTTAAATATTTCTGAATCTTTCATCTGCAAAAGTCAATCGTTAGTTTTAAATAATCGATTGTTAGTAAATCAATTTCGTTTAAACCAAATCGAATATGAACCGATTTTGATGACGTCGTCATTGTGACGTTGGGCGATAGTTGTCATCTCAACGGTATGATTAGGACGCGTGTCGTCATTTGACTGGACCATAATTACATGGAGAGGAATTCGGTATTCATATAAGAAATCAATCTTTATCTAAAAATAAACACAATCTTCCCAAATTACTTTGCGCAATCTCTTTCTGAAATCGAATCTCTATTTTTAGCAAAGATTTAGGCGACGATCTTTATAAGGTACTTCTTCCTTTCGTTCTTTCATGCATTTAAAAATCAAAGCTGATAAGAATCCTAGAAATTTCGATTTGCTTTGTTTCAATCGTCTTAGAAAGAGTTTAGATCGGTTAGAGTTCTTCGAGTCAATGGAAGCGAAGAGTACGATTAAGGAGTCTCTAGATGTTTTGGCCCTTAGGAAGTTATCTGGATTACCTAATAGTGCGATTCTTAAGGTTGCGGGTGAAATTAGACCTGCGGATGCTCCTGCGGGTTTCTTTGCGCTTTTCGAGTATCCTTTTAAGATAGGTTTTAAATGGCCTTATAGTCCATTGTCTCGAGCCTTCATGACTCGATTCAATCTTTCTTCTGGCCAATTGATGCCTCAATTTTGGAGGGTAATCCAAGTAATCGAACGCGTGACTAAGGACTGGGGTCGTCCTGCGTTTTCTGTCAACGACCTCCTTACGGCGTACTCCGTGAAACCGACGGATTATGATCGATATGGCTTGTTTCCGAAGGGTAGAGGGGATGCCATGTTAGTACATGGTACTCAGGTACACGATCGTGGGTGGAAATCTCGGTATGTATTCGTACGTTCTTCTTCAGTCTTAGATGAGGGTGGATGGATCGATCCAGAGTGGAATCCGTTAGGTATAGGCATATTTTTTTGGAAATGTTTTATTTGTTCTCTTTGTTGTGTTTATCTAACGTTTGATTGTTTTTGCAGATATTGACTTCTCGTTCGAGGCTACTAAGGAGTCAAAGGCTTCAGTCGAACGATTCCTTTCATACAGCATCGGTGAACGGTTGTACTCTCCTAGAAGGCAAATGAGGTCTTGATAGATAGTGACGACGAGGTTACGCAAACGGAACCAGAAGTCCAAGTGATCTCTGAGGAAGATATGGAAGGTAAATCGTACGTTTAAGAAATATCGTACGATACAACTTCAAGTTTTATTGTCTTCTTCTTATACAACTCTATTCTGCAGGATCATCGAAGAAACCATGGAAGAGGGAACAACAACTGGAGGCTGCTAGGAGAGCAGCTTTGAAGAAGAAGGAGATGGCTGGAAGTGAGCCTCCGGCTAAACGGACGAGATCTTCGTTCGATTCTGCCGACCCATCGCATGAAGCTAAACGAAAGGCGGATGATGTGGTCGATGCCTCTCCGCGCAAATCTGCTCCTCCTGAAGATCAAACGAAGGGAGTTAAGGTGGCAAAAACTCCGGCGAAGCTGTCGAAGAAGGTTATCGATGAATCAGGATCTTCGACCCTAAACATAACCCTCCCAAAGGGTTTTTTAGAGGAGGACGTCTTGAGGAAAGAAGATATCTTTCCAGCCATCGAGCAATTTCTGCTACCTTCGCAAAGAGAGCAATTCTCGAAGCAAAGGTTTGAGGAGATTGACGCTGCAGCTGTGCGCCTTTCCTTCTTGGTAAGTATTTTCTGTCGTACGATTTTAGAGCTGTTTAACTGTCTTACGATTGAATTTGTTTTCGTCTTTCTCAGGGTTTTCAGGCGAGTCTTGGTCTTCATTCTCGAATGGAGACCATAAAGAACGATATGCGCCAAAAGATGGCGAGTGAGAGGACGACCGTGAAGGATGCGGAGAAGGCGAAGGAGAAGGTCTTTAAGCTCGCATCCGAATTGGAGGCCAAGCAGGTTAAGATCGACGATCTAGAGGCGAAGCTCGATGCTGCTGAGCATATGAGGACTGAACAACAGGCTCGCATGAAGACTGTCCTTGATCGTGCGTCTAAATTGGAGGAGGAGCTGAAGGAGATGTGGCTGGAAAAAATAGCACGTGAGGAGGCTCCGTTGTCCGAGATATAAGATCTTAAGGATGAGGCGGCATTGGTAAGGGTTGTCGCTCGTGCGGCCCTTATGCGTCGCGTCATTGCTGGTACTCTCACCGTCGGGATCGCTAAAGAAGAAGTGGAAGCATTCCGAGAGCTCATCGGATCTGAGGATCTTCTTGATGCTGATGACCTCAAAGACTTGGATGAGGAAGGTGGTGAGATGTAGGACCTCTTTGTTGTGAAGAGTCAGAATTCACTATCTTTACATGCTTTCAATAGTTAGTTTGATTTACCTTGTAAACAATTTACAGTTTTATTGCCCTTGTTTAGAGGTGTGTAACCTCGGGGGCCTTTATCGTACTTTTGTGTAACTTTCTCTTACCTATAAAAGGTAAGAGATGTTAGGTTTTTCATTGATTGAATCATATTACCTTTTTGGGCAACTTTCTCCATTGTTAAGCTTATTCAAGCTTTTCATTGATTTCAATCACTCATTTAGGATTTCCATCCATTTCTTCTTCTATTTCATTGTTTTTTGGGACAACAATTGGTATCAGAGCCAAACTTGTTGATTCCTTGGCTTTTGTCTTTGATTTTTGATAAGATTTTAAAAGGTTTTTAAGTTTTGGGTTTTTCAAAACTTTTGGGTTTTCAATCCAAAAGGTGGTTTTAAAAGGGTAAAATTAAGTGTTAAGTGATTCCCCAATGATTTCTAAGCTTTTTCCTACACTTTGGGGGTCTAAACACTGATTTTTAAGAGGTTTTAAGCGTTTTTGAGAAATCTTTCGGAGTTTTCTGTGCAGGTTTTCCGCATCGGAAAACAAGAGCTGAAATTTCAGCTCAAATTTTCCGAGTCGGAAATTGCATCTTCTCCGAATCGGAGAACTCTCCTTTTCCGAATCGGAAAACACTGTTTTCCGAATCGGAGAACGAGTCTCAGACTTGGGGTCTTGCTCCTGAAAAGTCTCTTTTCAAATTTCCCTTTTTCCGAACCCTACTTTTCCGAATCGGAAAAGGCTGTTTTCCGCATCCAGCTATTTTGAGCCAAATCCGAATCGGAAAACATCTGTTTCCAAGTCGGATTTCGCCTCTTTGAGCCGAAACTCTTGCAGTTTTATTTCTCAAATCCGACACTAAGCTTGCTTTCAAAACCCTTTACTTTTTCCAAGCTTTTTGTGTCCCGAGGCGCTCAAAATTCCCGTTTTTCAAAAACCTTTCTTCTGTTTTAAGCCAAGCGAATCGTACGAGGAGGTCTCAGTTTTTAAAATGTCGAAGGAAATCCTTGGGATAGGTTCCGAAACTCGCCCTCCCGTCCTGGTGATGGGTGAGTACCAACAATGGAGACGCAGGATGATTCACTTCCTCGACCTGCTTGATGAAAACCTGATGAAGTCCATTCGAGAAGGACCTATCCGACCGACCGTCACCGTCGCTGCCGTACCAAAGACCGATACTTGTCCCGAACTTCCGGCGTACGTGGTCGAGAAGCCTGTTGAGATGTTCAATCCCGAACAAAGAGCCCGACATCTCATTGACAAGCGTGCACTGACCCTCCTGATTATGGCTCTCCCAAACGATATGTACGCAAGAGTGGACAGTCTGACCAACGCACGAGACGTTTGGTTGGAAATTGAACAACAGATGCAGGGAGGTGACTCTGCTGTGGAGAGTCAGAAGGAAAGTGCCCTCAATGCTTACGAAGGCTTCAAAGCCAGGGAAAACGAATCCCTCATTGACTCTTATCAAAGATTGAACGCTTTCGTCAACGACTTGAGACGGCTCGGGGTTGAGAAGTCAAAGTATGAAGTGAACGTGAAATTCTTGAAGAATCTCAACCAAGAATGGCAAAACATGGCCATCAACATCCAGCTTAGCCGGAATCTGGGAACATTGGGTCTACATGACTTGTTCAGTATGATGGTTCAACACGAAGATTTCATCACCGGCGGACGCTCCAAGAGAGCAGTTGATCCTCTGGCATTGTCGGCCGTGCCCTTTGGAGGACCAAACACTACTCCCGTCCAACCAATGCCATACAACAGCGTCTCTCCCCAGTACTATCCTGAAGAATACAGTCAAGAGTTCAACCCGAACTTTTGCTCAACCGTACAACATCCCGACGAACCGGTGATCATTTCCATCTCTGATGATGAACTCTTCCATGTGAATGAGTCCCTTGCCCTCATTTCACACAGCGTACAACGATTGAACGCAAATCGTGGATACAACCGTGGACGAGGATCCGGTTTTCCCAGTGGAGGAAGAATGGGGCAAGGTAGAGGAGGTCATTATCAACCTGAAAGGAGTCAGTACGGAAATCAAGGGAGAGGAAGCTATCAACAAGGGGGTATGCCAGTTTACGACCAAGGAGGTTATAGGAACAACCAGGGAAGGTTCAGAGAAGATCAAGGCAGATACAGAGATCAGCCGAGAAGAGACAACACGTATCTTGACTATCAAGGAGGTCAAGGTAGTCAAGGAGATTGGAGAGGACAAGTCTCAGACATCAACTACCGGAACAGCTTGAGGCAATACACTCCGGAATCTGGGTATATTGATCGTCAGGGATATGAGATTGGTTATGGAGGAAGATATGAGAGTGGAAGGCTAGATCAAGGGCCAGGATACGGGTCTGAGCAGAATAGGGGTGGTCAAAGGCAAGAAGAAAGAGTGAATCATGGGAAAGGCATCTACCATGGAGGCGATTCTAGGGGAAACAGTTCTAAGCAAGTTCAAAAGGAAGATCAACCGATTCACAATGATCAAGGAATTCAACGGGCAAATCCTCCCCAGGGTCCCATAACCCAGAACCCCACTCCTCAGCAAACCGCAAGTCCCACTACCACTTGTTACAAGTGTGGAAAGTTGGGACACTACGCTCGAGATTGCTCCGTAAAGTACAAGGATGCTGCATACTTTGAGCGGAAGGCCTCACTGATGAGGAAGAAAGAAAAAGGGGTGGCTTTGATGGTAGATGAAGAGAACTGGGTATGTGAAGAGGAGAGTTCAGACGAGGAAGATCACTTGGTGCAAGGTCCCTGCTTGATGGCTGACTTTGAGGGATCGGAAGCCGTTGGACCAAGCACTTATCAGGACATAGATCCGTCTGAGGTATCCTCTATCCCTGATATAACTGACACTGTGGCAATGTTGGAATCTAAAATTTGTGAATTGGAGAGATGTCTCCAAGCGGAGAGGACTCTCGTCACGAAATTTAGAATCGACAGTGCAATTTATAAAGACTCTCTCGAGGATTTGACCATAGTCTATAACCGTGAAACACTTGAGTCTGGAATTAGAGAGTCCAATTTAGCAAACAAACTTAGTTGTCTTCAAAAAGCCCATGTGGAACTTAACAGTAACCATGGGGAGCTCAACATTAAATTCCAGTTGCTTTCGGAAGAGAGAACTCGGTTGTTTTCAAAAATACAAGAGCTAGAGGACAACAAATTTAAAAGAGGACAATCTGAACAGACTTTAAGTATCCTCACTCACCATGCCAAAAAGAATCCCTTTTACACAGCTAAACCCGGCCTAGGTCTGTCTGAAAACCACGTTTTAGATAAAGCACCTTCTCATCTATACAACTTTGAGGATATGGCAGCCTCCAAGCCCAAACCTGCCATAGTGGGAGGACATGTGACCGAGGAATTTGTTAGGCAGACTGTCACATACACCGAAGTCATAAACGGTGAGACCATAACCACGACCATCAGTCCAACGAACAGTACCTCTAGCAGTCCACCCACTAGCCCTACTCCCAATAAACCAATCTTTGTTCCGGCTAGTGATCCAACCAACTCTAAACCCACCTGGGAAGGCATTAAGGCCAGAACCCCTAGAGTAGCAATGCCTCCCATCAACTACACAGACCTTAACTCAAGCTATGAGACTAGGGAAATGGAACTTTCAGAGGAGACCTTAGTTATCCCACCCGAGGATACTTCCGCAACTAAGTGTCCCGACCTAGTCAGGCTAGAAAAGGAGGTGTTTGCTCTTAGGTTAAAAGCCATGGATTTGGATGCATGTCAACATCAGATCCTGAATCTGAAGGTCATTGTGTCAGAGAAAGATTCCTTGGTTCGCAATCTGGAGAAAGACTTGCTTGAGGCAAATGCCGAAAGAATTAGGCTTTCTTCAGAATGTGAGACCGCAACCTCAGCCTTCACTGATTTTCAAATCAAGGTTGCGGATCTTCAGGCTCGATACGTTATCCTAGATATCCACTTTGAACTTTTAAAAGAACTTGATCATGATGAACGGATAATGTATCGCCAATCTTTAACCAACCAACGGGTGTCTAACTCCATTTTAAAAAGGAAAGTGATGAATCTTGAAAATCTCCACTTTTCAGACCCAGTTGATGATAAGACTGCTCCAATCCTCAACCATCCAATAGTCACTCCCCAACCAAAACCTGTCTTAGATACTGAGGACTATTACTCCATTATATCAGATGATGATGAACCCCCTAACTCACACCATAGGATAGCAGAACCCAAGACTGTCCAAGATCCAAATGTTGAATATGATATGAAGGTGTTTTTAGATGAGGATGATGATCCTTCAGGCTTTATTCCAAAGAAGCCAAAATCTGTTGTTGTCAAACCTGAGCAGTCTGCTGAGTCACGAGCTCCTATTTCTGAGAAAAGCAATCCAGAGGGTGGAAAATGTGTAGGTACTGACAAGGGCAAGTCAGTTAAGCCACACGCACCCAAAGGACTCCAGAAAAAGCATTCAAAGTCTAACGATGTTCGTAACTCAGTCAAACCCATTAAAAGTCTTGAATTTCATTCAAGTTCCTTTGAAGTGGCTGAGACATCTCAGTTACAACCAAATCAACCTTTCAATTCCACTAAACCTAAATTTTCTAAAAAGTCATCTGGAAAAGGTGGTAACTCCATTCCCACAAAACCGTCATCTAACTCACACCATGCTTATCATGCAGATGTGAGGAGGAAAGATGGTGGACCGAATGTGAAGCCACCAAGAAAGGATCATCATGGGAAGAACAACTCTTTTTCTGCTTTTCCTAAGAAACATAGTCCTAGCCGTGCGGGTTTAGGCTATGTTCCACCTAGTGTAGGAAAGAATTTGAACATGTCTGTTAATTCTAATCGCAACTTGAACGATGCTTTTAATACTTTTCGCAATGACATGTGCTTTATGTTTGATAATTTCCTGCGTTATGGTGTGCCTAACTCTTTCTATGCTCCCAATTCTAATGTCAAATCCCGAAAGAGAAGGGGAAGAAAAAGAGGAAAAGGAAAATCCTCCTCGTCAGTGAAGTCTCCTCAGCCTAAGGAGAAATCCGAAAAGGGGAATTCACCGACAGATTTATCTGTATCTAACCCACAGGAACCCATTTGGCAATGGGTCCCTAAACAAGCTTAATTGTCTTGCAGGTCAGTCATGTGTGGTACTTCGACTCCGGCGCATATAGACACATGACTGGTCAGAGATCCTTCCTTTTCGACTATGTTGAAAGGTTCGAGGGATATGTTAAAACAGCCGACAAGACGCTTAGGCCAATGGTGGGTTATGGGAAAATTACGGATGGGAAATACATCATTAAAGATGTAAGGTATGTCGAGGGGTTAGGTTTCAACATGTTCAGCTCCAGCCAGTTCTGCGACAACGGATACTGGGTGAAGCAATTTCAATACGGGAGTAATGTGAATGATGAAGATAACAACGTCATTCTTAGTGCACGAAGGAATGGCAATCTTTACTCTACCGTATTCCGTTCAATCCCTCAGACACACCCTCAGTTTGCAGCAATCTCTGATCCGAGGAATGCAATCTGTCTGCTCGCAAAGGCTTCAAAGGAGGACAGTTGGTTATGGCATCGACGACTCTGCCATCAGAATTTCAAAGACATGAACAAGCTGGTTTCGAAAAATCTCGTCAAGGGGCTACCGGAGACTCGCCTTTCCAAGGATACATTGTGTCCTGCTTGCGAACAAGGAAAGATGACGAGAAGCTCTCATCCACCGAAGATGGATACAAGTAGCAAAAGTCCCCTTGACATGATTCACATGGATCTTTGTGGACCTACCAGAACCGAGAGCTTAGCCAGAAAGAAATACATGTTAGTTCTCGTTGATGAGTTCTCTAGGTTTACATGGGTTGAATTCCTGCGAGCCAAGTCTGACGCTGCCGATCGAATCATTGCCTTCATCAAGCGAATTCAAGTTCTCTTGGGTCGCCGAGTGAAGAAGTTGAGAAGTGACAACGGAACCGAGTTTCGCAATGCAAAGTTGCAATCCTTTCTTGAAGACGTGGGAATCTCTCACAACTTCTCAGCAGTGCGCACACCTCGGCAAAATGGGGTAGTAGAAAGGAAGAACCGGACGTTGGTTGAAGCAGCGAGATCAATGATGGCTCATTCTGGAGTTCCTCAATCATTTTGGGCTGAAGCAGTATCAACAGCATTCTACACGCAGAATCGGACTCTAATCGTCAAGCGGACCGGTAAAACCGCCTACGAGATGGTCGAACAGCGTAAGCCTAACATCGATTACTTTCGAGTCTTTGGATGTAAATGCTATGTTTTAAACGACCGGGATGATTTGGGAAAGTTTGAACCCAAGTCTGATGAGTCTATCTTCATCGGATACTCACATAACTCTAAGGCTTATAGGGTTTTCAACAAACGGACCCGAACCATCCTGGAAAGCTCAAATGTTGATTTCTCTGAAACCGAAACCTATTCTGTGGCTAGTTCAAGTAATGTAAATGGAGCTTTTCCTGAACTGTTCACCGCACCACCGAGCACAGATTCTTCCACTAACTTTTCTGCTCTAGACTTCTTAGACCTCGCAGATTATGATCTACCCACACTCACGGGTCCGATTGTAGTTCCTGCTCATGCTGGTTCAACTTCTACTTCCGTGACTTCCGATGCCTTCATCACTGAGCCATCTACAAGTACATCAACAAACTCAGTGTCTCCGGAATCTACTGCGGTTTCTCCCCCTGAAATCTCTTCATCTGCCTCACCGGAACTCTTCCAAGAGCCGACTCCTCAACCTGCTCTTGCTCCCATCCCAGAAGATTCTCCACTACCTTCACCTAGCTCAGCTCAAAGAACTTATGCTCAGGTAGTGTGTGAGCCCCGGTTAGAGGCATCACCGCAGAATAATCCGACGGCCGGATCATCAAGTAGAAACCAGCAAGAGGTCTTTGCCGTGCAAGATGAGAACGACGCCACCAACAACCGACAGGCTTATGTCACTCACCCTCACACTCGCAGGTGGACAAAAGATCATTCCCCCTCCCAGATCATCGGGAGTCCCTCACAACCTGTAACCACTCGATCTGCAAAGCACACTGAAAATCTGATCCTATTCGGTGGGTTCTTGAGCGATTTTGAACCATCGGATCTTTGGCAAGCTCTCACCGATCCCGACTGGGTGATCGCCATGCAAGATGAGCTGGCCGAATTCGAGAGAAACAAAGTTTGGCGCTTGGTAGAACGACCATGGGGAAAGACTATCATAGGCCTCAAGTGGATACTCCGGAACAAAACCGACGAGAATAATCTCATCATCCGGAACAAAGCTCGCCTGGTCGCCAAGGGTTATCGCCAACAAGAGGGTATCGACTACGATGAGACATACGCGCCAGTAGCCCGAATCGAAGCAATCCGAATCTTCCTAGCGTATGCTGCACACAAAAACATGACTGTCTATCAGATGGACGTCAAATGTGCCTTCTTGAATGGAGTTCTTCAAGAAGAAGTGTACGTAGAACAACCGGAAGGGTTCGTCGATTCTCGCTTCCCGAATCACGTCTACATCTTGGACAAGGCACTTTACGGTCTCAAGCAAGCTCCGAGGCATGGTACGAAACGCTCACTGATTACTTACTCGGAGTTGGCTACAAGAAAGGTACAATCGATCCCACTCTGTTTCTCAAGAGGTCAGGTAAAGATTTAATTATCGTTCAGATATACGTGGATGACATTATCTTTGCGTCTACAAAGCCCGAGATGTGCCAAGAGTTTGAGAACACCATGAAATCCCAATTCAAAATGAGCATGATGGGCGAGTTGACGTTCTTTTTAGGACTTCAAGTCCGACAACGCCCTGATGGCATTTTTATAAATCAAGCCAAATATGTTCAAGATCTTTTAAAACGATTTGATTTCGGTGGTTCAAACTCTGCGGCCACACCAATGCCCAGAAATTTTCAACTAACTGCTGATACTTCTGGTAAACCGGTTGACCAGAAAACTTATCGGGCAATCATTGGTTCTATTTTATATCTCACGGCCAGTAGACCAGATATCGTCTTTTCCACGGGTGTTTGTGCTCGTTTTCAGTGTGACCCACGAGATTCACATCTGTCTGCAGTCAAGAGAATCCTTAGGTATCTGAAGGGCACACCGGATTTTGGCCTTTGGTACCCAAAGGATTCTGGTTTTGAACTAATTGCATATACAGACTCAGACCATGCAGGTTGTAAGCTAAACAGGAAAAGCACTTCTGGTACCTGTCAATTTCTCGGGGACAAGTTGGTAAGTTGGTCATCCCGAAAGCAGAATTGCGTCTCCCTATCCACCGCGGAGGCAGAATATGTAGCCGCCGCCTGCTGCTGCTCGCAAGTTCTGTGGATGAAAACCCAACTAGCTGACTTTGGATACACCATGCATCGAATTCCCATCTACTGCGACTCCAAAAGTGCCATTCAGATCACGGCAAATCCGGTTCAACATTCTCGGACGAAGCATATCGACATTCGATATCATTTCATCAAAGATCACGTCGAGAAAGGTAATATTGAACTATACTTTGTTGAGAGTGACTATCAGCTTGCTGATCTGTTCACCAAGCCGTTTGACGAGAAGCGTCATTTTTTCCTCCTAAGCAAGTTAGGAATGCTAGACCTCCCCGCCTGAGGTCTAGGGGGAGTCGGGAGTCCTTAACTGTATGCATGGATGTAGGGGGAGTCTCTGAGAGAGATTGCATGAATCAAGGGGGAGTACTAAGTCTTGTATTTAATGTTTGGTGTGCTCACTAACGTTCTCGGATCCACAACACCTTGGATACCATTCTTATATTCTATTTTGTAGGTGTGGATCCTCACTAAGACTTCTGGTTACTTCAGATCAGAACTCGCGCAAAACCTTGTCGAGACGTACCAAGTAAGTCTCGTTTCTCGGGAGTCGAGTGCTGAACTTGTAAACTTTTTGTGAACTTGAAAGTTCAGGGGGCGGTAGAGTACATGTCTTGAACTTACAAGTTCGGGGACTAACTTTGCCACTTTCTGTTTCTGAAAGTTCAGGGACTCGTTTTGCAAATCTTGTGAAACTTATTGTCCAGGGTCTGTTTTGAAACTTTCTGAAAATACAAGTTCAGGGACTTGTTTGTAAGTTTCCCCAAACTTCAAGTCCAGGGGTGGTTTTTGCCAAATGGTGAAAGTCGGGTTAAGAGAGCCAAAAGGAGAGCCAAACACAGTGTTTTTGACCCAAACACAGTGTAACTCGGTAAAAATATAAATACCGGATTTCAAGATTAACTTTTCACAAATTTCAAATTTTCATCTTTTTTCTCTCTGAGTTCTCACCCGAACCCACTTCGCGCTAGATTTCGGTTTTCGTTCGTTTGTGCTCCGATCGTCGATCTTTTTTACATATTCGGATTCCTGGTAAGTAAACGATCAACCCTTATATAGTTATAACATCTATATCTTCTGTTTTAAGGCCTGGATCGAAGCCTAAAAGTTTTAAAACTTACCCGAAACCCAAACTTCTTGGAATGGGATTTCGGGACGTTAAAACGATCCGTTGTTGCTTAGAAACTTGTTATGAACTGATTTAGGATGCATGTTGATAGTTTAGGGCCTTAGATCGACGTTTGGAGAACGGTTTTTTATGTATAGAACTCGAACAGTCGTCGTTTTCCGACTCGGAAAACTTGAACATTCAAGTTTTCCGAATCGGAAAACTTGAATGTTCAAGTTTTCCGCACCTGAAAACGATGAACAGTCGTTTCGTTTTCCGATTCGGAAAACTATGTTTTCCGAATCGGACTTGGTCTCGGTTTTTAAGATTATCTTTTCCGACTCGGAAAACACTTATGGGTTTCCAAGGTTTTCCGACTCGTTTGAGAGACCAAGTCTTGCTAAATTTTTCTTAGGTGTTGAGACATTTTCCGAATCGGAAAACCATGTTTTCCGAATCGGAAAACCTACGTGTTTTTAATCTCAAAATTTTTCTAAGTGTAGGAGTTTCCCGATTCGGAAAATCACCTTTTCCGAATCGGAAAACTTGTCTTTTTAATCTTGTGCTATCTTTCCTAAGTGTTGAGTTTTCCGAATCGGAAAACACTCTTTTCCGAATCGGAAAACTCCCCTCGTATAGTTTGCTCGTTTTCCGACTCGGAAAATACGAAATACTCATCTTTGGGTTTTCGAGGTTTTCCGACTCGCGCTTAGTCGAGGGTATAGTCTTTTCACGTTGCATTGCTTCTAACACTTAATGTCTTGCAGAAATGGCTGATCAACAACCAATTGCTCCTACCTCACCTGTCGCCAATGCTGCTGATCTCGCTCTCATCAACCCGACTGAAATCCGCGAGATCCACCAGAACAATCAGTTCGTCGACCTGGCCAACTTCACGGTCCAAGACGATGTGGTCCTCGAGATACTCCGAGCTCATCCACTTGCATACGCGATGCAAGCCACTGCTGACATCCCGATGATCTATCTACAGCAGTTCTGGAACACTTCACGTGTCGAGAACCGGGACGGGGTGCCAACTATCATCGGCCGGGTGGACCACACTGACCTGGTCTTCACTATGGAGGATCTTCGCAGAATCCTTCGTCTGCCAGCTGCAACTCCGGAGGCCCCGTTTGACCCTCTCGTGTCTGGACCTGAGCTCTTCAGCGAAGTGCTCGCTCTCGGGGTCCACTACACCGAAAACAACAGGCCGAAAGGAATCTCTCAGATCACTCAGGGAATGCTGCCCCCGATCTGGTACTCTTTCTTCAACATCCTCAACCGCACGCTCTCTTCCAAGACTCACGGCGTGGACAAGGCATCCACCCAGTTCTGGCACGTCATCCATGCGGTCGCCTACGGGAGGCGGATCGACTTTGCTCAACAACTTTGGGCAGACATAACCACTGACGTCAGAGCTGGGCCAGCGCGTACGAAACACACATCCATCCCTTGGATGCGCTTCTTCAGTCTGATTATCCGAGATCACATGAATCAGAACCGTGCTGTCCGACGCAGATCAAGCCATCTCCGCTTCGAAAGCCAGCAGATCGGCCGAGCCAACAAGAAGAATCTGAGGCCTGGTCAGGTAGAAATGCACATTCCTGCAAACGTGCTCAACTTGGCAGACAGTAGGTCCATGAGTGTTA
Source organism: Centaurea solstitialis (assembly GCA_030169165.1). Classification (NCBI taxonomy): domain Eukaryota; kingdom Viridiplantae; phylum Streptophyta; class Magnoliopsida; order Asterales; family Asteraceae; genus Centaurea; species Centaurea solstitialis. The sequence goes on from CM058046.1 coordinate 70,020,021, forward strand.
GGATGTACCGCATCTCCATAGGCTTAGAAGACACGTCTACGGACTCCTCAGAGCCGAGGAGCCCTGCCCAAGACGTGCAACCCGTCCTACCTAGAAGCCGTGCCTCTGGTACGGCGGGCCAGAGCTCCAGTGTGGGAGCTTCTGGCTCGAGAGTGATGAGCGTTGACGTTAGGGGAGGAGAGGGTAGAATAGTTGGTACGTCTGCCACTCCGCACACTTCTCGAGCCGGTGCATATCAGATGATGATCCAGAACCGAGCCACTCGTGCCCGCACTCCTACTGTTGTGGAGGAAACTTATGATGACACCCTCACACGCGAGTACACGAGCCATTTCCGGGTGAAGCAGTACATGGGCGTCCTTCAGCAGTCCCCGATCCATTCGTCATCGGAAGAGCGCAGATCGCCGACACCGCCGCAACAACCTATTGGGGAGGACGTGGAAGCTTTCCCACAAGAACAAGCACACGCTCATCCACCACCTCACTCGGCGGCCGTCGCTTCTCAGAGAAGAGAACCCTCCCGCGAACCATCTGGCGATGACTCCGACGGTCACGAGTCCTCCGAGCACACTCCTTCGGACCGTCGTGAGCCCGATGACGAGGCAGCTGATTCAGAACAAGTGGACTATGGATCCGACTCAGAATTCCAGCTTTCAGAACCACCGAAGGGCGGGAAGGCCCAAGTGATAGATTTGGATGAAGCCACCTCTTCTTTCAATGACGACCGAATCTCTGGCGATCCAGTACTTGCCGAGGATCTGGCGTCAGACGATCGGACCGTCGGTCGTGAGGAAGAAGGTGAGGCCGAGGTTGCTACCGGCTGGGGAAGATATGACAGCGAAGAAGAAGAGAGAGAGAGGGGAGAAAAGGAGAGAGAGAGCAGAGAAAAAGAGACCGAAGACGTTGAGGTCCAGTTAGGCGAGCCTTGGGCTCAATTAGAGGAGGCGGACGCAGAAGTAGAGCCGCACAGGTTAGAATCGGCAGTTCCTCATTCCTTGAGTCCATCCACCACAGAGGCAACCCACACTGAGACTGGGCACCCTACGGTGTCTGGTCAAGACGCTAGCCGCCAACTAGCACACTTGCATGCCCCAACCGACCACTCGACCATCTCTCAACAGATGGTCGTTTCATCTTCACACGGGGAATTAGCTCAACTTCCACCAACCACTCACTTGGAGTCTGTTGGTGTTGAAATGAGAGAGGAACCGCCCCGCCTCTCGACGTCTTTCCGTGCACCAGTCGTCCTAGAACCACTCACAGAGACCTTTAGGGTCATTCATTTGGATAGGACACTTTTGGATGCATCATCTGCCCGCCCAAGTGGCGAGGCCGGAACGGGGAGAGTTGGCGCGTCGAGTGACGCCCTTCGAGGATCCACCGGAAGCCCCGACACCGTCAACATCATACCAGCGGTGACATCGGGCCGAGAGAGCACCTCGGTAGGACTCTTCTCGTCAACTGGAGCCCAAGTGGCACCAGGTTTAGCACTTCCGGGACCGGGTCCGACAGACTCGAGCAAAGTCTATAAAGATGCTCACGCAACATCGGGGCTTCTGAGCCTGACGGATTCTGGTGGAATCCCTAAAACCACCACAGTAACAACGGGACTTGTGAGTCCGACGGATTCGGACGACATCCTAAAAGTCGTCCAAAGCAGGTTACTCGCGGTGGAGAAAGCCAACCGGGCTCGCGATGCACGGGTCGAGGCACTTGAGAAAGCCTTGGCCGAGACGGAGAGGAAACGACTGGCCGATCTTGAGGCGTCACGCAAGCTTCAAGAAGACCGGGATGCGGAGCTCTACGAGCTCAAACGGAAGATCAAGGGCAAACACTCCGAGGCTGCCCCGTCTACTGAAGCTCCCATTCCCAGGCCATCAGAAGACGTCCTCAGGCTTGCCCCTCTGACTTCGGGCGACCTTCCTCCGATCCCAGGCTACGTCACTGAGGTGGAACACTTGATGCTGATCACTTCCTACACCACTCAGAACGACCGCCTGTCTGCCCAGGTCAGAGATCAAGAGGCCCAGATCGAGCTACTCCAGCAAAGGATTCGAGAACTGGAGGCCGTGTGTCGGTCCCAGGCTCAGCCTTCGAAGAGGAGGCATGATGACGCTGATGACTCCGCACCAGGTCCTCATGAGGGGGAGGTGCAAGCTTCAAAAAGGCTTCGCACCGACCTCCAACCTGGTTCCGGCTCCGGTTCAACAGCTCCAGGTTCCTCAGCCGCCCCCTCGAGTGCTCCTACAGACTCCGATGCCGCCGAGGCTCCCTATGTCGACTCTGAGACAGAAGACATTCCGGACATGGGGAGTTGGCGATATGAGCCGATCCCGGAAGGGGAGTCAGTACAGTTTCCCCAGATGACGGACACGGCTCAGATTGATGCCGTTCTCCCAGAAGCAGCACCGACGGATCCCTCAGAGTTCCAGATTCCGGAAGCAGCCCGGAAGATCTTGAGGTCGCTTGCTCAGAGTCTCAGGATATATCAGAAGGGAGACGACATTGTCCGGGATTCTGACTACTCCAACCTCTCCGCAGCATTTGTGTTCCCCACTCCAGACGCTCCACGAACTATTCACACTACTGATCCAGAGACCGCCACTCCAACCGTCATCCAGCTCAACTGGAACCATTCAGTCATCTTCCGTCCATTCCTTGAGGAATCGTTCACTCGCATCTACCAACAAGAGAAACTGCACGCCTGGTCCCGAAAGGTCTACTTCGGGATCTCTCACATCAAGACCAAGAGACGAAGGACAGCCTACGTGCATCAGCGGATGTGCAACTGGGCCACTCATGGACGCCAGAGGATTCGACGTCGCTTTACCAAGGTAACTGCTATGCGCCCCTACAGACATGGCCATCAGTTATTCCTTGAGTACGATGTCCGCATGTACGGCACTGGTGTTCCTCGAGGTGAACTGCAGAACTGGACCTTCACGGAAGCTGACTTGGATCGGGTGCATCTAGAAGACCTTCTCACGATCATCAAGTACCTCCAAGGCCAGATTCTCCGACCAGAGCACTACAGAGACGGCACAGAGATATTGAAGAAATACGTCCGTCACGCAATCTCTCTCGCGAGAGTGACGGACTACCAGCTTGCAATCGAAAGCCGCCAGCCGAAGGTCAACCTGCTTAGACCAAACCTGCTCGTTCCTGGTATCGATGCCTACATTCCGTATATGCCAACCAGGATACCTGAGCATGGGGTTCTTTATATGACTCGGAAGAAGAAGGAGCGCAGGTTCATGAGGTTTGGAGAGCTCTCCAAGTCGACGGGACCCTTCTTTATGTCTACAATGGCATGCAGAGTAGACTACTGGCGGATCAGGTACCGAGCCGGAGAATCATAGACGGAAAAGGAAAGCTGCTGGAGGTGATGAGATTGATCGAGAGGAAGCTCAAGGAACGGTTGATGTACAGACGGGCAGAGGCTGCAATGCAGATGAGAGCGCGGATAATCGGCGAGTGGGAGGAATACCTGCAGATGTCCAAGTGGGAGCCTGCTCTGGAGCTTCCACCACCATTCTGACTTCTTCACAAAGGGGGAGATTGTAGGACCTCTTTGTTGTGAAGAGTCAGAATTCACTATCTTTACATGCTTTCAATAGTTAGTTTGATTTACCTTGTAAACAATTTACAGTTTTATTGCCCTTGTTTAGAGGTGTGTAACCTCGGGGGCCTTTATCGTACTTTTGTGTAACTTTCTCTTACCTATAAAAGGTAAGAGATGTTAGGGTTTTTCATTGATTGAATCATATTACCTTTTTGGGCAACTTTCTCCATTGTTAAGCTTATTCAAGCTTTTCATTGATTTCAATCACTCATTTAGGATTTCCATCCATTTCTTCTTCTATTTCATTGTTTTTTGGGACAACATGAGAAGCCTGCCGAGGTTGCTGCGGTTGAGGAGGAGACCCCGAATGAAACGGTCTCTGGATCCAATCCTGTAACCTTGGTTACTGAAGATGCTCCTCTTGGGATTGTAGGATCCGCAGACGGTGCGGGAGTAGTAGGATCTGATGATGGTGCTAGGATCGTAGGAACTGATGATGGTGCGGGGATCATAGGATCAGATGTCACCCCTAGCACTTGATTTATTTTTGTAATCGTACGATCCTTTATTTTAAGTACTTTTTTAGTTTGTTCTAGTACTTTTGTTTGAATGAATTAATTTAGTTTATCATACGTATTGACTTATGCTTTTTAACTTAGAATGTTGAACTAAGTTCTTTTAGAAACGTTTCTATTTTTACTCGATAGAGTATTCGTGCGACTGGGTTTTGACTTGTGCGCATGCGAATTATTCTTGCGTTTGAAGCAATGATCGTGCGTTATAAGCAATAAATGTTCGTGCGATGCTAGCGCTAATCGTGCGATACCTGCGACAAAAAATGGCTAAGGGGTGGCCGTTGGTTTGACCAACGGCGCTCCGACGCCCAAGTCAGTAATCATTCGTAATAGAATAATAAAAAATGAAAAGGGTTTAGAAGTAGTACCTCTTAAGATGTGTGGCATTACAGCTACGTGGGATTTCCTTACCTTCGATAGTCGTAAGTTTATATGCACCATTTCCAATAACTTTGGAAATTTTGTAAGGCCCTTCCCATTTGATGGAATGTTTCCCAGCATTTAACTATTGAGTGTTTTGGAACACCTGTCGTAGGACATAATCTCCTACTTGAAAGATTTTAGCTTTTACCTTTTTGTTGAAATGTCGTTCGACCATGGCTTTTTGCGATGCCATTTTCTGAAACACTTTTTCTCTGAGTTCTTCCAGGGCATCCAGATCATAATATAGATCTATTATGTTTTGCTCTATCGTACGATGCCTTGCAATTGGAAATTGAGATTCGATCGGTAATACTGCTTCACATCCATAAACAAGAGAAAAAGGAGTTTGTCCTGTTGAAGTCCTTGGAGTCGTGCGATTTGCCCATAAAACTGAAGGCAATTCTTCGACCCATTTCCCCTTTGCTTCTTTTAGTCTTTTACGAATCGAATTGATTATGACTTTGTTACTAGATTCGGCAAGACCATTAGATTGTGGGTATCTTGGAGTCGAAGTAATTAACCTAATTCCACGTTCGTCGCAGAACTTACGAGTCTTTTCACTTATGAATTGTGAACCATTATCGCACATGATCTCCGATGGTACTCCAAACCTGTATATAATGTTAGTTTGAATAAAAGAAATAACTTCTTTGTCTCTTACCTGCGAGAAGGCAGCAGCTTCAATCCATTTAGAAAAGTAATCAGTAAGAACAAGTAAGAAAACCTTTTGTCCTGGAGCAGGAGGTAACTTTCCTACGATGTCCATTCCCCATCGCATGAATGGCCATGGGATTAAGACAGAATGTAGGGGTTCAGAAGGTAAGTGCGACATACCTGAGTGTCTTTGACAAGCGTCACATTTTTGCACGTACCTTACAGCATCTTCTCGAAGGGTAGCCCAATAATATCCTTGTCGTGAGATCCTGTTGGCGAGACTTCGGCCTCCAGAATGATTTCCACATTCTCCATCGTGCATTTCTTGGAGAATTTGATTCATGTGTTCTTTATTTGTTATGCATCGTAAGATTAATCCTGATGTGGACCTTCGATATAGTTTTCCTTCGAAGATCGAATATCGTGAGGCTTTCGATCTGGTCTTTCTAGCTTCCATCTTATCATCTGGGAGTCGGTCGTATTTGAGATAATTCCATATATCGAGCGACCAAATGTAGACTTCTTCAATCATCTGTACTTCCTCTTTTGCTTCGATTGAGGATGTCATAAGATGAATTATTGGGATGCTTTCTAAAGCTGGCTCATTAAATGCAGATCCCAGATTAGCCAGAGCATCAGCTTGCACGTTCAGATCTCGCGGGATTTGCTCTATCGAAAATTTTTCAAATCGTGCGATACTTTCTTTAGCAATTTTGAGATACGTCATCATTTTCGAATCTTTTGCTTGAAAGTCGCCGTTAATTTGATTTACCACCAGTAGTGAATCGCTTCGTACGTGCACATGTCGTGCCCCTAAGTTGTAAGCTATATCCAATCCAACGATCAAGGCTTCGTATTCCGCTTCGTTGTTGGTAGTTTTAAACTCACACCTTATCGAGTACACCATATTGCCCCCGTGTGATGATTTCAGGACAACCTCTAATCCTGATCCTCTTATGTTGGAGGATCCATCGACGTGTAAAGTCCAAAGTTGGTTGTCTTGGATTATCACATTATTGATTTCATCGTGCGATGGTGGTTCTGTCCCTGGGCTGAATTCTTCTATAAATTCTGCCAGTGCTTGTGATTTTATCGCCGTCTTGGGTTTATATGTAAGATCAAATCCACTGAGATAAATACTCCATTTTGCTAGTCGACCCGTGAGTTCGGGCTTACGAAGTACGGTCTTGAGAGGATAGTTAGTTACGACAACTATATGATGGGACTCAAAATAATGTCTTAACTTTTTTGCAGCTGTTACGAGACCCAAAAGTAGTTTCTCCATAGACGTGTACCTGGTTTCGGCGTTGAGAAAGGATTTACTCACATAATAAATCGGGTGTTGTTGTTGATCGTCTTCTCGTACGAGTACCGCGCTCACTGCATTATTACTGACAACTAAATATAGCTGTAGGCTCTCACCTTCGATTGGTTTAGTCAGCAGTGGAGGAGAAGCCATGTACTGTTTTAGCTTTTGTAGGGCTTTTTCATGCGCTTCCATCCAATTGAAACCTTGGTTTTTGCGCAGAACGTTGTAGAATAGATGGCACTTATCGGACGACCTTGAAATGAATCGATTTAATGCTGCCACTCGTCCAGTAAGCTTTTGTACTTCTTTCACGTTTCTTGCTTCTATCCCACGTCGAGTGATCATATATCCAAGAAATTTCCCAGCACGTACTCCGAAGGAACATTTTGTTGGATTAAGCTTCATCTTGTATTGTCGTAGGATATCGAATGATTGTTTTAAATGATGTATGTGATCTTGCGATCTTCTGACTTTACAAGCATATCATCGATATAAACTTCCATCGTGCGTCCGAGATGTTCCTTGAACATCATGTTTACGAGCCTTTGATACGTCGATCCTGCATTCTTGAGCCCGAACGGCATTACCTTGTAGCAATATATTCCTTTGTCCGTCATAAAGGCAGTCTTCTGTTGATCGTCTGTGTGCATTAGAATCTGGTTGTACCCAGAATAAGCATCCATGAAAGTGAGTAATTCATGACCCGCTGTCGCATCTTCCATTGCATCGATGTGTGGTAGGGGAAATGGATCTTTTGGGCACGCTTTGTTTAATCTGTAAAGTCGATACAGACTCGCCATTTTCCGTTCTTCTTTTGTACGACGACTACATTTGCTAGCCATTCTGGATATTTAACTTCTCTGATCTTTCCCGTCTTAAGCAAATTATCGACTTCGTCATTAATCACCTTGTTGCGTTCGGGTGCAAACTTGCGTCGTTTTTGCTTTACGGGTTTAAAGGATGGATCCACATTCAGCTTGTGCGATATAATGTCGGGATCAATTCCAACCATGTCTTCGTGCGACCATGCGAAGCAATCTGAATGTTCCTGCAAAAAAGATATTATTTTACTTTTTATATCAGGGGTCAGTGTTGCTCCCACGAAGACTTTTCGATCAGAATGTTTTTGATCTAGCACGACTTCTTCTAGTTGAAGGTCATCGTACGATCGTACTCCATCCTGGCTCTGAAATTGCTAGATATCCTAGGGTTTTGCCTTCATTGTGATCTTGTACCATTCATGAGCAATCTTCTTTTCGCTGACGATTTCTTGTACACCCCATGGAGATGGAAACTTGATCTTCTGATGATAGGTTGATGGTACGGACTTCATATCGTGGATCCAAGGTCTTCCAAGTATCGCGTTGTATGCAGACGGGCAGTCTATGACGTTGAACTTTGTTTGTTTGTTGATTCCTTTGGCGAAGACTGGTAGCACTATTTCCCCAAGAGTGTTTGTTGCATCGCCATTGAATCCAATTAAGGTGGTAGTTCGTCATACGATATTGGATTTATCGATGCCGATGACTTAAGCGTATCTGCGAATATGACGTTTGCCGAACTTCCTCCATCGATCAATACTTTTTTTGTCAAACAGTTTCCCATAGTTAACTTAATGACTAAAGCATCGTGATGTTTTTGGTGAACTCCCGAAAGATCATCTTGATCGAACGTTAATTTTGCTGCGTCGAGTTCTCTTTCAGCTGTAGTTCTGGATTCATCAGGGATAGGATATCCTTCGGGCCCTTCTCGTGCGTGTCTTTTTGCTGCTGAGTATGTCAGGCCACATACTTCTGATCCTCTAGTAATGCAGTTGACAACTTTGGTATGAACCGGTGATGCTGGTCTTTTTGCTTCATCAGGGATGATGCCTTTTAGATGTCCGTTCGTCTTGAGATATGTAATCTCCTTCTTCAGGCTGATACACTCGTCGGTTGTGTTCCCGTGATTGCCATGGAACTCACACCATTTTGTTTGATCTTTATCTTTGTTGGGATTTTCCGGCTTCTTGGGCCATCGTACGTTTGCATCGATTTTTCGTAGAGAATCTACCAATTCTTTTGATGTACCTGCAAAATTGTAAGTAGATAAATCGGGATATCTAATTTTACCTGTACCTTTGTTCGAACGAGCCTTGGACTCTTGTCGAGAGTTCCCGATTTTGTTCACTCTCTTTGGTTTGAAATCATGTTTTTGTGCACCAAGATTTTTCTTTTCATTCGAGTGCTTTCGTCTGAAGATGGCATCATCTTCTATCCTCATGTGGGCCAACGTTCGAGCTCGTACCTCATCAAAATTCTCCGGTGGGTACTTTGTGAGATCCATATACAATTCCGAAGAACTATCCAGCCCACGTTTGTATGCTTCGATTGCGGTTTTTATATCGCAATTCTTGACTTCGATCATTTCTGCATTAAACCTGTTAAAATAATCACGTATTGTTTCTCCGGTTTTTTGCACGACGTAGTACAGGTCACTTGTTTGCTTCTCCATCTTGCGACTACTTGCGAATTGTCGAGTGAATTGGTTTACCAATTCAGCGGATGACCCGATACTTTTTGGTTTTAAATTGATAAGCCACTGTAATGCGGCTCCCGTAACAGTGGATCCAAAACTTTTGCACATGCATGCCTCTTGATATTGGGAAGGGATTGACGCAGTCCACATAAGTTGCTTGTATTGTTCGACGTGTTCCACTGGATCCGTTATCCCCGAGTATTTTGTCGTAAAAGCGGGAATGTTATATTTCTTTGGTATATCCATGAGAGCAATTTCATCGACGTAAGGTGAAGCCTGAAATCCTGTTTTGGGTTCGACTTCAACGGGTACTGCTGCTCCAGGGAGTTTTGCGAGTAATGCAAGCATTGCTTTATTTTGTTCTTCCAACATCTTCAATCGTACATCCATAAGGTTATCGACAGGAGTTATTCCAACAGCTTCTTGGTTATTTGGTTGTATTGGAATGTGAGTTATGGTAGTAGTTGCTGTCGGGATGTGGGATAATGGTTCTGGAATATGATGGAAAGGTCGAGGTCCACCTTGAGGTTGAGTGAAGGTGAACATATGTGGATCAGAGGGTGGCCCGATGGAAGAGGAGGAAAAATGGGTCGAAAGTTGTTATTTAGAGGTGGACGTAGATTGTTTTGAGGTGCTTGAGGTGCTCTGAACTGATTTTGTTGAAAATGGGGCGGTCTTTGGTGATGCAATGGAATCGCAGGATTGGTTTGAGTAGTTTGGGGGTTCAAAGCTCGTAATCGTGCGATTTCTCCATTGGCTTGCATGTTTTGATCAGCCAACTGTTGAATTTGTTGTTGAGCGGCTGCTAGCTGCTGTTGCAGAGTTGGTTGGAAGTTATTATCCATAATCCTGCAATGTATACTCAAAAGAACTAGAAGAATTTGATTAGTAGGCAGGCGCTTTATCAAACGAGATTTTCTCAAAACGGGGCCCCACGATGGGCGCCAAATTGCTTTGGTAAAAAATTACACAATTAAATATCGTAAGATATTGTGTGGCAAATCCGTTGAGAGAAAGGGATCTTGTTCGATAAAGACGTGCAATAAATATAAATTAGAGACAAAGCAATTGATGACGCAGGAAAAACCTTGAGGTCGAGGAAAAAACCTGCGGTCGACTAAAAGGGGATAGCCGACATTGCACTAAGTATCACCAATAAGGGGTGATGTCCTCGAGAGTTACAGAGCCGATCGTACGATTACAATGAAATAGAACACCAGATCGAATATAAATTACAAAAACTTATATGAAAACTGCAGAGAGAATAGTATGTTCGTATAGCTTCTTTCGTAATTAGATGTTCTTCAAATGATGGTGTCGGTCTCCTTTTATAGTTGATGAGAATGTAACCGCCGTCCATAATTAGGTGTTGAATGCAACGGTCATAACTGAAGCTGAAATCTGGGTCGTAACGGTCGTGCTTTTAGTGAGGAGCGTGCCTTTATCTTAAATGGAAGGATAACTGTCGACATGCAAGCATTGTAATGGTGAACTTCATCTTTTGTAGCATAGTACTCAATTTCAGACTTTCTCAAAGGTGGGCATGTAGGGTTTTTGTGGGTATCCTTGGATCAAACTGATTCGAGGATTTATCTCAGATCTATCAAACCTCGCTGGTTTGATATATCTCATAGGTTAATCAAACTGATAAAACCTACGCGATCAAAAACACGCTGTTTTCGATCTTATTTGTGCGGAAGCGATAAAAGCTAAAAACCCATTTAAGCCTAATGATCTTTAATCGTTTATAGTTCTAAACCTAATAGTTTAGGTTAGATTAATTTACCTGGATTGCTTGAGACTTAGTCCACCGGTGATCGACCAACGAACGTCCTTCTAGTTGAACTCAACGAAAAACCCGAACGACAAAACTGGAATCCAACCGGGGGGGGGGGTCGGTCGGCGCCGATGGAGAGAGAGAGGGAGAGAGAGGAAAACTCAAACTGACTTTTCTTAGCTGATAGCTTAGATTTTTCCTTAACCCATAAGCCTTATTTATATGGAGGAAAAATACAGTTTGTAAAAGATTCAGTTTCCTTTTATAATTATCTCTAAACCTTTTCCTTTTAATTAGCTGGAAAAGAATTTGCATACGATAATTATAATTTTATATTTATCTAATATATAAAATCTTTATTAATTAACTATTATATATTTATTTATCTTAATAAATATATAATATCCTAATTAATTAATAACCCTCCAACTTTGGTAATTCTGACTGAAATTACCCAATTGATTTATAATATACTATTATAAACTCTAACTCTCCATTTCTGGGTTTCATCTAACTTGTTCGACTTATAGGTCCTCACAGGTGTGACCCTCAAGTGTCTTGTAA